>OY728130.1:514746228-516229057 GCA_963277665.1 Viscum album
GTAATACAATGGTGGCTTTCCAAATAAGAGGTGTAAATATTAACTGAGTTCTTTCATTTTATTTCTTAAAATACCTTCTTAAAATATTATTTAACTATGATGAAATAATAACTTCAATATATTCCATATAATATAATCTTATTAGTATTATGGTAAAATCCTTTTTTATCTTCTTTTACAACCTACTAGAAATAAAAACACCACTTGTTCATATGTGTAGACTGTCACCTCCATGAAACGATTTGTTACATGTTCCATAATTTCCTCACATGGCTGGTTATAAAGTTGAAATTAATGAATATATATTATTATTTTTTGAAATTATTATTATTGTATAATGATAATATAATATTTACATTTTTACTCTTTCTATATATTAGAAATTCATAACATCGCTCCCATATACGTACAGAACACAACCTCTAAAAAGATATGTGATTAATGATTAATTTCAAACATAAAAGGATTGAAAAGTTGAATAAGTATTAAATCTATGACATATTTATGATTCTTTAAAATTAAAATATTTAATACTTTTTTTATTTCTCTTTCATTAAAAAAATAGAAAGGTCATTCATTCTTACGTTTGGACTACAGTATCCATGAAATGACTTGATTCATTTTTTATAAAATTATCACATGGAAAATTTTAACAAATAATTTAATATATAAATAAGAAAATTTAAAAAATTATGATTTTCGATTTAATGGAACCACAACCCCTTTCTGCATTGTTAAACTGCCAAAACTGCTTTTGGATTATGAACTAAACGTCCTCAAAATGTCTAATGTAAACATAATATATTAGGTAACTAAATAAAATGAGATGATCATTAAAATAAATAGGATAATTATAATAAAATGAACATGAAAAATGTTATTAGTAAAGTAAATATGTATCATGATTTTATTATTCAAGATCTCAAGAATGTATGAAACTAGACAATATTTAAGGTAATGTATTTTAGATCTGAATTTCCTTTCCTTGAGACTTATATCATTTTAACCCCATGTTTTCATTTTTATAGGTTATGAACTACCTTATGAATATATTTTGTAATTAATTTAATATAATTAAAATGGTTTAAAAATCCATTTCTTGTTATATTTTTCAAATAACCTTTTTATTAAAATTTACCAAAGTCGCAAAGGGTTTTTATTTAAAACCTTATTTTCAATTATTCCTTTAAAATAATTTTCACCTATATCCATTTTGATTGAAATATTTCAAGAATATTACTATTTATAATTAAAATACTATTAAATTTAAATTTGAATTAATTTTACATTTCTTTAAAAATGTTTTAAGTAGGAATTATTTCATCATTTTTCATACATGTCATTTTTACACTTTTTACCAATGTAGAAAAAGAATATTTTTTAATATATATAGCATGAGAAGAATTTCCCATTATCATTTCAACTATTTTTTATAAATCATCTTCTTCAAGTGTTCAGGGTATTTCAAAGTAAATACAATACCCATTATTTTTTGGAATATTTCATTTTATCTTTTTTTCCCATGAAAGGGAAATATCTCCATATTTTCATGTGAAAATGAAAAGTGCTTTGGTTATGGGTTCAAATGTGTTTTTAAAGGGTTTAATGATGATAAAATGATAGATTATTAATTGTTTATTTATTATATAGTACATTATATCTATATATGATTAAAGGTGATCCTGATATATCTCATTATGATGGGTGGGTCTGATATATCTTTCCAACGCAATAGGTATTGATTCAGTTGTTGAAATAAAAACAACAAGAGAGATAAAAAGGATGGTTACTCCTATGTAATTAACTAGGATTTAGTTATTTATAGCAGGGGTTAAACATTAGTGAACTTGGGTTATAAATTTTATTCTGCAATATATTTATTTCATGATTGGTAAAGGATTTTGGGAAGTCTTTTTTTCCAAAATTATTCCATCCAAAGTCCTTTTTCACCTATTAAATTCTATTTTGGTGATTTTTTAAATATTTATTTTCAAAGGTAAATATAAAATTGTGAGGATGAAATTTATTTAATAAGGGGAGAGTTTAACATCATAATATTTTTAAAAGAATATATTTTTCAATAATAATGGTATTTTATTTATTAAAAATGTTTCTTATATATAAAAGGGTAGCTTGTGGAACATGGTAGTAACATGTTGCATCCAATAAGGCCATAAAGCATGTACCCATAATCTAAGGGAGAAAAGGGAAGAATTTATACCACATTTTAGGGTGTTTTACTAAATTAATACTTTATATAAGTAATAAAAATATATATCATTAAATATATATATTATATAGTTAAAATTATCATGTTTATTTGATGACTACAAATGTGTTTTATTTAAAGGTCATACATTTTCTCTTCTCATGGTGTTTATTATCATATATATAAATAATTATGAAATTATTAGATATTTTATATAAATTGAAATTCATGAAACATTTATGGATTTTTGTTTCATAAATAATATTTTTAGGGTAAATAACAAAATTAAGGCTTTAATTTGAAAAACAATATAGTTATTATTTAAACTAAATTGTTTTCCATGAATTGCATGGGGTTTTAAAGTTAAATATTATATTTTATAATATCAATTTTATACAAAATGACTTATTTTTTAGTTTCATAATATAAAATGTATCTTAGGGTAATGTTTTGATATTTTTCTAAAATAGTTTATTTTTGGGTGAATAGAGAAAATATAAATTTTTAAAAATACTATCACTTATATAAAATTATTATTATGTAAACATGAGTCAATAAATTTTTAGTCCATTGAATCCACTAAATATGTGTTCAAGGTTTTGAATAATGTATTTTAAAGAATTATTTTGAATTCAGGGACCCGATATTTTCTTTTTTGTACATAAGTTATATTTTCTTGAAATTTAAAACTATTTTGGGTCATTGTATTTAATGTTGTGGTTGGAAGGTTTAATTAAATTATTTCTAGACCTAAAAGTCTAAAAATGGTAATTTTATTATTAAATTACAAAAACAGTTCATGATAATCAATTTTTTACTAGATTTTAATGTAAAATGTTTTTTATTCTTAAATAATTTATTTTCAAAAAAATATTTTTTTATGTGTTATGTATCCTTGTATTAAAATTAATTTTTGACACCTATATAATATTAATATAATAAAGTTTATTCCATATTTTAAATAATAATTTTCCAATTTGGTTATAATTTTAGTTTATGTTGTTACATACAAAATTTATCATGTTATAAAAGTTTAGTTATCGTGATTTTAGTCAAATTGGGTTAAAGGTGTTTAACCAGGTGGTATGACTTAATATATCTTCAACAGTTGTATAAATATTATTGGTTGAGATTATTTCAATCCTATCAAATCTTATATATGAATTTAGGGTTCTTCTGTTCCACTTGAACATGAATAATATATTTTAATAATTTAAAACCTTGAATAATTATTAGAGTGTCACTCCCATCACTTATAAAGGGTAACCACATATCCTATCTTATTCACTCCCCTTGAGAAACATAGATCAAAAAATACCTAAAAAAATCCATTCTAATCATTCCTCCTCATGACTTTGAGTCTCTGGTCTCATCAAAAGACCAAACCAAAATATTCATGGTGTTAGCCAAGGGTGGTTTTCCAAAGAAGAGGTACAACTCTTTACTGAGTTATTTCATTTTATTTATTCTTCTACCTCCCTCAAATATTATCTAACCATGAATAAATAATTAAATTTTTATATTATATGTAATTAAATTTTATTATGATTATGGAAAACCCTTTTTATCTTCTTTTCCAATATATAGAAAATGAAAACATCTCTCATGTGTATGTGTGGGATTCCACCTTCATGAAATGATGTGTTTTTTTCACATAATAAAATCATAATAATGGTTATAAAGATATGAATTTATGATGCTAGAAGTATTTCATATTAATTACCTTCTTACTATTCTTATATTTTGTAAATTGATTATTGTTCTCACATGTACATGTGGAATTCCACCTCCACAAAGAGTTGTGATTCATTTTTTCATTTTAACCATACAAGGATAGTTATAGGAATGTAACTAAGGAATTAATGTGACATGCATAACATAATTATGATTTATGAAAATAAAGATATTATTTAATTTATTTATTTTCTTCTAAAAAAAATTAAAACATCATTCATGCGCATGTAAAGATGATTGTCACCATAAAATGAAGTAATTAAGTTTTCATAAATATGTTAGATGGTTAGTTTTTAAATTTTATTTAATGTATAAATATGATAATTATAAAAAATTTATTATTTTTGAGTTTATGTAACAATAACACCTTTGACCATTTTCAGCCTACCGATACTGTTTAGGGATTATGAACTGGATGTCCAATGTAAATTTATTAGAAAAATAACTAAATAAAACATGGTCATAAATGAAATAAAAAGTGATAATTACAATATAATGAACATAATTTTTTTAATAAAGTAAATACATAACATAATTATATTATTTATAATATATATAATATGTGATTCTAAAAAATAATTAAAAAAATTTATTTCTCATCTCTATTTCTCTTCATTGAGTCTTATGCCATTTTAACTAATTGTTTTCTTTTATGTAGTTATTAAATGGACCAATGGAGTTATTTTATCAATAATTGAGTGAAATAAAAGATATTTAATAATCCATTTCATATTATCTTCTTCAATTTCCTTTTGTTTCAAAAGTTATGAAAGTTTGAAGGGATTTTTATTTAAAACCTTATTTTAAAGTATCCATTTCAAATATATTTCTTCCATGACCATGTTCTTTAAAATATTTCAAGAATTTTCTTAATTATACTTAAAAGGTTGTAAAAATAATTTTCAAATACATTTTAATATATTTATAAAGTTTTAAAAATGACTATTTTTAAAAATTTTCATACTGGTCACTTTTGCCTCATTTTACCAAAATATAAAAAGAGGGGTTTTTTACATTTACATCACAATTATAATTTACAACCATAATTTACTTTATTTCTTATAAATATTAATATTTAAATTTTCTTGTTTTTACATTATAAATTTGATTCCCATTATTTTTATGAATAATATATTTTAATGTGTTTTGAAAAGAAATGGATATTTCTCCCTATATTGTAATTTAACATTATAGATGATAATGGATGATATTGATACAACTCAGGATGATCGGTGAGACAGATATAGATCTCCAATGCATTTGGTAATTATTTAATAGATGAATGAAAAAAATCAAGAAGATAACCAGGATGGTTAATCCTATTGTATTAATTGTTCTTCTATTATTTTTAACGTTGGGTAAACATGAGTGAACAAGGGTTATGAATATGATGCTCTAATATTATAATCTTATGCATGCGAAATGATATTATTGAAATATTTTTATTTTATATTTTGAGGAATGTTTTTTTATTTTTAATGGTGAAAGTATTATTTTTAAAATATATGTTTTTATGAAGATTTCATGGTTTCCCTATGATTTCTAATGGGTTTTAAGGTTTTATTTGAGTGAGCATTGATATTATCATGTCAATACTTTTTTATGTGATGAATGTTTTATTGTAAAAGGGTAAAGGTTTTAAAGGGTTTTCATGTATTTTACTAGGATAACATGATTCCTTTAGTTTTATATTCCATACTATTTATTTTTCACATTTCTCATTTTAAAATTCTTTTACATTGGGATTAAGTATGAGTTGAAAAGTTAATAAAGATAGTGTACCAGATATGAGAGTCATATAACATCTTGTTACCAATATGACATGTATGTATTTAACATTATCAAGGTTTCTCCATTTTTTTTGTCTAGGTAGGGTTGAGAATAAATTTCTAGGATACCTGTAATGGTGAAGTTATATATTTTCTAGATTCTCATATTTAACCAACCTTTTTTACAGGATGACAGAGGGTTACACGTCGTGTAACAAGGTTACACATCGTGTAACAAGGTTACATGTCATGTACTATTTTCCAGATGCAATTCGTGAAAGGAATCACACTATGAAGGATACAAATTGTGAAGTTACTTTACACATCATGAATGTTTTCTAGATCAGTTTTTGACTTTGACTGTTGGTTTATAATTTGAGGCAACATGTTTATTGTGGTTACCAAATTTAATGGATTCACGACATGTATTGGTATTAAACGTCATGTAATACCCTGATTGCGGTTTTTAAAGAGGAAGTGTGGATGGTCTATTATTTATTGATCCTACCCATTTTCATCTCCCTGAACCAAATCTTATCTCCATGTGATCCTAGATCCTTCCAACTATTTTGGATCCTCTCATTTGGTGTTTGATTGTTGTGGTACTTGCGGTGCGATTCCCAGGTAAGTGTTCTCTCTCGTTCTTCATCTTTATCTTTATCTACTCCATAGTGATTTCATTTTATCATCCTTAAATTGATGTGTCTATGTAATATTATTTTAGATATTTCCTCTAGGTTGTTTTTTTAGGTCTTATACACCTTCGTTCTCATTGATGGGTGCTATTGAAAGTTTTGTTTTTCAGGGAAAAGGTAGGTGATTCTGTCCTATTTATCCAAATTGACAAACCTTGAATTTATAGATTAATTTCAATGATTAATTTAAATTCAATTGATCAAAATTTATTTCAATTTATTGGATAAAAAAAATCTATCAAATTGGGATATTTGAATTGGTTTTGGAATATAAATTAGAAAAAACCCCCCAATTACATTGAATTGGGATGTTTTTATGGAAAGTGGTTGATTTAAATTATAGATTTTATGGAAATGATTTAAATTAAATTCTTGAATTTAATTGTTAAAAATAATTGTAAAATTTATGGAATTGGTTTTGAATGTATTTCAAACTTGTGAAAAAGGATTAAGAAGTTTTGATAGAAACATAGTGGTTTTGTCTTGTTAAAGTGGTATGTTTTCAATTAAAACCCATTTTGGTTTTAAATTGAAAACTGGAATTTTGAAATTTGATAATGGGATTTAATTGTGTTTTAAGAATTCATAAAAAAAATTTCCACCATTGATTTTTTATGAGCGCATGCAAGCCTTAGGTAGTTGGTGAGTTATTTGGACACATTCTATGTTATTACAACATCCCAAAACATACATGTAGCGGGTCACATCACCAATGGGAGGGTGATGAGTCACCTCTATCCAGTGTTAGAGGTATGTGTGTATAGACATATTACTTAGATCAATTTTAGAGTGTGGTGTCATATAGCTAGAAATAAAATCATTCTTATTTAGAAGACGACCATGTTGCTCGCTTTTTTTATATTAGAGATATAAATGTATTCCAATGTTCTTTGAACTGATTTATATTCCTTCTAAATTTATAAATATTTTTTAAAAAAAGTTTTATTTTAAGAAATTGTTTTATAAATATTCCTTCACTTGTAAAGCCTTTGTTTAAAGTAATTTTTCTATTATTTCAATTGTACAACAAGAATTGTTTAAATATGATTTAAAAATAAAACAAATTTTTCTTTTAAAAATGAAAATCATTACTTTGGTTTATGTATTGATAGAATGTGTTATAGAATCTGTGGTGAGACCGTACTAGGATTTTTATCTCACACCATCCCTTTTCCATCAGGTGTTTGTAGACATTCTGCATCCAGGTTCATGTAAGCAAAAAGGATATCTTGGAGGTGGATCCAGCTATTGAACATTGGAATTGGTTTGTTGTGTCCTTAGGGACTTGGGTTTTTTCATCTATTTTGGTACTTGAGTTGTAGTACTTTGGGATTTAATGCCTTTTTTACTTCTGGTTAATTACTCCTAGTTTATCTTCTTTTGTTATGTATACTGTCCTATTTATTTTTCATCATCTATGTTTTGTGGAAAATTCGTTCCCACTTGCATGTTGTATGATGATAGGTGCTAGTCACCAACCCATGGGGATCGAGAACGCACTTTGAGATATGTTAGGATTGGATTGGTTATCAGGTTACTAGGGTACCTGACCTAGTTTATGATAAAATGGTTTTAAAGGAGGCCATTGAGATTTTTTTTCTGGAAGTCCGTATGAATTTTTGAAATATTTTCAGAACTTAGGAGGTAGTTACAATTGAGTACGTAACAAGAACTCACTACAATAAACCTTAAGTCACCATGGGTGGGTAGAGAAGGTCATATTATGGATTATATCTAGTCCTTTACTTGTTCTAATTTGGATAGAGTGGAATCCAAATCTGGTTGTTCCATCTGTTGGGAATAATTTCCCATGTTTCTCGGTTTGAGTGTTAATCTAATGTCTTCCTTATTGTCTTCTATTGATGTGTATCACCATTCCTCCGATAAGATGAAAAAATAAGACATAGGAGGAAGAAGTTAATAAACCATAGTGACCAAATCCTTAAGTAAACCAAAATATAATTGAGGTGATTGTGCACACTCTCCAAGCTCTGGGATAGACACCACCTCTAGTTCCCATTTAGCATCTAGTTGTGGATTCTAAATAGGATGTTTTGTGAAATTGTTCTCAAGAGTATCTTTTCTGGAAGCCACTCGTTTTTAAATTCTCCTTTGACCCATAACACGATGAGGAATGGTTGGGAATGATAAAACATTTGTTTGAGTTTGTAGAGACACCATAAATGATGAGGGTTAAGTGTGCCACCTTCATGTTAGAATGACTCAGTAGGAGATGGTGAGACATGGTGGAAGGGACAAAGAAACATGAGGTCTTATCATGGAAATAATTCATGATTTTTTTCACCAACCTGTTCGATTTAGATTCAATGGTGTTGGCCAAGGATGTGGAATTTTTCAAGCTTGAGCAGGCTGATAAAACCGTGGCTTAGTATTCAAATTTATTTACTGAGTTGGTGAAATTTTTGCATGAGATCATATCTAATGAGATGGTGAATACTCCATGGTTCGATTTAGGACTTCGATCAGATATTCGTTCTCAGGGTTTCTTGCTAAAGATACCCACTTATGGTGATGTACGGAATAGGGAATGTATGGTTGAGATGGACCTCAATGGAAAGTCGGGATAATCAAGAGCTTCTTTCCCTCCCAATGGTAGTGTAAATTCCTTCATAGGAAAACAGAAGCGCGATTATTCTCATGGAATTTCTTGATAGAATATTCATTATAGACCTCGACAATTCTAAGAGGAAGTCATTTGATTTTATATTAGTGTGGAAAGACAGAAAATTCTAAGATTTTTTTCACTACGGTACCCAATAATTGTATCTCCTATGGGTTTTCAAGATACATACAGAGATTCTGCCATAAATTTTCTACTCTATGTAGTGGAACCGAATCATCATCTCCTCATAAGGCTATGAGGTAATAAGATGCTTCACATTTAAAAGGGTTTCAGCCACAGGCATCTATAATGATGCTACCTCACACATTGGAAGATTATCTAGAGGAAATAGAAATGATTCCATAAATTGTTAGAGGTTCCATTACTATAACTTCATCATTAGTGACTTCTCTATTTGATATTGGTGCATCTCTCTCATTTATTACCACCCATATTTTTAATCTTCTCAATCTTCCTATGTAGATTCTATCTTGTGAAATGGATATTACTACACCCTTTGGTACAAACAGAGAGCGAGGTCTCCATAGTCATACTTGTGTCTTATCTCTATATGATGTTAATATATCTTTGAGTTTTCTTGTCCTCTATATGAAATATCTTGGCGTCATATTCAGGGTGGATTGGATCATTTCTAATAAATACCGGATTGATTGTTATATTTGATGGGTCTAATTTACTATACCTAGTGGTGTGTCCCTTGCATTTCAAGGAGATTAGGACCCAATGTCAAGAATATTTGGACTTTCTTATCCAGATTTTGAGAAATTAATATCAGTGTTTTATTTTGATATGGAGTGGGAATATTTGAGTGGTGATCTCACTCCAGTTATCATCATGTTTCCCAACGTGTTTCTTTATAACTTCTCTAGTTTTATACTAGTAAGTTAGGTCTAGTTTTATATTGACATAACCTATGTCACTCAACCAGTTTCAATTCCCACTTACCAAATGGATCCATATGAATGGGAAGATCTAATGTCCTAGTTGGATGACATTCTTGAGAAAGGCTTTATATGCCCGAGTGTGTCACCATGTGTGGTTTCAGTTCTCTTCACTAAGAAGGACAATGATTATCTTCAATTATGTGTTGATTATCGAAAGCTCAATCATGTTACGGTAAAAAATAAATATCTTTTTCCATGGATTGATGATCTGTTTGATTAGTTAAAAGAAGATAAGTAATTTTAAAAGACAATCATTCGATATGGTTACCATCAGTTTATGATAAAAGAATATGTTATTTAAAAAACCTCCTTTTGAAGAAGATATTTCCATTATGAGTACCTTCTTATTCCATTTAGAATGAAAAATTATCCTATAGTATTCATAGATTTTATTAATAGGATCTTCCAGGAGTATCCAGATAACTTTGTGGTAGTCTTTGTGGATTAAATCATTGTTTACCCCAAGTCCAAAGAGGATCATGTGCATTATCTGGGAATAGTTAGAAGTATGATAATAAATCACCCACTTTATGCCAAGATTTCAATGTGTGATTTTTATATTTAGGATGTGAAATTCTTGGGACACGTGGTGCTTGAAAAGGGTATATTAGTAGATCTTGAGAAGGTGAAGGATGTTATGACTTGGGAGAAACCAGGAAATGTATTTAGGATCTTAATCTTGTTGTGGTTAGCAAGATATTATCTTCGGTTCGTGAAATACTTCTTGAAGTTAGCCTCTTCAATGAATGCTCTGACTCGAAAGGGGGTAAAGTTTTCTTATAATGATAAATTTCAGAGTTATTCTATTGTGTTTAAATGTCTTTTGACTACTGCACCAGTGATTACTCTTCTAGAGGCCGGGTAAGGATATGTGGTCTATTTTGATGCATCAGGTTCATGCTTGGGATGCGTTCTTATACAGAGCGATCGTGTAGTTTCTTATGGATCTTGTCAGCTTAGGATAGACAAGAATAATTATCCTACCCATGAACTTGAACATGTAGATGTGATTCACGCACTTAAGCGTTGGAGACACTACCTTTTGAGAGAAATATTTACTATATATTAAAACTACAAAATATTGTGTTGTATCTTCTATAAAAAAATATTTTAATCTCTATAAGAGGTATTTTGTGGAGTACCTACAATCATTCGACATTGAAATCACCTATACCCTGGGGAAAGGGAATGTTGTTGTAAATTCATTAAGCAGGAATCTTTCAACCCATGCAGTGAAAGAATCACTGAAATAGTGTAATTTGATGGATCTCTCTTTGTAGTTTCATATCATAGTTTAGGATAAAGGGTTTGAAGTTTCATTAGACAATTTTTAGTTAACATTCACTCTTCTTGAGATGATTTTTCAGAATCAGGAGTCTGATGATGAATTTCGCAGAATTAGAGACTCTCTTTATGGTTGGGAGACATTTTCCCTTTAGTATTTCTCCAAGGAGGGTGTTCTATGTTATTGAAATCACTTTGTTGTACCATTAACAACAAAGAAGGCTGTAATGGGGGATTATTATAATTTCTAGTGGGATATGAACCCTGGAACCAATAAGATGTTATATGACATGTTGCATCAGTTCTGGTGTCTAGGAATGAGATGGGGAATTACTGAGTTTTTTTTCTCATTATTACACATTCCAGTAGGTTAATTCCAAGCACAAAAAAACTTCAGGTTTACTTTAGCCACTTCTAGGCCCTATATGAAAGTAGGATGAAATTTCTATGGACATTGTGTTGCTTTTCCTCATACCTATAGAAATAAGAATTCTATATGGATTGTGATCCAAACACTGACCATGTTATCTTAATTCGTACCAAACAATGATACACCTAAAGTTGATGAGTCAAGAAGTCTTTGTGTGGAAGGAGTTTTATGTTTTCACGGAGACCCATTGGCTATTGTTTCAGATATATTTCCTCATTTTATTTCTCACTTTTGGATAGGCCTTCAAGAGGCACTAGGATCTCAGGTCTGTTTGAGCATGTCCATCCGTTAGTATTCATATTTCCAAATAGATAGATCTATAATGATTCTTGAGGATATGCTCCACACCTGTGTTCCTGACTTTTGAGGGTATTGATATGATCACTTGGGTCTGGTTGAGTTTTCTTATAATAGTATTTATCATTTCTCGATTATATTGGAAACTTTTGTGGCCTTATATGGATGGCCTTGTAAATCTATATTGTGTTAGTTGGAGATTGTTTAATGTTCCATGGTTAGACCAAGTTTTGTGAAAGAGACGACAACAAACATTCAGTTAATTTTTTAGAGAATATTGATAGCATAGAGTCGATATAAGTGTTATACTAACTATCGTTGTAGACCTTTGGAGTTATCAGTTTGTGAAAAGGTGTTTTTTAATGTTACACATCAGTTGGATCATCGACGACTTGGGATGTAAGGGAAGATTTCATCACATTTTGTTGGACATTTCAAGATTGTGGAGTAGTGGGAAAGTTGCAAACCATTTAGCAATTTCACCATAGCTGATATCGATACACAAAGTATTATATATATCACAGCTAAGAAAGTATCTATCATATTCATCTCATGTTTTCATCTTGATTGATCTTGAGATTGAACCTGGTTTACCTTTGACTGAATGGGTTGTCAGGATAGTTGATTATGATAATAAGGCACATTATGGGATGATGATACCTTTAGTTCATGTGCTATGGTATCATGGTTCTAATAATCATGACACATGGGAATGTGAGGCACTAATGAGATAGTAGTGGCCTCATCATTTTGGCGTGGAATCTTCTTCATAAGCTTTCTAGGGATAAAAAAAATTGGTGGGGAGGTTGTGACATCTTGTTACTGATATGATACATAGGCCTTTAACCTTATCATGGTTTCTCCTTTTTTTGACTGTGTAGGGTTCCTAATTAATTATAAGGATACATATAATGGTAAAGTAATAGATTTTTTAGATTCTTATATTTAACCAACCTTTTCTGAAAGCTACTAGAGTTTTACAAATCTTGTAATAAGGTTACATATCATATACTATTTTCAGGATGCAAGTCATAAGAATATTCACACTATGAAGGATACTCATCATGAAGTTACTTTACACATCGTGAATGATTTATAGATTAGTTTTTAACTCAAATTAGTGTTTTCTAATTCAAGATGACATGTTTTTATATGGTTATGAAATTTAATGGTTTCACTACGTGTATTGGTATTAAACGTCGTGTAATACCCTGACTGTAGTTTTTAGACTGGAAGTGTGGCTAGTATGTTCTTTTTGGATCCTGTCTAGTTTCATCTCCCTAGACCTAAGGCCTTATCTAGGATATCTTGGAGCCCTATAGCCCATCTATATCCTATCATTTTTTTTGATCTTCATGGTGTTTGTGGTGTGATTTCTGAGTAAGCATTCTCTCTTATTCTTCATCTTTCTCATTTTCTCCTCCTTATGGATTTCAATATATCATTTTTAAATTGATGGATCTATGTCCCATTGTGTTATATCTCACCTCTAGGTAGTTCTTTGAAGTCTTCTACACCTTCATTCTTGTTTATGTGTGTCGTTGTGAGTGTTGTTTTTCAATAAAAAAGTAGGTGATTCTGTTTAGTTTAGCCAAATCGATTAACCTTGAATTGCTTGATTTATTTCAATTATTGATTTTAATTCATTAGATAAAACATTATTTCAATTGATTTAATAAAACCCAATTATATTGGATTGGGATATTTGAAATGGTTTGGGAATTGAAATTAGTAAAACACCAAATTCCATTGAATTAGGATGTGTTTATGGAATTTCGTAGATTTAATTTGTAGACTTTATGGAAATGATTTCAATTATCCTATTGAATTTATTTGTTAAAATGAATTTTGAAATTGATGGAATTGGTTTTTAATGGATTTCAAACTTTTTAAAATGGATTAAGAATTTTTGATAGAAATTTAATGGTATTATCTTATTAAAGAGGCATGTTTTTTAGTTAAAAGTCATTTTGGTTTTAAATAGAAAATTTTCATTTTGAAATGGGTGAATGGGAATTAATTTTATTTTAAGAAGTCTTGAAATAAATTGAAGATGATTTATTTTGTAAGATTTCATGAAAGACTTATTGTAACACCCCAAGATTTCATAGTACATTATTTCTTTAAAGTAATGCAATAACTTGCACTACACGCAACATTGAGTTCAAGCACATCACGACTTACCAAACTAGCCGTTTAAAAGAGGTTATGAATAGTATTAACTGAATTTTGAACATTATATAATAATTATAATTTTAGAATCCATATTTTGAGTTTCTTAGACATAATTTAAGAATAAATTCATTTTATTTCAGATAAAAGAATTATTTTTTAAAAAATGAAATTTTACGACTTTTTAATGGAAAACCCTTTTTAAATCCAGTATTTGAAGATTTTATATATTCAATTGGAAAAAATAAACTTCTTCTTTAGAATTAGGACATAATAATTTATTTTCAAATTAATTTTTTGTGTTTTCTGATAACTTTCTTATTTAGGTGAATAGTGAAAAATACTATATTTTAACTGAAAACAACTTTTTTAATCAAAATAATTTATAGTGTTGAGTTGTACATTTTAATGTTTTGGAAGTATAATTAGATTATATTTTACCTTTAATCCATTGTTGGTCATTGGAATTAATTTCACATTGAAATTATACATAAAAAAGTGTCAGTCTTTTGATAGTTATTGTTTCTCAAAAACACGCTCTTTATTTTGACAACGAGAATTAATTTTAAATCAATAAAGTAAACTTCTATGTTTTGAATTTTGTAAAATAGAATTCATTTTTGGATTCGGAATATCAAAATTATCCTAGGGGGAATTTTTGGTATTTTTCTGAAAAAGTTCAATTTTTTAGGAATAGTGAAAAACAGAGAGTTATAGTTTAAAACTGAATTTTTATTTAAATAATTATTTATTTTATTTAAATTTATTTTAGTTCAAAATAGATACATCATACCTATATAAGTTAAATTTAATTCATTGCAGCCAATTTATAATAATTTTATATATATAAAAAAAATTATAGAACTTTTCACCGTCTTTTACCCACCTCCTATGAGAATTTGCGAATTCACATAAAACATAATTTTAACACTTCTATGAGTAGAATTTAAAAAATCCGAGATACGCGGTTGATATCAGTAAGTAAAATGTGGTTCAATAAGATAAAAATTATTTTTGGTGAATGATAACTTTTAACTTTTATTTACCGCAGTTAAAAGTAAATAAGGTAATTAAGGGTAAAAATGATATTATTATTACCATAACACATGTCTTAATTCTATTGGATAAGTTTAATTCGACCAAAAACAACATTAGGAATAAAATATGACCATTTATGTCCACTTTTATTATATTAAGACATTTATTATTATTTTATTGAAAAAAGAGTTAAAAGAGTTAAAATCAAGGTTTAATAACTAAAACATTTTACATATAGGGTTATAGATAACATAAATTCGATTATAAATATTAATTAGAAGGATACAAATATTTCCTACATAATGATATTTTATTTATAATTTTTAGAGATTAAATAATTAAATTTATTAATGACACAATGATGATGTAGTAATTACCTTATTAATGGAGGAACCAAATAAATGGTATCATAAATAATAAAATAAATATAATGTCAAAGTTTTTATGTCATGAAAGATTTTTATAGGTGAATATGACATGTTAGGATTGATTAAATGTATTTTTTTGAAGTAACAATGTTGTTATTATTTAAAAAAAACAAATACCAAATAGTGTCAAAATTAACATAAAACAGTTTTTAAAACAAATATTATATTATTAATTGATATAATGGTCCTAAAAATATAAGGTTCGGCCAAAAAACATATATAATAATATATATGACAATAATTAAACAATTTGGGTTTGATTGTTAGTATATTGTAATTGTATTAAACATATAGTGTAAGAATACCAGAAGACACGGTAAAAGTTAAATTATTTAACTTAGAGTTAAATCTAAATGATAAGGTTAGAATGGTAACCTAAACTTCTCTAAAACCTATTGGTTGAGAGGATTTCAACCCATCCCCACCCTATCCTCTAAATAAGTCACTTTTGAGCCATTATAAACCGAAAATGAATTCATTATAAAAAAATATTTGAAGTTTTTCCAAAGGTTCCCCTCACCCCTCTTATAAAAGGGAACTTTCCCTTATCTCAAATACACACATCCAAATCCATTTTTCTCGGACAACCCCTGACCAAATATCCTACAAACTATCCTAACCTCATCCTATAGGCCTTCCGTTGGTCAGAAAGCTAACCTAAGGATCCCTATTGATCAAATCAAAAGGAAGAACCCGAAAAAGAGGTAATGATTTCACCACCCTCTCACAAGTCCTCTTATTCTTCCACTTACCCTTTCTTTGTTGTTTCAATTCTAAAATAATAAATCCAGTATCTTATATATACTATTATGTTTATTATAAATATGGAACAATTGTATTCATTATTATATCTATCTTATGAATGATAATGTCACCATGTGTGCGTACGTACGGCTTACCGTCTCCACACTGTGGTGTAATTTGTTATTAAACACTATGTTATTTGGATAAATATAATGATGAGTAATATGTATATAAATAATGAAAATAATTTTCTAATGTCTCTGTAAAATTAATATACTATCCAATTATACACCTTTATGGAAATGATATTGTCGCTCGTGCGTATGTACGGATTGTCGTCTCCACAACGCGATAAGATTCATTTCCATGTTCACCATTCATTGACGATTATAAAAATATATATTACTAATATGTATGTAATATATGACATAATAATGATACTGGAAATATATATATATATATATATATATGTAATTACATATATCTTATTCACTTAGTTTCGTTCAATATGATATGAAAATAGAAACAACGTTTATGTGTACGTACGGACTACCATCTCCATAAGCGGTGTTTTTCATTTCATATATATGTTTATTATACATATTTATAATCTAAAGATATATGATATATAAATCATGTTTTATATTCTGGAATTATTTAAATCTTGATCTAAGTGAAACAATCAATATTAACAAGTTAAAACACATACAGTAAAGAAAGCAATTATTACCGGAAATGTTAATTTATCATCAAAATTATTATTAAATGGGTAGTATAAAGTCATAAATAAATAATGTATGATATCATAATTATTAATATGGTTTTGTTATAATTTAATAACATACTACCATCATAATACAAGAGGATAAACATACTCTCGACTAAAAGAATGTTCAAGGTAATTGTTAATTCCTCAATCTCATTATTAACCGAGATTGTTTATGTGTATGTATTTACTAGTAAATTTTTGTCATCCATGTCTATTTTCATAAAAATGATTTAAAAATGAATATTTTAAGGTTTGTGAAATGTACTCTTTATCAATATCAGAATTTTAAATGGTTTAATTATTTATCTTTCTAATCCTTTTTAATTAATGTCCATGTTTTAAAAATGATTTTAAGGATTTATTTATATGGACATGAATGTTTTGAAATGTTAATTATTTTCAAAAGTATAAAAGTGGTATGGGAAACTTTGATTCAAAAATATCTTTTAAATTACTTCTTTTACAAATGTGTGACCTTGAAATGATTTTACAAAAAGGATATTTCTCTCAAAAAGTTTTACTCATCAATTTCAACTATGTCAGCATCCTTTACTAGATATTATTTTTGATTGAGGTTGATTTATTATAATACAATCTTCCATGTTCTATTGAATGAGTTATGATATGTTTGAATATGGATGTTCTATTTTTATACCATTTATGGTTTATGGTTAATGTATTGGCATTTCGTATTCTAGTTTTAATATGAATGTTTATGTTCTATTTCAATTTTTTCATATGAGGAATGCAGTGGACTTAGTAAGTGATGGGTGGAGCCCGCTATAGCTCCTCGAGGCATAGGTAGGTATCATGAGACCAACTAGTGTCTTGGCAGAAGGGCTTGACAAAAAATTTATTTGTAGTCTTGGCACGAGTCCTTGACTATGTGGTAATGATGTGTGGTGTTAAGCATTCCCTCATTATTAAATTAGTTATTACATGTGATTATTCGACTATTAGAATATCCATGTGCATGTTTATATGGTAATGTTTGATTTATCTTTTCCATATTATGTTCATGTTTATTTTTAAAAAGTAAGCCGTTTTTATTACAATTCTTGCCTTTAAAGTTTATAGCTTCCGCTAAATTTTCTACCCTTACTGAGCATCTGAGATCACCCCTTTCTTATGTTTTATTTTCCTAGGATTCCAATAAGTTTATTATGATTGATAATAAGGGTTAATCTTGGGGATTAATGGCATTATAAAAGGATCATTTATGTTGTGTTTTATTTTCTAATTTGTAATATAATGTTCATGTATGTAATCTATTTTCCAGGAATGCTAAACCGATCAGTTTTTCAGGACTTGATTCCTTGTAATCATGCCAATGTATTAAAATAATGCACCGACTCTAGGTAACTTGGGTCAGGTAATTACAGTTGGTATCAGAGGAAGTTTTGAAATAACCTTGGAAGTTAGATTTATATAAACTCTTATTAGAGCACATAGACATAAGATAGACTTTGAGGATTAGTATAGAAGGACTTCCTTGAATTTTGTTAATGTAGAGATTTTGTGAGTTTTCCAAGAAAATACATCCTTGTCTGGATACGAGCAGGTAGAGGAGGATCTGGAACAGATGTACCTATGGGTAAAACCCAAAAACACCGCTTTGAGATAGACTCAAATTGGAACTGGTGCATGACAATGGGACTTGCTTCACTCTTGGTTACGACACTCCCGGGGGATATGCTTAGGATAATTCTCGTTTTGTTTATAAACCACTATGAAGGGTTTATGAGTATATACCTCTTAAAAGAAAACATTTTTGTTATTTTGGATTATATCCATAAACTGTTCAATTTATGTTAGGTATTTTTCATGTTTGGAATTGTGAATTGCGATTCATAAACGGACTTAGTGTATGCCATTATTTAGAAATGACGCCCAGTAGAAGGAATGAGAACTCCAACAATACATATTATCCAAAGAGTAAGAAGGGTTATGTCATTCATGGTATTAAGCCAACATTTATAAAGGAAATAGTCTCACACATATTATCATCAAATGAATAAATAGTATCATGTGTTAATAATATCGGTAAAGAATTCTCTGAATCCTATGGCTTTGAAGGGAATCCAGAGAAGAAAAGGATGGTAGAAAGAAAGATGGACAAAGGGAATAAGGGAAAGTAGGATTTTTCAATATATGATAAATGTGGAATGAATCACCTTGGTAAATGCTTAAAGGGAATGGGATTTTGTTATAAGTGTGGAGAAAAAGGACACCAAGTACGTGATTGTGAGGTTAAGAAAAAGTTTTCCAATGTAAAATGCTTCGTCTGTAAGGCATTGAGACACTACGTGAATCAATGTCCCGTTCATAAGAGTATATTGCAAATGATATTATTGTATAATAATCAAGTTATGATACTACCTCATATGAAGAAGTGTGACTAGTGTTATTATGTTTCTATTATAGAATTATTTCATTTTATTGTTTTATCAACAGTATATTGGTTACATGAATTATGGAGATAAATAAGGATTGTATTGCAGTACTATTTTATTGAGGATTTGAGATTATATGGTTCTAAGAAAAGTGACTTAAAAGTAAGATACACTTTTTGGAAAATAAATGGTTCAAGGAAAGGTGATCCTTAATATGGTCTTGATAATGAGGTAATGATTTTGGAATAAGAGATGGTTGATTTTGGTAATTCAGGATGTTGCGGTGTTATAAAAGAATATATTGTGAAGGTGTTCACATGTTATTACCTGGAAAAAAGGATCCTCATTATGTTTAACTTCCCTATAATCTTTGTACTGAGAGTTTGGATATAAGAATTTTGGATAATTATAAAGGTTTTAATTGATTAAGTTTGAAATTGGATACTATTGTTAGGTTTATTTTTGGATTGACATAAAAAGGACAACCCGGAGGTTGGGCGATATCCCGTCACGTCCAGAAAGGCCACGATACTTGAACCCGCAACCGAAGGGAGGCAAAGGTGTATCACCTATCACTGACCCACGTGATGTCTTGGCTTGAATAATGTAGTTTTTTTGAAGGTTCTGATATGTGAATTATAAATTCATTATTTTTGGAACCCTATGCGATTAGGATAAATAGAATATATATATTTTTTGAAATCTTATAGAGTGAAAGATGAGTTTGTGGTAAGAATTAGTTGAAGGATGAAACTCTAATTATATATATATTTATTCCCTATTATTTTATGGATAAATTAATTATTAAACTTTAGGGAAGGGATCTAAAAACCAAAAGTGTGTTATCCTAATACCTTATATTTTTTTGAACCGATGGTATTTTAAATCATCATAGATTGTTGGCTTTAAGGCCAACAATTCTAAAATTGTTTGTGATTGATGACCTCAATCCCTCCGTATAAATATTTACATTTTTCCTCCAATTATGTGTCTCTAATTTCCACCAATGTTCTCTTAATCAATATCATAATTTGGTGGTGATTTTTTTCATTCCCCTTTTCCTCTTATTAAGACTAAATATTATTAACCCAATTTCCGATGTGGGTTTTCCCACAAAGGTATTTTCTATTTTAAACATTTTATTTTCGAAGAACAATTTCAAATTATGAGGATGAAATTTATTGAAGGTGGGAATAATGTAACACCCCAAGATTTCATAGTACGTTATTTCTTCAAAGTAATGCAATAACTTGTACTACACGCAACACTGAGTTCAAGCGCATCACGACTTACCAAACTAGTCGTTCAAAAGAGGTTATGAATAGTATTAACTGAATTTTGAACATTATATAATCCTTATAATTTTAGAATCCATATTATGAGTTTTTAGACATAATTTAAGAACAAATTAATTTTATTTCAGATAAAGGAATTATTTTTCAAAAAATGCAATTTTACCACTTTTTAATGGAGAACCATTTTTAAATCCAATATTTGAAGCTTTTATATATTCAATTTGACAAAATAAAATTATTATTTAGAATTAGGACATAATAATTTTGTTTCAATATATTTTTGGTGTTTTTCTGATAACATTCATTTTTGGGTGAATAGTGAAAAATGCTATATTTTAATTGAAAACAACTTTTTTAATCAAAATAATTTAGAGTGTAGAATTATACATTTTAATGTTTTGGAAGTATAATTAGATTATATTTTTACCCTTTAATCTAATTTTGGTCAAGGGAATTAATTTCACATTGAAATTATACATAAAAAAGTGTCAATCTTTTGATAGTTATTGTTTCTTAAAAACACGCTACTTGTTTTGACAATGAGAATTAATTTTAAATTAATAAATAAAACTTCTATTTTTTTAATTTGATAAAATATACTTCATTTTTGGATTGGGAATATCCAAATTATCCTACGGTGAATTTTTGGTATTTTTCTGAAAACGATCAATTTTTTTTATGAATAGTGAAAAAACATTGAGTTATCGTTTAAAACCGAATTTTTATTTAAATAGTTATTTATTTTATTTAAATTTATTTTAGTTAAAAATAGATACATAATACCTATATAAGTTCAATTTATTTTATTGGAGTCAATTTATAATAATTTTAGATATATAAAAGAATTTATAGAACTTTTCACCGTCTTTTACCCACCTCCTAGGAGAATTTGCGAATTCACATAAAACATAATTTTACCACATCTGTGAGTGGACTTTAAAAAATCCGAGAGACACAATTTATATCAGTAAGTAAAATGTGGCTCAATAAGATAGAAATAATTTTTGGTGAATAGTAACTTTTTACTTTTATTTACCACAGTTAAAAGTTAATAAGCTAATTAAGGGTAAAAATGATATTATTATTCTCTTAACACATGTCCTAATTCTATTGGATAAGTGTAATTAGACCAAAAACAACCTTATTAATAAAATTTTACCCATTAGTTCCACTTGGATTAGATTAAGACATTTATTATTATTTTATTTAAAGTAGAGTTAAAAGAGTTAAAATCAATGTTTAATAACTTAAACATTTTTAATATAGGGTTATAAATAAGATAAATTAGACTATAAATATTAATTAAAAAGCTAAAAATATTTCCTACATAATGGTATTTTATTTATTATTTTTAGAGATTAAATAATTAAATTTATTAATGACACAATGATGATGCAGTAATTACCTTATTAATGAAAGAATCGAATAAATGGTATTATAAATTTTAGAATAAATATAATTTCAAAGTCATTATGACATACACGAATTTTATATGTGAATATGACATGTTATGATTAATTCAATGTATTTTTTTAAAGTAATAATGCTGTTATTATTTTAACAAAAAAGAAATACCAAATAGTGTCAAAATTGACATAAAATTGTTTTTAAAACAAATATTATATTATTAATTGATATAATGGTCCTAAAAATATAAGGTTTTGCCAAAAGACTTATATAATAATATATATGAAAATAATGAAACAATTGGGGTTCTATTGGCAGTATATAGTAAGTCTATTAACCATATAGTGTAGGAATAAAAGAAGACACGGTAAAAGTTAAATTATTTAACTTAGAGTTAAATCTAAATGATAAAGCTATAATTGACAACCTAAACTTTTCTAAAACCTATTGGTTGAGAGTATTTCGACAAATACCCTCCATAGACTCAAAATAAGTCACTTTGGAGCCATTATATACCGAAAATTAATTTATTATAAAATAATATGTTAAGTTTTTTCAAAGGTGCCCCCTCACCCCTCTTATAAAAGGGAACTTCCTCTTCTCTCAAATTCACACCTACAAAACCATTTGGATCAACCAAACCCTGCCCAAATATACTTAAAACTATAATAACTTCATCCTAGAGGCCTTCCTTTAGTATGAAATCCATCTTATGGGCCCCCATTGATAAAATCAAAAGGGAGAACCCGAAGAAGAGGTAATGATTTCACCACCCTCTTTCAAGTTCTCTTATTCTTCCACTTACCCTTTCTTTGTTGTTTCCATTCTAAAATAATAAATCCATTATCTTATATATATTTTTATGTTCTTATAAATATTTAACAACTCTATTCATTATTCTATTCATCTTATGAATGATAATGTCACCATGTGTTAGTACATACGGCTTACCGTCTCCACTCCTTTAAGGAAATGATATTGTCGCTCGTGCGTATGTACGGATTACTGTCTCCATAACGCAATGAGATTCATTTCAAAATTCACCATTCATAGACAATTATAAAAATATATATTACTAATATGTATGTAATATATGACATAATATTGATACTGGATATATATATATATATATATATATATATATATATATATATGTACTTACATATATCTTATTCACTTAGTTTCTTTCAATATGATATGAAAACGGAAATAGCATTTATGCGTACGTACGGACTACCGTCTCCCTAAGAGGTGTTTTTTATTTCATATATATGTCTATTATACATATTTATATTCTAAATATATATGATATAGAAATCATGTTTTATATTATGGAAGTATTTAAATCTTGATCTAAGTGATACAATCAAGAGTAACAAGTTAAAACACGTACGATAAAGAAAGTGACTATTACCCGAAATATTAATTTATCATGGAAATTATTATTAAATGGGTCGTATAAAGTCATAAATAAATAATTTATGATATCATAAATATTAATATGGTTCTGGTATAATTTAATAACATACTACGATCTTCATATAGGAGGTTAAACGTACTCTCGACTAAAGGAATGTTCAAGGTAAGGGTTAATTTCTCAATCTCTTTATTATTAAAAATTGTTTATGTCTAAGTATTTACTGAGAAATTTTTATCATCCATGTATATTTTCATAAAAATGATTTCAAAATGAATATTTTAAGGATTTTTTAAAATTACTCTTTATCAAGATCAGAATTTAAAATGTTTTAAAGATTTATCTTTTTAAACCTTTTTAATTAATGCCCATGTTTTAAAAATGATTTTAAGGATTTATTTATATGGACATGAATTGTTTGAAATGATAATTATTTTACAAAGTTTCAAATAGGTATGGGACACTTTTATTAATAAATATATTTTAAATTACTTCCTTTATAAATGTGTGAATTTGAAATGATTTTACAAAAAGGATATTTCTCTGAAAATGTTTTACTCATCATTTTCAACTATGTCAGCATCCTTTAGTGGATACTATTTTTGATTGAGGTTGATTTATTATAATACAATATTCCATGTTGTATTGAATGAGTTATGATATGTTTGACTATTGATGTTCTATTTTTATACCATTCATGATTTATGGTTAATGTATTGAGATTTCGTATGCTAGTTTTAATACGAATGTTTATGTTATGTTTCAACTTTTTCATATGAGGAATGCAGTGGACTTAGTAAGTGATGGGAGGAGCCTGCTATAGCTCCTCGATGCATCGGTAGGTCTCATGAGACAAACTAGTGTCTTGGCACAAGGCCTTGAAAAAAACATAATTTTTAGTTTTGGCACAAGGCCTTGACTATGTGGTAATGAATTCCGGCGTTAGGAATTCCCTCATTATGAAATTTGTTATTACATGTGATTATTCGACAAGTAGAATATCCATGTGCATGTTTATATGGTAATGTTTGATTTATTTTTTCCAAATTATGTTCAAGTTTATTTTTAAAAAGGCAATTGTTTTTATTACAAATCCCTCCTTAAAAGTTTATAGCTTCCGCTAAATTATTTACCCTTAATGAGCATTTGAGCTCACCCCTTTGTTATGTTTTATTTTCCTAGGATTATAGGAATTGTATTATGATTGATAAGTAGGGTTAAGGTTGGGGATTAATGGCATTATCAAAGGATCATTTATTTTGTGTTTTATTTTCTAATGTGTAATGTAACGTTCATTTATGTAATCTATTTTCCAAGACTGCTAAACTGATCAGTCGTTTAGGACTTGATTCCTTGTAATCATGCCAATGTATTAAAATAATGCCCCGACTCTGGGTAACTGGGGTAGGGGTGTTACACTTAGGTAGTTGGTGAGTTATTTAGACACACTCTACACTATTACAATGTTCTAAAACATACATGTAGTGGGCCAAATCCCTGATGGTGGGTTGATGAGTCACCTCTGGAAAATGTCATGGGGATGTGTGTATACACATATCATTGAGATAACTTAGAGAGTGTGTATTCCTATAACTAGAAATACTATCGTACCTATTTGGTTGATGACCATGTTGCTCGCATGTTTAAATTTGAGATATAAATGTTTGAAATTTTGTTTAAATTATTTAACTTTCTCTATGAATTTATATAATTTTTTTAAATTAATGTTTTATTTAAGCCATTGTTTTAGAAATATTACATCACTTGTAAATCCATTAAAAAAAGTAAAATTTTCACTATTTGAACTATATAGCATGATTTGTTTAATTATTTTTGAAAATGACAAACCTATTTATTTTAACGATTAAAATCATTATTTTGGTAAACCTATTATTGTAATATATTATTGAATCAATTGTGAGACCCTATTGGGAATTTTATCTCAAACCCTTCTTTTTTCATTCAGGTGTATATAGATTTTCTTCTTCTAGGTTCGAGTAAGAGAAAAATATATCTTAGAGGTGGATCTAGATTTTAAAATGTAGACTTATTGAGTTATGCCCTTACATAATTGGGTAGTTTTTCTCTATTTTAGTACTCGATTTTTATTACTTTGGGATTTAATTCCATGTTGAATTCTGGTATATTACTCCTAGTGGAGATTACTTTGTTATTCATAATATTTTGTTTATTTTTATTCCACTATATTTTTTGGAAGATTAATTCCCACTTTCATGTTGTATGATTTCTGGTTCTAGTTCCCAAACCATGGGTATTAGAAAATCCCTTTAGTATATTTTAGGGCCAAATAAATTATCAGGTTACCAGGGTACCCAGGCTCGTTCATGACAAGTTCCATGAACAAAGATATTGTGTATTTATAAAGAACATTTTTTTTTGTGGGAAAATTAGATACTCTGTGTAAATTTCTATTTTTTAATGTAATGTTTTACCTAATTATATAAAACAATGAGTTGAAATGTTTTTTGGAAATGTAATAAATCACTAACCTTGTTATAAATCATGTAATTATAGGTTGATTATGATAAGTGGGGTTATACGATGATCACTATTAAATTATTCAAACTATAAAAGAGTATTGTATATATATATATCTCTATAAATAAGGTGTTGGGTCTCTTTTATATTGAATTTGATTTCCTCTATTAAAAATCCAATCCAACCCCAATCCTTCTTAGTTCCCCTTAATCATTTCTCATGAGGGTTGAAACATATTAGTCATTGAGATTGAACCCTATTTATTCAAGGTACTCAATTATCCAACTTTACTCTTCATCGTTATCATCTTTTATTTAATTGGTTTTTTGTGGTGAGGTTTCTCTATCTTTCTTTAATATTTTATCAACATATTCATTGTGGAAATATTTTAAAGTGGTTTCCATTGATTTTTGGGTGATTAATTCCTTGTTCCTTTATTATTATATGGAGATTCTTTGAAGCTTCAAATTGATTTCAGGAATTGATAAATATATATTTCTTCAGGTATTGATATGGGGTTCGAATTATTTTTCCTTTATAACTGGATAATTAATAACAAACTTAATGATTATTATTAACATAAACTATATATTGAAAAAAATGGAAGGTATTTTGTGATCACATGTGAGTTATTTTATTCTTTATCCATGGTGGTTGACTGATATGATTTTCAAGACAATGTGATTTAACAATTTTGTGATTATTTATGTTCTTTACCAAGACTGACATGCTGGAAATGGTAAAAACATAAATATGGATAGATTGAGTGAATAATGAATAATGTATAAGGATTGAATTTATTATTATTTCTGAAAACTATAGAATAAAATTATCATCCATTCATTATTTGATTGAATCTTGTTAAGATGTTGTGTATATATTTATTAGTTATTGAAATCTATTCATAATTAATTGGTTAATTTAAAATGGTAGAGGAAATATTTTTTAGTGGAATTAAATATTTGGGGTTATTATAAAAGAAATCTTTTTTTTCTAAACTTGTATGATTAATTTGATGGCCCTGGTTCTCCCATGAATGTTTTATGCTAAAAATAATTTTTTATTCATGTTTATCCCTTAGGATATTAGACCCTATATTGTCAATTAGTTTGAAACCTGGTATGTTTAGATTAATTATCTAGGTATGGTTTTTTCTAGGTTAAGGAAGTGTATTGATGTTGGAGATGGTGGAATAAAATTGATGGTGTATAAAGGCATCGAGGATAACACTAGGATCAATTAAATGGTTTGAAAGTTATGCTTTCTTATTTTGTTTGTTTCTTGTTGGTTGTTCTACTTGCAATATTTTTCCCAAGGCACGGTGTTTTCATATTTCTTATCATATATTTGGATGAGTTACAAAATACATGGAATTTAGAATTCTAAATTAATTTAAAAAAACTAAAGGGATGGGGTGTTGATGGTGGAAGTGATTCATTAATTATAAATCATAGATTAGGTTGGAATAAATGATCAAAGAGCATGGAATGAACTATAGAGTCTAAATATGGATTTAAAAACTATCTTCGATTTTTATGGTTAATGTAAATGGTAAAACTGGAATTGGGGGATGGATTTTATAGCATAAATGGTAATTCTTAAATTATTGGGTGATTCATGATGATAAACATTAATGCCTATGTGATTATATGAGCATTATCTTTCTAGTACTAGAGATTTAAGTTAGGTCTTTAAGATGGTCATAAGATATACTTATTATAGTGTAAGATAATTTCCCTTAGACTGGTTGTGTTATATACTATAATTATCTTCTTTGATTTCATATGCTCCACTATCCATGTCGAATTCTTTCAAAAATAAAATGTAGTGGGTTATGGGATTTTCCCCCAATATCTTGGTTAGCGAGGGAATGAATAATTGTATTATCCCTTTTCCTCACTCTCCCTTTGGATTTATCATGGTTCCTAGGAATATTCAAGATTTCATAGCTTAAGTTATAGGGTAACTTATCCTATAGGATGTGATGGATCTTAATTTTTCCATACATTCATGTATGGGTTGTAGCGAATTAAGGTTATAGAATACACATGTATCTTAGTTATAATAACAATGGTTACTAAATTTTCACTTAGGTATAAGATGTAATGGGTTGAGGTATAATGAATGATAAAATAGTTAGGATGGATTTTATTATAATTATGTGGTTTGGAGATGTGGTGGGATGTGGTTTTGATGGGATGCATAGGGTTCAATATTACATGACAATATTGTTGTGACATGGTTCATTAGATATAAAGGACAAATTATATAATGGATTTAATCACTAATAATTTAGCATTAGTGAATAACAGTGAAAACCAAAAAGGGAAGTGTATGTGGGGGTAACTTTTCTATATATATTCTTTTCATAAGAAATTTCTTACTTTTAAGAAATACTTGGTGAGAGGTCCTTGGTGAGGATGCGATATAGATTTATCTTCTTGGGTAGTGAGTTGGTTTACAAAATTTATTCACTGGGATTAATATAATTATTTCATAATTTCATTATAAGTTTCAGTAAGAATATAACTGAGTGTACTTATATTCTCACCCCATATATGTATAATCTATTACTCAAGTTTGGAGGAGAGTTTCGGTGATCAAGTTGGTTGTTAGTAGCATGTGGAGTTCTTAAAGAGTTGTTGGGGTTTATGGTCGCTACCTAGGTGTTTTTTATAGTATTATAATTTTTTCTATATTATATGACAATGAATTGATATATAGGTATGGCTTATCTATTTAATTGTGTGATGAAATTTATTAGTGGATCATATCAATTTTTATAGATTTTATATTGAGGGTAATGTCTCCTATTTTTAGGCATTATATACCCTCTGTGTGAGTTTCTAACCAGTGGCCTATTGGAGGTAAGCTTTGATGGTCATCCCCATATTCACTACCAGCTTATGAGGCATACCAGTGGAGGAAGGGTCATCACTAAGTGGTATTAGGGACGATGGTTGAGATATAGTAAGGTTATTGGGTATAGGTAATGGGTACTTTATGTGTTGGTAGGGAAATAATATTATTTGGAATTATTATATAATGCAACTAAGGGAAATAAGTTAGGAAAAAATATTTTAGGGAACCCTATATTATGATGCAAGGACCATAATTTTTCTAAAAATTTTTATTGACGAGATTTTTCTTTCAGGATAGATACATAAGTAAGTATTTGACATCATGATTTCTGGAGAATGATTTTTAATTAGGGAGATAATATGAATTAATTTGAATATAAATTAATTAACCATTAATATTAAATATTCCAAGTTTAAGAAATATAGTTTTTTTTATTTTTCAGGTATGTATCCATGTTGGAATCTTCATTAGGTTCTGGTTGATGATGTTCAGCATGATAAACTAGTAGATCACTATAGAGTTAAAGTCAATGAAGAGAAATACTAAAAAAATAATGCTTCAAGTGATTTAGTGTCTATACCTACAGAAGTATGAGGGATTCATCTCTGATCAAGAGAATGAGGCTTCACTATAAGAGGTATATATTTCCTTCCACTTGATTCATTCTCAGAGAAAAAACTAGATTTTATTTTCCCTCAATATTCTACACAGAGCATCTCAATAGTGGATATTTTTATTCATCAAGGGTCTCAAGTATTTGATCATTTTGTAGGATAGGTTTCATGATTATGTTCAGGCCAAGTTTCTTTCATTGAATGCAAAGGTGGCTTTTTGATGGGGGATTTATACACTCCACTAGAGTAGTTTAATCAATCAGGAGTTTAGTATTTTATATAATAAAATTCTTTATTATGTTTCAAACCATCTTCTAGATGAGGAGGATAGAGAAATGGTTTTCAACGATGATTTAAATCTAGATATATAGCTTCAGGTCATCCCTATTCACATTAAGGACATATAATGAGGTGTTGGAAAAAGTAGAGGTCATTTAAAGGATGATGAATTGTATTGGATCACCTTGGGATGAGAGTTTATAATACTCCCCATGGAGCACCGTTGTGACCAAAGATTCTTAGTTATTCAGTTAGAAGAAGTCTCAGATAGTGGAGAGTCAGTTATATCATTCTTCATCACTTTTCTTATGGGTTTTCAGTTCTCATACTCCTATAATATGATTGTATGTGGTTTTTTATTCATGTGGAGGTCATGGAAATTATAATATTGAGTGATTATCCTTCATCAACAATCATTATGAAGCTCGTATCACTATTAAGGATTAATTATTACAGTAATATCAAATATGGTGGAAGTAATATAGTGATACATCGTATGATCAATATAAAATAGATAGGGTTGGAAGAATATAAACCCATGATGTCCCTCTTCCTCTGGAATAGTGAGTAGATTGTGAGCATATATTTGGTCACAATTAGGTCCAGAGAGTTCATGGAAAATAATGTGTTCAGATGCATGCCTTAGAGTTGTCAGTTCTAGGTTATCCAAATGTTCGGAAAGTTATTATCTATTCATATTTTACCTGGGTGTATGCTTTTTTTGATTATGGAGATACACACTAATTCATTACACCTTACATGTTCCATGATTCAATGACCTTGGGGTTGCCTACACTAACTGGTGACCAATTTAGCAATTATGACGTTCTTATAGATTGCGAGTTATATTGGTACTTGGAACACAAAAAATATAAAAATATTATGAATTTAAAATATTTACACAAAAATATATGTGATGAATATATATACCCAAGCTAAACATGGATTAAATAATAAATTAATTATATGATTTAAATATTACATCACACAATAGTCACACAATCAAAGGATAGAATAATTTAGTTTAATGGAAATTAGTTAAATAAAAATATTATTTTATAACACTAGAAAACATTTTTCTATAATTTTACACTTTTAGATTATTTTCTAGATATATCAGATGATGTAATCATCCTCACAACCATGGTAATTAAGACATAAGAAAGGGGTAATCCCAAATGTTGAGTAAGGTAAAATACAAATCATAAATTATTAGATCATAATCATTGGATGAATATGAGTAAAAAATAAATATCTAAATAAGTGATCATAATACCATGTATGATAATCAAAAAAAAATTTAGAGAAATATAAGATCATAAAAAAATTATATGAAAAAATAAAATATAAAACATTTTACACGTGAACATGACATAAAGTGTGGGATACTTAAAAAGAAAAATTCATGAAAACATCGCATTTTGTAGAAGTAAAAAGAATCTTGAAACATATAATAACTTGATAAAAAACATGAAAATGTATCCTAACATGATAAACTTGAAAATGTGGAAGATCCTCAAGAATTGGAAAACCTATATGAGAAAATCCATTATGTGCACGTCTATATAAACAAACTCATTATGTTCACACCAAAAAATGTGAGAAAACACATCGTTCCCATGCCTAAGTGAATTAACCCATTATTTACACACTTTAATACATCATGAGATGTAATATTTTACCAATGCATTAGAGGATTTAAATATAATGAAAACCAAATCATGAGAAGATTTATTTGGAATCATTTTGTCTTCATCATTGTAAAAGTCATATTTATAAGTCCCTTTTAAAAAAGCTCCCTTTTTAATGTGAAATGAAAATAATAACTTACATGATTTTGATTTTGGTTAAAAGATAGATTCCCTATAATTAATGAAAGAACATAAATCAAAATGTAAATTATTGAAAAAAAATGTTCAATAATAAGTTGTGTAACTCGAAGAAAGTATTTTGAGTTACCAATTCACTTACCTTTATTATTTATTTACACATAAATATTTAATCTTCTTTGTGATAGAGATAATAATATTAACTATTTATTTAATAAAAATATTATTATATAATTCTTTTATAATATTCATTAATATAAACTCTATTCATGTATTAGATTGTTGTAATCTCTTTTTGACATCAGGTGTCTATAATCTTAACCATTTTGAACTAAGTTGATAAAAGTAGTGTTTATCTTCCTTTTTCTCTAAAAGATAATCATTTAAAAAAATTAATGGTTTTGGAATTGTTTTTTTATAAATATTTTTAATGTTACAATTCCATTAAATTGGAATTTTGTTATGTTTCATGAAAATGAAAATTGTGGAGAACTAGTTTTGAGTTTTTTACTAATATCAATTGATTACCTTACAAGGATAGTTACCTTTTGTGTTATTAGAAAATAATCATATTAATGATATATATTACATATAAATATCATATATACTTATAAAATATAAAATAATTTTATCTATGTTTGAATGTGATGGAAAAAATGAAACAAATTTATTCATAGAGGTGGTTATCTCTACAACACATGATTTACATTTTTGTTTTACTTAACTGAAAAGGGGTGGGTGATTAATTCTTGTACCATCATTTTAAAAACATTAAAATATAATAATTATACAAAATTTATAATTTTAATATTTTTAAATGATATTTTAGCAAGAAGAAAATTGTATAAATAAATTGAAAAAAGGGAGGTTAAATAACATATACATAACTTCTTGGATTTATACCTTTGTGAAGGGAATTAAACATTTGATGAGAGATATTTTTAGAAAACCAAAACCCAATTAAGGTGGATAAAAGTGTGTAGAATTATATTAGGAAGATTATGGATGAAAATTATGGGTTTTACTAGTTAAAGTTTTTGAGTAAATGAGTGTCCCTTTTGTAAGTGAAAAATACCGATTTTTTTGTAAATAGCCAAAACTATTCAATAATGGGAAGTAACTCTCAACCAAGTGCCTCAAACATTGATAAATAATAGATTTTATGTAAGATAAGGTAGATATAAACCTCCATAAGTAAAAAATAAATATTTTTAACTATGTTATTCCCTTTACCTCTAAGGTTACTTTTACAATTTTAGTTTTCACTATGGTAACTAGTTTTTACCTTGTTAATTTATTATTTAATACAAAAAATAAAATGAGTCTATATATTTAATTTTAAATCAATAATTTAAAAAATATGATTTTTCAAACAAAAATATTTATTGAAAATTATTTCTAACATAATCACGTGTAATGTAAAAAACCTGCTTTTTGAAAAAGTTTATTTTTAAGAAAAAAAATTATGGTTATGGTATAATTATCAATGAAATTTATTTAAATTATTTATTTATTTAAAATTAAAATAAATCAAAAAAATCATTACATCATTTTATAATAAATTAAACAAAATATCTAAAGAATAATTTTCAATAAAATGCTACATAAATTTCCAAAATGTTGAGTGTAGGTTTGTAAATTAAAAATAGTATTTTTAAATGATTTATTACAATTTATAATATATAATTTAACATGTACAAGTTTAAAAAAAATTAATTTATTCATACGATAAAATAATTTCATAAAAGTGGCGTTATTAATAAAATCAATATTTTCATTATTCACTTAAATAGTAATTATTTCCAAAAAATAACAAAAATACATCTTAAGAAAATATGACTATGACAAATAAAAATATTATGTTACTTTTTTAAAATTAACATCCTAAAATTTATTAACAAAACATTAAAAATCATAAAATATCATAAAAAATAACCTTTTAAAGTAATCAATTTTTGTTTGTTAACTAATATTTTAAAATTAGTTTTAATAAAACATGGAAAATAACCATTTTTTAAAATATATTTTTTGAATGAGAAAAAAATTATTATTTACATAGATGAAATAATTATGTCTATAATTAATGAAAATTTTGTTTTTTAAAAATTATATTTATTTATATATGTTTCATAATTCGGTTACTACTATTTTCAACTTCCAATTTTATGAATATCTTATAATGGAATATATTTTTTTTTGGGTTTTGGTTTTTTATATGGAATAGATCATTGATCACAATATTTAATTGAGGAGAAATCAGGTCATTACATTCTACCACCTTAATATAATTTTATCTCCATAATTTCATTACATGGAAAAAAACAAGTGAGGGTACTTTTCTATCATCACATCCTTCGGTTACCACATTTCCTCCATAAACATATGATTTCTCCATATAACTTTGACCAAATTAGTGGTTATTTCCACAACACCTTATATATTAGATCCAAAGTTTCATTTGGGACTTCCTTATATGAGAGATCATGTTCCAGTTGTACAACTCTCAAGCACAACATTGGTAAAGGGTCTACTATATACTTTCTCAAAAGTGATGCATGGAATACATCATGCACAAGGGAAATGTATGAGGAGAGTCTATGGGATAGACTATAACACCAAAATGATTGTGTGTTTTGAAGGTCCCAATGTATCTCAGTCTCAGATTCCCTTTCTTCTCAAATCTCACAACTCTCTTCCATGGAGATATTCAAAGGAACATATTGTCACTATCCAGAAACTCTAGGTCACATAAATGATTTTATACATAACTATTATACCAACATTTTCACACTTTTTAGATTCACTAAATGGTTTAAACCTTCTCTATAATTTCTTAGACATGTTTAGGACCTATTATCTTCCTCTATGAAACTTTATCCCAGTATGTTATAGTCCAATATATATTCCTACACAAAGCCTCATATGGTGCCATTCATATGCTATAATGGAAACCGTTGGTATATGAAAACTCTTCTAGGGGAGGTTTTGATCCCAAAAACCTTGGAAATGAATTCAAAAATATCTCATTATATTCTATTGATTTTTAATTTTCCTCTGAGAATGACCATCTCTCTAAGGAAGATATATTGTACTAAAGCTTATTTCTATCTCAGAAGTTTTCTAAATACATCTCCAAAATCTCAAGGTAAACATTTAATCCTGATTAAATGCATTAGACATTGTAAATATATATAGTCTCACCACTTCACATATGTATGTCTTGATGAGTTGATCAAGGGGGAAATATTTTTTATTAGAAATAAAATGTGATAACATTTTATGGTAGTTTACTACAACACAAATATTATTATCAATTTTATATGTTTTGGGAATTCGTGTGAAAAATTCCATGGTGATATTTTCTAATTGTTATACTAGTATTGGTAATAGATAAAACATACCTTTATAATTTTATCATTTAGCCTTATCTTACTGGCTTACCAAGCCTTGGGATATGTATTATATAATCAATGTCTACAAACTATATAACTATATGTTTTTAATCATACTACTACATATCATTGTGCTTCTAGGATGGATAGAGAATTATAATCTATGACTATAATCCAAAACTATTTTCTTCAATTCATGATTTACGGTACACATATCTAGGCTCTAAACTAATCCATCTTTATCAATAATGAACTCTAGAATATTAAGTACCTTTTTGTAGTTCTATATAATCGTTTTGGGAATCATTGATCTTTATGTGAATGGAATATTGGGTAGTTAGTTGGGAAATATGGGATTTATCTCCCCCATTTCGACTTCAAGATTTATTCTCTTTAAATCCATGAGTACGTGGTATTTTTTAATCCTTATCGTGGATAGATTAGAATGATCTTTCATTCCCAGAGCATCAGAAAATATATTTACAGTCCCAAATTTGTAATACATTGAGTAGTCATAATTTATTTTAACTACATCCATCTCTACTTATTCGTATTAATTTCCGTCTATGTGAATGTATAATTTATGATATTTTGATTAGTATATATATCACACTTATCTCTATAGGGATAATGTCATTAAACCTTCTATGAAAACATAACTTCTATCAGCTCTAAATCATGAATTAGGTAATTTTTTCATGATTTTTTAGTAATAATTAACAAGAAGTAATTACCTTATCAATATTTATGAAGACACAACCCAAAACCTTTTTCAAAAAAGTAATATATATATCAAACCCTTTCCCACAATAGGGTAATGTATGTATATGGTTAGTAACCAACCTCTTCTTTAGTTATTTAAAATATTCATCATATTCCTCTATAAAAATGAACTTTACTGCCTTTTATGTCAACATGGTTAGTGTATTTTATAGTTGTGTAAAAGTTCTCTTAAAGAGTTAGTGATATCCTTTTAACCTAAGAAAAAAATATATATCAACTACAGTGGTTGGTCTGGGCCATTTCTTGATAAATTATTTATTTGATGGATATACTGATATGAAATTTCTTATGGTTACATGACCCATGAATGACACCTATTATATCCAGAATTCACATTTGATGATTTTTTTCATAAAAATTATATTTTTAAAGGTATTTAATTTTTTTGAAATGATATCCATACACTTAATTGAATTCTAAATATATAATAATTTCATCTATAAATAAAACCATGAATTGATCAAGGTAGTCTCAAAAGACTCTATTCATTTGATATGTGAATACTATAGTGGAATTGGTAAGACTAAAAAAATCACTATAAACACATAGTGTCCATAGCTTGTATAGAAATATGTCTTAGATATATATCCCCATTTAACCCTTAAAAAATGTTTTACAAATAAATGATCAGTCTTTGATAAGTATTGAGATCCTCAAATATGATTTAATATATCATGAATATGGTTTAGAGGAGAATTTTTTATCATTATTTTGTCAAGGTCATAATAATCAATGAAAATATGTATTGATTCATCATTCTTTATGAAAAATTGGATTGGCACACCCAATAGTGAGGCATTAGAAAATATAAAACCCATATCTAAATTGGATTAAAATTGCTTCTTTAAATCCTATAATTCAATGGTATCTGTTCTATATAGACTCTTTGAGATATGATAGGATCTAGGTATGAGTTTGATTGAAAATTCAACCTCATTCTCTAGGAGAATTCCAAACAGTTCATTTAAAAATACATTAGTATATTCTCATACAATAGGCATGTTATCAGTGTTGATATTTTCAAATATAATTAGAGACAATAGTCCCTCATTGATGTGTTCCATATCCCACATTATATAATTTACATCCATATGAAGTTTCTAATCATTATTTCATCAATACATGATAATAATATGATTTGGGATATAAAATAAGTCTTCATAATCTTAAAAACTAATATAATTCTTTATAAAAGAAAATCTAATCCATACCCAATATTATATTAAATTCAACCAAAGTAATTATAATTTGATCAATAATAATTATCCTCCCCCAAATCACAATTCGATAATATTTGTAAATATTTGACGCGATCATTATTCCACTAGGGGTTTCTACTAATAGTTCAATATCCATTTATTAGGGTAGTGATTTTACATTCTTAGAAAACAAGTGTGATATAATATGATGTGTTGAACTATGCTAAAATAAGATATTAGAAGTATGAGAAATGATATCAAGTGTAAATAACATTACTTCATTTATAATATATGCCTCGGTGGTAGTGATCCTAAATTATATTCCATGTTCCCTTGTCTTTGGAGGTCAGTGGGGAAATTTTATACATTATATCAATGGTTGGGGCATTGATTCATGTAAATTCTAAAATAATTTAACTTGAAGCCCTGTAGTCTAGGTAGATCATTAGCAAGGACCTTCTTCTCTTCTATGGTGTTAATCATCCTATTTGACTTGGTTTAATAGTTGTTTACCTAGTGTCCTAGTTTGAAAAAATTTAAAATAAATATATAATCTCTTATAATGATTATGTGGGAGCTTCTTCCCACATTTATTTCATGCTAGAAATTTGGATTTCTCCAACCACGTGTCCTATCATCGGTTCTTACATAATACTCAAATTTTCTTTTCTGTTACAATAATATTTAGAGGTTCCAATTTCCATCTCAACCTTAAGAGAAAATCAAAAAACATCATTACAGATTATAAACTATTTTAAGGATAATTCCCTTCAAATACTTGGATTTATGTTAGTAAAGAATTCATAATTCTTATTCTCATTACCATAGATAAAATCAGTGGCATTCCTCAAAAGTCTTATGAAATTATCTTTTCATGACCCAATAATCTCATCAATTTTTTTTCGTTCTAAAAATTTCCACTCCACCCTAATGAAATGATTCTATATAAAATACATAGTGAAAAATATATTCTTGAACTATTCCCATTACATAGATTTTATGCGATCCTTTTCTATATTTTTCTTCATGAGACTCCACCAATGGGTAGAACCACCTTCTAAATGATATATATCCAAAATGGACTTCTTATGGTCTGAGCACTAGTGAATAGAAAATATCTATTACATTTCATTAACAAACTTCTCATCTACTAGTATATTAAAATACCCCCTATAATAGGATGGATATTGCCTCATAAATGACTAATGTATCTTCCTCATTTTCTATGTTTGGGAGCTCAACATGATTTGGGTTGTTTCACACAACTTGAGATAGTTGGGAGATAATTTTAATGATATTTTGAAATCCAAACCCAGTTTTATTAGGTTTTCCATTGAGGGAATCTACATATTTTTCATTTCACACATTATTAAATCAGTTATTTTAGGTTCTCACCATTAATGTGACTAAAGGAAAATTGTGAATGGGTATATTTAAATTAATTATTAAACTCAAAGAGAAACTATAATCTTAGAAGACGGATTTCAAAAATGATTTCAATATATTACCCTATGAATATATAGGTTCTAATCTTAGTTATTCAAGGTTGGATGTCTAAATAAACTAGTTATATATATTAAAATCCTCTATAAGGGGTTTTAATGAAAATGTTTTTAACCAAATCATATCCATTAAGAGTGTCAAAATAAGTGGGTAGAAAGGGCTCATTCACCATGCACTAAAATAATAGACAATATATACTCAACCAACTCTTTTCAGGGTTATTACCACTAGATTAATCTGTTCCAAAACCACATCCACTTGTAGTATCTGGATGTGAATTTATTTCTAGGAATCCCACATAATTAATAATTTATAGAAACATTAAGATGTTAACTTAAACTTTTCATTAGGGTTTTTTCTAATTTTCTCTAAACTAATATCCCAAAAATAACTAAACTAATCACAATAATAACAAAACCCTCCTATAATACCAACTCTAGTGATGAAATATTAACATGAATTAAATATTAAAATGATCAAATTATTTAAATATTATATCACATAACAGTCGTATAAATCATGGGATGAAATGATTAGTGTATTCGTAATTTGTAACATAAAACAAATATAATATTTTATAACATAATAAAACATTTTTCATAATTTTTCTCCTCTATAAACTTTTATAGAAATCTCACATGATGTAATAATATTTAAAACCATGGTAATAAAGATAATAAAGGGGTGATATCAAATTATTATTATGTAAAAGACATCCTAATGTATTAGATCATACACATGCGAAGAATGTGAAAAAAACTAAATATATATGTAATATATAAAAGGCCATGTTTTAAAATAAAATAACATTATTGAGAAACATAATAATCTAAAAATAATTAATTAAACATAAAATATCAAACATATAACATGTGAACATGTAATATGGTGCGGGATACATGAAAAGGAATAATCATGAAAACATGGAATTTCTTAGAAATAAAATTAATCTTAAAACATGGAATAAAATGATAATAATCTTTTAAATGTTTTATAAAATTATAAACATGAAAATTTTGGCACATATATAAGAATATGAAATACTTTGTGAGAAAACCCATTATTACCATGCCTATGTGAACAAACTCATTATATCCACTCCAAAAAATGTGGGAATACTCATAAAGCCTATACATGTGTGACAAAATCCATTATATACATTCTTTACTATCTCATTAGAAATAATATTATAAAAATTTATTATACGGTGATTTTGAACTCCACTTGTCATCATCCATATATATGTGTGCCACTTAAGAATAATCTTTATCATTACTTAAATAACCCATGGAAAACAAATGGGTTTCTTAAACATATCACATAATAGTAACTTAAGAAATCATAGGATATCAAAACATAATTGTAAAAAAGGGTAAATAAAGTAATAAAACATAAAAATAATTTCATGAGATATGTATCATTTGATGATAATTATAACCAATTATGGAAATATTTTTTTGAAAACATTTCTTATTTATCATTGTAAAAGTCATCGTTACGATTACCTTTTTAAGAAGTCCCCTTTGTTTTTAAGAGAAATGAAAAGAGGAACTTATATGATTTTTTTTAAAACACTTTGTCACTAAAAACAAGGAAATAATATCAATCAAAATGGAATGTCTGGGAAAAATGATGTTCTATTGTAAATTTTACAATCAAATAAATTATTTTGAGTTAATAATTATTTTACCTTTAGCATTGATTTCCATAGCACGATTTAACCACATGTATCATAAATATAAAAAAACATAACGAATCATTTCAAAACCTTATTCTTATATAATTATATTTATAATATTCATAAATAAAAATTATCTTCATGTATTATATTTTTGTAATCTCTTTTCAACATTGGGTGTTAAAAGTATAACCACTGTAAACTGGGTTCCAAAAGTGGTGTTGATATTTGTTTTTATAAAAAAGAACATATATTACAAACCATTAAAGGTTATGGAATTTATTATTTATAAAGACTTATAATTTTATAATTCCATTACATGGGTGTTTTAGTTATGTTTTGTTAAAATGAAAACAATGAAGAACTAGTTTCAGGTTTTTTATTCATATCAATATATTACGTTATAATGATATATAATTTTTATTTTATTAAAAAATAAAAATATTAATGATATATATTACTTAAAAATATCATATATACTTATAAAATATAAACTAAAACAATCCATGTTTGGAAGATAATGAAAAAATGAAACATGTTTCTTTGTGGGGGTGGTTGTCCTCAAAACACATGATTAACAATTTCATTTTTAATGTAAAATGAGGTGATTATTGATTATAAAATCATTATAATAACATAAAATTATAATAATGGTAATTATTATCATTTTAATATGGTGATGAATTTTTTTTGGAATAAGTAAAGTGGATAAATAAATTGAAAATGAAAGAGTTAAATTTATGTCACTTTATGGACTATCACCTTTATGAAGGGGATTAAACCTTTGTGGTGTATTTTTTAGGATGAAAGAAACCTAATTAAAGTGGATAAAAGAGTTTATAATAGTATTGGATAGAGTATATAGATAATATTTGGGTTTTTTGAGTGAGGGGAACTGAGAAATGAATTTCCCCTTTTATAAGTGAAAAACAGTTTTATTTTTATAATTACGAAAAACTATTTAGTAATGAGAATTAACTCTAAAGAAAGGTGAAAAAATGATAAATAATGGACTGAATAATATTAATGATAAAAAAACTTCTAAAATTTAAAAAAAATTATTTCAAACTTGTTATTATTTTTACCACTAAGGTTCCTCACTCTTACCTTTTAGTTTTCACCATGATAACTAGTTTTTACATAGGTAATTTATCATTTAAGAAAATAAATAAAATTAAAATTATTAGATAATTTGGACCCAAAAATTATAAATTTGAAATAACTTTATCAAATTAAAATCTTTTGGGTATGAAAAATAAATTCTGATACCAACACATGTAATGAAAAAATACTATTTTTTTAAAAAGATTATGTTTAACCAAAAAAGATTAATGATTAGGGTTGAATTATCAATTCAATTCATTTAAATAAATTTAAAATAACTATTATTAAGTTATTATTTATTTAAAAAAATAAAAAACATCCTTTCCCCAGATTGCAATTAATTAAACAAAACTGGTGAAAACCCATTTTTCATTAAAACGCAACATAATTTTCCAAAATGTTGAGCATGAGTTTATAAATTAAAAATAATATTTTACAATTATTTATTATTTCATATTAACTAATCTCCTAAAATTGGTTCTAGTCAAAATATATGTTGTGCCTAAGTGTTTCATTTATTTGAAATAGTGTATCAATATGGGTTTTGTGAGTTTTTATAGAGTGGTGATACATGGAAAATTGATATGGATTATTTTAATGGCATTGGTTGTAAATATTGAATAGCTTTCCATGATAATGTGATGATTATTTGAACAATTTATCAGTGTTAAAGACCTGTTTTAAAAATAATTTTGTTAACTGCATAATTTTTGAAACAAGTAAATACATACCTTATTTAAATAATGAATATTTAATAGATACCATGAAAAAATAAATGATTTCAAGCCAAATAGGGAAGCATACAGTATGACTAACTTACTATAAGTGGTTTATGTAAAATTATATTTATCTATGAGTTTAAGAGATTTTTGGTTAATAGTATTCAATATATTTTTTACCAAAAACTTATCTAACCAACAATCTAGCCATGAGACCCCTTTGAGGCTTGATGATCCAGAAAATTAACCACTGTTCTCATTTTAGTTTTTGACATAGGAGTTTTTGGGTTTTCAATTATTAGTCTTTTTCTTATTTAAACAGGTGAATTATGATTCCAAATGATATTCTTGGAATCAAATTGTTTCTTAAATATATAAACCCATTTTATCTACTAGTATATTCTTCATCATCACTGGAACATTCTGAATTAGCATCGGCTATTTCCAGTCTAATTTTAGCAAATTTGTTCTCTCATTTCATCATAAAAATTCTCATTATTATTGAAATTATAAATAAAAGATATATGGATCTGCTTTTTTTGACTATATTTTCATTAATGCTTACATAGGAACAATATTAAATCTTATGTAACCTTTTATTCAAGTACTTGTTTCCATTTCGATTGGATATATAACTCATTTAGTCTCCATAATCATCATTTTCCATAAATTTTCCCAACCCATTTTATTTTAGTTTCATATAAAAAGGACTACCAAATAACATTAAATATTTTACAAAAGTTTTATTTTAATACCATATTTCATAGGATGTATCATGTGCCTCACATTAGATAAGACTTATAATGTGTCTCACATCTCAAGATACATCTATTCTGATGTGCACGGTAGTACACACAACTTATCAAAATAAATATTTTTGAGATATCATTCTCAAAAATAATTATTATTCCTATTTAAAAAATTCTCATATTCTTCTTTTCTTAAATTCCATTTTGTTGTGGTGTATATGTTTTGTTATACTGATTTTTGATTCCATGTTTTCTAATATAACTTTAAAACACATTACATGTATATTCTTTCCCATTTTCAGATCTTGGTATTTTTATACACATACCATGATCATTTTCAACCTACCTTCTATACAATTTAACATTATAAAATCCAAAAATATTTTACTTTATGAAAAGAAAATTATCCATTGGATTGAAAAAAATCATAAAAGTATTGAAATGAATATTTCCTCATATTGAATTTTATCTCATTAGTCCACCAAGATCTGTGTGGACCAATTCCAATGGCCTTGGGGAAGAAATTTACAACATATTTTGAGCCATCAAAGTTATCTTTACCTTGTGATATGTTTCACCACCAATCCATATTTTTTATTTTCCAAAAATACTTTTAATGGAAAAGTGTGAACCCTAAAAAAAATTTAACCATAAAGACGTACAAGTGGGACACCAAACATGTTCAGGCCAAAATCAGTTAAACACAAAAGGAGGTCACATAGTCAATGAAAATGAGGATAAAATTATTTCATCACTTTTATATATAATTATTCATGTATTTCGTTTTGAATTTTACCTCATCCCCATTGTCAAAAATGTGTATCAAGCTCTAAAATTTCTATCTTATTCATTTAACATAAATAACATAATATAGTTTCAAACAATTTTTCTCAATATAAGTTGTGTCAACACCTTTTATTCTCAAAGAAGAGTCATTACCAAAAGTTACTTCTCCTCATCCAGGTTTCTTAATATTATTTAGAATCCTAGCATCACCAATAAAGTGAGAGAAACATCCACTATCTTTTATCCATGATCTTGTATTTTTTCTCTCTCATTAAAAGAAGCTGTATTCAAAAATGATTTCTCTTTATTTAAAATTTGAATATATTTCCCTTTATCTTTAACAGAGAACTGATGGAGTAGACATGTTATGCATTTCTCTAATCTAGATATTTTTTTCAAAAATAAAAAAACATGAAAAAAGAGATATAATTAAGTTGAATAATTCTCCAAAGGTTATTGGATAAAAACTACCACTTGAAGGTAATTAGAGTGGTATGAGTAGAAATTATTCTCTTGATTGTGATTCTTCTAATGAATCTTATTCAATTTATGATGATAATGAATACTTTAGTGATCTTCATTCTGAATTCAATAAACATCTGAAGAAATTTCCTAACGAAGAGATCAAATATATTTTTAGTACTATGAAAGGACTTTGTTTTCAAAAATAACCACTAGAAGAAGATGATAAATAATTGAAGGATACACTGAGTAAGAAGTTAATAATGTGAATCGCTATCATAGACCTTGTGGAAGCAAGAGAGAAATCCATTATTCATATAGAATTATAATTGAAAAGTTAAATATGTGAGAAATATTTTTTAGAATTTTTTTATAGAAGACTTCAATTTAGTTCAGAAATTTTAAAAGGTTTCTATGGATGTCAAGAATTATCAATTGGATATAAAATCCAGGAGGATCATGGAGCTTGAATCATGGTTACAATATAATTTTTCATTACATGAAGTGGTTTTTTAGAAGATAAGGAATGACTTTGAAGATATAATTTCATTTAATAAATATCAAAATAATGTTATTTTTATGATATTTCCTGAATTGGAAATAAAATTGGCCAATATTGAAAATAATCATGTTGAGAATTCACAATCAAAAAAGTATGTTTATGATACTATATAGTTCTATTTGAAGTATTATATTGATAAATGAACTTTATAACATGACATTAAGATCATTGAATCATCTATTGATATTCCCAAATAAGCTATGAAGAAAGAGGTATTATCCATATATCAAGGTAATAATATTACAAAATTCGTTTTTGTATAAAGTTCATGATTTAAAAAATCATACAAATAAGGATTATGAGAAATTGAGAAGACCATACTTTTATGTGTATGGTGGATAGAATAAAATCTATAATTTTTGGCTCCCCAAAATAATTCTAACAAGTTCTGAAAAGACCTAAAATCGCTATGAGGAAAATTTTGGACATCATACTAAAAATAAAATACGATCAAGGTATATGGGTTTATGTTTTTACTAAAACTTTTTTGGGCTATATGAATTGTATTTTTGTTACAATGATTTAAATTATATAGTAATAAATTAATACTTTATCAAGGGGGATAAATCCAGAGTAGAATATGCAATAATAATAGACTAAGAAAAATCTATTTGGTTTAAATAGGTTTGTGGTTTCTGATTATATCTTGGATGTTTTTTAAAAAATTGGTCACAATGAAGATGCTTATTAAATTCAATATGTATCAAGAAATAACAGGAATATAGGACCACAAGATATAGAATAACCATCTTTTTTCAACATCCCCTTATTATTATGGATTTGGAAGAATATGATCAGTGGAAGCCTCCCGAGTTATGGGGATTCACCTCCTACTATTATGATGATGCTCCCAAATCATTGGTGTTCTTCTATATTTTTTTCTTCTATACTCTGTTCATGTAATTTTATTTCTTCTTCCTTGACATTGGCCTCAGATTGGGTTTTTCTTCATTCTGTTTTCTCATCGGTCTTCCAGGCATCCATTTTTTCTTTCCCTCACTCTCAATGTTAGGTTCCTTGGAAGGGAGGTCCTCCATCATCTAAATTCTTAAATTATTGTCCTTTCCCAACATGTTTGACTCTATCTTGGTCAAAAATTATGGAGTTAATTATGATTTTTGATTGTGATGGGTATAGGTTGGAGGAATCATTTTTTCATCGTTTTGTTTTTTGTTGTTGTCATGTCCTCTGTCAAATCTTGAGTTTAGTTCTTCTTCTACTCTTGATTACAGATTTGTTATTCTATAGACCCCATATCAGTCTATTGATATAGTGTTTAGGGGAGTTTCATGATGTTATGTTGACCCATCGATGGTGTTCCAAGGGGTTTTGTGTTGGTTTATTTCTTCCTTTGGTTTCAATATCTCTGGCAGTGAAGATTCATATTAATCTTTTATTTAGGAATGGTGTTCCTAAAAATTAATCTATGGATTCATGGTGGTGATAAACGATGGTGTTTCCTAGTTTTGGAAGGTTGTGGATTATTCTAGTGACTTTGGTTGTCTTCTTTCAATGATTTGGTTCTTCTTTCTTTTGGTTCCTGGAAATCATTCAATTTGATAGTGGCATGGTTGGATCTATTTTGGATGTTATTCACTCATTAGTGGTGGAATATTTGGATCTTTTTTGGCACTTCTTCACTAAATAGCTTCTAAGAAATGATTCATATGTTTTAGGGGATATATATGAAAATGTTTTAGGGTGATGAAGTCTATTTTCCAATGGTTTTATTATCGGTGATGTTGTTACCAATGATAGTGATCAGGTGTGTTAGGTTACAATGATTGAGGCATCACTCTCCTCGAAATTTGAGTATTTAGGCGAAGTCTTGATTTTTTTAATTTGATGTCAATGGAATTTGGAGTGATGCATACATAATGAATTTAATGTAATTTCACATTCTGTTGAACTTGTGTTTTGGTGATGTTTTGATTTTGGTATCTAGGAAAGGTAATTATGAGGTTCCCACTAAACCTATGGTTTATTATTTAAAATTTTAAAAAGGGTTTAGAGGTACCAAAGTTTTATATGGGAGATACAATAAATAGACATAACACAAGAGGATGTTTAACTGAATTTCAAGAATTAGAAGAATCATTACATAGAATTAATCTTGAATTCAGAGATGTATATGATTTGATGGATCAAGAGAGATGAATTATATCACAAAATGAAATAGTAGTTATGATAATATCCATTATACCAAATGATAAATCAAATTTTAAAATTAGTTGTGGAATCATAAAGACTATTTAAATTGAAGAAACTTGGTTGAGACAACCATCTCAACTATGTAGTTCACATTATGGAACAAATAGATCCACTTCAATCCCTTATATCTTTTTTGTATTTTATTTTTTCTTATAAAATAGGGAATTTAAGGTAAATAAAGTTATTAGGGGGATAACCTTATATTATTAGTTTTATCATATTATATATAGTAAGATTTTATAAGATAACTTCTTAGTTTGATTTTATATTTTTTATTCTAAAGAATAATCATTGATAAAGATCATCCTTAGTGAAGATGTGGAAGCTGTAAAAACTGGACATCACTATAAAGAATTCCATTTTTGTGTGTTCTCATATTGGAACATCTTGAATTAAATTATTTATGAGATTCACAATCATAAATATTTTGATTAGTTTTTTCCTTGAGGAGGATTTAAGTTGACAAAGGAGGATTCCAAATCATTTTAATATGAATATGATATTTTCTAGACAACCTGATAAAAAGGGAATTTGAGGAATGGTTGTTACAATTTATGCCTTTATTATTAATTATATTAATTTTACTATGGCTGAGTTTTGGTAATCATAACATGAGAAAATGGTTTGAGTTATAAGACTTGTACATGAACTATTTTAATGGTTTTTTATATGTGTGTAGGTTACATGTTTCTTTTAAAGGAATCTATTTTCATACAGATTCTATTGAATAAATATAATTTTCTAATATTGATTTCAGATACATTCTATTCTTATAGATAGAATATATAACCATTTTGGTATCTGTATTTTTTACTACAACATTTTATCCCATGAAGACTTAGAGTTAATTAACTAAATTCTCTTTTCCATGTTACATGTAATATAATTCATTCATTTAAAATAATTTTATTTGAGAATAAAGGTGATATGAGATGACCCAAGTGAACCTTTTCATTTTAATTTCAAAAGGTGGTACTTTGAGCACACATATTGAATTTTTTATTGTGAGGGTACATTGATAAAAAATACAAAGGGGGAGACTATTACACCTTAGTGTTTCAATGTGCTCTTTTATTTATATATGATGATATAAGATATTGGATAAGTGTTTTAGTGGAATTCTCACACAAAAAATATCCCACTAGCCAGCTATCCATGGGACCCCTGTGAAACCACTACTGAGGTGAGATTTAGGATCGACCACAACTAGCCTGTATGGTGATATGGAGTGAGATAAGGTTGTATAGTGACCATTGTGATAGGTAGGGGTAGCGCGCATAGGAGTGGTTATGTGGACCATCATGTGCTGGTGTAGATGGTGAAGTATAGGTATATGCAGAGTGTTGAAGGTGTCCAACTCCTCTATAGGCTCAAGGCGATAGTAGGAAAGGATAGTTTATAAGTCATTCCAAAATAGAGAGTGAGTTTGATGTGGGAAAACAAAGCAATTCTCACTATTCACCTATATTAAAACATATGTACATTTTACACTCTATCTAAAATATTCTTCTAGAGTTGTCTGATCATCACATTTGATCACATTGTATAATTTAATTATTAATTATTTTGTAGAATATAATTCTTCCACTATTTAGTATCCACGAAAATAAAGCAATCCATCATTAATGAACCGAGCCATCTCGAGTGACCATGTCAAGTATTCTGTTATGTTTTCATTATAGATGATATCATCATATGCTTGATTCATGTACTAGGGCATATCTAAGAATTATATACATAGAGACCATCTTGAATAGTTATAGAGTCTTGAACCACATTCTATAAATAAGTAAAAAATCTTTGTTTTTGCACAGGTATGATTATAATGATATGTTCATGTAGTTTCTCTTTCATGAATGAGGAAATGAAGATTTTCGTCTTCATCCAGTTATCTATTTCTGAAAACCGAGTGGATATGATGTTTATGTTTGAGGATTTTTTCATGTAAATAATGAATTGAATAGGTGTGGTTTTTTTATTCCATGAGAATAAGAGTTAGTAAATGACTATGCTATAATTAATGTGTGAATTCATCTAGATGAATGCTAAAAATAACCAAACAGCTAGATGAGTTTTCATGTAGTTGATTCTGTGAATACTTTCACATATAAATTTTTAGTGTTGTGTAACATATCCATTTACAGAAGAAAATCACATAGTTGATTCATTATTATATTAATTTTCACCATGTATATATTTACATAAGAGAACCTCATATGTGATTCTTTGAGTAATTCCATGTAGTTAATTGTTCTGAGGAGTTCCAAAAAATTGTTTGTGGTACATATCAGCTTTCATGAAGGATTAAAACTTTTAGCACACTTTTTATGATGTGTTAAAAAAGGATCTATATAAATTATGGGTTTTTAAAACATCCTATAAATAAATAGTTCTAGAGTATTTGGGATATTAAAATGATGATTCTTATAATCATTCACTAATTTTAAATTGATGATTTTATGACACTGTGATAATTGATAAATTTTAGAAATAACATATATTTAAATTTCATGTCAAATAAAATATAAAAATGAGGAGATCTTGGAGTGGTCAGAGTATTTGTTCCATGATGCATTTATGGTGATCATGACATGGTCAGAATTTTTCTTCCATTCATTGAAATAGAAAAGAGATATAATGTATAAAAATGTGTAGAGATAGTAGAGGAAAAAAATAATAATGTGAAAAATAAATTGGTGCTGCAATTATTATTAATGATATTAATATATATAGAAAGATATTTAAAATATAGATGATATATTATTTTTAATTGATGGTGTTTTTACTCAGATAGAAATCATCTAAATAAGATATTCATGAATCGAATGAGTGATGAATTGTTGATAAAAACTGATAGATACTACATATATTATTCAATAATAATTTGAGAAGCTTTAAAAATATTTGTATCTAGCTGAGAAGGTGTTAAAGATGATCCATAATACAAGAGGATGATTTCATGTGATTGAGTCTTTGAGGAACTCAAACTGTATCTAGATCAAAAAAGATCTCAGAATTGAGTTTTTCAGATCAGTGTACCTAATCTTTATTAGTTATTGTTGGTGATCTTTAAGGAGTACACAAGTTAGGGGTATCAAATTTTATTGTAGATAAATCCCAAATATAGATAAATATCATTCTATATCTAGAATATCATTAAGTAAGAATCATTGAGCAGGGGTGACTAACTTGATATTAAATAATATATTTTAATTATAGAGTTTAACTAGTTGTATTCACTGGTGGGTATAATAAAGATATATAATTGAGTGGTAACAATTTCAATAAAATATTAGAACTTTTTGTTTAACCTTATAAATATTGTGTGCTTCTCTATCTATTTTATTACTTTTTGTAAAGGCGGGGTAGTTATAAATCATTAAGAGAATTAATAACTTTAACAAGTTCAATAGGTTTAATTGAAAAGGAGAAATTTTCATAAAATAGATGTACCACTGATTACCCTCAGTGGAACCTTAATGGTTCTAGGAAACTACACTTCAAATATAACTATTTTACACAATACATTTTAAGCAAAAGAAAATAATTTATTTGTTACCTAGATATACTAATTTTGTCAATATTTAAAGTTATTTTTGTTTTGTTTTTGTTTTTATAAATATATTTGTTTATATATATCCTAATTATATTTTTAAAATTTATAACTTATAATATTAAAACAATATTATAATGGGATATATTTTTTTTTTAGTTTTCATATGGAGAATTTAATTGAATACATTATTTAATTAAGGAGGAAAACTGTGGTTTTCACAATAATGTCAATGGCAATGTAACCGTAATTAAATAACTAGTTGAGGATCATTTGTGATTATGTTTAAAAACATATAAAAGTTAAAATAAAACCATACCTCCTTTTATTTTAGTCAAAATAACGTTCCACTCATCAATGATGATCTTTTCTTGAAATAATTAAACATAAAACCCTTTAAATCAACCAAACATACTCTAAAAGCTTTATTAATAATCAATATTCAATCTTTGGGTGTCATCATAGAGTGGTGAAGATTCTTCATATGTTGATGTGATATCTTAAACATTATTTCTTTGATTTGGAAGGGAGAACTCTGATCTCAGTTATTACATCTCCCTCTTCTCTCTCTAAAACATGAGGGGGACCATGTAAGGATAGATAATTTGACTGGATAAATAGTCCACCCATATTTGGATTAATAATATATATATATATATATATATATATATATATATATATTGGTGGGGGGGGGGGGGTATATAATAAAATTGAACCTTGGACCTTCAATCAAATAAATCACCTAAATTAAACAATATTTGACATGTATGATGAAGTTAATACATCACAACCATCATAAATTATTTATCACATACTTATAAAATCTAAATTGTGTTATGTTATAAAATATGATTCATTAACTTGGCTCAAATATCCTATAAACATTAAACGAACATTGAATATTAAATATTAAAAATTCATTAAAAGAATATTTTTCTCTGTATTCAGTGAATAAATCATTAATATAATAAATAAATAAATTCAATAATTGTTATTTTAAAATTGAATAATATTGAAATTATTTATTTCATTGTGATCTTATAAACTCAAAAATTTCATATAACACTTTATCGGGCCCACCATGTCCTAAAACTTTATTTCACTAGGTTTAGCTAGATTCTAAACATGCTTTGTGTGTGGCCCTCTAGGCTCTTATCTTTATTGAAGTGAGTGATAATAATATACTAGGATCAATGTATAGGAACCCATCATGATCCCTAAGCATATATGGTTTAGTAAAAAAACCACTCCTATGAACACACAATTTTTAATATAATTTCTTAGTTTCGTGATATCTCATAATGTATGACACACACTTCATGTCCTCATCCTTTTCTTACTTTATATATTATTATCCTTAATGGAAGGTAATAGCTTATTCAATCACAATAATTGATTTAATAAATGTATTTTCATCTTAATCAACTAGGCTCGAGATATATTTTCCTTTAGAAATAAACAAATTCTTTATTAATCATTCAAATTATATTATAGAACCAATGACACAGCCACCACAAGCTACCTCACTATGGCATTAATGTCATGGTTGTATTCTTTCATCAAATTACCCAATAAAATGATATACATTGAGAATGATGTCAGTTGTAAAGACTAATAAAAATTCTCATAGATATGAACAATTAATTAAACACAAAACATGTGGTTTTTCTATTGGTTGGTCAATTCCGATTATCTCATAAACTCAATATCACCTAGTGTAAAATTCATAAGGAGAAATATCAATGCTAATAATCCCCTAACAACTCATAGTAAAACATCATATGTATCTTATCAGTAATATTTATCTAAACTATATGACATATATTTAAAATTATAATTGTATAATATTGAGTTCTTAATTATAATGAGGAAGTTATACAATCTATTTATATAAAAAACAATATAAATAAATTAATCTATAAATATTGGACACATAAGTATCAACACTTTTATAGTAAGAATAAATAATGTATACATTTTTATATACATGAAATTGAAGAAAAAAAATTATTTCTCAAATTGCATTTGGGGCACCCAAAATAAAAACACTCCAACTTGAACTTGAACCAACTTTCTGAAAATCAACCTATTAGTTCTGACATGATAAGATCATGCCTGAACTGAGTTAAGTGTTTATTTATTTTTCCTATGATATTTTCCTACATGGGAAATCTATTATCTTCAACATCGCCTTTTTTATAAAAACTCTTCACGATATTTCATCCCCAAATATATACTTTTTTTCTTTGTTTTTAACTTGGCATATTGGATAGTAGTTTGGTAAGATTCTAGGAAATAAAATAAATTGTTACTTATATTATAATTTTGATGCCTAGTCTCTAGTAACCCAAATTTAGTGGTCATTTTATTACATTGTCACAAGACACGGGTATGAAATCACAATGGATCACACAATTTACTATTATTAGGAGAAAAAATACATATACTTTTTTCATATTACATTGTACACATTGAAACAAATAATTATAAACTTCCTGATAACATTATTATTAATTTTAGTACATATTTTGATTCACTTAAAGAATATTTTTTATACCTTGTGGGAAGGAAACTGATTAATGTTCAACCTCATATACTCATTAAAGAGAATAATACGAAAAAAACTATCATTGATATAAATGAAATAAAAAATATAGTTGAGTGAATGATCAACCAAAATTCCAAATAATCAAAAACATTATCATTAAATATATCCATGGATAAAATGGAAATGTAAATAGTCACATGGATCACAATAACTGAATTTATTATCTTGTAATGAATAATACCATACATCTTGATCTTACTATAAAATAATTCTTACAAGACATTAAAATTTTCATCTAGTCCATATACAAAACATCATTATTCCCATCAAGTATATATCCAAGAGTACATTCTTTCAATCAATTCCATGGAAAAAATATCATTCTTTAATAGGGTATACATACACCAAATACCTAAACCTTTTTTCTCGTGAGACCAACTGATGCATCAATAGACATATAATGTCCAGACCCACCCATCACATCATTATCTCTAATTAATTCACCATATAAAGGTCAAGAAAATTAATACAATTTATTTTCAACTTTACTTAGTAATCAATAAACATACATTATGAAATATAAACATATGGTATTCCAATCCATTCATGATTCAATAACTGTAATAAAATATTCATAATTCATCTAGAGAAATAAATTCAACTGTATAATTAGATCACATCCTCAATGAAGCATTATAAGCTTTAAAGGGAGTTGACATAGATGAAAAATACATTATTTAAGATTATTAGATGAATCAATTTGTAAAAAATGATAAATAACCCTTTTGGAAATATTTGAGAACTCCATAAAGATATTTTATTTAAAACGAATTAATTTTATAATGATAATTTTTTTAAAAAAAATCCAACTAAAACTAAAAATATTTTAATAATTTTCTTAAAAGTGATATTCTTTCACAAATTTCATTTGAGAAGACATAAAAACATTGAATGCTTATTTCTTTAAAACACAAACTTTTAATATCCCTTTTAAAATCAATAAAATCATTTCTAAATTAAACTCCTAAATTTTAACAATATAAAAACTTATTTTTCTTTTTAAAATCATTAATAATTAAAATAATTTGGAAAATAATTTTAAAATATATAAATGAAGCTCAATAAATAAAAATGTTCATACTGGAAAAAAACTCTTACGACATTGGTTACTTTTAAATAAAACACTCTTGAAAGATATAACATGAAATGTAACTTTAAATACCACCAATAAATAGAAAATAATGATATAATATTTTTTAGAAATGAAGCATATAGATCATATAAATAAAAATAGATGTATAATACAAAACATGTCTCAAATAATGAAATTTAATAAAAACCCTTACCTTTAGCTATTAACTTTCAAGAAACCTCTTTAACCTCTATTTTAATAGAGAAAAAATATTAATCGCTTATGTAAAAAACTTATTCATTTTTATTACACTATAAAAACTTTTATTATAATCAATTATTAAATCTTTATTAATTAGTTGTAGTTTATCATCATCATAAGATGCTAATGATTTGATTGTTTCATGCATGCTTCAAAATATTTATGTCAATCCTTAGTCTTTTAATAAAAGTTAATAATTACAAGATTATTTATGGTAATTTAATAGATTATTTATAATTATTTATAATTTTCTAATTTCATTCCTTTATAATTTTATCTTTATACTTGAAGATAAATTTAATGAAGAACTTGTTTTGGGTAATTTATTAATATCAATGGTTTACTTTATAATGATCGTTAGTTATTGTGAAATTATTCTAGAATCATAATTATTGAATATATTACTCTTTAATATCATATAATTTAATAAAATATATTTCTATAATCATCCATGTATAGAGTTGATTACAAATGGAACATGTTGTTAATGAAGGCTATTGTTCGCGCGTATGTACCGACGATGTTTTTTATTTTCCATGGAATGAAAAGAAAGTAAAAAATTGAGTTATCTTTTTTTAAAGTATTAATAATATTATTAATATCATATTTATTCAGTTATTATATTCTTTTAACCATGCATGTTTTTTATGGTGAAAAACTAAGTATATCTTTTATGGAATTTTTAGTCTACACGTACACATGGTTGACGTTTTCATTTTTCTAAGGATAAGAGAGGAAGGTAGGTAATGATTGTTTTATTAATATAATAAAATTTATATATACTAATGATACTAATTTTATTATTTTAGTATAGTATAATATACATTTAATATAGAAGAAAAGTTCTTAAATAAATATAAATTAATTTGTGTGATTTTTGAATTTTTACCTTACTCCTTAGAAAAAGTCATTTATAAGTTAGATTAAGAATTTATCTAGTGGTATTTTGAGGAGAACATAACTTTTAGGAAATATATAGAAGTATTTGGGATGAATTTTGGAATATTTTTTTGAAATAAATGGATTTTTTGATGAGAGAAGTGTGGTAGTGGAAGTCTATTTTTTATATGTGAGAAGGGAGACACATTTGTAAATACCCATACCATTATAGTAATTCCATGTAATTTAAAAGTAATGTGGATCCAAAAGTATAAAATAATGGAGTTTGTATGAGTATGGGTCATGAAATCCATTCTTTTCTCCTAAGTTTTAAATTTTCTCAAAATTTACTTTTAACAGAGTAAATATTTTTTACCCTTGGTAAAAAAAATTATAAATAAAAAAACTTAATAGATAATTTGGGTATTCTGACCACACATAGTAAAATAACTTCATAATATTAATTAATTAAATGTTTTAAAAATTAATTCTAAAATAATAAGTGTTTATTGAATAAAATAGGATTAGAGGAAATACAACATAATTTTTAAATGTAAAATATTGTTTTTGAGATTAAAAATAATATTTTTAAATGAATAATTTTACTTATAGATTACATCTTTATTCAATAAAATGGTTTCATAAAACTGTAAGTAATTTTTATATCCTAATAATTTCATGAAAGTCATGGTATTTTTATAAATATTATTTTTCACTATTCACCTAAAAATCAATCTTTTTAGAAAAATTCCCTAAAATTATCATTATAAAATACTGATTTCCTTAATCCAAAACTGAAGTCCTTTTTTAAAAATGAAATTCGATAATTTTTTACTCTAAATTTTAAATGGAAACATAGAATAAAATGGAAAACTATCTTTTATAGAAAAATGAATTTTTCAAATATTAATTATTATTATTATTATTTTCTATAAAAATAAAATAAAATATATTATATTATATTATACAAATTGACAACATATTTTTATCATCATCTAACAGTAATATACCCAATTTCTTGAAAAAAGTTCATAACACATAAAAGGCTATTTTTAAGAAAATGTATTTTTTAGCATGAAATGATCTGTTTTGTTATATCGCTACACTAATTGAATTTTATAAATTATTTTAAAAAAATGTCTTCTATTTTCATTATATATAGATTTCAAAATTTAGTTACTTCAATTTATACCCAATAATTCAACGACTATATTATATAGGTCACACATAAGAATTATAATATTATCATAAGAAAATGTATCATGGATTTGTTTTAGTTTATTTCTATGTTCAAAACAACCTATTAAAAAATATTTATTTATAGAATAATTAAGCATTTAAATATTGGGTTTTTATAATGATTCTTCTTTAGAAGCATTAGAATCTGCAACATACTCGATATCTATAGATTTGGAATCCATACACTTCAATGAGATTCTCAAGATTCTTTCCTCAGCCTAACTATATTATTAAATCCAACTGATCTATTAGAAGATGACTTTGGGTCCCCTTATAACTAGTGTTACTTCCTCTCTATGGACCAAGTTCATATCCCTTGTCTTTTGATAAGTACAATTATATATCTCTAACTACTTCTCGTGAAGTTCTCTTATAATTATATGATATTTACCTAAATTAATGTTTTTGTTAGAAATATCATATCTTATATGTATATCATGGAATATTTGATTGTTCTATTAATGAATCATATGGAATTATAATAACTATTTAATCTAATCCTATTTCTTATACACCTCTTATTGGATATATTTATGTCATGTGGCATGGGAAAAATTCCCTCTTGAATTTATCCAACTTATATTTTTCAATAAGTTATCATTAGATGTACTTTTACTTGATCTAAGTAGCCCTTAGATATACCTCATTAGAACTTTTTCCCTAAAACATGGGTTTCTACTTTAATAAAATATTTGGAAATTTAATTTCTACTTATTCTTAACAAACAGAAACATTAATAACAAATCTCCATATATTATAAAAATATTTTACTTTGAAAATTGTGGCAATCCCACTAACCGATAACAGATACCTAGCATAATTTCATTCCAAATAAATATTCTATAATCATGATTCCTACTTTATTATAAAATTATATCTCTAAAACTTCAATTATTTATTTTAATTCTTGTTTTCTTAGATTGTATAATAGATATACTAGGGGTTAATTTTATTTTTTAAAACTTATAATAAATTAAAAATATTATATAAGAAAATAAAATGAATCATTATATAACAAAATTTGTGAATGAGATACTCTTAATAATTCAAGAAATAAGTTGTAATTAAGTTCTTATGAAATATTTAAACTATTTAAATAAGAAATTAAATACCAAAATAAAGCAACTAGAAGTTTGTATATAAAAATAGTAACATAAAAATAGTTGAAAAAACTTACAACACCTAAAATAAGTGAGGTATTTCCTTTAACCCAAATAAAAAAAGAATGTTTATAGATCCAAATTTATGTATACCCGATTAAAAACCTATTAATAGGTATATCTTCTAAAACCCTAGAATCCCTCAATCAACCTGATGATAATGAATTTAAGTTTTCCATCTAGTATACCTTGATCTATCCAAATAGGAGTAATCTCTATCTATCTAGCCTCATTATCCCTTCATATCCTAGATCGGAACAACCAAAAATACAATTAAATATCATTAAAATATTTATAAGAACCCTCACATATGGATGCTCTAAACTAGAAAACCCTATGAAATGATTATAAATTGAAGCAGTTAATGAAATGAGAAGTTATAGAAAATAAAAATGTATGTAATAATTTAAAAATATTTCCATCATAAAAAGACATCCTTTACCTCAAGATCATGGTATTATTTATAGATAAATATTTTAATGGCTCAAAAATTCAAACATTTTATTTTTTAGGCTTGGTTGCAACTATATCAGTATCACATAAAACTTTTTATTATTGATATTCTCGTATTCTTAGTCTATCAATGATGTTTTTTCAAATCCAAAAAAAAAATATTTTCAAAAAATAGAAACAAAAACTAAATTAATTAATAAATGCTTTGTAAATAAATTAAAAAAACATATTTATGCCTTATTTCCAATAATCTTATTCACAACAATATTCTTCCTATTAATGGAGATTAATTTGGAATTCCTACTTATATTACTACAAAACATCAATGAAAAAAATATTATAAGATAAAAAAATATAGTAAAGATGTGTATTTTGATTTTCAAAATAAGTTTTCGAATAATTCTTTCTACCCGAAAATATCCCCATTTTTCAAAATCACAAAATACAAGAATAATAAAAATTAATAGAAAATTTATAATCATAAACATACAAAACATGCTATTTTTAAAAATATTTTTTTTCTCAACTCCCTTATTTCTTTAACATTTCTTTTCAAAGTGTCGATATGTTATTCCAAAAGAGACTTAATACATTTTTATACAAATTCATTTTGAGTAACATGCATCAATTTCATTTTTAAATAGTTCCATCTCTCAAAAATATTGTTTTATATTATTAGTGATTCAAGATTATTTCTATACCAAACTTCGAGAAACTTAAAAATTAGATTTATAATAAATTCTTGATAAAGTATAAAATTATTGTTTATAACTCTAGAGTAGGTTACTTAAATATTACTCCAAATATATTGGATAAGATAGAAATTTATCATTTTTCACTAGAAATATGTAATATACATGTCTTTTATTTTATTAGTTTCCTTAACTCATTTTCTTGGAAGAATAAAAGTATTAACCCATTGAAATAATATTTTATGATATTGATATTGATGATTCATCTTTTGAAATTTATAATTGATTATAAAAAAATATTATTCAGCCTTAACATTAACAAATGATCATACTACTTCAGGTAGCTTTTGGTAAACAAAGATAAATTCACTTATTATGGTTAAACTATAAATATTGACCACCCTTTTTAAATATAACTTGTATTTCTATAAAAAAAATTAAAAAAATGTTTTTAATGTCATTAGATACACTAAAATATATTCTACAATAAAATTATATAACAATAGTTGGATAGTACACGACATATTATTTTTTTCTTCGAAAAAAGGCTCTTAAACTTGAAATAAAACCACTAAATGTAATAAATAATCATACTTATCAAAAAAACATTGTCTATCAAAATTTCATTTATGATTTATCTATTATAAAAATTAGTTGAAGAGGACATAAATAAATTATATAACTATAATAACATAGAAATAATCTGAAAAAACTTGAGAATTTTGTATTAAAAATACTTTGAGATAGGAGATAAAATAACCTTTCTTGTTTACAAAAAAAACATGCTTTCACCTTGACTCCTTTATATAGGAGAAGGAATAGATGATTCATCTTCCCAAAAGATCAATGATTGATATTTAATCTTCTATATTAAGAATTATTTTATAAAATTTTTTAGGGTTTAAAATATATTTTTAATTCAAAAACATGCGAATAAATATTTTTAATCATTGCAATGTAAAATTAATATATCTTATGAAAAATATTCCCAAGAATATAAATTACATTTGAAAAGTAAAAAAAATTCCTTAAAACAAATTAAGATTTCATCCAAATAATGAAGGAATAAAATTTATATAAAAAATCATAACCATTCTAAATAAATTAAATTTGTACATAGAAATATTCCTTTCAAAAAAAATTCCTTTCAAAAAACATAAAACATAAAATATGGTTCGAAAAACAAATGTACCCCCATTTTTTAGGTTTTTTCAATGTAAGGTGATAGTTTAAAACAAAATCTAGATTAAGGATACTTTTACATTGATCATGACTAGATTATTATTAATATATAAAAATATATTGGAATAAATAGGTTTTTTAAATTTATCATCATATTGATATTATGTTATGATAAATTAAAGAACAATATCTCTTTGTATGTGTGATTCTGAAGGAAACGTTGTCTTGTATAAATGTTATATTTTTATGTGTGGTGAATTAGGTTGTTATATCTAGATATACAAGTAGTGTAATCCCAAATAATTTGAGTCTTAGTGAAATGCATATAAAAATTATTGAGTGTATATTTCATCTATAACACCTAGGAAAAAAACATCCAACTACTACATATCAAGATTTATCAACAGAAAGTGTTGGAAAATGTTTCTTCTTGCATGAAAAAGACACTTAAGCATATCCTAATAGGTGATAAGTTATTTATATACATTTTCTACACATCTTAAATCCAAAAAATTTAGCAAGTGAAAAGCTGTTAAGTTTAAAATCCTTTCTAGAAGAATATAATAAACCATGATTGGATGTTCCTTTAAGATAATGAAAATTTTCTTTCACTATTTTAAGATGGGATTATTTTGGATTTCATTTAAATATTTCACATAATAAAATAAAAAAATTAATTTTGGTGACATAAATATGAGATAAAGTAATATTCAAAACACCCCACAAAAAAATATTGATCATAATGTTTCCCAGATTCATTATGATCAAGAGTTTTAGATGTTTCTATAAAAGTACTTATACTCATAGCATTGTCAAAACCAAACTCTTTGGGTAAGTCTTTAATTTAATTTTGTTGAGATAAAAATTTATTTTCAATTTTTATGAAATTTGGAATCCAATGAAAATACATAGTTTAACCATCATTCCAATTTCTAACTTGTATTTCATAAGTTTTAAAAAAATAATTTGAAAGTGATTTTTCATTTGATCTAATGATAAGGTAGTGAACATAAATTTAAACAATGATGGAATCCTTCATGTATTTTTTTATAAAGAGTGTTGGATCAATGGACCCATTAACAAAATTATTTTGAAGTGAAATTTTTTTCATACCATTACCTTGGAGCTTGTTTAAGTCCATAAAGTGACTTAGTAAGTTTATAAACATGTTTTGAAATTTTTTATTTTAAAAACGAAGTTTTTTTTTATAAATACTTCTTCCTGAACATATTATTTATGGAAATCATACTTTGCATCCTTTTGATATAGTAATGTTTAAATAAGATACAAATGATAGAAGTATTCATATTGTTCCAATATATTCTATCGATACAAATGATTCTTTATAATATGCAAATTCCTATTTATTATAACCCTTAACAATAATAATTTCCTTATTTATAACCATAAACTCATTTCCATAATGTTTATTTCCAAAAACCCATTTAAACTTACTTATTGGAAGATATTTTGGTTGTTCTATTAAAGTCCAAACTATATTCCATTCAAATTCATTGACTTCATCTTGTATTTATCTTATCCAATAATTATAAAATAAATCCTTATTTTTGGTTTTAGGTTCTATCTAAGAAAATAATACATAGTATTCACATTCAATTCTTCATGAACTATGACTTTTTAATGGTTGATCAATATCACTAATGATACTACTAGTGAGATAATTCCATAATATTGAATCATTTATCATATAATAAAACAAATTCTTCAACAAGAGGTTGAAATTCATCCAAACGAATAAATTTTAAAAATATATCTTTTACTTTTCTAAAATTTGATAAATATTCCAATATGGCTTGAAATTAAGTTTAAGAATTTTTAAAATAAGAAGCTTTAAAGAACTCATTTTAAGGAATGACTTCCAAAGGTCCAAAAAAATAAGATTATTGGTCTCATTAAACTCATCATGCACCATTTAGTCAACATTTTCTATTAATTTATTGAAAACACAATTCTAAATACTATTTTTATAATAGATAGAAATATTTACTAACCAATATTTGGATAAAATTTATATAAATGTTTTCTAGTATTCAAAATAAACAATTTACATCCAAAAACACTGAAGTAGTAATGTTTTGGATTTATTATGATCCACAAATCAAAATTATTTTTATAAAGAAAAGGTCAATTTAATACTGGATTTATAGTATAATAAGAATTAATAAAAACTTTTGCAAAAAAATTATCTGGTAATTGAGTTTTCACACAACATAGTTCTAATAATTTATTGAATAATTCTATTTCTTCATTCAACTACACCATTTTTATAAGGAGTTATATGTGCTGGTAAGTTGTGAGTAATACCTTTTTTACTAAAAAAACATTTAAAATAAAAAGTTTCAAATTCACCACCATGATCACTTTGAATAGTAACCAAATTTAGGTTTTTTTCATTTTCAATATGAGTAAGAAATATATTTAAAAATATAGATTCTTATTTCTTTTTCAGAAAATAAAACTAATTATATCTAGTGTAATGATCAACCAAGACTTAAACATATTGTTTTCCTCCAATGTTGCCAGTTTTTATCGAAAAAAACAAATCCATGTGCAGTAACTATAAATATTCATATTTTGATATTACACTAATAGTTTTAATGCATGATTTATATTTATTAACATATTGAAAAGGACAATATAATTTTTAATAATTAAATTGAAGTTCTAATTAATCCCTCACAAGTCATTTATTATAAATTTTATATAATATGTGAATAGTGTATCTTCATAACCTTTTATTCAAGTGTCATGATAGATCTTCCATTGCACTTAAAAAATATATATCATGGTTTCTAAGGTCTTATTGGTCTATAGAGTAAGAATTATCATGAATTTAAGAAAAAATAACAAAATTACCATCTAAACACTGAACAATAAATTTTCCATTCATGAAGTTTACAAGATAACCTTCATCACAAAATTAACTTATGCTAATGAGATTGTTCCTAAGGCCTACAACACATAAACCATTTGGAATTAATTTCTTACCAAGAAACTATATTTCACAAATGCTAGTTATTTCTCCTTGAGCATTATCTCTAATTTTTATTTTCTCTCCTTTTAGTTTCTAAAAACCATAGAAGTACATTCTATACCGTATCATGTGTCTTGAACAACACTATCCATGTACCACATTTTTTTTATTATTTTTACTCCTTTTTCTTCCAAAATATATTAAAAACTAAGGTTTGGGTATATATAATATCTTTGGTCCATTAGTATTAGGAAACAAAACAATTGGAATCCATGTCAGTATAACTATCATAAATTTTAAAATAACTAATTCAATAAAAATATAATATTTATGAAAACCAAAATATTGAACAAGGTTTAGGAGATATTTATTTTTTCACTAACCTCCTTTTTGAAATCCTGTACAAAATGTTTCACTATTAGGAATAAAATAATTTGATTTGAAATGTGACTTCTCTAAAGTAAATCCTATTCGAGAATTTTTTATATGGTTTCAACTATCTGTAAAGTTTATCAAATATTAATTTCTAACAGGTAAAATTTAATATAATATTTTTTATAATAAAAATCTCAGAATTATGTTTTACAATTGAATTATTATCTTCATAAGTTGGACTAGAACTAGATTTTATATATAATTCAAAGGTATATTCATAAAATTTTAAAGTAAGTTTTAAAATTATACTGTTGGATTTAGAAATATCTTCTTAAGATTAGTCAAATCCTTTCATTAAATTAGAATTATTTTTCTAATGAAGGGTCACATATCTAGTCATTTCTTTATATAAAGGAAAACTATTCTCATATTATGATGTAACAAATATTTCTGTTTATAAAGAAGTTTACCTAAATTCATCATCAGAATTATTAGGGTAATTATTATTTAAATTAAAATTTTAAGGGATTAAGTAGGTACCTTATCCATATAGATTTCACTGGTCTTTATAATATCATCATAGAAACCAAAAACTTTATGGTTTTAAATAATACCATATAAAAAACTATATGAATATTTGACTCCACTATTTTCACTCCAAGTGTCCATAACCTTTATAATTTTCATTACTTTACCTTTATAATAGATATTCAAACTTATATAATTTTTTTCAACCTTAGAAAATCACGTCTAATATTTCCTAGTTTCTTACATTCATCATAAAGTAATTTATAAGTATTTTTCTTCTCACCTATTTCATTATAGTTCTTTCTATAATTGTAATGTAATGATTTGTTAATAAGAATATTGATCATATGTCTTGAAAGATGATTAAGTTCTTTTTTAACTTCCGCAAAAGTATGACAAGATGACTCATCTTTAACTTTCCTCTTAGTCTTTAATTATTTTGACGCAATTTCACTAGGATTTTCCATTATAGCTATAACTACTCCAACAGTTAAATAAAAATCTACACTATTTATCCATTTCTCTTTTGGAATAAATCTTCAGTCTTTTTTCCTATAGTATAAGGGTTCCAATGAGATCATTAATACTGGACTTACTCAAATGTTATTTATCATCTATAACTGCTATATTAGATTCTAATTGTTTAATAAAAAAGTCAATAATATTCTCAATAAGTTATTCATCTAATAAATCTTTCTCTATAAGAGATTGAGACCTTATTATAATAGTAATAATTCTATTATAAATTTAATCAACATATTAACTAGGTAGAAAATCAAAATCCTAAAAATTAGAATTAAGAAAAAGTCTTCTAATTCCTAAAACCATAGGTGTTTCAAAAAGTGTTACATTATAATTTATCTGAATATTATTTACTATTTTAAAAGAAGAGATTTTATAGTATAAAATCATTGTCATTGAGCATAATATAGTATTCCGAACTCAAAAATTCAAGTGATATTCAGTATTCTCTTCTCTAGTAAAATTTGTAACCTAATTATCATAAATCATATTGGTTCCAGTCATCATAATAAAAGTATCATATTTAATATTGATCATAAAATTTTTCATATGATATCTCCATTACTCATAGTCGTCCCTATATAAAATGATGTTCTCTTAGGATTTAAATTCATTAACATGCCAATAGATAAACATTCAACAAAAAATATTTTGTTCACCACTATATAGTAAGTTTAAGATTAAAAAATAAATATAGACACCTCGCACTAATACCAAATGTTTCCTAGGAATGTATAAAATATATATGATAGGAGGTAGGGTGAGTTGTATATTTTTAAACTACTAAAAATTCATACCCTTGTACAAGAAAATAAAAGTAAGCATGATATCAAAAACTTTAAGAATGTGATCCTTCCAATTTGTTGAGAAATAAATCAGAATAATGTTATTTAAATAAATATTATTTGAAAAACTAAGAAATTTTTTATATATTAAAATATTAACTTAATAATAGTGGAGAAACACAGAATACCTCAATTAAGTCTGGTTATCTCTTTAACACAAATTGTAAAGGAAGTTTGTAGACCCAAAATAAGGTATCCCTAATTATAAACATATTACAATATATTTAATCCAAAACCATAGAATCCATCAATCAAGCCGATAGGTATAAATTTCTTTCTTCATTTTGTAATATCTCAATCTAACATAATTTTTATAACCTCTTCCTCCAAAGCATTTGGATCCCCTGATCTCACAGATCGAAATAACCAAAAATACAATTAAAGGGTTTTATATAATTTTAAAAAAACCTCACTGATTTATGATCTAAAGAATAAAACACAATGAAAATATTACAAATGGAAGAACCCAGTTATATGATAATTTTCAATCTTTAAAACATATACAATTCTTGAAATATATTTTCATTGGGGAATTTATACATTCACCTTGAGATCACAATACTATTTATAGATGAAGTTTTTAACAGATCCAATGATTGATTTTTTCATTTCTCAGGTTCAATTGAAACTACATTGAAAACTCTAACAACTCCTTCTGATGGATCTACTCTTATTAATTTTCTACTGAGGAAGTTTGTTCAAAGTTGTTACAGTGTTCCTTTCAGAAAATAACAACACAAAAAAATTCCTTTTGAAACATTTATGTAAATACAATATAGAAAATATATTTATACCTTCCTTATGATAAAATTACTTATATAAAGATTCTTATAATTAATGTACATTAATTCATAATGACTACTTAGTATACTAAAAAACATAAACTAAAGAACTATTTTAAGATAAAATAATGATATAAAAGATGTCTATTGTGTTTTTTAAAATAAGTGTAGGAAGAAGTATTTTGACCGAACAATTATTTGGTTTCACAAAACCTTTTGCATTGTTTCGTATAAAAACATTCCAAGAAAGAAGGTCTTGATATCCAATTCCAAATATAATGATCATATAAAGTTATTATAAATAGAAAAAATCAAATGGATTCAATAATGTGGACTTGGAATAACCAATATATCTTTATAGTACCATACTTATACCTTTCATGCCTTGTTTTTCTAGAATATCCAAAAATATATATCAATTATAGAAAATTCAAAAATAAAGACTTAATTTTGGTAAATAGATTCAACTTTTATCAATTTTATATAAACTTTTCAATCATAGGATATTTCAATTTACTACTTACTTATTGGATCCATTTTTCTTGATGAATAATATATTACCCAATACGGTGAACATAAAACCAACATATTTGTTCTACTCATCCAATGTGGTATGTGTCTCTATTAAAACTTCACTTCCATAATATATTAGGGAAATATTTTATATAGCAATTACTTATAAATATCTAGCCTTTACATTATCTAAGTCAACCTTTCTCCCACTATCTCTAATAGAGATCCACACCATTTTATAGAATCATAGTCTATCACATGACTATAACTTTTATATCTTAAGGATTTATACAATGTTCTAAGAAATATTTAGGATAATTACATAGATAAATTTATGTTTTTATTGATGAAAGTTGTTTTATTGACTTAGTATTAAAAAAATATTTTCATCTAAGCAATTTTTTATGACATAATGGGTTTATTCCATTCTATAACTCATTATATCCATTTTTCATTGTAGTTAACATAGGGTTATGGGTTAACAATTCTATTTATGAAGCATGTATTAAAATAATATTGAAAGAATATGCATGACTTATAAGTCTCATCATTGATCCTCCGTGTACTTACATCATAGCTATTATGTGTATAAGGAAATGTGAGTTTATGAAAAAATACAATGTATATTTCAATGATATATGAATGAATGTAAGAAGCATCATAGATCTTCCTCATTATAACATCTTGAATCTGATGCGTATAAGGAAATATGTGTTTAGGAATAAATCCACATTGAATTTTAATGATTAATGAATGCATTTCCAAGATATTATTCATCTCATAAACCCAAATCAACTCATACATTCTAACCATACATATTCATTACATCATTTTTAAATTCTTAAAATTTCTTAAATGAATATTATAAAGTATATAATCTTACTTCTAACTTCACCTTATAAAGGTTCTCATGGTTAAGTTCAACTATCTCAAGAATATTTTTAGTTTATCATAATTTCAAAATGTTTCTTCATCTAAAATCTAACGAATATGTTGATAATACTTATGGTTTTAGCTATGAATAGTCTAAAAACTGTATTGGGTATATCCTTGACATCTAATTTTACTTTTACTTATCAAATAATAAGGTAAATTTCTGTCATAAAGAACACATATATAATTTTTTTGTAACATTTAAAAAAATTATAGATTCACTATAATCATTCCACTGGGTAATAAAAATTCATTTTTTTATCACTAATGAGGTTGTAATCACCCTTTACCGACCACTTAGAGAATATAACTTGGCTTATATAAAGGGTTTTGAATTTTCTTGGTTCCATTATTTAAATGCACACATATTATAGATATATTTAATTTAATAACTACGAATTTTAATATAAGTATTACTTTTGAATAATGAATATTTCTGAAGTACATGCAACAAATTTATTATTAAAATTATTGCTATTTTTCTCCTATAATCCTATCATTACAGAGGAAAAGAAAATAGTTTTATATTCAATGAACACCCTATTTATCTTTGGTTTCTTAGAAATATGTTGTCACGGTTCCTTTGGTGCCACAATTTATATTGTCCTTTTCACCTTGACTTATTATTCACCATAAGATCTAATGTTTTTTTCATTTTTTATGTTCTTATCTTCTTGGTGAATATTCCCAAAATATAATGAAGTGTATTGTAAATATAGTTCATATTTCATACTAAAAATACTATATTTACTTTATGATTAGGATGAGAAATTTTTTTAATCTAATGATCATGACTCTGTATAAATACATAATTAAATTTACACATGTTCATTATAGTCATGATCACATTTATTTATTTCCTCACATTCTCATTGAAAACTTCTCAAAGAAAAGAAAACAAGGTATAATATCCAAATTATTTGGTTTCATATGATAATCATTAGAAATTTATGATAGAAACATAATGTTAATGTTTTATGGGTTATCCATAAATCTCTTTTAATATTACCTTTCAACATCACTTGCATCATGAAGTGGCTTATAGGGAGTGGGTATATTTACACACACACTTGTATTTTATCTCATAGTACTATATTATAGCACCTATACTACTCTTGTAGTTTTTTTAAGACCTATTTAATAAGTATTGATTTCTATGTTTTTTTGTTATTACATGCCAATTTTTCTATAAAATAAAGCATTAGAAGATTAATACTTTCATCTTGATTGTCGATTCTTAGACAATATAGATTTATTAATCATAAATATCTCTAATTATTTTATCAAGTCCTAGTATCCATCAAAAAATAGATTTATAATACTCAATAACTTCAGTATTATAGGTTCAGGGATACTTAATAACTCTTATCATAGTCAATGTTATAACTATTCTACTACTCGTGTAACATCCCAAGTAATGAATAATAGATATTTTTATCTATGTCTATTAATGATTAATATAGTGTTTTAGAGGCTTAAAATGAAAATAAATCCAATCTTAAGCATGGAATACACTAATATTCTTAAAAGATTGTTTTACTGCCTTTTGATGGAAAACCCTTTTTAAATCAAACTTTTGACAATTTTATAATCTATGTTTGTCAAAATAAACTTATTATTTATGATTGGGACATCAAAATTTACTTTGTGTGAATTTTTGGTATTTTTCAGACAATGTTCATTTTTTAATGAATAGTGAAAAATGTTGTATTTTAATTCAAAACCTCTTCTTAATCTAATTTATTTATATTATTAGATTATCTTTTGAATTGGTTTTAAAGTTAAATTAGAATATATTTTTACTCTTTTATCCAATGGTGGTCATTTGAATCAATTTCACTTTAAAATTGGACTTAAACTAGTGTCAATCTTTTGATACTTATTGTTTCATAAAAACACGCTTTTTGTCATGACAGTGGGAATTAATTATTAAATTAATTAATGTGATTTATATGTTTTGAATTTTGTAAAATAGACTTAATTTTTGAATTCAGAATATCAAATATAGCTTAGGGTGAATTTTTGGTAATTTTCTGAAAAACATCAATTTTTGATGAATAGTGGAACCACTAAGTGGTACTTATAGAAACTGATTTTCCGTTTAAATGAAATTTTGCCATCATTGTGTTTTGAATTTCAAAAATCCGACATACATGGTTGTCATTAAGAAGTAAAATGTGGTTCAATGAGATTAAAATAATTTTTTGGTGAATAGTAACTTATTAAGTTTTTAATCGCGATTAGTGGTAATTAGTGTAGTTTAAGGTAAAAATAATGCTTTAATAATATAAAATGACCTAGACACATGTCCTAACTTTATTGGATGTGTCATGTCCGACCAAGAAAATCCATGGGTCAACTTGCGGACCCCATGGAGCCACTTTGGTTGGGAAATGACATAAATAACTTTTTATTTAATGTAAAAGTAAAAATAACACAAACATAACATGTTTTACGAAAACAATTTTTACATGGGGTTATAAAGATCATATTTTTTATTATAAATAGTAATTGGAAAGATAAAAAGATTTTCTACATCATAGTATTTTTTTTATAATTTTTAGACTTTAAATAAATTAAATTATTTATGGGATCATGATGATGCAGCGATGACCTCATTATTTAACGATTTAAATAAAATGGAAAGATAATGTAAAATCTAAAACCTACACATGGCCAAAACCAATTGGATGAGTGGATTTCGAAACCTTATCACCTTATCCTCGAATTATATCAATGTGGGACCTTTTGAATCCGAAAATAATTTAAAATAAAGTAACTTATCTTTACTTTCCAAGAGTTCCCCTCCTCTCCTCTTATAAAAGGCCCCCACCTCTACCTCATTTCACACACTCCTCAAGCCTTTGTCTCAGACATCCCCTGCCCATTTACTCTCTCCACATCCCTCTCCTCATCCTAGAGGATTCCCTTTGGGCAGAATCCTTTCAAAGGAAGCCTTTAGGCTCAAATCAAAAGGAGTTACACTTTTAAAGGTAATTCATTCTCTCATGTTCATTTGTTTTATTTTGCTTCTACAACCCCCTAAAATCTTTTTATTTACTTGTTTTATAACAACACCAGTATATTAAATATACTAGGATGTTGTTATAAGATTTATTCAAGCTACACTCTCACACAACTACATCAAATGGTTAAAGAACATATGGTTTCCGTGGATGGCGAAATTCTGCCTCCCGAAACGATGATTGTTCAATACTCATTTAACACCTTCAAAGGTGGACATTATGATGTCACTATTTTTATATATGATATATAATATGTTTATTCTTTCATTAAGATTCTGTATTTTTCATTTATGGGTAAACACGATATCTTCATTTTAGGAAGTGCGGACTACCGCCCCCTGAAAGTGATTTGATTCATTAATACCATATGTGGGATGTGTAAAGGATAAAGTTAATGATATTATATATGTTATTATACTGTAATTATAATATACTCTTATATCATTATGATTCCATTCTATAAAATATGAAATAGAAATGAAAGTAGCATTCATGCGTACGTACGATTTACCGTCTCCATGAACGGTGCATTTCATTTATTACCCCTAAATGATTATGTAATATTATAAATGCATGCATGTACTGGATATATATGAAATATATGATATCTAAATCATGAATACCATTCTGTATATAATGGATACATGAACAACATGTAATTATAAAGGGTTTATTTTTGACTCAAGTACCAATGATCGTTAAAACGACCCTTATTAACTTAAATAATTACATAGTGTTCATGACATGGAAATAAGTGATATAAAAGGAATAATAAACTTGAAAAGGGTTCTTAAACAAGTAGAAAATTAACTCAAGTTTATTATTCAGGAGATTAAAGAACGACCGAGTCAATTCGGACCTGAGGTATGGGACTTCGTCTCAATCTCCTTTCATTGAGGCATATTTTGTTTTATACACAACCTTCTTTTATTCGGTGTATAAACCCCTTTGACTTTTACGTTTATCCAAAAGGAATATTTTTTATACGAAGCGTTTTACGAAATGACAAAAGGGAATGTTTTTTTCGTACGTATGCGGCGACAAAGACTTCTCCGCCGCCGTGACCGTTATTTGAGTTTCGGCTTCCTCTACAAGCCATACCTTCTTTTTAAAAGAAAAATTAATACCATGTTTTACTTTTCTTTTATTTTGGTATCGAAAATGGTTTTCATAATGTTTTTATATCAATTTTTTGTATTGATATCTTGTGATTGAAAGGTGGGAATGTTATGTTTTCTTTATGCATGTTTTATGTGATACGATTATGTTGAGGTTCTTGGGAATTATTATGAAGATGGGTGGTTCCGTGATAAACTAAGGGCGGGTGAGCCCGATATAGCTCTCCAATCCATTGGGTAACGTGAAGGAGTGAAACATTAAGGTTTCTCTGAAGAGATTTAGGGAATATACTGTAATGGGTATTCCAAACGTAACCAAGAGGGTTACTCCCTACGTAAGAATGTTCTGAGTGCCTCAAGTTACCTTTATGTATTATGATTTCTATGATTTATTCATTATTTGATGAGGTATGTTAAAGTGCTTATGTTTTATGGGTAAAGTATGATCTCATCCTTATGTATATATGTACCCATGTTTCCTTTCCATATTTTTATATCCCTTACTGAGCTTTTTATGCTCATCCCAAGTTTTTTTTTGAAATGTTTTTCACAGGTCAATGGAAAGGTACATGATATGATGATAGTGTCAAGGAAGTGTCAAGAAAGAATCCATGTTTATTTTAAATATGTTTCCATTTATGGGAATAAAGAATACTATCTTTATGTAACCACTTTGTTTATATGTGGAATGTAGTGAAAGTTTTATGATCTAATTCTCTAAAACTCTAAACCCGAAAATATTCTCAATGTGTAATCTTGTAATAACTCAAGATTAAATAAGGTTTAAGGGTAGGGCTTATAGTTGGTATCAGAGGTCGATTTAGATAACTTTAGGAGTTATAATTCTATTAAATGATTATCCAATTTTTTTTTTGAAATGATATAGCATTTAAAGATTACCATGTTGCTTCATCTAAGACATGTTTGTTCAGAATGGTTTTCCGCAGAGGAAACAGGGAAGCAGTGCTAGGAAGCCATACAGAAGGAAATAACCTTCCGAATCCGCATCCTGAGATGGTCGGAATTCGAACTAAACAATTTTTTACAGTAATGGCGCAGTTGACTCAGGCTATAAATGGTGGTGGTATCCATGCACGAGATCAGCCAGATCAACCGCAGAGGAACATGTCAGTGGTGGAACATTTCAGGAGGCAACATCCCCCATCATTCAGAGGATCATCTGACCTTGTGCTAGCTGAAGGGTGGATTAAAGCACTGGAGAAGATTTTTGATGTCATGGGGTGTTCAGACAATCAAAAGGTTAGTCTTGCTATTTACCGTTTGGAGGGTGAGGCAGATCAGTGGTGGTCTATGGTTAAAAATATCAGGGACGCCAATGAGATTGATGCTCTTGACTGGGATGAATTCAAAGGTATGTTTCTTGAGAAATATTTTCCTAAGGCTCTTCGACTTAGGATGGAAAATAAATTCTTGGAATTGAGGCAAGAGAAAGACTCAGTGGCTACCTATGAAGAAAGGTTCACTCTTTTGGCAAGGTATGCTCCAAATTTTATCCGAGACCTTGATAGTAAAATCAATCGTTTTTACTCAGGATTAAAACCAAAATATCGAAGGGCATTAGCTTCTCGTGAGTTTAAAAGTTATGAAAAGCTTGTTCGATGTGCTGAGAAGGTAGAAATGGATTTTGCCGATGATCAAGTGTTCTATAACAACCAACAGAAGAAGAGACCGAGGTGGCAGGAGAAAGGTAAGAATTCTTCAGAAAAGTATGATGGTAAGAAAACTAAGTTTCCAGTTTGTGATAAATGTGGCAAAAGGCATGCTGGGGAATGTCTTCTGAATTCTGGAAAGTGCTACTGATGTGGTAATATGGGACATAAGGTTCGTGATTGAACTGAAAATGATCAAGGTGAAGGTAAGACCAAATTTTATTTACAGTTAGTGAAATGTTATAAGTGCAACGAGATGGGTCACTATGCAAATGAGTGTCCGAAAAAGAGCTTGAGTGATGGGAAGTTGTTAGACTACAAGCAGAAAGGGGTGGTGAAATCCTTTGCAACTACTTTAGCAGATATCGGGCCGTCAAATGAAGTTGTTTCAGGGAGCTCAGTTTTTTTCAAAGATTGACTTGAGATCGGGGTACCATCAGCTGAAGGTAAGGGAGGCCGATATTCTGAAGACCGTGTTCCGTACGAGATATGGCCATTATGAATTTGTAGTAATGCCTTTTGGGCTAACCAACGCAACTGCTGTATTCATGGACTTAATGAATATAATTTTCCATGAGTTCTTGGATAAGTTTGTGGTGGTTTTCCTTGATGATATTTTGGTGTTTTCAAAAAGTAAAGAGGTGCATGAACGACATTTAAGGGTTATCTTGCAAACCTTAAAAGAAAAGAAATTGTATGGGAAATTCAGCAAGTGTGAGTTTTGGTTGCAACAAATTTCCTTCCTTGGTCACATTGTTTCTAAAGATGGGATAACTGTTGATCCTGCAAAAACAAAAGTTGTGGAAGACTGGACAAGACCCACAAATGTAACTGAGATTCGTAGTTTTCTTGGTTTGGCAGGCTATTACCGAAGGTTTGTTAGAAATTTTTCACGGTTATCTGGTCCAATGACTAAGCTAACTCGGAAGGGTGTTAAGTTTATCTGGACAAAAGAATGTGATGATTGTTTTCAGGAACTGAAAAGAAGATTGGTGAATGCTCTAGTTTTGGCACTACCTTCCAGAAAGGGTGAGTTTGTCATCTACAGCGATGCTTCATTGAAAGGACTTGGTTGCGTCCTAATGTAGAACGATCAGGTAATTGCTTATGCTTCACGACAATTGAAAACACCTGAGGTAAATTACCCAACACATGATTTAGAATTAGCTACTGTTGTTTTTGATTTGAAAATTTGGAGGCATCATTTGTATGGAGTAAAGTGTGAAATATATACCAATCACAAAATTTTAAAGTATATATTCACTCAGAAAAAATTGAACATGAGACAAAGGAGATGGCTAGAATTAATCAAGGATTATGATTGTACAATTCAATACAATCCGGGAAAATCGAATAAAGTGGCTGATGCTTTGAATCGAAAAAGTAATGCTTCATTAGAAATGTTGCGTTTGGAACGTGATCCTTTTGTTAAGGATTTGATGAACTTTGGAATAGGAGTTATTGGTGCAGGAAGTTCTTCTGTTTTGTTTCAGGTATCAGTGAGATCATCTCTATCAGATAGAATCAAGCAAGCACAAAAGCAAGACAGTGAGTTGCAGAAATAGGTAGAGCTGGTTCAGAAAGGTAAGTTGCCTGAATTCAACATTGATAGTGATTGTGTTTTGAGATTTGGGAAGAGATTGTGTGTGCCTTGTGATTCACAGTTGAAGAGAGAGTTGTTATGTGAGGCTCATAGTTCCCCATTTTCAGTTCATCCTGGCAGTACTAAGATGTACAGAGATTTGCGGGAGTATTACTGGTGGGATGGAATGAAAAGAGATATTGCTGATTTTACTGTGAAGTGTTTGACTTGTCAGCAGGTTAAAGCAGAGCGGTAGTTACCTAATGGGATGCTTCAGCCTTTACCAGTGCCAGAGTGGAAATGGGAAAACATATCCATTACTTTGTTGTGGGATTACCGAGGACATCTCGAGGTAATAATGCAATCTGGGTTATTGTTGATCGCTTGACTAAATCTTCTCAATTCCTTGCAATACGAGATACTTTTTCTCTAGATCAACTTTATCGTTTCTATCTTAAGGAGATAGTCAAGTTACATGGAGTTCCCCTCTCCATTGTATCTGATCGTGATCTCAGGTTCACTTCTAACTTTTGGAAAGGTCTTCAGAAGTCTTTGGGTACTGAATTAAATTTTAGTACATCTTTTCATCCTCAATCAGATGGGCAGTCAGAACGAACAATTCAGACTTTGGAGGATATGCTATGTGCTTGTTCGATGGATTGTCAGGGAAGTTGGGACCAACATCTTTCTTTGGTTGAATTTTCTTATAACAACAGTTTTCATTCCAGTATACAGATGGCTCCATTTGAGGCATTATATGGCAAACGGTGTCAAACTCCAGCTTTTTGGGATGAAGTAGGGGAAATGAAGCTGATGGGACCAGAGTTGGTAGAAGAGATGGCAGAAAAAGTTCAGTTGATTCAGAGACACATGAGAACAGCTCAGAGCAGGCAGAAAAGTTATGCAGACAAGAGGAGGAAGGATCTTTCTTTTGAGGTAGGTGATCATGTTTTTCTCAAAGTTTCTCAATGGAAAAGTGTTATGCGATTTGGTAAGAAAGGAAAGCTAAGTCCAAGGTTCATTGGACCATAAGAAATTCTAGAGAGAGTTGGATCAGTTTCTTACCGAGTGGCTTTACCTCCAAGTTTATCTTAGGTACACAATGTTTTTCATGTTTCGATGTTGAGAAAGTATATGCCAGATCCATCTCATGTTTTGAGTCCAGAGGTAGTTTAGCTGGAAGAGAATAAATCTTACGAGGAACAACCGGTCCAGATTCTTGACCACATGGAGCAAGTGTTATGGAATAAGGTGATTAAGATGGTAAAGGTTTTGTGGAAAAACCACATGATGGAAGAGGCAACATGGGAATCTGAAAATGCAATGAGGGATAAGTACCCCCATTTATTCAATAAGTAAATAAATTGCGGGGACGCAATTTTCTAAAGGGGGGAAGGATGTAACATCCCAAGTAAGTAATGAATAATAAATATTTTTATCTATGTCTATTAATGATTAAGATAGTTTTTTATAGGATTAAAATGAAAATAAATCCAATCTTAAGCATGGAATACACTAATATTATTAAAAGATTGTTTTACTGCCTTTTGATGGCAAACCCTTCTTAAATCAAACTTTTAACAATTTTATAATCTATGTTTGTCAAAATAAACTTATTCTTTATGATTGGGACATCAAAATTTACATTGTGTGAATTTTTGGTATTTTTCAGACAATGTTCATTTTTTTAATGAATAGTGAAAAATGTTGTATTTTAATTCAAAACCTCTTCTTAATCTAATTTATTTATATGATTAGATTATCTTTTTAATTGGTTTTAAAGTGAAATTAGAATATATTTTTACCCTTTTATCCAATGGTGGTCATTGGAATCAATTTCACTTTGAAATTGGACTTAAACTAGTGTCAATCTTTTGGTACTAATTGTTTCATAAAAACACGCTTTTTGTCATGACAGCGGGAATTAATTATTAAATTAATTAATGTGACTTATATGTTTTGAATTTTGTAAAATAGACTTCATTTTTTAATTCGGAATATCAAATATAGCTTAGGGTGAAGTTTTGGTAATTTTCTGAAAAACATCAATTTTTGATGAATAGTGAAACCACTAAGTGGTACTTATAAAAACTGATTATCCGTTTAAATGAAATTTTGCCATCATTGTGTTTTGAATTTCAAAAATCCGACATACATGGTTGTCATTAAGAAGTAAAATTTGGTTCAAAGAGATTAAAATAATATTTTGGTGAATAGTAACATATTAAGTTTTTAATCGCGATTAGTGGTAATTAGTGTAGTTTAAGGTAAAAATAATGCTTTAATAATATAAAATGACCTAGAAGCATGTTCTAACCTTATTGGATATGTCATGGCCGACCAAGACAAGCCATGGGGAAACTTGGGGACCCCATGGAGCCACTTTGGTTGGGAAATGACATAAATAACTTTTTATTTAATGTAAAAGTAAAAATGACACAAACATAATATGTTTTACAAAACAAATTTTTACATGGGGTTATAAAGATCAGATTTTTGATTATAAATAGTCATTGGAAAGATAAAACGATTTATTACATCATAGAATTTGTTTTAAAATTTTTAGACTTTAAATAAATTAAATTATTTATGACATCATGATGATGCAGCGATGACCTCATTATTTAACGATTTAAATAAAATGGAAAGATAATGTGAAATATAAAACCTACACATGGCCAAAACCAATTGGATGAGTGGATTTCGAAGCCTTATCACCTTATCCTCGAATTGTATCAATGTAGGACCTTTCTAATCCGAAAATCATTTTAAAATAAAGTAACTTATCTTTACTTTCCAAGAGTGCCCCTCCTCTCCTCTTATAAAAGGCCCCCACCTCTACCTCATTTCACACACTCCTCAAGCCTTTGGCTCGGCCATCCCCTGATCATTTACTCTCTCCACATCCGTCTCCTTATCCTAGAGGATTCCATTTGGGCAGAATCCTTTCAAAGGAAGCCTTTAGGCTCAAATCAAAAAGAGTTACACTTTTAAAGGTAATTCATTCTCTCATGTTCATTTGTTTTATTTTGCTTCTCCAACCCCCTAAACTCTTTTTATTTACTTCTTTTGTAACAACACCAGTATTGTCAATATACTAGGATGTTTTTATAAGATTTATTCGAGCTACACTCTCACACAACTACATCAAATGGTTAAAGAACATATGGTTTCCGTGGATGGCGAAATTCTGCCTCCGGAAACGATGATTGTTCAATACTCATTTAACACCTTCAAAGGTGGCCATTATGATGTCACTATTTTTATATATGATATATAATATGTTTATTATTTCCTTAAGCTTCTGTATTTTTCATTTATGGAATACCATTATTGTTTCCATTATGGGTAAACACGATATCTTCATTTTAGGAAGTGCGGACTACCGCCCCCTGAAAGTGATTTGATTCGTTAATACCATATGTGGGATGTGTAAAGGATAAATTTAATGATATTATATATGTTATTATACTGGAATTATAATATACTCTTATATCATTATGATTCCATTCTATAAAATATGAAATAGAAATGAAAGTAGCGTTCATGCGTACGTACGGCTTACCGTCTCCATGAACGGTGCATTTCATTTCTTACCCCTAAATGATTATGTAATATTATAAATGCATGCATGTACTGGATATATATGACATATATGATATCTATATCATGAATACCATTCTGGATATAATGGATACATGAACAACATGTAATTATAAAGGGTTTATTTTTGACTCAAGTACCAATGATCGTTAAAACGACCGTTATTAACTTAAATAATTACATAGTGTTCATGACATGGAAATAAGTGATATAAAAGGAATAATGAACTTGAAAAAGGTTCTCAAACAAGTATAAAATTAACTCAAGTTTATTATTCAGGATATTAAAGAACGACCGAGTCAAGTCGGACCCGAGGTATGGGACTTCGTCTCAATCTCCTTTCATTGAGGCATATTTTGTTTTATACACAACCTTCTTTTATATGGTGTATAAACCCCTTTTACTTTTACGTTTATCCAAAATGAATCTTTTTTATACGAAGCATTTTACTAAACGAAAAAAGGGAATGTTTTTGTCGTACGTATGCGGCGACAACGACTTCTCTGCCGCCGTGACCGTCATTTGAGTTTCGGCTTCCTCTACAATCCATACCTTCTTTTTAAAAGAAAAATAAATACCATGTTTTACTTTTCTTTTATTTTGGTATCGAAAATAGTTTTCATAATGTTTTTATATCAATTTATTGTATTGATATCTTGTGATTGAAAGGTGGGAATTTTATGTTTCCTTTATGCATGTTTTATGTGATACTATTATGTTGAGGTTCTTGGGAATTATTATGAAGACGGGTGGTTCCATGATAAACTAAGGGCGGGTGAGCCCGATATAGCTCTCCAATGCATTGGGTAACGCGAAGGAGTGAAATGTTAAGGTTTCTCTGAAGAGATTTAGGGAATATACTGTGATGGGTATTCCAAACGTAACCAAGAGGGTTACTCCCTACGTAAGAATGTTATGAATGCCTCAAGTTACCTTTATGTCTTATGATTTCAATGATTTATTCATAATTTGATGAGGTATGTTTAAGTGCTTATGTTTTATGGGTAAAGTATGATCTCAACCTTATGTATATATGTACCCATGTTTCCTTTCCATATTTTTATATCCCTTACTGAGCTTTTTATGCTCATCCCAAGTTTTTTTGAAATGTTTTTCACAAGTCAAGGGAAAGGTACATGATATGATGATAGTGTCAAGGAAGTGTCAAGAAAGAATCCATGTTTATTTTAAATATGTTTCCATTGATGGGAATGAAGAGTACTATCTTTATGTAACCACTTTGTTTATATGTGGAATGTAATGCAAGTTTTATGATCTAATTCTATAAAACTCTAAACCCGAAAAGATCCTCAATGTGTAATCTTGTAATAACTCAAGATTAAGTAAGGTTTAAGGCTGGGGCCTTATAACTCGAGGAGTATCAAGGTAGGATTTTGGATATCCAATCATATTGACTAATGAATAGTTGATCTATTGATTGGAGTTTCCTATATTGTAAATTGAATTCATTCATTGATCAAAACAATGCTTATAAATTTTTAACAAGTTAGGTATGGATACTTCATTATAGAAAAAGTTAGTAAAGTTGACCCACCACTTTTATAAGAACCCCTTACTAATAAAAGGCACCATCTACTAGGGTAGATTATCAACTCAAAAATATAGTGTTTTTAATTTAATTGATGGATGGATTTTATGAATTAATATTTTTTTGATAGATTTTAATTATTCTAAAAAAATGAAATAATTTTCTATTTGACATATTTGTTATATATGACTGCACTCAAAAAATAACCATGTTATTAATAGAAAACATTCACCTCACATGTGCATTTTATCAAATTGATTCTTGTTTATTTTTTTTTGGATTGAACATATAAACTACACATTAAAAAATTATAAACCACATGTGAATAAAAAACAAATGAAGTGATCATGAGATGATTCTAATGGTTGATCCATTTATCAAATTATGAATCAACCTAGATAGAACCTAGGGGTAAATCCTTGAGTCACATCATGTCTGACTCCAGTTTCAATTCTCACCAAGTTTAATGCATCAAACTTCCATCTCTTACATCTCTATGCCTCACTGAAAACTACATCACTATTACTCCTCATCATTATACATTAATAATACTCTCATACAGGGGATGGGATTATAGGAATTTGGAATAATGATAAATTGTTTTTATCTTTGTAAAACTAGAACTTAAAATATATTGTGGATAGGGGTGATGTGAATATCACCATTAATTAAAATAATTATTAAAAATAATCACATTTAAAAAATTAAATGAATTAAAGAATAAAATAAAATAAACTAACATTGGTCAGTCAAGGTTCTTGATATGTCGGCACACATTAATCATGTGTAATAAAATTATATTTGAGAAAAATTATAATCTAATTTATTTTTAATGATTTAATATAAATAAAAATATTATAATTTAAAAAACTCATTCAAAAAACCCAAAAATAAATTTAATAAATTCAAAAATATTAATATATTTTAGGCTTTTTTAGATTTTTTCGGCCTCCTGAGAATTCATACACACCCCATAGGGTTTTTGGGTCACGGGTGGACCCATAAGAGTTGGGTGGGCTAGGCAGAACTTGACCCATTCCATATTCAGTAATAATTAAGGGTGATTGCATGCATCGTGTGGGGTGAATGTGGATTACAGCACCATGTGGTATAATTTTTTTCGAACACCCACTCCATCTAGTATGGGATTTTCATAGTGAAACACCACACTAATTGGGGAGGCCAATTTCCATGTGGGGTTAATTACATTGACCGAAATTTATCATCATTTCTTAATATACTAAACTGTAGACTTGTACGATTTATAAATGTTTTATTATTTTTAATTAATATATGTTGACGTAGAAGATCAGGATCCCTCATTGGATTTATTTATTTTTAATAAATCACATGATCACTATGATAACAATTGTTTGTACCTAGTTCATAGAAGAAGTTTGAAATAGTGAGAATTTAAAGAAAATTATTTAAAATTAACACCATGAAATCATCGCCACTATAACCACAACTAGTTAACCACACAAGAATCCCATGTGATTAAAAATAAGCATGATGAACTAAACCAAATCATACATCATTTTGTTTTGGTTAAATGTATATTACACTCAACATTGGTATTCATTTCTTGATGGAACTAAAATTAGAACTCTATAGTTTATCCAAACATGCTTCAAAATTTTTCTCAATCATCTATCTTTAATATCCATGTGAAATCAAGTTAATATGAATGCGCTTTCTATGTTGATGTGATATCATGATCGTTGTTTCTTCGATTTGGAAGGGGTAAATCATATTTGGGTGATTAGATCTCCCAGTTATCTCACAAAAATGCGATAGAGCTTCAGAGGGGAGATAATTTGAGTGGATGAATAATCCAATTGATTTTTTATTATTATATAAATAGGTAGGTTTATTTAGTAAAATTTCACCACATAACATTAATAAATAAAACCTCTTAATTTAAACCAAATTTTACATGTATGATATAGTGAAAACATCACCAATATTATAAATATTTTATCACATAATTATTACATAAAATATATTATATTTTATAAAATATAATTAATTAACTTCACTCACAACTCCCATAAATATTAAATTAATCTTAAATATTAAAAATTAAATATTCATTCAAAAAATTATTTTTCTTTTTATTAACTGAATAACACATGATTATAATAAAGAAATAAATTCAAAAATTATTATTATAATCATGAATAATATTTAACATATTTAATTTATTATGACTATATAAACTCAAACATTACATGGCCTCTTCAAGGGGCCCACAATGTCCTAAAAATCACATTCACAAGAGTTGGTCAAGATTTTGAATACACGTTGTGTGTCACTCTATATGAACTTATCTCAATACTAGTGAGTGATACTAAATTACCAAGAGTGATTTCTAGAAACTCACCAAGGCCCATAATGAGATAAATTTTAGTCATAGAAATGATAACCTATCATGAAAACACACATTGTGTAATATAATCTCTTTGTCTTGTGATATATCATAAAGAAGGACACACGCTTTATTAAATCATCCTTTCTTAATTTATATATCATCATGACATTTATGGATAGACTTAACTTTTTCTATCATGTTCATAGATTTAATAAAGGTACTAATATCCTGGAAAACTAGGGCCCAGCTATATCTTCCTTTCATAAGTGACAAATTCATTCTTTACCATTCAACCAATGGCATTCTATCAATTATGCTCCCAAAAAAAGATATCTATCGATAATATAAATTTTATGGTTTTCATATTATATAAAAAAACACAATCAAATGATCTATATTGATAATGATCTCAAGTCTATAGACTAATGCACATGATTATAGAGAGGAAAAACCAATGACACCCAAAATCTGTGGTATTCCTATTGGTGGTTTAGTCTTCATGATATCCTCTACTCAAGATAAAAAATTATGAACTTCATGAGAATAATTCTCAATTATTATCATCCCCCAGCACCATATAGTAAAATATTTTTTATATCCCATCAACATTATGTATCTAAACCATAGAATGTATGTCTAAGATTATTTTCATGGTATCGTGAGGTTGAAATTATAGTTGGGAACGTCTACAATGTTTTGATATGAAAAATAATCTAATGAAATTTCCATATAAATAATGGATACATAAGTATCAATATTATTACTAGAAAAATACCTCATTCACAACTCTCAATATAAATGTTATGGTAATCGAAATGTATTATTTATATTGGATCTAGGGAACCAAAATTAAAAACAAGTTGTTATTAGGGATGCATCTCTCTTTAGGAGACTTCCTATGTCTACATATAGAGCTATATGAAATCATGTTTAGTATTGATAGGATGGGTTAAATGTATGCTATCATTTATTTCATTAGGACGCATGTTATTTTCATTATCACTAATGAAGATAAATATATGTTCATTGGTGAGAGATAACCTCAGATAGTTCATAGATACATTGAGCTATAATATTAGATGATTCTAATATGATATTTAGTTTGGTTGAGGTTTAGATAATAGTGTTTCCTAGGATTATAGAAGATTTTCCTAATATATTTCCTTAAGAATTTTTTGTCTACCCCCTCAACATGATATCAAGTTCGAGATAAATTTTTCATAAGGTGTCTCTCCAATTTCTTTTTATTCCTATAATATATAGTTTTCTGAGTTTCTAGATCTACAGGTTCATGTTGATTTTATTTTACCGAGTAGTTTATTCATTACATTATATAATCTTGTGGTCCTACAAATTTTTTAGAAAGAAGGTGGATGGTGGTATATAATTATTAATTGGTTGTCATTATTGAACGCGGTGACACTAAAAAATATTTATACTCTTCTAAGTATTGATAATTCATTCGATCTGTTAGAGGGAGATAACTAGTTTTTAAAGATAGATTTCTTGTCAGGATTTCATTATACGTGTGTAAAAAATGAGGATATCTTGAACACTATGTTCATATTTTATATAGACATTATGAGTTTTTTTGTGATGCTATTTACTAACCGAAATCCCCTCACCGTGTTCATGGGGATGTTGAAGCTTTTTTATTTGGGTTTCTTGATCAATTAAAAGTGGAGTTAATTGATGAAATTATTATGTATTTTGAGTCAAAGGAGGAGCATGCAAAGTATTTGTGAGCTGTTTTGGGAGTACCCTAACATCAGAATCTATTTTTAATGTCATAAAAGTGTATTTTTGGGGTTCATGAGGTTAATTTATTTGGATATATTCTTAGGATAACCTACCGTTCATCATAAATGGTATCTCATGAGACAAAAACATTATTAATTTCATTAGAGCACTACCTGGGAGCACCCATCATAATTATATCATGAGCATACATAAGTGTGCCACATAGATCATATAACATAAGAAAATATTTCATCGCATTTAATTAAAAAATAAAGGAGTATAGAATAATTACATTTAATTACTCAATATAATAATAATAGGTATTTATACGTTAATATCATTTCTTGTAAATAGTGATTGTATTCACAACATAATGGTTTGGCATGGAAAAATCCCAGTGAATCTTTTACCGCATAATGAGGGTACATAAAGGTTCATAAAATGATTTAATGAGAGATAATTAGGTATATAATAATTTTAAAATAAAATGTAAAGTACTTTGTATGTGGAATAACATATAAAAACATTATGAATTGGAAATAAAGGCATAAAATGAGGAATATTATTGAATAAAGAGGAGAAGGAGAGGACCACTTACTAAATTTTAGCATAGTAACATCTTAGGTAAATGATAAAATGAGAGGGGGTAAATGATCACACATTATCAATAAATTAACTAGAAAATGTAGTGATTTTTATAAATTCATTAAAACATAAACAATTGAGATTCAAAATACTGAATAAAAATAATATGCTTTAATTGAAAATAAGTGAGTGAAATACCTTACTAAAATTTAACATAGAGACATATTAGGTAAATGTTATAATGAGAGGGAATAAATGATCACTAATTTTTAAGACATAAATTTTATAGTATAGGGATATTTATAAATTCATAATAACATAACCATTTACGATTCAAAAGGATAAATACAAAGAAGGTGCTTGAATAGAAAAGAAGAGAAAGAGGTCACTTACCTTCGGAAAGTGATTCCAAAAGCTTGGGATGATCTTCTTCAGATATTGGGGGTAATATTGGGAGGAAAATAGAGAGGGGAGGTAAAATTACTGACATTATAAGATTTTTGTTAGAGAATATGAATTGGAAATTGTGTGGGTTTTTATAGGAAAAGTTGGGGAAGTTCTTTATTATTTCCCAAACATAGGTTTTGGAATCTATATAATAAAAAAATCAAAACCAAAAACCATAAATGGGTTTTTCACATTATATCTTTAAAACAGAATTATTTTTAACTATTTTATAAGGAAATGTTTCTAAATCATTAAAATATTACCCTTGGTGATTTGAAAGTGAGTTATGATCATAAACAAATGATTTTAAAACCTTAAATTATAATATAGTGTTTGGAGGATTCATAAATGTTTTACAAAATTAATCAAATAACCTATAAATAATATTATTTTAAAATGAAAACATATATTTTCTCATTGATACATTTTATGGAATTCATTACATCACCTTTGGAATTTTATGATGTCATAATAGACACTATATTTAATTTTTACCCAAAAATACGATTGTCTCAGAAAAATTATAAAAATTTAATAGTTGGATAATTTATATATGATGATACCATAATTAGTATTTATTTTATCTCAATATTTCTCTAAATATGAGACATTTTAATTTTAAAATTAAAAATGGATATTTATTGAGAAATATTGGTTTTTGAAAATAATAATTTTCGAACCCTTATAACAATTACATTTGACTTAATAAAAATTATATTGTAATTCATAATTAATAAAAATCACTTAATAGTATTTTTATATTAAAATATCCTTTATTTTTATAATTCCTGAATACATAAAAAATATTCTTAATTTTAATTTCATATTACACAAAAATACAATTTGAGTTTTTTCATATTAAAAACTTATTTTTATCATTAGTTAATCACTTCTAATGTAAAAAAATATGGAACAATTATTTAATTGAAAATGAAATATACTTATTAATACTATAAAGGTTAAAAAAATCTTGTTAAATTATTATTATTGTTATTATCCTTGAATAACTCTATTTTACTTTTACAATGATAATAAATATTTTATACAGTTTCTATTCATATTGTCCAAAAATTAAGTTAAACTTATTATCTAATATTAATTATTATGATAATAAATATGGAATAAATTTTATAAAATTCTGTTGATATAATTTTCATAATTTAATTTAAAATAAAACACGAAAGCGCGATGAAATATGGTTTTCTGGAAAATGCATTTTTCAAGGAAATGAGAATTTTACTTAAACTCTATAACTAGTAATATTCATTATATGAATTAAAAATAGAAATGATAGATAAAAAATATATAAATTAAATTTAAATAATTCCCCATTATTTTTTAATTTTAATAAATTAAATTGGAGATACATTATGCATTTTCAAATAGTTTTTAGAAAAATGTGTTTTTAAGATAAAAAAACTTCTTCTAAAATATAGTATAAATATGATTAAAATGTAATAAAATGGATTAAATAAAACTTAATAATAATTTTTTTACATTGAAATTAAATTAAAAGAGTAATGGTACTTTTAATGTACTTAATTTATCAATATAAATGACAGTTTTACATAAATTTTTATTTTTTTCAATTCACTGAGAAATCAATATTAAATGAAAAATATGAATATTTTACCCTAAGTTATTTTTTAAATTATGATATTAAAAATGGATTTAATTTTATCAAATTAAATTTCTAATATTTCTAGAAAATAATTATAATATTTATCACAAAAATAAATAAATATCATTTTTTTAAGAAAACTTATTTTCAAGAACAAAAGTCATTAATAGAAATTGATTGATCATTTAATATAAATTTATCAATAAATTTATGTTTAGCGTGAAATATATATTTATAAATTTCATATATTATTATATCTTATTTTTTCCCACAAATTTATTGGATAGGTTATAACGGACATATTAAAATAATCATTGTTTTTTTGGGGTTTGGTGTTCCGTATCGCATATACTTGGGGCAGGTAACCAACACCAAGTAGTAAAATCTCACACATGGGAGGTAGTATCCTAAGTACTTATACACAAACACACAAATATCACCAAATACCCATAAAATGTTCAAATCTAAGTATAATTGATATGAATAATTCATTCATAACATATATCTCACATCATGATTGAAAAAGTACTATAAAGTAATAATGGACCAAAAAGATTCCCTTCAAAGATAAAAAAGTAGACCAACATACTTAAAAGTAGGGGACTACTATCTAATGAAATACTTGGTAAAACCATTTTCATCCTAGTTCGAAATATTTTTAACTAACTTATAGTCCTCCCATAACTCCATAAAATGGTGTGTCCTCTACATAGCACATAACATGTGTGGGAAGATCCCATGCAGGTTTGAATATAATAATTCCCAACAGGATACACCGAAATAACCAATCATAATAATCGAAAGAGTAGTCATCTTAGCACATGGAATGTTAATAGGTAATTAGATGCAATAATAAGAACAAAACTCTAATATAATCAAAGTAACTCCAAGTCAAAAAAAGGTCTCAACCATACCGCCAGCCATAGGATCATACTCAATACTTCAAGGTAACACTCATCCTATAGAACTCGTTCCATGATCCATGATACTACTGTTGGAACTTATAAAAGAGGTAATTATCATTATACTTCACCAATAATTACTCATTATAACTCCAAGATGCCGATACTCAAAAAGGGGATCACACCCAAGGCTCATGGGAGACATTTCAAACCCAATCTATAACACCCCAAGATTTTTAAAATGAGAACACTATTTTAGATAGTGTATGTGACATGAAAAATATTTTAAACAACCCATTAAATATATTTCTTTAAATTTAATCACTTTAATAGCTTATGGAACACACAACCCCGAGCCCAAATGAACCATAATATAGTATATTATAACATCCTAACCATTAAATTTGTTGTTATTAATAGAAATAAAAAAATATGAAAGATATATAGTTTAACCAAATTTATATATTATCTATTAATTATAAAGATAAATATTAACCACTTTATAGAAAAATAAATATTTTATGAAAAAATATTTTTAAAAAGAAAAATGTTATGTCGCTTCTTGTGAACTTATGATAAAATTAATTTTTAACATATTTAAAAAATTTATATAGAAAAATGAAATTCATTTTTCAATTCCTAATATCAAAATTATCTTAGGAAAAATTGTTTGTATTTTCCTAAAAAGTTTCATTTTTTTAAGAGTTGTGAAAAATATTGATTTTTAATTGAAAATTGCCTCTTTATTTAAATTATTTAAATAGATAATTTATATTAATTATTAGTTATAAAGTAAAATTAGTTAAATTATATATCTATTAATACATTTTATGTTATTTGAATCATTTTAATATTTAACTTTGATATAAAATCTTTGTAAACTTTCAAACATTATCTCTTTGAAAACCTACTTTCTCATTATGTCTGCAATATTAATTTTAAATTAAAATTTTCCAATTATGCGAATGGAATTTTTAAAAATGGATTTCATATTTTTAATAAGAATAATTTATATTATATAATTAATTTAACTTAAAATTTTTCCAATGTTTATAGTGAAAATAGAAAAAATTAATTAGGGCAGTTAATGTAAAATTGCATTTACCGGGGGTTAAAATAGAAAGACCAGTGTTGAATTGACCTAAAATATTATATAAAAAAATTCATGGAAATATATAGACATTATAATTTCTAAGGAACTATAATAATTCATTTTGGACCCTTATTGCATTTTAAAAATTTGGGGACACCTTTTTCTTTTAAAAAGTCAAAACTGTGTCACTCAACTCACTTAAAAAAGGCCACCCCTCTCTTCTCTACTTCATACCTTCAAATACTTTAAATTCATAAAATAACTACAAATATAACTTTAAAAATTTAATCATATAATCCTATAAGCCTTATTTTGAAAATAAATCCAATTTAGGAAGGATTTTTATGAAAACCTAAAGAGGATACCTAAAGAAAAGGTAACATTCTTCAATGGGCATTTTTATTTTATTCCTTCCTAAACTCATTCAATTGTTATAAAAAAATTTATATATAATAACCATAGTATATTACAAATTTTTTTATTTTTTTATGTTATGTTAATGACCTACAATCATCACAACTTACATCAAATGGTTTATGAAATCATCATTCAGGTATACGATGGACTACATCATTGTGAACTGATGTTATTCATTTTTCCATTACCAAATCTCACAGTTCGGGATGAAGATGTATATAAAGTATATAAATTATATTAATAAAATAATTATACCTATTCAGTCATTATATTATACATACATTTTTACTTACCATTCAATAGTGTATTCAATAACGTCGCTCATGTGTATGGAGGACTACCACCTCACGAAGCGATTTCATTCATCTCTCACTAATGCTTTGCATGGATAGTGATAAGGAAATATTTAAATATTATATGTCATATAAATGAAATAAGTATGATATTTAGGAAATATTTATATTTATTTAAATACAATATATCATTTTATTTCTAAGCTTTTTACTCACTTAAAGATGATGGCTACATTCATGTATGTGTGGACTACCGCCTTCAAAAAGTGATGTTACTCTATTTTAATAACCAAAAGACATGGATTATATATATAATTATATAATATGTTATTTATTATATTATTATAATTATTTAAATATAAAAATATTACTTAGCTCTTTTCTATAATGATCATTGAAAAATGGAAACATTACCCATGTGTTTGTACGACCTATCGTCCCTGTAATTGAAACATACTTAATTTTTCAAAACCATGTTTCATGATTGGTATTAAAAGTATAATTGATTTATAAATTTAATTATTATGACTTAGTTATTATTTTGAACATGAATAAATAATATAATATTCACAAGAACTATAACATTCATGAGAAGTAACAATTGAGAAAACATGGCAATTAACACCAGAAACAATGAAAATAATGAAAGATAATTAACCATTGGGTGATAAGATATTATAAAATGATAATATATGAAATTAAAAATATTAATATGGTTATGGTATAAAAAATATAAAACTAAAAACCGTTATACAATAGATTAAATCTTTTATAACCAAAACGAATCATTTTGTAAGGGAATCTGTCTCAACATCTATTTATTGAGACATATAGTAATTTTATGCACAAAATTACTTATATATGGTTTTTATAATGTACCTTTGACATGTAATAACATTATTAATTAATAATTAATTTTATTTTAAGTTTAAATTTGATTTATTTCATCCAAAGGGGATTTGAATTGAAATTTAGAAAATACTAAAAGTTATTGTACAATCTCACTCTCTTTTGTGATTATTAATTTTCTCCGAAAAAAATCAATTTCTTGGGATTATTTTTTATTTAACATTATATTTCTCTAAAATATACATATTATTTTATGATGGATATGATTATTTACTAAATTTTATACCATTATTACATATGTTGTATACTTTGAATGTTTTTTGATTAACATGGAAATTTTTATAAATCAGTATCTTTTATCAATATAGGAATTTCATGATAAGGAACATTGTTCATGAATTAAATAGATTATTTTATATATGATGATTGATCTCGAAATGAAGATATGGGTGGTCCTAGTTATTGATATCCCCTCAATGCATCTACAGGTCTCACAACACAAATTAAATAGCCTAATTAGATGGGTTTTTCCCCAGTAATTTTAGACTATATTGAGGATATATATTGATGGTAGAGGTATCATGTTCCTGTGAAATGAAATCCAATAATTAATAATTCACTTAATTAATAAGTCATTTATTATTATTCATGATATTTTCACATGGTATTATCTCTAGATGCTTTTCATTATCAGTTTATTAATTGAATGGAAATTGTTTTCAGTTATTTACCTCTTTATATGGATTATTGATTATCTATTCATGTAGGAAAGTAATTTAAATGGATTTTTTGTTTGGTTATTTAGCATTCCATAATGATTATTATTTATTTATTCATGATTGATTCCCATTTAAATAACCTTTACTAAGAATTTTATCTCACCTTTATTTTGTTTCCTTTCCCACGGATATAAAGAAGATATATTTTAATGAGTTTTCAAGCATGTTGTTCTTTTACTATTGTACTATATTATGTTTTATTTTTACTCCTAATGAAAAATGGGTATTATGTATGTATCTAGTTCTCCAAAAATTAAAAATTCATAGTCCTTTTTGGATTTTATTCTTTATATCTATCTCAATTAATAAAGTAGACATTGGCTCAAGGATACTAGGGTTAAGGTCATTATAGTTGGTATTAAAGGATGTTTAGTAGAAACCATAGGAACTATATTAAAGAAAACATAAATTAGGTAACATAACCCTATAATATACATTTAGGATAAATATATATAAATATCCTTATGTTTAGATAAATAAGATATTATGTAGTTATTCATATAAATTTATCCCATTCTAAATACTACAAGTGGCCAAGGATCTGTCATAAATGTACCTTGGGTTAATAACTCTATAAAGGGTATACTGGTCTTGACTGAATCACCACCTAGTGCATGAAAATGGGACTTACTACACACCTAGTTTGACACTCATAGGGGATACTCTAAGTATAATCCATATTTTTTTTCAAACCATTATGAATGATTTGAAACTAATGATATCCCCCAAGAAACCAACATTTTTTATTCTAATATTAACAATGCATAAATTTTAATTTATGTTAAGTGTTACACCATGTTTATAATTATACAGTGTGATTTATAATTCACAATTTTATTATCTAATATAGTATATTCCACTATTTAGAAGTAGAACCTAAAAGGAATAATGGTATAAATAATCATGACCAATCTAGAGATTTTCCTGCTAAGGAAACCAATACAACTAATATTATAACTGAGAAAAGTATGTCTAAATTAAGGAATCTTAATCACGTTATGAAAAATAACCTTATTCAGATGGATGAACCTATTCCATGAAAATATTATCCCATATTGGATTTCTTATGCGATAGATACCCCCAACATTTGGTAGGAATATTAATCCTATCATAGATTACAAATGGGTTAAATCTAAGGAAAATGTATTTATGGCGTTCCGATATGATGAACAGTAAAATGTTACACTTATAGTGTATTTTCTGAGAGATGATGCTGATCAATGGTAGTAGTTGATCTAGAATACTAAGAATTAATAGGAAATAGAACTCCTAGGATTAAAGGCTTTTAAGGAGACATTTTTAGACAAATATTTCCCTTGGGATAAACAAACAAAAATGAAGATAAAGTTCTTTAGATTATATAAAAAGAAGAAAACAATGTTTTTGATTATGAGGATACCTTTACAAAGAAATCCTAGTATTAAATAGATTACATACAAAAAAGGGAGTGAACGATGGATCATTTATTTAAAGGTATTAAAAAAGCCTCTAAAGGGAACCAATATCTCTAAAAAATTCTTCATATAATGAAATAATTTTATTTGTTATCAAGATATAGAAATAATTATCCAAAATTAATGGATTTGAATGGATATTATATAATAATAGGATAACAAATAAAAAAATTGATAAAGGAAATAAGGGAAAGAAGGATTTTACCACATGTTTTAATTGTGGAAATAAATTCCTTAGTAGTTTCATGAAGGGAAAATGTGTTTGCAAAATTGTGGAGAGAAAATCCACAATGCTTGTGAGTTCAAGGGAAAGAAATAAATTTACAATGTGAAATTCTTCCAATATAAGGATATGTGGCACTATACTAATGAATACCCCAAGAATCAACGGAATATACCTTAGAATAAGTAAGGGATCAAGTCCAAGCTTAAGCTATTAATACAACTAAAGTAAAATGATTAATAATATTATGTATTTGGATCCAAGAAATATGTTTTAAAATTATTTTATTGATGATATTATCATTATAGGAATCATGAAACATATAAGGATTGTATTTCAATATCATTTATTAAAGCATTTGAAATCATGTGTTGGATGGTACCATGAAAAGTGATTCAGTTAAAAGTTGAAATTTTGGGAAAATGGATGATTAAGGTAATATAACCCTTAATAAGTTATCTGTGTTGAGGAAATAATGAGAATTATATATTTATGGGATAGTAATGGTGATGATGAAATTAGTTAGTGATTTTGTGTTTTATGTTATCTTTGATGGATTTTATTACATGTTTGGATCTATGAAATATATTCAACAACTTGATATTTTATTTTTTGAAACATGCATGTTTGACATTAAGGTTTTACGGTGATCAATGTGTTCACATATTTGGAATATTTCATTAATATCTACTTTATTTTTTCTGGGAAATATAATTTTGATTTAGTGACCTTTCGTATGAATATTTTTAGAAAAATTTTGGTCATTCCATAAGGTCAACTATTTATAAATGGGATTAATTTGAACTTTGGGTGTTATTTGATAACTTTTTATAACCATTTTGTTTTTAGTAAATAAAAGATAAATTTATTAGATATTAGGATCCTTTAAAAGATAATTTTAGTGCTCCATGAATAAATAAAATCATTTTTGGATATTCATTTCATAGATTTAGAGATGAAGTGGATATTTATTGAAGCATGACTAAATGATTGTGCCTAGGAAATAAAAATATATCAAGTAAGTATATTTTCTTATATTTATAGAGAGTTAAATAATTAATAAAATATAGGAAATGGGTTTTGAAAAAAAAATTATCCTATCATCATCATTTTTTAAGATATTGATGACCTTTTTCACACTTCTATTTTATGGCATTTTCATCATTTACTTCCTCCTGACCATGTTCTCTATCATTCTCTATCAATATTTGGGTGTTTGTTTCCTATTATATGTACATTTTTTCACTCCCCAAATATTTTATCCTATATATAAACCTAGTTATGTTTTATTATATTTGATCTTAATACTTATATTTCTCTCTAATCAAGAGGAGGTTTTATCAACCTTTCACATGATGTGGGATTTCAATGAAGGTATTTTTAAATGGAAAACTCTTAGTTATTGAGATCAAGATTAATTTTTGAGGATAAAATTTATTTAAAGAGTATAGAATGTAACACCCTAATATTTTAAAATGAGAAAAAAATTGATAACGTATGCAGCACCCAACACCAAGATTAAACGGCCCAAAAAATATATTTCTTTAAATTTAATCACATCAATATCTTACAAAACATGCAATTCCAAGTCTAAATGAACTATAATATAGTATACCATTATAACCCAACCATTAAATTGATGGGTATGAATATTAAAAACTAAATTTTGAAAAAATTATGGTTTATTCACGTTCACTTTTTATCTATTTATTAGAAATATAAATAATAACCAATTGATATAAAAAATGTTTTTTGAAAAAAATGTTTTTAATGAAAATGGTTTCATCGCCTCTTGTGCACTAGTGATAAAATTAATTTTTACCACATTCAGAATTTTTATTATAAAAAATAAAATTTATTTCTTAAATCATAATATTAAAATTATATTATGGTGGTTTTTAAGGATTTTTCTAAAAAGTTTCATTTTTTTATGAATAGGGCAGAATGCGAAATTTTAATTAAAAAATGCCTTTTTGTTTAAATTATTAATAATGTTAAATTATATTTTAGTTTGATTAAATGTAAAATTAGTTCTATTATATATCAATTAATCCAATTTATTTCATTGGAATCATTTTTTGTATTGAAATTTTATATAAAAACTTTGTAAAATTTTAAACATTTTTTCTTTGAAAACCCGCTTTGTCTTCACATATGCAGGATTAATTTTAAATTAAAAATTTTGACTTATGTTAATGGAATTTTTCAAAATGAATTCTAAATTTGGAATCATAATAATTTATATTATCTAATAATTTCATCTTTATTTTTGACAAATATTAATAGGGAAATTTTTAAAAAAATTAACTGTCATAGTTAATTTAAAAATGAATTTTCTCAAGGTTAAACTAGAATTATAATAGTTAAATTGACATAAAAGCATTTCAAAAATCAAATTTATGGTAGTATTTTGATATTTTTTATATATAATTATTTTTAATAATTAATTTTTGACCCTTGTGGCATGTAACAAATGTAGGTACACCTTCTACTTTTAAAAAATTACAAGTGTGGAACTCACCTCACTTATAAAGCCCCCCCCCCCTCTCCTCTCCTCTTCAAAAATTAAAACCCATTTTATTAGGCCAGTAATTTCCAATATAAATAATAAAATTCTATATTATCATCCTATAATCATTATTATTGACAGAAATACAACTCAATAAGGCTTTTGGTACAAACCTAAGGAGGATACCCGATGAAGATGTAATATTCTTCAACGAGAATTTTTTATTTTTTTTCTTCCTACACCTCATTAAATCATTATTAAAACATTATTATATAATAAAATAATTGTATTAAATATACTTATAAGTTTTTATTTTATGTAAATTACCTAAAATCATCCCCACTTCCATCAAAAGTGTTATGAAAATTACATTCATGTGTGTGGCGGGCTACAGGCACATAAACTTGTGTCATTCATTTTTCCATTACCACATCTCACGGTTGGGTATAATGATTTATATAAATTATATATATGATATTTATAAAATAATTATACCTATGGATTCATTATATCATATATAACTTGTTACTTTCCATTTTGTAGGGGATACGATAATGTCGCTCGTGTGTGAGGCTGTATACCGCCTCGCAAAGACATGTGATTCATATTTCACTAATGCTTTACATGGAAAGTGATAAGAATAAGGTTAATGATAATATATGATAATAATGAAATAATTATTATATTATTGAAATATTTATTATTCTTTAAGGATAATATGTCATTTTATTTCTTATATGTTCACTAACATAAAATTAATAATGTCATTCATGTATGTGTGGACTACCGCCTTCACAGAGTGATTGACTCTCTTTTCATCACCAAACCACATGTATGATATATATATGTATATAATATAGTATTTATGATATTATTATTATTATTAAAAGCTAAAATATCCCTTACCTAATTTTCATAATAATCACTGAAAAATAGAAATGTTACCCATGCATACGTATATATCGTCTCCATGATCGTAACATACTTCATTTATCAAATCCATATATCATGATTGATATTAAAAGTATAATCGCTTTAAAAAATTTATAAATATTTCATGAAAATTATTTTGGAGATGATGTGACTATATAATATGCACAAGAACCATAACTTCCATGAAAACAATGAATGAGAAAACAAGGAAATTAACACCCGAAACAATTAAAATAATGAAAGATAATTAACAAACAGGTTATAAGATGTTATAAAAGGATCATATATGATATTATAAATATGAATATGGTTATTTTAAAAAATAATATCATTCTTAAAACCCTTATACAGGATGTTAAAACATATTAAAAAAAGTAAATGGGAGGTAAGGAACTTTGTCTCAATTTCACATTAATTAGGGATATTATACAGTTATACACCTAATTCCTTTTATATGGTGCATATAATTCCACTTTTACATGTAATATCATGATTAATTAATAATTCATGAAATTTTATGTTTCAATATGATTTATTTCATCCAATGGGACTTGATTTCAAAATTACCAAATGGTAAAATTTATTGCACAATCTCATTATCTTTTGTGATTATTAACATTATCTTGAAACAATCACCTTATTTTGATCATTTTTTGTTAGAAATTAAATTTATTTTAAATATACATGTTATTTTATGATGTATATAATTATTTTATAAATAATAAACCAATTTTACTTACATTGTATACTTATAAAGTTATTTGATTAACTAGGGAAATATTGATTAATATGTTTCTTTTACTCGATATAGATATTTAATGATAAGGGACATTGTTAATGAATTAAATTTATTTTTCAAAATAATATAATTGTTTTGGAAATATAGATATAGGTGAGTCCCGATTATAGATAACCCCTTATGCATCAATGAGTCTCATAAGACACACTAGTTAGCCAAATTATATGGGTTTTTACCCAATATTTATAAACTAACTTGAGGATAGATATTGATGGTAGATGTATCATGTTCCTAAGATGTGACATGAAATAATAAATCATTTAATTAATTAAGAATGTATTTATTATTATCCATGATTTGTTTATAATAATATTATCTCTGAATGTTTTTTGTTTTCAATTTATTGATTAAATGGAATGTGTTTTCTATTATTCACATTTCCATATTGATTATACCTTATCTATTCATGTAGTAAAGTTCTTTAAATTAAATGTGTGTTAAGTTATTTAATAATAAAAATTTATCATTATTTATTGATTCATTATAGATTCTGCTCTATATATCACTTATAGATCATTTTAGATTTCCCTTATTTTGCTTCCTTGCCCAAGTATATGAATAAGATATCCTTGAATGAGTTTTTAAGGATGCATTTCATTTCCTATTGTTATTTATTATGAATTATTCTTACTCCCAATGTAAAATGAGTATCATGTATCACTCTAAAACTTCTAAATTTATTGGCCCTTCAGGATTTTATTCTTTGCATCTATGATAATGTAATAAAAAAGACACAAGATTCAGGTTGTTGGGGTCGAGGTCATTAAATAATATAGAATAACCTGATAATTATGGGATTGTGCACCAATATAAGTCATTCATGGAAATTCCTCAAACCGCACCTAGGGAAGGTGATGAAAAGATAGTGAATCCCACCTCGGTCACATAGAGGGATTATTGAAACTCTATCAAATACTAAACCCAAATAAGGGATCAAAATACTCTACTTATAATATAATTCCACACTATACCCTCATTGGGGATAGACCAAGGGAACACACTCAACAAATAATGGTCTAGAATAAAGAGAAAAATATCATTAACCTACCCAATAAAATTTACACTACATGTAATAGGGGTACATAGTGTGTCTTTCCTACCCTGGGTCTACCCATGTCTTATTAAATAGCATGAACTCTTTGAGTACACATGATGTTGATGTTAGGATGACACTAAACATACCTCCTTCCCATGATTATGTAAATAATTTCATGGCTACGTACATCTAGCCATTCCCATGTACATCTGGTCCTTCCCATGTACATGACTATGTCAGTGTATTGGTTCGTTCCCATGTACTCTAACTATGGCAATATGAATGGATATATTTGTGCCTATATACCCTATAGAATACATATTAAACCAAAAACACCAGGTCACGTTGAATTTGGCATGTATCATATGGTGTGTGATATTTTTCTCTTCATGTACACCTTAGCATCACATATATTTTACTACAAAACATGTGTTCTTAATATTACATGCCATATAGTCTCGAAGTTTTTAGAAATATTACATCACCCATGAATTCCCATCCACTCCACTCCTACCAAAAAATCCACCACCAATATATGTGTGTAAAGGATGAGGATATCTTGAAGACTATGTTCATATTTTTTATAGACATTATGAGTTTTTTAGTGATGCCATTTACTATCAGAAATCCACTCACCGTGTTCATGGGGATGTTGAAGCATTTTTATATGGGTTTCTTGATCAATTCAAAGTGGAGTTCATTGATGAAATTATTATGTATTTTGAGTCAAAGGAGGAGCATGAAAAGTATTTGTGAGTTGTTTTGGGAGTTCTCTAACATCATAATCTATTTTTAATGTCATCAAAGTGTATTTTTTGGGTTCATGAGGTTCATTTATTTGGATATATTCTTAGGATAACCTACCATTCACCATAAATGGTATCTCATGAGACAAAAACATTATTCATTTCTTTAGAGAACTACCTTGGACCACCCATCATAATCATATCATGAGCATACATAAGTGTGCCATATATATCATATGACATAAGAAAATATTTCATCACATTTAATTAAAAAACCAAGGAGTATAGAATAAATACATTTAATTCCTCAATATAATAAGAATAGTTATTTATAGGTTAATATCATTTATTGTATATAGTGATTGTATTTGCAACATAATGGTTTGGCATGGAAAAATCCCAGTTAATGTTTTACAGCATAATGAGGCTACATAAAGGTTCATAAAATAATTTAATGAGATATAATGAGGTATATAATAATTTTAAAATAAAATGTAAAGTACTTGGCATGTGGAATAACATATAACAACATTATAAATTTGAAATAAAGGCATAAAATGAGGAATATTATTGAATAAAGAGGAGAAGTATAGGACCACATACTAAATTTCAGCATAGTAACATCTTAGGTAAATGATATAATGAGAGGGTATAAATGGTCACACATTATCAATAAATTAACTAGAAAATATAGAGATTTTTTTAAATTCATTAAAAAATAAACATTTGAGATTCAAAATACTAAATAAAAATAATATGCTTTAATTGAAAAGAAGTGAGTGAAATCCATTACTAAAATTTGGCATAGAAACATATTAGGTAAATGTTATAATGAGAGGGAATAAATGATCACTAATTGTTAAGAAAACAATTTTATAGAATAGGGATATTTATAAATTCATAATAACATAACCATTTATGTAAAGACCCTATAAAATTCAAGGAAAATTTTTTCATAATTTTCTTTGGGATTTTACAAGAACGCATTTTCTGACGGCACTTGATTCTGAGGCCCAGTGTGCCCGGAATTTCTATCCGAAGTTTAGCTCGGGTACGTTCAGTGAACGAACGAGCGGGAATTTCTAACTCTTGAACCGGTGCTCGGAATCGAATTCAGAGGGAACCGATGGAATCGCAGCACCATTATTTTCTTAGGAACACCTTTTCCGGAGTTGCGTTTACACGAGAGAAGTTGTTAAGTTTTTGTGGAAGGAAAAATAAAATTAAGCATCAATTTTATTTTTCTCTAAGTGGTTTAAAGCTTTGGGTGGAAGTTGGGGGGAAACCACCCAACTTCCATTTAGATGTTATGAGGGTGGTGGGGCCCACACGAACCCTACCCCTTCACCTTCCCTAACCTTCCATAACCCTTCTTTTAATTTGACAACTTGAGTTAATTAATTGTGTGGATTAAATTCAACTTTTGAATTTTCAAACTTAAGTTGTGTTAATAAAATAAGTAAGAGACTTATTTTATTTTGGCTTAGAGTGTTGTTGCTTGAGAGCTTGGGAGAAAAGCTAAGGGAGGCTTGGAGATCTTCATCTTCTTCGTCGAAGAACAAGAAGAACGTGAAGAACGCCGGATTCCTCGGAGGTCGATGTCTCCTTCCGCGACGTCTCCCTCCATGATTGTTATCTCCGCGACGAATCCTCACCCAACTTGTTCGACGAGGTAGGGGTTTATTTTTTTTGTTCGTGATTACTACCTTGACATTCTTCATGAATTATGACCATTTTCTATCGATTAACGGGAGGGGTCCGGACCACACAAACACAACCGAACCTCCTCCCTTATCTATGTTGTTGTTTCTAATGTGGATTGGAACGGGAATGGCGTGGTGTCGTCGCACCGTGCGGGATCATGCGGCAAGGAATGTGCAGCGCCGTCGTGTCGCGCCGTGAAATCGAACAAGGTCGCGACATCGTCGCATCGCGTCGGAGAAACCTGAAGACACCGCGGCCGGAGCGGGGCCGCGGCGCCGTTGCGCTACGCCGGACGAACCAAGGTCGCCGCCGGTTCCAGGTCGCGGCGGAGCAGGGAGACCGGCGGCCGGTTCTGGGCCGCCGGCGTCGGAGCAGGGGGGACCGGCTGTTACCGGTCCCGTGGTGGCAGAATCCGGGGGTTACAAACCCCCGGTGGCGAGCTCAACCAGCCCCCATTATGGGGGTCGTGGTTACAAAAGACAGGGGGGCAGGCGCCCCCCCCCCCCCCTCAAACGGCTCGGCCGTCTGGCTGAGCTCTTGGCCAGCGCGCCCAGGCCAGGTAGGGCCGCGCCAGCCGGGCCGGGCCGCGCCCAAGCGGGATGGACCTGGACCCGGTTCGGGCCGACCCTGGGGGTATCGGGTCGGGTTGGACCGGGCCTGAACCCCTTAATACCGAACCTCTTCCGGTCGGTCGCCCATAACATGAGATACGGGCCTACGATCGACGCACCGTCAGTTGAGATGTGATCCTTGGATCGAGATGGTTGTTTCGGTATATCGCACTCAAGGTTTCAGAATACTTTGGGTTCGGCCGAGTTGGTTCGTACACGAAACCAACCGGGCCCTCAGAGCGGAAACACTCATAACATGAGCTCCGGATGTCCGATTGACGTGTCGTCGACTTTGTTGGATTCCTCTTAGTGAGACGGATCTTTTGGCTTACTCCGCCCGAGGTTTGGATGCAGGTGGAGTACGGTCAGGTTGGTTTTGACTTAAAGACCAACCGGGCCCCTAGGACGAAAAAGCAAATAACTTCCAGAACGGGCGTCCGATTGACGCGCCTTCTGTGACGCTGAGTTCATGTTGACGATACAGAACTTTTTGATACACCAACTCCGGACTTTGTGTCAGTTGATGTATCATCCTCTCGGCTCGTGGAGCGGACCCTCCCGAATGAGTTTGCTGTGTGCGGGAACCCTAGTGCTTGCTGCGTTTGCGACTGTGATGACAACGGCGACTGTACAGAGATCCTCAGTGGATTCGACGACGACGACTACAGTACTCAGCGATCCTACATGGATCAGTGCTACCGATCCTGTGTGAGTCTGATCCTATGTGGGTCAGCGCTCAGCGGTTCGGTGTGAGCCAACGCCTACAAATCCTGTAGGGGTCCGATCCTATGTGGGTCTTTTCGGGGGTTAGTTACCTATCAATCATTTGTGGGTCATTGCGGGGGGTAGTACCTATCGATCCTTTGTGGGTCTGATGGATTAGATGAATCAGTGGCTACATCTGACCATCTCTATCATCATACGAAGAAGTATACCTGTGTGAGCTAAATCTTGTTTTGATTTCCCATGTGGATTTTGTTGTGCCATCCTGTGTGGATTATGTTTTGCTTTCCTGTGTGGATTGGGTTGTGTTTTCTTGTGTGGACTGGGTTTTACTTGGGCTTGGAGGTTGGAGCGTACTGGAATTTATGACTTAGGTATATGTATGGGCATATACCTAAGCAGTGTCAGATGTTACTTCGTGATTGCATCTTTCCTTTGTGGATTATCCTTCGTGGATTCTGGGAGACCTTCGGGGGTTCGGGGTCCCTACTGAGTAGCTTATACTCACCCCTCCACGGGCTATGCCCGCACCACGTTGTGTTGGTTGCAGATGACATACAACACTGATCGTGGTTGAGGCTTGCGGAGTAGGACGATACCGGGAGGTGGACCACTGGGCGGGACGTACTCAGAGCGAACGGTTGGACCCGAGGAGCTGTGGGGGCTATCTATACTCACCCTTCAGGTAGGACTTCCAGTGGGCGGCTCGATGTTGCAGCTTTACTTTCAGTTGTTGTTTTCCCTTTCGAGTTGTACTTTACTTTCAGTTTTGGGTTTTTATTCTGGCCCATTTACTTTTCCGCACTTACTATTGTACCCAGCTTTTCTTAGTGTTTACTTCTTCTGCTTGCTTGCTCTGTGGTGTTTTTTTACTTTACAAAGGCAATGTCTTCCCTTTTTAGCGGGATTTACACCTTGGTGCTAGTCTCCAGCCCCTGGCCTATGGAAGGCAGGATTGGGGTAGTCACGGCACGGGCCTCGAGGACGGGTCGTGACAAATTGGTATCAGAGGAGTTTAGTTCTACCATAGAACTTTGGACTCTGATCTTTTTCTATGTGAAGCAATAGTGTTAAGCATATTGGGTGTGGTTATCAGTCCACGGAGTCCAGTGTTGGTGTGGCGGACGACGTATCCGTACACCAGGACCCTGACTTCTGATTTCCAACTTAATGCACGATAACATTGATTGCATGTGTGTTTCAAGTTTTCATTGTGATTAATTTATGTCATCTCACCAGGTATACTGTTCTGACCGTGGCACACCTGTTTCTTTTTAGGATGGTCCCGCGACGGCAGCCAGCTAGGGTTCCGAGAGTTGTACGTGATGACAGCCCACCGAGCGACGAGTCCTCGGTACAGGGCCCTTTGATAGCAGAGGCACCGGCAGTATCACTACCCGCTGAGCCACTGATGCTACCAGCCCCAGCCACTGACGATTCACGTCACCTTAGTGCACTGCACGAGTTTTAGCACCAGCGACCGCTGAGGTTCCGTGGGGAGATGGACCCCCAGGCAGCCGAGGACTGGCTGCCAGCAGTTGTACGAGTTTTCAGATTAGTGAGGACACCAGCAGACCTCATGGTGATCCTCGCAGCTAGCCTACTGCACGTGGCAGCAGGCAGATGGTGGAGCTTGATGCTCCAGGTGCACGATGAGGAATCTCTTCTCTGGACATACTTTGAGAGCCTCTTCCGCTCAGACTTCATCCCAGCCACCCTCTGTGTGGTGCGCATCCAGGAGATTCTTCAGCTGTGGCAGGGCAGCTTGACGGTCGCCCAGTACTCAGCGAGATTTACCGATCTCTCGTGCTACTCGACAGACATGGTACGAGACCCATTCTTTTGGGCCCAAACCTTTCAGCAGGGATTGAGGCATGAGATCAGGGCATCGATGATCTCCCTTAGCATTCTGACCCAGGTAGGAGTGTTGGAGCGAGCCCTTTTGATCGAGAGGTTCCTTACTGAGCCATCATCAGCAGCAAGACCTACTGCGGGGCGTCACGTAGTAGAGTCTTCTGCAGCAGGCAGTCAACGGATGACTCATGGGTCCAGGAGGACCAGACCCTCAGGCAGACGAGCTCAGGACACTGGCTCAACAGTGCGGGGCACTCAGCGCGGAGCCAGTCGTTCGAGAGGCAGACAGTGCTACGCATGCGGCGGGCAGGGCCACATGGATCGTGACTGCCCGACCCGCTGTGCCGAGGAGCAGTAGACGGTTGAGGGACCATCCAGGAAGAGGCAGAGGGTTGACCATGGCAGTCTGCAGGGAGCAGGAGGACGAGGCAGAGGAGCTGGCTGAGCAGCAGGTGGTGGGCGATGCTTTGAGGCCCTACCACCACCATCACCAGGAGGTCCACCCTGACCACAGGGAGCTGGCGGGCAGAGACAGGCACAACTCCAGGCAGCGGAGGCCTACGGCCACGGCGCGCCCGAGATGATTTGGGGTACTATCTGTGTCTATTCCACCCTTGATGCAGTTCTTATAGACACAAGATCGAGTCGTTCTTTCATAGTCACTGCCCTTGTTCGGAGCTCGGAGATTCCGACAGAGCCTTTGGATCGATCCTTATGGCTAGAGACTCCTACGAGAGTAGACTCGACGATTACGCACTAGTGCCAGCAGTGTGAGCTTACTCTAGGAGGTGAGAGCTTCGGCTGGGATCTTCTTGTAGAGGCGTCGAGGCCTTACGACGTCATCTTAGCCATGGATTGGTTATCTACAGTCCATGCTCAGATCGGCTGTATTAGGCGCAAGGTGCTATGTGTACGCACCGATGGGAGCAGGTTCTCCTTCACCGGCGAGAAGGGAGCCTTCGCAGCACAGGATGGACTCTTGCAGAGAAGAGGACAACCCATCACTCATTAGTTGTCTAGCGTCATCCTAGGAGCAGTTGACGTGTGGAGTCCTGGTTTTCCTGCAGTGATGGATCAGTATGCAGATGTTTTCCCCGACGACGTCCCACGGCTATCTCCTCGCAGAGAGGTAGAATTTTATATTGACATGTACCCCGAGACAACCCCGATATCGACTCCAGCATATCGGATGGCCCCCACTGAGCTTCGAGAGCTATGGGTACAGTTAGAGGACTTGCAGGGCAAGGGATTCATCCGACCCAGTGTTTCACCCTGGGATTCCCCGATTTTGTTCGCCAAGAAGGTGGACGAGAGCTTGCGAATTTGTGTCGACTATCATCACCTGAACCAGGTGACAGTGAGGAACAAGTATCCGCTACCGAGGATTGATGACCTCTTCGATCAGCTCAAGGGAGCACAGTGGTTCTCGAAGATAGACCTCAGGTCATGCTATCATCAGCTCAGAGTTTGGGACGAGGACGTGCAGAAGACGACCTTCAGGTGTCGGTATGGCCACTATGAGTTCATGGTTATTCCATTTGGCATAACCAATTCTCTAGCAGTGTTCATGTCCCTCATTAATAGGATCTTTCAGCCATACATCGATCGATTTGTCATGGTCTTCATCGACGACATTTTGATTTACTTGACCACTGAGGAGGAGCATGCCTACCACTTGTGGGTTGTACTAGACACACTCTGAGAGCACCATCTTTATGTTAATCTCTCGAAGTGTCAGTTTTGGATACACGAGGTCCACTTCTTGGGGCACTTCATCTCTGAGGCGGGAGTTGTGGTGGATCCTGCGAAGATCGAGACAGTGCTAGCTTGGGATCCACCTAGGAGCGTGACAGAGGTGTGGAGTTTCTTGGGACTAGATGGATACTGTCGGAGTCTTGTGCCAGACTTCTCCAGAGTTGCGGCACTACTCTCAGTTTTGAAAAATAAGGGGAAACCCTTTGTGTGGTCAGATAGATGTCAGCAGAGCTTCCAGGAGCTGAGACAGAGATTGACCAGTGCACCTATCTTGAGGTTGTCGGAGGAGGGGATAGGGTACGTAGTCTACTGCGATGCATCAGGGACCAGACTCGGATGTGTCCTGATGCAGGAGCGGGCAGTGATCGCCTATGGATCATGTCAGTTGAGGTCGCATTAGAAGAACTATGTTACCCATGACCTGGAGTTAGCAGCAGTGGTATTCGTTCTGAAGATGTGGCGACACTATCTGATGGGAGAGCACTTTACAGTCTATTCTGACCATCAGAGTCTCAGGTACATCTTCTCTTAGAAGGACCTAAACATGAGATAGCAGCGATGGCTCGAGTTCCTCCAGGACTATGACTTTGAGATAGTCTATACTCCTGAGAAGGGAAATGTGGTAGTCGATGCCCTCAGTAGGAGGACAGGCATTCATCTACTTGGGGAGGTGACAGAGCAGCTAGTCACTTTGCGGATATCCTTTGTGGATAGAGATGGAGCGGCTTTCCTTCAGTCACTCACAGTCACTCCTCCACTACTACAGCGGGTCAGAGAGGCACAGTGTGGGGACACCGACTATGAGACGCGGCGTGTACAGATATCCTCAGGACAAGCACCTGATGGTTTCTCCTTAGGAGGAGAGCACAACGTCCATTTCAGAGGATGTACCTTTGTACCAGTTTCTTTACAGGAGGAGGTACTGAGAGAGTTTCACACTTCTCCTTTGGCGGTACATCCTGGAGTGGCGATGATGTACCAGGATCTCATACGACAACACTGGTGGCCCGGCATGAAGAAGGCTGTGGCGGAGTTCGTTTCTCGATGCCTCACCTACCAGCAGGTAAAGGTAGAGCACCAGGTACCAGCAGGCTTGGTACAACCCTTAGAGGTCCCGGAGTGGAAGTGGGACGGGATATCTATGGAATTCGTGACTGGTCTTCCACGCACTTCCAATGGTCACGACTCTATTTGGGTGATTGTCGACCGACTCACCAAGTCGGCACACTTCTTACCCATCAGAAAGCAGGGCTCAATGGATAGCTTGGGACGACATTACATTCAGAAGATTGTGCGGCTTCATGGTGTGCCATCATCTATCGTCTCCGATCGAGATGCTCGCTTTACTTCCCGGCTTTGGAAGGGGTTGCAGGAGGCGTTCGGGACACAGCTACGTCTGAGCACCGCCTTTCACCCTCAGATGGATGGTCAGACAGAGAGGACCATTCAGACTCTCGAGGACATGCTCCGCGCATGTGTCCTCGACTTGGGTCACAGTTGGGAGGACCACCTACCCTTGGTGGACTTCGCGTACAACAACAGCTACCACTCCACCATCGGGATGGCACTATACGAGGCGTTCTACGACCGACCTTACAGATCTCCTTTGTGCTGGACAGACCCTGGGGAGTCAGCACTTGTGGGGCTGGAGATGGTCCAGGCCACGATAGAGAAGGTCCAGATCTTCTAGGAGCGGATGAGGACAACTCAGAGCTGACAGAAGTCTTATGCTGATAGGAGGCGGAGGCCACTGGAGTTCGAGGATGGAGACCACGTCTTCTTGCGAGTCTCACCTCGACGTGGATTACGGAGATTTGGCCAAGGCGGCAAGTTGTCTCCACGCTTCATCAGACCATTCCAGGTCCTCAGCAGGATTGGCGAGGTGGCTTATCGCCTGGCTCTACCACCTCAGTTGCACCGAGTGCACGACGTCTTCTACGTATCTCAGCTGAGTAGATACGTGCACCACCCGATGCATATCATTGACCATGGGGAGATGGACATTGATGATGGGGAAACTATTTTGGAGGTCACAGTGGAGATCGAGGATCGACAGGAGCGGGTCCTACGTGGATGGTCGATTCCTATAGTGCGCATCACATGGCAGCACGGGAATCTCCATGAGAGCACTTGGGAGCGGGAGGCTCAGATGCGTGCTCAGTACCCACGTTTGTTTCCCTAGTTTTCGATGTATCTTTATAGGGATGTAAATACCTGAGGTGGGAGTAATGTAAAGACCCGTAAAATTCAAGGGAATTTTTTTCTTAATTTTCTTTGGGATTTTACAAGAACGCAGTTTCTGACGGAACTTGATTCTGAGGCCCGGTGTGCCCGGAATTTCTATCCGAAGTTTAGCTCGGGTACGTTCAGTGAACGAACGAGCGAAGATTTCTAACTCTTGAACCGGTGCTCGGAATCGAATTCTGAGGGAACATATGGAATCGCAGCACCGGTATTTTCTTAGGAACACCTTTTCCGGAGTTGCGTTTACACGAGAGAAGTTGTTAAGTTTTTGTGGAAGGTAAAATAAAATTAAGCATCAATTTTATTTTTCTCTAAGTGGTTTAAAGATTTGGGTGGAAGTTGGGGGAAACCACCCAAATTCCATTTGGAGGTTATGAGGGTGGTGGGGCCCACACGAACCCTACCCCACCACCTTCCCTAACCTTCCATAACCCTTCTTTTAATTTGAAAACTTGAGTTATTTAATTGTGTAGATTAAATTCAACTTTTGAATTTTCAAACTTAAGTTGTGTTAATAAAATAAGTAAGAGACTTATTTTATTTTGGGTTTGAGGCTTGTTGCTTGAGAGCTTGGGAGAAATGCTAAGGGAGGCTTGAAGATCTTCATCTTCTTCATCGAAGAACATGAAGAACGCGAAGAATGCAAAGAACGCCGGATTCCTCGAAGGTCGATGTCTCCTTCTGCGACGTCTCCTTCCGCGACATCTCCCTTCGTGACAGTTATCTCCGTGACGAATCCTCACCCAACTTGTTCAACGAGGTAGGGGTTTATTTTTTTTGTTTGTGATTACTAAATTGACGTTATTTGTGAATTATGACCATTTTCTATCGATTAACGAGAGGGGTCGGACCTCACAAACACGGCCGACCATCCTCCCTTATCTATGTTGTTGTTTCTAATGTGGATTGGAATGGAAATGGCGCGGTGTCGTCGCACCGCGCGGGATCATGCGGAAAGGAATGCGCGGCGCCGTCACGCCGCTTCGGAAAAACCCAAAGACACCGCGGCCGGAGCGGGCCCGCGGCAGAAGGGCGTGGCACTGTTGCGTCGCGCCAGACGAACCAAGGCCGCGACCGGTTCCGGGCCGCGGCGGAGCAGGGAGACCGGCGGCCAGTTCCGGGCCGCCGGCGTTGGAACAGGGGGGACCGGCCGTTGCCGGTCCCGTGGCGGCAGAAGCCGGCTGGCCAGAGTAGTCCGGCTGGTCAAGGAGAAGCTGGGGGTTACAAACCCTCGGCGGCCAGCTCAAGCGGCCCCCATTATGGGGGTCGCGATTACAAAATACAGAAGGGCAGGCACCCCCCCCCCCCTCAAACGGCTCGGCCGTTTGGCCAAGCTCCTGGCCAGCATTCCTAGCGCGCCGCACCTAGACCAGGCCGGTCCGGACCCGGACCCGGTTCGGGTCGACCCAGTTCGGGCCGACCCTGGGGGTATCGGGCCGGGTCGGACCGGGCCCGAACCCCTTAATATCGAACCTCTTCCGGTCGGTCGCCCATAACATGAGCTACATGCCTCCAATCGACGCACCGTCAGTTGCGATGTGATCCTTGGATCGAGATGTTAGTTTTTGTATATCGCACTCAAGGTTTCAGAATACTTTGGGATCAGCCGAGTTGGTTCGTACACGAAACCAACAGGGCCCTCGGAGCGGAAATGCTCATAACTTGAGCTTCGGACGTCCGATTGACGTGTCGTCGACTTTTTTGGATTCCTCTTAGTGAGATGGATCTTTTGGCTTACTCCGCCCAAGGTTTGGACGCAGTTGGAGTATAGTCGGGTTGGTTTTGACTTAAAAACTAACCAGGCCCCTGGGACGAAAAAGCCAATAACTTCCAGACCAGGCGTCCGATTGACACACCGTCTGTGACGTTGAGTTCCTATTGACGATACGGAACTTTTTGATACATCAAATCCGGACTTTGTGTCAGTTGATGTATCAGCCTCTCGGCTCGTGGAGCGGACCCTCCCAAACGAGCTTGCTATGTGCGAGAACCCTAGAGTTGGCTGCATTTGCGACTGTGACGACAACAACGACTGTACAGAGATCCTCAGTGGATTCTACAGCAACGACTACATCACTCAGCGATCCTACGTGGATCAGTTCTACCGATCCTGTGTGGGACTGATCCTGTGTGGGTCAGCGTTCAACGGTTCTATGTGATCCAGCGCCTACAGATCCTGTGTGGGTCTGATCCTGTGTGGGTCTTTGTGGGGGTTAGTTACCTATCGATCCTTTGTGGGTCATTGCGGGGGTTAGTACCTATCGATCCTTTGTGGGTCCGACGGCTTAGATGAATCAGTGGCTACATCGGATCATCTCTATCGTCATACGAAGAAGTATACCTGTGTGAGCTGAATCTTGTTTTGCTTTCCATTGGGGATTGTGTTGTGCTATCCTGTGTGGATTACGTTTTTCTTTTCTGTGTGGATTGGGTTGTGTTTTACTATGTGGACTGGGTTTTACTTGGGCTCGGAGGTTGAAGCGTACTGGAATTGATGACTTAGGTATATGTATGGGAATATACCTAAGCAGTGTCGGATGTTACTTCGTGATTGCATCTTTTCTTTGTGGATTATCCTTTGTGGATTCTGGGAGACCTTCGGGGGTCTCGGGGTCCCTACTGAGTAGCTTATACTCACCCCTGCACGGTCTATGCCCGCACCACGTTGTGTTGGTTTCAGACGACAGACAGTGCTGATCGTGGTTGAGGCTTGCAGAGCAGGACGATACCGGGAGGTGGAAAACTGGGCGGGATGTACTCAGAGCGAACGGTTAGACCCGAGGAGCTGTGGAGACTATCTGTACTCACCCTTCAGGTGGGACTTCCAGTGGGTGGATTGATGTTGCGGCTTTACTTTCAGTTGTTGTTTTCCCTTTCGAGTTGTACTTTACTTTCAGTTTTTGGATTGTATTCTGGCCCATTTACTTTTCCGCACTTACTGTTGTACCCAGCTTTGCTTAGTGTTTACTTGTTCTGGTTTCTTGCTCTGTGGTGTTTGTTTACTTTACAAAGGCAATGCCTTCCCTTTTTAGCAGGATTTACGCCTTGGTGCTAGTCGCCAGCCCCTGGCCTATGGAAGGCGGGCTTGGGGTAGTCATAGCACGGGCCCCGAGGACGGGTCGTGACAATTTAAGATTCATAAGGCTAAATACAAAGAAGGTGCTTGAATAGAAAAGAAGAGAAAGAGGTCACTTAACTTAAGAAAGTGATTCCAAAAGCTTGGGAAGATCTTATTGAGATATTGGGGGTAACCTTGGAAGGAAAATAGAGATGGGAGGTAAAATTAATGACATTATAATAGTTTTGTTAGAGAAGATGAATTGTAAATTGTGTGGGTTTCTATAGGAAAAGTGGGGAAAGTTCTTTATTATTTCCCAAACATAGTTTTTGGAATCTATATAATAATAAAATCAAAACCATAAACCATAAATGGTTTTTTCACATTATATCTTCAAAAAAGGAGTATTTTTTATTATTTAATAAGGCAATGTTTCTAACTCATTAAAATATTACCCTTGGTGATTTGAAAGTGATTCATGATCATAAACAAATGATTTTAAAACCTTAAATTATAATATAGTGTTTGGAGGATTCATAAATGTTTTTAAAAATTAATCAAATAACCTATAAATAATATTACTTTAAAAGTAAAACATATATTTTCTCATTGATACATTTTATAGAATTCATTACATCACCTTTGGGATTTTTTGATGTCATAAAAGACACTATATTTAATTTTTACCCAAAATCCGATTGTCTCAGAAAAATGATAAAAATTTAACAGTTGGATAATTTATATATGATGATACCAAAATTAGTATTTATTTTATCTCAATATTTCTCTAAATATGAGACATTTTAATTTTAAAATTAAAAATTGATATTTATTGAGAAATATTGGATTTTGAAAATAATAATTTTCAAACCCTTATAAAAATTACATTTGACTTAATAAAAATTATATTATAATTTATAATTAATAAAAATCACTTAATAGTAAATTTATATTAAAATATACTTTATTTTTATAATTCATGAATACATAAAAAATATTCTTAATTTTAATTTCATATTACACAAAAATACAATTTTAGTTTTTTCATATTAAAATCTTATTTTTATCATTAGTTAATCACTTCTAATGTAAAAAAATTTGGAACAATTATTTAATTGAAAATGAAATATACTTATTAATACTATAAAGGTTAAAAAAATCTTGTTAAATTATTGTTATTATTATTATCCTTGATTAACCCTATTTTACTTTTACAACGATAATAAATATTTTATACTATTTCTATTCATATTGTCCAAAAATTAAGTTAAACTTATTAGATAATAACAGTTATTATGATAATAAATATAGAATAAATTTTATAAAATTCAGTTGAAATAATTATCAGAATTTAATTTAAAATAAAACACGAAAGCGTGATGAAAAATGGTTTTCTAGGAAATGCATTTTTCAAGGAAATGGGAATTTTACTTAAACTCTATAACTAGTAATATTAATTATATGAATTAAAAATAGAAATGATAGATACAAAATATATAAATTAAATTTAAATAATTCCCCATTATTTTTTATTCTTAATAAATTAAATTGGAGAAGTATTATGCTTTTTCAAATAGTTTTTAGAAAAATGTGTCTTTAAGCTAAAAAAAATTCTTCTAAAATATATTATAAATATGATTAAAATGTAATAAATTGGATTAAATAAAACTTAATAATAATTTTTTTACATTGGAATTAAATTGAAAGAGTAATGGTACTTTTAATGTACTTAATTTATCAACAAAAATGACAGTTTTACATAAATTGCTATTTTTTTTCAATTCACTTACAAATCAATATTATATGAAAAATCTGAATATTTGACCCTAATTTAATTTTTATATTATGATATGAAAAATGGATTTAATTTTATCAAATTAAATTTCTAATTTTTCTAGAAAATAATTATAATATTTTTGACAAAAATAAATAAATATCATTTTTTGAAGAAAACTTATTTTGAAGAACCCAAAGTCATTAATAGAAATTGATTGATCATTTAATATGAATTTATCAATAAATTTATGGTTAAAATGACATATATATTTATAAATTTCATATATTATTATATCTTATTTATACCTACAAATTTAATGGCTATGTTATAATGGTCATATTTAAATATTCATTGTTTTTTTGGGTTTGGTGTTGTGTATCGCATATACTAGGGGCAGGTGACCAACACCAAGTAGTAAAATCTCACACATGGGAGGCAGTATCCAAAGTACTTATACACACACACACAAATATCACCAAATACCCATAAAATTTTGAAATCAATGTATAATTGATATTAATAATTCATTCATAACATATATCTCACATCAAGATTTAAAAAGTACTAGAATGTAATAATGGATCAAAAACATGCCATTCAAAGATGAAAATGTAGACCAACCAACTTAGAAGTAGGGGACTACTATCTAATGAAATACTTGGTAAAACCATGGTCATCATAGTTCAAAATATTTTTAACTAACTTCTAGTCCTCCCATGACTCCATAAAATGGTGTGTCCTCTACATAGTACATAACATGTGTGGGAAGATCCCATGCAGGTTTGAGTATAACAATACCCAATAGGATACCCTGAAATATTCAATCATAATAATCAAAAGAGTAGTTATCTTAGCACATGGCATGTTAATCGGATATTAGACGCAATAATAAGAACAAAACTCTAATATACTCAAAATATACTCCAAGTCAAAAGAAGGTCTCAATCGTACTGCCAGCCATAGGATCATACTCAATGCTTCAAGGTAACACTCATCATATAGAACTCGTTACATGATCCATGCTACTACTGTTGTAACTTATAAAAGAGGTAATGATCTTTATTCTTCACCAATATTTACTCATTGTAACTCCAAGAAGTCGATACTCAAAAAGGGGATCACACCCAAGGCTCATGAGAGACATTTCAAACCCAATATATAACACCCCAAGATTTTTAAAATGAGAACACTATTTTAGATAATGTATGTGACCTGAAAAATATAGCTTAAACAACCCATTAAATATATTTCTTTAAATTTAATCACTTTAATATCTTATGGAACACACAACCCCGAGTCCAAATGAACCATAATATAGTATATTATAACATCCTAACCATTACATTTGTGGGTATTAATATAAATAACTAAAATATGAATGATATATCATTTAAACCAATTTAAATATTATTTTTTGATTAGAAAAATAAATATTAACCACTTTATTGAAAAAGAAATATTTTATGAAAAAATATTTTTAAAAAGAAAAATGTTATGTCGATTCTTGTGCACTTGTGATAAAATAAATTTTTACCGCATTTAAAAAATTTATTTGGAAAAATGAAATTCATTTTTCAAATCCCAATATCAAAATTATCTTAGGGAAAGTTTTTTGGATTTTCCTGAAAAGTTTCAATTTTTTAAGAGTTGTGAAAAATATTGATTTTTAATTGAAAATTGTATTTTTTATTTAAATTATTTATAAAGATAAATTATATTTTTTATTGGTTATAAAGTAAAATTAGTTAAATTATATATTAATTAATCCAATTTAAGTTATTTTAATCATTTTAATATTTAACTGTGATATAAAATCTTTGTAAACTTTAAAACATTCTCTCTTTGAAAACACGCTTTCTCATCATGTCTTCAATATTAATTTTAAATTAAAATTTTCCAATTATGCGAATGGAATTTTTCAAAATGGATTTCATATTTTTAATAAGAATAATTTATATTATATAATTAATTTAACTTAAATTTTTTCCAATGTTTATAGTGAAAATAGAAAAAATTAATTAGGGCGGTTAATGTAAAATTGCATTTATCAGGGGTTAAACTAGAAAGAACAATGTTGAATTGACCTAAAATTGTATATGAAATATTTTATGGACATATATAGAAATTATAATTTCTAAGGAACTATAATACTAATTTTTGGACCCTTATTGCATTTTAAAAATGTGGGGACACCTTTTTCTTTTAAAAAGTCACAATTGTGTCACTCAACTCACTTATAAAAGGCCACCCCTCTCTGCTCCACTTCATACCTTAAAATAATTTAAAATTAGAAAATAAATACAAATATAACTTTAAAAATTAAGTCATATCATCCTATAAGCCTTATTTTGAAAATAAATCCAATTTAGGAAGGCTTTTGATGAAAACCTAAAGAGGATACCTAAAGAAAAGGTAACATTCTTCAATGAGCGTTTTTATTTTATTCCTTCCTAAACTCATTCAATTGTTATAAAAACATTTATATATAATAACCATAGTATATTACAAATATTTTGATTTTTTTATGTTATGCTAATGACCTACAAACATCACAACTTCCATCAAATGGTTTATGAAATCATCATTCCGTTGTACGATGGCCTACATCATTGTGAACTGATGTTATTTATTTTTCCATTACCAAATCTCACAGTTGGGGATGATGATGTATGTAAAATATATAAATTATATTAATAAAATAATTATACCTATTCAATAATTATATCGTACATACATTTTTACTTTCCATTCCATAGTGGATTCAATAACGTCGCTCATGTGTAGGGCGGACTACCAACTCACGAAGCGATTTGATTCATCTCTCACTAATGCTTTGCATGGATGTTGATAAGGAAATATTTAAATATTATATTTCATATAAATGAAATAAGTATGATATTTATGAAATATTTTTCATTATTTAAATACAATATATCATTTTATTTCTAAGCTTTTTACACACTTAAAGATGGTGGCAACATTCATGTATATGTGGACGGTCGCCTTCAAAAAGCGATGTTACTCTATTTTAATAACCACAAGACATGGATGATATATATAAGTATATAATATGGTATTTATGATATTATTATAATTATGTAAATATAAAAATATTACTTACCTCTTTTCTATAATTATCCTTGAAAAATGGAAACATTACATATGCATTTGTACGACCTATCGTCCATGTAATCGAAACATACTTAATTTTTCAAAACCATGTTTCGTGATTGGTATTAAAAGTTTAATTTATTTATAAATATAATTATTATGACTTAATTATTATTCTGGATATGAATAAATAATATAATATTCAGAATACCTATAACTTTCATGAAAATTAACAATTGAGAAAACATGGCAATTAATAGCAGAAACAATGAAAATAATGAAAGATAATTAACCACTAGGTGATAAGATATTATAAATTGATATTATATGAAATTAAAAATAGGAATATGGTTATGGTATATAAAATATAAAACGTAAAACCATTATACAATAGTTTAAATCATTTATAACCAAAACGAATCATTTTGTAAGGGAATCTCTCTCAACATCCATTTATTGAGACATATTGTAATTTTATGCACAAAATTACTTCTATATGGTTTTTATAGTGTCCCTTTGACATGTAATAACATTATTAATTAATAATTAATTTTATATTAAGTTTCAATTTTATTTATTTCATCCAATGGGGATTTGAATTTAAATTTACCAAATACTAAAAGTTATTGTACAATCTCACTCCATTTTGTGATTATTAATTTTCTCCGGAAAAAAAAAATCAATTTCTTGTGATCATTTTTTATTTAAAATTAGATTTCTCCATAATATACATATTATTTTATGATGTATATGATTATTTCATAAATTTTATACCATTTTTACATTTGTTGTAAACTTTGAAAGTTATTTGATTAACATGCAAATATTGATAAATCAGTATCTTTTACTCAATATATGTATTTCATGATAAGGAACATTGTTCATGAATTAAATAGATTATTTTATATATGATGATTGATTTCGAAATGAAGATATGGGTGGTCCTAGTTATTGATATCCACTCAATGCATCTACAGGTCTCATAAGACAAATTAAATAGCCAAATTAGATGGGTTTTTACCTAGGAATTATAAACTATATTGGGGATAGATATTGATAGTAGAGGTATCATGTTCGTATGAAATGAAATCTGATAATTAATAATTCTCTTAATTAATAAGTCCTTTATTATTATTCATGATATTTTTACAAGGTATTATCTCTAGATTCATTTCATTCTCAGTTTATTAATTAAATGGAAAGTGTTTTTAGTTATTTACATTTTTATATAGATTATTGATTATCTATTCATGTAGGTATGTAATTTAAATGGATTTTGTGTTTGGTTATTTATAATTCCATAATGATCATTATTTATTGATTCATGGAATATTCCTCTTTACATAACCTTTACAAAGAATTTTATCTCACCTTTATTTTGTTTCCTTTCCCAGGTATATAAAGAAGATATATTTGAATGAGTTTTCAAGCATGTTGTTCTTTTACTTTTGTATAGTATTATGTTTTATTTTTACTCCAAATGTAAAATGGGTATTATGTATGTATCTTGTTCTCCAAAAATTAAAAAAATTTAGTCCCTTTTGCTTTTTATTCTCTATATCTATCTCAATTAATAAAGTAGACATTGGCTCTAGGATACAAGGGTTAAGGTCGTTATAGTTGGTATCAGAGGATGTTTAGTAGAAACATTAGGAACTATATTAAATAAAACTTAAATTAGGTAACATAACCCTATAATATACATTTAGGATAAGTACATATAAATATCATTATGTTTTGATAAAGAAGATATTATGTAGTTTTTCATAGAAATTTATCCCATTCTAGATACTACAAGTGGGCATAGTTCTGTTATAGATGTACCCTGGGTTAATAACTCTATAAAGGGTATACTGGTCTTGACTGAATCATCACCTAGTGCATGAAAATGGGACTTACTACACACCTAGTTTGACACTCATATGGGATACTCTTAGTATAATCCATATTTTCTTTTCAAACCATTATGAAGGATTTTAAAGTAATTATATCCCCCAAGAAACCAACATTTTTTATTCTAATATTAACAATGCATAAATTTTAGTTTTTGTTAAGTGTAACACCATGTTTATAATTATACATTGTGATTTATAATTCACAATTTTATTATCTATTCTAGTATATTCTACTATTTACAAATAGAAACTGAAAGGAAGAAGGGTATAAATAATCATGACCAATCTAGAGACTTTCCTGCTAAGGAAACCAATACAACTAATATTAGAACTGAGAAAAGAATGTCTAAATTAGGGAATCTTAATCAGGTTATGAAAAATAACCTTATTCAAATGGATGAACCTATTCCATGAAAAGATTATCCCATATTGGATTGCTTATGCTATATATACCACCAAAATTTGGTAGGAATATTAATCCTATCATAGATGAAAAATGGTTTAAATCTAAGGAAAATGTATTTATGGAGTTGCGATATGATGAAAAGTAAAATGTTATACTTATAGTGTATTTTATGAGGGATGATTCTGATCAATGGTAGGATTTAATTTACAATACTAAGAACTAATAGGAAATATAACTCCTGGGATGAAAGGATTTTAAGGAGAAATTTTTAGACAAATATTTCTCTTGGGATAAACAAACAAAAATGAAGATAAAGTTCCTCAGATTATGTAAAAAGAATAAAAAATGTTTTTGATTATGAGGATACCTTTACAAGGAAGTACCATTATTAAATAGATTACATAAAAAAGGGAGTGAATGATAGATCATTTATTTAAAGGTATTAAGAAAATCCTCTAAAGAGAACCAATATCTCCAAAAAATTCTTCATATGATGAAATATTTTAATGTGTTATCAAGATATATAAATAATTATCCAACTGTTATGGATTTGAATGGATGTAATATAATAATAGGATGAAAGAGAAAAAAATGGATAAAGGGAATAAGGGAAAGAAGGATTTTCCCACATGTTATAATTGTGGAAATAAATTCCTTAGTAGTTGCATGAAGGGAATATGTGTTTGCAAAATTGTGGAGAGAAAATCCATAATGATTGTGATTTCAAGGGAAATAAAGAAATTTAAAATGTGAAATGCTTCCAATATAAGGATATGTGGCACTATACAAATGAATTCCCAAAGAATCAAGGGAATATACCTTAGAATAAGTAAGGGATCAAGTCCAAGCTTATGTTATTAATACAACTGAAGTATTACGATTAATCATATTATGTATTTTGATCCAAGAAATATGTTTTAAAATTATTTTATTGATGATATTACCATTATAGGAATCATGAAACATATAAGGATTGTATTTCAATACCATTTCTTGAAGTATTTGAAAGAATTTGTTGGATGGTACCATGAAAAGTGATTCAGTTAAAAGTTGAAATTTTAGTAAAATGCCTGATTAAGGTAATATAACCATTAATAAGTGATCTATGGTGAGGAAATAATGACAATTATATATTTATGGGATAATATTGGTGATGATGAAATTAGTTAGTGATTTCCTATTTTATGTAATCTTTGATGGAGGTTACTACATGTTTGGATCTATGAAATATATTCAACAACTTGATATTTTATTTTTTTGAAACATTCATGTTTTCATTATGGTTTTACGGTGATCAATGTGTTCACATATTTGGAATATTTCATTTATATCCACTTTATATTTTCATTGGAATATAATGTTGATTTAGTGACCTTTCGTATAAATATTTTTAGACATATTTTGGTCATTCCCTAAGATTAACTATTTATAAAAGGGATTAATTTGAACTTTGGGTGTTATTTGATAACGTTTTACAACCATTTTCTTTTTAGTAAATAAAGGATAAATTTATTAGATATTAGGATCCTTTAAAAGATAATTTGAGTGCTCTATGAATAAATAAAATCATTTTTGGATATTCATTTCTTAGATTTAGAGATGAATTGGAAATTTATTGAAGCATGAATAAATGATTATGCCTATGAAATAAAAATATATCAAGTAATTATATTTTCTTATATTCATAGAGAGTGAAATAATTAATCAAATATAGGAAAGGGGTTTCAAAAAAAATATTATCCTATCATCATCATTTTTATGATATTAATGACCTTTTTCACACTTATTTTTTAGGGAATTTTCATCATTAACTTCCTCCTGACCATGTTCTCTATCATTCTCTATCAATATTTGGGGGTTTATTTCCTATTATATGTAAATTTTTTCACTCCCCACATATTTTATCCTATATAGAAACCTAGTTATGTTTTATTATATTTGATCTTAATACTTATATTTCTCTCTAATCAAGAGAATGTTTTATCAACCTTTCACATGATGTGGGATTTCAATGAAGGTATTTTTAAATGTCAAAGTCTTAGTTATTGAGATCAAGATTAAATTGTGAGGATAAAATTTATTTAAAGAGTAAAGAATGTAACACCCTAATATTTTAAAATAAGAAAAAATTGATAAAATATGCAGGACCCAACACCAAGATTAAACGGCCCAAAAAATATATTTCTTTAAATTTAATCACTTCGATAGCTTACAGAACATGCAACCCCAAGTCTAAATGAACTATAATATATTATACCATTATAACCCAACCATTAAATTGGTGGGTATGAATATTAAAAACTAAATTAGGAAAAATATATGTTTTATTCATGTTCACTTTTTATCTATTTATTATAAATATAAATAATAACCAATTGATATAAAAAAATGTTTTATGAAAAAATGTTTTTAATGAAAATGGTTTCGTCGCTTCTTACGCACTAGTGATAAATTTAATTTTTACCATATTTAGAATTTTTATTATAAAAAATACTATTTATTTTTTAAATCATAATATTAAAATTATATTAGGGTGAATTTTAAGGATTTTTTCGAAAATTTCATTTTTAAATGAATAGGGAAGAATTCAAATTTTTAATTAAAAAATGCCTTTTTGTTTAAATTATTTAGAATGTTAAATTATATTTTAATTAGATTAAAATTAAAAATAGTTATATTATATATCAATTAATCCAATTTATTTCATTTGAATCATTTTTCGTTTTAAAATTTTATATAAAAACTTTGTAAAATTTTAAACATTTTCTCTTTGAAAACCCGTTTTGTCTTCACATATGCGGGATTAATTTTATATTAAAAATTTTGACTTATGTTAGTGGAATTTTTAAAGATTAATTATAAATTTGGAATCATAATAATTTATATTGTCTAATAAGGTCAATTGTTTTTTGACCAAAATTAATTGTGAAATTTTTAAAAAATTAACTGTCACAGTTAATGTAAAAATGGATTTTCTCAAGGTTAAACTGGAATAATAATAGTTAAATTGACATAAAAGCATGTCTAAAATCAACTTCATTGTAATATTTTGAGATTTTTATATATAATTATTTTTAATAATTAATATTGGACCCTTGTGGCATGTAACAAATGTGGGTATACCTTCTACTTTTCAAAAATTACAAGTGTGCAACTCACCTCACTTATAAAGCCCGCCCCCTCTTCTCTCCTCTTCACAAATTGAAAACCATTTTATTAGGCCATTAATTTCCAATATAAATAATAAAATTCTATATTATCATCCTATAATCATTATTATTGACAGAAATACAACTCAATAAGGGTTTTGGTACAAACCTAAGGAGGATACCCGATGAAGATGTAATGTTCTTCAACGAGAATTTTTTATTTTTTTTCTTCCTACACCTCATTAAATCATTATTAAAACATTATTATATAATAAAATCATTATATTAAATATAATTATAAGTTTTTATTTTATTTAAATTACCTAAAATATTCCCCACTTCCATCAAAAGAGTTATTAAATTGGCATTCATGTGTATGGCGGGCTACCGCCACGTGAACTGGTGTCATTAATTTTTCCATTAGCACATCTCATAGTTGGGTATAATGATTTATATAAATTATATATACGATATTTATTACATAATTATACCTATGGATTCATTATATCATATATAACTTGTTACTTTCTATTATGTAGGGGATACGATAATGTCGCTCGTGTGTGAGGCTGTATATCGCCTCACAAAGACATGTGATTCATATTTCACTAATGCTTTACATGGAAAGTGATAAGAATAAAGTTAATTATAATATATCATATAAATTAAATAAGTATGATATTATTGAAATATTTATCATTCATTAATGAAAATATATCATTTTATTTCTTATATGTTCACTAACATAAAATTAATAATGTCATTCATGTATGTGTGGACTACCGCCTTCGCAAAGTGATGTGACTCTCTTTTCATCTCCAAACCACATATATGATATATATATATATGTATATAATATAGTATTTATGAAATTATTATTATTATTAAAAGTTAAAATATCCCTTACCTAATTTTCATAATAATCAATGATAAAAAGAAATATTACCCATGCATACGTAAATACCGTCTCCATGATCGTAACATACTTAATTTATAAACTCCATAAATTATGATTGATATTAAAAGTATAAGCGATTTAAAAAATTTATAAATATTTCATGATAATTATTTTGGAGATGACGTGACTATATAATATTCACAAGAACCATAACTTCCATGAAAAAAATGAATGAGAAAACAAGGAAATTAACACCCGAAACAATTATAATAATGAAATATAATTAACAAACAGGTGATAAGATGTTATAAAATGATCATATATGATATTATAAATAGGAATGTGGTTCTTTTAAAAAATAATATCATACTTAAAACCCTTATACAAGATGTTAAAACACGTTAAAAAAAGGAAATGTGAGGTAAGGAACTTTGTCTCAATTTCACATTAATTAGGTATATTATAATGTTATACACCTAATTCCTTTTATATGGTGTATAGAATTCCACTTTTACATGTAATATCATGATTAATTAATAATTCATGATATTTTAAGTTTCAATATGATTTATTTCATCCAATGGGATTTGATTTCAAAACTACCAAACGGTAAAATTTATTGCACAATCTCATTATCTTATGTGATTATTAAATTTATCTTGAAACAATCACCTTATTTTGATCATTTTTTCGTTAGAAATTAAATTTATTTTAAATATACATATTATTTTATGATGTACATAATTATTTTATAAATAATAAACCATTTTTACTTACATTTTATACTTCGACAGTTATTTGATTAACTTGGGAAATATTGATTAATTTGTTTCTTTTACTAAATATAGATATTTAATGATAAGGGACATTGTTAATGAATTAAATTTATTTTTGAAAATAATATAATTGTTTTGGAAATATAGATATAGGTGATTCCCAATTATAGATAACTCCTTATGCATCAATGAGTCTCATAAGACAAACTAATTATCCAAATTATATGGGTTTTTACCCAATATTTATAAACTATCTTGAGGACAGATCTTGATGGTACATGTATCATGTTCGTGATATGTGACATGAAATAATTAATCATTTAATTAATTAAGAATGTATTTATTATTATCCATGATTTTTTCACAATAATATTTTCTCTGAATGTTTTTTGTTCTCAATTTATTGATTAAAAGGAATGTGTTTTATATTATTCATATTTCCATATTGATTATGCCTTATCTATTCATGCAGTCATATTATTTAAATGAAATGTGTGTTCAGTTATTTACTATTAAAAATTTGTCATTATTTATTCATTCATTATAGATTCTTTTCTATGTATCCCTTATAGATCAATTGAGATCGCCCTTATTTTCCTTCCTTGGCCAAGTATATGAAGAAGATATCATTGAATTATTTTTTAAGGATGCATTTCATTTCCTATTGTTATTTATTATCAATTATTTTTACTCCCAATGTAAAATGAGTATCATGTATCACTCTAAAACATCTAAATTTATTGGCCCTTTAGGATTTTATTCTTTGAATCTATGATAATGTAATAAAAAAGACACAAGATTCAGGTTGCTGGGGTCAAGGTCATTAAGTAATATAGAATAACCTGCTAATTATGAGATCGTGCACCAATATAAGTCATTCATGGAAATTCCTCAAACCGCACCTAGGTAAGGTGATGAAAAGATAGAGGATCTTACCTCGGTCACATGGAGGGATTATTGAAACTCTATCAAAGACTAAACCCAAATAGGGGATAAAAATACTCTACTCATAATATAATTCCACACTATTCCCTCATTGGGGATAGACCAAGGGAACACACTCAACCAATAATGGTCTAGAATAAAGAGAAAAATATCATTAACCTACCCAATAAAATTTGCACTGCATGTAATAGGGGTACATAGTGTGTCTTTCCTACCCTGGGTCTACCCATGTCTTATTAGATATCATGACCTCTTTGAGTACACATAATATTGATGTCATGCTAACACTAAACATACATCCTTCCCATGATTATGTAAATCATTTCATGGGTACGTACATCTATCCATTCCCATGTACATCTCGTCCTTCCCATGTACTTGACTATGTTAGTGTATTGGTTTATTCCCATGTACTTTAACTATGCCAATGTGCATGGATATCTTTGTGCCTATGTACCCTATAGATTACATATTAAACCAAAAATACTAGGTCACGTGGAATTTGGCATGTATCATATGGTGTGTGATATTTTTCTCTTCATGGACACCCTAGCATCACAGATATTGTACTACAAAACATCTATTCTTCATATTACATGCCGTATAGTCTGGAATTTTTTAGAAAGATTACATCACCCATGCATTCCCATCCACTCCACTCCTACCACAAAATCCACCACCACTATCACCGATGAACATAGATATTCATCTATTTGATCCTTTCTATCACTGTTAATTGTATTCCTTCCAAAGTTTTACTGGGAAGATCGGTTCCCATTGAACTATGTTATCATCGCATGGTACATTACAATGAGAATAACCGAATCTAAACCTAGTCCATCTGAAATCATCATCATTTATAATTGTACCTTAATATCAATGTCAATAATAAACCCAACCCTACATTATTAATCCATTTAACTGAATAATGGTTGTTAAATGATCGAATATTGGGTATTTTTCAAGATACCAACCAAGATGATTGTAAATAATGGGCATATAATTAAACGAGGAATAAAAAATAAGAGGAATGAAAATCAACCATTTTTTAGGTTGGGCTCAATTTTTTGTTGTTATAATGATGAATTAAGAACCAAGAAATAAACTAATCATTTCCCAAACCCAAGAAGATAAACCAAAACATGCAATGTCTGATCAACCCAAGAATAATTTGGTAATGGATTGATTCATTTTTCTCCATAGGATAATAAAATAGGGAAATAAACTATGGAAAAAAAATTCACTACATCGAGTTTAGATCAATATTTTGTGATTAATGGTCTTGTACAATCATTTTTGATAGATCCATGAACTCCATTGGAAAACATGACCATTGATCTATCGTCAATCACCATGATCTCCTCCAATAACTCTTCCTCTCAATCTTAGGGTTATGTGGCTAGACCTAGGGATTTAGAAAAACCACATATTTATATACGATATTATTTCACTATGTAAAATAAAAACATAATACATTAATTAAATTATTTAATTTATTATTTTTTCCCACAAGATCACATTATTAAAATGTCCAACCATGAAAAATATTATGTCACACTAAAAGAAAAAAACTACATTTTCAATTCAATAGAGGTCTCATATTCCTAATTCAACACTCAATTCAATATTAATTTCATTTTTTCATAAAACTTGCATGCTCATGATATAATATATTTAATATTTCTATTATTTAAAAAAAGAACCTCTTTAGGCCTTGGAATCTCATTTCGTCTCTACGAGTGGATAGAAAAACATCCTTACAATATTTCAAAGTCTTAGAAGGAAAAAATGGGGACATTTAATATCATGATTAATAAATTTTTTTCATATAATAGGGATATTGAAACCTAATAAGCATGATATCCAACTACCAGTAAGTGAAACTTTATATCAGAAGCTATCAAGGAATGAATTTTTCATTAATAATATGGCTGGAAATATATGATAATCAAATAATTCCATATAAATGATCACATGAGATTAAAATAAATCCATGGTTAAAAATATAAATAAAAATATATATTAATAACTAAATTCGTAGTGTTGTATTTTATAATTCCAAACATATTGATCTTAATTATTAATGCCTCATTCAAGACATTATTCTTATTTTAAAGTTTATTTTTTATACATCATTCAAGGAATAAATGTCAGAACCAATACGTCAAGATTACTTTGAGATGGAGTACACCAAATACACAAAATTTTTGTCTCATGGTATCAAATGATACATAAAGGGGTTATATGCCCCCCACTCATTTCCACTGTTAGTTAAAATACATTCACCATAGGAAAGTTATGAATAACAATGAAACACATAATCAATTTTTCTTAATAATCCTTAATAATATATATTAAGAAACAAACATAAAAGTTTTCAATAAATTATTAGTAACTAAATGGGATAAAATGGGCATGATCTATTCATATATAAAAGGTTTATGGTTAAATAATTCATAATCAACTTGGCTTATTAATCCATCTATTTTGGAATAACAAAATAACAGATTTCAATACCTTCCAAAATCTATAAATAATCATAATTCATCCAAATAAGGATAGTTTATAGTTAAACAAAACATATCCAAAGTGTAACATAACAAAATTCAAAATATGTTTACATAGATGAAAAACACCTTCATAAGAAGAGCACTTTGAATAGTGACACATAAAAAGAATTTAAAAGAAAAATCAACTTTATAGATGATGATTTGGAAATAAAAAGGAAATTATAGATCTTCCATGAGATTATTCCCCAGATAATATGGTATGTGAGGATTTAGAAGGTGATCCATGACCAATATATACACCAAAAAGGGTAAAAAGTGGTTAATATAAATCATATCTCAATAAAGAAAAATGGAGACGCAAAAAAATCTTATGGAAACTGTAAAATTAGGATCAAAAGAAAATGATTAGGATGTCATGAAATGAAAATATACTGAAATTAAAATATCTATATTACTTGAATTCAATTTGGTGGTGAATATTCTATATAAAATAAAATATGGTGCTAAATATCAAACATGTCTCATGGAATAGGAAATTGAATTAAATAAGACATGCCTCTTTAGAAACATTCCAATCAAACCCCCTTGAGGGTTAAAATTTAAAATAGAACATTTCATTCCATTAATAAGGATATAATCATTATAATAATATATCAAATTTGAAATAAGTATACCATAAAATATAAAATATAGAGTATAACATAAACATGTCCCAAGGAATTAAAATTTGAGACAAAAAACCCTTATGGAATTAGAAGCTTTCAAATAAAAACCCCTTGAAGGATATAATTTCAATTGACACATTAAATTACTTAATTAATGACAATATTATGATATGAAATATTAATGGGTAATTATATACACTATAAAAAATAAAACATGGTGTATAATAAGAAATATGCCTCAAGGGGTGAAAATTGAGATAAGAAATCTCTAGCTTGTATTACCGCTTAGTTGAACACGATCTAAATGCCTATATAATAAAAATAACCATTTTAATGAATTATTATAAAATAATATTCATATATATTTATATTTATACACTTTATTTAAAACTATTTATTACAAATACATTGGGATATTATGCTTTATTATTATTATTAGATTCTAAAAACAATTATTTCTTCTTTTATACTAGTTTTGTAGTGGTGTTGTTGATTATTTTTATAAAAAAAAATTCATAATTTCTATATTATAAAATATAATAGAATCATGTCATTTAAATTATTCATCATTTCCCATTTTCATTCTATGAATGATAAAAGGAATAGTATGTGAAAATGGAAATTAGGAAGAACTATTTTTGATATGTTTAATGATCAAAGTGTGATATATTTATAAATATATTAATATCTATAAAACCATTCGAGAATAATAAAAACAACTTTATCACATTATTATTTAATTAAATTACCATTATATAACAATTCTTAATCATTCATGATATAAAAATTATAACATTGTTCTCTTAGGTGGTAAAACTTACCCAAACGAGATTATTTTATAATGATTTTTCAAGTAAGGAAATGATTTTACATAATGTAAATATAAAATTTAAAGGAGAATTAATATTTTATAAATATAAATTAACATAATTAAATTATTTCTTTTAATAATCTATGTTTCTTGGTGATGAAAAATGAAAATTTTCATTCATGGAAGTTGTAATCTACACGTAGACATGATTAACATTTTTTACTTCTCAATGAATGGGGTGGAATGAAGTTATATTATAAATTATAATTTTAGAATCATAATTTTTATATAATAAATATATCAATTCATTAAATACATCTTTATCACCATCCACGAGAGATAATGATGAAAAAAACCACGTCGTTTCACTTAGGCGACAATCTGCATGTATACATGGTCAATATTTTTTTTCATAGTTGATGGAAATGATTGAATAATGTTTTATACATTAATATAATAACATTAAATTTTATAAAAAAAATAAATATTATATTATGGTATCCAAAATATTTTTAGGAGATAAATATTATGAAGAAAAGGTTAAGGAGTAAGAAATACTCATGTTGGGAGCTTGAGATTTCTATTGGAACTCTCCGTGGAAGTAGAGGAATTATGATATCTAATCGAGAAAAAATACTTATGAAAATTAGATAATATTATATTATGAAAAAATATAAGATTTTCATGATGAAATTATAAGGAATGAAGGTGGAATGGAGGGGTGGAACTGTTCCCCTTTTATAAGTTAAGAGATAGTAAATTTTGGGAGTACCCATTACATTTGAATAATGGAATGTCACTATTCAAGGTTTAACGGCTTAAAAAGTGGGAAATAATGATGTTTTGGGTGACTTAAATTTTATAAAGACTTTATCATTTATTTTAACACATGTTTTAAACCTAAATGAAGCCTTATACTCTTATATTATTCCCTTTTACCAGTTTTTGTTCTTACCATGGTAATTAATTTTTACCTAAGTAATTTACTTTTAATTTATTAAACTAGAATTTTCTTTATTAAATGATTTAAAAATAAAAATTATAAATATTAGACTGATTTTGTCAAATAATATTTTTATGTGTACAATGAATTAATTTTATCTTTAGCGCATTTCACATGTAAAAACCTATTTTTTAGAATAAGTGGATCTCAATGATTAAAAAAATATGTAGGATAAAACTATAAATGTTTTATATTTTCGTAATATAAATTAATATATTATAAAAAAACTTATGTTCCCTTTAAATTAAGATAATAAAATTTCATAAAGATTTTTAATTAAAATAAAATATGAAAAACCATTTATTTTATTAGGAAATATTACTTAAGTTTATAAAATTTTAATCATAGGTTTTCTAAATCAATAAGAGTATCTTTTTTAAGGTATATTTTTACTCCATAAATAAATATTTCATCAATGAAAATTTTTCATAAGTATTTAATTTTTACTTACTTATTGATATATCATTAAACACTATGACTAATAAATACTATATTTTTCACAATTCACCTAGAAATCAATTGTTTAAAAAAAGTACAAAAAATTAATCTTAAGATAATATTGATATTATAAATGCAAAAATGAATTCAATTAGGAGAAATTAAAATTTTAAATTTTTAAATTTTTAAAATTTATTTTTAATTAAAAAAATAATAATAACATTTTTTATAAGATAATAAAATTTTAAAACATTAACTAATTTTATTCTTATTTCCAAAAAATTAATAATAAAATTTGGGGTTCAAATATTATTCATATAAATGATATCTTTTAAGTATAATATATTTTGTTTCTTAACATTAAGGGCATAAAATCCAATTTTAGAAGGGTTACATTTTAAAGAATAAATTTGTCTTATTAGTTGCTTAGCTATACAAATTGAATTTTATTGAAACCTGAGTATTAATAATGAAATATATTTTTATTTCTATATAAATATATATATTTAATTATCTAATTACGCTTTTTTTAATTCAAATTCTATTGCTTCATTTTATGGATTTTATATTGTTCTATATTTCATTATGGTTTAGTGTTGCATTTTAAGAAATATATTTAATACATTATGTTTGAAAGGAATTTATAATTTAAAATCATAGGGTGTTAAATTATCCCCATTAAATAAATTATGTATTTTGTAATTTAAATTATTACATACTAATAAAACTAAATAATGGTATCTAAAAGATTGAATAACTTAAGATAAAATATAAACTAAGGTTTGTACCTTAATATATTAAGTATGATTGTGAAACACGTATTTTTCCCTTATTATGTTAACAGATTTCTTCATATTTACTTTAAAACTTTTTACTCTATGGCCTCATTTTACACACATGTAAAATCTTTTAGTTCCTTTTATATATTCACCACAGTGTTTCTTCCAACATTTTTGACATTTATGAAATTGAATTCGATTTCCTCTATCATCTTTGTCACCTGAACTTCCATAAAACATCATCATTTTATTTCATTGGAGGGTTTGAAAATTTAATTATTTTTACAATGTTAATCATAATTCATGATATATAATCTGTAATGATCATAATATTTATCATATCAACTCTTATCCCATTAGGATTATCATTTATAAAACCACTTCATTGTCCATAGAATTTATCATCAACTTGATCTGTTTGGGATTTATCCATTACTACAACCAAAAGGAGTTAATTTTGAGTGATTAAGAATTAAAACTATAAGGGAATTATTTTATGACAATTTTAACCACAAAAATTCATACTCTTTGAAATTATTAAATTTTATTTCAGTTCAACCTAAATCAATATCGATTCAATCTAGGATTCATTTGGTTGATTTATATCATATTACATAACCTAATTCCCTAACATGTTAAATACTTCTTAGTGGCATGTAAAAATAATGTGATTTACCAAATAATATAACCTATAAGTGTATCTCTGAGTGTATATTCTTAATCCCACTCATCATAAACAAAGTTAAGATCGAGTTAATGTGTAACCATCCTTTTTCATGATGATTACCCCTATGTGCATCTATACCATAACTGCATCCAATTTTGAGTATCCAAAAAGGATTTAATTCATAGGAAACCATATAATATATACTTTTCCAAAACTTTTGGATGTTATCATATACTTAGACTTTCCCCATAAACATATACATAGGTTATTCACTAACGTTCTCTTATCTTATTCCCCAACAAACATAAAGTATCCAACACTACCTCAACAAATCATAAAGTGTTAAATATACATCATAAATTATGATCATACATTATTTATATACCCTTTATGAAATTTATAACTCATAAATTATCATAAAATGACAACTACCTAATCTCTAAATTTATTTAAATCCTCCTTTGATTCTAACTTTGACACCTCATTCTAGTACTGTCGAAATCTTGTGTGAATAAATACATTCATTACATACGACAATTGAAATGAACCAAAGTGGCCTAATTTTAACCATCAATAATTAAAATATAACTAATAAATATTTTGTTATTTACAATCTAAGAAAATTATAGGTTTATAGTTTAAGAGAGTTGAAAAATGTTAACTAATAAAGATAGTTTTTATTTACTGAATATATATTTTTACCACTCTATAAGAAACTACTTAATCCTTAATAAGTATTCAAAATCTCCCAAAAAAATCCACACATGATACTATTCTGAACAAATCGTGTGTAATAATTTCCTTCATAACCTAGAGAAATTAAAACATAAGAAGAATGAGATCAAATACTCAGTAAGGGAAAAAGTATATCATAAGCTATCAATTCATGAACATGGCATGAATAATATGGTAGGAAACAAATGTTAATCAAATAAATATATATAACTAATCACATGAGATAGAAGTAAATACATGGTTAATAATATAAATAAACACATGGACAACAATAACAAAATTCATGGTGATGGATTATATAATGCCAGACATTAGGATATTTACCATGAAATTAAAATAACATTAAATGAAATATCATTATTATTATATAATTAAATAGGGTAGTTATTATTCTATATAAAATAAAATATGGTGCGTGATACAAAACATGCCTCATAGAATTGAAAATACAGATAAATAACACTTGAATATTTAAAAACATTCAAATCAAACCCCTTGGATGATAAAGTTTGAAATAGAACATTAAATATTATGAATAATGAGATAATTGTGATAGAAAATTTCAATGGTGTTGAAATTACACCATACAATATGAAACATGGTATATAAAATAAAAACATCTAAATAAATTGAAATTTGAGCCAAAAAACACTTACAACATTAGATGACTTTGAATCAAACCCCATTAAAGGAGATAAATTAAAATGAAACATTATTTACCATTAATAATGATGCTATCATGATACAAAATACTAAAGGGGTAGTAGATAAACTATATAAAATAAAACATGTGGAATAAAAACAATATGTCTCAAAGGGTGAAAAATAAGTCAAGAAACCCTTACCGTGTATTATCCCTTACTCAAATGTGCTCTGACCTATTCTATAATAAAAATAACTATAATAATAAACTATTTTATAACCTTATTCATATATATATATATATATAATTTATTTAAAAACCAAAAAATATATTGGAATATTAATCTAACTGTTGGGAATAGTAGCCTAACCATTATAATAAAAACCTAACATATTTAATTGTAAAATAATATATATAGATCTTATAAAATGAAAATATAAAATAATTATATCTTGATACAAGTAAATAGATGTTTTTTAAAATGAAAAAATTAGTGTTTCTATTTTTTAAAAACATTTATGTTTTCTTTTAAATTTTATAAAAAATATAAATATTTTAAAAAATTATAAAATGGTTTTATAAAATAATATTAAGTATAATTATAGTGATAATATAATTTTATATGACCATAATTAGATTTTAATAGGTTATGAAAATAATCATCATATTAAAATCAGTATTTTTCAAATAAATAATGATTTAATTTGAAAATGAATTTTATTTTATTTAAAAACTTATGTTTAGAAAATAAATTTTATTTTTTGAATCAAATAATATAGAAAATTATAGAGTGAATTATTGGTAATTTTATAAAATCGTATATTTTTTTGTGAATATTGAAATACAGAAAAATACGATAAATTGACTAATAAGAAAAATACGTTTAGAAATGAGTCATGGTTGATGTAAGTGACCATTAAATTGGTGTAAAATAAAATAATTTTTATATATATTCATAATATTTATCACTATTGGTTTTCCTAAGGTAAAATAATAAACTAATTAATATTATGTTAAAAAATAACCTTCTCCTCCCCATATAAATATCACCCCTCAAAACTCATTCTCCTCATCACACATTCAAACTTTCTTACATAACCAAATATCTTAAACATATCTTAAAATATCACCCACACATCCCTATAAGCCTTAGTATCATCAAAATACCGATCCTGTGTGCCTTAATGGGAAGCCTTGGAGGAGACATCCAATAGAAAAGGTAATACCCTCAACTGAGCCTTTTAATTTGTCTTCCTCCTCATCCTCTAGAAAATTCCATCCAAAATAACATTACTCTAATATAAAAATAAACTATAATTTTATTATGTTAATGTAACATTTATAATCCAACCTCTCTCTTATCTTTTCATTCTAAAAATTAACACTTTTTTTACAATATTGATGATTCAATGCCTCTATAAACAATGCACATTGTTTTTCGACACCACCTTCAAGGATGTAAATTGAAATAATATTATAGGTAAATATGAAAATAATAAGTATATTGTATCTTATTTTTTGTTTTTAAATTATTAATATTTTTTAAATTAAATAAAATGAATATAGTTCATGATGGTTTGTAAAATCCCCAAAATGAACTAACTGTATGACAAAAACTTTTATACTAAATTAAACATCCCTATGTCATAAAAAGTATGAATATTTGGGAATATTTAAATTTTTGTAAGTAAATGACTATTATTGAATTATTATTTTGTAATTTTGTTACCTTTTAAAATAAATTCAGTAATTATCCATAAGTGATCCGGCCTAGAAACCGTGAAACGAATGGCCTCAAAAAAACAAAATTAAACTAGATATCCCATTGAAATGATTGTAAATAAATATAATATAATTATATTAAATAAAATAACATATATATGGAAAAGTTTCTATATTAATTAATTAAGGAGTCTCATTTTGTTATCCAGGGTGTTAAGTGAAATTACAGAATGATTCTGGACTGAAGTTATGAGATCTCTCTGAATCACCCTATTTTAATTTATGTTATTCTCTATATATATTTACCTCACTATATAACTATATTATTTTTAATATCTTATTTTATATTATTTATTTACTTAACACACACATATATATAGTTTAATTCACATTTCCTTGATGGTGATATAACAATTTTAATGGTTCCATTCTTAATTAATTTTGTTACGCAGAACCAATTAAAGGGAACTTCCCTGTTTTCTTTCCTCATTTCAAGCTCCACTCAATGACTTTTTGTTAACATTACATGTTTTCTATAAATACATATTTAATTTTAGAAAAAGTTTTTTAATTAATTTTTGAGTTTAATGAAATTATTATACTCATACCCTCTTAAATGACTATTTACCCTTTTTTTATGAAACCCCAATTAAAATGAATATTTAGAAAATTATTTCTCCACTTATTTTTATTCATTAAATTTATATGGAATTAATTTTTATTTCCTATTATTATATATTTATCTATAAACATCCAATAATTATTTAATATCATCTTTCATGGAACTAAAATTGATATTCTATTTGGATATCTTATGAGCCATGATTATATAACACGTTTCCTTTATATGGGTTTTCTGATCCATGTACCCTATGTATGATTTCCTAAAATGGATGAAATTTGTAGGTTCAAGTTATTCTGGGTACACCCAAATATAACTCTAATTAATTGGATTATATTTATATCTTATGATAATATATACATGGTATTAGGTAGGAAATCTAATTCATGATGGGACTTTATCCACCATGTGATGTTATCTTACCAGATAGTCTTGACATATTCTTATGTCAGGTTTTATTTTATTTTCACATTCCAATATTTTTCTGACCTTATCAACACATATTTTTTATTTCAATCTCCTAGATTATTATTCATGAACCTTATCATTTATGATATCATTTATGTCTTTTCAAACATATGTTATCATTCTTCAACATGTTTATTTCATTACTGGGATTTATAGCCCACCACATTCCTTAATGTATTCTAAAAATTATTCTATGATATTTTAGGGGTTGAAAATAATTTAGGATTTCATTATAGAGAATAAAATAAATATTTTTTGTTTTATTCTCATTTTTATGTATCATGAACCTATTCTCCCAAATACAAAAAGCTTCTCAATCCTTAGGATGTGTTTATAAGGTATTTATGTTAAAAATCCTGTAATAATATTCTTAAGAGACATGGATTTCTATATCTAATTTATTGGATATTTTTCATATCACATATAATTACCAATTAGATTTAGTATTTTCCATTATTTTTTCCATGTATCCTAGTAAAAGAAGTGTCAGTCAGACCAAATATAGTGGGACCATGTCACCCTTGAACTGAATGCTATAATTATTCATGACCTAATTCATATTCTAGATATAAATGAAAAGTATATTAAGGGAATGAGAATATCTTTGGTATGAATATTATGTAATAATGGTAAAATTCATTATAAATATTATTATTGGAAGAATTTCATGATATAATAATGGCCTGAATTCTTTGAGGGAAACATGGAATTCCATCTTCCTTGGGATGAAAATACCCTTTTGGGGGATTATAACACACAACATTTGAGGTATTTACATTTTTTATTATACATATTAGGATATTTAATGGTTGGTTAATATTTTGGGAATGTTTTGGAGGTTTTTAAATTGTTTTTGGAGGTTTAAGAATGCTCAAAATTTGATCATAGTTAGGGGAAACTATTTAGATTCCCTAGGTAATTTTACAAGATCTATATGGGTCGTATTGGTAAACACACATTTGATTAATGGTTTGTAAAAAAATATCATAACCATGAGACTTTTAAATTTTATGGATAGAGATTATTTTCTTGATTAATATATGGTTTTCTAAACTGCATGACCTAACTATGCAATTGGAATAATTAACTCTTAAAATTGATTTGAATAACTGAAAATACACTAAAATCCCTCATTCGTTATCCACTGAAATAAGTTGTCATATTCCAACACTCTACTATGAGATTGATTCAATATTATAACTTCTATTAGTCAATTTCAATGGATTAAAGAGCAGTGGATCATGGAAATTAAAGGTAAAATCCTCATTCATATTCTATCTCCATGGTCTTTTTTATCCTCTAAATAGGAAACAGGGGTCTAGACTTACATTCTTATATCAATTGTATATTTTGTTTTATAAATATTCTATAATTTAATTTAAATAATTTATTAATAATCTTGTATCTTTGATATCATGAGATAATTATTCATTTCAAATGAATCATAATAATGTTGATTTTCTTACATTTCTACTTTCTCTAAGAACATATAGTCTCATTGTCTTCTAAATAAATCGATTATGATTTTAGTTGAGAAAACATTGTGAAATATATGTCTTAACATTATTTTTTTCGGATTAAAATTTATAATTTTGGGTGACACCCACAAAGTGATCACATAAATGATTAAATAAAATTAATTTTCAAAATAAATGCATTGAATGTGACATTTTTTATAAACTTGATGTGTTGGTGTTCATATGTATATTAAAAGGACCATGTGGGTTATAAATTGTAATGATTCCAATCTCGTGGAAATTTGGATTATTCCTCTAAGTTATGACTTGGGATTGGAGGGAAGGATACCAATCGTGAATTTGACTATTCAGGAGTGGCCCTTATGAGGTGGTTACATTGGTTGGTTTTTTGAATGTGTGTATAGGTTCATGTCATGGGTATGTTTTAGTGTGCATAATTTCACTAACTTATGAATTTATATTTATTTTTCATTTATTTTTATGATTTTTTAACTTTTATTTTAAATAGAATGTGAGCTAACTTTCTTCTTATTTTAGTGGTATTTGGGAAAAGTATCAGAGTTTAAAAGTTGGTTGTAATAACACCCTCTTCCCATTCATTTTTGTGAGTATATAGATATTTTTTTATCATTATATAGGTAAGGGGGAATTTTATTATTTTATAGCAGTGCTTCGTGATGTAGTTCACATGGATTTTGAGAGTTAAGGCTTGAGGTGACTATAAAGTATTTGAATTAGGAGTGTTTCTACCTTATCACCTTCATTCATTTTATCATATGTTTTATTTGAATTGTGATTATATAATTATATGTTATTTTTTTTCTTACACTCTTACTCCTATTATTTTTCGGTTATTCTTATTGATTTTCTTTTGATTTGTATGATGAATCATATTGTGCCTTTTTTATTAAAGTTTTTTATAGGTTATTTTAAGGTAAAATAATCACCCATGATTTCTTAATTCCCTTTGAAATTTATTGTCGGCCATTATTTCCACAGGGACATCACCTAAGGTAAGTGTAACTTCATTAATTATCAAGTCAATGGTACGATTCAGGATGTTATGACATATTTTTTGGGTTTATAATTCACATTAAATGTTAAACCAATCCCTTTTATATGGCATGGATTTAAGACTTTTGATCTTGTGATTTACATTTTTAAGTGATATATATATTGTATTTATGTTTAAAGTGTATGTAATCTCTATGGGTAAATACCTATATTTTATTTCTCATAATAAGTTATTTATAAATGATGGTTAAACCTATTATAGGTATTTTTATGACTTCTTCATACTTGTGTAGTTGTTTTTCTAGGTGTTAGTTTGATTTGGGTGTTCGGTTGATTTTAGAATTTTTGAACTCATATGTTGTGGAGGTTTTGGTTATGATTTTTATCCTTTCATCTATCCTAAAATTTGGGAGGAACTTTTGTGTTATCACATATGCATAGGTAGGTTTCTCCGAGTTCAATGTAGACTATAAGGGTGAACATCCAAATGTTTATTTCCTCTAGTAGAAGATTCTATCTTCGGGTTTCCTAGTAAATCATTATTTGGTAAATATTTAATATTAATGGAATAATTCTCCCATAAAGTGAGTTTTTTGGTCTCATATTCTTTGTTTAAGGTTAATAAGTGATGTACATAATCTATTCTTGTTTAAGGAATGTTATTCTTGCCATTATTTCTTTTCCAATTTTTTGATGACTTTATGGGGGCAGAAAGTATAATGGTGGGAAAAATTATGACACCCTTAGGGTCACTATTCTATATAAATTTATAATGTTAAATTATTACTTGATTTTAGAGAGTTTAGAGGTAAACTTTTAAAATTATGGAATTTTTTTCAATTATAGTGGTTTTTGACTCATTCAAAGAAACTATGAGACCTATATAGTTTTTTACAGTGTTTAATTGCAAAGTTAATGCATACTTTAGTAAATCGCGCATGTTAGTAATATGCTCTTCTTTATATGGGGATTTTTTCATTTCCTTTTATTTTTAATTTTATTTTATTCTCTCCTATCCCTAATTTTGAAGGTAATGTCCTTGGGGGGTCTTCCCAATTGATTTGTCCCTCCTCCTTTCCATGGTGGATTTTTTGTCATTACTTGGTAAATAATCAAACAAATTGAAAGGAAAGAGAGCATCCGTACATATCTTTATGATTTCTTCTATTATTATCTTACTATAGTATCCATTTTTTCTAAGATAAAAGGATATGGTTGTCTAAAATTTAAAGGTTTATGTTTTTAGGGATGATAGAAACCCTCTTGTGACATATTCATGAGGCATTCATCAAAGGTTTCATAGTTTCTTAAGTTGAGGTAAGTGTTTCCAACTAATTCCACTTTATTTGAGATAACCTTGAATACTTTGTGATTTAAATTTTTTTTTGAACTAGATAAATGATGTGTATTTTATCTATATTTTCTTTCTCTTAGGCTTTCTAGGATTTCATTTGGTTTTAATTTGGAAAAATTAGTAAATATCACAACTTCGAGGAAGTTTAAATCTAAGTGGTGTTTTATGAATTTTAGTTATTTAATAAAATTCCAATATTGGGTTTCCCTTAATGTAAATAATTTATTCATTGTGTTTTGGGTCAAATAAGATTTACTATATGAGGTGTTTAATGGTTTAGAGGCTTTACATGTATTAAAAAGGGGGTGTGTGTTTGATTTGATGGATTTTTTGGTGAAGCAATGGATTATTTGAGCATGATGGTGACATGATATTATTTATTTGTTTCTTTGAAATTAATTTGTTTTCAATGAGGTATTTAAAAAGGTATGGTTACTAGTTAGAAAATAATCATGTTTAGAACCTCATGTAAATAATTTCAAAGAATATCGATACACCCTTGTTGGCCCCATTGCTTTTATATTTCTCATGTTTGTGTATATAAAAAATGATTAAATTATTTATTTTTTCTTATGGGTTTGGGAAGGGGTATCTATATTAATGGGTGTTAGAAGTGTGATGGGTAATTGTTATTGTGGTACATTACCTTTGTATCTCTATTATTTTGTGATTAATAATAAACATTTACCGCCTCCTTTAGGTAGTTTCATGTGGAAACCTAGGGTAACTGAGTGATAAATCATTGTAAAGTCATTGTTCTATATATGATTATACACTAACTAGTCGTCCATAGTTTAGGTGGGTCTTAGAAATTAGGATGTACCTCAAAGAGGATAGGTGAGGGTGACTTAAGTGGAGAGTGTAGAACCATAAGATCTACAGGCAGTTGGTTCCACCTATGTGCATCAAGTATTGTTTCATTAGTCTATAGGTGAAGCCTCATGAATTATAACATGTTTTATGCTTTTATTATTTCTTATTTAGTATGTGATTTTCTTTCTTCATGGATTAAGAATAATTTTCATGTATTGTTTGTATTTGAGCTTTGATATTATAATGTCTTTCTTTATATTATTATAGTTATTTCATTATGGTTTCTCCTTTGTATTACCTTAATTGTGTTTCTATATTACTTAATACAAGTTTGAGTAGTATATTATAGTTTTCAAAGTAAATGTATGGTTTTTAAATGAGGGTATTTTTATAAAAACACTTTTTGAATATATTTTCAACTTATTGAATGGTTTTTTTCAAATGTGAATTTAGAAATTAAAGTACAGACATTGTTTGGTATTCTAAAGGAATGTTTTATGAAAGGAACATTGGTGTAATGTTTATTTATATATCAAGTAAATATTAAGAAAATTAATTAATAACTACTTATTCTCCAACTATAATTATTTGATTCTCTTATAAAATAAATGGCATGGACTCTCTCGGTGTCCTATAGAGTGTTGGTTCACACCCTACATACCCACATTGGACGGTATATATCCTTAATGTTGTATATGGGTGAGAAATTTTTGGGATTATGAGATGGTTTTTCACCACTTATAGTGGTAAATACTTTTTTGTTGATTATTGGTGGTGACTTAGAGTATTATAGATATATATTTGCAGGTATGTTGGGATCATTGGGTGATGCTCGAGGCTTGTTTGGTATCAGCCTTCTTGGACTACTTTTATTATATCAGTTAGTTATATCTTTTAAATTTTATTAAAATAGTATTTTGGGGTTTTTCGTAATATATTCATTGAAGTTTTATGTTGTTGGTATTATTATTCATTTCATGGTTAGTTCATATTTAAAAATTGATAATTTCATTTATCATGAAGGTTCAAAATCTAAACACTTCTTTTCAGATTCTCAGTTGAAGCATATTTTGAAGTTTATTTATCTAGAGGGTGAACTATTCCCCAAATGGTTATGTTTTGATCCCTTTGGCTCTTTCCACCTGCTAGTTTCAGTTGAGAATGTTATTGGGTCCTTGTGGTGGATTGTTTCTAGTTTTTCACTCTTTAGAGGATTTCTATGTTTTGAAAAGTTTTGTGTTTTTTATTTATTGAATTTTTTTGTGAAACCTTTAGTTATTTGAGAAAGATGGTGCCTTGTTATTATCTATATGTTTCTGGACAATTACTTTGTTTTCAAATATTTTTTTAAATATGTATTTATAAATGTATGATTATTAGTTAGAAAACTAATTCCTAATTGGCACATTATGTAAATTATTCCAATGGTTATAGTGACACCATTTTTGAGCTACATTGTTTATATATTTCTTATAGTTGCATATATTGAGAAATGAATTGATTATTTATTATTTATTAGGGTTTTGGGAAGGGGTATATTTTCTAATGATTTTTATAGTATAGAAGGATAGTTTTTTGTTACATTACACATGTTTCACTATTTTTTAGTTAATAGAGAATGAAAAATGTGTCTCTCCACCTTTAGTGAGTTTCATGGGGAAACTTAGGGTAACTAAGTGGGAAATAAATGTATAGGTGGTGTACTTATTGATATTATACACTGACTAGTGCCCCATATTTTATGGTTTTATTAGTTATTTGGATGTTTCATTGATTAAGGTGGTTGAGAGTGACTGGGGTAGAGTGTATTGAATCGTAAGACCTATAGTAAGTCATTTCTACTTATAAAGATATAGTATTGTATCCTTAGTCCCTATAGTGAGACCCCATGATATGTTTTATATGATATTATTTAGTTAATTCTCATTTATCTTTTGAGTTGCTTGAATTTTGGATTTTTCATAATTTTTATATATTAATTCTTTGATTGTTGAGAATAATGTCAAAGCAATCATCTTGATTTTAAGCTAATTCCTTTCTTATTTCCCATTAATATTACGTTAATTGTGTTTCTCTATTACATTGTACATATTTGAGTAGTATATGAATGTTTTCAGACTAAATGTATTGTATTTTCAGATGTGAGTGTTTTGATGAAAATAATTTAGGAATATAATTTTATCATATTTAATGGATTTGTTTCAAAGATGGTTTTATAAATTAAAGTAATTAATTAGGTTGGATTTCAAAAGGAAAGGATTTATAAAAGGAACTTTGGTGTGATGTTTGGTTTTACATTATGTAAATATTTAGAAAATATTTTATAACTCTTTATTTTCAAAATATAATTCTTGGTTTCTATTATAAAAGAAATGATATATATTATTTTTGGCATCCTATCAGGTTTTGTCACACACTCAATATACACACGTTGGTGGGTATGTAGCTATCAAGTTTTATATAGGTAAGCAGGTTTTGGGATCCCAAGTTGGGTTTTCATTGCTTCTAGTGGGAAGTTTGGGTTTATTGATTTTTTATGGTGAGTTGGAGTCACATGTGGATAACTTAGTTCAGGAAATGAGATAATTAGGTGATTTTCAAGGATTGAATGGAATCATAATTTTTCTACCTTGTATTCTGTCATTTATTTTTATCTTTTAAATATTATTTAAAGTGGATTTATATTTTTTAATGAATATCTTTTTTAAATTTTTAGGTTATCTATTTATTATTCCTTTCCTGGTATGATTATATTTAAAATTGGTTATTTGGTTCATCATGAGGCTTCAAAATCTAAAAATATCATGTCAGATTATTAGTTGGAGTTTGTTTTTTGGATCCCACTGGTTTTTTGGTTACTGATCAACCATAAAAAAATTCCTAAATATAAAAAAAGTTTTTTAAGTAAAAAAACACTTCTTTCTCAATTGAAAAAGTTTTATTCATAAAAATAAAAACAATATTGTAAACATATATTGGTATAGTAATAAGATTCCTATTTTTCAAAATGATGAACTCCTCGGATTTCTAGTAAGAAGGATCCTCTATAATTCTCTTCAAATCCCTAAGATATTATTTATCTTCTATGTATATTAAATATTATCCATGTGAGAAGAAAATTACCTAACTCAAAATAAATTCTAGAATTCTCCCTTTATTGAAGATTACATTCCTCTTTTAAAATTATTGTAAAATTTATCTAATTAAAACATCAAAATCTAAGTCAAAATCATACCATTTAAATCTCAAATCATCCCAACATTTTTAATATGATATATTAGTAGTATTTAACCCTAATAAAAGTGTTTGTCCCCTCACTATGATGTGAGTTATTTAGTAAACCCTATTACTCCAGAAACCATGGTTAGAAAATATTATATCTCCACAAAATCCATCCATTTTCATTCTTTTTAAAAAACATCACTAGAACTCACTGCAATTTAGTTATGTGTAAACCTTGATGTTTTTAACCTTAGGTACATTTCTAGATATAGAATTCATCGAAAAATTCCATGGATTTTAACTCTTTGGTGTTTTTCCTCAGACCACTAACCATTGTAATTTTTAACCTCCCCATGTAATACAAATATTTTTTCAAAAACCTTAATTCAAACCATGAGCAATAAAAAACCTTAATCCACAAGCAACCTATTTATTTTTTAAAAAATTCATCTCACCATGCTCATTTTGAAACATGCATCCTATTTTACATAAAAATTCAAAAAACCAAAAAACTACCATCAAACACACTATGGAGCAATAAAATTACACTTCCTTTTTTATGTCATCTATAAGAACTATTAGGAAAGTACTAACAACCACATTAACTAGTTTTTCTCCATATCACCCTCTACAATTTGATTTTTTATTTCTTTTAATGCCACTTCTTGAGAATTATTATTTTCTATAGGATCACCATCATTAGTCCCCATCTCATGGGTAATAATAATTCTATATATATTATCCAATAATAATGTATTTGGATATTTCTCCTCCATAATTTATACCTTTAGATTATATTGAGGTTTCAAACTTCTTGATATTCAATTCAAAATATTGATATCTTTAATGATTTCACTAAGTTCATTCATGTCTTCCCTAATCACATTTTCCCAAAAAAATAATTCATTAATGGATTCATTCTAGTGTATTATTATGTACTCTTACGTTTTCCACAAAAATTATTATTTTCCTTCTTATTCCTTGGAGTTATTATAAAAGTGCGTGACTTGTACTCTACATGGGATGTACTTTTGATTACCATATCATGTATATAAAAATTTATTCAGGATATATTCTTACCATTTTTTTGTTGATACTTTTGTTCCCATAATTCATTTATTATATTACTTGGATTATTTATCATATCAAAACGTTATAGTAGTTCCCAACTATAATAATTACATTGAAATACTATAATAGTAATATTAGAACATATATATTATGGTATAAATGCATCTTACTAAGGAGGAATATGTGATGTCTCAATATCAAGTTTTGGGAACCCATAATCACTAATAATTTTTCTCACTAAATTATCACTTGGTGATCTCAAGTAGAGAAGATCATGAGAAATATCCCACCAATATGAACACCATATGTTTCGAGTGTCATTGGTCATTCCTATATATAAACACGTGTTTTGGTATCTTAACCTGATATCATTATCAATGAGTTCTATTGGATCACATAATTTTATGTAGGATGAAAACCATGAAATTTAAGTCAAGGAAAGACATCCTTCATTGCATATGTAATTGGTGGTATGACACAGATTGAATGATCAAGGTAGGATTTAACACTTTTGAAAGGAAGAGACATCTCAAACATGATTGACCAAGATGGAAGCGCATTTTCTTAATCTGTGACTATGGAAAAAAAGGGATATATATCTAGTAATTTCATTTAATAAATAAATCATCACAAAAATGATGGAACAAAGTGTGCATCCTACTTTATGAAATATCATAAGAAGAAGATATTATATTATACAGAGCATGCTTGTAGATGGTATTCCTAGATATGAATTATCCTCATAAAATTATATGACATTATGTGTTTCAAGATACTAATATTTTTATGGTTATTAATCACTATTATCGAGATAAGGGCCTAAAGGATGAAAAAAAAGTGTATCCACAAGTTCCATCTATTCAGATGAATAAGATATTATGATGAAGTTTTCACCACATGTAAGGGTTGGTGAATGTTGGAGTATAAATGATTTCAAGTAAAATAATTCAATTTCATTATTTGAGTTTAGAATAATAACAATTGAATATATTTCTAAATGTATTCAAAATTTATTTAAATTTAAAAGTGAATAAAAAAGTAATTTCATAAATACTTATGTATTCTACATTATGGATACTTATATTAAATTTAATTATTTTCATTTTTAGGATATTAATTTTTAAAAAATAACATTATTTTAAAATTCATCATATCGATATTACCCATGTTTTATTTTTATTTTATTTTATTAAATGGATGATTTTTAGGTGAATAGTGAAATGTATAGTTTTTATGAGTACTGTAGATTTTATAGCATTATCATGTTATAATAATGAATTAAATAATTTATAAAATAAAAAAAACAAATAAATATGTATTAAAAGATTTAAAATAATACAGTATAAATATGATTTTGAATTCATAGGCCAATGTTTGATATATTGAATCCCCTAAGTTATATTTTATCCTAATAAAATTTATTTTTGGTCCTTTTTCTTTTAATTAAGCATTCAAAATTTTTAATTCGGTTTTGGATCAATTTCAAATACATATTAATATACTTTGGTTAATAATAATACAATTAATGGGATGAAAATAACTAGTTATCATATTTATCACTATAAACTCATCTTTATGCTTAAAATGTATTTTTACTAAAAAATATTTTAATCGTATTATAAATTTACTATCATAGAATTAATTTTCATCGCATTTAAAAATTGAATATATTAAAATATATTTTATATTTTAAATTAGTATTTTAAAATTAAGTTAAATTGTGTATTTAATATTTAGTCATAAAAATAAAACAATTAGTAAAACTTTATTACCTTGGTAATGGATAAAAATGTTAAAATTGTTAAATCAAGGAGTAAAACCCTTAAATATCACAAAAGCATATCCAAAAATGAGTGGATGATTGTATCCTGGACAAAACATCATGTTATCTCCCCTTAATTTCAAATGATTACCCATTTGACTAGAATATGATATTCCTTTTTATATTAAGAAATTATATTTACAAAAATATCACACCCTTCACATAAAAAAGGAGTCTTCTACCACCCATTAAAATATAATATAAAAATTAAAATTCACTCCTATATATTTTCTTATTTTCTTATCAATTAATCTTCACCAATGTTCTTGCACTTTTTCTCTATGCATATTTTCTAAAATCCAATCTAAATCAATAAGGTTTCTAAGATAAGAATAAATTCTTCTTTATAAGTATTTTACAATATCTTATCATTAATCCATTTCATCTTATTATAAATATTTTTAATTCATATTTATCAATAGAATAAATTTTTTGAAATAATTAATCTTATATAAAAGAAATATTATCATTATTAAATAGCTCTTTATTATTCATTTGATTCTTATAACACACACCTATTGGGGTCAGTGTTACCACCTACATGAATGTTGTTCGAATGATCATACAATAAACAATTAATAAATCTTAAATATAGGTAATATTATATAACAATAATTAATTTTTGACGTTATCATAATTTTTTAGTTATAATATTATAACAAATTCACTCTATAATTATACATATAAAATTAATTCTTGAATATTGTTATTTTGATCAGTTTAACATCCTTTACAAATGATGCAATGAATTTTTATCAAGGTTTTATTTGGAAACATAATTTATAATATGATGTGGCATTAATATATAAGGAATACTTTGTTTTTTTATTTATTGTTAATAATAATATTCTTATTTAAAATTAATAAACACATTTTTTGAATTTTTTTTTGAATTTTTTTTGAACCAAAAATTTCTATAGAATGAATATAGAACTCCTTAATCCATTATAAAACATTAATTTCTAATAACTTTAAGATTATAAATATTAATATATTATAAACAAGGTGTAACTACCTGAACTGTTTTATCAAAACACACATGGAATGGTTGAAACCACTAATTAAAAATAATTAATATTAAATAAAAACTAGAAAATAAATTATGTAATAAATGAATATAAAATATTATTACATAACATAATAAATATGGATGAGGTTCTATAAAATATTATTAATGAGACTATAATTAATTATAAAATATGATAGTATGTGTCTAACTTAGCAGGAATCCACTGTAAGGGTTTTCAACAACTTAATTATCATTCATTAAGTCATAAAATACTTTCATTCTAAAAGAAATTATAAGTTATTTTTATTCTTATATTTCTCTATTATATATTATTTTTATCTTTTTATTTGGTTAATTTACATTTTCTCATCAACATAATCCTCTTTTATCAATTTCCACATTCCTGGAAAAGTTATATTGTTAATAGTAATTTCTAAAATTTCAAATATAACTTTTTCTTCCATATCCATATTTTTCATCTCTATAGTATTCCTTTTTATTAATTAGAAACCCAAATATTTTTTATCTCTTGTGATATTTATATTTCAATTTACTTTCTTTAAATATTGGTTTTATTATCCTTTTTTAAAATGTGAGCTTCAATAAAAATATTTGAAAATAATAAAGGAATTTTATTCCTTGCATGGATTTTTATCTTACATTATAATTTTATTATCATGATTTTTTTTCAAGGTTCCATTAATGAATATCATTTTTAGTATGACGTTTTGAAATTACTCAAATTTCTTTTAGAAAATGATTTTTATAAGTGAATTTTAATTTCTTCTCTTATAAAATTGTTAAAAATGTTTTGAGAAAACTTTTTCTCTTAAATTTTATTTTCCTCTATATAATATAACCACTATAGATAAATGTGATTAATCAACCTATAAATTCTATTATTAAATACTACTTTTTAGTGATTAGATTTTGGTTTCATCTGATAAAATTATTGATACCATTATTATGAGATAATAAACAGAAATATTATGAAACTCATTCTATTTCCCTGGGTTATTTATGATATAATAAATGATTATTTTCATGTTTCACCCGTATGTGTGTATTATGAAGGGTATGATACCATATAGCCATTTAATTCACTGGTTAGTATTTTATATATCATGAGATTAATATAGTCATGGGGATGATTATCCATTCTCAAATTCTTAAAGCATGAAAGTGATTGGGTTTTTTAAAAAGTGTTTTCTTTACTTTTTTTCCCAAAATGTTTTCATATTCTTATATGTGTGCCACACTTCCAAATATGTTCCTTATTTTATGGCTATGAAAAATTTCCATATTATACCATAATATAATGTTATGTTTTTACGTATTATGATTTTTTTCATTTGTTTCCAAGGAAAGGTATAAGTTTTATACTTCCATGATGATTATTCTTTATCATGTTATTTTATAGGATGATCCATCATTTATTATAATTTTATCATATGATTACAATGTCCTTTTAATAATATATTCTCATATTATTATCATTTTTTCAAAATTTATGATCTAACATATTGTGTCTCATTAATAAGTTTCTCATAATAAGTATTTAAGCTGTCACATTATTTTTGTTCATTCTATAGGAAATTATATGTAACAATGTTTTTAAATGGAATTATTATATAGATTTTATTGATACACCAATAAGGCATCATTAGTTACTCTGCGTCAATAAAAATTTGGAAATTTAAAAACACAAACCAGTAAACACTAAACTATTATGTATTATAGGTATATGGACTCTAATGGTTCTCACATGTTTCCAAGGATGGAGAAAATAATAATTTTATAATGAAGGACTAAACTAGGCATAAATTCATAAATAAATGCTAAACTACCTGGCATGTCAATTTTTAGAGAGTGGGAGAATACAATAACAAAGTGTACTAAGCATGAAAGATCTTGGTTCATGAAATTTAGAAAGTGGTAAAGCTCACAAATAATATTAATTATTATTATAATTAAGTCTAAGTAAGCCCCCTGTATTGGGTGGATACTCTCTCTCTCACTAACTATCCCTTTTATCAATGGTCATTATTCTATAGATATTTAATAAAAGAGGTAGAAAAAAACATATTTAAAAATATATCTCAACCTACCCATTGTTAATGGATAATTCCTAGTCCTATTAAACCTATTGAAAGTAATTATACCTCACTCAACACATACAATGGTCATTCATAGTATAATAAAAAATAAAGAATCAAAAGAATTGGTACAAAATATGAATGTTCGTCTTGGATAAAACATTAAAACAACTCTTTATTAAAAAAATTCCCCTTCACACACATACTTGTCACAAATATAGGACACACTCTCAATATATCCACGGTAGGTAGAACAAAGATAAAATAAATCCTACATAAGATTGAAGAAATATCACCCTAACCCTACTTTCATGAACTGTATAGTAGGTTTGGTCAGGTTTCATAACATATATCCTAAGACTTGTATTTATATAAATCAAACCGTTAAGTATCATACTTCCTATATATAAAATATCCCTTCAAAATAACTTCAGTAATTTTATTTAAATCCACATTAATTGGTCTAAGTTTTCCCTGAAGAAACAATGTAGTCCTATTTGAATTCTTCTTAAAATATTAGTATATCTAAATATTCATCGACATAAACCCCAAAAACATGGTGTTTTAGTAAACCCTTGAAATATTTACAATCTATTTTATATATAATCTTATTTACGTATCACATTCATGCGCAAACACATCAAATTACATTCTATAACCATGGGTGTTTTGAGTTGGAAATATCTTTATAAGCTATGGGTACCTCATCCACAACACTATAGAGGTCATTTTAAAAATTCCTTGGCATGTGACTTTCACTGTACTATGATGTAGAAAAAAATTAGTTTTTTCATAATTAATTTCCCCTATCACTGTTCTTCATTAAATCGGGAAGCTTGACCATAGAAGATACCATAAAAAGCATAGTAGTTTCACTCGATTTCTCATCTATTTTTGTACTTCATGCTTATAGTGCCTTTATCAGGGTATCATAACCTTCATAGTCACTAGATCGAGCTCCCATAGTCATTAATGGTGTGCATTTATCAACACCCGGTCCTCATAGTGTGTCACCCGATCTCTTAAAAATTCTTCCTCGATATTTTTCAGCCTCGCAGTAATGGTGGATCTTGATCCCAAGCTCTAGGGTGGTATCAATGGTGGGTTTTTTATGATAGCAGGGGTGATTGGGAGATGATTCTTATGTGAAAGTGTTTTAATTTAGATGTTCAATTGGAATGAAACACAATCATTTTTTAATGTCACAATTTTACCTCATCTTTCTTAGTCCAACATAAGAGTGAACTTCCTTTGGAAAATGCTTAATAATAGTCAATGTGACATTTACTTGGAGTAAAAATTCTGAGTGGAGTTGGTGGAATCATATCTGCCTCTCTTTTGGGCCTATGCGTGGGAGGATATCCATCACTGATCCTACATGCGCTCCCTTACTAGAGTTGTTATCTTCTTGACTATTCGCATATGCTCACTCGCACACCCTTATGCCAACCCACAGAGGTGATTTTCCAATATCGATCAAAATTTCCTATGGACTTGGTCTACTACCCCTTCACATGTCCATGTGGCATTCCTTTAGATTAAGGGTTGTCCTTGCATAGGATAGATTGTTTTGTAAAAATTACATCCCACAAATCCAACATTTTCCTAAAGTAATAATCATTATTTAAAATATAATGAATTAATTCTTCTTTTATTCATTTTCCAAAAATAATTTCAAAAATTCAATGAACCAAAAATAAAATATTGAATAAATAGTTATTAAAAAATTATAAATTAAATCCAAAAATTAATTAAATTAAATACTAAAAATGTATATGTGGAATGATCTTATCAAAATCCCCCAAACATAGACCCTGGTTTTCCTCAAGGATAAAATATCAATATATTGAAAAGGAAGAACCCATTTAAAAGATTCAAATATCAATTCCAAAAAAATAAATAGTTATCAATGGGGATTCATATTTCAAATTATCATAAAGAAAATTTAATTTTACTCATTATTTGTCAAAGAAATAAATTCAACCTAATTTTTATTTTTTCAATTTTTAAATCACCATAGATCTCATAACCTCAATTCATATTTTTCAATTCATCATAAATGTGCATTACATTTTAAAATACCCTAAATTTTGAATTATTTTATCTCATAAATCAAGGTAAAAAAATAAAAGTGAAGTTATTCTCATACCTCAATGTAATTTTAATTATTATAGTCTAGTGATTAACCTCTAATCTCATCTTTATAAAGATAGATATCACAATAAATCTTTACCGCATTTGAATTAAGGTTCAAATTAATCTAAGTCTTAAGGGAGGAAGATAATTTATATAAAGAAAAATTAATTCTCAATAAGTATACATTATATTAAAGTATATTTCATGATATAAAATAACAACTAAATGAAAATCAGCATTCTCAAAAGTGATATCTACCCACTTCCCCAAACTAAAATTAGGCTCATAAATCAATGAAATAATAATAAAAGATATGAAACTTCTTTTTTTATGAGAATAGTGTTTTTTCATTTTATTTTGAATTTTTTACCTAGTAAATGTCTCAAATCCACCACTTAACCACAAATTATTAAGAACATTGGTCAAGAAAAGGTGATTTTTGACCATTCAAATACACAATCCATTTATTTTATGTTTTTCTTTTTTTCCTTTTTTATTTTTTAAGAGTAAAAATAATGTGTAAAATGAAATATAAAATTAAGAACCTTCCCCAAATACCAAGATGAAAAACCCTCATATATTCTCTTTATAATAAAGTACATCTCATTTTCTACCATGTATATTATCTCCCCCATACCTATTCAATTAAATAATATACAATATAAAAGAGCACTATAGGAAATGAAAAAATTGGATTGTAATTTGGTTCTTCCCAAATAAGAATATTAATGTTTTATATAGAAAAAAATAAGGATAAATGTATAAGTTTGTCATGACCCGAACCTACCGCTCCCGAGTCGTAACAACATCAAGACCACCTACATAGGCTAGAGGCTGACGACCATCACCGAAGGCGTAACAATATCGGTGAGGCCTTTACCTAAGTACCTGTACACTCGCACACACAACCCACTTGATGTAGAAGTGTAGAGTAAAAATAAAACCAAAATAAAAATAGTTATACCCCAACCAAAATCATTCATTAACCACAAAACAATTAATTAAAGTTCTAAAAATACTGACAAGTAAACTAGAAATTAAAAAGGAAAAAACTCGCGCCCAACCACAAAGGTTCCACAACCCTGCAATAGGTAACCAAAAGAGAAAAATTGGATATACACCCACATGAAAACTCTAGCACGACCGCAGTATGTGGCTCCAACTGTTGTGACCTCTATACTCCTCTGTAGTCACGATCAACCTGTCCGTTGTCTGCAAGGGAACACCAGGTGAGGGAAAAGCCCAAGTAGGTGTGAGTATAAAGATACTCAGTAGGATACCCCGAAACTTTGAGGGAGCAACAAAAGAGGCACTAATGAGGTGAGCAGTATACTAACTAGGTCAGTGGAGAAGTTTAGTAAAGAAAGTGTAGCTCAACCCAACAGAAATAAGTAAGCACAGACCCCATGGAGTGGAAACGAAAGTAGGGTGCCATTCTATATATATGTATATGCTCAATAAGAAACCCAAATGAGAGTTTAAGGGGATCTCCATCTCCAAGATCATCCTAGGATAAGTCACCATCAGTTCCAAGTAAAACCATCTACACAGCCCATCATCTCGTCTCGTCCACCTAAGAAGCCCAAGTCAAAGGGGCTCAATCACCACACTTCGATACTATCCGCTTTGGGCGGCACTTACTCACCCCGCATAGTTTTAGGTCGTGTCTCAAGGATGAGTCTTAGTGGGGAAAGTACCCCTCTTCCTTGTGGGTCCTGAGGTAACGTTAAAACTGTCACACCACTGATCCGCACAATCAGGGTCCCGCTTCAGTAGTCATGGTGAAAAAGTCACAGACTAGCCTCATAAGAAGGGATGAGTCTAAAATGCGAACAGGTGACTGACTGCCCAACCCTACTGGAGGGTAAACCATAATACATCATCAAGCGACCCACTTCCCAGCCCTGCTAGAGGGTAGACCTGGAAGGAGTTGACAGACGACCCACTGCCCAACCCTACTGGAGGGTAGACCTAGAAGAAGACGACGGGAAACACAATACCCAGCCATGTTGGAGGGTCGATCTGGAAGAGGTCAATAGGTGACCCACTTCCCAGCCCTGCTAGAGGGTAGACCTAAAAGAAGACGACGGGTGACCCACTACCCAGCCCTGTTGGAGGGTAGACCTGGAAGAAGATGACGGGTGACCCACTGTCCATCCCTGTTGGAGGGTAAACCTGGAAGAAGTTGACGGGCGACCCACTGCCCAGCCCTGCTGAATGGTAGACTTGTAAAAAGACGATGGGTGACCCACTAACCAGCCCTGTTGGAGGGTAGACCCTCAAGAGTCTTCGAGTGACCCACTGCCCACCCCTGCTAGAGCGTAGACCTAGAATTGGTCTGATAGCTCTGCACTGCTACTGACATCACCAGGTGTCACTAACACTGACACCGTGTGTTGGTTTGGAGTGCGTAAAAAGGGATATCCATCCAACACCTTCCCATGTTTCCACATTTAACAAGATCTCAAATGAGGCCCCACATGCCCAAACAGATTACACCGTTGCAGTCCTCGTGAAAAAACACGTGATATTGACTATTTACTAGCCCGAAACGGACAACCGGTGAATATGGAACTATTCACCATAGCCAGACCGTGTGGGGCCCACACCCCGACTTCGATACTTTTTGGGCGAACTGCGCTATCACGATACTCTCAGATGAACGCACAGAAATGACTACTCAAATTCCTCAAACAAACGTCTGGTGAAAAAGGCGCAAAAATGCACCACGTAGCTCAAAAGACGGCCCGTAGGTCCCACGTCTCAACTCTGAATTCAACGCCCAAAACCATTTTGGAAATATCCATCTCGAAACCAGGTTTGAAACGCCACTGACGACGCTCAAATCGGACATCGGATGTGTTCGTGCCATCCAAAATAAGAATATGGGCATAGTAATTAACGAGCGTGTCGTGCTTCTGAGCTCCCTTCCTGGGAATTAAAAATCCCTAAATCCATATCAAAACCTTCATCTCGAGACAAGGATTACACTTCCGCAAACGGGACATGAAACAGACACCCATAGAGAATGTTACGGGTGTCCGAAGACGGAGGGGACGAAGCCCCTTAGGCTGGACAGGCCTGGGCAGCCGGCCCTGCTCGCAGCTCCGACCCACGGCATAGTCGCGTGGGCCAGCCGTGGACCCACGGTTCACGCTCGGACCGGATGAGGGCCGGTCTTCCTATGTGAAGGCCCACGGGACGTGGGTCTTTGTTCCCCCGTGGGGTCGCACGCCGCGACCCCGGTCCACCCCTCCGCACCGCGAGCTGCGCCTGCCGCCTGAAGCCGAAGCCCGCTGCCTCTCGCCTGAAGCGCGTAGCACCGCCACCTGCCACTTGGAGTACAGAACTACGCCACCTTCCACCTACCTCCTGGAGATGGAGTTCCGGAATTCTGCCGAACCATCGCAGAACCGCCGGAAAACCTTGAAAAAGGACAGAAACTTCGCCGGAAGAACACCAAAAACACCCCGAACTTCGTCGGATCACTGCGATCACCATGGGACTCAGATTTTCAAACTGAAAGATGCATTGGAAAGCTTAAAACGATTTATACTCGAATATGGTATTTTATTGACATAGGAGAATAAATTTAAATACAAAACAGAAAACAAAACGAAGAACAAATCCTCTTACCTCGTTGGGCGTAGCCCGAAGCATCACGATAGTGTTGCCAAAGCCGTCACGCCTTTCCGGAGTGGTGAAGGAGAGGGTGGATTCTTGTTGAGAGCTCTTGTTCTAGGGAATGACAAACCAAGGAGAGGTGAAGAGGGTGGATGGTGTGTTTAAATAGAAAAACACACTTAACCACCCACTCGTCGGCCCGTACCCGAACTTTTGTCAGGGCCGGGATTGAGCTGCCTCTAGGGTAAAAACCACTTACTGAGCGCAATGCTAGTCTCAGAATTCTAACCCGAGCATCTGTTCTAAATTTTATAAAATTCGACTCTCGAGGCCGCTAAATTATAAAAATGAACCTGGGGGCATTTTTCACAGTTGGTCCGCGCATATGAAAATTATACCCCTCCTAGGGTAAACGGCACGTTACGGACTCAATGGTTCCTTTGGATTTCATGTTAGAGATACTGTACACGAGTTATTCTATTTATTTAGCATGTCCAGTGTGAACACACATCAAATTTAATTCCGGCGACACCGGGGCTCAGAATCACACGCCGTCTGAATGTCCTGCTTTGGAAAACATCCAGAAAAATGAAAAGTTTTATAGGTTCAAAAACCGAGTTCTTACATCATTTCCTCCTTCATGTTTTTCGTCCCTGAAAAACAAAACTATAAAAACAACTCGGGATACTGAGACCGTATCTGGCTCTCCCTCTCCCAGGTGCTCTCTTACACCCTCCTGTGCTGCCACAGCACACGAACTAGAGGAATATCCTGTCCACGCAAAGTCCGCTCCTATCGGTCCTCAATCACCACCGGGTTCTCTGCAAAGGTGGAAACATCCTCAATGTCCAGCTCTCCCCAGTCAATAATGTGTGTGGGGTCATGCACGTATTTCCTCAGCTGCGATACGTGGAAGACATCATGCACTCTCTCCAGCTGTGGGGGTAGAGAAAGATGGTAGGCGACCTCACCAACCTGGCACACGATCTCAAAGGGACCAATGAGCCTCAGGGACATCTTGCCTCCCCGTCCGAACCTCCACGTTCCATGCCACGGGGAGACTCTCAAAAAGACATGGTCTCCCTGCCCAAACTCCAAGGGCCTATGACGTCGGTCTGCATAGGACTTCTGTCTGCTCTAAGCCATCCTCATCCGCTCACGAATGACCTGCACGTTCTCCGTCATCCCTTGAACCAACTCTGGGCCCACGAGGGAGGTCTCCCCAACCTCCATCTAGCATAAGGCTGACCCGAAGGGTCTCTCGTAGAGAGACTCAAAAGGTGTCATGCCAATAGTAGAGTGGTAACTGTTGTTATATGCAAACTCTACCAAGGGCAGGTGATCATCCTAGCTCTGGACAAATTCTAATACACATGCTCTGAGCATATCCTCCAACACCTAGATAGTGTGCTCGGTCTGCCCATCAGTATGGGGGTGAAAATATGTACTCATTCGCAACTGAGTCCCAAATTCCTCTTGTAGGCCTCACCATAATTATGACGTAAACCACGCGTCACGGTAGGAGACGATCATCGAGGGTACTCCATTAAGGCGGACGGTCTCCCAAACATATAACTGCCCCAAACCCTCCACCAAGATCTTCTCCCTGGTAGAAAGGAAGTGTGCTAACTTCATGAGTCGGTCCACTATCACCCAAATGGAGTCATGGCCTTTCACCGTGCGCGGAAGCCCTGTGAAGAAATCCATAGATACGCCATCCCACTTCCACTCTGGTGTATCAAGGGGCTGCAACAACCCTACCAAAACCTGGTGCTCTACCTTCACCTGCTGACAGGTAAGACACTGAGAAACGAACTCGGCTACGCTCCGATTCATGCCAGACCACCAAAACTGTCGCTAAAGGACTCTGTACATATTCCACACAATGGGATGTATTGCCAAGGGAGAAATGTGGAACTCCCGCATCACCTCCTCTCACATCACCACTAGTACTACAACTCACCCCTGAAATAGGATCTCGTGATTCCTCCCTTGAGAATACCCATCAATTACATCGCCTATGGATATATGATCACGTGGTACCTCGCTGTCGGCATCTCCTAGCTGCGAATCTCTCACACGCTCAAGGAGCGAAGGATTAAACACCATCAACTATAGAAAAGATGTACCCTCATGCTCCACCAAGGTCAGCCATAGGGAGGCCAAATACTCTGAAGCTTCCCGCACGAAATGGGCCTGAGACTTCCTACTAAGGGAATTTTCTACTACATTTACCTTCCCTGGAGTGTATACTATCTCAAAATCATAGTCCTGCAGAAACTCCAGCCAGTGCCTCTACATCAAATTCAAATCCCTCTAAGTAAAGATATACTTGAGGCTCTCGTGATCTGGGTCGACCACAAAACACTCACCCAAAAGGTAGTGTCTCCATAGCCTCAAAGGAAAGATGACTACTGCCAGCTCCAAGTCGTGAGTCGCATAATTCTGTTCGTGGGGCCTCAACTACCTTGACCCATATGCAATCACTGCCTGCTACTGCATCAGCACACACCTGAGCCTAGATCCTGAAGCGTCATAGTATACCATGAAATCAACACCCTCCTCTAGAAGCCTCAACACTAGAACACTAGTCAGCCTCTACCTCAACTCCTCGTAGGCGTTATGGCACTGATCAGTCCAGGTAAATGTTCGTTCCTTCCACATCAATGCGGTCAAAGGGGCATCAATCCTGGAGAAGTCCTCTATGAACCTCCTGTAGTACCCTACCAGACCAAAGAAACTCTGCACCTCAGACACATTCTTGGGTGGCTCCCAAGAAAGCACTTATTCTATAATTGCTGGATCCACAGACAAACCATGTTTCATAATGACGTGCCCCAAAAATTGAACCTCGTGAATCCAGAACTAGCACTTCGAGAGCTTCCTGTTTAGATGGTTCTCTCAAAGTAAGTCTAGGACCATCCTCAAATGCTTCGTGTGCTCCTCCTCAGTCGCCGAGTGAATGAGTCTGTCATCAATAAAGAAAACCATAAATTGGTCCAAGTACGGCTGAAAAATCTGGTTCATCAAAGCTATAAAGATGGCAGGGGAATTCGTCACACCAAAGGGCTTCACCAAAAACTTTTAGTGCCCATATCAACAATGGAAGTCTAGCTGCGGGATATCAGCCTCACGAACCTACAACTGGTGGTAACCAGATCAAAGATTTATCTTCAAGAACCACTTTAAACCTCGCAACTGGTCAAAGAGGTCATCGATCCTTAGAAAAGGGTACTTGTTCTTTACTGTGGCCTGATTTAGGCGACGATAATCTACGAAAAGTCGTATACTCCCATCTGCCTTTTTCACAAACATGACTGGAGCTGCCCAGGGGGACACACTGGGCCAGATGAATCCCTTCTCACGAAGTTCATCCAACTGAAGTCGTAGCTCCCGAAGCTCTATAGGTGCCATCCGATATGCTGCATAAGATATCAGAGTCGTCCCTGGCTACAATTCAATGCAAAACTCCATCTCTCGCCTCAGAGGTAGTCCATTAACATCCTCGAGAAATACGTCCATGTAGTCCTCTACAACGGTAGGGATCCAGGTGCTTGTAGCGTTTACTGCTCCAAGAGCCATGCTCACCAGACGATGCAAAAAAGGTCAGGGTCTCCTGCTCAGAGTACCCATCTGCTCTGCTACGAGGTCTCATTCACCAAGGATGGTGAACCTCGTCCCATCAAAAAACTCGCCTCTGACTCGTCTGTGATGACAGTAGATCTGAGCGTGAACCATAGAAATACAATCCATGCCCAGTATGATATTATAAGGTTCCATCATGATGAAGAGAAGGTCCCATGTGAAACTCCCTCCTCTAAACGATAGTTGACGCTATCTGCAGATAAAGGTCACTAACAAGGCACTTCCCGTAGGAACCTCGAGGCTAAGTGCAGGTGTTAGTGCCTCTACTGGAAGCTCCAACTCTCGTACCAACAGCAGGGATATAAAGGAATGGATGGCACCTGTGTCTACTAGTACTGAATCATGTGAAGAGTAAACACAAAGCATACCTCGGACCATCTCGTGCGCTGGAGGGTCTCGAACACCCATGTCCTGAAGCTGCCCGCGACCCCTACCGCCAGCTCCCTGAGCTTGGAGTGGGCCGCCCGGTGGTGGCGGTGGAGGGATCTTGAAATGCTGTCCTCCACCTACTGGTCCTACCGCTCTACCTGTGCCACCTCCCTGAGGACCGCCCAGTCCTCACCTAGGTGACCCCTGGCCACGGTGTTGCCTCTGCCTCTATGGTGTGCCTGGTGCCTACCATGACTGATCAGTACGCCTGGTCAGGCAATCCCGTGCTAGGTAACCCAGTCTGTCACAAGCATAGCACTGGCTCTCTCCTTTTTTCCTCAGCGCCCTACGGCGCCGCTGCGGTATGCGACCCTGGCCCTGGGTCTGCTCACGGAAGGGCCTCCTTGGCTGAGGCCTAGCCCTCTATTATCTGCCTGCAAAAGACTCCGCTCTAAAGCGACCACATCTAGGTCCTGTTATCCGGTGCCCCTCGTCCAGGAAGCTCTCGGTCACAAGTGCTCGCTCCAACACCCCGGAGTAAGTGGGGATTTACAAGGGTACCATGCTAGCACAGATCTCTCTGTGAAGACCCTGCTTGAACTTCCACGCCCAGAAGTAGTTGTCGTGGATCATGTCCTGCAAGTAGCGTGTAAGATTAGTGAACCGGGATGAGTACTGGGACATGGACATCCCCCTTGCTTCAGCTCCAAAATCTCCTGGATCCAAAAGGAGTGTAAACACGAGGGGAAATACTCCTCCTGGAAAATCTTATGGAAGAAATCCCACGTGAGGGATGGCTCGTCATGGGTTTGCATCCCCAAATCACCCCATCGCTTGGTTGTCCCGAGAAAAATACTGACAGATAGGGCCACCATCTGGTCTGATGGGGTCTGTTCCAGCCTGAATAGCCATGCCCTTGACTCAAGCCAGTCCTCCGCCACCTAGGGATCTGGGTCCCCACGGATCCTTAGCGGCCTCTGATGCTAGAAGTCTCACAGCGCGCTCAGTATGTGTGCAACCTCGGCCTGTACTGCTGGTACTAACATTCTTTCCTCAGGTGGACAGGCTACTGCTGAATAACTGGGCGGAAGGGGATCATGTGAGGTTCGCCGAACTGATGCCTCTTCGCTCTACAGGTTGTCGTCACGAACTGGAGAGGGTAACCTGGCTGGCTGCTATCGTGGAGGCATCCTGAAAATTATCAAGGGATACCACGATCAGATGAGCATATATATATATATATAACATTAATAACAAAGGGGAGTTGACTCAAACAAGGACAGTCAAAGACTCAATCCTACGGGATGAATGTTTCAAAATTCCTTGCAACAAGTGTCTCAGCATGCCGAGTTGACAAGCGGGTTATCAGGGTCCTGGTGAATGGATACGTCGGCCACCAGTACCATTACTGGACTCCCTGGCCTGAGATCCGCTCTCGAGACACGCTGACATCATTTCCCTAAATCCCAACCAATTCCTTTTTAGGGACGTCCGAACAACGTCCCAAGGAATTAACCACCTCTGATACCACTTTTCCACGACCCGACCCTACCGGTCTCAAGCCACAACTACCTCAAGCATACCTCCATATTCTAGAGGCTGGCGAGCAGCACCGAAGGCATCACAATCTCTGGGAGGCCTTTTCCAAAGTACCTGTACACTCGCACACCCAACCCACTCGATGCATAAGTGTAGAGTAAAAAAGAAAACCAAAAGGAAAATAGCTATACCCCAACCATAATCATGCATCAACCACAAAAAATTAAGTAAAGTGCTGGAAGTAATGACAAGTAAACTGGAAAGTAAAAAGGAAAAAACACACACCCAGCCACAAAGGTGCCACAACCCGGCAACAGGTAACCAAAAGAAAACAACTGGATAGACTACCACCTGAAAACTCTATCACGACCGTGATATGTAGCTCTAACTGTTGTGAACTCTATGCTCCTCCGTAGTCACAATCGACTTGTCCGTCGTCTGCAAGGGCACACCAGGTGCGGGAAAAGCCCAAGCAAGTGTGAGTATAAAGATAATCAGTAGGATATTCTGAAAGCTTGAGGGAGCAAAAAAGGAGGCACTAAAGAGGTGAGTAGTAGACTAACTAGTTCATTGGAGAAGTTTAGTAAAGAGAGTGCATCTCAACCCAACAGAAATAAGTAAGCATCGACCCCAAGGAGTGGAAACGAAAGTAATGTTCCATTCAATATATATGTATATGCTCAACAAGAAATCCAAACGAGTGTGTAAGGGGATATCAATATCCAATATCAGCCCAGGATAAGACTCCATCAGTTCCATGTAAAACCATCCGCACAACCTAGCATCTTGTCTCGTCCACCTAGGAATCCCAAGTCAAAGGGGATCAATCACCGCACTTCGATACTATCCGCTTTGGGCGGCACTGACTCGCCTTCACGGTTTTAGGTTACGTCTCAAGGATGCGTCTCAGTGGGGAAAGTACCCCTCTTCCTTTTGGGTCTGTAGGTAACATTAAAACTATCACACCACTAGTCCGCACAATCAGGGTCCCGCTCTTGTAGTCACAACAAAAATGTCACCGACTAGCCTCATAAGAAGGGCTGAGTCTGAAATTCCAACGGGTGCCCACTACCCAGCCCTGCTGGAGGGTAAACCATAATACATCATCAAGTGACCCACTACCCCACCCTGCTAGAGGGTAGACCTGGAATGAGTCAATAGGAAACCCACTGCCCAGCCCTGCTGGAGGGTAGACCTAGAAAAAGATGACAAGCGACCCAATGCCCAGCCCTGCAGGAGGGTAGACCTGGAAGAAGTCGACAGAAGATCTACTTCCCAACCCTGCTGGAGGGTAGGCCTAGAAGAAGATGATGGGCAACCCACTACCCAGCCCTGCTGGAGGGTAGAGCTGGAAGAAAAAGACAGACGACCCACTGCCTAGCCCTGCTAGAGGGTAGACCTGGAAGAAGTTGACAGGCGACCCACTGCCCAACCCTGCTAGAGGGTAGAACCTCAAGAGTCGTTGGGTGACCCACTGCCCAGACCTACTAAAGGGTAGACCTAGAATCGGTCTGATAGCTCCGTACTGCTACTGACATCACCAGGTGTCACTAACAACGCCACCGTGCGTTGGTTCAGAGTGCGTCAAAAGGGATCTCCATCCAACACCTTACCATGTTTCCACATTTAACATGATCTCAAATGCTTCTCCACATGCCCAAATGGATTACATCGTTGCATTTCTCGTAAAAAAAATGCGCGAGATAGACTACTTACTATCCCGAAAAGGACAACCGGGGAATATGGTATTATTCACTGTAGCCAGCCCGTGTGGGGACCGCACCCCGATTCAAATACTCATCGGGAAAACTACACCATTGCGATGCTCTCGGAAAAACATGCGGAAATGACTACTCAAACGCCTCGAATGAACATCTCGTGAAAAAGGCGCAAAAACGCAGCACACAACTCAAAAGACGACCCATAGGACCCATGTATCAACTCCAAATTCAACGCCCAAAACCATTCTATAAATCACCATCTTGTCGCCAGGGTCTCAATTCCACTGACGACGCTCAAATCATACATCGGATGTGTCTGCACCATCCAAAACAAGAATCTCGACGTAGTACTTAATGATCATGTCACGCCACCGAGCTCCCGTCCCAGGAATTAAAAATCCCCAAAACCATCTCAAAACGTTTTCCTCGAGTCAAGGATAACACTTCTATAGACGACACATGAAATGGTCCCCCGTATCGAAAGTTACGGGTGTCCAAAGACGGAGGGGATGAAGCCCCTTAGGCTGGACCGGCCTGGCCGCCTAGTCCACCTGGTCTGGGCCGGCCCGTGCCTGCCGGCCCGGCTCGCAGCGCCGACCCGCATCTTGGCTGTGTGGGCCTGCCATTGACCCACGGTCCATGCTCATACTGATCAAGGTCCGATCATCCCGCGTGAAGACCCGAGGGACGCGGGTCTTTGTTCCCCCATGGGGTCGCGTGCCACGACTCTGGTCCACCCCTCCGCGCCATGGGCTGTGCCCACCACCTGTCGCCTGAAGTCGGAGCCCGCCGCCTGCCGCCAGAAACACGGAGTGCCACTGCTTTCCACCTGGAGCACAGAATTCCAACACCTTCTGCCATGAGACGAAGCGCCATAATTCTACTGGACCATCGCAGAACCGTCGGAAAACCTTGAAAAAGGTCGGAAACTTCACCGGAAAAACACCAAAAACACCCCGGACTTTGTGGGATCACTACGATCACCACGGGACTCGGATTTTTAAACCGAAACATGCATTGGAAATCATAGTACAATTTCTACTCAAATATGGGCTTCGCTCGACGATTGGACAACAATTTGACACGGGAGAATAAATTTAAAGGCAAAATGGAAAACAAAACGAACAAATCCTCCTACCTCGTTGGGCGTAGCCCGAAGCTTCGCGATTAGGATACCGGAGCCACCGCACCTTTCCAGAGTGGTGGAGGAGAGGTTGGATCCTTGTTGGGAGCTCTTCCGCTAGGGAAGAACAATCCAAGGAGAGGTGAAGAGGTTGTATGTCATGTTTGAATAGAAAAACACACTTAACCACCCACTCGTCGTTCCGTACCCGAACTTTCGTCGGGGCCAGGATTGAGCTGCCTCTAGGGTAAAAACCACGTTATGAGCACAACCCCGGTCTCGGAATTTTAATCTGATCCTCCATTCTAAAGGTTATAAAATTCGACGCTTGAGGCCGCTAAATTACGAAAATGCCCTTGGGGGTGTTTTTTACAGTTGGCCCGCTCCCATGAAAATTATACCCCTCCTAGGGTAAATGGAACGTTCTGGAATCAATAGTGCCCTCAGTGTTTTCGTCCAAGCTACATTTCAGGAATTATTCTATTTATTTAGCGTGTCCAGTGTGAACGCAAACCAATTTTAATTCCAGCCACACCAGGGCTCGGAATCACACGTTGTCTGAACGTCCTTATTTGGAAAACATCAAGAAAAACACGAAGTCTTATAGGTTCAAAAACCAAGTTCTTACAAAGTTAGCCCAAAAGATAATGGATAAATAAATAACAATTCTTCAATAATTTTAATAGTGATTTTTCAAAATCATAGTTTTGATAAGATGTATAAAATGTTCTAAAAGAAAATATACCTAAGTCTCTCAACATATATTCTCACGAAATAATGGAGAAAATTACCATAGAAACCTATTATTAATGGTTCGTAGGATTAATATTTTCACTCATGGAAATGAACACTAAAAAAATTAATCAACAAAAATTTCAAAAATTTAAATCATGGATGATCTAAGAGAAATTTCATCTATAAAAATCAATAAGTTATCTTAAATTTGGATTCATAAAATCTATTCATACATGTTATTATTTATTTATTCAGACCATTACTTCAATCATTCAAATTTATTAATAAATATTTTTTAAACATGTCATGATAGTTATCCTAAGTGATTTTTTTCTCATGGATCAAAAATTAACACAAGTTAAATGTGTGGCATGTATTTTTTTAATTATAAAAAAAACAATAGACTTTAAAAATAATGTGGTAGTGTCAAAAAATAATAAAATAAAAAATCATAATTGCTTTAAAATGAGGATCTTCTATTTATTATTCACTCCTTACTTATTTCCAACAATTTAAGTATGCATAAGTAAAAAATCAAATCAATAAATGGGGTTCATTAATTAAAGCTCAAAAATATTAGGCCATTGAAAAATACATCCTAAACTAAATTCTTAATATAAAACTAAAAAAAATCTTAGGAAGGAAATAAAAACTAAAGTCCTAGAAAATAAATAAAAATATAGGTTTCCTTTCAGAGTAATTTTATTGAATATATTAAGCTTGACCCTACCTCATATTATCATGTGATAAGAGTGTTATATAGTGGTAATCATATTAGATTTACATTATTATAACTTTTAAGTGCATTTGGTGGGCCTATTTTCCTCTTCCTCTATGAAAGCATCTTGAAACATTATAGTGGTAACCAAAATTTAATTATTTTTAATATTTTTAGGAAGAATTAAAAATACAAAAAAACATGGTGATATATTTTTTTCTTCAACTATTGGTTGAATTCATTCAAATTCTATAATGATCACTTAAAGTTCAGTATCTAGCTCCTAAGTCACTTTTTCCTTTTCTTCTTCTTATTTTTTGTTTATGAAATCTTTATAGTTAGTGAAAATTTTGGTATCTTCACTTTATTTCTCTTCCTCTTGTTATGATCCCATATTTTTAAGGAATACTTGAATACATGTCATAGTTTAGGTCCCTTATTTTTTGTTCTTTATATTTTCCTCCAAATTTTACATTTTCCCACTTGAGATCAGTATCCGAATCTTTTACTTTTTCATCCTACGCTTCTTACCCTATTTTAGGGAGAAATTTTACAAAGAAAAAAAATAGATTTATCTTTAGGGGTTTAATCATACTCAACCTCCTTTTTCATTATTTTAATGTCTTAAAATAACCTATTAAAACCAAATTTTCATTTTATCGAGTAGTGTATCATTATTTCTTAGGGATGGATGTGTAATTATTTAATCTTGATTATGGAATTTTTCTTTGAATTCATCAATTTGGTGTGAAGGGTCAAATATTTAGATAATAATCTTTTCTATCTTAGTTATTATTCCCTATAGTCATACCATCATAACCAAAAATACCAAATGAGTAAAAGTAATATAAAAAGGAAAAATAAGAACCTAAGATAAAATCATTAAATTTAAATATATGAGAAATTTATTTTATTACTAAAAAATTAAAGTAATATCTTTACTTATTACCCTATAATGAAACAAAATAAATTCTCAAAATTTATTGAAAGTTCTTCTTGGTCAATATCAATTTAGAAATTAAAAAACATAAAACACTAAACACTAAAAATACTTACTATTATTGGTATAGTTAGTCCATGGCCAATCATATGAAGACGAGGTTGGAGAAAATGATAATATAATAATAAAGAACTAAAATAGGAACAAATATAAAAATAAAATCTAAAATACTTTGTATGTGAATTTGGATAGTGAAAAAAAGTAATAATTAATAATAATAAGCCTGAAAGATCTAGTTTCATGCAATTATTAAAGTGTAAAATCCCATTATTCATCCAAATTATCATAAAAAATAAGTATAATCCTCTTGTTCTGGGTGAATACTCTCTCTCAATGACCATATTCTTTCCCAATGTTCATGATAGTTCAGTTAATTCTTAAGATAGGTAACCTAAAACCATATTTAAATTTAAAATTAAACCCACCCAGTGGTGATGGATAATTTCAATTCCTACTAATTAAATTTAATGTGGTTATCCCTCACTCAATACATACAATGATCATGAATGGAAGAACAAAATAAAAGAATAAAAAGACACAAAATATGAAAACCCAGTTTATATAAAGCATTAAAACAAATATTTAATAAAAAATTTATCCGTCAGTTACATACTTGGAATAAATAAATGAAACCCTCTCATGATATCCATGGGAGGGATAAAAAAAATAAAATAAAAATATATAGAAGATGAAAACAATAGCATCAAACCTATCATTAAATAATAAGAGAGAAAGTTTAGTTCGATTTTTTCTCTAACACCCCAAGCCCTTTATTTATAGGTATCAAAACCCAAAGTCTCGGCCTTATTATATTAAAAATATACCTCCTTGATCACTTGAATAGTCATATTAAAATCCTCTTAAATCCTTCTAAGTAGTCCCTGAAGGCTCATAGTTAGCCCATTTAAATTCATCTTGAAACCTCAGTGGATTAAAATATTCATGAACTTACACCCCATCACTGTAGTATTTTAGTGAACCATGGGAAATTTTACAAACTATTTTATATAGAATAAAATTTACTTCGTATATTCACATACACAAATTTTTAGTTCCACACCATATCCATGGGCATTTGGAGTGTAGAATATCCTTATAGGCCACTGTCGTTTTCTATATTGAGTTATAAAAGCTGTTTCAAATTTTTCTTTGCATGTATATTACACTCTAATATGGAATATCATAAAAATTTATCAATTTAATAATTTTTTCCTCTATCATTTTTCATCATGAAATCTAGTAGATCAACTATAGTAGATACCACAAAGATCATGCCCATTTCAATCATTGTTTCATCGTTTCTCTCCATCATGATTACAGCTACATCATTATCAGTATCATTCAGCCTTCATATTGGATTTATTAAGCTCCCATCATCATGAAAAACATTCATTTATCTCCCCTTATCCTATTTAGTGGGTCTCCCAAGTTCTTAGAAATTATTTTAAAGTCTTTCATAGAAACATAGTGTCATTAGAGATCGATCCAAATCTTTTTAATTTCAGAAATTGTGGTTCATCAGTGATAGGAGGTGGATATGATGAGATGGGATGAGGCTTTAGGTTTTTATGAGTTCTTTAAAAGATAATATTAGCACCCTTAGGACAAAATTCATTATTTTATAATTTTTAGAATAGTACACCATCTTCTGAAGTCCCACATATGTGTGATCTTCCTTCATCTTATATATAATAATATACAATATGGTATCTAATTAGCATAACTAGACTGGGTGGATCCATTATACTTCTATCTACCTCTTTTGTTAGCCCACACATGGGAGGTTATCAATCCCAATTCTTGCATGTGCACACCACTACTAGACATGTTCTTCTCTTGCCTCTTATCACCTACAATCCTTCATACATCATCACTAAACCTCACAAGGTATTTTCCATTCTTGGTCAGTCCTCTATATAGATTAGGTTGACTTCCCTTATGGTGGAAATGTCACTTGCCTCCAGGTTGAGGGTTGGCCATGTTTTGACCGCATTTTTTTGGACAAATTTTATCATTCAAAGCAAAAAAATCTAAAGTATTAATCCTTATTTAAATATATAAATAATTTATTCCTATTTATTTATTTTTCTAAAAAAATAAAAATATCATTGAGCCATAAATTAAATAACAATTAAATAATTACGAAACATTTATTGATTAAAGTCACAAATTAATAAAATTTAATACTAAAAAATGAAAGCAGAAAATGTTATTATCATTAATTGTGAGATATTTTGAAGTAAAAATATATAATAATATTTTTATTTAGCTAATAACCAAATACACTAATTTTTTTTCTTTAGTATTGTGATATTACTTATGATATATAATGTTACAATTATGAACATGATTTAAGATATATGTGTGTTTAGGTTGGGTCACCTTAATCAAGATTGAAATGTTTTCCCAATAAGTCAACATAGAATATGTTATAAATGGAACAATGTTGCATTATATTTTGGGAATCCACTATCAATTCAACGTAATGAGATAGAGTCTCTGTAATAAAGCATTGGTATGTTAATGTCATTACAGGATCCTATATCAGGATATTTTGGGTAGCTGATAGTATATTGGGGGCAAGCATGGTTTTTGTTATCACATGAATGACATGTGAGGTTGAATCCTTGAGAATACATTGATTGGATAATTCTATATCGATTAATAATTCATTCTATGTTGTCCTCTAGATATAGTGTTGTTTTTTTAGTTAAAATTTACATCAACCATTAATTTCATAAATTTTTCTTCCAAATATAATTATCTTTATATTATTCAACAAAAAAAACAAATCAAAATCTTTTCTATAAAACTTGTTTCATATAAAATAATATTTTCAGTGGAATTCCAAACATTTTGATGAGTAAGAAGAATTAGCTCCCTAAATAATAAAATTATCATTATTTAGTTTAAAGTTATATATATATAAGAACAATTAGTACATAAATTCTAAAAATAGATGAAATGAAAAAATGAAACTATACAATGTATGCTTCTAGTAGAATTTCACATAATCCAACATTGATTAAATTACCAAGATGAACAATATGTAGATATTTAATTTTTTTAATATCCCCATTAACATTTTATACTTATCTTCCACCTTTCCATGGCACACCCTTTTTGAAAATTGAATAGGTGGTTGGTAGGATTAAACTTTGAAGTGTTTTTACTACCTTTTACTATCATTTCATCTACCTCATTAACTTCTTTGGATAATGTTATTCATTTCTTTCTGATTCTTATCTTCCTTCTTCTTATTGGTTTTTATCTAATTCATCTCCCTTCTACTCATCAATTTTATTACCTTCACTTCCTCCCTCAAAACATTATTATTTTCTACTAAATTATCAAGTGGTATCTCAAAACAAATTAGGGAATATAGTACCTAGTGATTCTTAATATTCTGAAGAGAGTATTGGTGATTTTTCAATAAGTTCTCACAATTTTGTAGATTTCTCATAACATGAGAGATACATGCAAAATTTTCGGATAAAAATATTAATTTACTTCGAGGGGTGAATTAGTGAAACATTTTTCTTTTCTATATTTCACCTAGAAATAAACTTTTTTACTTTTTAGAGTGAAAAATTTTAAGCTATTAAAAATAATTCAAGAAAAAAACATAAATTACATAATGAATTTATAATAATTCCCAATGAGAATGAATATATATATATATTTATCATGATTTGATAAAACTTACGATCACATAATCCACTAGTTCAACATGTTGGATACAACAAGTGGGGTTTATCGTTGTACTTTTGATACATAATGTGCCTTCTTAACTTGTGTAATGTGCTCCCACACAAAAAATGATAATATAAAATGAAATATAAATAATAATAGGTTTTTAATCAAATAATACTTCCATAAATTTTTTGTTATACTTATTCCCCTTTAATTATCACACACGCAAGAAATATTCTCTGATATGGTGAGTGATCTCCTTGTACTTTCTATTTTCTATACTTTATCTCAATAACTCCATGTGTACTGAATTGACATTCCTATTATATATAGTAGACTTTATAACACCTCAATGTTCTGATATTAAATTCTCTTTTAAATAAATACTATGTTGAATATCTTGTTTCACATGCAACATTGAACTGAAAAGAAATCATGATACCTTTTATGAAGGTAATATCATAAGTTTTGAAAGTGACTGTTATAATGTCACCATTGAATAGGAAGGTATAAATATAATTAACCATATTTTTAAATATATATATATAAAGAAAAATAAAAGTTTATTTTAATACCAATTCAATGATAAATTCAATTAGTATATCAAAATAACTAATAAGATTATTATATGATTAAAATTGTATTTTATTAAAAACTGCCTTTTAGGTGATATGTAATTTCACCTTAAGAAAATAAATATATTATGGTATAATTTAAATTAAATATATTATTTATTAGCTTTAATTTAGTTATTAATTTATTGGAAAAAAGAATAAAAATAGTTAATATCTAAAAATTCATTTTCCTATTAAAAAAGTGTTTTCACTATATTTTATAGTTCCATTTAAAAGTTAATCATATAAATTTTAGAATTTTTATTTAAAAAAATGAACTTCATTTTTTACTCAACATGTAAAAAATATTTCAAGCCAAAGTTTTTGGTATTTTTCTAAGAAAGTTTATTTTTGGATGAATAGTGAAAAATGTAGTTTATAACTATATCATAGATTTTATGAGATTATCAATAACTAAGTATGAATATAAAACTTATAAAAACATTTCATGACCAAATATTAATTTATGTAGTGAAATTATTCATTTAAAAATACTCTATTGTATTTTGAAAACAAATTTTTTCCATTTTAAAAATTAATCAATAATTTTCTAATAAATACTATTTTTATTCTTTTTCTTTTAATTAGGTTTTCAATAAGTTTAATTAGTTTTTAGGTATATTTTAAAGTCACATAAATCTAATTTGGTTAATAATAAAAAATTAGTGTCATTAAAATAAAAAACCTTGATAGTTTTTTCCAAAAACATAACATATTTTCTAAATTATACACATATTCTAAAAATAGGTTGTTATGAGCTACATGCACTAATATTACAATTAATTTCCCAAAAATATAAATTTTATTTAATAAAATTTATTTAATATTTTTAAATAGTATTTCCTAATTATGTAATAATTCCCATTATAGTTTTTCATTAAAAGAAAATTTCATAGGTAAAAATTAGTTACCATGGTAAAAACATAAAAATCATAAAGATGAAAAATCTAAGTGTAAAAGTCTTTAACAAGTTAAAATGTGTTTGAAAATGTAATTATGATGATTGATAAACATTTTCCCTTCACATAATATATTATTTTCTATTATTGTATCCAGTTGAACCCTGAATAGTGACTTTTCCATTTATATGATTACAAAATTCCATTCCCACCACATATAAAAAGATCATTCACTACCTTACTTCTCCTCACATCAAAATCCATGTATTTCAACAAAAAATATACCCATATCCCTACCCAAAATTTCTATCCACATTCTATTGGTTTTTTTATTCTCAAAAACCACCCTTCAGAATCTTAATCCTTTTTGCAAAGTATTTTTCCAACGAATAAGGTAGAAATTCCTAATTACTCTTTTTTACATTTCATTTTATTATTTATTCTTCAAAATAATAAATATATATATTTTATTAATTATAATATAATTTAATCTATATTATTAATAAATTTAAATTTTATTATTATTATGGAATGATCATTAACTTCCCTTCCCCTTTTTCATAGAAAAACAAAAATATAGTTAGGTGTTTGTTTGAACCACAACCTCCAATAACGAAATGTATGATTTTTCAAAAAACAATTTCATGGATGGTAAAAATTGGTAATTAATTTATTAATATGTAATTTATAACCTTTTTAATATCTTCAAATGATAAACCATTCTTAATCTTGATCTTGTTTTATGGAAAACGAATGTGTCGCTTGTACATACGTGTAGACTAATACCTCCACAAAAGTGACATATTTTGTTATTCATGTATTATTTTATTCAATATAAATTTCTAAAAAAATAATAATCAACACATTAAATAAATATCATTTTGATTATTTAATAATGATATTATACCAAAATAATCAATTTTATAACCATTCTCACTAATAGATTATAACTTGTTTAGGTCGGCTTAATCTACCACCAGAATAATGCTATATATTTCTATAAGAATATTGAAATATAAATACTATTGTTATTATAAATTAATGAGAAAATATTTTTTGGTTAATTATTATGGAAACAATATATTAAATATTAACTTATTATTATTTTAACAGATTTTTGTTCATTAAAATTTATGGAAATAAGCCCATCACCACCATCGTCATCACGAATCAAAACTAAAATACTTGTGAAATTAAATTATAATTATATAAAATGTTATAAAACATATATTAAAGTAACTACAATGATATTATAATTATGAAATATAAATTTATAAATAATAATCGACAATACTATTATAAAACTAGTACTAAATTATACAATTGAAGCCGGTAATATCTAATGATGAAAATAAAAAAACTGACTAACACATTTGTAATAAATAATAATAAATGAAGTTTATAAAATTATATATATATATATATGAATAAGTTTCATAAATATGTTATTATGATAGTTATTTTTTATATAGGAGTTTAGATAATGTTCGTTTAAGCAGTGATAAAAGGTAATATTTTTTGTTAACTCAATTTTCATTATTGAGTTGTGATTGTTCTTCTTGAAATTTATTTGTATAAGTTAGATATACTCTACCCTATTATTATATTATTTATAAATATATCTTTATTTTATTATTATTTAAATTTCAATCATTTAAAACCCTTTTCAAATGTTACATATATAATTACAAAAACAATTCTGTTCAATTAGTTTGTGAGTTTTGCGTGTCAGGATCCATAAAATGGGATTGTGGAAGGGAGAAGAGTAGTTATAGTTGAATATTAAAATATATGTGGTGATTATAAATGTGATTAAATATTTATTTGCTTGAATGAAGTTTATTAGGGTTTCTCTACTACTTTGGAGACTACGTTTGTGGAATTTTTTCATAATAATAGTTCATGGTGTGAATTTTTATTTACAATGTGAATGATCATGGTATATTTTTTTAGTTATTCTACCTTAAAATGATTAATGGAATGAAAGTATATATTTTTGAATTAAAATCACTCCATGTTTAATTATATTTATTACTTTGTTTCAACAGATGTGAACTGTGTAAGGTTTATAGTGTGCACTAGCTATTCACACTATAAATGGGGTGATTTCCAGGGTATCTATAAATTACAACCTCCCTCCAATTTCCATTATTCTAAAATAATTTATATCAAACATCAAATGATCCTTAGTTTATTTTGGGAGCCCAAATATTATCTGATATTTATCATTCATTCTTGACTTCCAGATATTCAATATTGGTGATTTTGGGTGATTCCTTCTCTTTCTCTCTGAGTTCTTCCCATATTTCTTCAAAGGTTTCATTGTGGATATGTTGATTTAGAGTTAGGGACTTATTGGGATATTATTTTTATGATAAATAAATATGTTTTAGATTTATGTTAGGATCCCTTTTGTGGTTGTGGCCCAACATATCATCATCTCTTTCATTGGATTTTTGCAAAAAATTGGAAATATTATTTAGAGGTTGGGGATTTAATTTCTCTCCATTTTTTCTGTTCATTTGCGAGATTATCATATTTTTTGTCTTCCTTAGTTGAGTTGATTAAATTTAAATAATTAAGATTATAAAAAAGGATAATTAAATTGAATGGAATCTTGTGACGCATATGGGGATACCAGGTTTCCTCGATATTCATTTATGAGATTGTCATAATTTGGAATTTCAGCCTTTACATTATGAAATACCAAGAACATTGATGTATATTATATAATATCATTATTCATTTTTTTTACCACTATTAGAGATATTGAAGATCATGATACATATTTTTACCCCTTGGGGGATGTAGAATGTAGAGATATGATACTCATTAATAAACTCCTTTATCTTCAGATTTTATGGTACACATAATCTTGTGCCAAATATCATCAATATTATTTCATTCATTTTTAAATATGAGGATTTATTTTTTATTATGTCATTCACTTTATTTTTTATATATATATCATCCCTTTGAGTACCTTTATCTTCTCCATGAGGGATGTTTGAGCAATAACTTGTGAAAGGAATGAGGATGTTCCTTCCACTGTGATTCTCATACCCATCATTTGAAAGTGCAAGAACCTCAGGTCTCTATCAACCCTCATCATGGATAAGGTTATAAGATCATTTATCCTTATATAATCTTCCACATTATTCATCTTTATATTATGGTATTGGATTGAGTAGTAATAATATTTGATCAGATCTAACCATCTTTATCAGTGCATATGAAACTTTTTTTATGTTAACATATACTAGAGGCTCTTATAAACCGTATATGTTTCACAATTATCCCCATAGAGATAATTTTTTCAATTTTTCAATTCAAATGACATTGTATCCAACTCATGATTAGGAATTGGGTAGTTCTACTCATGAACTTTCAGCTACATTGAGGCATCTGCTATCAATTTATCATTTTTATTACCATATGGCTCAATCCTTTCATTAAAGCATTATTGAATACTATAAATATTTCCCCACTTGAGGGTAGTGTGAGTATTGGTGTAGTGATAAGACTGTTTTTCAATTCCATGAATCATTTCTCCATAAATACTTCACTCCCTTTCAAGTTATCATGGTCAGTGGATTCTACAATCATGAGTAGTTCCACACAAATCGTCAATAGTTCCCAATTAGTCTAAGGAAACTACATATCTCCATTAAAAATGTTGTTCTAGGCCATTCTTAAAAATTTTTATCTTATAAGGATCTACTAACATCCCATTTCTGGGGACAACACACCACATTTAAGAAACTCACTCCATAGAAAACTCACATATATTGTAAATTTCATATAGCTTTTCATTTTGAAAGGTTATTAATAAAACATTTAAATGCTCCTCATGATCATCTTTATTCTTGAATCATATCATAATATAATCAATAAATACTAACAAAAATATTTCAATCTAATATATAAAGACTCTATACATTAAGTCCATAACGATTACTAGAGAATTAGTGAGTTCAAAAAGAATCAATATAAACACAATGTATCCATACCTTCCTTTAAAGGATGTCTTGGGAAAATCTTCCATCTTCACCATTAATTGGTGTAATCTAGACCAAAGTTCCACCTTATACGACACAGTTGATCAAATAATTCATAAATATATGGCATAAGATATATATATTCATTATCATGATTTTTTAGTTCATGATATTCAATGAAGAGGTGTATTGAGACATCCTTATTTTTTATGAAGATGACCAATACACCCAATGATGAAGAATTTAGTGATATAAATCCATTTTCTGGATTCTATTTTAACTGATTCTTAAGTTTTTATAACTCTATTGTGGATATTCTATAGGGATTCTAGGATATGGGAAAAGATCTAGGTATATGTTCAATTGAGAACTCGACCTCTCAACTTGGAGGAAGAGCAAGCAAATTTTCCGTTAATACATTGGTTTTTTCACTCACAATGGAAATGTATTTGAGAATTATTATAAACTTTATCTCAATCATTTGATCTAGATATACTTATTAATAATAAACTTTTATCCATGATGGATAAGTAGATTCCAACGGTGACTCATCCTTCTCCTTCCACTTATAGAGAATTAGAGGATGACTCAAGATATTAAAATTGATTTTCTATTCTTGGAATATTATGTTGTATATGTTAATCCAAGCCCAATATAGAATCAAATTACACAAAAAAATTTATGAATTTTTTTTATAGGTTCATTACACAAACATTAACTAGGGAGGAGTTATACACTTTTGATGTAATAATTTTCATATTTATTAATCTAAGAGATATCTCAAACCTCATGTTTTGAGGCGATTTTGAAAAGTTATACTAAGATTTTAAGATATAAAAGAATGTGTAGAAATAGAATCAAATAGTATTTTCAATATTATTACATGAACAACCAACATACCTATAACCACATAATTTTCAGTATCCACCTCAGTAGTGAATATAGCATATGTCATTCCTTTATCTCTAAGCCTCAGAGGTTTTTGTCATTTACTATGTCTAACAACCATTTTCTTAGGTCATTAGCATGAATAATACTTTTCTTCCTTGTAGTTTAAATACTCAACTATTGGTTGAGTATTGATCATAAACATTTCTATGTTGTCATAATAGTGGGATAATTTACCTATCTTTGGAATTGATTTTATTGAGGCTCCTGTTTTCCACACTTAAACCATTTTCTAGTTTCTTTTAGATAGTTTATGGTATTATTTTTCAAAAAAAATTATATAGGGGTGGTTATGTTTTCTTTTATACATGGTATTTTTCTATTAATCCTCATAAATTAAAATCCATTTTCCTCTTTGTATTTCCATACCCTCATGACCATTGAAAATCCCTAATCTCTATCTTGACCTTAAGGGTGAAATAGATAATCTATTCATAGATATTAAATTATGAGAACCCAATTTTTTAAGGCTTATATTTAATAAACAAAATAATATATCCACCTTAATTTCATTGTTGATTAAAAATATAAAAGTGTATTGTACAATCTTTCTGAATCTTTACTCATAAGTCTCGATAGACTCATATTACTTTTTCTTCAATCTAGTGAACTGCCTCTCTATTAGAAAATGAAAAGCTTTAGGAAAATATGTATTGAAAATATTTTTTCAAATTCTTTTCATTCCTTGGAATCTATTTCCTATTTGGTCTTCATGTTCTTAAACAATGTACATCCCCAAAAAACTTCCCATTCTAGGTGATAAATTGCTAGTAAGACCTTCTCTTATTCTTATCATTAGAGATAAAGTAATATCTTCTTAATGAAATTAATTTATTGTCACATGATGAGGGGATTAGAAGATCCACAAAAGGTAGTATCCCATTAATACATAAAGGACTCAACCAAAACTTTATCTTCTTAGAAAAAATAATTAGTTCACATGCTTAAATTTATTATTCATAACTTAATTCAGTTGAGCCAGAACATCAATATAGTTTTTATCTCCCAGTCCCATTAGGTTAGGGTTCACATTAGGAAAATAATTACATTACTAATGGAATTAGTTATTGTAGAAATTAATCATATTTCCCACTATTAAATAAAATAAAGGAAAATTTGGGATTTGAATACTTAAAATGATATGAATAAAAAAAGAAACTATGAACATATAAGGAATAACTTATAAATGACACCTATATCCTAAGTTATGATTTTGAAGGTTTCAATATATGTATTCAAAGATAATTTTCATATAAATATTTATAAGATATCAATCTATTCATGTCTTCTATATCATTTAGTAAATAGTTTGTGAATTTTACAAAGCATATCCTCTAGGAGTGTCGAACCTAATATACATTAATGCCTCATTTTCTTCCACCAGGTATAAGTTGATTTGATACCCGACCATACATTTATGGGTCATTAACACTAGGTAAATTTATTTTATATCTATATCCACTTAAATTTTCCAAACATATATGTAATTTCTTAGAAATCACCCACTCTATACTTCACTAAAATTTAAAGACATTTTCATATACTTATACATATCTCTATGATTTTTAATAAATCAATCTTTTAATAATCACCAAAAATAACTAGAACTATCTCAAATATCGATTAGAGAAACTCAAGACTCTTACATATATTATTACATTATTTTTCATTAAAATAACCAATAAACACAACCTAGGGATCAAAAGGCATAATATCTTTGGAATGCTAAGTTCCCAATACATGAAAATGTGAATAAAACACAAAAACATTATTTTATTATCCATAATGATATCCTAAATACCTTTTAGATCCCAAAATTTAATAGGATAACTTGGGTAAAGCATAAACAAAATGGGAGAGGTATAAATCATAATAAGGTAATAATATTAATAAAGGAGCATAACATATGAGCTAATCAGAATAAACTAATATTATATAAGGAAAGGCTCAGGAGTAATCATATGTAATCTTGAAAAAAAAAGATTCAATCATAAGATTATATAATCATAGTAATTTTATAATACCATAAAACAATATATAAGTATAATTCACGGCTAACCACGAAGACAACAACACATGGTGGATAGAGTCCTATCCTTGATTTGGTTTGCTCCTTAATCTCATATATATCAACTCATGAGACATACAAATTACCCAGCTCATTTGATTAATAAATGGTAACACCTAAAATAACATGTATATGCATATCTCTTCCGTATAATGAAATCATTCATAAGTAATAGGCATCATAAAAACTCATTGAAGAGAAATGAGTTACATAACAATGTATTATTACATCACCAAATGTAATATCATAATGAATTTAATGAAAAAGGGATTACATAATTCTTGGAAATTTGTATATAAATAAAAAATCATATTATATGAAAATTATGTCCAATTGAATTGAATACATTAAAAGAAGTGGACAAATAATTTTGGAAATATTTATTTTAAGTTTGGTTTTAGGTAAAAGTGTAAATAATTATTAAAGAGGTTGAGGGTATAATAATTTCTATAAAATATTAATTTAAGTAAAATGGTTTTTATAATAAAATGTGTATTTTTTATAAACCATGTATGGTTGAAAATATTTCATTGAGTGGTAATTTAAATGAAGCAACAAAATTGATAAGTTCCCTTTAATTGTCTATTATTTACGAAATAAATTCATAATGGAACCTTCAGAACATGCATATTTCCATCAAGTAAAGGTGAATTAAAATAGGTATATATGTTTGGGACATATAATAATAATATATAATAATTAAATAAGAATAATAGATATAGAAATTGAGTTATTGAGAGAGAAATAATAACATAAATAAAAATGGGTGGTTTAGAGAGATCTATTACCTCATATATAGATTCATTCTATAGAAACCAAGGCTTATCATACATGTATATTACATAATTTTATATGAATATTAAAAAAATTAAAAACATAAATGCTTGAGGACCATAATATTTTAGTTTATTTTAAAACTTGGAAAAAATATTCTATCTTGGGAAAATATCTTCAATGTTTCTCACAAAGATATTCCCCTTTAATACTTCTACTTAAAACCTTTCTTCATAACCTTGGTAAAGGATATATAAGAAAGGGGTGAGATCAAATTATCATTAAGTTACATAATCATAAGGCGAGCATAAGGGTATGATAACATGGGAGTAACATTTTAAGATCATACCCTATATATCAGAGATCATATACATGAGTCATAAAATAAAGATTGGCAGTTCATAAGACATTAATCGTAAGGGAATAAAGAAAATAATCCATGACACTATAACATGGAAATAAGATAGAGAATTTGTGGCATACACATAAGAATATAAAATTGTTTCCATAGTATTCTAGGCATCACTTAAAAGGACATATTAGTAGTATGGGTTTACTCCCCACACAATCTTGATAGTAGTGTTTCACTCCCATGACCATATTAGTAGTCAAGGTTAACTCCCAATACCATCTTAACAGTCAATGTCCTTTTCTAAACAAATATCAATCTCTATTCTAGACATTTTTATCTCATGATATATATAAATATTTACCCAATTCATTTGAGAGAGATATCTATCCCACTCATCTCATAATGAAATCATACATTTGTGTGCCATAAGATCATAAGAAATCATATCATAACCCGTAAAATGAAATGGGTATCGTAAACATGTAATAATATCATAACCTGTGTAAAAGAGAAGACTTTCATAATCACTTCTTTAAATTATAACCCATTAGAGTAAGCAGTTTTCATAATAATATAACATGTGAAAGAGAAATGGGTTTTATAAACCTCATTACATCAATACATAAACCATTAATAGAAATAATATGAGTGGAATCTTTGAATCTTTTCCCTTGAAAGGCACGTGTAACACCGATAGATGTCATATTATATAGAAAATAATTTGTAAAGATATCATAAAAATGTTTAATGAGTAAATTAAACTTTATTCTTTGAAAATACTTTTTTAAAACATAAGGCCTTTTAAAAACCATTTTCTTGAAAATAAACCTGAAAACTTTTATAGGAATCTTGAAAAAGTTTTGAAAACCATTTTCCTTGAAAAATTAAAAAAGAAGCTTCAAACAATTTTGAAAACCATTACATCAAAACATATAAATGAATGTTGAAATTTTTTTGAAAATAATTTTCCCCCAAAACTTATAAAACAATATTGAAATTTTTTTGAAAACCATTTCTTTGAAAACTTATAAATGATGCTTGAAAACATTTTGGAAATCATTTTCCTTGATAAATTATAAAATAATTATGAAATGTTTTTGAGAAACATTTTTTTAAAAACATATAAAGGAATATTTAAAACTTTTAAAACAAATTTTAAACATAAAATATTTTGGGATTTTTTTTTTAGAAAAAATAGTTTTTAAAGTACATAGATAACCAACCGAATAGAGTGATAAAGTCATATTTTTTTAAAAACACTTTCTTATTTATGTTATGTACTAAAGAGTGAAAAAATGGTACCATTTCTTAGATACAAAAATAATAACCAGAGGTTAATAATATTTATGAGATTTCATGAGATATTTATCTTATGATTTCATCAGTGGAAGCATAATCATAAATAATCTCAATAAACGTTGAGATTGTAGCAATAAACCAGTACCACTTTGGTAACATTGAATCATAATATAATGGAAATAATAATATTAAATGAAGATTAAAATATAGTTAAAATTATTATATTCATGATATAACATGTCAAAGCCAATATATACTTCTCATATAAAAATATGGGTGGATAACATGGCATGTGTCTCAAAGAAGGAAAATTGAGAGAGAATTACCTTACCAATTTGGTATATTTTGAAACATAAACTCCATGAAAGAAACATCATAAATGGATATGTAAATACCCATAAAATTAATTATAATAATCATGTAATACATCCATCTACAGTATATACACAACAAAAAAGAAATTAGTGGTGAATAAGGGATGTATCTCACATATATAAAAAGTTATATGTGAAAACCCTTACATTAAGTCTTGAATTTGTTCATACACAATAGAAAATACTATATAATAAATATAAGTTTATTATAAATATACCACAAAAAATATTATTATATATAAAACCATATATTTATTTATATTACCCACTTATTAACAATTCTATGTTGATCTTACTCTTTGGGTAATATCTGCTTTGTTTCCATACAAGATTTAAAATTTTATTCTCAATCCTTTTACTTAGATCATGATTTACTTATTTAAATAGTTTATAACATGATATAAATATCATATATATTTATTATATAAATATTTATTACTAACTATAAACAATATAAATATGGAATGGAATACACCATTCATGGAGACGGTAGGTCGTACGTACGCACAAATGTTGTTTCTGATTTATTATCATTGTGAAAGATATAAAGTAAATTAAATATATGTATATATATATATAAATTCTTATTATAGTATCATTATTATTTCATATATATCATATAAATTTAATAAACAAATCTTTAATATGCTCTTGGTAAAGTGTGAATGAATCACATCTCTTGGAGGAGGTGGTAGTCCACATGTCCACAAATGAAGTTATCATTTTTACACAAAATAAAAATTTGGAAGGTACGCATTAAATAATAATAATAGAAGGTTAAATTCATAATAAATATCATATATATCACATAAAAATATAGTTTTTAATATAATTCCCAACCATGAGAGGTGGTAAATGAAAAATGAACAACAATGTTTCGTGAGGGGATATTTTTTTCGTACACAAGAACGGTAATATTTTCACCCATCAGATAGAAGTGTGTGTGATTCAAGGTATAAACCTTATAATAAAAACATATAAATATATTTATGATAATTATTTTATTATATAATAATTTAATAAAAATATTTTATGAGGTGGAGAATGAAAATAAAACAAAGGAACTTGAAGAAGGATTTTACCTCTTCTTTGGGTTACTCCTCTTAGTTTGAACCAAAGGGCTTCATTGGTTGGATTTATTCCAAAAGGGAGGATTATAGGATGAAGGGATTTATTTTTGGAGCTTATGTTATTATATTTATTTTGATAAAAATTTCTTGAGATGTGTGAGTGCCTTTTTATAGTGGACGAGGAGTGTCTTTCTCGTAAATATTTAAAAAAGGAATTCCACCTACGTTTTCTCATGTCAAGTGGCTCTAATAATGATAATAATTCTATAAAAGGGAATATGAGGTCGAAATAAGAACATAAAATTTATTTTGTACAAGTTTCATGATCATTTTGTGCCTTATGTTTAAGGTTTTGTCCTTTGTTGAGATATGTTTTCTTTTAATCACTGTAATAAATTTTAATCACCTACACTAATATTTTGGGTCAAATTTAGTTGAAATTTTTAGAAATTATAAATTATTCTAATTCAAAATATTGAATCCATTTTTTTTAAATTCCAATCACATAAGTTAAAGAAATTAATTTAAAATTAATCTCGTATAGTGGATGATGATAAAAGTTTTTTTAGCGAAAATGTCCAAATGTTTAAAATGTTTATATATCCAATTTTATTGTGTAATTATTTCTAATGACCTAATTTTTTTTAATTTATCTATAATTTATATAATAATTCTTTAAAAACATAATTAATATTTTTTAACTATATAAATAAATTAGATTGAAAATCAATTTTGAACTAAAATTCAGTGTTTTTCACTATTTATCAAAAAATGAAGCTTGTTATAAAAATACAAAAAAATAACCCAAAGTAAATTTTGATATTACTTATTTAAAAATTAAGTTTAATTTATAAAATAAAATTTATAAAATTTTCAAAAATATGATTAAAATGGGTTCTCCAATAAAAGGCACTAAAATCACCTTAAAAAAAATACATCTTTTAATTAATAAAATTGGATTTGTTCTTATCTTATAACTATAAAATATATTGTATGTTTTCAAATATATTGATTGAATTTATAAATATTATTTAAAAAAATATAAAAATTGGTTTTTTTAATTAATTCTGATAAAATTGTATTTTTAGATAGGAACATAGTTTTCTTATAAAAGTAATTTATTTATTTTAAAATAGTTATTTTAATCTCTTATACTAATTTATAACCAAAAAATTCATTTTGTATATATATATAAATCAAATTTTTAAAATTTAGGTGATCTTATCTGTGAATTCCATTCCAAATAATGGGTGGGAGCTATAATAATATTTTAATAATAATATTAAAAGTTTATTGTAGTTTGGAAAAACTCAGACTTGAATGTTATGCAAGCTATCAATGGGACTAAATATTGTGTGTAAGACAAGAAAAATTTGTTTTTAGTGTACTAAAAGAAAATATCATTTTTTGTGTGGCATAAGATTAACATATTTTTGCGTATAATGTAAGCCAAACTTAGATATTTTGTATATAAAAAAATCTATACTAAAAGTTTCATGAACTGAAAAATGTGAAAAGATTAAATTAATTCAAAAATTAAAACAATTCACAAAATCTCGAGGTGTTACATTCTACCCCCTTAAAAATGAATTTTTTCCTTGAATTTAATCTATGTTATCACAAGATGAATAACTGAATGTTCTGTTATTAAAAACCAACATTATAAAAATGAATATTAAAACTTCCTTTTAAAAGATAAAGTTGTAAACATAAAATTTACCCAAATTAACTCAAAAATAGGTTTCTGCATAGGATAACATGAGTGGGAAGTGAAAAAATGAGCCTAGAAGAGAAATCTAACTATCATGTTATGATGGATAGTGATAGAGAACATGGTTAGAAGAGATTTAACAATCACACAACCATAAATCTATGATGATCTAAGGGTTAATTTGATTTATAAAAAATAATGTTACAAGGATAACATTTTTGGTTTAAGTATCCTTTTTGAAAAAGTTAATTAATTTTCATGAAAAGATATAATTACATGATTTCAATACAACCTTACCCCTTGTTGTGACTTGATCAACATCCACTTAATCTATTATTCCAAGAAATGAAGGTGAATTTGTTATTCATTAACCACTAACAGATCATGAGATCCAAAAATAGAATGATTGGTCATTCCGTATATCATTATCACAACAAAAAAGTTATCAAAATTTAACAAATATACATAATGACTTATATGGTGAGATTATACTTTAACATAAACCATTCCATAAATGGTTAACCTTTTAACCCTTATGTAATATATAAGTAGAAAAATTTAGAAATAATGTCACTAAATTTCCCAAAAATAGATTAGAATTGATCCCTCATATATCAAAAAGTAGCTCTTGGTTGTTGAATACCAAACATGTGAACAACTTCATCATATATTCTATTGAAACATGGTAATAACTTCAATTAACACAAATCCATTTTTAAAACATGAATGTTTCCTTATTCCAAATTTTATTAGATGTATTTATTAAATCTAAAAATGTTGTAAACTTCATCTGTGATAGCATAAACAAATTTTCAACAATCCCTTAATTAGTTACAATGTAATCAGTACTATCCAATTTAATTATTTATATCCAACATATCTTTATATAAATAACATTATCTTAATATTAGGAACATATTATTGGTTATATTTCCCTTAATAATTGTTTTACCATGAATATAAACTTTCCATTAAAACACATGTATAGTCCATCAGAACCATTTAACATATTATTGTAAATCCTTAGAAAAAAACATAAACTAAATGATCCTTATATATTTCAATATTCAAATGACATAATTATTGAATCCAAACATATAAAAACATTAATCATTCCACTTAGTTCTTAATCCATAAGAAGTATACCATAATATATTACTTAATACCAATTTTATTTTACATTCCATCTGTGGTCTCATCATCATCAGCAATATAACCACTACTCATACCACCTTTTTTATTCTCTTTTGAAGATTTCCAAATAGGACATTGATTTTCATAATTTCTATTAATTCCAAACTTAAATAATTCAACCTTTGATGATTTCATTGGGAGTCAAATATTAACATCCATTGCGTTAACCAAATTATTCATATTACCTTTGTAGTTACTTTCTTGGTTTCCTTCTTTTCCAAAATCAAAACATCTTCATGCTCTTATAAGGAATTCACATAGGTGATTATTTACACATTCTTAACAAAAAAGGAAACTTAATATTCTTTCATCTATGGTCTCCATTACCCAAACACTCCATGAACGCCTTCTTATCTTCCTTGGTGAGTTCTAGAGTTGGTTAAGGTATATGTAGTTAATCATGGTCCATTAAAACCTATTAGGAATGATAACAACATATTTCACTCCAATGATGAACCCATATTATGGATCATAAAATAATTATCCATAACATTCGATGTTAACCAAGTTCTATTTGGTTCTCTCTATTGACTAAAATCATAAAACATAGTATGAGAATCACTTATCATAGAGAAAAACCCCATTATCATGAAAAATAACTTCTAGGATGTAAAAAGTATGAAACCTTCCTATGAAACCATAGGTTTATCCTAGGTTATTCATAGTAAACTTATATTTAAATCCTTCATGATGATTTTTAAAGCATACTTTAATTTCCAAATCATATCCCTCGGGAGTGTCAAATTTGGTTTGCAGTAAGGCTTATTATCATGCACCAGTTCTTGATCAAGTCTAGCTTAATATGGTGTTTTTGTGTTACCCCTATGTATATCTATGAAAATACATATACACTTGTTGAATCAAGAAAGGTATGTATTTCTAGGAAACCTGTCACTCTATCCTTTACCAAAATTCAAGGACATTTTTCTAAACATTAAATCATCCTTATACTTATCCTTAGAGACATCCCAAGACATATCCTTAGAAATATACGTAGGGATATCACTAAAGTTTTCACATCAAAGTTTCTAAATGTTGACTTAAAATTTCCTTTAATAGCCAATATAGTGTCCCAAGCTTTAAATTCGTGGATATTACATCATTTTAGATGAATATTTAGTACATTACAAAAATTCATTCCCAAGAACTATAATAGTTTATTGTATTTTGAAACATAGAACAAAATATTCAAACTTTTTGAAAGATCATCAATGTTTCTTACAAATTTCTTCCCCTTTAGTAATTATACTTAAAACCTTTCTTTATATCAGAGGAAAAGGAAACATAAGAAAGGGGTGAGATCATATTCTCAATAAGGGTAAAGAAAAGTGATGCATAAGAATAACATTATAATAAGGGTATGAGAACATGAGAATACAATTTGAATATCATACCATGTATATCCAATATCATATACATGATTTGTGGCATAAATATTTGTAGTTTGTAATTCATTAAGCATAAGGGAATCAAAATTATAATCTAAGAGACCATGACATATACATAATATATATAATTTTTGGAAGACACATAAGCATATAAAATTATATCCATATATGTCAAGGAATCACTGTCTATACCAAAATCATAGAATGGGTTCACTCCCCCACACTATCTTGGTAGTCATGGTTCACTATCATGACTATCTTAGTTGTCAAGGTTCACTCCCAAGACTATCATAGTGGATAACGTCCTTTACTTAACTGTGTTCACTCCCCATTCTACCCATTTCTATTTAATGAGATATAAATATTTACTTGTTGCACTGGATGGATATATAGGTCCCACTCATATCATAATGAACTCATAAAAATGTGTTTCACAAGATTATAAGAAATCATATCATAACCCATGAAATGAAATGGGTGTCACAAACATGTAATCATATCATAACCTATAGAAAAAAGACAGTTTTCATAATCATTTTTTCAAATCATAACCCATGAAAGGAAGTGGGTTTCATAATAATATAAACCATTAAATATAAATTATTTTTATAAAAAACATTCCATCAATAAATAAATCATTTAGAGAAAGAATATGAATGGAACCTTTGGATAATTTAGTTAGAAAGGCATGTGTACCACCAACTGATGTCATCTTATATAGGAAATAATTTTAAAATATCTCTTAAAAATATTTCATGAATAAATTATCCTTTATCCCTTGAAATTTATTTTAAAAATATAAAACCTTTTGAAAACCATTTTCTTGAAAATAAACTCGAAAATTTAAAAAGGAATATAGAAAATATTTTGAAAACCACATTCCTTGAAAACTTATAAAATAATATTTAAAAGTTATTGAAAAACATTTCTTTTAAAAAATATAAATTAATATTCAAAACATTTTGAAAACCATTTTCATGAAAACTTATAAAAGAAGCTTGAAAATGTTTTAAAACCCATTTTATTGAAAACCTATAATGAAATCTTAAAATCATTTTGGAAACCATTTTCACAAAAAAACATATAAAAGAAACTTGAAAATGTTATGAAAAAATTTCTTTGAAAACATATAAAGGAAGCTTAGAAACTTTTTAAAATATTTTTAATCAAAAAACGTTTTTTAAAATATTTTAAAAAAATAAGGTTTTTAAATAACACATATTTCTGAATAAAGAGAGAGATAAAGTCAGATTATCTTAAAAACACATTCTTAATAATATTATGTACCAAAGAGTTGAAAAATGGTACAATTAATTGGAGATAACATGAATAACAAAAGTTTAATAACATTCATGATATTTCATGAGACCTGGATCATAATATTTCATCAATAAAATTATAATCATAAACAATCTTGATAAACGTTGAGATTGTAGCAATAAACCAAAACCACTTTTGTAACATTGAATCATAATAAAATTAAAATAAAAAAATATAAAAAAATATTAGAATATAATTAAAATAATTATATTCATGATATAACATATTAAAGTTGGTATATACACCTCATAGAAAACTTTAGGTGCATAACAGGGCATATGCCTCTGAGAAGGAAAATTGAGACAAAATTACATTATCGATTTGGTAACTTTTGAAACAAAAACCCAATGAAATAAAAAAATAAAATGGATATGTAAATACACAGAAAAATTATAATAATCATGTAATAAATCCATTGTTATTATACACACCACACAAAATAAATAAGTGGTGAATAAGGCATGTATCTCACATATATAAGAAGTGAGATGAGAAAACTCTTACCTTAACTCTTGAATTTCCTCATACATGTTCAAATATACCATAATGATTCGAGCATGAGTTGTTTACCCAACCCATACACCAGAAATTTATTAAAAGAAAAGGCAATAACAAGGTGAATACATGAGGTGTAGTGTATTTGCACCAACTAGGAATCAAAAGATTACAAAATGATAGTTAGACAAGAATTTTCACCTGCCATCCATTTTGGTTTTGTTCAGCATCGTCCAAAAATTTATAGATCCAAGGATTCACTCCCTTCATCAAGGTCATCAAAAGAGAGACATGTCATAGTCATCCTTCCACTGCTTATGTTGTAGTCGCTGCTTCACTAGAGGAAATCAGACCTGAATTTTCGGTGCAAAAACTGCTATTGTAGCTGATGATACTCAGTTTTCTGCTCTGTACTAGGCCTGTCCCTACTGCTAGTGCATCTGCAACGACCTCCCAAAATTCCAAACATTCAACAGCCCCATCATCATCTGATATGTTCCTCCAAATCATTCCTGCAATGACATGGGACAAGCCCCAAAATCTAGAAAAATAATGTGCTAGACCAATAAGGAGACCATGAATGAAAAAGCGTTATTCCCACCAAAGCTGGAGATAATCAAAATCAGGGTTCTGATCAAGCTCAAATTCTACCCTATCAAACATACGCTCCCTGATAATGAGATAGTCATCAACAGATATTTCTTTATTACAATATCTTCTATAAGACAACCTTGCTTGCTCCTCAATCCAAGTGTAGAAATCCTCCTTGTATCCTTCCTTAATAACCCGATTATTAACAATTCCATGATAATTTTACTCTGTGGGTAATATCAACTATGTTTTTCATACATTTTTTGACTTATTATTCTTGATCCTCTTACTTAGATCAAGATTTAATTATATCCAGAATTTATATCATGATATAAATATATTATATATTCTGTATGTATATATATATAATAAACTATAAATTATATAAATATGAAATGGAATACACCATTCATGGAGAGGGTATCCCATACGTACGCTTGAACGTTATTTCTGTTTAATTATTATTTGGAAATAAAGAAAGAAAATAAATGAAATATATGTATGTATATATATATGTATTATAAATACAATATCATTATTATTATATATATATAATATATATTTTTACTAAACCATTCCTTATCATGTTCCATATAAAGTGTGAACAAATCACATCACTTTGAGGAGGCGGTAGTCCACACATCCACAAATGAAGTTATCATTTTTACACAAAATGGAAAGAAAGAATGTATGTTTTATATAATAATTTTAAAATATTTAATAAATAATAAATATACTATAAAAAATATATTTTTTATAATAATTCCCAACCATAAAAACTTGTAAAGGAAAAAAGAACAACATCATTTTGTTTGGTGGTATTTCACCATACACAAGAATGGTAAGTTCGTTACCCATTCGGTAGAAGTGTTTATAAGTGTAGGAAAAACCAATAGAATAAAAACATATCAGTATATTGAGGATAAATATTTTATTATATAAAAATTTAATAATAAGAGTTTAGGTGGTGGATAATAAAAATAAAACAAAGGATCATGAGGAAGGATATTACCTCTTCTTTGGTTAAATCCTATTGGTTTTCACCAAATATATTCATTTTTTGGATTTATGCCAAAATAAAAGCTTCTTGGATGAAGGGTGATATTTTGAGAGATTATTTTAGTAGAGTTTTGGTGATCAAAATGGATTGATAGGTGTGAATAACTAGGAGGTGTGAGTGTCTTTTCTTAGTGGAGGAGGATTTTCATTCTTGAAAAATTATAAAAATGGAATTAAACCAATGTTTTCTCCATGTCATGTGGCTGAAATAATGTAAAATATTCTCTAAAATGGGTTATAGGGTCTAAATATGAACATAAAATTGATTTTGAAAAAGTATATAGGTCGTTTTGGACCTTATATTTAAGACTTATTACTTTGTTGAGCTAATTTGTTTCTTAATCGATGTAATTAATTTTAATCACTATCACTAATCTTTTGGGTTAAAAACTAAATTGAACTTATTATAAATTATAAATTATTATTATTAAAAATATGGATTCCATTTTTCCAAATTCCAACAACATATGTTTAATAAATTAATTTAAAATTAATCCCATATATGGGAAGACAATTTGGGGTTTTAAAGGGAAAAGGTCCAAAAATAAATTGTTTTTATATCAAATTTTATTCTGAAATTGGTTACAATGACTTAAATTGGATTAATTAACGTATAATTAATATTATTATACTTCAAAACAATTAAAAAATAATTATTTTATATAAATATATTAGATGAAAAATAAGTTTTGAATTAAAATTCAATGTTTTTTATTGTTCATAAAAAAATGAAACTTAACATAAAAATAACAAAAAATCACCCAAAATAAAATTTTACATTACAATTTTAAAAATGAAGTTTATATTTTCAAATAAAATTTACAAAAGTTTCAAAATTCATTTTTAAAATGGGGATTCCATTAAGATCCAATAAAATTTCCTTTTAAAAAAAATACATCTTCTTATTCATAAATTTAGATTTATTATTATCTTATACTTATCAAATCTGCTAGATAAGTATCAAAAATATTGATTTAAAATATAAATTTTATTTAAAACATTAATCAAAATTATTTAGTTTAATTTATTGAGAAAAAAATATGTTTGTACATTATAAAAATAGCTTTCTTATAAAAGTAATTTCCTTATTTTAAAATATTTCTTTCATTCACTTCTAATAACTTATATTCAAAGGATTAATTTTATATACATTTATAAAAAATATTTTTAAAATATAATTAATCTTATTCATTACTTCCATTCCAAAGGCTAGGTGGTATCTACAATAATATTTTAACAATATCATTAAGAGTATATTTTATTTCAGTAAAACTCGATCTTTCAAGTTATGAAAGCTATAGAAGGGACTCAGTATTGTGTGTAATACAAGCCAAACATAGTTGTGTGTGTACCACAAGCTAATATAAATTTTTTTTCTGGATCAAGATAACATTTATGTTGTGTATAATTCCAAAAAAACTTAGTGATTTTTTATATAAAAAAAATCTATATTTACTGTTTTGTGAGATGAAAAATAATAAAAGATTAAATTAATCTAAAAAATATAATTCACAAAAATATCAGGGTATTACACCTTCTGTACTCTCACTTAACCACATGAATAATAAAATTGGATCATTAATTATCGATAAAAAAATTACATCTTATTTTAGTTACTATAATTATATTATGTTTATTTGAAACCATTTTGATGATATATCAACTTCAATTTTTTTTGTCCTGAGGGAATTCATTTTATGGATCCAAGGTCAGATTAATTTGTGGATAATTATTGAATTTTTTGTAAAATTGAACTAAATCTTAATAAGTGAAATGAAATTATATTCAAATCCTCACAAAAATTTAAATTGTCCTAAATATTCATATTTGTTCTAATATAGGGATGATTAATTTATTATAAATGTTATCATTATACAATTACTTCATTTAGGTGATTTATTAAACCATCATGAACTAGAATAATTTTAATTAATTAATAGATTATTAATGAATTCCAAAAAATGTAATAAGTTATAATATAATTATTATAAACATATTTAACTATAATATTATTTTTATAACCATCCTAGATGGTGGTGGATAAAAAGAAGTGTGTTGTTCATAGATATAGTGAACCAACCATATTGTGAATAGTGTTTTAATTTTATAATGAAATGAGAAGTGGTTGGATGATGGATATTACATTAACATAATAAATTTAATATATATATATATATATATATGATATAATAGTAACTATGACACTTTTTACGAAATTGTTTTAGTGAATGAGGAGGAATAAAAAATTAAAAAATTGATTGAAGGTCTTACCTTCTGCTTTGGAAGTCTCTTATTAGGCTTCCCCTTAAGGAACCATGGATTGAACCTTTGATTAAACTAAGTCTTATAGGTTTTTTGGGATAAGGGGAGGTAATTTTTAAGATATTTTCCATGGTAAGGATGTTAAAATTTGTGAAGAGAAGGGGTGGTGAGGTGTGGTATTTATAAGGGGAGGATAATGGTGTTTTTAAATATAGTAATCATTTCATTACTATTTTCACTCAAAACTATCAATATTGATGAATCCTTTGACTACATATAGTAAATACTTAATTTGAGGCTGATATAATGGTCACTTACATCAGATATAACTCATTTCTACACGTATTTTTTATAATAAAATTTATCATATTTTGTTGTATTTTACTAATCAGAAAAGATTAAACTAATTTAGAAATATTACAAAAAATCACTCTTTACCAATTTTTAATTTGAGTATTCCAAAAATGGAATCCATTTTATTAAAATAGTTCTCTAAATATGAAAAAGGTCATTATTAATAGGAAAAATGCCAATTTTAATATTATAATCAATTTTATAACCCTTTGAAAAATTATTTTTGGTATCATGAATTTATATTATTATTATAATGGACTAAAATATTATTTTATAAACAAATTTTATGAAAATAATTTTTATTTCAAATCTTTATTTTTTTATAAAAATGAAAATAAAATAGATATTTATCTCAAAAATGAAAATACTAAATTTTTCATTTTTAAAACATTTAATTAATAATATCAAGATATAAATATTCCATATTTTTTTTATAAGAAACCTAAAAATTATTTTACAATTGCATAGGAGAGGATATTATTCTATCAGTTATTTTACTATTCCTAATGGTCATATTACTATTCCAATGGTCAAATTTATAACGGTCACATGGGATCCTTACCATTTATAAATGCCTTATATTTAATTTATTATTTATTGAATTTTATTTTCTCTAAAGTTTATATATTTTTTCATTTTCAAAATTGATTTTATCTTCTAATTTTTTTTGCTTCATTTCTTTAGTATTGTTCATGAGTGTGGTCATTATAGGGTATCAAGCATATTTAAATTTTCATAATATAGTTATCTTATTTTATATTTCTTGTCCCATGATAATACTTGAAATTATTATGGCCATATTTGTTCTATAAATGTTATGTTTGAATTAATATAATAAAATTTTATTGGTTTTATCATGTAGTTCATGCGATTATATAATGTTACATTACTAAATTTGACAAGTTTATATAAGAAGTGAAATTCCATTGATAAAATTTAAAGTTGTTACAGTATGGTATGGGAAGTCAGGACCCCTCCAAGAAGCAGCGACAGTTTCCCCATGGTAGTATCAACAACATGTTCTTTTATCCTATATCCATTATCCTATTAAATATTATTATGCTTATCCAATAGATAGTGGAGTTGGTAGAGGGAGGCCATAGTATGTCCCTCCTTTGTTCTCTAACCTTAACCCAGAAAAATGGATATAGATGTGGAGAGGCTTTCCTCGCCCTTGGTGTTTTTCATTCTAGATGAATTCTTAACTAGATTGTTTGATGTGTACCAAAAATAAAGACTACAGATGGAGAAGCATATGTCATTGGGGGATTTATTTGTCTTTTATATATAACTATATGATGTCATTATTGACATGGATTGGTTGTATTTAATTCTTGTGGTGGTTGATTATTTTTGAATTAGGGTTTAGTCTTCAGATATAGGGGTCAATCTATGGTATTCTCTAATGTGTCAGGTTTCTATATGGGAGGTAGGTAAGAATATCCCCTTCTTTACATAATTCCTATGTCATCGACAATGTTAGTGAGAGCTCTGAAAATAGATTTTCTCATAGTTTTTACAATTTCTCTAGATATTTTCCATGAGGTGGATGTGGTACTACCCCCTTGGTGCATTGTCATATTTTGAGTAAATTTATAGTCAGGTTCAACACTAATTTTGATAGCTTCTTATTAGATGAAACCTTCAAAGTTGGGGGATTTGAGGACTTAGGTTGATGATTAGATGCAGAAAGACTCTATTAGGTTATGCGCTTCATTATGGGGTTCTCTAGTTTTGTTCACCAAGAAGGAAGATAGTAATCTGAGGTTTTTTATAGACTAATTGTGGATTAATTAGGTGATAAATAAGAATTTCTACCCTCCTCTATGCATTAATGATATTTTTGACCAGATGAGGGGAGATAACTACATTTATAAGATAAATTTACAGTTTGGATATGATTAGTTGCGGTTGAAGGGGTGTATATTGATGTGGCTCTATTTTTACATAGTTTTTCCACATATTTTAACATAAGTTTTAATGATTTAATTAATTATTTAAGAACATCTTACTAAATAATAATACTTTTGTATTTTTATAATTAAATTTGTTAATTAATCAATTTTTATAATTAATTAAGTATTTTTTAGTCATTAAATTAATTATTTTAATCTTACTTTATTTTTCTAATTTATTTATTTCTTAATTAGTTTGGTTAATTCAAATATTCGTGACTTTTTAATAAATTAACATCTATTTTAAACAATTATTTAATCATCGTATTTCTATAATTTACTTAGACTTTATTTTAATATTTTATACTAAATTCATTAATTAATATGTTTAATCATCCTACTTATTAATTAAGTTAAGAATTTGAGTTTAAATAAAATGAAATAGTGCGCTTTTAACGTAAGTATTCACTTAGTTATTTAACTAGTTAATTAAGAGTTTTAAAACGTTAATTATTTAATCCTAAGTATAAAATTAAATTATTTATTCATTAACTTTTGTATTTGGTCTACTGGTGAGGCAGACAATAGCCATATATGACCAACTGAGTCACTGATGTTTTCCTTTTTCACTCACTACATACCCTTTAATAAATTTTAATTTTAGTCGTCTATTAACATAGTTTAATATTGTTCCAGTTTTTAATTTAAGTGTTAACAATTAAAAAAACGTAAAGTGTAACTTTAAAGTTTAAGTTAAATAATAATCATGTTTTTAATGTTTATCCTTATTTAAATCTATAAAATTAATCTTGAATTTTTTATTTTTTATTTTAACCGTTTAATTATTTTCAATAATTTTATTTAGTTAACTTAAGTTTTAATTTTAAGTTCAATTTATGCAATTTTTTTAGTTTTTGTTTGCCATCGGTAGCCTTTATTTTTGTTCAATCGGTGACATTTTTTAATTTCAAGCAATGGTGACCTTTTATGTAGTGCATCAGAAACCTTTCATTCTATCGATAACCTTTAACTGCATCTATGACCTTTTTATTTTTTGACTTTCTCCTTCGGTGACCTTTTTTCTCAATGGTGAGATTTTAATTTTTTTAAATCATCGATGAACTTTAATTGAATCAGTAGCCTTATGCCCACTGGTAACCTTTGTTCTACCACTGCTCCTTGCTTTTTTTTAACTATCGGTAAACTTATCTTTAAGCAAATGGTGACCTTCATTACTGCTCCCCTACTTCCTTCCTCCTCATCGATAGTTTATCTTTTCATCTTGCCAACACAACATCTTTGACCAACACTGCTCCCCTATTGAGCTATCGATCCTCACTCCTCCCCTCATGATCTCTTCCCTAATATTACTAATGCTTTTTCCCAGTGACATCTACCGAGGTCTTCATCCTCAATCACTGATTCACACAAAAGTGTTCCAACACAAATTGAAGCATCACTTGATCGACTCAAACAAGACTTAATAAACACAAACTTCCCAACCAGATCAATATAAACCTCAAACCCAATTTTATTTTTGGATATGAGATAGAAGAAGTCTATGCAGTACCTACTGTTACCTCATTCCTCTTCTGAATATGATATAGCCTCATACTTCATCCGAGAAGGATTGCAAATCACTCATTCCCTTAATCTCACTTCCATCCGAAAACTTGAGCCTCTTCCAACCCATCCGCTGGTGAAGTGGATTCAAGCGGTGCCCTCTTTTCTGGTCAAGTGAAGCTGCAGATCGAGAGTCACGCATCGCTAGGAGGAAGAACAGGGAGTCGTGAGCCATGTTCCAGCCACTGAAGAGCAGTGTTATACCGAACCGATGCTTGATGCTAAGAAGTAGAGCCGCACGCCACTATTTTATCGGATGAGAATGATGCCTCTAGTCTGCTAAAGGGGGAGTCGATCCATTTGGCATTGTTGTCATCGTTGGAGGAGTAGCAGGACATCGGCACTGTGTGAGGAGGCTTCTACTAGAAGCCATCGAAACCCTTGCCCCTTCCCCTATGTGTAGCATGGGTTCGGGAGAGAGGTGATAAAACTAAACACACTTTACTAAATCAGTTACTAAACTAAAATAAAAAAAATAAAAACTTAAGTATTTATTGATAAAATAGAATAAATGGTTAATAATAATAAAATAAATTATAAAAGCAACTAATTAAATATAAATATATAAAAACTAAAATATTAGTAATAATTTATAAATAAAATCAAGTTAAACTGATTTGATCAATTAAATAATTATTAAAAAATAATTATTTTTATAAATCGATCTTATTATAATGAAAATAATTAATTAAAATTAATTATTAAAAAGAACTTTAGTAATAATAATTTTCAAATTTAATAATTATTTATAAACTAGTTATGTTTACAAAATAATAATTAAATTCGTTATCTTTTTATTAAACCATTAAAAGATGTTAAATTAAATAAAATTGTTTTTCTAATAAAATAATAATAATTAATTTTATAGAAAATAACTATTAATTTAAATTAAATAACATTTAATCTTACTTTAACTAAGTTGTTGATTATTTATTTATAAAGGTTAAAACTTTCATTTTAACTATTCAGGTTCACACCAAAGCCTAAAAAACATTCAATTGTGTTCAACTAACTCACCCGAATTTAGTTACGTTGGAAACGCTATTGTGAAATGTCAGTCAAGAAAAAACACACGTGTGTGGTGCAACTGTAAAAGATGAATTCAAGTCAGTGATGAGCATCGGTGATGAGCAACAGAAGATAGTGGGTACCTAAAACAGATAAAATAGTAGATTTTAAAAGAGATATTCATTCGATACATTCAATGATCTAGGTCAGATTAGAAGAAGGTCGGAGGGAGACTCTAGAACCACTTCTTGGGGATGGAGGAGTTCTGAAACAGTGCATCATCTTGGGAGTTTATCTTCCTTTTTAATTATAGAATTAGTACTCTGTTTAGTACGTTACAAATTTTGTAAATGATAATGAATTTGTTTTCTAGTCAAATCATTTAGTTCAGCGATAAATTTAAGTTTCACTGGGTGTCTTTTAGTTTCTTTTCACTTTATTATTTTGATGTTTTCATTATTGATCGGTAAGATAAATATTGAATTCGTCCAATTTCTTGTTCCACTAGAACTTAATTTCAAATTTTCACAGTCAATTGGTGAGATTGATTGTGGAAACACTTTTCAAAAGATAATAAATTCAAAAGACTTAGGGACTTATGATGAGTTCATACTCTTTTCATTTTCAAATGATGACATTCAGAGTTGATATTTTTAGAGTGGAAAACTCTATTCTTGATCAATCAGTCAGACTTAACTCCTAGCGAGGGAAGTATGTCACTCTTGTAAAATGGTGGTACTCTGCAATAAATTTTAAGTGAATTGAAATACTTTTAAAACAATTAGAATTAAATTTCTCCCAGAGCTTATTCTCTTGATTGTCATTGGTCAGCATTTTATATCTCTCTTAGATACTATCTTTAGTGTGTTTCTTGTTTCATTATAGTTTATAATAGAAAAACTTAAAAGGATTGCCGTGTTTCATCTGTGCCTTATAATGAACAAAAAATAAGAATTTTTAAAGTTAAAAATATAAAATATACCTCACTGCTGACAACAGTGAGGCCTTTTGAATGTTTTTTTAAGAAGATTAGTGATCATAATATCCTTCTCTGTGTGTACGAACCTTCTTTCCACATATACAGTGGTTAGTAAGAATATAAATTTTAAACTTTGACTGACTTCAACGATAGTCCAGGTTAAGTTTTTGGCGCCGTTTTTGGGGAGGTCACGAGCCATTACTTATTTAATTTTTTTAAAAAAAAACTTATTGAAAAACTCAAAAAAATTGAAAGTTTTAAAACTGTAAAAAATATGCTTCATTTACTAATGAATTGATACTATTTTTTGTATTGATAAACTCGTGTTAATTATATTGTTGTGTTATTTTGAACTGATGTTACACTTTGCATGAGCACAAGAGAATTAATTATTATATTATAGCCCTCAAACTCTGAACAAGATAAACATTTAACTGCTCCTAAAAAATATTATAATGGAGAATCATGATCATAGAGTTGATCAAAACATGAATGTTTTATAGCCCATAGTTCCAGCACTTCAGTTACCTAGACTTATGGAGTTTCAAATTCCAATTGTATCAAGTAACCCATCTTGTCTTAGGTTGACCCCTAGGTCTAGGAATTATGAAATTAAGTAGTCTCACCTTTCTCAACTTCCTTCATTCAATGATATTCTTGGAGAGGATTCACATGAGTTCATTAGAGAGTTCTATTGTTCTGTACAACAATTACCTCTGAGAGGGAATTGTGAGGAAGAGTTGAGATTGGGTATGTTTCCATTTTGTTTGAAGGGGAAGGCTAGGACATGGTTTCAGAACTTAGATGAAGAAATGTTTTACACTTAGGAAGAGGTGTTTACTGCCTTTATATCAAAATTCAATCCTAGGAACACCACCTATGAGATTAGGCACAAAATTACTATGTTTGTCTAGGATGGGGGAGTGTTATTTCATGAGGCATAGGATATGTTTAAATGTATCCTTATACAAAGTCCCATTCACCAGTTTTCTCTCCATCTACTCATGGAGACCTTCTATAATGCTCTCACCCCTTACAACCAAAATTTAGTTAACCAATTATGTGGGGGTGACTTTTCTGACTCCACTACTAATGTGTTGAAACTTGTGTATGATAATATTTCTCAAAAATCTCAGCAAAAGTTCTCTAGGAAGAGGTTCATCCATAGAGGAAATGTAAATCCTCAAGCTTCTGTTGTTAGTGTTAGGGTTCTAAGGGTGCAATGTAATCATTGTGGTATTTTCGGTCACACTCATACATGTTATCCTAATTTTGATCTCCCTACCCATATTGATGAGAGTTCCAAATTTGTGGATTTTAAAGCTAGGAACCAAAGGACAAATGATCAACTCTCCAATCAGTACACTTCTAGTTATTAAAATCACCCAAATTTGTCTGGAAAAGAACAAGGTGTCACACAACAGACCACTTCCCATAACTACCAATCACACCCTAAAATTTATAACTCAAATCAATAAGGTTCTAAATCTTCTAATTATCAAGGGGGTTAAAAGGGATTTTACAACAAGATTTGGGATAGATTAGTTCATTTAAAAAGGAAATAGATGGTAAGATTCAAAATTTATAACATCAGGTAGTTAAATTGGCTAGGGATCAAGGTGATAAGGAAAAGGGAAAGCTGCCCAACACTTCAATTCTTAATCCAAGAGAGAATATCATGGTTATAACCAATATATATGGCCTTCACACCCAAGAACAAGTAAATTATTACTCTGTGAAAACTAAAACTAATGAAAAAACTGAATCTGGAAAGAAAAATATTCTTGGAACAGAATCTGGGAAACTAGACAGCTTTGTTCAACCGGAACAAAATACTGAACTTACATCTGAAAAATATCAGGAACTAAGGAAAATAAAGTTGTAATTAATTAAAGAATAAAATAAAAACAATGTAATTTAGGAAAATAATCAACCTGTTCTAAAAAACTTATGCCCCTCTCATTTCTTTCCCTAAAATAGTGATGAAGAATAATGAACCTCACTATTTGAGGTTTCATAAAATGATTCAAAACATTAGTATCAACATTCCATTTTAAGAAGCCTTAGATAAAATAATTTCATATGTTGCTTTTACTAAAAGGTTTCTAAAAAATAAAAACGATTAGAAGTAGTTAGAAAAGGTTAATCGCAATGAGGAGTGTAGTGTGATGTTGCTAAAGAAGTTTCCTACAAAGTTTAAGGACCCTCGTATCTTTATTATTCAATGAAAAATACGAGCATGTGATAAATTTAATTGTTTGTGTAACTTAGGAGAAAGCATCAATCTTATGCTTTACTCCCTGTTTAGAAGGTTGGGTCTTAGGGATATGATACCAACTTCTATTTTTCTTCGACATGCTAACAGGTCACTCACAATACCTTCCGAGAAGGTGGATGATCTATTAGTGTGTGTAAGAAAACTAACACTACCCACAAACTTCCTTATTTTAGATATAGAGTGTGATGAAAAAGTACCTATCATCTTAGGGAGACCATCCCTTGCTACAACTGGTGCTATCATAGATGTTTCTAAGGGGAAACTCACTCTCTAAGCTATTGATGATGTGGAAGAGTTTTTAGTGTTTGAAAAAACACAACATGTGGTTGTTTTTTATATGATAGATGTTGCTGAGAATCAATGTTTTAAAATTGAGGTCCGAGATGAGTATGGTTCTTTCCCTATTGAGGTCACAAAAATTATGATTCCCCAACCTATTGAATCTTTTCTTTTGGATTATATTCTCATCCCACTCCTTCCTCTAGATGAGCAAAATCTTTCCCAAGCACCCATTCTATAGAGTGAGTCACATTCTTGTCCTGAACTATCTCAACCCATTTTTGAAAGTTTTCCTTATGAATTTGACTATTTAAGGGAAACTGATGTTGGAGAATGTTCTGGGCTAAGTCCTTATGAAAAGTTAGATTATGCCTATTATGAGTAAGATTATTTTCTAGGAACCTTTTTCCCTGCTCAGTTTGATGTGTTTTGTGATGACTTTCAACCTAAACATGAAAAATTCACATCATTTGAGTCATCTGTGGACATTGGATACCACCTGTTGGAACCTAAGTATGATTCCTTCTTCTAAGAGTTTTCTGAGCTGTCTTTTGTGAAATTTGTGCTAGGAACGTTTGTTGAAAATACTAAAGAGTTTTCTAAGGTTTTTTCTTATAATTCTAAGTTAGAGCTGACCTCTAAGTGTGGGGTAATCCATGTATGTATTTTTGGTCAATTTGGTGATTTTATTAGGAAGATTTTGAACAAATTTAGAGATGAGGAAGTGGTCTTTAGAGGCTAAAATAGGCTGGACAGTATATTAGCAATTGTTTTGTTAAAATAACTTTTGAGAATTTTATTTGGTATTATAGATGAGAATGTAGTGGTTGGTACTATTCTTGAATCTTTATATATTAGTAATGTCCACACTATTAATAATTTGTTCCCATTAAATGATCGTGGATAGAAATATCTAGGGAAATAAATTCTGGCTGGGGAATATAAATCTATCACTACATGAGAGGCAACCCATGGTTTTTTTGTGTTAATAAATAAAAAATTGTGAATAAATAATGTCTAACTATATACTTTAAACTCAGTGCTTCATGGGAGTCCACTCATGTTATTTCTTTGTTTTCACTTTTGTACTGTTTTTTGTTTAATAAAGTGATGCTTGCTACCTTATATAGGCTTTGTCTCTACAGAATTTCTGTTCCTGGTTTTCATGTTCTGTGTTTTTAGGTTGTTGCTACTGTGTTAATAAAGGTTTGGAATTCCCATATTGAAGGATTAATGGAAAAAACATTATTTCAGGGAAGTACCTTGCTATTAAATTTTGTTTCATTTCTCTACTCCTTAACATATTAGAAAAAAATATGCTACATGTCTTGCATGAAAAATTCTACACTCTTTTTTTCTTATTTAAAAAGAATTCTCCTTACTAATTTTTTTTCTTGTATTAGAAAAGTCTCTTACACGTGTACCAAAAATTCTGTTGCATGACTTGAACTGTTAATAATTCTTGCATATGTTTAAAAAAATATGCTTGTTTTAGAACATTTGTTACATGCTTTCTTGAAAAATCTGTTATATGCCTTGAATAATAAAAAGCTTTTTGCTGCATGTCACTTTGCTTTTTTAAATTAGTCATTTTCCTTTTCGTGAAAATTTTAATTTCATTGATATATTAAAATATCTCACTTTATGAAATTAAGTGTGGGGGGAAACATGCGGGCTGTTTGTTGGGTTTTTCACTGAATATGCCTAGTCAGTAGGGTGTTTAACATGCATCCTCCTGCAACATTGAACATTCATTTGAACCAAAAAATTAATATTGCTACACCCTACCCACTTTGCATTTATAAGTTTCATGAAATTACTTGAAATTTAATAGAAACTCTTTGTCACTGGACATAAATATCAATGAATTTACTTGCTTATGAACCTGCTGATAAGTTATTCATTGTGGAAAAAAATAATTTTTGAACATCAAAGAGACCCTTTAAACATGTCATAAAACTACTATATTGAAAATATGTTTTGAACCTTAAATGTTTAATTGTTCTTTTCCATGTTTGGAATTCATCTTTTGGGACAAAGTTGGGTTTTAAGTGTGGGGGAGGGGGTCAATTCTTTACTATGCTAAACTGTGCTAAATTGAAATCCCATTTATTCCCGCTTGACATAAAACTTTTTGTCAAAAAATAATTAGAATTTTTCAAAATTCTTTCATAATTTTAGGTTGTACATTGTTTCTCATTTGGGTCTTACCTTTGAATGATTCCTGATTTGTAGTCAAGTTATGCTTTGAGTCTAAAATTATTAAGGATGGATGATTAATGAGTGGTCTTGCTTAGGTATTTAATGGAAATTTGTTTAAGAACTATTTCTGAGAGTAATATGGGTAACCTGCTACTGGATTTATGATCATAACCCTTAGAATTTGAAGTTTTATTTTGATCCTTGGGGACACAAATTTTTATTATTTAGAAAAGTAATTTCCAAAATGAGACAATGTAAATGATTTTGATATAAATCCTTTGAAACTAGAGTAGTCTGGACATCTGAGATCCCATAGTGAATCACTGATACCCTAGATGCAGGATGTGTTTTTATTTACTATAAGCCCTCTGTACACTTTGAATAAGTGCATTGCACCGTTTTTAGCACATGATACAAGGCTTGGGAAAAATAAAGAAAGTGTCTAGGGTCAAAAATGAGTTAATTAAGGTTAGGGGAATGATGAATGCCAGATGAAGATGGGGTCAATTGGTTTATTATGAGAGTCATTTAGGTTGCATAATTAAGGTGATTAAAAAATATTATTTATTATTATAACCTAGGTGATGAGTCAAAGTACATGGCTCGTACTATTAAGTTCTTAACTTCACTGATGTTTTATATCTTATCACTCTTGACATTAGAACTTTAGTTTGGATTGAAATGATCACTAAGAATAGTTACTTATGAAGTGTGACACATTCTTTGATTTTTGAATCTTTTCTATATTGACTACCCTTTAATAACTCAGTTGAGGCAATACTTGATTTGAAAATATCTTTTCAAAAGCCTATTTTCATGTTCTTTCCACTTTTCTTAAGTGTTGGACATGTTACAGTTTGAGTTGAATCATAAATACTACAATCTATTTTTCAAAGAAAGAAATTGTTCGAGGACAAACAATTCTTAAGTGTGGGGGAATTTGATGTGGCTCTGTTTTTACATAGTTTTTTCCAAATCTTTTTACTTAATTTTTAATGATTTAATTAATTATTTAAGAAATTTTTACTAAATAATTGTACTTGTGTATTTTTATAATTAAATTTTTTAATTAATCAATTTTTATATTTAATTAAGTATTTATAGTCTTTCAATTAATTATTTTAGTCTTACTTTATTTTTCTAATTTATTTATTTTTTAATTAGTTTGGTTAATTAAAATCTACTTGACTTTTTAATAAATTAACATATATTTTAAACAATTATTTTATCATCATATTTATATCTAATTTAATTAGAATTTATTTTAATATTTTATATTAACTTCATTAATTAATACATTTAATCATCCTTCTTATTAATTAAGTTAATAATTTCAGTTTAAATTAAATAAAATAGTGCACTTTTAACTTAAATATTCACTTAGTTATTTAATTAGTTAATTAAGAGTTTTAAAAGATTATTTATTTAATCCTAAGTATGCATTTAAATTATTTATTCATTAACTTTTGTATTTGGTCTCCCGGTGAGGCAGACAAGAGCCATCTATGACCTGTTGAGTCGCTGATGCCGTCCTTTTTCACTCATTGCAGATTCTTTAATAAATTTTAATTTTAGTCTTCTATTAACTAAGTTTAATATTTATCCCATTTTTAATTTAAGTGTTAACAACTAAAAAAAACTTAAAATATAACTTTAAAGTTTATGTTTAATAATAATATTATTTTTAATGGTTAGCCTTCTTTAAATCTATAAATTTCAATCTTTGTATTTTTCATTTTATGTTTTAACCGGTTAATTATTTTCTATCATTTTATTTAGTTAACTTATGTTTTTATTTTAAGTTTAATTGATGATTTTTTTTAGTTTTTTTGTGCCATTAGTAGCCTTTATTTTTGTTCTATTAGTGACCTTTTTTAATTTCAAGCAATGGTGAACTTTGATGCAGTGCATCGGTAACCTCTAACTACATCGATGACCTTTTTATTTTTTCTCCTTCTCCATCGGTGACCTTTTTTTCTCAATGAGGATCTTTTAATTTTTTTTAAATCATCGGTGGCCTTTAATTACATCTGTAGCCTTATTCCCACTGGTAAACTATGTTGCACCGCTGCTCCTCACTTGTTTTTTTATCTATCGGTAACCTTATCTTTAAGCCAATGGTGACCTTCATTGTCACTCCCCTGCTTTCTTCTTTCTCATCGATAGTTCATATTTTCATCTCACTAACGTAGCATCTTCGACCAACACCGCTCCCCTATTCAATTATCAATCCTCACTCCTCCCCCACCATCAATTCCCCACCATTACCCGAGCTTTTTTCCAGTAACATCTACCGTCGTCTTCATCCTCAATCATTGATTCACTCAAAAGTGTTCCAGCACAAATTGAAGCATCACTTTATGGACTCAAACAAGACATAATAAACACAAACTTCCAAACCAGATCAATATAAACCTCAAACCCAATTTTATTTCCATATATGAGATAGAAGAAGTCCCTGCCACAACACTAGTTACCTCATTCCTCTTCTAAATCTGAGCCAGTCTCATCCTTCATCCGAGAAGGATTGAAAATCACCCATGGCCTTAATTTCACTGTCATCCACAACCTTGAGCCTCTGACAACTCATCAGCCGCCGAAGTTGATTCGAACAGTGCTGTCGTCGCTGGTCGAGTGAAGCTGCAGATCAAGAGCCGCACATTGCTGGGATGATGAATAGGGAGCCAAGAGCCATGTTCCAACTGCTGAAGAGTTGTACTGCGCCGACCCACCACTTGATGCTGAGGAGTAGAGCCACACACTACTATTTTGCCAGATGGGCAGGACGTTGCTGGTCCGCTGAATGGGGAGCCGATCCAGTTGGCCTTGCCGTAGTCACTGGAGGAGTAGCAGGCCACCGGCGCTGGGCAAGGAGGCTTCCTCCGGAAGCCATCAAAACCCTTTCCCCTTCCCCTATGTGCAGCGTGGGTTTGGGGGAGGGGAGATAAAACTAAAAAAACTGTGCTAAATCAAAAACTAAACTAAAATACAAAACTTAAAAACTTAAATATTTGTTGATCAAATAAAATAAATGGTTAATAATAATAAAATAAATTATATAAGAAATTAATTAGATATAAATATATAAAAACAAAAATATTAATAATAATTAATAAATAAAATTAAGTTAAATTGATTTGATCAATTAAATAATTATTAAAAAATAAATATTTTTATAGATCGATCTAATTATAATGAAAAAAATTAATTAAAATTAATTATTAAATTTAATAACTTTAGTAATAATAATTTTAAAATTTAATGATTAGTTATACACTAGTTATGTTTAAAAAATAATTATTAAAATAGTAATCTTTTAATTAAATCAATAAAATATGTTAAATTAAATAAAATTCTTTTTCAAATAAAATTATAATAATTAATTTTATAGAAAATAACTATTAATTTAAAATAAATAACATTTAATATTACTTTAATTAAGTTGTTGATAATTTATTTATAAATTATAACACTTTTTTTTATGTCAAATTAATTACACTCTGTTTTAACTATGTAGGTTCACACCAATGCCTAAAAAACATTCATGTGCATTCAACTAACTCACTCGAAGTTAGTTATGTGGGAAAAGCTAGTGCGACGTGTCAGTTGCGAAAAAACACACGTGTGCGGTGCAATAGAAAAAGATAAATTCAAAGCAGTGAAGAGTGCCAGTGATGAGTAGCAGAAGATAGTTAGTACTTAAAGCAGAGTAAGTAGCAGATTTTAAAATAGATATTCATTCGATACATTCAATGATCCAAGTCCAAGCACAAGAAGGTCAGAGTGTGACTCTGGAAGCACTTCTTGGAGATGGAGGAGTTCAGGAGCAGAACATCGTCTTGGGAGTTTATATTCATTTATTACTCTGTTTAGTAGGCTACAAATTTCTGAAATGATAATGAATTTGTTTTCTAGTTAAATCGGCTATTTTGGGGATAAATTGAAGCTTCAATGGTTATCTTTTATTTTTTTTTCACTTTATCATTTTGATGTTTCATTATTGATCAGTGAGAGAAATATTGAATTCATCCAATTGCTTGTACCACTAGAACTTAATTTCACAATTTCACAATCAATTGGCGATATTGATTGTGGAAACACTTTTCAAAAGATAATAAATTCAAAAGACTTTGAGACTTATGGTGAGTTCATCCTGTTGTCATTTTCAAATGATGACATTCACAGTTGGTCTTTTTAGAGTGGCGAACTATGTTCTTGATCAATATGTCAGACTTAACTCCTGTAGAGGAAAGTAAGTCAATCTATTAAAATTATGGTACTCTACAATAACTTTTAGGTGAATTTAAATACTTTTAAAACCAGTAGAATTAAATTTCTCCCCAAGATTATTTTCTTGATAGTCATTTATCATCTTTTTATATCTCTGTTATATACTGTCTTCAGTCTCTTTCTTGTTTCATTACAATTTAGATTAAAGAAAACATTAAAGGATTGTGGTGTTTCATTTGTTCCTTATAATAAAGGAAATTTAAAAATATAAAAAGTTAAAAATAGAAAATCTACCTTGCTGATCATAACCGTGAGGCCTTTTGAATGTTTTTTAAGAAGATTAGTGGTCATAATAGCCTTCTCTATGGGCTTGAACCAACTTGAAACATATACAGTACTTAATAAAAATATAAATTTTAGGTCATATATTTTGAAAAAATCCTTATAGTGCTAGTATGGCCACTTTGAGTTCATAGTTATGTCGTTCGGTATCATTAATACGCCAGTTTTGTTCATAGGACTTATTAACTCTGTGTTTTGTGACTTCCTTGACAAGTTATTATTTGTTTACATTTAATACATTCTCATATAATCTAGGTTTGGGGACGATCATGTTGAAAAACTATGGGTGATTTTTCAAACTCTTCGACATGACTATTGATACTGGAAATTTTCTAAGTGTAAGTTATACATAGAAAGGTGAATTTCCTTGAACATGTGGTGTCCCAATAAAAAGTATTGGTGGATCTTGAAATGTTTTTGGTAGTTTGTCATAGGTAATACCCATGAATTGGGAATTAATCCATAGATTACTTAGTCATGTGTGATATTATCAAAGGCTTGTGTCTGATTTCTATAAGATTTAAGCTCTATTAACAGTCATGGAAAAAAAACAAAAGGTCTTTATTTTCACATATTTTTGTTAGGTATCATTCTAATACTTAAAGGATCATTTTTTCAATTCCCATTACTTTGATTTACTAAGGATGGTTAGATGTTTGAGGTGATCTATAACACTTCCCACATGGGTTTGCACTATGTCTTGATGTATAAGTGAGAAAAAATCTTATATGGGTTTGGGAAGTTACTCCCCATGGGAATAGCTATTCCACCCATGATATAGGGATGGTAGTGGTGGGTTTTGTGCTAAATGTATGCTCTATTTACCTCACATGATAATTCTTTATGGCCTTCAAGTATAAAAAAATATCAGGAATTTATTTTCTTAGTGTGAAATGAATCTACAATAGTGAAGGTTAATGTATTTGATCGAGGACTACAATTTATAGATATCCTATACACCATGAAAGGAAAATGTGATGGAAGACACACTAAGAATAAATTCATGGGGATTTTTTTGACAATATATGGATGTCTAGACGGTGATGGAGGATTTAGTGGTTTTACATCTCAGAGCATATGAGTTTTATGGTTAAGGATACTTATTTCAGATAATTATAGAGACCTCTTTGTTGCATTACTTAGAGGAGGCTCATTGAGGATACTCGTGAAAATATATTATGTATGATTAGATCATTTAGGGAGAGTCCCCTAGGGATGGTCACTGGATGGCCATCATCATATTATGTTCTAGGGAAGGATGTTCATCTCATTGTAGTTTCATGGGATAGTACTCCATGAGTTTCATACCTCACCTTTTATGGTTAACCCTTATGTATCTAATATGTATCATGGATTGATAGGTTACCTTTATTTTCTATGCATAAAGTGGTTAGTAGAAGAGTTTGTAGCATGATGCCTGGTCTTATAACAGATTAAGGTGCAACAACATGATCTCGGTGGTTTTTTGGGGCCTTTGGATACCCATGAGTGGAAGTGGAAGTAAATATTGATGGATTTCATTACCAGGTTATTCTAGAATCATGGGGGTATGATTCTATTTTCAAGATCATGGATTGACTAATGAAGTTTTCTTAGTATCTAGCGATATAAAATTCGAGTACCATGGATTTTCTATTGATATGGTTTTTGTTTGATATAGGGAGACATCATGGAGAACTAAAAATAATAATTTATTACTATGGTCATCCGTTTACTATGTGATTCTGGAAGATAATATAGAACACCTTTAGCTTTTAGTTATTCCTTAGCACATCTTTACACCCCTAGATAGACAGACATATGGATCAAACTCTCCAAACAGCAGAGGATATGTTGTGAGAATGCATCTTGGATTTAGGCGGATCATGGATGAGACACATTCCTTCGGTTGAAGTTTTTTATAATAATAATTATCTCCCATATATAATTATGGCTCCATTTGAGGTGTTTTACAAAATTCAATGACAATCCTCATTGAGTAGGACCGAGATTGGGGAGGTAGCAGTTCTTGGTACTGATGTGGTGAAAAACATGACAGAGATGATTCAAGTGGTTTGTAAGAAGATGAAGCTAGTAAAATCCCTCCATTAGTCTTATGTAGGTTGTCGGAGGAGGCCTATGGAGTATATTTATGGGGACCAAATTTTCTTATAGGTTTCCCTCATTGGGTGAATCATAGGTTTTATTAGGGGATAAATCTCTCATCCTTATATCGTGGGCCCTTGTAGGTGTTGTATCATGTTGTTAAGGTGGTTTATTAGTTGGTTCCTCCCCCACAACTGGGAAAATATGATGATTTCTTCCACATATCCCAACTTCATAGGTATCTTGATGATGAATCCCACATCATCTATTAGGGGGACTTGGATATCGATGATGAAATTATGTTCATGGAATAAATGGTTTTGATTTATTAAAGTTTGAAGAAGGTGTTATGATGGAATTTTATCCCCTAGGTTCGAGTCCTATAGAGGAATGGGGTCCTGAAGGAGAGTACTTTGGATCAGGAGTCACAGATGTACACCTATTTCCTGGAGTTGTTTATTCCCTGATATTTTGGTTTTTTTATGTTACAATTTAATTAAGGTTGTAAAAATTCTTGCAGTTATTTTTTAGGATAATATTGTTATTTTTTGAGGTTTAGTTTTATCCTTATTTGATATTTATCCCTCATGGGAGTGTTTGGTTGTTTCTAGTAGTTGGTTCTTTCATTTTATAGTTGGACTTGATTTTCAAGTATGAAAAACATTTTAGAGGAATATAAAGTAATGAAATAGACCATTTTTGGCTATATTCTTGGTCATTTTTGGGTGTTGATAAACTTTATATGGTAATGGTTAACTGAGATAAGGATATGTAGTTGAATCTGCAACTATAGGTGAAGTGTCGTGCCATTAATCATAGGTTCAAATTGTAAATAATGTTTTCCAGGTTTCTTTGTGACTTATGAAAACTAGTTTCTTAAATTGGTATTTTGGAGTAATTCATATTGTGAATTTTTATTCATGAAATAAATGTTCATGGTGGAGTTATTTGAGGTTCTTTTTCCAAAGGATTAAATACATGAAATGTTATATTCTCGAAGTGAAATACCTCCCAAGTTTTTTAGATTGAGCACCTTGTTTTTTAGTGGATGTGAATAAAATAAGGATCATGATGTACACTAGTTATTCACACCATGAATGGGGTGATTCTTATATTTTCAATAAATTCCATCCTCCCTATAATTTCACTTATCCTTCCATCATTTCTCTCTAACTTTAGGTGATTTCTATGTGATTGTTTGATACCTTATATCCTATGATCTTTATCATTCATCCTTGAATTCCTCATGTTCAAAATCAGGTATTTTGAGTGAGTTATTCTCATTATTTTTGAGTTATTATTTATTTTATTTAGAGGTTTGGTAGTAGTTGTGTTGACTTGGAGTTGGGGGTTTATTGGGATGTTATTTTGATGAGACATCATTATGTTTTAGATTGATACAAGGATCCCTTGGGTGGTTGTGTCCCTATAGATCATCCTCTATTTCTTCAATGACCCGAGATTGAAGAACATATAAATTATATCCTTTTTTGGGAATACAAAATACATTACACAAATGCACTTCCAGAGGCTATATTAGTTTAGAACCTTTGGAAACTTGGAACCCAACAATATAGTTTAGTGAAAGATTTTCAATGTTTCCTCAAATGATATTCCCCTTTAGTACTCCTACCTAAAACATTTATTTGTAACATAGGGAAAATAAAACATAAGAAAGGGTGAGGTTGAATGCTCAATAAGGGTAAAAAAGGAGTTATGGATCATAACATAAACAAAAGGGTATAATAATATGAAAATTATACCCTACATATCAAAGATCATAATCTTAGGTAACAAATATTATTAACACGTAAATTAAAAAAGAATAATTTTGACATAAAACAAATATTTTTTTTCAAACACTTAATCATTGGAAATCATTTTCATCAAAGTGTACAAAGTCTATTACTAAACCAAGTTCAATCCCCATTCCATCCCTATATTACTGAACTGGGATTACATATCGTTCTAACCCTATATCACTGAACTAAGATTGTTTCTCGTTCCAATCCTATCTATCTCATGAGATTGAAATCTTTACCCAATTCATTGGAGGTATATATTGGCCCCACCCGTCACTAAATGAAAACCATACATATGTGTTCCATAAGAACAAAAATCATATCATAACCCATGGAATTAAATGGGTTTTATAAAAATCATTCATTCATAACATAATCTATGGAAAATAAATGGGCCTTGTAAATATCATTCCATTATAACAAAATATATGAAAATGATACGGAGTAAATAAATACCATTTCAACATAAACATAATCCAACCATAAGAATAATAAGGATAGTATAATTGAAACATATCTCTGTTAAATAATGTCATCTTAGATGGAAAATAGTTTTGATAGAACACTTGAAATTAATTATTGATGAAAATATCATTTCTTCTTTGAAAACATTTTTTTTCCTAAAATGTCGTGCAATTTTCAAAGAAAATAATTTCCTTGAAAATAATCTTGAAATCTTATAAGGGGAGATACAAAGAAATATGGTGTTATGAAAGCATAAAAATTCATTAATGTCGTATAAGTTAAAAGAAAACATTCTTCTCATACTTTTTCTGGATAAGTCAAGACGTTCCTTTAATGAATAATGACAAAATTTTCCTTTAATATCATTTATAAAAAAATCATCAATGGTTGAAATTGACTTTCAAAAAATTGTAGATAAATAGAAAGAATATTTTGGAATACATTTTTAGTAAATAAGGACATGAATGATAAATATACCTTTGTAAATACTTATGTATAAACAATACTAGATAATAATGAGATTGCGAAATTATCTCTTACATTAGTTTTGGGTTCCTTCGTATGTATTAAAAACTCTTCTTCTTTGACGAGATCCCTCTATATCTCCTATTAAAGGAACTATAGTTGGTATTTTGAGGAGACCAACACCTCTAGAATTTTATTGTAGAAGTTTAGAATGGAAATGGTCAGGGGAAGTCTGATCTTGAAGGCTCAATGTGAAGTGAATAATTTGTGGAGGAGGTTCCCTTTAATAAGTGAGGTGAGGGGAACTTTTGGAATCTCCAAAAATATTATTTTCTAATAAAATAAAACCACATAAAAAACATTTAAAATGTCATATTTTAAAATATGAAATGATATAATGTTGTAATCTCATCAACCAATAAATTTTAGAAAAGTTTTTCTATCAATTTAAACATTATCATTTTAATTAACCCTTGGTTATTCTATATTAATTTTAACTAAGGTAACACAAAATTTAATATTAAAATAGTGAAATTTTTACTTATTTGATGACAATTAGACCATAAATGAATAATATATAACATTTTAGACAATATAATAAACATTATATATTTCTAAAAAGTATTATGATTTTTAAATAATTTAATAAATCTTTATTTTGATAAACAATAAATAGTTTCAATTTTGACACTACATCATTCCATGATTTTTACAAATATTAAGATACCAATTTAATATTGAACAAGATATTTTATTATATTCCTAAGAGTTTAAGGTCATCTATAATTTTCTTTGGATATATTAATTATCCCAAATTATATTTATTTTATTGGTTTTAATAACATTAATGTGATATTTCAATTAATAAAATAATTACTACATTAATTTTGCGTAATTATTTAAAATACTTATTTTTTGGGTAAAAATTAAAAATAAAATATCAAGATGAATATAGCTCTTCTATTTTACAGATGAATATTTATAGTTAAATATATATTCTGGAAAATCCTATTAAAATTGGTATATTTATTAAAATATGAATATGACAACTTTGACATCACCTTAAATAAAATATTAAAAGTTTCAAAATCATTTACATGTGCTAAAAAATGGTAAATAATTTAACCCTTGGATGATTATGATCGTTATATAATCAACCAATAATATGTGGTAGAGTTTTTGTCTTTTAATGGTTATTTTCATTTTAATTAAAATTATTTTTTTGATTTTTGATCAATTAAATAAAATCAATATAATCATGGTATAAGCCTTTAAGGTAATTATTTATATCATAAAAGTTAAAAATAAACTACCATGATAAATAAAAACATTTTAGATTTCAAATGAGTATTTATAATCAAACTTATCTTTTATATAACCTTATATTAAAAATGATACAGTTATTAAAATTTGATAATGAATATTTTACTTTTCTTTAAATAAAATATTTTAAATGTGCTAATCTTATCCAAATGGCTTCCAATGGATACTATATCGATCTAAGTATTATTTAGGTCGAAAAAACTCAACCAATTATATTAGAAAAAGTTTTAGGGTAATTTTTTAATTCTATTGTTACCTTAAATTACCTGATTAACCTTTTTACCGTATTAATAAAAAAATGTATCGAGGTTACTAATCATAGTGAACAAAAATAAAAGAAATATATTTACATAATTTTCACCCAATTATAATAAATATGGAATCTATTTTTAAAAAATCAAAACATAGTAGTTGAGTAATTAATTTAAAATTAACCTGGTTGTTGGTATGAGAAATTCGGTTTTAAAAGTTAAAACATGCAAAAGGATGAAATATTTTTACATCAATATTTTAAAAAAAATTAATTACAGTGACCTAAATTATATTAAATTATAAAAATATAATGTATTAATACTTTAAAACTATTAAAATTTGAAATTTAATGCTACAAATAAATTTGATGAAAAAGGCCACTTTCAATTAAAATGAATTATTTTCTACCATTCATAAAAACGTAAAACATATTAAAAAAATTAAAAAAAATTAAAAAAGTAAATTTTGATACTCTAATTTTAATGAAGAAGTTTATTTTTTAAAATATAATATAAAAAAGTGCCAAAAACTATATTTTAAATGGATTTTTCATCAAAAGGCAAAAAATGTATTTTTTTATCAATACTTCATTTATCTGAAAATTTGAATTTGTTCTTATATAATGTCTAAAAAACATATAAGATGAATTTTAAACATTACATTGAATATATTAAATATACATTTAATTAATAAAATCTGGTAAGAGTCTTTTTATTATTTTATCAACAAACTTATTTGTATTTTAATAGTTTTGAAAAAAAACATTTCCTTATATTTAAAAAGGGTTTTATTTTCATTTATAATTAATTTATCGCCAAAGAATTATTTATAAATACATGTATAAATAATATTTTCATAATTCAGTTATTACTTCTCATACCCACCAGTATAATGGCTAGTTTAGAGGGTAACATAATAATATTTAGTTCTCTTAAACTAGGTCTTGTGTGAAATGAATTATATCAAAAGAACTTGAAATTGTGTGTAACAGAATCCAAGCATAGTGTTGCATATACTACAAGATAAACTAGGGTTTTGTGTAGCATAATCTTATATTGGTGTATCATACAACACAAGAAATCAGATAAATTTAAAAATTTATATCATAAAAATCTCAGGGGGCTACATTCTACCCCCCTTAAAATGAATTTCACCCTCAGAATTCATTTTGGTTATCAAAGGTTTAATAAATGAAATTATATTTCATTGAAACCAACATCGTAAAAAAAGTCAAAAATATCATTTTAAAAAGGAATGGTTTCAAAATAATAGTTATTGAAAGAGCGCTGTCGTGGGCGCCCTCAAATGATTAGTGTAATTTGGGGTACTTAGGTGCAGCAGAGTGGCTGACCAAGGTCGTCTCTCAAAGGAGAAAGTGAATTAAAACAACTTTTCAGAGGTATTATAGAAACAAAATAAAAGGGAATAAAAACACTACTTGAAAGGATGGGGGTGGTTTTTTTTTATAGTTTATGAACCTAGAAGAAGTTTGCTGGAAGAAGATTGCATTTTTTTTTGTTTTTAGTTTTTAAATGAAGTTTGATTAAAATGACACAACAAAAAGATGTTTGTTTAGACAATATTTAAAAGACGTAATCGATCTAACTCTACCTCTTCAATCATTTATTAATCATTATCATTTAAATTAATATTCACTTAATTATGATCCCTTAATTTGTTAAATCCCGAACCCTACGAGAATTAACTTTACCACGAAGATTGAAGTGAATTTTAACCTTAGGCTAACTTCGGAACATGCAATCGCAACACCCTGCTTTGATTGATGTTCTAAAATTAGCTTATGGTCAGTGGTAAATTAAGGCACATAACCACTCTAAAAATGAGGATTAATTGAGTTTAGGGATTATATTTGAACTCTACAAATTGATTCCATGTGGTTTTGAATTACCGGTTAAGGTTGCGCTCTCACAGTTCACACAATTCCCGACCTCGCGTGTTTTGTGTTAACTATTAAATTGCTTGCTTAGTTTCATTTAAATTAAAAACTCAATTAATAGATCATAATACGTGAATTACAGTAGCTCATTGATTCAAAATAAATGAATGAAGAAGGATAAAGGTCGATCGATTACTAAAAAGAACTACTCTTCCATGGGTGGTGTAGTCATCGTGGAGACGTTTTGCATAAGCAACAGATTGAAAGGGTAGAACCCAATCTTGTCTCCACTCTTGATTCCAACCCAATTAAGAAGATTAAGATAAGAAGAATAGGGATGAACACAGAATATTATTTGAAGAAAAATTCAAGAAACAAAGATGAAAGAAAAGAAATACAAAGAAGAGGTGAGAGAGGACAGCCTTTTTGGAAGAGAGGTTTGCACAAAGGCTTACTTCCTCCAAGAGTTGTGAGGGGCGCCCAAGAGACACCCTTTCGTCCACACCTTCCCAAAGCCTCGACCAGCCCTCTCAAAGAGTTAAAACCCCCTTTAAATAGAGTTTGTGAGGGCTAGGGATACATAAATTTTAAGTGTGAAATGAAAATCTCGGACAAATATTTTATTCCAACTTGAACCGACAATTTTACCTCCAAAACGCGTGAATTGACCGGCCTTCCAGAATGATGATTTGTGAAAAATCATGTCCCCGAGCTTTCCTCAAAATTTGGGCTCAATCCAAGCCCGTATGTAGAAGATATAGCCCAAATACAGAACCCATGTCCATTCTACCGAGTCCAGCCCACCATTGGATTAATGTCTCATTTACTTCATCCAAATGCACTCTTTACCTCTAGTGTCCTGAATGAAAGTTGTATAAAATGAAGTTAGTAAAACTATTACAAAATTTCAAATTCAAATAATAAATATAAAAATATTTATCTTCGAAATACTACAGTACACTATTAAGGGTAAAATTGGAATTTTCACCAAATTTTCAAATGAATGATCAAATCCCAAATATTTTATAAATAAACATATTTAACACAATGTGAGGAAATTATATCATTTATTATCAATAAAATATTTAATAAAATAGTGTTTTATCAACTCCCCCACACTTACCGTTTTGCACACCTGGGCAAAACCTCATATCAAGTAAACATCAATATCAAATCAAAACCAATTTTAAAACACATATCCTTGAGATAAATCAATTTCCCACCAAGAATCAAAAGATATCATGCCTCATAAAAAACCTTATTTCAAGTTCTCCATTTATATCATTCAATATATTTCCACTTTATTTATCCTCCCATGCACAAAACACTTACCTCGCTTGAATTTTCTCTCATCACTCAAATATCAATTTTTTTGCAATGTCTTTCTCATCCAAACTCATACAAGGGTCACCATAGGCTTGATAGATTCCTACATCGCTACCCGATGTGATTCAAGGACAAATGTTTATCATGAGGACTTTTCAGGGTTGTTCTGTGGCTTTCGGTTGGTAGGATTAAGATGTGAAAAACTCTGAGGCTGAATGAGGAGGGCTTGACTCTTTTGAAGCAAAATTACATTAATCTAATTTTCACTTAAATATGGTCTTCTCTTCAATCCCCATAGTATCAATTCAGCTCCATCATCATGAAAAGTCATGAAAGATTTACACCATTCATCATTTCAGCATAAAAAATGTCAATCTTCTCAAACATGATTTTCTTGAAAGCTCCAGATGGGCACAACTTTCCACCTCAATTAGAAGCTCCAGAAAAGGCACAGCTTCACTTGTCATGAAAGCTCCAGAAAAGGCACAGCTTTCAATATAATGACTTTCTTTAGCAGCAAACACATCTCTTCAGAATTTAATTTTCCACCCAAAGTATCACAGAATGTGGTGGAAAAACCCAAGACAACTTCCCCCACACTTAAGCTCAACTAGATTATGCAATTTCACTTCAAGAGTTGGTTGGATAGGGAAAATTGGCTTGTAATGTGGCTTAACCTAACAGGATGTGCATGGCTTCTAAGGGCTACAAGGATTAAATATTCAAGGTAGGCCATTATAAAAAAGGATTCTTTGAAATAGGGGCTTTAATACCAAACAAATGCCTAAATCATTTTAACATAAGTTCCTCAAACCCTCATGTTTTGACAGGAATAGATCAAATTCTGGTTAAATCAAGTATGGTTTGGTTCTCTCAAGAAGTGAGGTGAATGTAAAGAATATTAAAATAATGGTTTAGAAGCCTCACAGGAAAGTGATTTCAAATATAAAGACAGTGAGATTGGCATGGGATTCAAAATTCAGCGTACTTTTCATGAAATTACTAAATATTTGAACTTGAAACAAAGTCATTTTAGCATTCATTTAAGCTTAGTTTCAAGGGGTAAATTGTTTCACTTATTGATATGGATTTAAAAATGGTGATGAGAATCATTTTAGCTCAAAATGTTTCAAAAAACACATAAAATTGTAAAATAAACACACAAAATTTGAAAAACACACAATTTGTTTTGGTTTTTTCTAAACAGGAAAACAATTGAAATTACTAAACTAAAAGGTTCCCTCCCCCACACTTAAAATATTGAATTGACCTCAATGTGAACCTATGATATGATATATGCACATGAAATGTAGAATTTTTAAATAGGACAAATAATATAAAAGTGAAAGGGTTAGGAACAGCCTGATGTGATCAAGTGATGATGGGGTCATGCAGTGTGATAAAATCCACTGCATCAGTAGGATGTCCCTCAATGTATCTCTTCAAACGTTGCCCATTGACTGTAAAGCTCCTTCCAGTGTCCTCTTGTGTGATCTCCACTGCACCATAAGGAAAAACATTAGACACAATATAAGGACCTAACCATATGGAACGCAACTTACCAGGCATCAACTTCAGTCGTGAACTATAGAGAAGGACTTTCTCTCCAACATGAAACTCCCTTTTTTGGATCATTTTGTCATGAGCTGGTTTTGATATTTCCTTGTAGAGACTTGAGTTCTCATATGATGACCGTCGAATCTCCTCAAGCTCTTGAATTTGCAAATTCCTTTGAATTCCAGCTTGGGCCAAATCCATGTTACATTTTTTTATAGCCCAATATGCCTGATGCTCGACTTCCACGGGGAGATGACACGCTTTCCCAAAAACAATCCGAAATGGGGACATACCAATGGGGGTCTTGTATGCTGTCCTATAATCCCAGAATGCATCATCCAAGCGCTTTCTCCAATCCTTCCTATTTGGCTGCACGGTTTTCTCCAAGATTTGTTTCAACTCACGATTTGAAACCTCAGCCTGGCCATTTGTTTGGGGGTGGTATGGTGTTGATGTTTTGTGTGTCACCCCATACTTTAGAAGGAGGGAAGCAAAATTCCTATTGCAAAAGTGTGTCCCTTGGTCACTGATGATGGCCTTTGGTACTCCAAACCTGCAAAAAATCTGTTCTTTGAAAAAGTCCACAACAACATGAGAATCGTCAGTCCTGGTGGCCTTGGCCTCCACCCATTTACTCACATAATCAACAGCAACCAAAATATACAAAAATCCAAATGAACTAGGAAAAGGACCCCTAAAGTCGATGCCCCATACATCAAAAGTCTCACAGAATAGTATGGGTTGTTGGGGCATCTCATGTCTCTTAGAAATGTTCCCAGTGTGTTGGAAACGAGTGCATGACTTAAAAAACACATGGGCATCATGGAATAAACTAGGCCAATATAATCCAGAGTCCAATACTTTCCTAGCTGTCCGTTGGGGTCCAAAGTGTCCACCACATGCAAGTGTATGACAGAATTGCAAAACAGACTCAAACTCATGATCAGGAATACACCTCCTAATAACTTGGTCACTACACATGCGCCAGAGGTAAGGATCATCCCACACATAAAACCTCGACTCACTTTTTAATTTTTGGACTTGATGCTTCTTCAAATTTACTGGGATTTCAGAGCCAACAATGTAATTAACTAAATCAGCATACCAAGGATGCTTACCTGAGATGGTATAGAGATGCTCATCGGGGAAAGTGTCCCGAAGTGGTACCTGGTCCAAGGTGTCACCCTCTAGTGTGTGAGTAAGCCTACTCATGTGGTCTGCCACCAAATTCTCTGAACCCTTCTTGTCCTTTATATCAAGGTCAAACTCTTGAAGAAGGAGCATCCAACGGATAAGTCGTGGCTTTGCATCTTGCTTCTTTAGGAGGTACCTCAAAGCTTCATGGTCAGAAAAAACAACTACTTTAGAGCCCAATAAATATGAACAGAATTTATCTAAAGCAAATATGACAGCAAGAAACTCCTTTTCCGTGGTTGTGTAGTTTTATTGGGCTGAATCCAGTGTCCTCGATGCATAAGCGATCACATGTGAACGTCCCTCCACCCTCTGAGATAAGACAGCTCCGACCGCGAAGTTGGAGGCATCACACATAAGCTCAAAAGGAATCTCCCACCGTGGGGGCTGTATGATCGGTGGAGTGGTCAGACGTTGTTTTAGCTCATCAAATGAATTCCTGCAAGAAACATCAAACACAAAATCAGAATCCTTTTGAAGTAATCTTGACATAGGAAGAGCAATCTTACTAAAATCTCTGATGAAGCGTCGATAAAATCCAACATGCCCAAGGAATGATCGAACATCACGCACACATGTAGGATATGGAAGGGATGAAATAATGTCTACCTTAGATTTATCAACTTCAATTCCATGTTGTGAGACTATATGACCTAATACAATTCCCTTTTCGACCATGAAATGACATTTTTCAAAATTTAAGACCAGATTCTTCTCAATACAACGATGCAACACATCACCCAAACTAGAGAGACATTCATCAAATGAGGACCCATAAACTGTAAAATCATCCATAAATACCTCCATGCAGGTCTCAATGAAATCTGAGAAAATACTCACCATGCATCTCTGGAAGGTACCTGGGGCATTGCAAAGTCCAAATGCCATTCTTCGGTAAGCAAAGGTACCGAATGGGCAGGTGAATGTTGTCTTCTCCTGGTCCTCTGCTGCAATGGAAACCTGAAAATAGCCAGAAAATCCATCCAAGAAACAATAGTGTGTCTTCCCAGCTAGTCTCTCAAGCATTTGGTCAATGAATGGAAGTGGGAAATGGTCCTTACGAGTGGATTGATTTAGTTTCCTATAATCGATACACACTCGCCAACTGTTTTGTACTCTCACAGGAACTAACTCATCATTTTCATTTTTTATAACAGTGAAACCAGTTTTCTTTGGTACAACCTGAACTGGGATTACCCATTGTGAGTCAGAAATAAGGTAAATGATACCCGCCTCAAGTAATTTTTCAACTTCTTTCTTAACAACTTCTAGGAGGGTGGGATTAAGTCTCCTTTGTGGCTGTCTCACCGGTTTAGCCCCATCCTCCAAGAGAATCCTATTCATGCAAATGGAGGGGCTAATACCTGATATGTCAGCCAAGGTCCACCCAATCGCCCTGATGTTCTCCCTCAAAATATTCAAAATCTTTTCTTCATGTTCAAAAGGGAGATTGTTAGCAATGATAATAGGTAATCTCTCACCACTCAACAAGTATGAGTATTTCAGATTTGGTGGCAATGGCTTGAGTTCTAATGAAGGAGGGTGTAGTATGGATGGAGACATTGAAGGAACTGAAATGTGTGCACAAAGAGCATCAGTATCAGAATAGACATCATCAAAATCATAGAATAAAGCATCAAATCCATCAGCATACTCAACAGCCATTTCATAATCAGAGTGAACATGATCAAAATCAGAATATGAATCCACATCAAAATCAAATCCAAGATAGGATTGTGTATCAGAAACATGTGCGGAAGTTCTCTTAGACATCAAAATCGTACCAATACTCATAATCTCCCTAAGCATAGGACAATCAAATTCTATGGAGTTTTTATTTGGTGGTTCAAAATGGGAGATAAAAAAAGCAGAATGGTCCTCAGAGGGGTACTTCATGGAATCCATAACATTAAATATCACAACTTCATCCCCAAATTCCATGGAAAGTGTACCCTCATTGACATTTATGATAGTTTTTGCAGTTTTGAGGAAGGGCCTACCTAAGATAATGGGGGAATGAGAACTTACCTGATCATCCTCCATGTTAAGAACATAGAAATCCGCTGGAAAGATCATGTCTCTTACCCGGACAAGTACATCCTCAAGGACTCCCGCTGGATATGCCGTAGCCTTATTCACCAATTGCACCACTACTCTTGTTGGCTTCAACTCACCAACCTGCAAGGAAGAGAATACAGAGTGAGGCATCACATTTATGGAAGCTCCCAAATCACAAAGAGCATCAGAGAAGTGCAACTCCCCTATGGTACATGGGATGGTGAATGTCCCAGGATCCTTGCACTTTGTTGGCATTGCTAGAGTTGGTGTAATGAGTGCCGAGACATTCCTTCCAAGGTTGATCCTCTCATTCCCCTTGAGCCCTCTTCGATTGGTGCAGAGTTCTTTTAAGAATTTGGAATACCATGGGATTTTCTTAATGGATTCAAGTAGAGGAATGTTGATCTCCACACGCTTTAATGTGTCCAAAACCTCCTTTTGCATTGCTTCTTCATCCATCTTCTTGGTTTGAACAACCCTATTTGGAAAAAGAAGGGGTTTAGGAGGTACATCATCAATCTTTTTCTTACCTTTATCTTTCTCCTTGGATTGCTCATCAGTTGGTATGGAATGTGGCTTCTCTTAATTTGAGGTGAATCCCAGTGGAATGGTAGGTACAGATGTATCGTTCATTTGCTTCCCACTTCTCAATGTTATGGAACTAACATTCCCCTTTGGATTTGGAGTGGGTTGGGAAGGTAGATTTCCGGAATTCTTACTTACAAGTTCATGGAGGGAGGTGGCAATCTGACTCATTTGAGTCTTCAACTCTCTCAGCTCCGAACCTTGACTCTTCAGCTCATTCTGTCGATTAAGAACAATTTGTTTCAAAAGATCATCAGTGTTAGAGTATAACTTGTGTTGGATATTCCCTTGTTGCTGACTTGTTGATGTTTGAGCTTCAAATCTCCTTTGGGGTTGTTGGAAACCCTGCTGGTAAGGTGGAGGCTGCTGGAAGTTTGGTTGAAAAGGGGTCCTTTGTTGTTGTCCAGAGCCATACCCCATGTCCGCTAGATCTTTCCACCCTTGGTTGTATGTTGGATCAAAATTCTTTTGGGGATATAGTTGTTTTTGTTGCTGCTGAAATGGTCTCCCAGGGAACACTGCTGCACAATCTTCTGTTTCTTGGAGTTGTGGGCAACAGTCAGTTGGGTGGCTTATCTCAGTGCAAATACCACAAGGCCTTGAAGGAGGGGGTTGTGATGTCTTTTTATCCAATACAATTTGCCTCACCATAGTTGTCAATTCTTCTAACTTAGTATCAATCAAATGACTTTCAAGAGAAGAAGGACTTACTTGATGTACTCCTCAAACATGTGGTGTACCTCTATCACCGAATTGTTGAGAGTTTTGGGCCATTTTGTCGGTCAATGCTCGTGCAGCTACTGGTGTCTTGTCCACCAATGCTCCTCCAGCTGCAGCATCCACCATGCTCCTCTCCATGGGTGTGAGTCCTTCGTAGAAGTATTGGATGAGGAGTTTCTCACTGATTTGGTGATGTGGGCAGCTTGCACACAACTTCTTGAATCGCTCCCAGTACTCATACATTGACTCCCCTTGTGCTTTCTTGATCCCTGATATCTCCTTTCGAATGGATGTGGTCCTTGATGCTGGAAAAAATCTCTGCAAGAAAAGACGTTTCAAATCGTTCCAACAAGTTACATCTTCGGGTTGTAAATAATACATCCAATCTTTCGCAGCTCCATCAAGTGAGAATGAGAATGCTCTTAGTTTGATTTGATCTTCAGAGAAATTTCTAGGTTTTAGGGTTGAGCAAACCACATTAAATTCCTTCAAATTTTTATTGGGATCCTCACCAGAGAGGCCATGAAACTTTGGAAGTAAGTGAATTAATCCAGATTTCAATTCAAAGTCCAATTCAAGATTTGGGTATGCAATACAATTTGGTTTATAGTTAATATCGGGTGCAGCCAATTCTCGAATGGTTCTATTAAGTTCATTTCCATTATTTCTAGCCATTGGTTCCTCTTTTATGTTTGAATTTGAATTGCTTCCAATTACAATGTTTCCAGAAGAGAGGAATTCACCAACTGGTTGAATATTGAAACTTCCTGTAGATTGAGAATGTCTGATTCGTGCCCTAAGGCTACGTTCAATCTCAGGGTCAAGATCTAAGAGATCTTCGGGATTAGTTCGTGTCATAGATCAAATAAAAATGAAAAGAAAGAAGGTGGACCATAGTAAAATAAAAATGAGAAGTTTGATTTGATGGTCCAAAGAGAAGTAGAATAAAATAAAAGAAGAAGAAGAAAAATCAGATTGGGTAAAGAAGGAGGAAAGAAGAGAGGAAGAGAATAAAATGTAAAATAAAATAAATACCTCTAATTGGTTGAAATAATTACTTACCTCCCCGGCAATGGCGCCAATTTGAAAGAGCGCTGTCGTGGGTGCCCTCAAATGATTAGTGTAATTTGGGGTACTTAGGTGCAGCAGAGTGGCTGACCAAGGTCGTCTCTCAAAGGAGGAAGTGAATTAAAACAACTTTTAAGAGGTATTATAGAAACAAAATAAAAGGGAATAAAAACACTACTTGAAAGGATGGGGGTGGTTTTTTTTATAGTTTATGAACCTAGAAGAAGTTTTCTGGAAGAAGATTTCATTTTTTTTTGTTTTTAGTTTTGAAATGAAGTTTGATTAAAATGACACAACAAAAAGATGTTTGTTTAGACAATATTTAAAAGACGTAATCGATCTAACTCTACCTCTTCAATCATTTATTAATCATTATTATTTAAATTAATATTAACTTAATTATGATCCCTTAATTTTTTAAATCCCGAACCCTACGAGAATTAACTTTACCACGAAGATTGAAGTGAATTTTAACCTTAGGCTAAGTTCGGAACATGCAATCGCAACACCCTGCTTTGATTGATGTTCTAAAATTAGCTTATGGTCAGTGGTAAATTAAGGAACATAACCACTCTGGAAATGAGGATTAATTGAGTTTAGGGATTATATTTGAACTCTACAAATTGATCCCATGTGGTTTTGAATTACCGGTTAAGGTTGCGCTCTCACAGTTCACACAATTCCCGACCTCGCGTGTTTTGTGTTAACTATTCAATTGCTTGCTTAGTTTCATTTAAATTAAAAACTAAATTAATAGATCATAATATGTGAATTACAGTAGCTCATTGATTCAAAATAAATGAATGAAGAAGGATAGAGGTCGATCGATTACTAAAAAGAACTACTCTTCCATGGGTGGTGTAGTCATCGTGGAGACGTTTTGCATAAGCAACGGATTGAAAGGGTAGAACCCAATCTTGTCTCCACTCTTGATTCCAACCCAATTAAGAAGATTAAGATAAGAAGAAGTGGGATGAACACAGAATATTATTTGAAGAAAAATTCAAGAAACAAACATGAATGAAAAGAAATACAAAGAAGAGGTGAGAGAGGAGAGCCTTTTTGGAAGAGAGGTTTTCACAAAGGCTTACTTCCTCCAAGAGTTGTGAGGGGCTCCCAAGAGACACCCTTTCAGCCACAACTTCCCAAAGCCTCGACCAGCCCTCTCAAAGAGTTAAAACCCCCTTTAAATAGTGTTTGTGAGGGCTAGGGATACATAACTTTTTTAAGTGTGAAATGAAAATCTCGGCCAAATATTTTATTCCAACTTGAACCGCCAATTTAACCTCCAAAACGCGTGAATTGACCGGCCTTCCAGAAGGATGATTTCTGAAATATCATGTCCCCGAGCTTTCCTCAAAAGTTGGGCTCAATCCAAGCCCGTATGTAGAATATATGGCCCAAATACAGAACCCATATCCATTCTGCTGAGTCCATCCCAACATTGGATTAATGGCTCATTTACATCATACAAATGCACTCTTTATCTCTAGTGTCCTGAATGAAAGTTGTATAAAATGAAGTTAGTAACACTATTACAAAATTTCAAATTCAAATAATAAATATAAAAATATTTATCTTCCAAATACTACAGTGCACTATTAAGGGTAAAACTGGAATTTTCACCAAATTTTCAAATGACTGATCAAATCCCAAATATTTTATAAATAAACATATTTAACACAATGTGAGGAAATTATATCATTTATTATCAATAAAATATTCAATAAAATAGTGTTTTATCAGTTATTTAATGTAAATCAAAAATAGGTCTATACTTAGAAGAACATAGGTGATGATTTGGGTATGGAGGAAAAGCTTAAATAATCATATATATTGATAAATATTACTAATCACAAGAAAGTGGGTGATCCATAGAAAGTTAACAATAAAAAACCATAAACTAAATAAGAGTGAAAGAGGTCCTTGATATCATAAAAAATGATGATAATAAGACACCCTTTTACATTATGATCCTTTTTCTTAATGTTTAATATTTTTCATCAGAAGATATACTTACTTTATTTCGGTGCAATCTCACCATTTTTTATGCCTTGAACAATTTCCACCTCATCTTGTATTCAAAGAAATTAAGTTTAATTTTTCATTATTGAAGTGTTAGAAAATCACACAATCTATAAATAGAATGATAGGTCATTCCATATGTCTTTATCACAACAGAAATGTTAGAAAAAGTTATAAAATATGCATAAATCCACCTATGGTGAGATAATTCTTTATTATAACAAACATTGCCTTATTTTTAACTTAAAAATTCCATAAATTGATAACATTACAATCCTTATTGAAGATGAAAATCTAAAACTTTAGAAAGAGTTTCACTAACTCATCTTAACATTTATTCTCCATATACTATAAGATATCATGTTTTCGTCACATTATAAACGTGTGAACACCTTCATCACGTTTTCTATTGATTCATGGTAATAAATTGAATCACTATATGTACTTATTTAAAACATGCATGTTTCTTTATTCCAGTGATTATTGTGTATATTCATTAAGTTCCAAAAAGTTTTATACTCCATCCATGATAACATAACCCTCTTGAAAAAAAATCCATAATTAGTTCCCATGAAACTAGTGTCATCTAATTTACTTATTAATATCCAACATATATTTATCCAAACATCATTATATTAACATAAGGGACATATTAAAGGTTATATTTCTCTTAATTATGTGTTCCCCAAATATATCACCATACCCTTAAATCACTTTTCCTGGTTTTTAAAACTATTCAAGATATCATTTCCAATAATTAATGAAAAACTTATTATGAAAAAAAATATATCTCATGATTTTTACAACATAATAATTGAATTACAAAACATATGCACCTAAATCATCCAAATTTATTCTAAAACCATTACCTGAGATCCATAATCTTAGTCTTTCCTAAAATATGAATCATTTTTTAAGGTTGCTCAAACTTAATCTAACCAATATTATAAGGTTTAATGTAAACAATAATTCTACAACATCCCACACATTTCACATAAAGTTTAAAATATCTTTTTCTTTAGTAGTATAACCAGTAATCATACCACCTTAATGATTCTATTCATGATATTTCCACTTAGGAGATTGATTTTCATAATTTTCATACTTTCCACATCTGAAACATTCAATGATAACCATGTTCTATCTAGTTCCGGCTATTGACTAATATTAGAAATAAAATTGTGAGAAACAATTATCATAGTTCAAAATGGCATAACCAAGGGAAGTTACATATAATATTTCAATCTATGACACCTAATGTTTAATCCTAGGTTATCATGGTTTTTTCCAAAATTATAGGACTCTAACCTATAGTTAGACTTATCCTTAGGGACACCCCAATATATATCCTTATAAATATATCTTGAGATTTCACTAAAGTATTCAAATCCCAATTTACAATGTTTTACTAAACCGTTGCTCTTATACAAACTCCAACAAACCAAGCTTGACATACATGAAAATTATATCATTTTTTATAATACAAAATAAATTACACAAACACATTCCCAAAGATCATATGATTTTAGTGCCTTTAGAAACTTGGAACAAAAAAATATTGTCTCGTTAAAAATCTTAAATTTTTCCCACAAATATCTTCCCCTTTATTAATCCCACCTAAAAACATTCTTTATAAACCGAGTAAAATAAAACATAAGAAAGGGTGAGCTCAAATGCTCAGTAAGGGTAAACAAATGAGTTATGAATCATAATATAAACATAAGGGTATAAGAATATGAAAATTATACCCTATATATCAAAGATCATAATCTTGAGTCATAAACATTATTAATACATAAATCATAAAATAATAATTTTTACATAAAATATATAATTTTGGAAAGCACATAATAATAAGAAATCATTTTCATCATAGTGGAAAACGTACTTTACTGGATCGAGTTCACTCCTCATTCCAGCCCTATATTACTGAATTGGGTTTACATATCATTCCTTCCCTATATTACTAAATTTATTTTACTTACCTTTCTTGCCTTATATTAATGAACTGAGATCATTTTCCATTCTAGTACTATCTATCTCATGAGTATAAAAATTTACCCAATGCATTGGGGGGGGGGGAGATATAGGTCCCACCCGTTGCATAATGAAAACCATACATATGTGTTTCATAAGGACATAAATAATATCATAAGCCATGGAATGAAATTGGTTTCCAAAAAACATTAATTCATAACATAACCCGCATAAAAAAAATAGGTCTCATAAATCTCATTCCATTATAACATAACCCATGAAAAAGATATGGAATTCATAAATATCATTTCAATATAAACCTAATCAAATCATAAGATAATAATGATAGTATAAATGAATCATATCCATATTAAATAATGTCATACTAGATGAAAAATAATTTTGATAGAATAATAGATATTAATTATTGAAGAAAATATCCTTTCTACTTTGGAAATTTTTTCATTCCTTAAAATGTCGTGAAATTTTATAAGAAAATAATTTATTTGAAAATAACATTGAAATATTATAATGTAAGCTTAAAGGAAATAAGGTGTTATTAAAGTATAAAAATACATTTATTCAATATAATTTAAAATACAAAATTCTTCTCATAGTTTTTCTGAATAAGTAAAAAATTACATTATATTGAAAATGAAAAAATATTCCCTACATATCGTTTAACAAAAAATCACCAGTGGGTGAAATTGACTTTCAAAAAATTATAGAATAATAGAAAGAATATTTTAAAATACACTTTTACTAAATATGGACATGAATGATAAATATACCCCAGTAAATACTAATGTATAATCAATCTCAGATAACAATGATATTAAAAAATTATCCCTTACCTTAGGTTTGGGTTCCTTCATGTGTATCAGAAACTCCTCTTCTTTGATGAGCTCCCTCTAGATATCCTCTTAAAGGTACTATAATAGGTCTTTTCAGAAGACCAGAACCTCTTTAATGTGACCAGAGAATTTTAGAAGGAAAATATAAAGAGGAATGCCAAGATTGAAGGCTAAAAGTGAAGTAAAGAAGTAAGGGAGGAGGTTCTATTTTATAATTGAGGTGAGGGGTACTTTTAGAATCTCTAAAAATATTATTTTATAATAAAATAAAACCCCCTAAAAAAATTCCAAAATTTAATTTTTTCAAATATGATATAAGATAAGGTTGTAATCATATCAACAAATAAATTTTATACAAGTTTTACTGTCAATTTAAACCTTATCATTTTAATTAAACCTTAATTATTCTATTTTAATTTTCAATAAAGTAACAAATTATTCAATATTAAAATAGTGTAATTTTTACTTATTTGATGTAAATTACACCATAAATGAATAATTTAGAACATTTTGGACCATATCATAATTATTTTATATTTTTAAAAAGTCTTATGAAATTTAAATAATTTAATAAATCATTATTTTAATAAACCAAAAATAGTTTCAATTTCAACACAATTCAATGTCATGATTTTTTAAAAAATAAGATAAGAAGTTAACTTTGAGCCAAATATTTTATTATATTACTAAGAGGTATAAATCATCTATAAAATTAAATGGATATATTAATTTTCAAAAATTATATTTATTTTAATATTTTTAATTATATTAGTTTGATATTTCCATTAATAAAATAAATACTACATTGGTTTTTTTAATTATATAATATATAATATTTTATAGGAAAAAATAAAATGATTAAGATAACTCTTCTAAATTTCATAGGAATATATATAGTTGAATATATATTTTGGAAAATCCTATTAAAAATGCAATATTCATTAAAACATGAATGTGAGAACTATGACATCACTTTAAATAAAATATTGTAAGTATCATAATATTTTTAATGTGACTCCAATATGGTCAATAAATCAACCCTTGTATGATTATAGACAAGATATACTCATATAATAAGATTTTTCCATGTGTTTTGGTCTTTTAATGGTTATTATCAATTTCATTAAAATTATTTTATCGACTTTCCATCAATTAAATAATTTTTACATCATCATTTTATAATACTTTGAATTAAATATTTATATCCTAAAAATTATAAATAAATTACAATGATAAAAAAAAATTATTTTTTAAATGAGTATTTATTATTAATCTTTTCTTTTATATAAACTTATATAAAAAATAATATTTATTTAAATTTCAGTAAGACACATTTAACTTTTATTTAAATAAAATATATTAAATGTACCAATCTCATCCAAGTGGCTTCCAAACGATAATATTTCAACCCAAAGATAATTTAGTTAGAAACACACTCATCTAATGATATTAGGACAAGTTTTAGGGTAATTTATAATATTATTTTCACCTTAAATTACAGGATTTACATTTTTCCGTATTAATAAAAAAATTGCTAAAGTTACTATTCATAATGCCTAAAAATAAAAGAAGGATATTTACATTATTTTTACCCATAGATAAAAAATATTTAATCCATTTTTTAAATTCCAAAACATATAAGTTACAGTAATTAATTTAAAATTAATCTCATTGTTTGTATGAGAAAATGGGTTTTAAAAGTTAAAACATGAAAAAGGTTGAAATGTTTTTACATCTCAATTTATTGTAAAATTAATTCCAATGACATAAATTATATTAAATTATAAAAATAAATATATTTATACTTTAAAACCATTCAAATATATAATTTTACACTATAAATAAATTTGGTGAAAAAGTTGTTTTTAATTGAAATGCATTATTTTTTTACTATACATCAAAACATGAAACATATCGAAAAATAACAAAAAATCAACCAAAGTAAATTTTTAAATTCCACTTTGAAGTAATAATTTTATTTTTTCAAGTATAATATAAAAATATTCCAAACTATATTTAAAATGGGTGCACCATCATTAGGTGAAAAAACATATTTTTTAAAAAACACTTCTTTTATCTGAAAAATTAAATTTTCTCTTTTATCATGTATATAAAACATATAATATAAATTTTAAACATTATATTTAATATATTACATTTATATTTCAATAAAAAATCCATCAAGTGTGATTTTATTATTTTATAAAGTCAAATATTTTCATTTAAATAGTTTTTCAGAAAAACAATTCCTTTTATATAAAAAGGGTTTTATTTTCATTGATAATTAATTGTTCACCCAAGAATTAATTATATATAAATGTGTAAATAATATTTTCATAATTTAGTTAATACTATTCGTATCCACCATTATAATGGCTAGGTTATAAATTAAGATAATAAATTTTAGTTGTTCGCTTAAACTCGGTCTGGCATGAAATGAAATCTCTCAAAAGAACCTGAAATTGTGTGTAACACAAGCTAAGAATAGTGATTCATATACTATGAGTGAAGCTGATATTGCGTGTAGCACAATTTTATCTTAGTTTATTTTACAACACAATACATCAAATAAATTTATATATATATATACCATAAAAATCTCAGGGTTCTATAGTTTCTTTGGCTATGTGTGGTGAATCAGAAATATTATTTTGATGTAGGGGATTCGAGTTCTCCCCCTTAATATTTTAATTTTTGAGATTATCAAAAAAATTATTTCCATTTGGTGAGTAATTTTAATTGTCCTAATAAATTTATTAAATTATATTAATGAAATTGAAAGGAATTGTGTGACATATATGTAGTTACCAGCTTTCCCAGATATTAATTGTTATTATTTAAAGTTATATGAATGATATGGAATTATTCCAGGAATTTTTGGATTGATTTTATAACACCCTTTAAATGGGAAAATACATAAAGATATTAAATAAAAATACTAAGTTGAATATGCTTGTTCTATTATTCACTTGATATGTGCGACTCAGTGGACTTGATTATGTGTGGCTAGGTGGACTTGGTTGTTTACAACTTAGTTGTGATACGAAGACTTGATGTGGTGGTAGTTTGGTAGTTTTTTGGTAGTAATGGGCTAATATCATCTTATATAATAATGTGTTAATCGATAAATATTTTTTGGTGTAAATTTAAATTGATAATTAAATGGATAAATCTTTGTGGCTAAATTATTAGATAAAATATTGGGAAATTGAACCTAAGTTATGGGCTTTTGTGTGATGCTTATGGTTGGCTGTTTATAATTGGAACCAATACTTAGTGCATCAAGATCAGTAGTGTCTCGAAGTATGTTATCAAAGTGTAGATTATGTGAAACCATAGGTGTATATGTTTTTAGACTAATATATACCAACATTCTATTGTTTTTTGTACACACCCCACTGAAGTTGGATAACCTGACCAACACCCAAAGACCTTATGGTGTGTTTTCCAAATATCTTGAATGGGGAGGATATGGATTACATACTACCTTCTCTCCTACACTATCTCATAATCTACATCTTCAGGTGATATCAGTGGTGTATGTTGAGATATATTGTAGCAGTCATGCATGGAAGGGTGTGGTAATGAGGTTTATATTCCTTGATATGAGAAAAGTGGTTTATGATATAAGATGTGATATGTGGTTAGTGTTATGATACATGATATATGTTTGGGAGAAAATTATGTTTTATAATTGGGTGATAGTATAAAATTAGTTGGGAATTTGATTATATACCACCTTTATCTACATTCTTATAATATTATTTTACTACTATTTGATGTGTTATTGGGCAAGAGAGGCTTGGAATGGTTGGGGGAAACTATTTGAATTATATAGGTGATGGTTAGTTCTTTTTATTGTTCACTGGGGAATTATTATATTATTTACACTATTGTTTGAGAGACCTTGGGTATGATCCTACTAATTATATTGTTATGCTCACCCCATGTATATATATACTGTTTTTCAAGTTTCTATGAGAAATTTTTTAATCGGGTTGGATAGTACTAGCTCAGAGCAAGGATTTGTTATGGTTATTTCCACATCATTATTTTGGTATTGTTTTGTTTTGGTTTCTTTTTTATCTATTTTATATTTATTCATTACAGGTTTTACCTCTTTGAAATTTTGGCTTATTTACCTTTCATGGTGATTGGTTGGTGGTATTTTCTATATTTTCTTGGGATATTTGAGGGTAATACCTCACATATTTATGTGATATACCCTTGGTTATAGTCACCAATATAGGTTCAAATTGTAGTGGGACTTGATGGGTCTCTACTTATCTTTACTACTGGCTTGGAAGGGGTGGTAGTGGAGAGGGTCGGGATGGCCCACTTCATGAATTATGATATTCATAATGGTGTTTTATCTCAATTTAACTTATTTGAGATATGTTTTATTCATTCACTTAATTTAATTAAAATGGTATGTATACTACCTATTGGATATATAATATCATGAATTATCTTTTATTCATAGTGTTTAAAGTTTAAATTCAATCATTATATTTTAGTGGTATTTTATTAAAAAATTTCTTAAGTTGTAAAGGATTGATAACTCAAAACATCTTTCTTTGGAAAATGATATTTCTACTTGAAAATCCTTCTTCAATGCTTATTTTTTCCCCCTAAAATTTTATATTATAATTGACCTTTTTTCTCTAGTGAAAATAAAACTTTTGATTCAAATCTTTCACCTCTATGAATTTCATACCAATAAAAATATGACATTGTTGATAATAATTATCATTCTCATTAGAGATGTTTTTTATTCAATTTTACCCTTTATTTTAAAAAATAATCTTACTTCCTATATAGTTATATTTAATGGATTACCTTCTAAACCCTCTTACACTATTACCTTTTTGGGGATTAAACTCACAATATCAAACATTATAATTCGTATTCCCTTCTAATTTGATATCATTTGAGGTTTTTTATTAGGAAGGTGTTGTTGTTTATGTCACCATACACAATGTTAATATGTTAAAATTGTGATATGTATTAATAATACCATCCACCTTCTTTATCTGGATGGATTATGATCATATAATTCTATTTATTAATTTTTAAAATTATTAACTTAATTGTATAACCATTACTCTATATGGTGTTAGTTTGAGGTATGATTATATAAATATCTATTCCATTTATTGATTAATTAAATATCGACAATCCTGATAATTTTCATTTTAATTTGGATATTTATTTACTACTAAGATATGTTGGTTATATATTTTTTATTTTTTCTTCATTATTTCATATAATGAATGAATTGGACTTAATTTGTGATGGGTGTGTCCCACAATAGCCCCATGATGCATCGATAGGTCTCATGATACAAAAAATACTAGGTATTTAGTGTATGTTAGCACATTTAAAGATATGTGTCTATTACATTCATTATAGTAAGTAACTACCTCAGTATAAGGACTTTCCAGTTATTAATATCGTGACATAAGGCCTCGATAAGTATAAAAATATTAATTCCTTCACCATGAATTCATTTATTGATGTATATATGTTTATTTCTATTATTAACCAAGAATTTTCTCCAAGATCATGTGATTATTTATATGGAATTATTTTATTATCATTTATTTCCTACCATATTAATCATGCCATGTTTATCTTATGATAGCTTCAAGTATACATTCTCCCTTATTGAGAGTTCGATCATACACTTCTTAGGATTATATTTCCCTATATTATAAAAAAACTATTTCACATGATATGTTTAGATGAATAGAATATGTGGAGAATTTAGTGGGATATTGAAAACATATTATGGATTAAGAAGTTACTAATGTTGTGGAATAAATGTTCATTAGTTGAGAAATGCATGGGTTGAATTACTTAATGTTTTTTCCTAAATATAGAAATATCTAAAACTAATATTTCATGAGATTTTATGTAATGAAATATCTCCTAAAAATCAGGTAATTGTTTTACAAGCACATATATTCTATCATAGTTGGTATCAGATCAATGTTCATATAACTTTAGAGATTATGATATTATTTTTTTGGGATAATTTAAGAATTATAAAGTCATCAATGGTAGATAAGTTAATGTAGATCATAATTTCAAAGGGATAGATATCACTTTAGGTTAGTTGAGGTAATATTGGATATTTTTTGTTATTTGTATATTTTAATGAGATAAATTAAATAAAAACCCAAATCATAAGTTTGTATATTATAAAACTTTCTAGAATTTTGGTGGAGTGGTTATTGTGTGTTTTTTCTAAAAATTACATCCCTACCTAGATACTAGAAGGTGGATGTGGTTGTGGAACAGATTCACCTAGGAGTAAACCCCATTAAAAGTTTTGATTAATTTTCAACTTAATCATCACTACATACACAATGATTAGTCCAAAGATAGAACACCTGTACAGACACTCTCAAGGGTTATGATTTAGAAATTCACATGCTCTTTATGAACCATTTTGAGGGATTAGAATATATGTAGTTTGAAAAAACTAATATGGAATGTCCATGGATAACCTAAATTTAAACATATAGCTTCATAAGTTAGGTTATGTATATAATTTCTGAATAACTTATTATATGTATATAGTTTCCTCTTATAAAATTATAAATTTTATCATCCCTCAACATTCCATAATTTATATAAATTCTAGATGAAGTAGAAAGAGAGTTTATAATGGATGTTATTGGAAACATTGTTATTTTCCAAATAAGAATATAAAAGAGATATAATATGGAGTGAGGAATCTTGTTATTATTCCAAACTAGCTATCATGAATTATGGTTAACAATGTGAACATAGTTGAATATAAAAACCCACTAAAGAAGATAATGATAAAGAATTATTAAATTTCAAGTGATATACATGGTGAAGGAAATAATATTAAATTCCCTTTATGTCAAGAGTATGGGAGGAATCATCTAGTAAAATTACTTTAAGTAACAAGAAGATGGTTTAAGTTTACAAATAGCAGACATAAAGTAACTATTTGCTGAGGGAAAAAGAGGAGTTTAGTTAACATGAATAAGTTAAATTATGCTTTATCTATGTAAATTCAATATCCCAAGGGCTAACAATGATAATATACCTCTCCAACCTCCTCAACCATGTGAACAAGGTGGAGTAGGTGAAATGACTATTATTGAAGTGGATCATGATAATTTGAGCACACCTATCATTCACTTTTGTTTCATCAATGTCTTGTTGGAGTTTGATACTAGGAACACTTATAATGTTTTTAGTTTTAATGATTAAAACCTTTGGATATATATATATATATGTGGGGGGGGGGTTCTTCTAGGGTGGCATGGTGTTACAGGCGTCACAGGACACCAAAAAAAGAAATATTAAAAACATTAAATAAATTAAACTGTGTACACACATATTTTTGGAAATGATGGTTTTCTACCTGGTTGGATTCTTTGATGTAAAATATTATACTGTTATTGGATTTAGAACTCAAGTTTTACCATTGGAACAATATAAGGTTTATTTTTATGTGACCCTAGGTTGTGGTGCTGACGTGGGTGGATATTAAATAATTAAGTTAAATAATTAATTTTTTTTAATTAAATGATTAATTAAATATTTGACCAAGACCATAGTTTATTTAATATTTTTATATCCATTATTTAGGGTTATCTACAGAACCCTAGAAGATTAATATGGGATAGTCATCATTTTAATAATCTATGATGGGTGAACAAGGTGGATTCATGGATCAATGATCAGATTATACAGGGATTATAATCGATGATTGAATTTTCGGATATCATCATCGACACCATCACGAATTCATTATTCATCAACAATATATCCAAATATGAGGTCCAGATTTTTATCTTTTGGATTGTGCACTATTATTTCTGGTTTCAAGCATGGATTCTTCTTCTTCTTTGAATTCTCTCTCTACCTAATTGAAAGCATTGACCTAAAAATTTATTTATTTATTTGACCTTAGATATAATTGGTTTCACTGTGATTCTATTATTTTACATATGTTTTCTATTTTATGATCATGTTTAGAATGACCATAAATGAATTCACTTTGTTATCAATCCTTTCTCTCCTCAACCATTGCATATTAATCATTGGACTAAAGTAGCCCAATGATTCAACTTACGATCTAGTTTTAAATGCGATCAAACCTGGATTCATGTTTTTTTTGGTGAGGTCCATGATGGAGATTATTCTTTCCAAAAACAGTGAAGATCGTTGATGGATTTTAGATTAAAAATTTATTATCATGCCTCAAGAAAAAATGAGACATGTGACAGGAGTTCGAAAAGGGCGATGAGATCTTGTTATTTCAGAAAATGATGACTGGAATTCAACCACATGTTATGTTTTGAGAATGATCAATGCATGGTATAAAGGATATAGAAATATTCACAATGAAATTAGTGGAATGGGTGGTGTGGAAAAGTATTTGGGGGAGACTCATCCTTCTATGAAATTTTCAACTACATGTAATTTTTTCCAAAAGAACACTTGCCATGTAGTCTTCTTTCTATGGTTGATAAGGTTTTTAGCCAACTTTAATTATCACAATGCCATGTGGAAGGACCACACACCTTGTGACCCGACCTATACAGTCAATACACATATAGGGAGTACATGAATAAGACCTCGAATGGTCCCATATACCATGTGCCTGAGGTGACATGCCAAGTGTGTGAATCTATACGCACTGAGTGGATTATCTAGGTATGGGAAGACTTGAACATGGAAGTACACAATGTGTACATCAAGGGAAATGTTGTCTAATATTTATATAAGTTTTTACCTTTCATATATCATTCTTCAACACTCAGAATTATACCCTAAAAAATCCATTTCTAAGTAAAATTCTATGTATATGTGATGGTGATATTTTTTCAACATCATAGATACAATGTGACATGGAAGGACCAAGTAAATACTTTTACAAAGGTTGGATAATGTTTAGAATTGAGTGTGATATCTAGAGGGACATCAATGTTGGGAACCCCCTAATGGTGTGTGTGTATTATGGAGTGAGTCTCTCCCATCCTTGGTAGAGATAGGGTCGATAACCCTTCCCCACCCCTCATACCCACTCAGGGCATGACTCTCCAATATGAGGAGTCGGTAATCCCTCTTCTGAGCTCTAACAAGGAATGGGTCCTCCACTGGTTTCATTACCCCCTTAGTTGTGACATTCCTATAGAGAGGTTTGGGTCCACAACTACATATCTCGTGAGGTTACATTGGGATACTAGCATCGGGACAACATTGGCTCTTGGAGTTGTGAAAAGTATCATAATACTTAGTTGGCTATAAATATTAACAGTCTCCTCTCTCTTTATTATGTTTATTTTATAATCATTTCAGTTTTTGTATTTCTTTCCCCCTCTTATATTATGAGTTGAGTTGACTACTTATTTTTTATTTCATTCCCTTTGGTTTTTAGTGTGTCCTAATGGTTAAATATACAATCACCATTATATTATCTTTTCCAACCCATTCCATGTCTTATATAGGTGATAGATAGTTAGAGAGTGACTTTAGTGGGTTTGGTGTTAGTGGAGCTTAATAGTACTTAGTGACATTGATTATAGGCGATGGTGGGTGTTGGTGCTCGGGTGTAGGGTTTTACTTGTTTTCATCTGTTGGGTTGGTATTTCCTTTATTTTTCTTATTATAGGTTTATTTTTAATCTTTCAAACATTAGATATATTTTTATTTCAATGTTTTGGTTATTTTTTGAGGTTAGTACATGAATTGTTTCCTATTCAGTTAATATAGTTTATTTTATCTTATATAGTAATAATGTACTTAGAGGTGTTTATGTATACATTTTTATTAGGTTAAGGACTTTAATTTGTGTGATATGCCTACTCATTGCTAGTATTCATCTCCTAGACTATTGGTTGTTGGATTGGGGTGTCACAATTGCATTATTTCTAGTCTATGTGGGACCTAAGTGTGTCTGATCATGACAGAGTGGTATCAAAACTAGTTTATCCTAGAGGTGGTGTTCTGAGTTATATGTTTTGTGAGTATTGGCTTAGAAATTTATGGAAATACTATTAAGGTTCATTGAGTTTAGATTTCATTCTAGGGAACCCAATGATGGTCTGAAAGTCAACATATACATACACTAGGACTCAGATAACTTGTTTTTTACACTGTATGCTGTTACATTGGTTGTATATAAACTAGTAGTACAAGAATAATATAGGAATAGGCTATTGAATTCCATGTCCTTCTTGATCCAGCTCCCTATATATTCTCATATGACTATGGTATGTATTTTCAAACTTCACAATTCCTCCACAATGACTTAAAACATAGATTATGAGACAGGGTCATGATGATAGCCAGTTAAGAGATGATAATTTAGTATAGAGGTATTTACATGAGTTATTCCCTTCAGTAAACAAGTGTGAAGTATACACACGTGATGATAGGTATGTGGACCCACCTCTTTTAGTTCAAGATGATGTTTATCTATGTGTCAAATAGCTAATTATTATAGTGGGACATGATGAGAATGTGCACAGGATGAGTGAACTTTGTGAGTTTTGGTGATATATGCCACTTGGGTTTTGTGGGAATATATCCCCTCAAGAATTATAGGATTATTTTGAGTTGGTGGTTTGAGTTTTTCAGCTTGTTCAGACCCTGAGAAAACATATGGTGGTGCTTACAACTAGTCTTCTTTACAGAACAGTGGGTTCTAGTGAGGTCTGGTCACCCTGGACAATGATGAGAAGACACTCATGTGGATGCAGTTAAAGAACATGTCCCATGATGAGTATTATACCTCAACCTTTCACTCTATAATAATCAAGGAGCATATGGAGTTGCAGTAGTGTGATATGATTATTACCGAGTACGTGTCATGGTTCACAGAACTCCCATGCTACTCTCTCGATATTGTGTGAGAAGGATACTTTTTTCCATGGAATTTTGATTAGGGACTCCATAGGGAAATATGATATAGTGTGGTCTCTATATGAATTACCACCAATATTAAGGCCCTTTAGTGGGAATTAGTGAAAAATATTTTACTATAAGAGGAGCATTGGGCTATTGGAGATGGTAGTGGACATTATGGAAAAAATTTATCTTCTGAGAATGAGATACATAAGAATTTAGGTTATTTCTATAGGGGATCTTCATTGAAGAATGTAAAATCTTATAGATCAAAAATATAGTTATACCTATAGGGATTCATTCATCTAATAGATATTAAGTGTTATACATGCAATAAGTAAGGCCACTTGGTGCATGATATCTTAGACCGACACGATATAGGTGGTGGAAAGGTAGTGGATGGACCTCTAGATTAGAGGTAGAATTGTGATCATGGATATCTTAGAGGTGTTCATGGTGGACCCTTGGGAATCAGTGTAGATAGAGGGGAAGGCAGACCCCAAAGAGGAAGATGTGCAGTTGGAGGATGATGTTATGACCAGCTTCCACCACCTCTACGAGGTGAACCTTATCAAGCTCAAAGGGTGGGTGGATGAGTACATGGTTTTGTAAGCTATAGAGGTATGTGATTAGTTTTTGTATAATATTATTTAAGTTATGATTTATATATTTTATAATTTAGAACCAATACTTGTAGACATAGGTGTAAGGAATTATTTCATCACTTTATCACTTGTTATACATTTTGAGATTCTTATGGATCCTTTATCCTGTCGATTGTGGATGGATATTTCAATATTTAATGACTCCACTATTTAACATATCAATATATAGTATGAGATAATTCTCGGTGGAGATATTTTTACATGGAACCTCTTGGATGTTTCAATGAACTCATACGACATCAATCTTAGTATTGATTGGATATCGATGATGCATGCTCAAAAAGGATTCCACTATAGGTGAGTTAGATTTGTATGGATATATGGGATGATATTCTTCTTTAATGGTGAGAAGTACCTATTGTATGTTCAAGTGGGGCTCATGAGAAAAAATATGAAACCTATCTCTTATCATATGGTGAGTTTGGACCTATGTGTTGTGGGATCTTTAGACATATAACTTCCAGTGATAATGGAGGATTACATATAGGTCATTCCAAATATGTTATAGGACTACCTATATGGTGGGAGTTTGAATTTTACAATGACTTACACCCCAATAACACTATGATATCATTTTTAGTATATCAGAATGACCCCTACTAAGCTCCAGGAAATGAGGGTGTAGTTAGAAGACCTTTGGCAGAAGGTATTTATCAGACCTAGTGTGTCCCCCTGGGTATCTCTAGTGTTGTTTGATAAAAATTTGAATATGATCATAATGTTTATATTTTATTATCATCACTTCAATCAAGTTTTGATCAAGAATAAGTACAATTTTCTTGGATGGATAACCTCTTAGACCATTTGAAAAGTAAGAGACTATTTTTAAAGATCGACCACAAGTCAGGCTACCACCAATTATAAGTTCATTATGAGGTCATTCAAAAGGTGTAATTATTAAATTTCTATGGTCATTATGATTTCTTGGTGATTATCTATATTTGGAAAAATTCAATGTTATCTTCATGGAACTTATAAATTGTATCTTTCATACATTGTTGGATTGGTTTTTCATTGTCTTTATCAATGAAGTTCTTATTTACTCATCATTATAAGAGGAGAAGATAGAGTATTTGAGGACATTCCTAGACTTATTACAAGAGTATCGACTAGATATTAATATCTTAAAGTGTTGGTTTTGAATTAGACATGTTCAATTTTTGGGGAATGTCATATCTTTATATATAGATCATTAAAGATATAGGAAGTGATATAATGGGTACCCTCTAAGAGTGTATCTGAGTTGTATAGTTTTCTCAATTTAGTTGGGTACTATTATAGGATTTTGGAATACTTTTCCAGCATTTTGGGCCCCTTGACTTCTTTGACATGTAAATGGAATTCATTCACCTAGAACAAATAATTCCATAATTCCTTCAAGAATTTGAAGAAGTGGTTTAAAATTGATCCTATTTAGAGGATACTAGAGGTGGTTTATAATTACTCGGTTTCATATTATGTCTATGGAGTTGGGCTCAATTGTGTGTTTATGTTGAGGTAGATGGTGATTGCTTATGTGTATAGGAAGCTAAGACCCCATGAGTAGAACTACATGACCAATGAATTATTTTTGGAAACATTAGTATTCACATAGAAGATGTGGATTCATTTTCTTCTAGTTGAGTAGTTTAAAGTTTACTCATACCAACAAAGTCTTAAGTATATCTTTTTTCAAAGTGACCTTAATGTGAGATACAGATGTTGTATGGAGTTCTTATAGGACTATAACTTCAATATAGTCTATACTCTATGAAATGATAACATAGTAGCATATTAACTTAGCATGAAATACCAATATCACTTAGTGGAGGAGTTGTTGGAGCATTTTTCCTCTTTACAGCTGACCCTAGTATAAGAAAGTGAGATAGATTATCTTTAGTTGATTGTAGTGACTCCACTATTTTTCTAGAGTATAAGAGATGCTTAGTTGGGATACATCTCTTATGAAGTTCTAAATGACCAGATATCTCTAGGAGATGCACCAGAAATATTATCTAAAGGCGAGGAACTCCATATCTATTTCAAAGGATAAACAATGTTTCTGATTGCATTCTGTGGGGAGGTGTTGAGGTAATTATGTTCCTCCTCCTTAGTGGTATATCAAAGTGTGAAAAGGATGTATTATTACCTTTTATGATGGTTTTGGTTGGAAAGTATTATATATTTTTTAGTTTCTTCCTCAATGCCTCACTTGTAAAAAGTTGAAGGCAAAACATTAGGTTTCACCAGGTTTGACTCAAACTCTTAAGATCCCAAAGTGTAAATGGAATGGAATATCGATAGATTTTAATAATAGTTATTTAATGGATTTTGAGAGGTAATGGTAGTATCTATATGATTATTGATCAAATTAAAATGTTTTCTCACTTTATTGTCATTTTGGAGTAGAGGTTGATGGAGAGTTTAGGGAACTTGTATGTATAAGAGATCGTTTGACTTCAGGGGTACCCTCAATGATTTTCTCCAACCATGATGATTAGTTCACATCATGGTTATGGATAGGCTTGTAGGAGTATTTTAGGACCCATTTATAGATGGTCATGGTCCTCCACCCCTTGATATATAGCTATATAAAATGAACCATCCATGTTTCGGAGTACATGATAAGATCCTATCTGTTGGAATTTGTTTATAATTTGGAGTATCGCCTTCTATTGGTGGATTTCACTTATAATAACAAATATCACTCAACTATTAATAAATCACTATTTTAGGCTCTTTATGGAAGACAATATAGGTCAACCTTATACTGGATAGATATTTTAAAGTCATCACTTATGGGACCAGTGGTGGTATAATTGATGATGGAGAAATCTTAGGTGATCCATAAGAGAATGTAGACCACTCAGATTGGAAAATAATTCTATGTATACCAACATCATAAATCCTTGGAGTTTAAGCAAAGAGATCATGTATTAATGAAGGTATCACCATGATTAGGTTTTTAGAGGTTTGGTTTTGGAAGTAAGTTATTCCTAAGGTTCATTGGCACATTTTAGGTATTACGTTGTGTTAAAGAGGTTTATTACCATCAAACCATACCCCCATATCTAAAATGGATGAATAATGTCTTCCATGTGTCACAACTAAGGTGATACATGAATGAATCATCATATTTTAATGATTGGGGATATTTTTAATCATGGATTCAGACACAATTTTAGACTATATAATGGCCATTGAGGATTATTAAGAGTGGATCCTTCATGGGTGATTTTGTCACGACCCGTCCTTGGGGCTCGTGCCGTGACTACCCCAAGCCCGCCTTCCATAGGCCAGGGGCTGGCGACTAGAACCAAGGCGTAAATACCGGTAAAGGGAAGGCATTGACTTTGTAAAGTAAACAAGCACCACAGAGTAAGCAAGCGGAAAAATTAAACACTAAGTAAAAACTGGTACAACAGTAAGTGCGGAAAAGTAAGTGGGTCAGAATACAAACCCAAACTGAAAGTAAAGTACAACTCGAAAGGGAAAAAAACAACTGAAAAGTAAAGCCGCAATGTCGAGCTTTCCACTGGAAGTCCCACCTGAAGGGTGGGTACAGATAGCCTCTACTTCTCCTCGGGTCCAACCGACCGCTCCGAGTACGTCCCACCCCGTGGTCCACCTCCAGGTACCGTCCTGCTCCGCAAGCCTCCACCGTGATCAGCGTTGTCCGTCGTCTGCAACCAACACAACGTAGTGCGGGCATAGCCCGTGTAGGGGTGAGTATAAGCTACTCAGTAGGGACCCCGAGACCCTCGAAGGTCTCCCAGAATCCATAAAGGATAAACCACAAAGGAAAGATCCAATCACGAAGTAACATCCGACACGGATTAGGTATATGCCCATACATATATCTAAGTCATCAATTCTCGCTCGGCTCCAACATCCAAGATCAAGTACAACCCAGTCCACACAGGAAAGAAAAATGTAAATCCACACAGGATAGCACAACACAATCCACAAAGGAAAGAAAAACATAAATCCACATAGGATAGCACAACACAGTCCACAAAGAAAAGCAAAACGTAAATCCACACAGGATAGCACAACACAGTCCACAAAGGAAAGAAAACAGGGTTTCAGCTCACATAGGTATACTTCTTCAAATTACGATAGAGATGATCACTGATCCATCTAAGCCGTCAGACCCACAAAGGATCGATAGGTACTAACCCCCGTAATGACCCACAAAGGATCTGACCCACAAAGGATCGATAGGTAACTAACCCCCGCAAAGACCCACACAGGATCAGACCCACACAGGATCTGTAGGCGTTGGCCCACACAGGATCGCTGAGCACTGAACCACACAGGATCGGACCCACACAATATCGGTAGCACTGACTCACAAAGGATCGCTGAGTGATGTAGTCGTCGCCGTCAAATCCATTGAGGATCTCTGCGCAGTCGTCGTCATCACAGTAGCAGTCGCAGCCAGCTCTAGGGTTCCCGCACACAGCAAGCTCGTTCGGGAGGGTCCGCTCCATGAGCCGAGAGGCTGATACATCAACTGACACATAGTCCAGAGTTGATGTATCCAAAAGTTCCGTATTGTCGAAAGGAACTCAACGTCGCAATGGAACGTCAATCGGACGCCCGGTCCGAGAGTTATTGGCTTTTTCGTCCCAGGGGCCCGGTTGGTTTTTAAAGAAAAACCAACCCGACCGTACTCCACCCGAGTCCAAACCTCGGGCGGAGTATTCCAAAAGAACCGTCTCACTTAGAGGAAATCAACAAAGTCGACGACACGTCAATCGGACGTCCGAAGCTCAAGATATGAGCGTTTTCGCTCCGAGGGCCCGGTTGGTTTCGTGTACGAACCAACTCGGCCGAAACCAAAGTATTCCGAAACTATAAGTGCGATAAACTGAAATGACCATCTCGATCCAAGGATCGCATTTCCGCTGACGGCGTGTCGTTCGGAGGCCCGTAGCTCAAGTTATGAGCAAAAGACCAAAAAGGTCTGGGAATGGGGGGTCTGGGCCCGGACCAACCCGGCCCGACCCCCCCTGGGTCGCCCCGAACCGGGTCGACCGACCTGGGTCCGGGTCCGACCCGGTTTGGCGTGACCCGGCCCGTCCAGGGCGCGACCCGGCCGGCGGGTCGGCTCGGCTCGGCTCGGCTCGGCCGAGCGGCCAAGCAAAGGGAGCCGCGGGGCGGGCTGTCCCGCGGGAAGAGGAGCCGCGGCCCCGCGTGGGGCCGCGCTTGGTCAGTGGACGCGGCAAAGCCATGTCCCATGTCTCACCGGACCCGCGCAGTCGTGGGTCTGGTCAGCCACCGCCGCCTCCGGCGCCGCCGCGCCGGCGACCCATGCCACCGGTGGATTCCGCGGGCCACCGAAGTTGCTCCGGTGGTCCGATTCCACTTCCGTCTACGCCATAGCTCCTCCCGGGTCCCGTTCTTCACTGCGGAATCAACAAATAATCTCTGTGGCCCATTTTGTTATCATCCACCATTTCGCACATCAATGAAGAACTGCGGAGGGTTGTCGGGCCGTGTTTGTTTGGCCCGCACCCTCCGCGTTAGGTGATAAAAATCGGGAAATAATGATCAACACATGAAAACATAACAAGATACAATTTTAATAAATTAAAATTGCACTTTGATCCTGAGATCTTTGTTTTAGAAGGAAACAACTACGGGAATAAAATATAATTTTCAAATAAAATCCCTACCTCGCCATCGCCATCGGATTCGAGTTCGTCGCGGAATTGACAGTCGCAGTAGGAGGTGATCGTCGCGTCGCGGAGGGGCATTGCATCATCGCGGAAGGGCGTCACGTCAACGATCTCCGAGGGTTTAAGAAACACACAGATTTAATTATAACAATTAAATCCATGTTGTTGTTATAAACCAAAAAGAATTAAAAAAAGTCCGCAATCTATTACCTCAACTGATGATCTAAGATCTGTTGCGGAAGAAGGAACATCGTAGAAGAACGTCGTGGGAGAAGAATCGTCGGCGTCACGGTACTTGGCGTCACGTCGTCAATCTCCGAGGGCTCGGTGTTCTTCGTCGCCTTCCGCATTCTTCGCGTTCTTTGCATTCTTCGTGAAGGAGGATGGAGATCTTAATCCTTGGAGTCTTCTCCAAATCCTCTCAACGAGTAATCCTCAAGAAGATAAGTGTTAGTCTTATTTTATTACATTCCAACAAACGAAAAACAACAAAGTAACGACCAATTAATTCATAGAATTAATTTCAACGAATAAACTGCCCAATTAATACGAGTGTTTAATTGTTTAAGGAAACGCCCCAGTTGACTTTCATTTAATAGGGGTTTTCGCGGGTGCGTTACTTAGTGGAAAAGAAACGGTGGGGTTCATGCAGTCCCCACCTCACAAATATCCTAACCACTTGATAGGATATTTTTGGATAGTACCCTATCCGCATTAACTCAGCTTAAGAAGCTTTAAGTGGCTTTCAAGTGGCTTTAACTGAAATAAAAATAAAGTTGTCGCACACTTTATTTTATTTCTTAACTTAACCCCCAAAATTTAAAAACCACACCCGAGCAAACGCAACTCCGGAAGAGGAGTTTATAAGAAAATATCGGCGCTTCGATTCCATCGGTGCCCTAGGAATTCGATTCCGAGCACCGGTTCAAAAGTTAGAAAAATCCGCTCGTTCGTTCACTGAACGTACCCGAGCCAAACTTCGGAAAATGATTCTGGGCACACCGAGCCTCAGAATCAGATGCTGTCAGAAACTATGTTCTTGTAAAATTCCAAAGAAAATTAAGAAAAAAATTTCATTGAAATTTATGGGTCTTTACATCACTCCCACCTCAGGGCTTTACGTCCCCATAAAGATACATCATAAACTAGGGAAACAAATATGGGTACTGAACACGCATCTGAGCCTCCCGCTCCCAAGTGCTCTCCTGGAGGTTCCCATGCTGCCATCTGATGCACACAAGAGGAATCGATCATCCACGTAGGACCCGCTCTTGTCGATCCTCGATCTCCACCAGAACCTCCACAAAAGTCTCCCCATCATCCACGTCTATCTCCCCATGGTCAATGATGTGTGTTGGGTCGTGCACGTATCTCCTCAGCTGGGATACGTGGAAGACGTCGTGCACCCGGTGCAACTGACGTGGTAGAGCCAGGCGATAAGCCACCTCTCCAATCCTGATGAGGACCTGGAATGGTCCGATGAAGCGTGGAGACAACTTGCTGCCTCGGCCAAATCTCCGCAAACCACGTCGAGGTGAGACCCACAAGAAGACGTGGTCACCATCCTCGAACTCTAGTGGCCTCCGCCTCCTATTATCATAGAACTTCTGCCGGCTCTGAGCTGTCCTCATCTGCTCCTGGATGACCTGAACCTTCTCTGTCATGGCCCGGACCATCTCTGGTCCCACAAGTGCTGACTCCCCAGGGTCTGTCCAGCACAAAGGAGATCTGCAAGGTCTGCCATACAACGCCTCGTATGGTGCCATCCCGATGGTGGAGTGGTTGCTGTTGTTTTACGCAAACTCCACCAAGGGTAGGTGGTCCTCCCAGCTGCGACCAAAGTCGAGGACACATGCGCGGATCATGTCCTAGAGAGTCTGAATGGTCCTCTCCGTCTGACCATCCGTCTGAGGGTGAAAGGCCGTGCTCAGACGTAGCTGCGTCCCGAACACCTCCTACAACCCCTTCCAAAGCCGGGAAGTAAAGCGAGCATCTCGATCGAAGACGATAGATGATGGCACACCGTGAAGCCGTACAATCTCCTGAACGTAGAGATGTCCCAAGCTCTCCACTGAGCCTTGCTCTCTGATGGGTAAGAAGTGAGCTGACTTGGTGAGTCGGTCGACAATCACCCAGATGGAGTCGTGAACTCTGGAAGTGCATGGAAGTCCAGTCACGAAGTCCATAGATATCCCATCCCACTTCCACTACGGGACCTCCAAGGGTTGTACCAAGCCTGCTGGTACCTGATGCTCTGCCTTCACCTGCTGGCAGGTGAGGCATCGAGAAACGAACTTCACCACAGCCTTCTTCATGCCTGGCCACTAGTGCTGTTGTCTGATATCCTGGTACATCTTCACCACTCCAGGATGTACCGCCAAAGGAGAAGTGTGAAACTCTCTCAGTACCTCCTCCCGTAAAGCAACTAGTACCAAGGTACATCCTCTGAAAAGGATGTCGTGCTATGCTCCAAAGGAGAAGCCATCAGGTGCCTGTCCTGAGGATATCTGTGCACGCCGTGTCTCACAGTCAGCGTCCCCACGCTGTGCCTCTCTGACCCGCTGCAGTAGTGGTGGATTGATTGTGAGTGACTGAAGGAAGGCTGCTCCATCCCTATCCACGAAGGATATTCGCAAAGCGGCTAGATGATCTGTCGCCTCCTCGAGTAGCTGAATACCCGTCCTCCTGCTGAGAGCATCGGCTACTACATTCCCCTTCTCAGGAGTATAGACAATCTCAAAGTAATAGTCTTGGAGGAACTCGAGCCATCGCCGCTGTCTCAGGTTCAGGTCCTTCTGAGAGAAGATGTACCTGAGACTCTTATGGTCAGAAAAGACTGTAAAGCACTCTCCCATCAGATAGTGTCTCCATGTCTTCAGAGGGAAGACTACTGCTGATAACTCCAGGTCATGGGTAGCATAGTTCTGATCATGTGGCCTCAACTGACGTGATCCATAGGCGATCACTGTCCGCTCCTGCATCAGGACACATCTGAGTCTGGTCCTTGATGCATCGCAGTAGACTACGTACCCTACTCCCTCCTCAGGAAACCTCAAGATAGGTGCGCTGGTCAATCTCTGTCTCAGCTCCTGGAAGCTCTGATGACATCTATCTGAACACAAAAAGGGTTTCCCCTTCTTCGTCAAAGATGAGAGTGGTGTCGCAACTCTGGAGAAGTCTGGCACAAATCTTCGATAGTATCCATCTAGTCCCAAGAAACTCCGCACCTCCGTCACGCTCTTGGGTGACTCCCAAGCTAGAACTGCCTTGATCTTCACAGGATCCACTGCAACTCCCGCCTCAGAGATGACGTTCCCCAAGAAGTGGACCTCACGTATCTGGAACTGACACTTAGAGAGATTTCCATAAAGCTGGTGCTCTCAGAGTGTGTCTAGTACAACACGCAAGTGGTAGGCGTGCTCCTCCTCAGTCGTCGAGTATATCAAAATGTCGTCGATGAATACCACGACAAATCGATCGAGGTATGGCTGAAAGATCCTGTTCATGAGGCCCATGAACACTGCTAGAGAATTGGTTATGCCAAATGGCATAACCAATAACTCATATTGGCCATACCGACATCTGAAGTCCGTCTTCTACACGTCCTCGTCCCGAACTCTGAGCTGATGATAGCCTGACCTGAGGTCTATCTTCAAGAACCACCGTGCTCCCTTGAGCTGATCGAAGAGGTCATCAATCCTTGGTAGTGGATACTTGTTCCTCACTATCACTTGGTTCAGGCGACGATAGTCGACACAAAGTCACAAGCTCCTGTCCGCCTTCTTGGCGAACAATATCGGGGAAGCCTAGGGTGAAACACTGGGTTGGATGAAACCCTTGCCCTGTAAGTCCTCAAACTGTACCTGTAGCTCTCGAAGCTCAGCGGGGGCCATCCGATATGCTGGAGTCGATATCGGGGCTGTCCCGGGGTACAGGTCAATATGAAAGTCTACCTATCTGCGAGGAGGTAGTCCTGGAACGTCTTCGGGAAAGACGTCCGCGTACTGATCCACCACTACAGGAAAACTAGGACTCAGTACGTCAACTGATCCTAGGATGAGGCTAGCCAACTGATGAGTGATGGGCTTTCCTCTCCTCTACGAGAGTCCATCCTGTGCTGCGAGGGCTCCCTTCTCGGCGGTGAAGGTGAACCTGATCCCGTCGGTGCGTACACATCGCACCTTGCACCTAATACAGTCAATATGTGCATGGACTGTAGATAACCAATCCATGCCCAAGATGACGTCGTAAGGTCTCGACGCCGCTACAAGAAGATCCCAGCCGAATCTCTCGCCTCCTAGAGTAAGCTCACACTACCGGCACCAGTGCGTAATCGTTGAGTCTGCTCCCATAGGAGTCTCTAGCCGTATGGATCGAGCCAACGACTCTGTCGGAATCTCTGAGCTCCGAACAAGGGCAACGACTATGAAAGAGTGACTCACTCATGTGTCTATAAGAACTGCAGAAAGGGTGGAATAGATGCATATAGTACCTCGAATCATCTCGGGCGCGCCGTGGTCGTAGGCCTCCGCTACCTGGAGTTGTGCCTGTCTCTGCCCGCCAGCTCCCTGTGGTTGGGGTGGACCTCCTGGTGGTGGTGGTGGTAGAGCCTCAAAGCGTCGCCCACCACCTGCTGCTCAGCTAGCTCCTCTGGCTCATCCGCCTCCTCCCTGCGGACCGCCATGGTTGACCCTCTACATCTGCCTGGGTGGCCCCTCAACCGTCTGCTGCTCCTCGGCATGGTGGGTCGGGCAGTCACGAGCCATGTGACCCTGTCCGCCGCATGTGTGGCACTGCCTGCCTCTCGAAAGACTGGCTCCACGCTGTATGCCCCGCACTGCTGAGCCAGTGTACTGAGGCCGTCTACGTGAGGGTCTGGTCTGCCTGGAACCCTGAGTCATCCGTCGACTTCCTGCTGTGGAAGAATCTGCTACGTGCCGCCCGCGGTAGGTCTCGCCGCTGGAGAAGTCTCAGCAAGAAAGCTCTCAATCAAAAGGGCTCACTCCAGTACTCCTGCCTGAGTCGGAATGCTGAGGGAGATCAGCGATGCCCTGATCTCGTGTCTCAATCCCTGCTCAAAGGTCCGGGCCCAGAAGAATGGGTCTCGTACCATGTCGGTCGAGTAGCCCGAGAGATCGGTAAATCTCGCCGAGTACTGGGCGACCATCAAGATGCCCTGCCGCAGCTGAAGAAGCTCTTGGATGCGCACCGCACAGAGGGTGGCCGGGACAAACTCCGAGCGGAAGAGGCTCTCAAAGTCCGTCCAGAAAAGAGATGCCTCATCGTGCACCTGGAGCATCACGCTCCACCATCATCCCGCTGCTGCGTGCAGTAGGCTCGCTGCGAGGATCACCATGAGGTCTGCTGGTGTCCTCACTAGCCTGAAAACTCGTACCACTTCCTCCAGCCAGTCCTCGGCTACCTGGGGGTCCATCTCCCCGCATAAACTGGGCGGTGCTGGCGCTGAAACTCATGTAGAGCACTGAGGAGACGTGCATCATCAGCGGATGGGGATGGAAGCATCGGTGGCTCAACGGGTAAAGTTATCGCCGGTGCCTCTGCTGTCAAAGGGCCTTCTACCGAGGCCTCGTCGCTCGGTGGGCTGTCGTCACGTAAAACTCTTGGAACCCTAGCTGGCTGCAGTCTTGGGGCCATCCTGAAAAGGAAACAGGTGCGCCACGGTCAGAATAGTATACCTGGTGAGCTGACACAAAGTAATCACAAAGAAAACTTGAAACACACATGCAGTCAATGTTTTTGTGCATTAAGTCAGAAATCAGAAGTCAGGGTCTTGGTGTACGGATACGTCGGCCACCGCACCAACACTGGGCTCCCTGGACTGATAACCACACTCAATATGCTTAACACTATTGCTTCATATAGAAGAAATATCAGAGTCTGCGGTAGAACCGGACTCCTCTGATACCAATTTTTCACGACCCGTCCTCGGGGATTGTGCCATGACTACCCCAAGCCCGCCTTCCATAGGCCAGGGGCTGGTGACTAGAACCAAGGCGTAAATCCCAGTAAAGGGAAGACATTTCCTTTGTAAAGTAAATAAGCACCACAGAGTAAGCAAGCGGAAAAATTAAACAATAAGTAAAAACTGGTACAACAGTAAATGCAGAAAAGTAAGTGGGCCAGAATACAAACCCAAATTAAAAGTAAAGTACAACTTGAAAGGGAGAACAACAACTGAAAAAGTAAAGCCGCAACGTCGATCCGTCCACTGGAAGTCCCACCTGAAGGGTGGGTACAGATAGCCTCCACTACTCCTCGGGTCCAGCCGACCGCTCCGAGTACGTCCCACCCTGTGGTCCACCTCCAGGTACCGTCCTGCTCCGCAAGCCTCCACCGTGATCAGCATTTTCTATCGTCTGCAACCAACACAACGTAGTGCGGGCATAGCCCGTGCAGGGGTGAGTATAAGCTACTCAGTAGGGACCCCGAGACCCCTGAAGGTCTCCCAGAATCCACAAAGGATAAACCACAAAGGAAAGATCCAATCACGAAGTAACATCCGACACGGCTTAGGTATATGCCCATACATATACCTAAGTCATCAATTCTCGCTTGGCTCCAACATCCAAGCTCAAGTACAACCCAGTCCACACAGGAAAGCAAAACGTAAATCCACACAGGATAGAAAAACACAATCCACAAAGGAAAAAAAATGTAAATCCACACAGGATAGCACAACACAGTCCACAAAGAAAAGCAAAACGTAAATCCACACAGGATAGCACAACATAGTCCACAAAGGAAAGAAAACAGGGTTTCAAATAACACAGGTATACTTCTTCGAATGACGATAGAGATGATCACTGATCCATCTAAGCCGTCGGACCCACAAAGGATCGATAGGTACTAACCCCCGTAATGACCCACAAAGGATATGACCCACAAAGGATCGATAGGTAACTAACCCCTGTAAAGACCCACACAGGATCAGACCCACACAGGATCTGTAGGCGCTGACCCACACAGGACCGCTGAGCGCTGACCCACACAGGATCGGACCCACACAGGATTGGTAGCACTGGCCCACAAAGGATCGCTGAGTGCTTAGTCGTCATCGTCGAATCCACTGAGGATTTCTGCATAGTCGTCGTCATCACAGTAGCAGTCGCAGCCAGCTCTAGGGTTCCCGCACACAGCAAGCTCGTTCGGGAGGGTCCACTCCACAAGCCGAGAGACTGATACATCAACTGACACATAGTCCAAATTTGATGTATCCAAAAGTTCTGTATCGTCAAAAGGAACTCAACGTCGCAAACGGCGCGTCAATCGAATGCCCGGTCTGAGAGTTATTGGCCTTTTCGTCCCAGGGGCCCGGTTGGTTTTTAAGGCAAAACCAACCTGACCGTACTCCACCTGCGTCCAAACCTCGGGCGGAGTATTCTAAAAGATCTGTCTCACTTATAGGAAATCAAAAAAGTCGACGAAACGTCAATCGGACATCCGAAGCTCAAGATATGAGCGTTTCCGCTCCGAGGGCCCGGTTGGTTTCGTGTACGAACCAACTCGGCCGAACCCAAAGTTTTCCGAAACTTTGAGTGTGGTAAAACGAAATGACCGTCTTGATCCAAGGATCATATCGCCGCTGACGGCGCGTCGTTCGGAGGCCCGTAGCTCATGTTATAAGAAAAAGACCAAAAAGGTCAGGGAATGGGGGGTCTGGGCCCGGACCGACCCGGCCCGACCCCCCCAGGTCGGCCCGAACCGGGTCGACCGACCTGAGTCTGGGTCCGACCTGGTTTGGCGCGACCCGGACCCAGCCAGGGCGGCCCGGCCCAGCCTGGCCATGACCCGGCCGGCGGGTTGGCTCGGCTCGGCTCGGCTTGGCTCGGCCGAGCGACCGAGCAAAGGGAGCCGCGGGGCGGGCTGTCCCCGCGGGAAGAGGAGCCGCGACCCTGCATGGGGCCCCGCTTGGTCAGAGGACGCGGCAAAGCCACGTCCCTTGTCTCGCCGGACCCGCGCGGTCGTGGGTCTGGTCGGCCGCCGCCGGTGGATTCCGCGGGCCACCGGAGTTGCTCCGGTGGTCCGATTCCACTTCCGTCTGCACCATAGATCCTCCCGGGTCCCGTTCTTCACTGCAGAATCAAAAAATCGTCTCTGCGTCCTGTTTTGTCATCGTCCACTGTTTTACACATCAACGAAGAACTGCGGAGGGTTGTCGGGCCGTGTTTGTTTGGCCCGCACCCTCCACGTTAGGTGATAACAATCAGGAAATAATGATCAACACATGAAAACATAACAAGATACAATTTTAATAAATTAAAATTGCAATTTGATCTCAGGCTCTTTGTTTTAGAAGGGAACAAATACGGGAATAAAATATTATTTTCAAATGAAATCCCTACCTCGCCGTCGTCGTCGGATGCGAGTTCGTCGCGGAATTGACAGTCGCGGTAGGAGGTGATCGTCGCGTCGCGGAGGGGCGTCGCGTCATCGCGGAAGGGCGTCGCGTTGACGATCTCCGAGGGTTTAAGAAACACATGGATTTAATTATAACAATTAAATCCATGTTTTTGTTATAAACCACAAAGAATTAAAAAAAGTCCGCAATCTCTTACCTTAACGGATGATCTAAGATCTGTCGCGGAAGAAGGAACGTCGTAGAAGAACGTCGCGGGAGAAGAATTGTCGGCGTCGCGGTACTTGGCGTCGCGTCGTCGATCTCTGAGGGCTCGGTGTTCTTCGTCGCCTTCCACGTTCTTCGCGTTCTTCACGAAGGAGGATGAAGATCTCAAGCCTTGGAGTCTTCTCCAAATCCTCTCAACGAGTAATCCTCAAGAAGAAAAGTGTTGGTCTTATTTTATTACATGACAACAAACGAAAAACAACTAAGTAACGACCCATTAATTCATAGAATTAATTTCAACGAATAAACTGCCCAATTAATAGAAGCGTTTAATTGTTTAAGGAAACACCCCAGTTGACTTTCATTTAATAGGGGTTTTCGCGGGGGCGTTACTTAGCAGAAAAAAAATGGTGGGGCTCGTGCGGGACCCACCTCACAAATATCCTACCCACATGGTAGGATATTTTTGGATATCACCCTATCCACATTAACTCAGCTTAATAAGCTTTAAGTGGCTTTCAAGTGGCTTTAAGTGAAATAAAAATAAAGTTGTCACACACTTTATTTTATTTCTTAACTTAACCCCAAAAATTTAAAAACCACACCCAAGAAAACGCAACTTCGGAAGAGGAGTTTCTAAGAAAATACCGGTGCTTCTATTCCATCGGTGCCCTCAGAATTTGATTCCGAGCACCGGTTCAAAAGTTAGAAAAATCCGCTCGTTCGTTCACTGAACGTACCCGAGCCAAACTTCGGAAAATGATTCCGGGCACACCGGGCCTCGGAATCAGGTGCCGTCAGAAACTGTGTTCTTATAAAATTACAAAGAAAATTAAGAAAAGAATTTCCTTGAAATTTACGGGTATTTACAGATTTATACCATTGGTACTAGATCTATGGTAGCATAGGAACCACCATGAGAGAAAATGGGATCAAGAGATTCAAATGAGATCTCAATAACCTCTAATTTTTAAGTAGGTTTATCTTTTAATGTTGAAAATACATGAAGGTGGAGAGAATTTAAGAACCCTGGATTTGATTACTAGACCCTTTGGATATTTCAATATATATATATATATATATATGTGTGTGTGTTTTTATTTATAGTTCAAACAATGTTATGTATGTCTCGTGAACTCAGAATCTATATATTTAAAATATTGAATATATTAAATTACATAACTTCATATTTTTGTAAATAATGGTTTTCCCATTGTTCATATTGTAGATAGAAAATTTGATACCAATGTCAGATTCAGAACCCAGGGTTTACCCAAGGACTAACTTAAGGTTCGTTCACATCGAACCCTGGTTCGAGGCACATATATGGGAAGATATTAAAGAAGTAAGTTAAATAAACAATTAAATGATTAGTTACTTATTTTAATTATCCCATGGTCTATTTGATAACCTTTACAGTCACTCTCTAGGGTTTTCTACAAAACCCTAGTAGATTGGAAGAGAAGGGGATCCGTTGTTGGAAGAATCTATGATGGGAGAATAAGGGAGGTTCATGGATAGATGATTGGATCCCTCAGGTCTCGTTATTAATGATAGAATTATTATATGTCATCATTGATACCATCAATAATATTTTCTTTATCAACAATCAATCCAAATTTGAGTGAGGGATCATTATTTTATGGATTCCACCATATTATTTCTAATTTGAAGTATGGATTATTATTCTTCTTTGAATTCTATCTCTACCTTATTTTTAACAGGGACCAGAAAATTTAATTATTTCTTCCACCCTCGATTTAATCTATTGTGTTGGAATTATATGATTTTACATTTAATTACCATGATTTTGATTGATGGTTGAGTTTGAAATGACCATCAATGAATTCAATTTTTTATTGGGTATTTCTCTCTTAATTCTCTTTTTGTTCATTGTTTTCATGTGGTAGCCTGACTGTTCAACATACAGTATCGTTCAAAATGTGATCGAACCTAGATTAATTTTTTTATTATTGATGATGAAGATGAAACATTGTGAAATCAATGATGATCATCAAAATATTTTGGTTGGAATATTGAGAATCGAACCTCGGGCAGAAATGGGAGATGTAATAAGAGTTCATACATGGTGATAATATTCCCTTATTTATGTTAAGGATGGTCAAAATCAGGCCACTAGTGAGGTTTTATGCATGATAAAAACTGGGGGTGAATGATCTGGAAAGATTCTTGAATAAATTGGTGGAGAAAATGGTGTAGTGAAGCTTTAAAAGGATGAATCATCCTTATATGAAATTCCCAACAACACATCTTGTCTATTGAGAGAACACACATCGTGTAGTCCTCTTTCTATAGTAGTTAGGGTGTCCAGGCATGTTAAATATCACACAGTCATGTAATGGTACTATATGCTATGTGACCCCCTGGATAGTCATTTTTTTATAAGGAGTACACACCTGGGAACTCGGGTAGTCCCACATGTCATGTGCTTCAGGTCAAACATCATGTATATGAATCTTCATATGCTGAATGGAGAAGATAGACATAAGTAGACTTGGAATTGGTAGTAAACCTCATGTAAACCAATGGATGCGTCATGTACTTTTATTATAAGGTTATACATCTCATATATACTTCTTTGGGACTCATAATTAGACTTTCGAGTAATCCTGCCTAGGTAAAATTTATTGTAGTACATGATAGTGACCTTAGTCTAGAAATCAAATGTAAAACGCAAGATAGAATGAGTAGATCACCCCTTCTAACACAATTTAATGATGCTGAGACTCGAGTGTGATATCTAGAGTGACCTTAGGGTTTTAAATCTCCTTGAAAGCACATATATGTCATGGAATGGGTCCCCTATATATTTAGTATAGAGAGGGTTAGTACCCCCACTCTCCTTATACCCACATAGAGTTTGGGTATCCTATTTTTGGAGTTGGTATCCCCTAGTATGAGCTCCAAAAAGACATGGTTCCTATACTAGGGTTGGTACCCCCTTAGTGGGGACATTCTTACAGTAATTTTTGGGTCCCCTATTATAGATCTAGTGAGGTAACATTGGGCTAATGACATTGAGACAGAACTGACACTTAGAGTTGATAATATACTCATCATCCTTAGCTAGATATGAAGATCAAGATATTCCTATTTGTTTGATTTCTTCTATGATTATATTACTTTTTGGGTTTCTTTCCCCCTCTTGTCTTGTGGGTTGATATGACTACTTATTTTCTATTTCTTCCCATTTTTGGGGGATTTTCTATTGGGCATGTATATACTCTCCTTTAAATGGTATTTTCCTCCATGTGTCATGTAATTTACAAATGACAAAAAGTTATACAGTGACTGGTAGGCCAAGTGTTAGTGGAGCATGCCAATACTCACTGATGATGATTGCACAAAATGGTGGGTATTAGTGTTTAAGGGTAGGGTTATAATTCCTTTGAACTTTCTAGTTGGGTTGTAACAACCTGAATCTAGAGCCACTCAACTGGTGCCCCGTACCTGGTTCGCTACAAGACCTCAAGCACATTTCCCAAAACGCCAGAGGCTACCGACTAGCAGTGAGGGCCTTAGTGAGTCAGTGGGGAACCTATTCTCTCATTTGGTAAAGTATGCAGTAGAAGGAAAATAATAAACAATAGTGGAAGCAGTAAACAACATACACACAATTGAAACTAAACATTAGAAGCAATGTATGATATATAATGATGCAGCATGGTACATGTATCTATGGAAAACAACAAACAAAACAACGTGCTATAATAAAACTGAACCCAAAGTACTAAAAGTAAATAGTAAATTCTAGCAGCATTTCAAGCCTAAGCTCCGTCCCATGCTCTCTAACTCTGGTTCCCCGTACCTGCTTCGCCACATGACCTCAAGTGCATTTCCCCAAACGCCAGAGGCTGTCAAATAGCAGCGAGGGCCTTGGTGATTCAGTGGGTAAACTATTCCATTATTTGGTAAAGTATGCAGCGGAAGGAAAATAATAAGCAACATTGGAAGCAGTAAACAACATACACACAACTAAAACTAAACAGTAGAAGAAATGTCTGATATATAATGATGCAGCATGGTACATGTATCTATGGAAAACAGAAAAAAAAACAACATGCTGTAATATAAATGAACCCAAAGTACTAAAAGTAAACAGTAAATTCCAGTAGCATCGCAAGCCTAAGCTTGGTCCCATGCTCTCCAGCTCTAACCAGCAATCAAGCACTTGAGGTAGAAGGGCCACAATCCCTATCCACATCTGCAACCATATAACCTATTTGGGCCAAAAAGCAAGACCCAAACAGGGTGTGAGACTAATCCCAGTAGGCAACCACCGTAAGATTTGTGCCCTACTGTCAGTGAGTAATATAACAGAAGTAATGAAAGTAAATACAGTAATGAACTAGGAGTACACAAGTAAACAATCCTACCAATTACCATTCACATTAATTTAATTAAACAACCAAGTAATCTAGAAAAGCTATCTATTCCACGGTAAAGCAAGTAACACAATAGGTATCTCAAATGACTACCTAAACCACAAGCAGTACAAAACCCAAGCATGTTCTTTGGATTGGTGGACTTGTCACAACCAACCAAACATTAATTTAACAGGCTGACCCTATGGGTGGCTCACGCGGATGGACCCCTATGGTCAAGAATTCATAAAAAGGCAAAGACACTCTGGGAAGCACTCCCCGTCGATTACCCTATGGTCTTGCAGTGATAAAATAGACTCTCTGAGGAAGAACTTACGTCTAATTCCCCCTTTAGTCTCGATTCGATAATTATTAGACCCTATGAGAGAGTAAAAATTCAATCTCCCTTATGGTCTCGTAGTTGTAATAATTAAACAGGCCCTCTGAGGAAGCACTCAATGTCAATTATCATTATGGTCTGACTACACTAGGTTCCCACAACCCTGAGTAAAAGCAATCATACGTAACTGATTCGTAGCAGACCTAAGTATGTTCAACAAACTACTTGTCTAATAGCTACAATGCATCAAAAAAAATTAAATTGCAGGCAACACATGCAATTATTCATATCAAGGTAGGAAATCAGTGTAACAAGGGTTTCCTCACAGACAACCTAATCCAAACGGTGATAAACAACCAGAACAAGGAAACCCCATGGGGTGATCCTCATACATGAAAACAAGCAATCATTATTCATATAATAGCCTCAAGCACACAAGGAATCTAAGGCAGATATTATTACAGGATCAAAACCCTAACCTGAGATACCCAATACATGGGTATCTGTCACTTTTCACAAAAACTCAAGACATTTAATGTAAGGAATCAAACCACCTACCTCGAAGGTTTTGATGAAAACCCCCAACAAACGAAGAATACATAAGAAACTCGGGTTGATTCTCCAAGAACCCGCCTTAGATCCCTTCTCATAACAAGATCAAGACACAAACTTGTCAAATTTGGCATCCACACACTTATATCTACCCATAACGGGTGTAGATCTACGAAACTGAGTGAAGATGAGAAGTAGATCTAAGTAGATCTAAGAAAACGATCAAGAACAAAGGAGAAAAATCACATACCTCAAGAATCCTGCTTCGATTCTCTAAGATAAGCCTTCGGATAACCTCCGGAATGATGGTAGAACCTTTACAGACCTAAGGAGAGCCAAAATCCTGAGTTATGGCCACTTAGGAGCTTAAACGAGGCGATTAAAGGAAAAAACAAGTTTGATCCACAAATTTCGGATCTAGATTTAAGTGCCCACATGGTTAGTCCACATGGTTTGACAAATTGTGCGCTAACCGTGCATTAGCTTCTACCTCATCAAACACTCCTTGCACGGTTAGGCCGTAGGGTTAGACAAGACGTGCGCTAACCGTACGTTAGCCATTGTCTCCAAAACCAACCTTGCACAGTTTGGCCACATGGTTTAGGCAAACTGTGTGCCAACCGTGTGAAATCTATCACCCTTAAGCCTTCCTTAAAAGTCCACCCAAACGCACCCCCAAGTCACCCTTAACTTTAAAAAAACAAGAAAACATCAACCAAGGGGGATCACATACCTGAAAAGAAGATTTGGGTTCTTACATGGGTATCCCTTTATTTTTCTAGTAGGGTATGTATTTTTCCCTTTTTATACATTGGATATGTTTGTATTTTTATACTCTAATTATTTGTAAATATTATTACATAAATTATTTTCTCTTGATTTAGTACAATTTATTTTATCATACATAGTCATGATGTACTATGTGGCTTTATTGTATACAAGTTCTATATTCTAAGGCTTTCTATTTGTGTGATAGATCTACTTGATGTTATTCTTCATCCCCTAACCTATTTGAGGAAGTCTTGGGGTGTCATATTCGACTTACCATCGATCCAGGAGGGGCCTCGGTGGGTCAGTTTGTAAAAAATATAGTATATATAAGAAGTTTTCAAAGAGTATTGAATCACCAACCCAATTATTTTGTATTAAATTATCATTGAGAACTTCTAGTTGTATAATTGTTGTATTCTAATTTAAATATTATGGGAATGTGCCATGTGAAAATATTATTATTAATCCTTTATATGAATTTAATTTTATTTGATAAATGTATAAATAGATGTAACTATATTTCTAAATCTATGTATCAATAAAATTAAAACATTATTTTAATACCAATTCAATGAAAAATTCTATTAGTATAGATAAATAACTAACAAGATCAATCTATGATTAAGAAAAATACTTTACAAAAAAATCTGATTTAAGTGGTATGTAATTTTATTTTAAGATGCTAAATATATTATTGTTTGTTTTTAATTAAGTATATTGTTGGTAAATTCTATTTTAGTTAGTAATTGATAACAAATAAGAATGAAAATAGTTAATATCTAAAAATTAATTTTCCAATTAAAAGTATTTTTTCATTATATTTAATATTTTCATTTAAAAGATAAACTCCTATATTTTGGAATTTTAATTTGTAAAAATGAATTTAATTTTTTTATTAAATATTTCATAATTATCTTAGGTATGGTGATTGTTCTAAAATATTTTATTTTTAAGTGAATAGTGAAAATGGAGTTTATACATATATTTTAGCTTTTATGAAATTATCATAAACTAAGTATGCATATTAAACATATAAATCATTTCTCATGACTAAATATGTATTTGATGAGAATAATGATTTATTTAAAAATATTATTTAAAATTATTAAAACTCATGTTTAACATTTTGAAAATTATGAAATATTTTTCTAATACAAATAATTTGCAGTTTTTTATTTTATTTATGTTTTAACTAAGTGGAATTGGGATATTAATTTCATTTAAAATCACACAATTCTCATTTTCTAATGTTTAAAACCCTTTTAGACTAATACTTTGTGATTCTTGGGTATTGGAAGCCTTCATATGGTATTGGAGAATAGAGAGGGGTTTAAGTTGAACCTATAAATTCATGTGGTGATTTACACTATGAATTACTAGTACATATTGTCAATGATGTTTCGTAGGGTGGGTTTGTGATTTGATAGGCATTGTTTCTTGATTTTGACTTGGTTTTGATTCACCACATGACATGTTGACACACAGTGTGAACATTCATGGTAGATCTTAGAGTAGTTAGTATTTGAAGGTTTCATGGATTGAAAGGTTTTATTTGTGATGTGAAATATATCCTTGGTTTGTGGATAAAGAACCGTGTTTCTCTTCTGATGTGAACCAATTAAGTTTAATGAAATATAACTACCATCATAGAGTGAATGGGGTGATTTACAAGTTATCTATAAATTCAAGCCTCCCTCTAATTTCCCTCATTTTCCCATCATTTATCTCCAAATTCTGGTGATCACTAGGTGATTTTGGGAACCTAAAAAACCTTTGATCTCTAATTTCATCCTTGTCTTCTTGTGACTCGATATTGGTGATTTTGGGTGATTCCTTCTTCTATTTCTCTATATGTTATTTTATTTTCATCAGAGGTTTCACAACAGTTGTGTTCGTTATATTAGTGGGTTTATTGGGTTGTGATTTTGATGAGGTGTCTTTATGTTTCATATTGATTCCTAGATCCATTATGTGGCTGTGGTCATGTGGTTTGTTCTATATTGTTTTATATTTTCATAGTGAATTGGAAAGCTACTCTTGGAGTAGGGGATTCTGTTCTTCTTCATTTTATTTTCATCTATGATATTATCATGATTTTTTGTTCATTTGGGTAAATGGTATGAATTAGAATAATGAAGATAATAAACCAGACTAATGATACTAAATGGGGGTGGTTTGATGTGCATATTATTACCAGATTTCCATGATTTTGATTATTTTTATTTCATTCTATATTCTTGTTATGGAATTATTCTTTGTAGTGTTGGATTTATTTGAGAATACCCTTTATATAGTTAAATTCTTAATTCCACTAAATGAAAAGACTAAGTTAAAATGTTTGTTCAATACATGAATTGATGTTTGCAACTTTATGGCCTTGGTTGTGTGTGGCTTGTTTGCCTTATTTCTGATGTGGTAGATTGACATGGTGGTTGATTGGTAGTGGTTCAGTACCAATGGGATAACATCATCTCGTATAATAATTTGGTAGTGATTAAATAATTTGTTTGTTTTAATTTAAATTGATAATTAAATTGGTAAAGCTTGTTGGCTAAATTGTTAAATTAAATAATGGGAAATGGAAAGTGGGTTTTATCCCTTTGTATGATTATTGTAGATGGTTATATACATTAAAGGTATTTATTTGTGGCGTGATATCAATATTTTCTTAAAATTAGTAGTGGGAGTATCTCTTTTTTGAACCTATAGGTGTGGCCTTGTGTGGGAAAACTATATACCAATATTCTCTTGTATTTTTTTATGCATCCCATCTGAGTTTGATAACCTGACTAATACCCAGAGACAATGGGGGTGTTTTCACTTAAAATAAATGATCGGTAGGATATTGATAGTTGACTTCCCCCTCTCCCCTACTCTCCCTTTAAAAGTATCTTCTAGTGATATCGATGGTGGACAATGAGATATATGGTGGGGGTCATGGGTAGTAGGGAATATTACAAGGTGGATTTCCTAAATGTTCATGATACCCTAGTACACTAGTTATGTGATATGAAATTTGTGGTTGTTTCCACAATATTTGATATTTAGTTGGTGTCATGAGACAACATATACAGTTGCTACGGTAGTTGGTGGATATGAAAAAGAAGGGATAACATGATGAATTCACATTGGGTGGGAGTGGAAAATCATTGGGTAAGTGGTTTTGGGTCTCATTTATCTACAATTTTATGATATTACTTACTCTTGGATGGGTTATTGGGAGATAGAACATTAGTTTATTTTGGGGGAAGTAGTTGGCCTATGTATATGTTGGTTAGTTCTATTATTGGCTCACCGAGGCATTAGTATGTTCTTTTCACTTTTTAGAGAGAGGCCTTGTGAATTATCCTAATGAGTATACATGTAATTATATCCCTAGTAATATATAAAAAAATTATTGGTTTATATGAAAACTTTAGTAATCGGTATGGATATTGTTAGATCGTAGATTGGAGTTTTTGTAGTTTCTTCCACCATATTGTTTTGGTATTGTTTTGTTTTGGATATGTTTGTATATGTTGTATATTCATGTATTTTTGTGTTTTATTATTTCTCATTTTGGTTTATTTACCTTTTATGGTGATTTTTTGGTGGTATTTAATTATTTTTATAGTATATTTAATGATAATGTCTCTCATATTGTGTGATACACCAACTATTCTAGTCCTCAACCCATGACAAACTAGAGGTGGGACGTACGAGATCACTCATCTTCTCTACTGAACCAGGAGGGGTACCAGTGGAGGGGGGTTCATTACAGAGTGGTATAAGAGGATTTGGATGAGATATAGGGAATAGTTTGTAATTATACATTGGTGAGTATTTTATGTGTTGTTAAGGGAATGGTCTTATCCAAACTTAGTATGTGATGACAATAAGGGAGAATATTTAAGATAGAGGATTTTAAGGCCTCCTTTAACCTGACATAAAGACCTTAATGTCTCAAAATATACTAGGTAAAGTGATGTTTTCGTTAGGTTTGATACATCGGAGAGGTATATGTATCATAATTTTTTGAGTTTTGTTTGGAATGGGGTTGTTATGGGAATGAAAAAAATTAATTAATTAAGTATGAAAAAATAAATTACTTTTAAAATTAGGTGTTCCACCTTTTTATAGAGATGTTAATTGGTCATCACCTGTGTGGGGTCCAGGTTGGGGAAGTTCAGTAGGTTAACCCTATTGACTGTCGGAGGGTTGATCCTAACTACGAGGATGATAAGTGGAAAGGGACATTGTGCACCTATTAGTGTCAAAGCCTGAGAAAGTATGAGATAATAATATTTGATATGGAGACAAAAAATTGGATGGAGGATATGGAGGTCACTTTTATCTAGTTTTGAGCCTGATATAGGTATTAGGTTCTTCAAATAGCTATCCAGTTGAGGGGATTAGTGCATCAGTGGTGAATAATGAATCTTAGGGAATGGAATGATACTAATGTATCATGGGCCAACTTATAGTAGAATCTCAAGGCTTAGTTATTATCTAAAATGTTGTAGTTTATAAATACATGGGATTTTCAATCCCATTTAGATAGGAGTTATAATTTTTTGGGATCTTGGTATTAAGTTTAAGGACCCCCTATGATTTTCCTATGATGTATTTTCTGATGATGGTACCGAGAATGATGCTTGCGGGAGGTGTTGTGCCTTGAAAGTTTTTATGTAGTCGCCGCATTTATGTTACATACATATTTAGATGTTCATAAAAAGGATAAGGTGATGGAAAGGGTGCATGAGTGAGCTGGAGCACCTCTATTTGAGGGTCATAAGGGACATCTAAGGAGTAAGGATTTAAATGGATGGTCATTATTGTCCAGAAAATCTAGATTCTGATTGGATGGGAGATAACCATAGTAGGTAGCATCATGTTTCTCAAGGTATGGTAGTTCTCATGCATCTATTGGTATATCCCCCACTTTTTCTTTGGTTGTGAAGGTCACAATCACTATCAACAGAAGTTTTGTTCAACACCATATGGTTAGTATGGTTTGGGTAGTTAGGACCCCTCCAAGAAGCATCAATTGTTACCCCTGAGGTGGTATCAGCAATAGGGCCCTCCAACTTATGTTCATCAATCTACTTAGTAGGCTTTTGATAATACAATAGGAGGTTAATTGAGAAAAGAGAATCCCTAGTATATCGATCTCCATCAGGTACCTAGGTTATAGCATGGATGTGTAGGTTGTCTATAGTAATCCATATAATCTAGACAATTCCAGATTCATGTTATAGAGTCATGAGTTCTAGAAACCTCAGAGGTAATTTTAGGTATAATCAATTTATAATCTATATTGGTTTCTAAATTGTTTTATTCAAGAGATTATCACTCCTTTTTCTCACCCACATTGTTCTGAGCATTGGGACAAGATATAGAGAGGCTTTTGGCATCCTTCTTTTTATCCACTCCAACAAGAGACTAGGATCGATTATTTTATGTGTGTCGAGAATGAAAAATGATGATGGTGTAACATCAGTGGTTTAGAGGTTTATTTATATTTTAGATAAAACCATATGATTTCATTATTCATGTGGATTAGTTAGATTCCATTCATTTATTAGTTGATTATTTCTATAGGTAAGTTTATTTTTTTGATATGAGGGGGGGGGGTATTGGGTGGTGTTATCAAGTGAGTGATGTTTCTAGATATGTGGTATGAAAGAAAACCCACTTATTTTCCTTGATGTTTGAGTTGTAAGTGGAGTTAGTGAGAGCATAAGTATTGGTGTCCCCTATGGTTGTTTGGGAGTTTTGGATGTCTTCCTTAAAGAGGTTATGAAACTACCCCCTTATTTTAAGATCATGTTAAGAATAATGTTATGGTTGGGTGATACTGAAATTTTGGTGGCTACTTATCATATAGAAACCTCAGAGTTATTATATTTGAGGTCCAATATTGATGATTAGATACCTAAAGTATTTATTATTCCAAGTATGTTATTGTCTGGATCTCTATTTTTTTCAAGAAATTTAATGGTAGTTTTTTGTTTTGTATAGACTATCGGAGGCTAAATCAGGCGATTATCAATAATCCTATTCTGATAATTGATGATCTTTTTTAGGATTTGAAGGGGGATGGTTAGTTTTATAATATTGATATATAGTCCTAATATCATTATTTGTTGGTGAAGAAATTAAAAAAATTATAAAAACTTATTCTCAACACCGGTATGGGTACTTTGAGTTCATAGTCACGTCATTCAGTGTCACAAATGCACCATTTGTATTCATGGGTCTCATGAACTTAGTATTTCCTAATTTCATAGACTAGTTTTTAGTCATGTTTGTTGATAAAATTATCATATACTAGAGGCCATAGGAGAATCATGTCAAGAACCTAAGGATTTTTTATCGAATATTTGACACCACAACTATAGTTGAAAATTTTCAACTCTAAGTTATGGATATGAGAGGTGAATTTCCTTAGACATATTTTTTATTCAAATGGAGTAGTGGTAAATCTGATAAAGTTTGAGCTGGTTATTTCTTGGCATCACTAAATAACATGAAATTGGACCATAAAATTATTATTATTATTATGGGTTATTATCAAAGGTTTCTATATAATTTATCTTGTATTTTAGACTCATTAATAGCCCTAACTAGGAAATAGTAGGAATTTTTTAGACTAATCAATGTCAGTAAGTATTATTCTACCTAAAGAACCAATTTCTCATCACCCTAGAACTTCAGTTTCCTAAATAGGGAATGATGTTTTAGGTGTTCTTTGTCACTTCCAACATGGGTTTAATATGATTCTTGATGTAGTAGAGGGAAGTGATCTCTTATGGTTTAAGATAGTTATGTCCCCATGAGAATAACTACACCACACATGATCTAGAGATGAAATTAGTGGTTTTTAATTGAATATATGGTGATATTACCTCATTGAGGAATGCGTTGTGGTCTTTACATATCCCAAAAGAGTGATGTATAACTTTTCTCAGCGTGACATGAATATATGATAGTGAAGGTGTATGAAGTTTTTCTAGGACTATGATTTCAAGAACTTATAAACATCAAGAAAGGTAAATGTCATGTAATGAGTGTTGCGAATAAATTCATGGGGATCCATTTCATAATTTGAGGATTTTTAGAGGGTGATAGATGAGTTAGTATATTTTCATTTTAGAGAAAAGAAGGTTTATGGATGAGGATACTTCTTCCCAATGATGATAGATTATGCTTTGTTGTGGAATATGGAGGAGTTTATGTGGGAAGACTCAAAGGTAGAGGTGATGCATGATCAGGTCATTAATGGTGATTCCCATGAGGGATGTTCATAATATATCCTATATCAAGTTATTTTTTATGGAAGGATGTTAATTCCAATGGCTATGCATTAGGGATTCCTCTGTGAGTTTCATAACTCACCTTTGGTGGTACACCTCAGCATATCTAAGATATATTGTGGATTGGGGAGTTATTATTGGTGGATAGGGATAATGTGTTCAGTGTTGTAATTAATGGTGTAAAGTTTGGTCAACAAACAAGTGAAGGTAGAACAACATAAATTTAGTGTTTTGTTACAACCTTTGTATTTCTCTGAGTGGAAGTGTGAGGGAGTATAAATGGATTTTATCATGATATTACCCTAGTATCAGGGGTATGTAACACTATATTAGTGATTTTAGATCAACTAACATAGTTATATTACTTTCTGGTGATTCGAGAGTCAAGTACCATGGAAGTTCTGGATTGATTGTAGATGAATGATGTGGTGAGTTGTCATGGATATCTGAGGATAATCATTTCTAACCAGTCCCTTTGGTTTAAATCACAATTATAGAGGGGATTTTATCTTACCTTTGGCTCTTGGTTATTCATTAGCACTACATTACACCTTCATATAAATGGATAGATGGAGAAAACCACCCAAACACTAGAGGATATGTTATGAGTGTGTGTATTGGATTTTGGTGGATTTGGGGGGAGATGCCCCACCTTTGTTTTAGTTTTATTATAATAATAGATGTCAATAATCCATCATTATTTAGACCATTGATGAATTTTATGGGAGTTCATATTGATCCAATTTTGTTATACTAGGATTGGGGAGGCAGTAGTTCTTGGTATTGATGTGGTAGATCGCTTAATGAAAAATATTTGGGTGTTTTGTTAGAATATTAAGGCATATCATGATAGAAATAAGGCTTAAACTAATTGGAAGAGGAGGACTTTGGAGTTTATATTTGGGGAGAATGATTTATTTAAGACTTACCTCAACATGGGTATTGGATGTTTTTTCATGGGAGAAAACTATCACTTTAGTTTATTGGGCCCTTCAAGGTTTTGGAGTGTGTTGGTGAGGTGTCTTATCGGTTGGTGCATCACCCACAATATAAAAACATCAAGATGTCTTACATGTGTCCCAAATTAATTGTTACCTTCATTATGATTAATATTTCATTGTCTAAGAGAAGTTAATTATTTTGAGATGGCATGTCATTTGTAGAAGGACCTAGTGAGATTCAGTGCCATCAGAATAAGGTGTTATAAGGTCTTGTTTTCCCCTTGGTTAGAGTACCATAGAGGAATAATGGCCTAGAAAAAATTAAATGGGAGTGGGAAACGTAGGTGTGGACCCATTACCTAGATTTATCTATTACTATATATTTTTGGTTATTCTGACGTTAGATTTTGTGATGTTTTTTTTACTTATTATTGTTCTTTTATTTTATTTTATTTATGTTTTGTTTCATCCTAGTTTGAGAGGTATCTCTTAAGGGAGTGTTTGGTAATTTTTGGTTTTCAGTTCTACCATTCCTTGTTGGTTTTGATTCTCAATGACTATAATCATTTTAAAGGTCCATAATGTAATAGAATATACCCTTTTATCCTGTTACTTGATGAGTTTTTTGTGTTGGGAACCTTGAGATAGGATTGATGAAGGGATAGGAGGAGATATAGTTGAATATATAACTTCATGTGGTGATTAATATCCTAAATAACCTTTTTATGGTGTAAATGATGTTTTATAGGGTGGATTCATGGCTTGGAAGACTTTATTTCAAGAATTTATTCTTAGGTTTTATTCATGGTGTGACATGATGATTCACAATCCCAATGTTCATGGTGGAATTATTAGTGGGTTTTTATTTGAATGTTATATAGAATGATAGGTTTTATTTACAATTTGATATCCCTCTTGGGGTTGTTGGATCTAGCTTCTTATATTTTGGGGGATGTGAACCACATAAGGTTCAATGCATAAACCAACAATTCATGTCATGAATAGGGTGATTTCTAGGATGTCTATAAATTCCATACTCCCACTTATTTCCCTCATTATACCATCATTTCTATTAATATTTAAGTGATTTTTGGTGATTTTTGGAGACCTAACATCCTATGATATTTGGTGTTTATCCTTGGATTCTTGAGATTATATATTAGTGATTATAGGTGAGTATATATTCTCTTTCTATCCAAGTTATTCCTTGTTTACTTATATGTTTCACAATAACTATTTTTATTGGAATTAGGGGTTTATTCATATGTGATTTTGATGATATATCACTATGTTTTAGATTTATTTTAGGATACCTTGTATGGTTGTGTCCTTTTGATTCAACCTCTCTTTATTCAGCTTTTTTTAGTGAATCTTAAATATTATTTTTATGTAGTAGATTAATTTTCTATTCCTTTTTTGTAAATCTATGATGTTATCATGTTTTTTCGTTCTGTTGGGTTAATTAAATTAAATAGAATAATGAAGATAATAAACTAGACTATTAAAACTAAAATGGGGTGGTGTGATGCACATGTCTGTAACCGGATTTTTAGATTTTGATTATTTTTGTTTCATGTTATATGATTATTATAGAATTATCCATTATAATGTTGGCTTGATTTTAGAATACCCTTTGAATTTTTAATTATTGAATGCTAGTAAATGAAGAGGCTAAGTTGAAAATGTATGTTCTATGTTGGATGTAATATTTTTAGCTTCATGGCCTTAGTTTTGTGCTACTTTGTGTCCTTGGTTATGATGTGATGGATTGACATGGAGTTTTATTGGTTATAGTTTGGTAGTAATGAGATAATATAGTATTATAATGGATAAATAATTCATTGGTGTGAATTTAAATTGATAAATAAATATGTAAATCTTGGTGGATGAATTTTTAAAATAAATAATTGAAAATGGAACACGAGTTATGGAAACTTTTTAATGCTTTTGGTTAGTTGTCTTCATTATAGGTATTAATTGGTGGTAAAATATTGGTAGTGTTTGGATGGAGGTTATGGTGGTGTCTTTTGTGTGAACCCACGGGTGTGGGCCTATGTGATAAAACATTATACTTATATTATCTTATTTTTTTGTTATACACCACGCCCAAGTAGATTAACCTAACTGACACCTAGATCCCTGGGGGTGTTTTCCCCTAACATTTGGGATGTGGAGGATATGGATGGCCGACTACCCCCTCTACCCTACTCTCCATTCAAAAGTAACATCTAGTGATACTGGTGGTGGATGATGACATATATTATTGGGGTCATACGTGGATGGTGGAGGGCACAAGGTTAATGTCTTATGTATATATACATGGTACCCCACTGCTCTAGTTATATGATCTGAGATTTGGGGTTGGTGTTGCAAGATGTGATATATGGTTTGTTCCACGAGACATAATATACGATTGGTGCCGTCATCGATGGATATAGAAGGGAATAGAGAAAATGATGTCTTCACAATAGAAGGGAATAGAGAAAATGATGTCTTCACATTGGGTGAGTGTGGAAAATCAGTGAGGAAGTGGTTGTGGGGTTCCTTTATCTACATTATTATTATATTACTTACACTTGTATTATTTTTTGGGAGATAGGACCTTCAGGAGGCTAGGGGTTAGTTGACTAGTATAGGTTCTTTTTAGAACTATTGTTGGTTCACTAGGGCATTTGTTTTCTCTGTTCACTTTTTCATTAGAGACATTGAGTATTATCTTACCGAGTATACATTTTATTTTCAGCAAAAGTATATATAAACTATTTTTGGTGTTTCTAGGAGGACTTTGGTCATTAGGATGGATAGTATCAGCTCAGATTTTGGAGTTGTTACAATTGCAGCCATATGATTATTTTAGTATTGATTTATTTTGGGGATATTTTTTTATTCATGTATTTTGGGATTACATGTATGGTATTTTGGTTTATTTACCCTTCATGGTGATTGGTTGGTGGTATTTGTTTATATTTTTTGAATAATTGAGGTTAATTCCCCACATATTGTGTGATAAACATTTGATGCTAGTCATAAACCCAAGGCCTACTAGAGGTAGGACTCTGAGATCACTCGCCTTCAATATCAACCCAGAAGGGGTGCTAGTGGAGGGGTTTGTGACTCATTTGGTTAATAATAAACCAATTAATTTCATTAAAATCTAGAGCATTGATAATTTTGTACTAAATATAGAATTTATGTTTAAAAATACTCTTTTTAAATTTTCTTTTATCTGTAATATGTATTTTTGTTAAAATTAATTATTATTACATATAGAAACAATATTTAATAAAAAGGATTCCATATTAAGAATAAATGGGTTCAAATTATGTTATAAGACACATTTTATTTTTAGTTACTAAATATAAATTAATTAGGTAAAACATAATTACCATAGTAAAAAACCAAAAATGTTAAAGGTGAAAAATCTAAGAGTTAAATAATTAAAAATGTTTAAAACATGTGTTTGAATTTATGGTCGAGGCTTTCACAACCTTACCACTTCACCCAAAACATTAGTATCCATTATTGGATCTATTTTACCTTGAATAGTGACTTTTCCATTTATATTATTATAATGAAAATCACTCTCTCCACTTAAAAAAGGATCCTTCACCACCCCACTTCTACTCACACCCAAATTCACCTAGTTCAAAAAAAATATTTCCAAATCCCTCCTCAAAATTCATAAACATATCCTAGTTTTTATGGCCCTCTTAAAAGACTACACATCCAAGGCTTAATCCTTTTTCAAAGAATTTTTACGAGTAAGGTAAAAAAAATTTAAATAATCCATTTAAATTTAAATTATTTATTTTTTATTACACTTATTAAAGATATATTTATTTAATTATATTATAATTAAATTATTATTATTCATATACTCAAATTTTATTATGACAATGGGATAATCATTAACTACGTTTTCTCTTTATGTTAGAAAAACAAAAAGGTCACCATGCGTACGTGCAGACCATTAGATCTCTAAAAGACATGTTTGATTTTCAAAACCACCTTGAATGTTTTTTTAGGCGGGGGTATTTAAGGATTAATATTATATTTATAATCTTATTAAGATTCAGAAATTATAAACAATTTCCAATATTCCTCTCAAACTATAGAAAAATAACGTGTAACCTGTGTGAACATATAGACTATCAACTTCACAAAAGTGACATATTTTGTTCATATTGTATTTTATTATTTATAAATATATCTTAAAATATGGGTCACTATATTAAAAACATATAATAAATATCACTATTCTTCTATAATAATGATATTATTCTAAAATAATCACTTTCATAACCATACTCACCCATATATTATAGTTTATCCTTATTTAGGTCGATTTAACCACCCACATGAATAATTCTATAAATTTATTAAATGAGTGAATATGGAAAATTAAATAATTTTTTTAGAAAATAATTTTTTGTTTATGTTTCTAGAAAATTTATATTAGTATTTAAATTATTATTATCAAACATCCCTTTTATTCATTAAAATTTATCAAAACAAACTCATCACTAAATTAATCATCATGAAGAATAACTAAAATACATATGAAATAAAATTATAACTTTATAAATTATTATATAATTAATGTAATTATAATTATCTCAAAATGATTAATTTTTAATATATAAATAGTAATCAACACTACCATTATAAAACTATTACTAAACAAAATAATTGAAACTAAAAACATCCGATGAGAAAATAAAATATAACTAATATATTTTTGATAAATAAAAAATAAATGAAGCTTATAAAAGGTTAAGGTTTGAATATGGTTCTTAAATGTGTGATGAAGAGAGTTATTTTTAATAGAGTATTTTAGAGCACATTAGTCTATGCTGGAATAAAAGGTAAAGGTTTTTCAACTCAATTTGCATTCATGGAGTGGTAATTATTCTTCTTAGAATTTATTATTATAAGTTGGTTATGTTCTTTCCTATGATTTTATTACGTTTAAATTACTATTTATTTTCTAGTTTTTTACATTTCTATCACATAAAATCATTTTCAAATGAGACCTGCTTTATGAATTATGATGTTCTTAAGTGTATTTAGCCTCAATTTCATTTATTTGGACATGTTTTTTTATGAATCTAATTTCATTTAAATGGTGTTTAGACTACATATTGGATATAAAATATCATGAATTATCTTTTATTCATGTTATTTGAAGTTTAATTTCAAGCCCTCTCTTTCAAGTAGTTTTTATTAAAACATTTCTTGAGTCATAATAGATTCATAACTCAAAACATCTATCTTTGAATTATAATTTTTAATCTTGAACTCTTTATTCTATTCTTGGTTTCTTCCAACCTAAGATTTTATATTTTACTTTCTCATTTTCTTAGATTAAAATAACACTTTTTATTCAAATTTTCCTCATTGATTAATTTCTTCCATATAAAAGCATGACATTGTAAATAATAATTATCAATATCTTTAATGATGATTTTTCAACTATTTTCCTCTTTATTTTAAAGGATTTTTACATCCAATGGTGTTATTATTCATGGATTATGTTCAAAATCCTATCAAATTATTTTTTATTGTGGGTTTTAAACTAGAGGTCTCAAAAATTCTAATTCTCAAACCCTTCTAACGTGGGGTTGTTTGAAGTGTTATTCTTAGGAATATTTTATCATCTATGTCAACATCCATCAATATTATTATGTTTCACTTGGGATATTCCTTATTAATACCATCCACCTTATTTATATAGATTAATTTTGTCCTTCTAATTCTATTTATTTATTTTGAAAATTATTAACTTAACAGTATACCCATTACTCTATACGGTGTTAGTTTAAGGGATCCTTACATAAATATCTATTCTATTTATTGATTAGTAAAATATGTAAAGTCCATATACTTGTCATTTTAATGAGGATATTTATTGATAACTAAGGATTATTGGTAATATATTTTATAATTTATTAATTCCTTTATAGAATGGATTTATTAGACTTAATTAGTAATGAGTAGAACTTGTAATATCCCCTCAATGTATCAATAGTTCTTATCAGACAATCTAGTCTAGGGATTTGGTATATGTCTCCCATTTATATAAATATATTGGATGTGATCATGAAGACAAGTATATTTCATGGCATGTGGCCTTGATAATATGTAATTTCTTGGAACAAGGCCTTTATAAGTATGGCATTATGCATTTCCTCACCATGAATTCAGTTATTAGTGGCTATGGGTTTTTTATATTGTTAACTGTAGATTTTTTATCTTATATGTTTAGTTATATGGAATTATATGGTTATCAATTATTTCCTACCATATTATCCATTATTTTTTTATTGTATGATAGATTCTGGTATACATTTTCCCTTACTGATTGTCTGATCTCACCATTATTATGTTTCTATCTTCTCAGGTTATGAAGAAAATTATTTTACGTGATTTGTTTAAAAGAATAGCATATGCAGATAATTTATGGGAGGCACTGTAGATTTATTATGGATCAAGTAATTATGGATGTAATAGGAAAAAAATTCATTATTTAAGAAATAAATGGGATTTATTAGTTAATGTTTTTTTCTAAATCTTTTCAATACCTAAGCCTAAAAGGATGTTGGATTTTAAAAATGAAATATTTATTATAAATCATGTAATTATGGGACAATTGTGTCCAAGAAATCACAACATTCCATTCAATTTAAATGGAAAATTTTAATTTCAAATTCAAATTCCTAATAAAATTTTTATTTAACTTAGCCCACTTAATTTCAAACCATAAGGATAAAAAAGGTAATCATACCACCCTTATATATGATTTTGTTATGTTCAAAACGTTTTAGAGAAGTTTCTTATTGAACCAATCAATCCATGTCATGAAATAGCTCAAATATTGGAATTTATTCAACATTATAGAAAGTATGGGTCTCATCATGGAATGTATGAGACCCAACCATTTTGAACGACTCTAAAAATTCATTTAAAGTAAATAATTGTATCTCTCCACAGCATGTATGGATGAAATTTCAATTCAAACTCCAAAAAACCACACCTTCTTCCCTGGAATAGTCTCTCTCAATATGGTGAATAAGGATTTTCACATACAACATGATATAGACAACAACATAGACTTCCTTGTTTTGGTTTTCCATACAAACTACACTCTTCAAATAGATTATTTCACCACCCTAGGCATAAGGAACCTCATTTTTTTTAATTCTTAATGACTACATAATTATCACATGGACCATATAATAGTAAATAACTCTTTGATTCCTAGTCATATACAATATAATCATGACTCACCTCATTTCCACAACCATATTCATTTTTCTCTTTGCACTATAACACCTTCACTACATCATGGAGATAATCCATGTTTCAAATAAGAAAATTTGTTATTGGAAATGGATTCATTAATAATCATTTAAAAATTGACAAGTTGTTGTTCTTCAATATGGAACATTCTGGACCATGCCATAGAATAGTCAAAACATCTTTCACAATACACCACACAAAACCAAAATGATCATTTTAAAGTGAAACCAAACCATTTTCAACAATTTTAATTTAAACAACCATTTTAAGGTCTAGACACAGCATAATGAGACCCAAATTTACTTCATTTACTCTTAAACACCACTCATCACCATCCAAACCACTTCCAAACTTCCTAATAGACTTCATCTCAACAAAAACACCATAAATCACTTGAGATTGAATACGATTAATATAATAACTCATGAATTGACCATAAAATCCCACACTAAATTCATAAACCATATTCACTTGAACTTTACTTCATATCAAAAAACTTACTCTTTCATCATCACCTTCTCTTGGGGGAATCTTTACCATCTCAAAAACTCCCAGTCACAATAATCTCCCTTAGCTTTTTGGACATAATAATCTCCCCCTTTAAATTTTGTTACCAACCATTATATTATTTTACACCATCAAACATAAATCACCTTTTCAAATTAGTAATGAATCTACATTCAATCATTCTATGCCTGTGAGATCAATCTTGATGTAGGAAAAATTACTATGAAATATAATATTAATGTTTCTCATCAAGGTAAGTCATATCCACTTCCAAACAACATTTCCACTACTTCATATTCAAATCTAATCTTATAAAAAAAATCTCATACATTCACAAAAAAACATACTGGTATATATATTAAAAAAATAATAGTTGACTCATTTAATTTGGGGATTTACCATATGAAAATCACCCCTAAATATTTAATCCCTTCAATAAGATATTTCTACGGCATTTACAAAAATATATTTTCTTATATTTATGTTGTTATCTTGTCCCCCTTTAATGACAACATCCCAAGAATAAGTGAGATACAAGATAGGATCACTATACATTGGCCTTGAATAAATTTTGGTTGAACACCCATCATTATCCTCATTTTTTAAATGAATCATTTATAACCATTTTATTGAACACATTCGGTATTTTATCCTTTGTTAAAAAAAAATCCATCTTCAGTACTCCTTTCTCCACAATATCTTGAAAAGGTAGTACATAATGTCAATGTGATTTGATCAAAATTTCTAAATCATATTTCTAGAAATATTTATAGTGATTTAATTATCACATCTCAGGAGTAGTAGCATCTTTACATTAACCTTTAGATCTTTATATTGAGTTATCATCCACATTAATTGGGTTATTATTTGAGTTATAAGAATATACACTACCATAGTAATACTAAAGGTCATTTAATTATTATTATTTATGTTCCATGTATTACACATTTCTCTAAGAAATAATACTCCATCAGATGTTGATATTCAATTAAAAACATTTCGATCACAATCCACATTTTCATATCAAAACAGGTTGAGATTTATCATATTATATTTAAATACATAATAAATTATACCTATAATTTATCTAGGAAACCTCTTTGCATAAAAAATATGATATTTTTTCTACACTTTGATATATCAAACTTAATATAATAGTATACAATAATATTCTTCATAATGTATTCAAGTACAACAAACTCCAAATTAGTTTTTTAACACTATTTAACTTCATTTCCATCTTCATCCATTGAAATCATGGGTCCCACTGAAATAAGTATAGAAACCTACTTTGAATAATTTATACCAAACTTCTCTTAAACTTACAGAACATACATCTCTAATTAAATAAAGATATGGTCTTTGTAGCATCCCCAACTCCAGTAACTTGGAGTCGATTCTTACTTATTAAATTGGTACAAGATACAAGGTATCACACAATGAAATATTGATCAGATTACAAGTCCTGTTAAACAAGATACATGAATGATTTTATAATTATTGTTGTACTCCTCATGTTTTAATCATGTTTTAATGATAAAAAATCCTATATATTCTATAAATATTTTATTCCTGTTTAATCTATCTAAACTCATGTGTATAGATGATTAGTTTCATTATGATTTAAATAAACCTATCCAAAATCTTATGTGCTATGTTTAATGATTGTAAACTATTAAGAGTTTGTGTTATAATATATTTCCTTGATAAATGTTTAAGTCTAATCCATTCTATGAATATCACTATTTAAGTCTATGTATAAATATTTGGCTAAGTATAAGAAACTGTGAGACTTCCACCGGTTATGTTTTTATGGAAAAGGATCCAGACACTGTGACCAGACACTATGACCATCTAGACACCATGAACCAAACATTATGACCATCCAGACACTATTACCATACACCGTGATCATCTAGACACCATGACCCAGACACCGTGACCATCCAGACATCGTGACCATCCAGACACTGTGATCAAACACAACATCTATGATACCAGTTCCCGATCCCTATATAACTTTGCCATCATGATTGTATCATCACTCAATGGAAAAGAAGGAGACACCATTTCAAGGAGACACTATTTCAAGGAGACACCATTTCATGGAGACACTATTTCCAGATAGACTGTGACACTGTTTCTTAATCTGTTTTGTCATTTTTCAATTTAATCTATAACGGTCATATTTGAAGTTTTTAAATGCACTGACATAAATAATGTTTCTCTGTAGACATGTCAATTGACAGTATGAGGTATGAGGTGTATAATGCAAGAATCCTTTCGGCTCCAACACATGAACTCCAAGAATAAAGAGAATAGTGTGGCCAGAATCAAAAATAGAATAAAAATATAGAAAAAGAAGTGTGCGCGATAACGAAGTAGCACGAGAATTATTGAGAAGATAACTGACACGTATAAATCAATACATCTGAAGAACACACGAAGCATTCACTATGATACCATTGATCATAGTTGATAACATCTTCGCAATACATACTCCATAAAGAACATGAGATAGATCTGAACCAGAGCACCAAAATTGTGATACTCTGTTTTTTTCAAGAGGACTTGATCCCTGTATTTGCTTCATCCTAGAAGTCTAGAGCTACATAGACTAACACTCAGAGCACTTCTAACCTTATCTCATAATTGTTTATCTACTGTGTATTATTTTTAGATTTCAATCATTGTGTGTGTGTCTTTATAAAAACACACATTTTATCCTACATTAAACTGTAGGATACAAGATATCCTTCCTCTCACATCTTTTTACCCTTGTTTATTACCACAGATAAGTGTAGAAGAGGTCCCTGTGTGACATGGTAGTTCATACCCACAAAGAACTGTGGAAGAGGTCGTGTGACCTAGACAGTCTTGTGTACTGTTGTTTACCCCGATATGGGGTGTGGATCAAGTTTATTAATATAAACTACTTAGTGGAAGGTGATCACGAAGTGGAGTGGATTAGGTCTCAGATTGAGATTGAACCACTTGGTTTATATCCACTATGTTGTTTAATTTAGTTTACTTTTTTTTACTATATAATTCATGAATCACTAAATTTACTTTGATATTTAATCTTTGAAATAAGTTATAATTGTTTTTCCTTATTATAATAACTTCAAAAGTAATGTTAAAAACTGATATTAAGATTACTGAGAATTAATCAATCTTCTGAGAAGTTATTTAAATAGTCAAACTTTCATAACATTCTTACTTTGATTAATTAGGAGGTATTTAAATTTATTAGGGAACCATTCTAAGAATACTTTTCAAATATAATTTTTTTAGATACTCAATTCTCCCCCTCTTGAGTACTCTACTCTGACCAACATTTGGTATGAGAGGGTTGTTTTTAAGACTCTATTTTTACCCTATTCAATTGTGATTTTATTTGTACTTTAAAGATCTGTAAATTTCAATTAATTATAAATTTTTATATCTTTCAAAGTATTTATTTATTATAGATAATAGACTGGAAGGTGATGCAACAAATAGACCACCATTCTTTAAGGGAACCAATGATGATTAATGGAAAATTAAAATGAAAATTCATTTATAAAGTATGGGTTTTGAAATCTGATCTTCTATTATAGATGAGTATAAGATTACTACTACTGATATAATCACTTGGGATGACCCTACCAAGATTTCCTATAATAACAATTTCAAACCATGAATGATTTATATTTATCTTTAGGAAATGAGGAATTTAATAGATGTTTTTCATGTAAAACTACCCATGAAATTTTTGATACCTTGTCTGTTTCACATGAAGGAACATTTAGTGTGAAAGAAATGAGAATTAATAATTATAATATTAAATATGATAACTTTAAAATGAAACCTAATGAGGCTATTTCTGAAATTTATCTCAGGTTCAAAGAAATTGTCAACATAATGATTTCTCTTGGAAGAGAAGTTACTGCCAAAAAACAAATAATGAGGATTCTTAGATGCCTATCTAACAGATGGAGAGAAACCTATATCTCTATTAGAGAGTCTTGTGACATCATAAAGTTACCTATAAAATAACTCATTGGGAAATTAATGTTGTATGAAGATGATTTGAAAGTAAATAAGGAAGAGGAGGATGAACCCAAATGAAAATTTGTTGCATTTAAGACCACCACTTCTAAACTCAAAGAGAAAGGGAAGTTGGAAGCCACTGTAGAAAGTTCTAGTAGTGAACAATAATCACCTGATAGTGATGAGGAGATGGATAAATTATCTTGAAGGTTTAATAGATTTTACAAAAAGAAGAAGTTTATCAGAAAGCATAACTTCATGGAAAGATACGATCAAAAGGGAAGATGGAAGAAAGATTGTAAAAGAATTGACAAGTCTGATGAGATAGTATGATATGAGTGTAAAAAAATGAAAATATAAAGTCTAATTGTCCTAAGATCAAGTACACAAAGAAATATGAGGACAAAGATATAAAGTATAAAAAGGAAATGAAAGAAACATGGAGTGATTCGGAGGACAATTCATGTAACTCAGAATCTTTACATGATGAACAGGCTAACAATGAAAATATATGCTTTATGACAAACACATCTGAGGTAACACTGAAATATTCTATACACAATTCCTATTATTATAGAGATGAGAGTGACTTTGAAAATATGTCTAATGAATTTTTTTTGAATACTATAATATGATTTAAGATACATGTAATAAACTAAAAGATAAATACAAATCTTTAAAGAAATAACATACTCTTACCACAAATGTTAAAACAGAACTTACTGTAGAATGGGAGAAAAATTCTCAATTACTCAAAGAAAACAATGGACTAAAGCTATCTAATAAGAAATTGAAAAAGGATATTGAGAAGTTTACGAATGGTAATGATACTTTGGTATAAATTCTAGGTAAACAGATTGATCCTAAATATACCACTGGCATTGGATATCAACTTGGTAAAATAATTTTTGGAACAACTAAATTTGTTTCTATGTCTAAGACATATATCTTTACTCCTAGTTCTGGAAAACATTCAGCTATTTCAAGTTATGATACACTCTCTACTGTTTCAAGATATTCTGGACAAAATACAGTTTATATTTTAAGTACATTACATAATGCTTATTAGAAACCTATGAGGTAGATATGGGTTCCTAAATCACTAATCACTAATATTACTGGACCCAAATAGGTACAGGTACCAAAATCTATTTTTATCTAACTATTTTGTAGGAAAGTTTCTTAAAGAGCTCCTGTAAAAGCTTATGGTATGTGGAAAGTGGTTTTTCAAGACATGTGACCAGATACTATTCATGCTTCAAGAATTTAATAAAAATTTATGGTGAACATGTCACCTTTAGAGTCAATGCCAAAGGAAAGGTCTTTGTCCTTGGCCAAATTGGTAACTCTAACTCAGTTTTAATTTCCAAAGTACTTTTTTTTGATGGATTGAAATAAAATCTTCTTAGTATTTCACAACTATGTGAGGATGGATTTCATGTTGAATTTTAAAATGATGCTTGTAGTGTTTTAAATTCTAAAAATGAATTAGTATTTTCTTCTTTAAGAAATGAAAATATATATTCTGTTAACATAGATTTTTTAGTCTCTCAAATTGATTCATGTTTAAGTGTATTTCAAAAAGAGTCTTGGCAATGGAATTGGAGACTAGGACACTATAATATTCACTACCTTTGAAATTTAACAAGAAAAAGTTTAGTCAATGACCTACCCAAACTTGAGTTTCAAAATGATATAGTGTGTAATCCTTGATAAAATAGAAAAAACACAGAATTTCCTTCAAACAAAAGAAAGAAGTGTCAACTTCACAAACTCTCAAATTGGTTCACATGGATTTTTTTAGAACATTTAGAGTTTCTAGATTAAATTGGAAGAACTATGTTTATGTTATTGTAGATGAATTTTCTAGATATACTTGGAATTTATTTTTGGATCAAAAAAGTGAAGCCTACTCTCATTTTACCAAATATGCCAAAACTGTAGAAAATCTTAGTGGAATTAGAATTAAATCTTTAAGAAGTGATCATGGATGTGAGTTTGAAAATCAATAGTTTGAATCCTTTTGCTCACCAAATGGCTATAGTCATAATTTCTTTTCCCCTAGAACACCTCAATAGAATGGAGTTGTAGAAATAAGAAATAGAGCCTTGTAGTAGATTTCTAGAACCATGATCAGCGAATATGACTTACCTATTTATTTTTGGGATAAATCTATAAATACAACATGCAATATTATCAATAGAGTATTTATTAGACCTATTCTTAAAAAACTTCATATGAGCTATGGAATAATAGAAAACCCAATGTAAGCTACTTAAAAGTTTTTGGTAGCAAAGTATATATCCATAATACGAAGGAAAATCTTGAAAAGTTTGAATCCAATAGTGATGAAGGAATATATTTATGATATTCCACCTCTAGTAAATCTTATAGAGTGTTTAACAATAGAACTAAATGTGTGGAAGAATATATCCAAGTCAAATTTGATGAAACAGATCCACATGAGCCTAAAACCACTCTAGAGAACTTGGAGGATGATGTATCAAATATGAACATTAATTCAAAATCCTCTAACCATACTATAAAAGAATCTATGAAAACATTCAGTTCTGTAAATTATTTAGATTCGAGTCATATTTAACTCAAACCTATTGAAGAACGTAAAATCACTAGTCCTTATTTTTTTAGAGTTGTTAGAACTCTTAAGAATCATCCTTTAGATGTTGTTGTAGGAAATTTAGATAAAGGAACTCAAACTACATCTTATCTTAGAAATCATGTTGAAAATCAAGTGTTCTTATCACAAATTGAACCTAAAAACATTAATGAGGCAATCAATGATGAATTTTGGGTGATGAACATGTAAGAAGAACTTAATCAGTTTGAAAGGAATAAAGTTTGGAAAGTTATTGACAAACCTAAAGACACATTTACCATAGGCACAAAATGTGTGTTTAGAAATAATGTAGATGAAGATGGTAATATAGTTAGAAACAAGGCTAGATTGGTTACATAAGGCTATAGTCAAGAAGAAGAAATTGACTATGAAGAAGCCTTTTCACCAGTATCTAGACTTGAAGCCATCAGAATTATGCTTGCTTATGCTACACATCTGAATTTCAAACTATATCTAGTGGATCTTAAAAGTGAATTTCCAAAAAGTTATATAGATTAGGATGACTTTGTTGAGAAACCCCCAAGTTTTACAAGTCCTCATTTTACAAATCATATTTTTAAATTATCAAAATATTTATATGGTTTAAAACAAGCTCCAAGAACATGGTATGATAGATTAAGTACTTTTATTATTTCCAAAGGTTTTATAAAAGGAATAGTTGATCCTAACCTTTTTATAAAACTAATTTCCAATGATGTTTTAATAGTTAAAATCTTTTTATATGACATTATCTTTAAATCTTTAAAAAAATATTTATGTATTGAATTTTTTGAAATGATGCAAAATGAATTTGAAATGAGTTGAATGAGTGAACTAAAATTATTTCTTGGATTTCAAATCATTCAAAATAATGATGGTATTATTTTTAATCAAAGTAAATGTACTAGATATCTTCTAAAACATTTTGGTTTGGATATCACTAAAATTAGTGAAAATCCAATGAGAACTACATGTAAGTTGGATCTTGATGAAGATGGAAAATTTGTTGATCAAACCACTTATAGAGGAATGATTGGAAGATTACTCTACTTAACTACTAGTCGACCTGACATTATGTTTAGTGTGTGTATGTGTGCTCTTTTTCATGAAAACCCTAAGGAATCCCATTTAAATGATGTTAATAGAATATTCAAATACCTCAAGCATACACCCAATCTAGGACTTTTCTATCCTAGAGGACAATCATTTGAGTTAGTTAGTTACTCTGATGCTGACTTCGGTGGTTGTAATTTAGATAGAAAACACACCTCTGGAACATGTCACCTTTTAGGAAAGTCACTATTATCAGGGTGTAGTAAGAGACAACACCATGTTGCATTATCTACTGAAGAATATGAATACATAGCTTCTGGTAGTCGTTGTGCACAAATTTTGTGGATGAAACACATATTACTAGATTATGGATATCAATTTAGGTATGTACCTATAAATTGTGACAATTCAATTGCTATTAAAATTTCAAAAAATCTTGTTTCACACTCTAGGACAAAACATATTGATGTAAGAAATCACTTTTTGAGAGATCATTATCAAAAAGATGATATCACTTTGGAATTCATTGGAACTAAATATCAGCCTACTGATATATTCACCAAAACATTAAATTCTAAAAGAATAGATTACATCATACATGAATTGGTAATGATAAATATTAAGTAGTAAGTATATTGTTTCACAGCTTACTGTTTCACAGTTTATGGTTTCATAAGTCACTATCTGGCACTTACTGTCTCAAACAATACAGTTACAAAGTTTATAAATCGCACAGTTATAGTCTCACCATGAAAGCTAGTTACGGTCTCACCATGAAATCCAGTTACAATCTCTCCATGAAATTTAGTTACAGTCTCATCGTGAAAATGATTTATTATTTTATTAACATATTATAACCTGTATTTTGGTAATTAATTTCTTTTTCCCACACTTTTTCTTTTGCGATTCTTGGAATCCCTAAATGATAGAAATGAAAGAAGTTTCATTCCTTTCTTCACCAGAGGTCTATTCTCTCAAACTCTAACCCTTATTTCAACCCTTCTCTCTCTCAAACCTTCATTGAATGCCCATGATGAAATGCCCATCATCGTCAACTCTTGATAATCAAATATTAAATAAGAATATAAAAATAGTTCTAAAGTTAGCACCTGAAGGTCCTTTGAATCTGAATCTGGTAGACAAAATAGTGGTACCTGAAAAGGAGATATGCCCTAAGTGGATTATGTCAAGTAATTATTTGGTATTGAAAGTTATAAAAGAGAAAGGATGGATGGATTGGTTCACAAAGGAGGATATCCCTATTTAACCGAAGCTATTTGAACAGTTTTATTAGTATGTTCAATTCTCTTTTGATACAAAAGATGGATATATTGTGAGAATCTGGATAAATGGCCAAATATTAACATTTTTTTCGATTTTATGGGGTGCATTCCTTAGAATACCCCATGAGGGTATTTTTTAGGACTACTAGAGAAGTAATCCACCTCCAAGTGATTTCTTTGTTTTGGAAGAATCATTGGGAATATTAACCGGAAATGAAACAAAGCGAAGAGCCATAGCTATTGAGATAGATGGTGAAACCAGGATTCTGTTTAAATTTGTTCATAAAATCATTAGCCCCAGAAAAGGTGACTTTGCTACACTCAAGTATCAGGAGGTATTTTTGATACACCTTATGAAGAATTTCCATGAGATCAACCTATGAAAATATGTTAGACTCTATATGTGTGAGTGGATCAAGACAACATCCAAGTCAACCTCTCTTTTTTACTCAAGTTTAATATCATTTATGATTCATTCAAAAAGACTGGATGGAACAAATGAATAAGATATTAAAGACTATGAGCTTTTTCTTTCAAAAGTTATAGTAAAGAGAATGAAAATCATTTGGAATCCATAGAGAAAATCATGGGTGGAGGATAATGACAAGGTTTATGAAAATTTCAAACTGGTGGAACACTCTTCAAGACCTAAGGATATTTCAGATATTAGTTTGAAACCAAATAAAATTGTTTAATATTATAATGAGGAAGAAGAGGAAGAGGATGTTTACCTATAGGGGAAACTGTTCTGGATGAGAAAGATAGTGTATCTGTTATCCAAGACTTAACTAAGAAGGAAATGCAAGTTCCTAAAGAAGTTGCTGATTTGGAAGAAGAAATTGCTTTTGAAGAATAATATATTGCTAAGGAAAATAAAAAGGATATTCTAGAAGAGAATATAGAAGAATATATTTCTCTTGTGCAAGAATCTTCTCTTGAGGAACACCCAGAGGAACAAGTTGTTCCTAAAATTATTCCATCTACTGAAGAGAGAATGGAGAAAGCATTTCAGTTGGATAGAAAGGAAATGAGTGAGGATATCAGGGATGAAATATTAGAAATAAATCAAGGATATAAATCTCTCAGTCCTAAGAAAGTTTCACCTTTTGAGGGGGAGCACCCCCAGTCTAGAAAGTGTTGAAGTGCCTAATCCAGTTGATTCAAGATCTATGGATACATGGTATAAATTTCCTAGTTATTTTGATGTGAATGTCCCCCAGGAAGCCTCATTGAAAGGAATAGATCTATCTATAGTGTTTCAATTGAAACCGGTATCTTCTCTTGATGTTATAGCTACCACATAATCTGATCATATCTCAGCTCCTATTTCTGAGACCTCACAAGAACCTTCAAACATGGTGAGTAAAGATGATTTAAAATATGTTAGAGATACCCTATTGAATGGGGTTAAAAAAATTATTAATACCCAACCTTCTCCTATAACCAATTTAAGTGAAAGAAATTATTCCATGTTGTTGGAAAAGATCATATTCCAGATTCAGCCTAGGATGCTTCAAAAAATTCAAGAAGTCAGAGTTGAGAACAAATAGCTCAATGATGAAGTAAATACACTCAGAGGTATGGTTGAAGAAATGTAGTGAGTGATGAACTCAAGACCATAACCTGTTTCTCATCATGTTGAGGATATTGGTTGTCAGATTCCACAGGAAGTTGCCTACATGATACAACCTAATATAACCTCCTTAGCTGACATGGTAGCTAAGAAAAACAAGAAAATTGTTCACGAGATGCGTAAGATTGTTATTGGTCTTAACAAGTTGACTGATGAGTAAAATGGTTGTCTCCAAAAAGTCCAAAATCAACTGAAATCTCTTACTTCAGTTGTTACAGCTTCTAATATTTCTGGAAAATCATCTCAACCCTCTTTGTATGGTGATCTTCTTAGAACAACTGTCAATGAAGAACTGCAGGTTGTGCTCAGCGGATTAGACAAAGAATCTCTATTTGTGGTTGTCAAGAACAATGACAGAGTTCTTGATTTGGTGAGAATTCATTCTAAAATATGAAATGATGCTCAATAAAAGATTACTAAGAAGGTGGACTTCTAATTCAATAGGATCTTCTCAAATCATGACATGACCAACCACTTAAAGTACCCTGTAGAGAATATGAGAATCCCTCTTGTCACTCAGGCTTTCAAAACTCAAGTCCAAAAGCTAAAAGATTTCACTCCTTTGTTGGATAAGTTTATAGAGAACAAGGATGAATTTGAGAAATCAATTCAGTATGGTGGAGAGATTATTACTGACTTCATCAAGATTTTGAGGCCTTATCTTTATGTACAGAGTACTGATATTATGGCTCCGAAAACTACACCCTTAAGATATGGTTTGCCTACCTTCTCCTCCTCTGCCCTTGCCTCTATATCTATATCTTTCTCTCAGGATCTGAGTTAGATCAGACCTGTTATTCTTGATCAATAGTTGCCTTGGTCTTCCACTACACCTACCTTGGCCCTTTCTGTCTTTGAATGCCTCCCTTCTTTCACTTCCACCTCTGCTCCTATAGATTCCTCTTCTGATGTGGCTGCCAAGGGAAAAGAGAAGATAAGCCAGTGTTGAAGAAAATTTACTACTATCTTTTGATAGGGATGATTTTTGTATTCTTGTTGCTTAAGGTTTTTAATGATACTTTTTTATCTAATTCATTTGGAACTCTTCTTATTTATACTCTTCTTTAATTATTTACTCTTTTTGATAATCCCAAAATGGGAAGAAATATGTATTATATATGCACACTATGGAAGAGATGCATTCACTAAGAACAGATATCTCACACACATAATTTGTGATCATCAAAACGAGGGATATTGTTTGACTCCTCATGTGTTAATCATGTTTTAATGATCACAAATCCTATACATTCTGCAAATCTTGTTAATCATGTTTAATCTATCTGAAATCATGTGTACAAATGATTAGTTTCTTTATAATTTAAATAAACCTATCCAAAATATTAAGTACTATGTTTAGTGATTGTAAACTATTGTGAGTTTGTGATATAATGGATTTCCTTGATAAACGATTACGTATAATTCATTCTATGAATATCCAGGTTTAAGCATGTGTACATATATTTGGATATGTTTGAGAAACTGTGAGTTTTCCACTGGTTATGTTTTTCTAGAAATGGATCCATACACCACGACAAGGCACCATCACCATCCAGACACCATGACCTACACATCGTGACCATCCAGACACTGTGACCAGACACCATGACCAGCCAAACACCGTGACCATCCATACATCGTGACCATTCAGACACCGTGACTAGAAACTATTATCAAACACCACATATGTGCTACTGGTTATTGATCCCTATACAAATATGCCATCATGACTATCTCATAGCTCAAAGGTAAATAAGTATACACTGTTTCAAGGAGACATTGTTTCATGGAGACACCATTTCTAGACAGACAGTGACACCGTTTCTTAATCTATTTTTTTGTTTTTCAATTTATTCTCTAATAGTCATATTTGAAGCTTTAAAATGCACTGAATTAATTAATGTTTCTTTGTATACATGTCACTTGATATTATGAGGTACGAGGTGAAAAATACATTCATCTTGTTGGCTCTAACACATGCACTCCAAGAATAAAAAGAACAGCATGGCCGGAAACAAAAATAGAAGAAAAATAAAGAAAAAGAAGTGTGTGTGATAACGAAGTAGCATGAGCATTCTTGAGAAAAGAACCAACACATATAACTTAATACATATTAAGAACACACGAATCATTCACTATGATACCATTGATCAGAGTTGAGAACATCTTCGCAATACAAACTCTGCGAAGAATATGAGCCAGATCTGAACTAGAGAACCAGACTTGTGATACTCTATTTTTCGCAAGAGGACTCGATTCCTATATATGCTTTATCCTAGAAGTACAAATCTACATAAACTTACACTCAGATCACTTCTAACCTTATCTCATCATTTTTCCCTATTTTGTATTATTTTTAGCTTTTGAGAAGTGTGTGTGTGTCTGTATAAAAACATGCACTATCTCCTGTATTAAACTAGAGGATAAAAGATATCCTTCCTCTTATATCTTTTTACCCTTGTTTATTTCCACAGTTAAGTGTGGAAGAGGTCCTTGTGTGACTTGGTAGTACATACCCATGAAGAAATGTGGAAAAGGTCATGTTACCTGGACAGTCATGTGTACTGTTGTTTACCCCGATCCAGGGTGTGGATCTAGTTTATTAATATAAAATTCTTGGTGGAAGGTGATCACCAAGTGGAGTGGAATAGATCTTGGCTTGATACTGAACCACTTTTTTTATATACATTATGTTGTTTAATTTAGTTTATTTTGTTTTACTGTATAATTTAGAAATCACTAAATTCACTTTGATATTTAATCTTATAAAGAAGCTATAATTATTTATCCTTATTAGAATATCTTCAAAAGTAATGTTAATAACTGATATTAAGATTACTGAGAATTAATAAATCTTTTGAGAAGTTATTTAAACAGTAAAACTTTCATAACAGTATTACTTTGATTAACTAGGCTGTATTTAAATTTATTAGCGAACCTTTCCAAGAATACTTTTCAAACAGAAATTTTTTATAGATACTCAATTCACCCCCCTCTTGAGTACTCTAATCTGACCAATAATTACATTGTAAAAATAAAACATATCATGAAATTATTTATTTCATATATAAATATCATTTAAATATTACTTATTTATATCTTGTGGAATGAAAATAAAAATAATTTTTAAGATGAAATTCTTAGTAAGTGTTTTATACAACAGAAGATATCATGAATAAATAGAGTATAATCAATATGAAAGATTATATAATCAAAGAGTGTGTTATTTCAATAAATAGTGTGTGTTTAATATAAATCTGTGGCTAATATTAACATAGCGATCACATGGATAATGAAAAATGAATTATCAATAAAGGAAAAGCATATATTCTGACATTTATGATTTTCTTATCAAGGCCTATAACATGTTATCAAGAATCTTACTATCAAGGCCTTTTCCAAGACAATTTCATTTAATGGGTATGTATACACAAATTACCCAACTAATGTGGTCAAATTTTTTATCTCATGAGACATATTGATGCATCAAGGGGCTATATATAACCAAGATCCACACATAACTTGCACGCCTAATTCATATCTCATATATATTGAATTATCAATGAAATTCATTCTCAACATTCCTTATAAATAAATATTTATCTATATTGAATAAATAATATATAATATATTCATAGTAAATGAAATAACATTATTAATAAAATTCATTCAATCGATGTCGTATATAGAAAAGGTATGCAGTAGAGATACCATCAAATTAATAGAAATTATACTAAATTCATCCATGATTTTAAAGATATTAAAATAAAGAAGAAAAATAATTTCCAATGAATAATAAAGGGTGATATATAAAATGATCACAATAAATTGAATGATCTAAAAATAAGGTATAATCCATTTCCAATAAAGGACGGTAGAAGATCATTAATTCCTTATAAATAAAGGTTTTTTAGTAAAACCAAGCCCTTAAAAATAAAAAGGATGTAATACATTATAAATAAGTTTCTGGTATATTTATATAAGAATATAGAATAAATCAATTTCCAAAATTATTTTCATTAAATTAATAAATTAATACCATTTTTTATATCATTTTAAATAATAATTCCCAAAATATTGAGAAAAATATTTTATTTGAAAATAATCATGTGAACTTGTAAAGGAAATTTCAATGTAAAGAATAGTCCAAACAACGGGAAATTCTATTCATGTGATAAGTGTTAATAAAAATATTCCTTTTAAATTTTGGTAAAAAGTCCAAAAATATCTCATTTAGAAAAATTACAAGAAAATTATTTTTAAATATTTGTAAAGAAATTAAAATATGGTTGAAAATTACTTCAAATAATCATTTTAGTTTAATGAATAATATTCCAGAAAATATTCAAATATAATACTAATTCCTATAAAATTAATTAAATTATGTTTAATAAATGGTATCTTATTTTAATTTAAAACAAAATCCAAAATATCATTGGACTATTAAATTATTTGACTTGAATAAATTAAAAGATAGTTTTGTAACATCCCAAGTAAGTAATGAATAATATATATTCTTATCTATGTCTATTTATGAATTAGATAGTGTTTTAGAGGCTTAAAATGAGAATAAATCCAATCTTAAGCATGGAATACACTAATATTTTTAAAAGATTATTTTACTGCCTTTTGATGGAAAACCATTTTTCAATAAAACTTTTGAAAATTTTATAAGCTATATTTTTCAAAATAAACTTATTATTTATTATTGGAAAATTTAAATTTAATTTGGATAAATTTTTGGTATTTTTCTGACAATGTTCATTTTTTAATGAATAGTGAAAAATACTATATTTTACATCAAAACTGCTTTTTCATATAATTTAATTATATGGTTATATTATCTTTTTAATTGTTTATAAATTGTAATTAGAATATATTTTTACCATTTAATCCAATGGGGGTCATTATAATTAATTTCACTTTGGAATTGGGCATAAACAAGTGCCAAACTTTTCATAGATATTGTTTCAAAAAAACCCGCTATTTGTTTTGACAACAGGAATTATTTATAAATTAATTATTGCAATTTGGTAAAATTGATTCCATATTTGGAATCATAAGGTCCAAATTATGTAATTAAGACTCTTTTGGTTTTGGACATTATGAATAGTAACGACGGTAATTATATTTAATTATCTTGATTAATTAGTAATCGGGTAGTTAATGATAATAAAATAATATCATAATAATAAAAAATGACCCCAACATGTGTCTTAATGCTACTGGTTATGTCACGGATTACCATTGGATGCCTTGTTCCAAAATTTGGGACCCCATGGAATCACTTTTGGGTGAAAGTGACACTTTATCATTTTATTTTTAAAGAAAGGAGAATATCACTAAAGAATGTATCACCCGAGTAAAAAAAAATTTAATTTGGTATACATAAGTGATCTCTTGGAATATGAATAGTAATTGGAAAGATAAAAAGATTTCATACATCATATTATTTTTACATAATTTTTATACATTAAATAAATTAAATTATTTATGACATCATGATGATGCAGCAATTACCTCATTAATGAATGATTTAAATTAAATGAAAAGATAATGTAAAATAGAAGACTTACACTTTTCAAAGACCTATTGGATGAGTATATTTCGAACCCTTATAACATTATACTCTATATATTTTAATGTGGGACCTTTAAAATCCAAAACTCATTTTAATATAAAGTAACATTTTATAACTTTCCAAGAGTACCCCTCCTCTCCTCTTATAAAAGGCCCCCACCTCTACCTCCTTACCCACACCTCTCAAGCATTTGTATCGGCCAAAATCTACTCATTTAATCTCTCCAAATCCCTCTATTCATCCTAGAAGCCTTAACTTAGGCATAAATCTCTTCAAGAAACCCTTTTGGTTCAAACCAAGAGGAGTTACCCGATTTAAAGGTAATGTCTTCTCTTGTGTTCTTTTGTTTTATTTTGCTTCTCCAACCCCATAAACTCTTTTTATTAATTTATTTTGTAACAACACCAGTATCTTAAATATACTAGGATGTTGTTATAAGAATTATTAAAGCTACACTTACACACACCTACATCTAATGGTTAAAGAGCATACTGTTTCTGTGGATGGTGAATTTCTGCCTCATGAAACGATGATTGTTCAATATTATTATAAAACCTTCAAAGGTGGCCATTAAGATGTCACTATATTTATATATAATATATAATATTTTTATGTTTTCCTTAAGCTTATGTATTTTTCATTTATGTAATAACTTGATGGCTTCTATTTTGGGTAAACGCGATATCTTCATTTTAGGAAGTGCGGACTACCGCCCCCTCAAAGTGATTTGATTCGTTAATGCCATATGTGGGACGTATAAAGGATGGAGTTAATGATATTATATATGATATTATACTATAATTATAATATAACTTTATATCATTATGATTCCATTCCATAAAATATGAAATAGAAATGAAAGTAGCGTTCATGTGTACGTACGTCTTACCATCTCCATGAACGGTGCATTTCATTTCTTACCTCTAAATGTTATGTAATATTGTAAATTCATGTATATACTAGATATATATGACATATATGATATCTAAATCATGAATATAATTATGGATATAATGGATATTTTACCACATGAACAACTTGTAATTATAAAGAGTTTATTTTTGACTCAAGTACCAATGATCGACAAAACGGCCATTATTAACTTAAATAATTACATAGTGTTCATAACATGGTAATAAGTGATATAAAAGGAGTAAATAACTTGAAAAATGTTCTTAAGAAATTATAAATTAACTCAAGTTTATTATTCAGAAGGTTAAATAACGATTGAGTCAAGTCAGACCCGATGTATGGGACTTCGTCTCAATCTCCTTTCATTGAGGAATATTATATTTTATACACAACTTTATTTTATAAGGTGTATAAAACCCTTGGACTTTTACATTTATTCAAAAGTAATCTTTTTATATGAATCATTTTACTAAACAAAAAAATGGAATGTTTTTTTTCGTACGTATGCGGTGACAATGACTTCTCCGCCGTTGTGACCATTATTTGATTTCAGTTTCCTCTACAAGCTATAACTTTTTTTAAATGAAAAATAAATACCATGTTTTACTTATCCTTTCTTTTGATATTGAAAATGGTTTTGATAATGTTTTTATTATATCAATATTTTATTGATATCTTGTGATTGAAATGTCGAAATGTTATGTTCCATTATGCATGTTTTATGTGATACGATTTTGTTATGGTACTTGGGAATTGTTTATGAAGACAGGTGTTTCCATGATAAACTAAGGGAGGGTGTGCATGATATAGCTCTCTAATGCATTGGGAAATGCGAAGGAGTTAAATGTTAAGGTTTCTCTGAAGATATTTAGGGAATATACTGTGATGGGTATTGCAAACGTAACCATGAGGGTTACTCCCTACGTAAGAATGTTATGAATGACTCAAGTTACCTTTATGTCTTATGATTTATATGAGTTATTCATGATTTGATGAGGCATGTTAAGGTTCTTATGTTTTATGAGTAAAGTATGATTTCTTTAATTCTTATGTATACATGGACTAATGTTTTCATTTTTTACTTTTATATCCCTTACTGAGCTTTTTATGCTCATCCCATGTTTTTGAAATGTTTTTCATAGGTCAAGGGAAAGGTACATGATGTGATGATAGTGTCAAGGAAGTGTCAAGAAAGAATCCATGTTTTATTTTAAATATGTTTCTGTTGATGGGAAAAATTAATACTATCTTTTATGTAACCACTTTGTTTAAATGTGGAATGTAATGCATGATTTATGATCTAATTCTATAAAACTGTAAACCTGAAAACATCCTCAATGTGTATTCTAGAAATATCTCAAGATTAAGTAATTTTTAGGGCCGATGCCTTATAGTTGGTATCATAGGTCGGTTTAGATAACTTTAGGAGTTAGAATTCTATTAAATGATTATCCAAAAATATTTTTTTTATGGTTAAATTGAAATGATATACCATTTGAAGATTACCATATTGCTTCATCTAAAACATGTTTGTTCAGAATGGTTTTCCACAGAGGAAATAGGGAAGCAGTTCTAGGAAGGCATACAGATGGAAATGACCTTCCGAATCAACATCCTAAGATGGTCTGAATTGGAACTGAACAGTTTGTTGCAGTAATGGCATAGTTGACTCAAGCGATAAATGGTGGTGGTATCCATGCACGAGATCAGCCAGATCAACCACAGAGGAACATGTAAGTGGTGGAACATTTCATGAGGCAACATCCCCCATCATTAAGAGGATCATCTGACCTTGTGCAAGCTGAAGGGTGGATTAATGCACTGGAGAATATTTTCGATGTCATGGGGTGTTCAGACAATCAAAAGGTTAGTCTTGATATTTACCATTTGGAGGGTGAAGAAGATCAGTGGTGGTCGATGGTTAAAAATATCAGGGATGCTGATGAGATTGATGATCTCAACTGGGATGAATTAAAAGGTATGTTTCTTGAGAAATATTTTCATAAGGCTGTTCGACTTTGGATGGAAAAATAATTATTGGAATTGAGGCAAGAGGAAGACTCAGTGGCTATTTATAAAGAACAGTTCACTCGATTGGCAAGGTATGCTCCAAATTTTATCTGAGACCTTGATAGTAAAATCAATCATTTTTACTCAGGATTAAAGCCAAAACATCAAAGGGATTTAGATTCTCGTGAGTTCAAGAGTTATGAAAATCTTGTTCGATGTGCTGAGAAGGTTGAAATGGATTTTGTCGATGATCAAGTGTTCTATAACAACCAACAGAAGAAGAGAACGAGGTGGTAGGAGAAAGGAAAGAATTATTCAAAAAGGTCTGATGGTAAGAAAACCAAGTTTCCAGTTTGTGATAAATTTGGTAAAAGGCATGCTGGGGAATGTCTTCTGAATTCTGGAAAGTGCTACCGATGTGGTAAGATGGGACATAAGGCTTTTGATTGCACTGAAAAGGATCAAGGTGATGTTAAGACCAAATTTGATTTACAGTTAGTGAAATGTTTCAACTGCAATGAGATGGGTCATTATGAAAACGAGTGTCCGACAAAGAGCTCAATTGATGGGAAGCAGTCAGACTACAAGCAGAAATGTGTGGTGAAATCCTTTCAACTACTTTTAGCAGATGTTGGGTCATCAAATGAAGTGGTATCAGGTACTTTGTTTGTTTTCTCAGATTATGCTAATGTGTTGTTTGATTCGGGTTCTACACATTCTTTCATCTCTGAAAACTTTTCTAGTATATTGGGAATTTCATCTCATGAGTTGACTCCTGAACTTTTGGTAAAAAAACATGGGGGAAATGTTGAGGCAAAAAGAATTTATAAGAGTCTTCATATCCATATCCGTGGAAAGAACCTACTTGAAAACCTTATTGTTTTACCTCTAGTAGAGTTTGATGTTATCCTGGGTATGGATTGACTCTCTATTTACCATGATAAGATTGACTGTAGAGCTAAATAAGTTTCTTTTCAGAAATACTTTTAGTTTGTGTACAAGAATGAACCCTTAATGTTGATAACATATCAAGAGGCTGAAAAACATTTAGGATGGAAATGAATGTTACCTTGCACATATTGTTGAAAACAAAGGAACTGTTTAGATTAATAATGTGTCAGTGGTAAATGAGTATCCTGATGTTTTTCCTGATGAGTTTCCTAGAATAATACCATATCGGGAAGTTGAATTTACTGTTGACTTAGTTCCTGATTCTAATCTAATTTCAAAACCCCCTTATCGAATGGCTCAAATTGAACTTTTAGAGTTGAAGGAGAAATTGAAAGATTTTTTAGAGAAAGGTTTCATTCGACCTAGCACATCACCATAGGGTGCTCCTGTTTTATTTGTTAAAAATAAAGATGGTTCAATGAGATATTATATTGATTATAGAGCCTTGAATAACATCACTGTTAAGAAAAAATATCCTTTGCCTCATATTGATGATTTTTTTGATCAGCTCCAGGGAGCTCCGTATTTTTCAAAGATTGACCTGAGATCGGGGTACCATCAGTTGGAGGTAAAGGAAGAAGATATTCTGAAGACCGCGTTTTGTACAAGATATGGCCATTATGAATTTTTAGTTATGCCTTTGAGGCTAACCAATGCACCTACAGTATTCATGGACCTTATGAATAGAATATTCCATGAGTTCTTGGATAAGTTTGTGGTTATTTTCATTGATGATATTTTGGTGTTTTCTAAAAGTAAAAAGGAGCATGAAAGACATTTAAGGGTTATTTTGAAAACCTTAAAAGAAAATAAATTGTATGGGAAATTCATCAAGTGTGAGTTTTGTTTACAACAAATTTCCTTCCTTGGTCATATTGTTTCTAAAGACGAAATAACTATTGATCCTTAAAAAAAAGGTTGTTGAAGAATGGTCAAGACCCACAAATGTAACTGAGATTCGTATATTCCTTGGTTTGGAAGGCTATTACCTAAGGGTTGTTAGAAAGTTTTCACGGTTATCTAGTCCAATGACTAATCTAACTCGGAAGGGTGTTATGTTTATCTGAAAAAAAGAATGTGATGATTGTTTTCAGGAACTGAAAAGAAGATTTGTGAATGATCTGGTTTTGGCACTACCTTCCAGGAATGGTGAGTTTGTTATCTTCAATGATAATTCATTGAAAGGACTTGGCTGCATCCTAATGTAGAATGATCATGTAATTTCTTATGCTTCACGTCAGTTGAAAACTCATGAGGTAAATTACCCTACACATGATTTGGAATTAGCTGCTGTTGTTTTTGATTTAAAAATTTGTAGGCATCATTTGTATGGAGTAAAGTGTGAAATATATACTGATCACAAAAGTTTAAAGTATATATTCACTCAGAAAGAATTTAACATGAGACAGAGGACATGGCTAGAATTAATCAATGATTATGATTGTACAATTCATTACCATTCGGGAAAAGCAAATAAAGCGGCTGATGCTTTGATTCAAAAAAGTAATGCTTCATTAACAATGTTGTGTTTGGAATGTGATCCTTTGGTTAAGGATTTGATAAAATTTGGCATAGAAGTTGTTGGTGCAGGATGTCCTTATGTTTTGTTTCAGGTATCAGGGAAATATTCTTTATCAGACAGAATTAAGCAAGTACAGAAGCAAGACAGTGAGTTGTAGAAAAGGGTAGAGCTGGTTCAGAAAGGTAAGTTTCCTGAATTCAACATTGATAATGATTGTGTTTTGAGATTTGGGAAGAGATTTTGTGTGTCATGTGATTCACAGTTGAAGAGAGAGTTGTTATGTGAAGCTCATAGTTCTCCGTTTTCAGTACATCTAGGTAGTAATAATATGTATAGAGATCTTTGGGAGTACTACTAGTGGGACGGAATGAAAAGAGATATTGCGGATTTTACTATGAAGTGTTTGACTTGTCAAAAGGTTAAAGCAGAGCGACAGTTACCGAAAGAGATCCTTCAGCCTTTTCCAATGCCAGAGTGGAAATGGGAAAATATATCCATGGACTTCATTGTGGGATTTCTGAAGACACCTCGAGGTAATAATGCAATCTGGATTATTTTTGATCGCTTGACTAAATCTGCTCATTTCCTTTCTATACGAGATACTTTTTCCCTAGATCAACTTTCCTGTTTGTATCTTAAATAGATAGTCAGGTTACTGGAGTTCCTCTCTCCATTGTATTTGATCGTGATCCCAGGTTTACTTCTAACTTTTGGAAAGGCCATCAGAAGTCATTGGGTACTAAATTAAATTTTAGTACAGCTTTTCATTATCAATCAGATGGGTAGTCAGAACGAACAATTCAGACTTTGGAGGATATGCTACATGCTTGTTCAATGGATTATCAGGGAAGTTGGGACCATCATCTTTCTTTGGTTGAGTTTTCTTATAATAACAGTTTTCATTCTAGTATACAGATGGCACCATTTGAGGCATTATATGAGAAGTGGTGTCGAACTCTAGCTTTTTGGGATGATGTGGGTGAAAGGAAGTTTATGGGACCGAAATTGGTAGAAGAGGTGGCAGAAAAAGTTCAGCTGATACAGAAACACATGAGAATAGCTCAGAACAGGAAAAAAAGTTATGCGGACAACAGGAGGAAGGATCTCTCTTTTGAGGTAGGCGATCATGTTTTTCTTAAAGTATCACCATGGAAAAGTGTGATGCGATTTGGTAAGAAAGGAAATATGAGTCCAAGGTTCATTGGATCATACGAAATTCTAGAGAGAGTTGGATCAATTGCATACCGATTGGCTTTTCCTCTGAGTTTATCTCAGATACACAATGTTTTTCATGTTTCAATGTTAAGGAAGTCCATGTCAGATCCATCTCATGTTTTGAGTCCAAAGGTAGTTCAGCTGGAAGAGAATCTTTCTTAAGAGGAAAAACTGGTCTAGATTCTTGACCATAGGGAGAAAGTGTTGCAGAATAAGGTGATTCATCAAGTAAAGGTTTTGTGAAAAAAAACACATGATTGAAGAGGCAACATGGGATTCTGAAAATGCAATGAGGGATAAATACCCCCACTTATTCGATAAGTAAATAAATTGTGGGGATGAAATTTTATAAAGGGGGAAAGGATGTAACATCCCAAGTAAGTAGTTAATAATATATATTCTTATATATGTATATTTATGAATTAGATAGTGTTTTAGAGGCTTAAAATGAGAATAAATCCAATCTTAGGCATGGAATACACTAATATTTTTAAAAGATTGTTTTACTGCCTTTTGATGGAAAACCATTTTTAAATAAAACTTTTGATAATTTTATAAGATATATTAGTCAAAATAAACTTATTCTTTATGATTGGGACATTGAAATTTAATTTGGATATTTTTTTGGTATTTTTCTGACAATGTTCATTTTTTAATGAATAGTGAAAATACTGCATTTTACATCAAAACTGATTTTTCATTTAATTTAATTATATGGTTATATTATCTTGTTAATTGGTTTTAAAGTGTAATTAGAATATAGTTTTACCATTTAATTCAATGGTGGTCATTATAATTAATTTCACTTTGGAATTGGTCATAAACAAGTGTCAAACTTTTCATAGATATTGTATCAAAAAACCCGCTAATTATTTTGACAACGGGAATTATTTTTAAATTAATTATTGGAATTTCTGTGTTTGGAATTTGGTAAAAATGGATTCCATATTTGTAATCAAAAGGTCCAAATTATGTAATTAATACTCTTTTGTTTTTGGACATTATGAATAGTAACAACGGTAATTATCTTTAATTATCTTGATTAATTAGTAATCGGGTAGTTAAGGATAATAAAATAATATCATAATAATAAAAAACGACCCCAAAATGTGTCCTAATACTACTGGTTGTGTCATGGCCAACCATTTGATGCCTTTTGTCAAACTTTTGGACCCCATGGAATCACTTTGGGGTGAAAGTGACACTTTATCATTTTATTTTTAAAGAAAGGAGAATATCACTAAAGAATGTATCACCCGAGTAAAACATTTTTAATTTTGTCTACATAAATTATCTCTTAGACTATAAATATTCATTGGAAAGATAAAAATATTTCCTACATCATAGTATTTTTTATATAATTTTTAGACATTAAATAAATTAAATTATATATGACATCATGATGATGCAACGATTACCTCATTAATGAACGATTTAAATAAAATGAAAAGATAATGTAAAATCTAAGACATACACTTGTCAAATACCTATTGGATGAGTATATTTCGAACCCTTATCACCTTATCCTCTTAATATATCAATTTGGGACCTTTAAAATCCAAAACTCATTTTAATATAAAATAACATTTTATAACTTTCCAAGAGTTCCCCTCATCTCCTCTTATAAAAGGCCCCCACCTCTACCTCCTTACCCACACCTCTCAAGCCTTTGGCTCGGCCAAACTCTACTCATTTAATCTCTACACATCCCTATATTCATCCTAGAAGCCTTAACTTAGGCATAAAGCTCTTCAATAAACCCTTTTGGTTTAAACCAAGATAAGTTACCCAATTTAAAGGTAATGTCTTCTCTTGTGTTCTTTTGTTTTATGTTGCTTCTCCAACCCCATAAACTCTTTTTATTCATTTATTTTGTAACAACACCAGTATATTCAATATACTAGGATGTTGTTATAAGAATTATTCTAGTTACACTTACACACACCTACATATAATTGTTAAAGAGCATACTGTTTCCATGGATGGAGAATTTCTACCTCAAGAAACGATGATTGTTCAATATTCATATAACACCTTCAAAGGTGGCCATTAAGATGTCACTATATTTATATATGATATATAATATGTTTATTTTTTCCTTAATCTTCTGTATTTTTCATTTATTGAATACCTTTATGGCTTCCATTATGGGTAAACGCGATATCTTCATTTTAGGAAGTGCGGACTACCGCCCCCTCAAAGTGATTTGATTTGTTAATGCCATATGTGGGATGTATAAAGGATGGAGTTAATGATATTAAATATGATATCATACTTTAATTATAATATACCTTTATATAATTATGATTCCATTCCATAAAATATGAAATAGAAATGAAAGTAGCATTCATACGTACGTATGGATTACCGTCTCCATAAACGGTGCATTTCATTTTTACCTCTAAATGTTATGTAATATTATAAATGCATGTATATACTGGGTATATATTACATATATGATATCTAAATCATGAATATAATTCTGGATATAATGGATATTTTACCACATGAAGAACTTTTAATTATAAAGAGTTTATTTTTGACTCAAGTACCAATGATCGACAAAACGACCATTATTAACTTAAATAATTACATAGTGTTCATAACATGGTAATAAGTGATATAAAAGGAATAATTAACTTTAAAGAGGTTCTTAATCAAGTATAAATTAACTCAAGTTTATTATTCATGAGTTTAAAGAACGATCGAGTCAAGTCGGACCCGAGGTATGGGACTTCGTCTCAATCTCCTTTCATTGAGGTATATTCTGTTTTATACACAACTTTCTTTTATACGGTGTATAAACCCTTTTGACTTTTATGTTTATTCAAAAGGAATATTTTTATATGATGCGTTTTACTAAACGACAAAAGGGAATGTTTTTGTCGTATGTATGCGGCGACAACGACTTCTCCGCCACCGTGACCATTATTTGAGTTTCAGCTTCATCTACAAGTTATAACTTTTTTTAAATGAAAAATAAATACCATGTTTTAATTTTATTTTATTTTGGTATTGAAAATGGTTTTGATAATGTTTTTATTATATCAATATGTTATTGATATCTTGTGATTGAAATGTGGAAATGTTATGTTCCTTTATGCATGTATTATGTGATACGATTATGTTATGGTACTTGGGAATTGTTTATGAAGATGGCTGGTTCCATGATAAAATAAGGGTGGGTGAGCCCGATATTTCTCTCCAATGCATTAGGTAACACAAACGAGTTAAACGTTAAGGTTTATCCAAATAGATTTAGCGAATATACTGTGATGGGTATTCCAAACGTAACCATGAGTGTTACTCCCTACGTAAGAATGTTATGAATGCCTCAAGTTACCTTTATGTATTATGATTTATATGTGTTATTCTTGATTTGATGAGGCATGTTAAAGTGCTTATATTTTATGAGTAAAGTATGATTTCATTAATTCTTATGTATACATGGACTAATGTTTTCATTTTGTACTTTTATATCCCTTACTAAGCTTTTTATGCTCATCCTAAGTTTTTGAAATGTTTTTCACAGGTCAAGGGAAAGGTACATGATGTGATGATAGTGTCAAGGAAGTGTCAATAAATAATCCATGTTTTATTTTAAATATGTTTCCGTTGATGGGAAAAATGAATACTATCTTTTATGTAACCACTTTGTTTAAATGTGGAATGTAATGCATGATTTATGATCTAATTCTCTAAAACTCTAAACCTGAAAATATCCTCAATGTGTATTCTTGAAATATCTCAATATTAAGTAATGTTTAGGGCTAGGTCCTTATAAGTTTCCAAAAATCAGTATTTTTCACTATTCACTCAAAAGTCAATACATTCATAAAAATATAAAAAATTAATCCTAAGACTATTATGAAAAAATTATTTAAAGAATTATATCCATTATTTCAAATAAAATTTATAAAAGTCATATAAAATAAATATAATATTCATGCACAAAATGTAATAAAATAATTTTTTAAGAAAAAATATTTTTGAAACATAAAGTGATTTTATTCTCAATACTTGTTTAATAACCATAGTTAAATGATTGTTAATTCATTAAATTAGATGCATAATATTATTATTTTATTAAATAAATTCATAAATATCAATTAATTTAATCTATTATGATCAAAATACATGGCACATATAAAAAATGTTTGATGAAAAATATTTATTTTGTATTCAAAATATTTTATATTCATTTACAACCAATTAATAATCAATGTATGATTTATTATTAATTTTATTAAGGAAATATTTCAATATATATTTCATAATCAATTTATTTATATTCATACTCGTCATCCTAATGACTATGATATAACAATCATGTTTAAATAATATTATTTCAAGGTTCGTTTATGCTGAGGGTTTTGCATAGTGTACACTATCAAACATAGTGTTATTTAAAAAAATATAAAATAAAATATAGGGGTATTACATTATACCCTCCTTATATCCATTCACTTAATGAATATGGTTATTTCAAGACTATCTATAAATTATAACATCCCTTTAATCTCCCTCAATATCCTTTCTATTCTATTAAACATTAGGCGATTCCTAGGATGTTTTGTGATCCCTAACAACATCTGATATTTTTCATTAAACCTCAAATTTCATAGAATCGATATTAATGATTTTGTGTGGGTTCTTCTATTACTCTCTAAATTCTTCCTTGATTCATTAGAGATCTCACAATGACAATGTTATTTGGAGTTAGGGATTTTTTATGTTATGACTTTGATGATATATTATTGTGTTCCAGATTAATTTTAGGATCCATTACAAATTTGTGGCCACATGATTAATAATATTCTGTTTTTTCATGTTTGGAAAAATAAAAAATCTTCATTTAAGCTAGGTTATTAGAGTTCTATCTCTTATATATTCATCTATGTGATTATCATTATTTTTATTTCCATTTGGTGGGTATTATGAATTGGAATAGTGAAGATAAAAAAACTAGACTAATGAGATTTAAAGAGAACTGTCTGATTTGCATGTGGTTAATAGTTTTCTTGATGTTTCTAATATTTTTTTATGTTATATGCTTGTTATTGAATTATACCTTATAATAATGGATTAATTTTATAATACCATTTAAATTGTTAAAAACATAAAGCTAGTAAATAAAAATGAATAATTTGATATTCTTATTTTATGATTGACCTAATTTGTGTCGCCTTTTGTCCTTGGTTGTTTCTTTCTTGGTGGCCATGGTTGTTTTTAGCTTGGTGGCCTTGGTTGTTTTTGGCTTGGTGGATTTGGTTGTGATGTGGAGGTTCAGTGTGGTAGTTTCTTTATTGTGGTTTGGTTGCAATGGAATGATAATATTGATATAATAAATTTGTTTATGGATAATAAAATGGTACTAATTTAAAGGATAATAACTAAATTAATAAATCTTGATGGAATATCATTAAATTAAAAAATGATAAATGGAACTAGGTTTGTCTACCTTATGTGATTCTTGTGGATTGGTTTTTCCATATTAGAGGTATCTCTTGGGAAAACAATATTAGTAGTATCTCTATGGTGAGTGTGGTGATTTTACTTGTGAGAACCCATGGTTGTGAGCATGCATGAGACTATTATATACATTTATTATTTATCACTTTTCTACACACCCCATCCAATTTAGAAAACCTAATTGATGACCAAAAACCTTGGGGTATTTTCCCTAACATCTAGAATGGGGAGTATATGGGTGTATGATTACCCACTATCCCCTTATATATCTTCAGTTTTAGATTATGATGATACCAATGGTGAATGATGAGATATGTGGTGGGTGTCATGTGTGGTAGGAGGATGAAATGAGGTTGATATCCTATGAATTCATAATACCCTACTCCTCTAGTTACATTATGTGAGATATTTGGTTGGTTCAATAAGATGAGATATGTAGTTGGTGTCACGATACATAATATTTGGTTGGTTCCATGATATATGATATATGGTTGGTGTCATTATTGGTGAATATAAAAGATATATGATATATATTTGATGTCACTCATTTGGTGAGTGAAGTGAATAAGTGGAGAAGTGGTTATGGGGTTCCTTTATCTGAATTATTATGATATCAATTTACTAATATTTTATATGTTATTTGGTGATAGATACTTTATGGGGCCAGAGGACACTTTTTGACTAGTGAAAGTGTTGGTTAGTTCTACTTTTGTTCATTGAGGCAATAGTATGCAATTTTCACTTTTGCATGAGAGGCATTTGTTATGATCCTACTGATTGTACATGTTATTATCAACTCATATATATATACATATATATACTATTATTCAGGTTTCTAGGAGATCTTTTGTCATTGACTTGGAAAGTACTAGCTCAGAGTTTGGGTCATTGTGGTTTAATCTATAGGATAATATTTTGGTATTATTTTATCTTTGGAGACGTTTCTATCTGTTTTATATCCAGTAATGCGGGATATATCTTATGTGGGATTTTTTTATATTTATTTTATGGTATAGTGGATTGGTTTTTAATTTTCTTGTTATGATATAGGGATATTGAGATTAATATTTCACATTTTAGTGTTTTATACCCTCGACTCTAGTCACTAACCAAGGGTCTACTAGAGATGGGAATAAGGGGTCAATCCTTCTCTTCACTTATAACCTGGTATGGGTACCAGTGTAGGGATCATGATAAAGTAGTATCAAAGTTTATAGTTAAGGTAAATGGAGGATTTTAGAGGTATGCACTACTGAGGAGTACATTAGTTAATAAGGAAATCATGTTATCCTTACTTATTATATGATGAAAAAAAGGTAAATCAGCTAGGAAACTGAATTTTAGGGGGGCCTTTAATCTAAGAAAAAGACCTTAAGATCCCTGAATATACTATGATAGGTACATTCATCAAACTTTCTTTAATTTTTTTTAATTGGGTGGTTATGGGAATTAATAAATTATTTAATTGAATTAATATTAAAGAATACATTGTTACAGGACTTAGGGGTTTTCCTTTTTTAGAGATTTAGTTGTTCATTGAATGTGTGTGTTCTTGGTTGGGGAAGTTTAACTAGATATCCCAATTGACCATTGGAGGGTCGATCTAGACCAGGAGGATGAGTAGTGATAGCATGTATTTCTTGACTTTTAGCATCATATTCTAGAAAAGTGTGAAGGAAACATATTTTATCTAGATATAGAGTGTTGGATAGATGATTTATGGGTCGATTTAATCTTTATTTTATCTCAAACCAAGTATTGGGTTCCCCTTTTGATTATCCAGTTTTGAGGAGTAGCAGGTCAGTAGTGGATGTTGTATTTTGGGGAGTGGAAGGAGGTCAATGTATCGTAGGATGACTTTGAATAGGAAGGTGTCTAGAGAACTGTTCTTGGAAGAGGCTCTATGCCTATCCCTTTATTTTTTAGTCATCCCATTTATATTAACTAAATTTTTAGATATGAAGAATAAATAATATTTGATGGAGATGGTGGATGAGAGGACTGGATAAAACCTAGCTGAGAACCCATAGAGACTTCCAAGGATAAGGGCTTTAGATGGAGGGTCATGGATGGTAGGCTGATCGAGGTTCTGACCAGAATAGAAATGAACCCAACAGTCATCATCTCATTTATCAAGGGTTGTAAGTTCATGTGAATCTATTAAGAAATATTATGTTTTTTGATTTATTTTTAAAGGATATGTACACTATTAGATGTGGTGTTCTTCATCCTCAGAGGGTCATTCTAGTTTGGGTGGTAAATACCTTATCCAATAACAACAACAGTTTTCCTTCTAGTAGTATCAGTAGTAGATCCTTCCAGCTTATATTTGGAAACTTTTTTAATAGGCTTACGATCAACCAGGAGAAGGAGGAGTTAGGAAAGGTACCCCTCAGTATAACCCTTTCCATGAGGGACCTAAATAAGAACATGGATGTGGAGGTTGTCCAGAGTGAGGAAGAGGATCCAATCGAGGCCAGATGTGTGAGATAGAGGTTTCGATTCTAGACAGCTCACATGTCCTTTATGGTATGGTCAATTTATCATCTTCTATGATTTATAATTTTTTTTTCTAGATATTCATAGTCGTTTATTGCACCCACATTTTTTTGATCATTGGATCTAGTCATAGAGAGGATTTTCATGCCTCCAGTGTTGTCCATACCAGTTGGAGGCCTAGATATTTTTTTGATGTGTATAGTGGATATAGACTAATGATGGGGAAACATCTTTCATTGGGATATTTTTTTTGTTACATATATAATCATGAAATTTTATTATCAATATAGATTGGTTTTATTCCATTCACATGGTGGTTTACTATTTTTTAGAGGAGAGTTGAGTTTCTGATATGGAAGGATAACATATAGTGTTCATCATTAAGTGAAATTTCCAAATGGATGGTAGGTTATCATAGTCCATTATTTCCTTGATGTTAGAGTGATAAATAGAGTTAGTGATAACTCATGTGGCGGGGTTCCCCACAGTTATTGTAGAGTTTCCAGATATTTTCCATGAGGAGGTTTTGACACTACCCCCTTGATATGAGATTGAGTTTGGGATAGAGTTGAATCTGGTTTCTTCAATGATAATTATGGATCCATTTTCTATGTCACCATTAGAGTTATGGTATTTGAGGACCTTGAATAATTATCTAATGTCGAATGGAGTTTTTAGGCCTAGTGTTCTGAGATGGGAAGATCTAGTTTTTTCACCAAGAACGAAGAGGGTAGTCTAAGCTTGTATATAGAATACTGAAGGATGAATCAAACGATCTTCAAGAATCCACACCATCATATAATAATTGATTATATTTTTAAATAGTATATGGGATTACGATTATTTTCCAACATTTATCTTAGGTTTATATATCATCATCTGAGGGTGAAAGAGATACATATTATGAAGAATTATTTTCGGTACTGGTATAAAGACTTACAATTTTTATTCATGTCATTTGGCATCACAAACACACATTTTGTGTTTATATGACTCATGATCTACATATTTCATGAGTTTCTAGTCCCTTTTGTATTCTTGTTCATCAATGATATTCTCATATAATCAAGATTGGAGGAGGGTCATGCAGAGCACTAGAGGATAATTTTTAAGACTCCTTAACACCACCATATATTTGGTAAATTATCCAAGTGTATTTTTTGGACATAAGAGGTATATTTTCTTGGGTGTGTGGTGTCTCAGTTGGGAGTAGTGGTGGATGTAGGAAGGGTTGAGGTATTTTTTTTATGGGAATAACCTTGGAATCTAGTAGAGTATTGTATCTTACTTGGTCATAAAGATTATAATTAGAGGTTTAAATCATATTTCTATTTGGTTAAATCCCCATTAATATCCCTAACCTATAAGTATTGGGCTATTATTAAGACTGGTCAGTGGTGGGAAGAATTCCACTTCTTGAAGAACTAGTTGTTCAATGCCCCATTTATTCAATTCCTAGTGAGGGAATGATGTTTCATGTGTTCTATGATGCATCCCTCTTGTATTTAGGGTGTGTCTTAATGTATTAGTGAGTAGAAATCTCCTACGTATTCTAGGAGTTATACCCTAATAAATGAAACTACACCACCCATGATTTAAAGATGGTGGAAATGGTGTTTTCCTTGAATCTATGGTGACATTAGGGCATTGAGAAATTCATGTAGTTCTTTATGGGTCACAAAATTTTGAGGTATGTGTTATTCCAGGGTGACCTAAATCTATGATAGTGGGGATAGATGGAGTTTATCTAGGGCTACAATTTTGATATCTCCTACACCCTAGGAAAGGGAAACATAATGGAAGAAGTGTTGATAAGGAAGTCATGTGAGGTATTTTTAGGATCTATGGATACCTAGACGGTGATATAGAAGTTACCAACATTTAATTATAGAGTAGAGTAGGTTTAAAGACAAGGATACTTATTCCATATTATGGTAGATCCTAATTTGTTACAAGAGTTCGAAGAGTCTCATGTGGAGACTTAGAGGCAAGGGTGATTCATGATCAGGTCATTCATGCTGATTCCTCTTACGAATGGTCAAAGGATCACCAACATCGGGTTATTTTCAAGAGAAATATATTCACCCCATTAAATATATGTAAGGTATTACTCCATGAGTTTTATATATCACCACTAGTGATACACCATAGCATATATAATATATACCATATATTGAGGAGGTGATTTTAGTGGCCAAGTATGAAGAGGTTAGTGGCGGAGTTCATGGCATGAAGTCTAGTATACAAGTAGGTGAAGACCAAACATCATGTTCTTGGTGGTTTGTTGCAGCCATTGGATTTCCTGAAGTGGAAGTATGAGGAAATACAAATAGATTTAATCATAGTCTTACCCTGATATCTATGTGTATATGATGTTATATGGGTGATCATGGATCAAATGATGAAGTTATCTCACATTCTAGTGATCTAGGAATTGAATACCATTGATTTCTTGGAAATATGGCATGTGGAGACTAAATTGAGGCTTCATGGAGCCTTGAAGAACATTATCTATAATTGATACCCTTGATTTATTTTATAAGTATAAAGGGGAGTGAATCATGCCTTTATATTTTAGTAATAACTTAAAAGTACTTTTTGCACCCAAACATATGTATAGATAGATTAAACTATCAAAACATTAGAGTATATGTTTTTAGCATGTGTTTTGGATTTCAGTGGATCATGAGTGAAATGCCTAACTTTGTTTTAGTTTACTTATAACAAAAATTTCCACTCATCCATTAGTAAGGACCACATTGATTCATTGTATGGTATTCCATGTTGATACCCATTGAGTTGGACTAAGGTTGGAGAGGTAGAGGTTCTTGGTCCTGACATGGTTCAAAGCATGACAAAGAATATCTAGGTGGTTTGTGAGAGGATGGAGATAATGCAGGACCATCATAAGGCTTATTCAAATTGGAAGAAAATTCCATTGTAGTTTGAGGTTAGAGATCATGTTTTCTTAAATGTTTTTCCTTGGGAATCAGTAGAGGTTTGGTTGGGGAAGCAAGCTATTACCCTAGTTTATTAGACCCTTGAGGTGTTGGGGCACATTGGAAATGTGGAATAATGGTTGGAGATACCTCCATAGGTAGATATAATTCATGATGTGTTCTATGTGTCCCCACACCATCAGTATCTTATTAATGATTCACATATCATCAACAGGAGGGAGATGGATATCAATGACAATGCAACATTCATGGTTCAATCAATCTGGATTTATGACCATCACAAGTAGGCAATATGAGGTCATTTTATCTCCTTTGTCTAAGTCCAATGGAGTCATGGTGTCCTAGAGGAGGGTACATAGTAGTGTAATTCGTAAATTCATGACTAGTACCTAAATTTATTTGTTCCCTGATATGTTAGCGATTTTCATATTATATTTTTGTAATGGTTTTTTTGAATTCTTACTTTTATGTTATAAACCTATTTTTTCTTTGATATAAGATTTCATAATTTTTTGAGAGGTATATCATGAGTTAGTGTTTGGTGGTTTTTGGTAGTTGGTTTTTCCTTTAATTTTTATATTTGGTTTTGTTTCTTGAGGATGAGAATAATTTTATTGGTATCTATTATAGTGTATGAGAACCATCCATCCCATTACGTTATAAATTTTGGGTGTTAGGTTCCCTGATATGGGATCAAGGAAATAATAATTTTTTAGTGGATCCTTGATCCACTTTATTTATTTATGTTTTTATAATTAAAATAATATGAAATGATGTTGGAGAAAAACAATGAAAATATAGGTTTGTATTTTATATATTGTTATTCCCTTATTAGTATGCTAGTTACAAATGGAAAATGTTTGGAAGTGACCTCATGAAGTGACCTTATGAAGTGACCTTGTTAAGGGGCCTTATGAAGTGAACTTGTGAAGTGGAATTTTAAGGTGACCTTGAGAAGTGACTTTGTGAAGTGACCTTATGAAATGACCTTATGAAGTGATTTCATGAATAAAAATGAAGTTATTTCATGAAGAAAAATGAAATGAACATAAGAAGAATAATTAAGTGACCTTAGCAAGAAAAATGAAGTGGTTAAAAAAAGATAGATGAAGTGACCGTAAGAACAAAAATAAACTAACCATAAATTTTCAAACCTACCTACTATCAATTAATTAATCTATTATATTTATTCAATACATTTAATGTTTTATTAATACTTCTATATTTCTAATTACTGAATGTTTTTTCACATGTTTATCTTGATTTGATTATTACTTAAATAATAATTAATTATTTCAATACCATGGAAGTTTATTTGGAATAATACTATTGAGGATTAAATTTTTATCATGTAGTTTGAAGTCCTATGATGGTTTCTTGGGAAAACATGAGTTTTAAATTTAATATGGTTTGAATTTTAATAGTTTATATCTAATGATTTATGGGAGTTTTCCCAGGGACTTTAATATTGATTTTTATTATTATTTATTATTTCTCTATTAATTATTATAATCATTTATCATTATACAACATGTTTTTAATATTATAGATTTTCAAAGTGACCCATGAGGGTAGGTTTTTCATGTGCATTCAATAAAGAAATCATATATTTATTTAAAAAGGATGAAATAAAATAGGCTTCAAGATTTTAATTTGTTGTTTGTTAAATAAATATATATAAGAAGTTCGATAGATCTAAATTAATATACATGAGGATGAGGATATTATTAAGCTGTAAAAGTGATATATATTTTGGAAATCTACTACTTTTATCAATTCAAGTATAAAAATTTGATCATTTATTACTGGAGAGAACATTGTTTCCTTGAGATTGTAATACAAAATTGTCTATCTAGTTCTATGTTTTTAATTATTTATATTCTTTTCTATGTGTGTAATTATATAGGGATACAATACCCATTAAAAGGTAGTATAGTAGGCCGTTTCTCAAAAAAAAATTCAAGAATAATGTTCTACCATAAATTAAAAAGGGTTAGGGATTTTTTTTACCTTGCACCGACTAAAAATCAGGTATAGTTTCCACCACCACTTCAAAAGGTATCTTTCAGGTTATGCCTCCAAGTGTGAAAAAGGAAGGTTGATTGAGTTAAACCACTAGTTGTACTAGTATATATTGTACTGGGTTGTGTCTTTAATAGTTAAAGGGGAAGTTGTAAAAGGACTATGAACTCCCTTTAAAAGTTAAATAATTCATTATAGTTGGTGTCATCTATCTTAGTTTATGAGATGGATGAAGAGTATAATAGAATTATTTAAATTTGAACTACTATAAAATCAATGTGTTCATTTCTATTTATTTTTTTCACTACAATAACATAACTTTGAAAAGAGGATAAAATTATTTTAAAAGGTAAATTCACCCCCCAACAATTTGTTCATTATCATTAGGAACTGACAATTGGTATCAAAGCGTGTTCCCCCATATTTAGAATATTTTTATATTATTTATGCTAATAAAATACTAAGTTTAATAGTCAATGGGAAAATATCTATTTTGGGATATAAGGAATGATTGATAATAATGTATAGACACATTCAAAACATAATTTCATTGATGGAACTAATTATGGATATTTATAGTCTCTTATGGAGGATTTTCTTAGACACCTTAGCATTGACATTTGAACAATCATGTGAAATAATAAAAGCAACCTAAAGTGGATCATGAAACATTAGTTAGTAATGATGTAGTGAAATATATTCTAATTTACAAGGTGATGAATATTATATAATATACAATTAAAATAAATATGTACAGTCATATTTCTATATATGAAATAATTCATGAAATTTGTAAAATACTATAATTTACTCATCTAGGTTATAATGATCTTATAAGAACCAAATTTTGAATTTTAATAACTAATTAAAAGTAATTATATATGGGATATGTAGGGAAAATTGATCAAATGTTTCATATATTTACAAGTATTGTAAATGGAATGAGTTATTTGGGAGAATACTTAAAAAAATTCTATTCTAGTTGAAAGGGTTATAATAGATTCATCAAATAAATGGAATAATAAAATTGTATCAACTATTTAAAGTAACTTTAGATAATATTATTGTGTATTTACTTAAATATGAATTAGAATAAAAAAATACAATTCAAGATGAAAATTTGAAATGGAAATGTATATATTTTTAATCAAAAGTGCATGTTACCACTCAATATTCTAATTTTTAATTGCAAAAAAGTGAAATAAACCAAGTGGTATAGGTTTCCAAAAGAATAATAAATCAAGGATAATAAATATGGAATAAAAATAATTACACATGAAATAAAGGAAGAAAACAATGATAATGGTTATGATAAAGTGATTTTTTATGAGTACATATGATGAGAGCCATAAAACCTAACTTCCCAAGATTTAAGAATAAACAAATAAATAAAAAACAACATAAAATATAAATAAAATAAATTTTAGATGGTTGGATTTGTACACATAACTAAAATTCAAGTAATAAATCTGGTGCTAAAAATGGAACTGCAAACCTTTGTTTATTGGCTTCTACAAAGAAGGTAAGTGAATATAAACACTCTTTCTCTTTTTAATCTAATTAGTCAAAAGATTATTTGTATGTATAGATTTATAAAATCAATAATAATGGTAAAAATATTACCAAATTTTTTAATAACATAAGAGAACATATAAAGATGTTCTTACTAAAAATAAAAAATAAAAAAATATTACATTAAGATCAAATGATAAATTATATGAAAATATTGAAATTTTTCAAATTAAAAATATCAAACTTAAATATTTTTAGTCCACATATGAATAAGATTAATGAAATATGTTTTATTAAATTTTTGAAGAAAAATATAGGCTTAGAAATTAAGTTAAAATTATAAAAAAAGATATGTCTAGATTCATTCAATGAAGGTAAATTTATGATAAGATGGTAAGAATGAGAAAATTAAATAAATCAAAGACCAGTATTGGTTATGATAATCAATTACAGAACAAAATTATACAACCCCCTTTTTTAAAGTTTCAATTGGATATTTTTCAAGTTTTACATGATTTAGATTACACATGAAAGGTCATTATGAAAATGAATGTTCTTTAATATTTATATAATATCTTGTTCAAACTAAGTCTTTTATATTAAAATAATTGTTTTCTAGATTTCCTTTAAACACTTTCTTGAAATTAGTTTGGTTTTCCAATAATTATTTTCTTGACCCAATTGGGACTGTATTTTTATGGGTATCAAATACTTGTTAAATCTATATATTTAGGAAATGTGTCTTGGAAGAAACAAAAAGGATGTGTGGTACATTTATAGTAGAGGTTTATGACATATTAATGAGGATATTTCTAAATTTATATCTTTTAGTAATATTTATAGTGGTATTGTTATATTCTATAAAAATTCAAAGGGAAACTTAAATGGATTTATAGATGTTGTAATTTTAAATTAAGTTTTTTATTTCAATATTTTTGTTTGTAAAAGGGTAAAAACATAGATTAATAATTTTATCATAGAATTGTGATTATAATATGAATGTGAATTTTTAAAATGAAAAATGTATTTTATTTTCAAATAAATAATCTGTCTTGTTTTATGAAAAAATAAAACATGATATTTATATAATAAATTTTCTGAGATGATTGAATTGAATATAAATTTTTTTAATTTTGTATAATCTAAGAATTATTTTCATCATAGAGTATTGGGACTTTAATATTTTAGGTCATTACACTATCACTATAAAATTTGAAAAGGTGATGGATCTACCTGATTTGAAACTAGACATCACATATGTATGAGATTCATTCTTAAAAGTTAAATGGAATAAATTTTCATTCAATTCAGTCCAAGAGGTATAAAATTCTAGACTACTTCAACTTTTACATTTGGATTTATTCGACCCAATTAAAACAACTATTATTATAGGTAAAAGGTATGTATTTGTTATTGTTTATGACTATAGTATATTCAACTAGACTTACATTTTTCAAATAAATCTGAAACTATGTATAAATGTATTTCATATTGAAAATTGGTTCAAAATGAAAAGTTTTATCAAATTTTATCAATTCCAAGTGATAGAGGAGGTGAGTTTTCAAATCTATAATTTGATAAATTCTATGAATACAATGGGTACTTTCATAATTTTTCATTCCCTAGGACTCTCTAACAAAATGGTGTGGTATAAATGAAAAAAGTACTCCATAATAAATTGTTAGGATAATGTTAAATAAGTACTCTTCACAAAATTATTTCTATAAAAAATCAATTAAATCAACTTCTCTTATTTCTAATTGAATTCCAATTAGTTAGTTTTTTAAAAATAAATCTTATGAAATATGGGTAGGAAGGAATCCTAGAATTTGGTATTTCAGAGTATTTTTATGAAAATTTAACATTCTTAATAACAAATATTAACTAGAAAATTTTCATTCAAAATTAGAAGAAGGGATTTTTTTGGATATTATAATTCAAGTCATGAATATAGAGTTCATAACAAAAGAAAATTTTTATTTGGAGAATCTATCTATGTTAAATTTGATAAAAGTCATTTAAAGGATTAAAATATAATTTAGAACATGTTAAGGAAGAGTTTAGAAATTTAAACTTTAATGAACCTAAATATTTATAGTTTTATGAATCTTTTAGTGGGGAGATTAATTCTCATAAAAAACTTTAAAATTATTTTAAGGATCATTCAGTTGATAAATTAATTGGTTATGCAACTAATGGGGTTAAAACCAGTAATTCCTTACGAAATTTTTTTCTTATCAAACTTTTATTTCTGATTATGTGATTTAGAATCTTGATGAAGTTTTTTCGCATTCAAATTGGATTATGTAAATTCATTATAATTTTAATTAATTTTATTGTAATAAATTCTAGACATTAATTTGAACCCTCTAAAGATCCAAATATTATTGTAACAAAGTGGATAATTAATAAAATGTTAGAAGAGTCTGGTGAAATATTTATAAACAAAGTTAGGTTAGTGGATCAATGTTATAATTTGTAAGAAGGAATTGATTTTGAAGAATCATTTTCCTAGTTTATCAATTATAATATATATAAATTATTTTGGAATATACATCTCATTATGGAATTAAAATTTTTCAAAATGATGTGAAAAGTTCATTTTTTAAGGGATATATTTTAGAAAATTTTTATATAAAGTAGCCTCCTAGTTTTGTGAATGGATCTAAATATAATCATTTTTTCGAAGATTTTAAAAGCTCTATATTTTCTAAAACAATATCGTCAAGCTTGATAGTCCAAATATATGTTGGTGTGATAAAAAATTTTCTATTCAAGTGATATACTTTTCACTAAATTTTTAAAGATAATGCCTTCATAATTTGACATGATCCTATTGGGTGAACAAAATTTCATTTTGGGTTTGAATTTAATTAAAAGAAAATATTTTATATAATTTTTAATAAATCAAAATACATTAAATAATTGGTTAATATGATTTTTCTTGATAATAATAAAATCTGAAATTTTATAATGAGTATATATTAAAATCAATATTATGATAAAGCTAGAAAATATATTGATAATTATATGTTTAAAGATATTATTGGTAGCTAGCTTTATTTTAAATAATTTAGAACATATTTTATGATTTTAATATGTATATGTTCTAGATTTTAATTGAATCCTAAATAAATCATGTTTCTAATTCTTTCTTCAGGGCGTGTGCATCCATCTGTCGAGGATGCACTGATCTGTTGCCCCACATTCCCACATTCCAAAGGCAGTTGGCATCTGTTACTTATCCAAGGACGTTTTCTCCTTAATCGAAATGGGATAATGGGATTCCAGTTCATCCTTTTGTGTATTCCTCCCTGGAACTCGTTACCTAGTTTGTGTCTCCCACATAGATTTGAGTCGTGGTTTGTGAATCTCAATCATGGTGACATATGTTTGTGGACGTCAGTTAATTACACTACTTCTGTTAGGAAATTCTATGGGTTCTTAACATGGTAGAAACCTTTGGTTGGAGTAGATGAAAACATCAGGCATGCCGGGTCATCTCTGGATGCGTGGACATTGGGGAACCTATATTCTTCCTCTTAAGAGGGAATCTCAAGGGTGAATAACTCGAGGCATCCCAGGTCGGTCGTGGGGTACTATATGCCATAGGAATGCCTCTTAGGTTTTCTCCAACTTCCCATTTTTAACACAGGGTATTCCATGAGTTTAATAATTTGTGGATACGGTTACACTAAAGACATGTCTTCCGAGGTTTTCCTCAGGCATATCATTTTTAACATGAGGTAGGCCGCGATTTTAACTTCTTGCAGAGATGATAAGAGAGTGATCAGAACATCTCATAGAGACGGGTCAGATGGGTACATCCCAAGGAGGGATCACCTAGGTAGTTTACAATATGGATGGATTAGAATTACCAATGAGGAAAAATCTGAGTTTTTGTGTCCCATAGAGAGGATATGTCACACCATGATGGCTGATCTGGACACCACTGAGGGTGGATCCGAAAGAGTGCACCCCAGAATGGGGAACACCGGATGGATAGTTCAGGATTCCCAATGAGAGCAGACCTAGGGTGGTGTGTCCCACAAATGAATGATGTCACACCATGAAGCCTGATCTATACACCACAGAGGGAAGATTAGGGAGAGTGCACCCCATAATGGGGGACACCAAGGTTTACCATTGGTTGGGATTGAACCTCATGGAGGTTTACTATACACCCCATGAAGATCGTAGGGATCAAAACCCATTTAGTTTGAAGGGGTGATGAATTGGGGTGTACACAAGGGACGATGACCCGAAGATGTTTTGGGTATTTCACGTGATTAGCGGCCAATTTCAAGATCTGAACTCTTGGGTGGATGGTTATGGACTGTGTGGGTCTTATGCGTGGTTAACTGCCCATGTTCCATAAGGAATCATGGTGGGTTGGATGACATGATCTCACCGGGATGTGGCGGCCTGAGTAAGAATCAGGATGGATGATGGAGAGTTTAATGAAGTGGAGGGGTAATGAGATGGAACCATCATGAAGGTGATAGTAGTGTTGATCTTGAACCATAGAGAGGCTTCCTACGTATCCCCGTGGTAGGGAATCAAAGTCTACATAGTTTGGTGTGGCGATGGGACAACTGAGGAGGTGACCCATGAGAATAGATTCATGTCTGGGACCCAGAATAAGTGGAACCTTCGGGTGGGGGAATGATATTGGGGTGTGCGCAGAGGACAACAAACCGATAACATATTGGGGATTATGTGTGGTTAGCAGCCCATGTTGGTCTGACGCCACAGGGCTTGACCAAATATGTGTATCCAAAAAAAGGGGACTACAATAGCTTACTGTCGATTATTGACTACAATGGCTTACTGCTTGTTGGTTGCAACGTCTTACCTCTTAATGGGAATCACAACATCTAACCGTCGATTGGGGAACACAATGGCTTACCGTCGGTTAGGATTGGACCTCATGGAGGCTTTCTATGTACCTTTTCTAGGAGACAAGGATCAAATCCCATGTAGTTCGAATGAGTATAGTTTAATGTCTTATGGTAAAAAATTGGGAGTACGGTTTAACGCCATGTGGGACGAGGATGTACCGAAGTGAAGTGGCCAGGATTAATGGGTGTTGGGCTTGAACCTCAGGGAGGCTTCCAACATACCTTGCCTTGGAAAGGATTAAAGTCCACATAGTTCAGGATGGTGTTTGTGAATCGACACGAAGGGGTTCAGAATCAATAGATATTGGGTTGAACCTCTGGGAGGATTTATACATACCTTGTCTTAGAAAGGATCAAAGTACACGTAGTTTGAGAGAGTTTGGTGAACCAACGTGAAGGGGGTTGGGGCCAATAGATGTTGGGATTGAACCTCTGGGAGGCTTACTACGTACCTTGTCTTGGTAAGGGTCAAAGTCCATGTGGTTCTGAAGAGTTTGGTGAACCAATGTGAAGGGGTATGGGACCAATATTTGTTAGGCTTGAACCTCTGGGAGGATTCCTACATACCTTTCCTAGGAGGCAAGGATTATAGTCGACGTAGTTATGGATGGTTTGGGGATTACACTCTAGGGAGGCCTAGAGGGGATTCCATGTTCAATGCTTACTCTAAGACCATGTGAGTCATTCTCAATGTGGGAAATAAGAGGTAGCAATATATCTGACAATCGTGGTGCAAAGGTGAGGCCACAAAGGGTGGAGAATGGGGTTTACACATGGAAGCTTCCCGAGTGCCGTTGTGGAGTGGTAATGGGGGATGGGTCTTACTCATAGAATGTGACCATAATGTCTTCCTCGTTTCTAGCCATGAGGGAATTCCAACCCACTAGTGGTTTGAGGCGTATAATTTAGGTCTACACCTATGCGCTAGTGTACAAGTGGGATAACGCCAAGGGCATTAGAATCAATCTGAACAAAGGGAGATGAAAAGTGTGAATCATATGCTCGACATTTGGAAAGCAGTGATAGTGACATGAATATGGGGTATAACTATTAACCATATTCAAAACACAAAAATACATATCATGTTAGCCTAAAATGGGGAAAAACTAATGAGGGTTGATTATTGACCATGTTTGAAACACAGGACCTGACTTGAAGTGTCGTCCAAATTCTTCTAGGGTGTTGGCCCAGAACGGTAGGTGAGATGAGGCAGCATGGGACCAGGCCATTAGGGGGTCCCTTTAGACATGAAATAGGATGAAGATCGGAATGTAGGACACACGAAGCATGAGGTGGAGTGATGGAATGTTAGAATAGATTTCTACACTCTTGAAATTATGCCACTGTAATCATGGCATAAAGAATCTTATTCTTAGAACATAAGGCACTCTTATATGGAACAAGAGGCATACTATTGTAGAATAATAGGGCAATCTACAGTTTATATTCATGTATAGTGGAATATTGGAATCTTATTATTGGTGCATAAGGCATCTCTTGTTTGGAGAAAGAGGCATCCTATGTTTTTCATATAGGGTGTATTATAGTTTATAGTCATATAGATAGGACTACTGGCATCTTATTCTTGGTGCATAAGGCATCTATTGTTTGGAGAAAGAGGAATCCTTTGTTTTTCATATATGGTGTACTATAGTTTATAGTCTTGTAGATATGACTTTGAGACATAAGGCACCTAACAATGGCTGGTGTTGGTACTTATGCAAGAGCGGCCGATTATAGTTCAACTTGGAATAGGAGCCAAGTGATAGGGATTGGACGAGTTACTTGAGGAATGGTTTGACTCAAGTTACTCTAGTAATTGAGGATGAGAATCTCAACTCATGATAAAGAAAATGAACTAAGAAGAATATGTTGACTCAAGGTGTTTCATGGTGTGTAGAGTAGTATCTAAAATCATGGTATTTCATAGGTGGAAGGTGGATGTGCATAAGGGGGAAATGGAAAATTCCAACGTCCCGATCCGAAAAGTTCATGGTGCGACTCTATTTTTCTTAGGGATCAGTGAAAAAAGTTAAGGGACCATCCCAAAGGACTGAGACTGCAGCCCAACACTGATCCCGAGCGGGGTGCGGGGGCGCAGCCCCTGCGTTATAGACCAATGGGCACAAAGGTAGGAGCTTCACAAAGGATAAGCCCTCCCGGAGTATGGGGTCTCACGAAGAACAGCGTCTCGTGGAGAAAAGGCACTGGAAGAGCATGGGGTCTCGCGGAACAAAGGTGCTTGCAGAGAAAATCAAATTTCGTAGCGAGGAGGCTCACAGAGCAAAGCGGCTCGCGGAGAGAGGTAGCTCATGGATCCTCAAGCAACCCAAAGGACCCCACTCCTTCGTAAAGGGAAGATCCCTTTGTGAAGGGCATCACTTCGCGGTTCTTAGGAACTCCGTGAAATATGAGATCATCTATACAAGGGGTGGCATGACCATTCCTATGAAGGGGGTGAGCCAAGTATTTATAGGTGATGGAGGTTTGTAGAGCATGTTGTGGAGCACAAATGTGCTCCGTGAAGAAAAAATCATTCCAAGAATGAAATCGTGCTCTGCAACCAGAGGGAGTTCCCTTAAGTTTCTCGTAACCACAGAGTCGACCATCATTGACCTTCATATCACTCACAAAGGCTCCAGTAAAGTTCCCTAATGTTCATCGTAACTGTGGAGTTGACCATCATCAACCTTTGTGGTGCTCGTGGAGGCTCTGGTCAAGTTCCTATGCTCCATGATCACAGAGGGAGCTTCACGAATGGGCTCCTCAAACCAATTTTCCATCCCAAATTCAAATGTCCATAACTCATAATCCATAACTCTATTTTGGGCCCTAAGAACTGTCAAATCGAATCTTTCGAAACGTTCTACGATCTTGGATCATGTGTGGAAGATTTTGGACTATTTTGTGGACTCTTTTTCCGGTGCCAAAAAATCCATTTAAAGGAATATAAAAATTTAATTAAATATGTTAAAGGATCTATCAATATTGGATTATTTTATCTCATACACACATCATTTGAGAGAAAAAATATCATATTCTTATTTTATTAGTTGTAAAATAGATTAAAAAATCCAAAAGGGTATGTGTCACATTCTTTTTAAATTTTTAGTTTCTTGGATTTTTAAGAAACAAAATTTATTGGATTTATGAATTTATGAAACTGAATATGTTCTTGTTTCTTCATGTTGTTCACAATATTTATGGATTAAATAAACTATTTTAAGTTTTCTTTTTAATTTTGAGAGGATCCCAAGTTATTTTGATAATATGTCCACATTTTATATCTCTAATAGTCCTTTAAAACATTCATGTACTAAAAACATTGATGTTAGGTATCACTTTCTAAGAGAACATGATCAAGAAGGTAATGTTATTTTAGAATATTTTTCTATAAAATATCAATATGATGACATTTTTAATAAACCTTTGGATCTTTCTAAGTTTCATAAAATCAAATTTAAACTAATAATGACAGAAATTTAGTCATACAACATATATTTATGGGGTCTTAAATTATATTTTGAAGTAAAAGTTAAAATTTGTTCCATTTTGATAGTATACATATTAAATATTTTTTAATTTTTAGATCTATACCATGTGCTTATTGTTAGATTTTTTCCCATAGAACTAAATTATGCATAATTTATGATAACGTATATTTATAGTTTTTAATATTAATAAACACCTTATCACATCACGATTATTCTTTTTCATAATATAGTATGTGATAATGCCCTAAGAGTGGAAGTCAGAATAAAAGGTCCTAGTAGTTCCCCTCTACGATGATAATCTAAAAGTTCCATGATAGTATAATTATATATATTTTCTATGTCCAAATGATTTCATTTTAGGGACATAAATGATACAAGATATCAGGGGTGGAGACTCAAAGGAATTTGAGGTACCATGTCATGGTGTGCATCCTTGGGAATATCTAGTGTATAATATTATGATAACGAGACCCACTAGTTGGAAATATGAATTTATTTGTCACATTGTATGTTCCTATATTCTGATATGTGAATTGATCCTTCAAATTTTACATTATTATTCATGGATATTATGGGTCATCAAATTTTATATATTAAGGATAACCATGATGACATATGTTCAAGGTAAGGTAAGTTACATTGGGTGTTTTATGAGTAATATTACATTAATGAATAATGTGACAAAGGATTTTTACCTTTTGTTCTTTTATATAAGTTCATATCTCATCCCCTTCGATGAAAATGCTATAGCCTAAATAAATCCATGGACATATTTTTCAATGGTAAAGTTCAATTTCCATAAATTCAAAGAAAGAGACATCGAGCACATAGGATTATGGCACCAACATGAAACCTACATGATTAGAGATATTATGATAAAAGGATTATATTATATAGTGTAAATCTATATGAGGTATTATGTCATTATGATATTAAATTCTTTATATATGGGTGTCTCAAGGTGTTTCTAGAAATTATCCTTGGAATTTTTAATGCTTCGCCTAATGCCACTAAGATAGAGTCCTAGAGGGTCACACACTAAGCGTGTCCAGAATCCCAGTTAAATAATATGTTATTATTATTTAAGAAGTTGAATAAATATTATTCATGCATGTGGTTTAATAATTATTCAAGTTTTATTGATCACATATATTTTGTCACTAGATATTTGAAGGAATATTATGTGATTAGAATATTTAATAAATATTTATTTTCTATTTAGTAAATATAATATTTATTTACTTATTGGATAATAATGTATTCATATTTATTTATTAAATAAATAGTCAATATTCAATGACCGATAAATATTATGGAGGAATGGAATACCGATTTTGATGGTCATATGATAAATATTAAATATTGAATATTATTTTAATAAACAATATTTAAGTTTAATTTACGAGTTTAGTGCATGTTGAGAAATAATAATATTGTCAATATTATTTCTGACATGGAGTTTAATATGGATTAAAAAAATAAAGGGAACTTGTGCAATAATTTATTTCTAACCCTAGTGGTATATAAACCCAAATATATTATTTTTTTAAAGAGCTAATTCATTTTGTGTTGTGCAAAATGACAGCCATAGAGAATCCTCTCAAAACCCTAGAGAGATCCCTCTCTAAGAACGCTCCCAAGAATAGAGAGTTATCTTCCTCCACTTCCCATAATCAATTCTAGAGAGATTAAGGAGAATGATTTGGAAGTGATTCTCATAGTGATCAAAGGAGAATGATGCAAGTGATAGGATCTATCGTACTAGCACCCCAATATTACTAGAGTGATGTTTGTAGATTTTTGGAACATGTTTGGATCAACGCTATAAATAATATGCTCTTTATTCCTTCAAGTAACAATGGTAAAACTCATATCTATTGTTAGATCCATCAACAAAGAAATAATTTAAGAAAGTTAATTATTAAATTTATTAAATTAATTATAAATAATAGGTGATGATCATGTGATTTATTTGAGTGTTCTATCCCTTTCCTTTTTTATTTGATTCAATTATTTCGATCATGAATTTTATCATTGTGTAAATTTCAGATTGATCAGTGATCATGACAAAAAAATAAAGTTGGGCATGACCCATCACACACTTCGGTTGTGCCTAGAACCTTTAAGTGGCATTACAACGGTCACATAATTATTTATAATTATTTTAATATCATTGTTTGATTTACACATTTTTCATTTACTTTTAAATTCATGTTTAGTCATTATTTTAATCCATATTGTGATATGTTATTCTTCATATTTCATTTTTAGTAGATCTAATCAAATTGAATAATTTTATAAATGAAATAAAATCAATGATATAATTTAGAGGTGCTGAGGATTAAGTATTGATAACACAAGAGTACAAGTTGTGTAACCATAGTTACACACCGTGTACTAGTGTTCAAAGAATCAATAATTAATTTGGAATTAATTTAAACAATGTTCATATAATACAAGTGGTTCATTTAATTTTTTAAACTGTGTTTTGACAGAGATATACTTGTGTATGGTTTTCCAAAATACACACCATGTAGCCCACATACACGATGTGCAATCCTTTAGGTCATAGACGAGCCACATATATTTATACATGGCCTACCTAGCTAGTGATCATGTAACTCATAAACCACACAACATGTATCCCTTTATACATGTCATATACTCCAATTTTTCTATGGCAAGGTTTAAATATCGAGTAACTTGGAATGTGCCTCAAATAGATGATGAGAGACATATATACTATGTAGATCACCTATACATGCCCTGTACTAATACCAAATTACATAGAATTAAAATTAATTTATTATACTATTTAAACCTTATCAACATGTGTTTGTGTGTGGTCATTAAGTTGATAGGACATGCCATGTGATGGGTTTTAATATATATATATATATAAATGTTTAAATAATTTCTACATAATATTCAAATCTGCATATCATGTATGAGTTGTATTATAGTGACTACTATATGTGCATTGAAGGATAAAATATGATAGAAAATGTGTGTAATTCATGTCACCATTAACTTGATAGTACACATCATGAATGTTCATGATAAGTCGCATATTCCATATGTCATAAGAGTAAATATTATATTAGTATAATACATGTTTGGTAGATTTGGATGGGTATTCACCATGTTTCCCCTAAGGTACATTTTTGTACACAGTAAATTTCAAATAAATTTATTCAATTTCTGTAAAATTAATATGGATTAGAATCTCAATGAAATTCAGATGAAAATTAAGATAAAATAATTGATTAATTAAAAGAGATAATTAATTGACTCAATCATGATTTATTTTTAAATAATATTGATTAATAATTCAATTCTAGTTTTATTTAATACATAATTCATTGCATGCATATGAATGATCAAGAAAACAGACCAGACCTTTGTATATGATTGATTTCATTTAATTTATTATTAAATTTAATTGTTTTTCTACATACCCTCTCTCCTCTTATTATACAAGGGTCTATTTCCCATGGTATATTTTATATAAACCATTTTCCCTCACCTACGTGTGAATAAAAGAATATTTAACGGATGGAGATCATAATATAGTGGAATTATTTCATGTTTAGAGACAAGGTTAAACCAATCCAAGAGAGATACATAGGTGTAAAGGTGGAAAGTTATAAAATGAACCTTAATTGGTTCAAGGTGTTTTTTCCCTAGGTCCATGGTTTGTTTATCAACTTCTAAATAAACTAACTGTTAGTAATAGCTTGTGATCATACCACTTTATTATTTTGTTTTTTTAAATTGCATGGTTATTTCTTTATGGATGTTTTATGAATTAATGAAATTAATAACAATACAAGATAAAACTAATATGTGTAAATATTATATAAGATGTGGTTAATAACTTAATTAAATCAACATAATATTAACAAGATTGTGATAAAGATAATATCTATAAATTTACCCAAAGAAGAAAAAATACCTCAATTATACATATTATGTCAGTATATAATTCCACTACTTAAGTTAAAATCAAACTATATCTCAAATTGATTAACCAGCCAAAGATAGGGTTCATTAAATTATCATAGAATTTTAAATTGAAGTCTTGGGTTAACTTAAATTCTTCACTTTTAGGGTTTACTTTCAAAGTATGACTTTTTATAACTGAGTGGAAAAGGTTGAAGAAATCCAATTTAAAGATTTCAAGATTGGGGAGTCTACTCAACAGATCAAGGAACCGTGAGTTAATATGTTTGGAATTTGAAATGCCTACTTAAAACCATTCCAGTTACTCTACCAACCAAATTTGGGTTAATGATAAGGGGAATATGGATCCTTTCCACTATAATGTCCAAGAAACATGATATTCTGAATCCAATGGTGAAGGGATATTGGGTTTTGATAAAATAGTGGGAGATTGATAAATATAATATTTCTTTATTTGTATAAATGTTATCATATAAAGAATAAAATATCTGCTCATATTAATTTTAGAAATAGTAATAAAAATTAAATCAAATATATCACTGTGATCCTTACTTGAAAAGGGAAACCTTCTCACCATCACAAATTTTCAAGAATGAAAAAGTCCCTTATGCATTATCCTTTTCCTTGAAAGAAAATTGTATGTGCTAGAACGATGAAATCCTAAAGTTCCTAGAAAATACTCTAGTGATGAAGAGTAATATCTCTATGATAAGAATTTGAATAATGCTACAATTTTCAATATTTCAGGCTATAATTCAAGAATGATGAGATTTTGAAGCAACATGCAGACATGGATGCATATAACATGATGTATCACCTTTGGGATATCTATCAAGTGAAGTCAAGACAAGAGATATATGAGATCTCCAATACTTTTTTATAACTAATCTTGGAGAGTATACGCAATCTTATCCACATGTAGTAAAGTTTATTGGATACATTGAACGCATATACATCATAAGGATTAAATTATCAAATAAGTTGAGTACATATCTTATACTTTTCCCACATTACAAGACCTTATCGAGTTTTATTATTGCATACCATGTGATAAATAATGAGAATAGTCTTTCAAAACTTATTAATTTGATTATCCAAGTAGATAATGACATGGGGTGTGAAAAAATTGTGGTCTATATGGCGAATAAGAAAAGTAATAAAAAATAAAAGTGACCCAAAACTCACAATAAGTCTAAAGGTCCCAAGAAGCATCCTTTCAAGAAGAGGAAGACCCAAATACAGGGCAAGGAAAATGAGGTGGTATGTTTTTCATGTGGAAATCAAGGACACTAGAAGAATAACTTCAACCCAATGAAATGGGAGGCTAAAGGTGTTATTGTTATCAAATTTAATATTTCAATATCTAAAAATTGGGTATTAGATACTATTTTTGGTGATCACATATATATCCCAATGCAGGAACCAAGTGGATTCTGAAATATTACTAGAAGAGTGGTGGATCTAAGAGATACCAATGGTATGAGGTTGGATACTCTTTCCATCATTGAATACCACATTTCATTGAAAATGGGAATTATTTTTGTTCTAAAGGACTTTTATTATGTACCAATGATTACCAAGAACATAATTTATGCATCATGCCTAGATGCAGATGAGTTTATTTTCATGATTTGAAATAAAATTTGTTTATTTTATAAAGAAAAATATGTTATGGTATGGGAAATTTAAATAATGGTATTTATTTATTAAATTATGAAAACCTGGTATTGGAAATTGATAACAAATCATATTCACATGACACATATAACACTAATATTTAGCATCATCATCTTGGACTTGTAAATAAGAAGTATTTGATAAAGCTTTGTCAAAATAATTATTTAGAATATTCTAAGCTAAAACCACTTGAAAGATGTCATGCTTGTTTACAAGGAAAAATGGCCAAACCCCCATTTGGTGAAAAGGTGAAAGGGCCATAGGGATTCTAGGATTAGTACACACTGATGTGTGTGGACCATTTCAAGTAGAATCTATAGGTGGGTATTCTTACTTCATAACTTTTTCTAATGACTTGAGAAGATATGGATATTCTTACTTGATGGGTATAAGATTGATTCCATTGAGAAATTAGAGGAATTCAAGAATGAAGTAGAGAATAAACATGGAAATTAGGTAAAGAATATTTTATCAGATTGAGGGGGTGAAAATATTAACCAAGAGTTTTTTAACCTTTTATAGGAGTTTGGTATTCTATCCCAACTCACTCCACCTTACACACCACAGTGGAATGGTGTTAGTGAAAGGAGGAATCATACCTTGTTATACAATGTAAGTTTGATGACGAGTTAGGAAGATCATTCATTATCCTTTTGGGGATATGTATTAAAAATTGAGGCATACACATTAAAAAAATTACCAACTAAAGAGGAAAATAGATTTCCCTTCAAGTTATAGAGTGGAAAGAAACTCATTTTGTTTCATACACATGTATAGGGTTACAATGCATTTGTTAAAGCCTTATCAAGAAATAAACTAGAACCCCAAGGAAAATATTATCTTTATAGGTTATCCTAAGGATACAAAGGGATATTGACTATAAAACCCCTCATAAAAGAAAGTTATTGTCACCAGAAAAGCCATCTTTCTTTAAAGTGAGCACATCCTCAGAAAGAATAATGGTAGAAAGATTAATTTCAATGAAGTTAACAGTAAATATATACAAGAGTTAGTATAGGAATAGATTTTATAGGTCCCCATGGAATAAGTAGTTCCAAAAACACAAGTACTACATAGGACCACAATAGAGGTAAGAGAACTAGAGTGATATGGTTTTCTAGTAACCAAAGACAGTGATTCATTATTGTTTGAAAATGATGAACCTATCTCCTACAAATGGGTACTATATAGCTCAGAAGCTGCATGATGGAAAAATTACATGAATTCTAAAATGTATTACATGTATCAAAACCTTTTTTGGGTTCAAGTCGATGCACAATTTGATGTAAAGATCAAAGGCTAAAAATGGGTATTCAAGAGAAAATTGGATATGGAAGGTAAATTAAATACCTATAATGTAAGGATAGTGGATAAAGGGTTTAAAAAGAATCAAGAAATTGACTATAATGAAACATTTTCACTAGTTTCCATGTTTAAATAAATCAAAATTTTACTTGATATAAAATATTACCATGACTAAGAAATTTGGTAAATGGATATCAAAGCTGCATTCCATAATGTGATCCTTCAAGAATGTGTCTATATGACTCAACCAGAAGGTTTTATAACTCTGGGTGGTTCCAAAAGTTTTTTCAATTTGAATATATCCATTTATGGATTGAATAAAACATATAATTCATGGAAAATTTTATTCGTTGAAGCTATAAAAAAAATTTGGGTTTATTATGAATGAATGTGAGTCATTTGTTTACAAGAGGTTTATTGAGAATATAGTAAATATCCTAGTAGTATATGTTGATTGAAATATTACTTATTTTAAATGACATACCAATCTTAAAGTCTTTTAAGGAATGGTTAAACAAGTGTTTCTTCATGAAGGACTTAGGTGAATAAACATATAATATTGTGATCAATATCATTCATGATAGATCCAATTGGTTTCTTAGACTAATTCAAAGTGAATACATTGAATAGATACTAAATGGATTTATTATGGAACAATACAATTGTGGATTTGTTCCAGTATCACATGGTTTACATATTTCCAATAAAATGTGTCATCAAATATAGTACGAGAAAGAGATAATTAATAAGATCCCATAAGCTTCAGTGATAGAATCAATCATGCATTTCATGTTATGTACTAGGCTTTATGTTGCCTATGCATTGATCTTGGTAGGAATATATCAAGAAGATTCATGATAACGTCATTGGTATACTATTAAGGCTATCCTCAAATATATGATAAGAACTAAGGATAAGTTTCTATTGTATAGAGGAGATGAGGATCTGGTCATTAGGGGTTATGCTGATGCTAGTTTTAAAATAGGTCAAAATGATCTGAAGTCACATTCATGATATTTTTTCTATCTCAACAATTGATTTTTGATCTAGAAGAGTTAAAAAAACTAGTTATCACTTATTCTATAGTGTATTCTGAGTATATAGTGTCTTCTGATGCAGCCAAGGTGTAACATCCCAAGTAATTATAGAATAAGAATTATTTATGTTTTTTTAAAATATTTATGAATTAGATAGTAATTTTTATTTAAAAGGGATTCTATGTATGATAGGATACCTGACATGGAACAATGGTTTTCTCTAAAATCTTACATTTCACACAAGGTAGAGTTATATCGAAAAATAATATATTATTAATATTATTATGTTAAGTTGTAGTTATCACGTAGCCTTTAAAATAAGGGGAATTAACGATATTAACTAAATTGTGTAAAAAGGGTTTACACATGTCTATATAATGATTCATTAGTTACCAAATTAATTTGTAAATTAAATAAAACCCAATTGAATATAAAGGATGTGTTTTTATGAAAAAAACTGCTTAAATGTAAATAAGTGAGTTTATAAAATAATAAAATCACTCTTTATGGATATTATTAATGAAATATAAATTTAATATAATCAATTTTTATATTTAAAATTCATCTTATATGTTTTCTAGACATGATATAAAAACAAATTTGGATAAAAGAAGTATTTTTCAAAAAAAATGTTGGTTTACTACCTTTTGATGGTGAACCAATATTAAATTTTCCTTTTGACACTTTTATAAGTTCTATTTGAAAAGATAAACTTCTCATTTGTAAATGGGATATCAAAATTTACTGTGCATTAATTTTGGTATTTCTCTAATTAAATTCATTTTTAATGAATAGTGAAAAATACTACATTTTAATTCAAAACTTCTTTTTCATAAAATTTGTTTATATAGTTATATTTTTCTCTTAACTAGTTTTAAAGTGTAATTATATTATGTTTTTGTAATTTAATATAATTTGGTTCATTAGAATCAATTTAATATTGAAATTGAATAGAAAAACTATGTGAACTTTGGAATGGTTTACTTAAAAAAACTCTTGTTCTCATTCCGAAAAAAGAATTAATTTTAAATTTAATTTTTACTCTTTTTTTAATTGAGTTTAAAAAAATAACATAATTTTTTTTAATAATTTTAAAAAATTTGGTCTAATAGGATAAAAATAATTTTTGGTGAATAGTAATATTAGTATTTTATTTACCATTATTAAAGGTAAACAGGGTAATCACAGGTAAAAATATTATTATAATATTATAAAACTACCCTAACACTTGTCTTAATCTTATTGGATGAGTTATTTCTGACCAAGATATTCCATTGGTCTAAATTTTTTCCTTTTTAATCCACTTGGGTATGATTGTGACATTTATAACATTTAATTTAAAGTAAAGGAAAATATATCGCAATCATGTCGCTTAATACCAAAAAAATTTAATATGAGGTTATATAACTATTATATTTGAATATAAATATTAATTATAAATCTAAAATAATTACCTACATCATGGTAATTTATTTATAATTTTAGGAATTAAATAATTTAATTTAAGTGTGACACAATGATAATGCAGTAACAGATTTATAAAATAATGAATCAAATAGATGATATTAATAATATTAGAATAAATATAATTTGACATATTTTATTCCTTGCATGAATTTTATGGATTAATCTGACATTTTAGTATCTAGTTAATGTAGTTTTTTTTGAAGGAATCAGGTTATGAATTTAAAAAAAGTCAAGTATGAATAGTGTCATAATTGAATAAATTCATTACTTAAAATATAAACAATTTAATTAAAGGATATAAAATTTATAAAAATCTAGGATTTGTAAAAACAAATGTTGATATAACTATAAAAATTTCATTAAATACTCATTCATTGATCATTTTTTATGATTTGGTAATTATTTGAACTCTCAAAATGTAAATTACTTGCTAAAATGAAAAGAGTTAAAAAGGGTTAAAACAAACATATAAGAATCAAAAAATATACCAAACTTTTAAAATTATTATTTGATGATTATATTTAGACTTATAATCATCCTATTGTCTAAATAAATTAATTTTAACCCTTTTAAATCAAAATTTCATTTATATTAATTTAATACTTTTAATAATTCCAAGGGTGCCCCTCCACTATCCTATAAAAGGGAACACATTCCCCTCTATTAATCACACTTGAAAAACCGTTCTTTAAACAAAAATATTCCCAAAATTATTCATATAATCTTTCCCCAAATTCTTGATTCCATATTTTAGTCATAACACCATTCTTAGAGGTTTTATGGTGTTCTTAAAAGGTGATGAGCCGAATAAGAGGTATCATTTTCTTTAAGTATTTCTATTTTATTTATTCTTTGAATTACTTTAAATATTATTAATCAATGATTAAATAATAAATATTGTATCCTAAATATACTAAGATGTTTTTAGGGTAATATCATCACCTAAATCTATCTTCACTTCCATCAAATGAGAAATAAATTAATTATTTGCGTGTACGTGTCAACTATAACCTCCACGAACTGATATAATATTTTTCCATAATTTTCTCTCAAGACTGGTCATAATAATGGAATTAATGTTTTTATATAATTTTTATGAAATATTTATCATTATAATATAATAATATATCAATTATATTCTTACTTTCAATGAACATAAAAATGATAACGTCGTTAGTGAGTATGTGTACACTATCACCTCCACAAAGCGATGCAAATCGTTTTTATTCACCACGTCCATTGTATGATACATACATGTATATTTAAATTATTATTATGATTTTAATTGTATTATTATAATTCTTGAAATATAAAATAATAATTACTTTATTTCCATAATGATAAATGAAAAATGGAAACATTACTCATGCGTATGTGCGGCCTATCGTCTCCATGAATATAACATTGTTCGTTTTTCATAACCACAATTCATGGTTTGATTTAAAGGTACAATTTATGTATAAAAATAATAATTATTTCATGAATATTACTCTGTATATTATGGAATTATGACAACACCGACTAGTCACATCCAACCATGTTCATTCTCGACTCAAGTATTGAATATCGACAAAACGTCTGACATGAACATAAATAATTAAGTAATTGTTATAACATCATAAATTAGTGAAATAAAGGTAATAATAAAATTTAAAAAGGTTATAAATCAAGTATAAATTAACCTATGTTTATGTTTCATGAATAATAAGAAACATATGTGACTAATCGAACTCAAGGTAAGAAATTTCATCTCAATCTACTTTCATTGAGGCATATTTTGATGTTATACACCACCTTCATTCATAAGGTGTATAATCAACCCCTTTGAACTTTAATTTCATTAAAAGGTCTCCAAAATTAATCTTTTAATATAAATTGTTTTACTTTCTTTAGAAAACAACAAAAGGAATGTTTTTTAACTTATGTGGAGACAATGAATTATCCACCACTATAATCATTATTTGATATTTGGATTCCTATATAAGCCTTAATTTTTTTTAAAAAGAAACCCCTTCTTCCATTTTTTGGGTATTTTGGTATTGAAAATGGTTTTGAAAATGGATTGAAAATTTTTTATATCATGAAATTATTTCTTGTAATTACAAAAAATAGTTATGAGTGAAATGTTGATAATTTCAATCTTTTATGTGTTATGATTATATAATGGCAATTGTACCTTTTATGGGTGGTTATGTGATAAACCAAAGATGGGTGGTTACATAATAAACCAAAGATGGGTGTTTATATGATAAACTAAGGATGGGTGGTTACATTATAACCTCTAATGCATTGGGTATGGAAGTAAACCATATGGTTATTCTATTCAGTGATATGTGTGGAAGTTGACTGTATGGTTATTCCATTTAAGTATGAATATGTCCCAAGTTACCTTTATATGTTATATTTTTTTATATGCATTTTAAGGTAATATTTTTATTACAAAAAAAATTAATCAATGATCTTGTATTTATTGAAGTGTATTTACTACTTATTAAAGCTGGAAAGTATTACATTTTGATAAATTATTCACTATTTACATGTTTTCAGTAATAGTTTTCCTTATTTTTGTATCCCTTACTGAGATTTTTTTGATCATACCAAGTTTTGAAATGTTTTTCACAAGATTTAAAGAATAATAGAGTCAATTATGGGATCAAGGAAAAGTTATGAAGTTTAAACAAGAAATGAAACCATATTTATTTTTAAACATTTTTTATTTTATAAAGAAAATATATATTGAGTAGAAGTTTCTAATTTTTAATATTTAAGTTGTTATGCATGAGTTAAGGCCTAATTATCTAAATCTCCAAATTTGAAAATATCCTCAATGTGAAATAAAGTCAAATTATTGACATAACTCAAGATTAAGTAATGTTTACGGATGAGGCCTTATACAAGGAATCCATTTGGATATGAAACTTTTTCCAGGATTTTGATTTTGTACCTATCATTAAAGAACCTATCACATTGTATTATGATAAGACTATAGTGGTGGCTCATTCAAAAGAGTGAAGGTTGCACCAATAAAAAAATTGCATACTTTGGAATTTTCATCTCTTGAGAGACTTTTCTTGGATGGGTGAGGTTACAATAAGAAGTGTATCCACCAAAGAAAACATTTCATACCCCTTGACTAATGTCTTGTCATAGTAGAAGCATGAGTATCATGTAATAGTTGGTATAATAAATGTTGTTATCATCTAGCTCTATTGTATGTGGGATTGTATTGGATTTGGTTCCCTAGAACCAACTTATATGTAATTTATGATAACCTATTTTCATAATTTTTAATATTAATAAACACCTTATCACAACATGGTTTTTCTTCTACATAACATAGTATGTGATAATTTACTAAGAGAATCATTCACATTAAAAGGATGTAATATTTCCCTACTTTGATGAGAACCCATAAGATCTCTAATAATATTATAAAATATATGTTCTATAGCTGGATGATATCAATTTAGGGACACAAATGATATAGACTATCAGAGATGAAGACTTATATGACTTTGAGGAACCTTCTCATGGTGTACTCCCATAGTAATATCTAGTATAGGATGTTATGAGAACAATTACTGTTAATATTAAATCTAATTTTATATGTGTCATTGGATTTTCCTATATATGGATGTCTGTGTTGATCATTTGGCTTTGAGATTATTATTAATTAATATTATAAGAAGTCTTATTTGATGTATTGATTAAAAATGAGATAAAATATGTTTGCAATGAGGTAGGATAAATTAGGTGTGTCGCAAGTAATATTTCATTAATGAATAATACTAGGAAAATTTTTCCCTTCTGTTCTTTAACATAAATTGATATCTCAGTTCCTTTTATAGAAACTATATAGCCGAAATAAATACTTATCCATGGTGTTCTATATGAATGTTTTATTTATATAAATTAAAATAAAGAGACATCGAGCACATACGTTGATGGAACCAACATTCAGCTTTCTTGATTACATATATAATGATAAAAGAATTATATTACATAGTGAGAGTAAGTATGAATTATTGTGTTGTTGTGGAATTTTTTTTTGATTTGGGTGCTTTGATATGTTTTTAGACACTATCCTTGGACTTTAGGATGCTTCACCTAATTCCACAGATAAAGAGGTCTAGAGTGTGACACACTAAGTGTATTCATAATCTCATTTAAATAATATATTATTATTATTTAACAAGTTGAATAAATATTATTCACACGCATAGTTTAATAATTATTATTGTATTCTTAATCTAATATATTCTATCACCAGTTATTCGAGAAAATATTCTCTGAGAATAATATTTAATAAATATTAATTTGTTATTTAGTCAATATAATATTTATTATTTATTGGATAATAATGCAATGATATTTATTTATTAAATAAATAATCATTATTCAAGGCTTGATAAATATTGTAGAGAAATGGAGGACCAAATTTAATTTTATAGTGATAAATAATATATATTGAATATTATTTGAATAAATAATATTTATTTTGAATTCTCAGGTTTAGCGCCTATCGAGAAATATTATTATTATTATTATTATTGACATGGGGTTATTCATGGATTAAATAAATAATAAAGGGAACTTGTGAAATTACTTATTCCTAACCCTAGTAGTATATAAACCAAATTATATATTTTATTAAGGGATCCAATTCATTTTTTGTTATGTAAAATGGAAGTTGGAGAGAATCCTCTCAAGCCATAGTGAGTTCCCTCTCTAAGAATACTCCCAAGAATGGATAGAATTCTTCCTATACCTACCACTCTGAAGTCTAGATAGATCAAGGAGTATAATTTTTAACTGATTCTCATGGAGATAAAAGTTGTACAATGCAACCGATATGATCTTTCATGGTAGAACCTAGATATTCTTTTGGGGACAAGTGGATATTTGGAGAAAACGCGTGGATCACCACTATAAGGAATATTTTCATGATTCCTTCAATGCATTGATGGAAAAACACATATATATTGTCAAATCCATCAAGGAATAAATAATTCATGAAAGGTAATTCTTTAACTGATTAAATTAATTATAAATAATATGTTATGATCATGCGCTTGGTTCCGACACAATATCCCTTGTATGTTTTCTTTAAAAAAGCTTTTTTGATCATGATGTTTATTATTGTGTAAATCTTTGATTGACCAACTATCAGGAAAAAAATAAAATTTGGGCATGACCCATCACATTCTTCATATGTTTCAAGAAATTTCCCTTATTTAGCTAGATACTATTTAATTTATTAAAAATTGTTAAATTATTCATTTAAAAGTTTGAAATGTTTTCATGTAACCTTAAGGATTGTAACATTTCTTTCAAAAAGAATTTATAATATTATACGTAGGTATATTTTTATGTCTTAATATACTATTTTAAAATTTATAAATGTAAGGGAAGACTATTTATGTGCTTGATGTAACTTTTAAGGTTATTTTCTTTCTCAATAATTATTAAGGTGAAGCATTTTTTGATGTTAGCTTTATAAGAGTTATTTTCTTTCATATTAATCATTCAAGAGGAGATTTCCATGTTCATTTTTTAATTATAATGGTAATTTTCCCAATAATAACTTTATATTAGTGGGATATTATTTAACCTTAAACTATTGGTACATTTAAGGAGTCATATGTGAAATATTTTTTTATCAATTTTAATATGGGAGAAATCTTATATTTTACATTTTTTATAATTATAAAAAAGGGTAAAATGTTTTAGAAATCATTGATCCAATTTTTTTATTTATGTTTTCACAATAAAAATATTATGAATTTATGTTGGATAAATTCAAATAATTATTTTTCAATATTTTAGTAAAAAACATGCTCCGTTTTATTTATACTTATATATTTTAAACTAATGTATATTTGTTTCACATGTTTATTTTGATTTAATTATTCCTTAAATACTAATTAATTATTTCAAAACCAAGGAATTTTATTTCTAATATTTATATGTATAATTAAATTCTCATCACATGGGTTTAAGTATCATAGTGGTTTCTTGAAAAATACTAGTTTTAAATTTAATATGGATGGAATTTGAAAGGTTTATCTTGAATAATTTATGGGATTTTTCAAGGGACTTTAATTTTGATAATTCTAGTTTATTGGTATTTTATTCGATGTTTTTAGATGGAATTGTCCTTATATTAATTTTTGGACATTAGCATTGGATATTTATCATTTAATTTTGGGGAATGCCTCCAATTGTCATGATTCATGTCTTTAGGATGCAATGGATTTAGTGATCCAGTCTTAAGAAAATTTGGGATGTTTTCTAGTCTGGTTTTCTCTATGTAGTTTGGAGATTGTTATGTGGTTGGTTATTGAAAAAGGTTCCTCATGATTCCCATTTTGAGTGTTTAGGAATGTGTTGGTTTAAAGACATCCTCACACATTATAGAAAATATGATGTCATTTGTTCTACCATTTTATATTAGTTCTAAATGATGGAGATACTTAGGTTAGGTCTCCATCTCCTTAAATCTATTGATTGGTTGTAGAGAGGATATATTTTTAGGATGTTCCATGTTTTCTAGGGTTCTTCTGGTTATTGGAGGACATGTCTTTTACCTTGATGAATGACTTTAGAATTCACTTTATGTTTTCATCTACTTTGAACTGCATTATAAATATACCTTATATAGATTTTTGTGTTGTGTTTGTGGATAAAATTAACGAAGTATTATTTTTAGTAATTTAGATGAAGGAGGTCCCCAATTTTGGTTAATTGTGTCTTTACCACAACCAAGACAACAACCCGGTCAGTGGGTGTGGTGAAGGTAGTGCTTATCCTAGGAGGGCCATGCCCAAAGCATTGGTCATTTTGAAGAGGAACTGTCCAAAAATGGGAAACTAAAAAGGGACCAAACCCATGGTATTCCTAAAGTTATCACCTTAGTATACCTATCCAATATAGGTAATATTGGAGACTATGCTCATTTTGGAGGTGTTTTTGGTTGAAAAAGTGGGTTCTATCAGGAAGTTATACCCATGGTTCTGGGAATGTTGGAGGAAAATGGATAATATGTGTGCACTAGGCTAGAAAGAGGAAGACATATTTTAAATTTTACTCTACATTAAAGGCCAACGGTTTTATTAGGAAAGAAAAGCAATACCGCATTATTGAACTTTTCATGGTGGATTTTTACTCACCATGTGATCCACAAGGAGTAATACTATGTCCATTTCAAAGTTCATGGATTGGATCAAGGATGCATATATAAAATGATTCAGTGGGAGGATATTCCCATGGTACTGGTTATATAAAGAAAAAATGGTTAGATTTTGTTCCCCGTAGAATGGTGAGATCCATTTTGGCATTTGAATTTATAAATCTAGAAAAAACGCAAGGAATTGACTCTTAGATTTGATGGAAGTTGTAACCACCACTTAATGGATAGTTTCAAGTTGGGTTTAAAATTACTTTAATATATGAATTCAAGGGATGAAGGACACATACAAAAAAGTATGTATTTAAAAATAGGATAAGAGATAAGGGTAGAGATAGAGATATACTACATTATTTTGAATAATCAGAAGGGTAGAAGAATTGGGAGTATTATATATCTCATCTGGAAGGATGAAAATAAAAGAAGATTATTTTCCATGTGTTCCATTCTATAATATGAAGTTATAAATATATTCTCTTAAGATAAACATAATTGTTTGTGTATGATATTATTGTCTTCATATGGAGAAGAATAATAATGTCAATAAGCGCATCAGTGAGTTTCATGTTGAAGGAGGACAATGTTTTCTCTAATTGATCATGATAGTAAATCAGAAGGGTCAATGATATTTCTCCAGACTTTTACTTGTAAAGTAGTGAGATTTTATTGACTTTGGTGAATAGGTGAATTTTTATGCATGATCCTTGTATATGGCCCAGTAAAAATTAACCAAGTAAAATCCCTCATGTCATTTATTACATTTATCACTTATTGAGAGAAAAAATATAGATAAATCTAAGTGTTAATAAAGGTGAGAGAATAATATCATCATTCAAGGAGGAATTATTTTAAGCTTCTATACCCGAATTCCCCTCCCCCACTACCCCCTTAGGGTTCAATCCTTTATAAGGATCTTACAAGTAGTATCAAAAGGGGTGTATGTTCTTTTTCTATCATGAAAACATGGATATGATTTTCAACCACAAAGGTATTCTAATCTTTGAAGGTAGTAATTTAAAATTTCGGAAAGGTTGGATGAAATACTATTGTATATATTTGGGTATGGAAATATATACATGATCCATCAATGGAATCACTACTAATATAGTGTGGAACATGGATGTAGAAAGATCATCGAGAATTGGATGCAAATAGAAAATCAAAAAATTTCTTGGGAAGTCCACTAGTCAATAACATTTTCAAAAAGGTAATGTTATGAAAACCTGCGCATGTTATGTGGGGAAAACTGATAAATATTTATAAATTATATTCGAAGGTTTTAGAGACAAAGTATTAGGTTCATTGAAAAAAATATGAAGATTTGATAATAAATTTAGATTAGATTTTTATGCCTCTTTGATCATCTAAATATTCTTTTTGAGGATATTCTAGGCCTTGGTGAAGATATAAAATATTAAAAGATAATGAATAGGATTATAGGAAGATTCCCTTTATAAAGACCCTGACCCTAGTAGTCCAGAGTCCCTGGTTACTTTATTATATTGGCATATGATACAATGAATTTCATCCCAAAGGACCTAATAGTTTTTTAGTATTGGTAATGTAGATACATATTTTAAATTTACATTATATTTAAAACACAAAATATAAAAAAAATCTTTGAGAACACCTTTATTCCCCTTTTCACATCCTTGTATATCAATCATGAAAAACATCATGGTATTCTGAGGAAAATATAACATAATAAAGGGGTTAGATAACATGCTTAGTAAGGGTAAGCATATAGAAAACTCTATCATGAATAAATAAGCATAATAAATATGGAAAAGAAAATATCCAAAACACATTCCATTTAATCAATAAACATAGCATAATATGGTGGAAATGAATGATGATAAAATAAATAATTATAAATAATCACATGAGATTAAAACTTATCCATGGATATTCAAAATAATAAAATAATCACATGGACACCAATAACTAATCTCATAACAAGGGAATTACTAATTTCAAACATCTAAAATATATTGTCAATACCTTTCATAATATAGTTTAAATCTATGGGTGGAAACCTATCAAATTTTGGCAACTAATTTTTCTCATGAGACTTTTAGATACATTAAGGGGATATCTATAACCATCCCCTAACCATTACATACCAATTCCAACAAATTCCCTAAATAAAGGGGGTGAAACATAATGAACATAAACATTCGTATTTATAAACTAAAATAATAAAAGTTAATACTTACCCCAATCAAATAAACATAATAATAAACCGTCATAATTAATATGGAGAATGGTAATAAAATTTAACATCCTTAGTCAAACTAATCATAAACCATCCAAATAAATAATAAGGATTATATCAGTACAATATACCCAGAGTGGAGCATAAGTTAAATTAAGTGTTTATGTCATTGATAAATATAAATACCATAAAAATATCCTTAAAATATTATTTAGGAAGATAACCTTTAAATTATTAAAGTCAACTTTTAATAAAAAAATTTCACAAACCATTTTGAAAATACCATTATTTGAAAATAAAATTTGGAAATTTTGAAGGAATTTTTAAAACATTTATTGTTCTTGGTGGTGGAATATTATGGTCATGTCGTACACATTAAAATAATTATTAATTTTTCATTTTAGATTAAATAAAAATGGGGGATTATTTAAAAAATGATGTGAAGATTCCACTCAAAAATAAATAAAAACAAACAAACATGGTTAAAATTTTATTTAACAAATAATTTTGATTATTTTTAAAATATTTTTAACACATTATTATAAAAAAATTGGAAGAAAATAGCTTTTCAACAAAAGAGAACAATAAAGTCGTATTTTCTTTAAAACAATTCTCAGTCATTTTAAATACCAAAGAGATAGAAAATTATACTATTTAATTAAAAATTTCATGAATAAACATAGTATAATAAAATATATTTATTTTAATGTATAAAAATCAATTAATTTCCCCAATGTATACTTAATGAAATACAATCCCGAATAATGATGAGATTGTGAAATAAACCATTACTACTTTGTTAAATTTTGAATCATAATCCCCATTAAATAAATAAAATAAAATGAAACATTAAAATCTATGAATATAAATATATTCATGATATAACATATCAAATGTGGAATTTTTTACATTACACAAAATAATAAGTAGTGGATATGATGTACGTCTCATAGAAGTAAAAGTGAGACGATGAAACCCTTACAACTATTGTAAAAGTTGAATCATATGCCCCATGAAAAAAATAAAATAAAATGAAACAGAAAATAACATAAATATAAATATATTCATGATATAAAATATAATATTATTAGTATATATGTCCCATATTTTAATAATTTGTGAATATGGTGTTCGTCTCACAAAAGTAAAAGTGAGACGAGAAAACATTTACCTCGTGTTTCACTTCATTCGTTCATGTATAGACCTCATTCATAATAAATATTGGTTTTTTATAAATATATTATAGAACCATAATAATATATCTCATACCATTTATGATTTAATTATATTATTTTATCACCCTCTTATTAATAGTTTTTTGTTAAAATCATTATTTCATGTGATAATTTCTTCGTTTTTCATGTATGTTTTAGTTAAGTAATTATGGTACTTATAATTTGATCATGGTTACATCAGATATAGAATTCTAAACATGATATAAATATTATATATATTCATTATATGTGTATTTATAGTAATATATAAAATTTATAGATAGAAAATGGATTACATCATTCATGGAGATGGTATGTCGTATGTACGCATGAACGATGTTTCCATTTTTCTCAAAGAATCGAACAAAAGAAAAAAAAATTGACTTTAAAGAATAATAATTATTTCATATATAAAATTTAAATTAATAAAAAAATATTTATTATTATCCATATGAAAATAAATTGAAAACAATTTCACATTACTATGTGGAGACGGTAGTCCAGACAAACGCATGAGTGAAATTATTATTTTCAATCAGATTAGAAGAAAATAAGTTAGATGTGATATTATATTTAAATAAGTATTTTTATATCATAAATATAAAATATATTCATTAACTTTAACCTTACTACCTTTCATTTAAAAGGTAAGAAAAAACAAATCACATCACTTCATAAGGAGGTAGTTTGTCGTACGCATGAGTGGCGTTATCATATCCCCCGTAAAATGGAAAGTAAGAAGGTATTTGTGATATAATAATTTTATAAGAATAATAATTTCATAAATATAATATAAATTTAAAAATCCATCATTATATATATCTTTAAAATGTTGTCATCGAAAATGAATTACTTCGGTTTGCGAGGCAGTAGGCCATTATACACAAGATCAATAGTTTTGTTTCCCATTTAATGGAAGTGTAAATAGATATAGGTAATGACATTAAAATAATAACATATCATATATATGAGATAATATTTTTATTATATTATTATAGTTTAAGATTTTTTTAAGTGGTTGGGAGAAGAAATAAAACAATTACACACGTTTAAGAATTTTACATTTTCTTCAGAGAGCCTCTTTATGTTTATACCTAAATCCTTATTAGGGGGGATTCTTAATAAAAATAAGTCATGTAGGATATGGGAGAGTAAAGAATGTATTTTTATTTTTATTGTCCAATCTAAATGGTTTTCGAAGTGTCAATATGTGAGGATAATGGGTATCCTTTTATAAGTGGTGGAGATGACACATATCGAGGTTTTAAAAAGATAAAGTGATACCCATATTTTTTTTTCAAGACACAAGACAAAAAATGGGTCATTACCAAACATTATATATTTTAGGTTCTAAATATGGCCACAAAATGGGGTTTTTACAAGTTTTAGGTGATTATTTAACCATTATCTTCTTATTTTAACCCCCCCAGTAATCCCATTTTTACCTTAACTGTGGAAATTAATTGTTAATATTTTCACTATTAATTATGGTCCAAAATTAAGTTTAATGTATTAGATTATATAAATTATTCTTATTTCAAATATGGAATCCATTTTTTTTAAATTCAATTCATAGAAGTGGTAGAATTTAATTTAAAATTAAATAATATATGTGATAAAAGAGTGGTTTTCCAAAGAGAACATTCTCATAAGTATAGAATGTTTTAATATCATAATTAAAAATTAAATCAATTAAAATGACATAAATTAAATATATTATAATATAATTCAAATATCTTTAATTTCAATAAATTAAAAATATAATTTATATTTTTAAATAATTGAAATAGAAATGCAATTTTCAATAAAAACGTATTTTAGTAACCATAAAAAATTAATATATTCAAGAAAATCCAAAAACATTACCCAAAGATAATTTTGACATGTAGATTTCAAAAAATAATTTTAATTTTCCAAATAATTTTTTTTATTAATTGTAAAAATAATTTTAAATTATGTGCACAAATAATTAATAAGATTCCTTTTTGAAAAAATATAGTTTTTCATAAAACATTTATTTTTCTTTAAAATGAATATTATTTTTATTTATAATAAATAGATAACCAATAAACATGTGAAAACCATATATTTTTTCATAATTTATTTATTCTTATTCATACCTATCAAGTTAATGACTATATTATAAGTTTCAATATTAAATAATATTTTAATAAAGTATCACATTTTGTTTCTATCCAGTGTTGTGTGAATCACAAGATATCAAATAGATTTAATTTATTTAAAAATAAATATATCATAAAGACTTAGGGTGTTATATTCTATTATAAGATTAGTGTTTCATTTCTTACACTCTATCTAACATTATGTTTTTATTTTAAAATATCAAGGTGTTACATTCTACCCCCTTAAATAAATTTTGTCCTCACAATTTAATCTTGATCTTAATTCTAAAGGGTTTTACATTTTAAAATAAATTTATTGGAAACCCAAATCATAAAACGGGTTAATAAAACGTCCTCTTAATAAGAGAGAAATGGAAGTATGAAGTTCATCAAAAATAACACATTACTTGGTTTCTAAGTAAGATAACATTGGTGGTAAATGAAAACATTGATATGGAAGAGAATAATAATGCCCATGGATTAATAGAGAGTGATAGACAACATAGTCATGAGAAATTTAACCACCAACAAAATAATAAATATGTAATGAGTTAAAGGACCATTGATTAAATATAAATAAATGTATATGGGAAAGAAATTATCAATATATTTTTCATAAATTTGAGGGATTTTGTTACCATTATGATATAGAACACCAGAAAATAAACTTATACTTTTTATTATTTAGTTGTGTTTCGATAAATTATTACTTCATCTATTACTACAAGAAATGAATATATAATAGGAATTTTTATTCCTAAAGCACTAAAATTTACATTTAATAGATAATTATCTAAATAAAATAATTAATACTCATTCATCATGTATCTAGATATTTTCTCAGAGCAAAATGGGTAGAAAAAGTTATCCAATAATGCTCAAAGTTCAATTTAATCTATTCCATAAATAGTTAGCCATAAGTATCGTACAAAGATGGTTCAAAAAATTTATGAGGAATGTTACTAAATAAAAATTATATTCCCCATACAATATTAAGTGTCTCTTAATGTCACATTAAAAATATTTGAATACCATGATCACCATAAAAACTTAATCAAAACAATCATGCTTCTAAAAATAAAATCTCAGGTTGTCGAATATATTCTAGAAATCCAAACGTGTAGTATATTATAGAGAATATGACATAATCCATAAAATGACTAACTAAATTCATGGTCACCAATAATATCATATAAAAGTATCTTTATATTTATTATATAAACATCAATCACATATTAAGGTTTATTTTCCCTCAATCATGTATTTTCTAAAAAGACCAATTTCTACTAAATCACTTTTCATTGTTATTTGTACAATTCAACATATGATTCTAAATAATTAAAGAAAAAGTATTATATTACAATACTTATAAATTTTATAATTAACATAAACAAAATATCATTGATAATAATACTCCTAGAAAATAATTATTTTATCCAAATACAAGCACATTAATCATTTCACTTCATCTTTAGTAATAGTATAATCTTACCCATGATCCCTTAGTTTCTTATAAGGTATATTCCCTAGATGATTTGGGATTCATTTTCATAGTTACAAGTCTCCTTGCAGTTTAAGAATTGAATATTCAAAACTTATTTCTTCCCTTACAATCACAATCATGGTGGCCTTAATCTCCACACCTATAAAAAACTCTCATTCCCTTCAAACAAGTACCAAGGTGTTTTTTCTATAATTTTCAAATCAGGGAAATTATTCTTTTCCTTCTTCCCTCAATCCATATTTTTCTATATTATCATATTATTATTTTACTTACCTTAAAATCCATAAGACTTGGATATTATTTCTCTATGTTGATACCACAACATACTATGTTCTTATATGATGAGAAAGTTTGTGAAACTAGTGACCATCGAGGAATTGGATTACTTGCATCAAATAAATTGTTAATATTTATCTTTGAATTATGTATGTATTCCATTGCATGACTTTATAACCTTGTAAAGTTGGATTCATATTTGGAAACATTATAATCTTTCATTTGTATTAGATTAAATAATTCTCTATCCATTACCTCTTGTTGCTTTTGAGGAAAATACTTTTCCAAGAAGAGTACCTTAAAATCCTTCCATTACATGTTTCATATTTCTTCTTCATCCTTAGTGTTTTGAATCAATGACCACCATTAATCTGCATATCTTAAGAGATAATAAACTGTAATGAAAACTTTATCCCTTTCATTACTAGCAAGAGTGAGAAATATCTTCTATAAGGAACTTTTTCATTTCTTAGCTAGAAACTCATTTATAGTTCTATTAAATTACAGAGGATTCTAATTCCTGAAGTAGTCTAACATTATTGCAACACATTGTGAATAAATGTTCTAATCCATACACGAAAGGTTATTGCTCATAGCATGGTCCATCTACCCCCAATATTTTTATAATTTGGCCAATTCCAACTACATATTTAGCTCCATCTATATTATATTTTACATGAGGGAAATCTCTTCATAGAGTACATTCATTGATACAGTTCTCATTCCATTTTCTAGGTTCCATATAAAAACAATATCATACACTATATTATATCATAACATTATAAAACATAATTTATAATCCCAAAAGTAGTGGAAACTTATCATAAATTGATAAATTTATGCATGGATGATCTCATAAATATAAACATGGTTTATTTGGATATTTTTAAAATCATAAAATATTTTCAAATACTTCATAAAAGTTTGTCAATAAATCATGAATTAACCCAAGCATAGCCTCTAGGAGTGTCAAACCATGTGATTACTAAGTCCTATTATAGTGTACCAAGTAGCACTTGAGTCAAGCTCGATGTTCCTTTTTCATATTTATTACCCCTAGGTTCATTTTTCCTAGAATCATATCTACGTATAGTATCCAGAGAGGGTTGTATTTCTAGGAAAACCACATAATCTCTTCCATAATAAAACATTAGTATTTTACATATACTTACAATCATCTTTAAAGTATTTCACAGGGTTGTATTACTTAATCTTTTTGTCCAAAATCATGTTCCCAAGGTTTCTACTAAACAAACTCTCATACTGACTATAATAACCCCAACCATAATAGCCTAGAGTAGGTGGTTACGTTGATAATTAGAATAAGATATAATGTATCACATCCTGAAAGACTGAATAGTTTATAATTCTTAGGAAACTATATTAATATTTTAAATTTAAATTATATTTTAAAACATAAAATACATAAATTTTAATCATTGAGAACACCAATATTCCCCTTTTCATATCTCTGTAAATCAACCATAAAAAACTTATATCCTGGATAAAATAAAACTTAAGAAATGGGTGAGCTCAGATGATCAGTAAGGGTAAGAATACAACATAATCTATCATGACTAAATAATCATAATTTATATGGTAAGGTAAATAACTAAAACACATGCCATTTAATCAACCAAACTGAGCATAATATGGTAAAAATAAATGATGATCAAATAAATCCATAAAAATAATCACTTGATATTGAAACTTGACCATTGATATTCTAACTAATAAAAAAATAATATAGATATAAATAACTAATCTGATAATGAGGTAATTCACAATGCCATACATCTTAAACATACATTCAAGACCTTTGATGAGATAGTTTATATTTTTGGGTAGAAACTTGTCTAATTTGACCAATTGAGTTGTCTCATGAGACCTGTCGATACATCGAGGGGTTATCTATAACCGATACCCACCCATAACTTACTAATTTTAACGCATTTCTCAAATGACAGGGGTTAAACATAAAAAATATAAACATTTTTATTGAAAAACTAACATACAAAATGTTAATACTTACCCCAATCAAATTAAACATAATCATAAAGTATGAAAAGTAATATGGTGAATGGTAATAAAATTGTAAAACTTCAGTCAAAATAATCATAAAACATAGAAATAAATAATATATATAATATTAATACCACATATCCCTATTAGATCCCAAGAATAATAAAGTGTATGTTTTTGATAAATAGAAATACCATAAAAATATCCTTAAAAATATTCTTGAGGAAAATAATCTTTTCATTATAAAAATTATCTTTTAAAAATAAAAGTTCACAAAACATTTTGAAAATAAATTTTCTTTAAAATAACCTTTCAAACTTATAATGTAATCTTTAAAACATTAATTTTTCATAATGGTTGAAAATTATGTTCATGTCGTGCACATTAAAACAAATATTCCTTTCAAATTTTTAATAAAGTTAAAAAAATAATTTTACCTTATTATATAATATAAATTATTATTATTCCAAATATGGATTAAATTTCTTCAAATTCAATTCATATACATGTCAGAATAAAATTTAAAATTAAACTATAGAGGCAATGAAAGAGTGTTTTTCTGAAAATAAAATTATCATAATTATAGAATTTTTAAATATAAATATTCAATATTAAATTGGTTTCATTAACATATATTAGTTATATTATAAATTAATTGAATAAATTTTACATTAAAACCAATTTAAAATATAAATTTCCTTTTCAAATAATTTAAATAAAATGGTGGGTTTCAATAAAAATCAATATTTTCACAATTCATCAAAGAATTAATATTTTTAGAAACATTAACAAAATTCACATAAAGATAATTTAGATATGTATATTTCATAAATGAAGTTTATTTTTACAAAAAAAATTAAAAATTTTAAAAATTAATTTTAAATTATTTGCGTGAAGCATGAATAAAACACCTTTTATAAAAAATGCAATTTCTAGATTACATTTCTTTTACAGTAAAATGTTTTTTATTTTTATTTCTAATCAATAAATAACCAATTAACATGTGAAAACTATATATGGTTCATAATTTATTTATTCTTGTTCGTACCTTTCAATTTAATGGCTTGGTTATAATGAATGTGTCTAAATAATATTCTAATAGAGTATCGTATTTCATCTAAATTTGATGTTAATGGTATCATAACCTATCAAATACATGGAATTTGTTTAAAAATAAATATACTATAAAGTATCAGGGTGTTATATATTATTACAATCTTTTTTTGTGTGTCATATACTCTATTAAAAATGTCGTTCCTATTTTAAAAGCTTGAGCTGTTAAACCTTCTTTTTCTCAGTGAAAAAGTATCAGTTCTGGATGATAAATATATGAAATAGATTTTTCATGATATTTTAAACAGTGATATTGTGGATTATGATATGAGAAATGGAAAAAATAATTCAATAATGAAAGAAGTTCCCATGAGGTGGCCTTTAATTCCTTAAATAATCTCTCAAATAAAGAGATTCCAGAATTTAATGTAGTTGATGAGGTTATTTCATTCCAACCCTCTAATTTTAAGAGATAAAGAGGAATATTTAAGGGAAATCTCTCTATTGTTTCCTTAAAATATATAATGGTGGGAAACCTTGTAGCTAAATGACCCTATAAATATCAATATCAAAAAGTTGAAAATGAATATATGCATCCCATTAAAATTTCAGATGATGTAAAACATACAAATAATTCTCATTATAGATCACTTAAAAATATAAGTTTCTCTCTATATAAGAAAATATTTTTGAATAAGTGAATATTAGTCATAAATTATGAGATTTAGTTCAATGGTAATAATGAAGATCTTGACTAAATAAGGAAAAATGATACATGGGATGTTGTTCATTGGAAAAGTAATTTTATTAGCACAAAGTGGGTGTTCCAAAAATAAAATCAATGAATATGTAAAGGTTATTCAAAAAAATATTTTATTTTATGAAAGGGGTATTCCAAAATTGAAGTAATGGATTTTAAAGAGACATTTTCACTAGTGGAATGACTTGAAACAATAAGACTATTCTTGGACCCGAAGGTGAAGAAGGGATTCAAGGTGTACCAAATAGATGATAAATCAGCCTTTATCAATGGGATATTTAAAAGAGAAGTATACATTGAGAAATTAGTTGGATTTATCATTGATAATGATGAAATAAATTATAACAGTTTAAGATGGAATTGTATAGTCCAAAGAAAGCATCGAGAGCTTGGTACTCAAGTATGGATGGATATTTAAAGAATCTTGGACATCAAATGGAAGGGGTTGATCAACGACTCTATATCAAGAAATAAAATGACCAATGTAAGATGATTATTATTTATATGTATGATATTATATTTGGAGGATATGATGATATCTAGTGAAATAAAGTTTCATATTTCATGACATGTGAATTTGAGATATCAATTATTGGTCACTGGTAATTTTTCCTTGTCTTATAGGTGATTTAAAGAAATGATAGGATATTTATATCTCAAATAAAATATGAAATGTATTTTGTAGAAAAAAAATTATATGGATGGTTCGAGTCTAATGGAAAATCTAGTTAAGTCTTGGAAAAATTATACAAATATGAAAATGGTAAAGAGGTTGATGTCAAACATTATAGAAAATTTATAGAAAATTTTCTCTATTTTAATTCCACTCAACTAGTAATTATATTTACCATATTTCAAGATAAAATATATCAAAGTTTTATGAAATAAATTCATATGAAATCTATGAAAAATATAATTCACTATGTAAATCACATGTTGGAATATGGGTTGTTATACAACAAAAACTCATATTAGCAATTGTTAGGATATTCAAATTTTGGTTGAACTAGTTTTTAAACGATCAAAAATTAACTTCATGTCATTATTTATATCTTGGGAGATCATTTATGTCATGGAAAATAAATAATTAGGATTTCGTATCTTTTAGTACTATGGAATCCAAGTACATTGTTGCTACTCAAGTATACACCCGATTGTTATGGATTAAACAAAAACAAGATGATGTGGGTGTTGAAGTGGCTTCCCCTATTACAATTCTATATGATAATTTGAGTGCAATAAATTTTAGAAAAAAAATCTCATCACTTAGGGACAAAAAATATTGAGATTAAATATCATTTCATAAAAGAGAAGGTGGATCAATAAATTTTGATATTGGAGTATGTGTCAACTCAAGATCTAGTCACGGACCTTATGAAAAAGGAACTACCCAAAATATATTTTGAAAAGTATTGGTTGGCTCTTAGAGTCCAACCAAATCCATATCACTAGATGAATCATGAAAGAACCCCCCACTCCCTATGGATTCTCTCATGAGAAATGTATGTCTTATCACCTCAATTTTTTTTGGATTTATAACCCACTCTTATGAAATTTTAATATTATTGATCTCTTTGGGATTGTTTACAAAGGAGGAGAAATATACAAGTGTGTTTGGAAGGGAGATAAGTTATTTAAATGGGGGATATTTCAATGTAAAATCAAGGATAGTTTTATATTTGTTCAAATATAATTCAAGGTATGTGTTCATGATTTTTTTTATGAAATTATTTTTTCTCATAGAAATAATATTTCACAGGAGATTATAATTGATGATTAGTGTCTCATTGGAAATGTTTATGAAATTGGTGGTTCTTAGAGTATCTGGAGTATTGTAAAAAACACAAATGGGGATACTATTATAAAAAATCACTTATAAAGATTTTTAGGTTGTTTTTGTTGATGAGATTAATGAAGTTTTTTTGTTGTAAAATCAAATGAAGGATGTTATCATTATTAGTTAAGAAGGGCTTCACCACGACCATGATCATGCCCTTGTAATTGGGTAGGGTGTTGGTGATGGTCATTCAAGGATAACCGCACACATAAAATTAGGAATACTGAAGATAAACTATCATAAATGGGAATATAAGAAGATATTATACCCTTGGTGGTCCCCATGGTGGAATATTAGTATATCTATCCAACACAAGCATTATAAGAGACCACACCCATTTTGGAGGTTTTCATGGTTGACAGTTGGACCGGAAGTGTGAAACATCTTTTAGTAGGAGGTTATACCCTTGGTTATGGACATGTTATGGGAAAATGGTGAATAGATGTGCAATAAGAAGTGGAAAGTAATATGTACTCAATATTTTTTTTCCTTATCAAAGGAATATACTTTTAAAAGGACAACATGGAAAAGACTGCATTTTTTTGATTAGTTTGGTGGATTTTTGTTTTCCATGTGAGATATAGAGATATAATCTATAAAAGTTTCAGATAATATGGATCATAACAAGGATAACTATGTGAAATAGCTTTATTGGGAGTTCATAGTCATGGTTATAGGCATGTTAAGGAAAAATAATAAGATGTCTCATACCACGTCATGATGAGAATTGGTTCTTCATTCAAATTTGAAGGTCTGAAAAAATGAGTAGAATTGAATCTTATCTTTGATGATAGTTGAAAACACCACTTAATATATGGTTTAATGATAGTTGTATAAGGCCTTTAATATATGAATTCAATGGATAAAGGACACAAACATCAAGTAAAGTATTTAAGAAGGGATAAATAATTTCAGTTAGAGATAGATATTTATTTTATGATTTTGAAGAATCATAAGGGAAGATGAATATTGATTATTCCATATCTCATATAGATGTTGGAAGTCCAAAGAAGATTCTTTTTTAGGAGTTCCATTATCATGTTGGGGTTGAAATTGTATGTTCAGAAGAGAAACATCATTATTCGTGTGTGTTTTTATTATTTTCATGTGGAGAAGAATAATAATGTCAACAAGCGTATCAGTGAGTTCATTATTGAAGGAGGAAAGTGAGTTCTCTAATTGTTCATGGTAGTGAACTAGGTGGGTCGGTGAGACTACTCCAAACTTGTACTTAAAAATAAGTAAGTTTTTATTAAATTTTTTGGATATGTACATTGTCATGTATACTTCTTTGATGTAGATCAGTAATGGTAAACCAAGTAAAATAATTCATGTAATTTACTACTTTAATCGATTATTGAGAGGAATGATAGAGAGAAAAAAAGTGTTCATCAGGGTGAGAGAGTAATATCCTCATTCATGGAAGATTTTTTTTAAATTTATATACCCTAATTCACCCATCCCCTGCCCTATTAGGGTGTATTCCTCTATAAGAATCAAACAAAATAAGGCTTTATGGGGAGAAAACGTGACATAGTGAGAAGAATTGATACACCCATCATGACACTATATAATATATAATATATTTATTTTTTTTATTTTGAGTTAATTTATGTTCTAATAATTTTTAATTTAGAAAATAAAATTTTTGTAATTTTTTGGGTGTGACACTGGTTTTTTAATAGTTATGAGTAATAGTGTGGCAACCATTAATTTGGCTCTGTCCTTGGATAGTGTCATTTGGAACTGTTAGTGAATGCCCAATTAAACCATGTGGGGTCCTATGGGAAATAATGTAGGTGGGTTTTGGGAATCTAGTTCAGGTTGTATGGTCATCACATGGATTGGTAAACCATATGGATAAACCAGGTGATGTTCCCAGTTTTTAAAATTTTTGAAACTTCCAATTATTCCCATGTTTTTTAATAATTTTGAGCCTTCTCAACCTGCTCCCTTTTTCAAGTCTCGCCCCATTCTAATCCCCCTTAGCTCATGTTTCCTCACCTCCCCCAGATATCACACTTCTTGTTGATTCAACATTATTTATCTATGATTTAGGGCGGAATCTTCTAGGTAATATCCCTTTTTCCATTTCTTCTCAATTTAATCGTGGTTTTCTTCCTCTCATTTAAATTAAAATGATTTTTCTAAATCCTAGTGTTTTCCCCGTATTTTTATTATTCTTCTATTGTTAGGGTGTACGATCTTGATTTTAGTTACCCTTCAACTAATATTGAAATCTTTTAGCCATTTTTCATTGATTTGAGGTAGGTTTTCTCCATGCCTAATATTTTAAGTTTAGAACTATTGACGTCTTTGATTATATATTACAATTTTAATTCACTAATGGTGGTATTTTATTTTTAGGAAATAAATTGTGTTTCTTCATTTTTTCAGGGAATGTTCATAGTTTTCACACATTAAATGTTGGTTTTAAATTTGTTTTAATAAACCATATAAACCATGTTTTTTTTCAAAATTTAATAAAAGACCATTATTAGTGGGTTATAAAATTAAAAAGGGTGTTCAGTTTTTAAAATGAATTATAATAGGTTTTACTTAGAATTTCAAGTGTCTCTTAGAAATTGTAAGTATTAATAAAGTGATTTAAAGGACTTTCTTTTTTGAATAATGGATTTAATTGGAATTTTATATGGTGATTAAAATTCCATGCTTTTAAAAAAATTATATGGATTCCAACTAGTTAAAAAAGAGGCCAAGAAGGCTTGTTTTTTGTTAAAGTGATGTTTAAATCATGTTTACCCAGTTAGGGTCATGAATTAGTTTTAATGTGGTTTTGGGACATTATTTGATTTTCCAAAATTTTTTGGATAAAGAGGGTGTATATTTGAATGTATTTCAATGTTTTTAAATGTTTTATTTTAAAGGATATTTAAAATGAGATTTCAAGTGGTTTTTCAAAAGAGGTTGAAATGGATCGGGATTCTGAGAGTTATGATTTAAAAACCTGTTTGTAACTTTTAATGATTTTTATAAAGTGTATGATACCCTTATTTAATTCGATGTGATTATTGTACCCATTGTATATTATATTCTCTTGGGAGATTTGTGTAATTTTTTGTTCATAATATGATGCTTATAAATGGATGTGATTATGAATTTATCATGTGAGGGTGAAGGAGGTGATGTGTGAGTGACTTTTAAATGATTTATACTTATTATATGTTATTATTGATTGTTCACCTCTATTGGACTTATCATGGGAGTCCTAAGTAGATAGTAGGAGGATTTCATGAGAGAAATCCCTAGTGTGCAGTAGAGGAATACCTATGGAATGTTTCCCAGCTAGACCAAGCTAGTAACCATTCTTATCCCATCATAGCAAAGGATCTCGTGAGACATTTATTTTAGGATGCTTTGATGGGACTATAGGGGGAAATGGATAGGTTCAACGGTATTTCTCTAGGTTCGTTGTTGTGATTTTAGGTTTATATTAATATAGCCTTATGATGTTTCCCATGATGGTAGATCTAGTTTTAGTATGAAAAGGTGGTTTCTATTGTTCTTTATCATGTCCATTTTATATATCTTAGCATGTTTAAGATGTGTGGGATCCTATTTTAACGTTTTCTATTTTTATGCATGGGTTTTCATTTTTAATTTACTTTTAAATTGTTTTAAAATAATAATTTTTAAAAATATAAAAAGTTGTGTTTTTTGAAAATGTATTTCATTAAATATTTGTAAAAGGAGGAAGAAATGGTATATTTTGAGAATGAATTTTAAACATCCTATTTTATTTTTTAAGAGTTTTAAAGAAAAGTTTTAATTTATGGATTGGAATGAAAATTATGGTTTTAGTCCTATAAGCTTCACCACTTTTTAATGGTTTTTACCCTAGTTTGGTAAATGGTTTTATTCCCACCCTTCTTATCAATATTTAAAGAAGGGTTACATATTAAAAAGGGATTTCTGAAATTATATTTGGTTTTATATAAAGTGTATGTGAGAAAACCTTTTCTATTTATATTAAAAATATGTTGAAAGAGAATCTTTAATTATTGTTTTGGCATGTGGTAGGGTGGGTTGTGACCTATATAGTATTTTTATACTAGATTCTATATTATATTCTGGATTTAGTTTTTTGGTTCATATTTTGTTTGATCTTATAGAGTAGATTGATTTGGGTTTTTAGAGGTTAGTTATTTGTTCTAGTTTATTTATTTTACCATAATAATCTGGAAAATTAGGCCTTCATTACTTTTAGTTATCATTATTGGAGTTTCATTATATCTATGGAGGTCGTAGTGGGACACAATGATAGTTATAGTTGAGGGGGTTTGATGGTGAGAGGAGGGATTACATTTATTTAAACTTCTTAAACTATTATATCTACTTGATTATTTTTGTATGTCTAATTTTATTATAGAAATATGAATTAGAGATGTTTAATGATATATTTTCAGGGAGAATATCTATTAATATTTAACTATTATTTAAGGTATAAACCATTTTCATGTGTTTTTGTTTAATTCTCATTTACTGGTTATCAGACTATTGGGATTAAGAACATATATCGAGCCAGTGGTGGATCAGGTCGAGTATTAATATAGATCGAAGCACAGGTTGGTTTATTACAAGAAGGTACACTATATTTCAATGAGTGTATCTCTACCTACATATAAAAATAATCATTATTTCATCACAACACTATAGTATGTTTTATTATTTAGATAGTTTGGCTCAATTCATTGAAACATACAAACAAAAATTAATTTTTTACAAACCTAACTTCAAAAAAATATTAAAGTTAGTCAAAAAAAGTAGTGTATTGTTATTTTAAAAATATAGGATTATAAGATTTGTTTGACTAAAAAATCACCTAATTTTTGAAAATCACAAGATACAAATGAAAAAGGTAAGTTAAAAAAAATCTTATTGTATCATCTAATAAATATTCTCTTGAATATAACATCTATGAGACTAAAATATACCCTTTAAGAAACACATTGTCTTAGTAACAACAAATCAACCCCATAAACCCCCCCCCCCCCCAAGTAATTCTCCTACATAATAAAAGAAAATAAAACATTGAACTAATTTGGATGATTTCAATCCCAATAATTTTTATAAATATTACTAATTTTTGAGATATAAAATGAATTCATAAGAGTAAACTTCTCTTCAGAACTTTAATTTTATCACTTTATGGTGAAAGTCTCTCACTTAAACATCATAAGTAAAGAGAAACAAATTTCTCTCCCTTTGGAATTAGAAAAAATAAAAAAGGGGTCATTGAAAATAATTAATGGTGGATAAGAACAAAAGGATTGAACCTTCCATAAAATATTTTATAATTCCTATGAAAGATCTTATTATAATGATGATCATTTGGGATAATGTTTTAGATCAATTAAATTTTCTTTCATACAAAAAAATAGACCCATGCATCGGGATAACCAAAACAAATATCCATTTCTAAATGGTTAATCAGATATATATTTAATTTTAACAAAGTAATAAATCTTATATAAGGGTGAATATTAAGTAATAGTATTCAAATATAGATGTAACTTTAAAAATTACAAGAGTAATATAAGAAAATGTAAAATTAGCTAAAAATTCCCCAGATTAAACTCTATGAAATGTAAGTGTATAGGATATAATTTGTAAAATTAAACATTAGAGCATTATAGAATTAATAATATGTAATATATTTAGGCATAAGATTTCTATATGTAAGATATTCATATTAATAGTAAAAGATTTACTTAAAAAGGTCATAGAAATAAAATAGGGGGTCTTAATGAAAGAATAAAAACATGAAGTAAATGGTTCCTCTCAAATTTAAATTACCATTAAATTATACTAAAAGGGTAACTTTTTTAGGCATTGTTTTGGAATATGGTTAACGTATATCGAATAATTTATATTCAATTAAATTATTGATAATATAGGGTTCATGTGTAAAGATTCATCATGGTTTGAGATAAATAATGTCATACCCCTTTCTCATGGAGTTTTTTAATTTCAGGATATAGAGAAACAATTAGAAAAATTATGAATGCTTTGTGTTGATCATACTTAAATTCTATTTAATATATCAAAATATAGAAAATTTAAATGGTTTAGTAAAAATTTATGCAAGATAATTTATAGTTCTGGTAAACATGAGAGTAATATCTCCTTTTTTGTGTCTTCCCAAATAAAGTGGTGTATTATATCTATGTTATTAACTCATGAATGATGTGTTAGGTTTCTGGATAAAAATAATAATTTGTGTTATGAAAAATAATCAATGTTTAAGTAAAAATCCAACTGAAATCAATGAGTGTGTTGCATACACAAAAAATTGAGTGCAAAAACTTCCAGATGTCACATATTCATCTTCATAATTAGAAATTGAAACCAAATGTTGCTTCTTGTAAGACCATGAAACTAAGGATTTAACAATAAATAAAATTTTTAAAAGTAATCTTCTACTCCATTTTATAAACATCTAATTAAATATTAAAATAACTCTAAACAGTAAACTTTCATATAGAGTAATAAAAAAGTACAAGTTTTAAAGTCTCTTTAAGACAATGGAAGATCCATTTAACTACATTAAGATAATATTATTTTGGGTTTTCTTGGAACCTTTCAGAAAATCATACAAAGTACATAATGTCTAGTTGACTATCAATCAAGTAAATTAAACTTCTGATCACCCCTATAAACAATTTTTGATCAACAAAATTCTTGAATTCATTAAGGTCAAGTTTATAGGAGGTACTTACCAATGTTTTTATGATAGAGTTATTTTCATAACTAATTTTTTTTAGTAAATATATTATATACATATGTTTAATTAAGATAGTTCCTTATAATATTTTAGTTATTTGGAAGCTGAAATAGTACTTAATTTAACCCTCATACTCATCTCAAGTTCACTTTGTATAAGTTTTGAAAAACTATTTGTAAATATTTTTTGAGTTGAATCAAAAAATAATGTCATCCACATAGATTTTTATAATGATTATTTCATTAAAAAATATCTTTATAAAAAGTGTTAGGTCTATCATTCCTTTAATAAAATCATTTTGACTTAAAAATCTAGACAATCGATCATAATAGGATCTCAAGGCATGTTTATGTTCAAAATTTCCTTAGTTAGTACAAATACATGTCCTAGAAACTTTATGTCTTAAAAATAAGGAGGTTGTATTATATAAAATTTCTCTTAAACATATCCATTAAAAAGGGAACTATTTACTTCCATTTGAAATAAATTCAAGGTGAGATATTAAAGCTAGTAGAATATAGATGGACTCAAGCCTAGAAACTTGAGAAAAATATTCTCTATGGTTTATTTCATCTTGTTGATTATAACCATTAGCAATTATTCTATCTTTATTGCATAAACTAGTTCAAGTGTCATTGCACTTATTTCAAAATACTCACTTCACTCCCATAACTAAAAGATATCTAATGTTCTCAACCAATTTCCAAACCTTCTTCTGTTTGAAATAATTAAGCTCTTATTTCATAGAAACTATCCAAATATCCTCACCCAATGCATCATCTTGAGTTTTAGGTTCATATTAAGATAGTAATGAAATATTATCACATTTATTTCATAAGAAATTTTAGTTATAACTAGTTGATCTACATCACCAATGATATCATCACTAGGATAATTCTTTAAAATTGACTACTGTATATATAAAAAAGTAATATTATTCTTCATATATTGAATTATTAAATGTTGTCAAATAACTTTTGGTAGTATAAATTCTATTATATTAATTATTTATGTACATGATTAAACTTTTGATAATAAAACAAGAGGGATTAAAAAAATAAATACTATATAATTTGCATAATTCGATCGTTTAAACTTCATAAAAGGATCAGTATCATCAAAAATGACATGTGTTGTTTCTTCAATGGTATGGGTCCTTTTATTGAAAACATGATATGCCTTAATTGCAGGGGATTAACAAAAAAAATATTCCTTCATTTTGTGTTGAATCAAATGTATGAAAATTATCTTTAGTAATCATAATGAATACTTTGCAACCAGATGTTTTTAAGTAACTACATTTATGCTTTATACCATCCTATATTTCATAAGGCATTTTATAAAAACCTATAAAAAGTAAGACTTTACTTATAATATAAAAAGTATTACTAATTAATTCATAAAAAAAATACATAGTAATGTAATATTCACATATTAATGTCTTGGTAATATCCTAAAATGTTCTATAACATCTTTCAATTACACCATTATTTTATAGAGTTCTTAGTGATGATAAATTATGAGTAATGTATTATTCACAAAAAAAGTTTCAAATTTAGAATTTAAAAACTCTCTAGTATGATCACATTGGATAGTAAAAACTGTTAGATTTTTTCAATTTTGAAAAAAGTAGAGAATTTTATAAAATGTATATTTTTTTCTAATTTTAGAGCTAGAAAATAAACCCAAGTTTATTTAGTTTAACCATTATCTAAGACATACAGATAGTTTCTTTATATAATATTTTTAGTTTGTGTAGGGCTAAAAATATCCATGTGAATTGACTGGAAACATCTAAAATTTTACACTTCACCAATGGATTTAAAACTTGACTTATGTTTCTTATCATATTGGTAAGGATAGTATGGTTTAGAGGAATTAAACCTGAGTTCTCAAAGATACCTTACAATACCAATCCAAGAAATATTTCTAAATCTATGAACATTACAGTATCCTAGACTACAATTAAAAAGATAAGAATTATCCTCAACCACACTATGTTTGTAACACCCTGAGATTCCACGGTACTCTTCTCTTTGAATAATACAATAGCGTGTGTTGTACGCAACTTCGAGTTCTAACACACACCACAACCAATCAAAGTAGCCGTTATGAATAGTAATAACTAATTTTTAAAATTTTAGAAATTTTATCTCTCAAAATGGACTTCATTTTTGGATTTGTAATATCTAATTTAGCTTATGGTGAAATTTTGGTACTTTTCGGATAACTTTAATATTTTGATGAGTAGTGAAAATTACTAAATTTTAATTAAAAAGAACTTTTTTAATCAAAATAATTAATAGTGATAAATTATGAATTTGAGTTGTTTTAAAGTATATTTATAATATATTTTTACCATTTAATACAATTTTGGTCATTGTACATAATTTCACAATTAAACCGGACATAAACAAGTATCAATCTTTTGATAGTTATTATATCTTAAAAACACGCTTTTAGTTTTGACAGCAGGAATTAATTTTAAATTAATTTCTGCCACTTATGTGTTTTGAATTTGGAAAAATGGATTCCATATTTTGAATCAGGATGTCCAAATTTTGTAAATAGGTAACTTTTATTTTTAGACATTTTGAATAATTACTTCGGTAAATATTTTATTTACCATGGTTAAAGGGTAAATCTGGTAAATAAGGGTAAAACATAATATTATAATAATAATAAATTATCATAAAACATGTCCTAAACTTATTTTTGGATACATGTCCAACCATGTTCATCTTTGGGTCGATTTTGGGACCCCATGGAGCCACTTTTAGGTGATAGGGACACTTTGTTTTAATTAAGTTAAAATAAATACAAAAATGACATAAGCATTTATCTTTTAGCAAAACAATTTTTACATAGGGTTATATATTTTGTATTTTCAACTATAAATATTAATTAGAAATATAAAAAGATTTCCGACATATTGAAATTTTATTTATAATTTTTAGACATTAAATAATTTAATTTATTTATGCCACAATGATGATGCAGTAATTACCATAATAGTGAACAATTACAATAATTGATATTATAAATACCCAAATAAATATAATTTGAGACTTTTAATGAAATAAACTAATTTTATAGTATAATATGACATATTAGGATTTATTTAATTAACTTTTTTCAAAGTAATCATTCTGTTATGATTTTTACAAAAGTCAATTATTGAATAGTGTCAAAATGGACATAAAAGAGTTTTTAAAACAAATATTATATTATTAATTTATATTAAATTCATAAAACTATAAGGTTCGGCCAAGAGACTTATATCATGATACTTGTATTATTAATGGACCACTTGGGGCTCGCTTGGATGTATATAGTAAGTTTATTAACTATATAATATAAAAATACAAAGTGACATGGTAAGTGTCAAACTAATTAACTGAGAGTTAAAACTAAAAGATAAGGTTAATATAATGACCCAAACCTATCTAAATTATATTGGTTGAGTGGTTTTAGACCCATCCCCACCTTAACCTTTAAATAATCCACTTTGGATCCAGTAGAAACTGAATATGAATTTATTATAAAATAATATTTCTAGCTTTTCCAAAGGTGCCCCTCACCCATCTTATAAAAGGACACTCCCCCTTCTCATTAATTCACACCATTAAAGCCAGGTTTGGCTAACCCCTGCCCAAATACTCTCTCAACATCCCTCACTTAATCCTAGAGGCCTTCCTTTAGTCAGAAATCCATCCTAAGGAGCCCTTTTGATCAAATCAAAATGAAGAACCTGAAAAAGAGGTAATGATTTCACCACACTTTTTCAAGTTCCTTTCTTCTTCCACTTATTCTTTCTTTGTTATTACCATTCTAAAATAATTAAACCAGTATCTCCTATATACTGTAATATTATTATAAAAATGGTACAACCATATTCAGTATTCTATCCATCCTTTGAATGACATGTCACCATACGTGCGTACGTACGGCTTACCGTCTCCACGTCGTGGTGTAATTGTTATTCAATATATTATTATTTGGATGGGTATAATAGTGATTTGTAATTCATGTAAATAATAAATATAACATGATAATTATTCTGTATATATGATATACCATCCAATTATATATTATTTTAATATCAAAAGAATGATATTTTCGCTTGTGCGTACGTACGGATTACCGTCTCCACGATGCGGTGAGATTCATTTCTAAGTTCACCATTCATCGACGATTATACAAATATATATTACCAATAAGTATGTAATATATGACATAATAATGCTACTGGAGATATATATATATATATATATAAGGATTTATGTGCTTACATATATCTTATTCACTTACTTCCGTTCAATACTATATGAAAACAGAAACAGCGTTTATGCGTACGTACAGACTACCGTCTCCATAAACGGTCTTTTCCATTTCATATATATGTCTATTATACATATTTATATTCTAAATATATATGATATATTTATCATGTTTTATATTCTGGAATTATTTAAATCATGATCTAAGTGATACAACCAAGAGTGACAAGTTAAAACACGTACGATAAAGAAATAGATTATTACCCAAAATGTTAACTTAACATGGAAATTATTATTAAATGGGTAATATAAAGTCATAAATGAATAATGTATGATATCATTAATTTTAATATGGTTCTGGTATAATTTAATACCATACTATGATCTTAGTACATGAGGTTAAACGTACCCTCGACTAAAGGAAAGTGCAAGGTAAGGGGTTTTCATCTCACTCCTTATTCCCGTGAGATTCATTCCATATTGCCACTATTACCTTTTGTGTGGTGTATGTACTTCCCATAATTGTATTCTTTGTGTAATACACTTTAATTTATGTGTATTTACATATTCATTATGTGATACCTCTTTCATGGGTTGTATGTTTCGTAAGTTACCAAATTGGTAAGGGTTAATTCCTCAATCTCATCATTATCCGAGATTGTTTATGTGTAAGTATTTACTGGGAAATTTTTATCATCCATGTCCATTTTTCATGAAAATGATTTCAAAATTAAGATTTTAAGGATTTTGAAAGGTATTATTTATCAAGATCAAAATTTCAAATGTTTTAAAGATTTATCTTTCTAAATATTTTCAATTAATGTCCATGTTTTCAAAATGGTTTTAAGGATATATTTATATAAACATGAATGTTTTTAAAATGTTAATTCCTTTTAAAAGTTACAAAGTGGTATGGGACAATTTGATTCGAAAATGTATTTAAATGACTTCTTTTCCAAATTGTGTGACTTTTAAATGTTTTCATGAAATAGAGATATTTCTCTCAAATAGTTTTTATTTCATCTATGTAAACATCCTTTGATAAATTTTACACTTGTTTGAAGTATATTTATTATGATACAAATTGTCCATATTGTATTTAAGGTTTTGTGATATGTTTGAATATGGATGAGTTATATTTATTCCATTAATGGTTTATGATTAATGTTTTGGTATATCTTATGCTAGTTTTAATACGAATGTTTATGTTATATTTTATCCTCTTTTTAAGATGAATGTGTTGGACAAGTATGTTCTGGGTTGGGGACCGGTAAAAGTAAGCCCTTCTGGTTGGGGTCCGGTTACAGCAGACCCTCCGGGTTGGTGTCCGGTTATTAGAGGCACTCTGGGTTGGTTTTCGGTTATTAGAGGCACTTAGGGTTGGAGTCTGGTCAGAGAGGCTCTTCGGGTTGGGTTCTGGTTACAATTATACCTTAGGTCTTGGCACGAGGCCTTGACACAGAAATTAAAGTTCGGAATTATGAATTCCATCATTATGAAAGTGGTCAGTGATATTGCATGTGATTATTCGATTAGTATAATATCCATGTGAATAAGTAAATGGAATTATTTTGTTTTATTTCTTCCATATTTGCAGATGTTCATGTTTAAAAGGATTTTGTTTTTGTTTTATACATTTCCTTAAATGTTTTTGCTTATTTTCGAAAGTTTCCGCTATATTGCTTACCCTTACTGAGCATTTGAGCTCACCCCTTTCTATGTTTTATTTTTCTCAGGATTCCAAGAAGTGTAATGTGATTGATATGCAGGGTTAATCCAAGGGAATAATGGCATTCATACAGATTATTTATGTTGTTTTGTACATCTTAAAGTTAAAATGTAACATTCATGTATGTGATCTATTTTTCCAAGAATGCTAAACTTATTGGTCCTTCGGGACTTGATTCCTTGTAATCATGCCAATGTATTAAAATAATGCACCGACTCTAGGTAACTGGGGTCAGCGCGTTACAGTTGGTATGAGAGGAAGTTTAGCAATAACCTTGGAAACTAGATTTAGATAAACTCCGATTAGAACACATATCCCTAAGATAAACTTTGAGGATTAGTATAGAAGAACTTCCTAGAATTTTGGTATTGTATAGATTTTGTGAGTTTTCCGAGCAATACATCCCTATCTGGATACGAGCAGGTAGAGGAGGCTCTGGAACAGATGTACCTGGGGGTAAAACCCGAAAACACCGCTTTGAGCTAGACTCAAACGGGAACTGGTGCATGACAACGGGCCTTGCTGCACTCTTGGTTACGACACTCCAGGGGTATATGCTTAAGATAATTCTCATTTTCTTTACAAACCATTATTAAGGGATTATGAGTATATACTTACTCAAAGAAAACATTTTTATGATTATGGATTATATCCGTAAACTGTTCAATTTGTGTTAGGTATTTTACAAGTTTAGTAATTATTCATTGCAATTCATAAACTGAACTAGTTTATGCTATTGTATAGAAATGGCTCCCAGTAGAAGGAATGCGAACTCCCGTAATACGTATGATCCAAATAGTAAGAAGGATCATATCTTTCGTGGTCCTAAGCCATAATTTAGAAGGGAAATAGTTTCCCACATATTATCATCATATGAAGAAATAGTATCATGTGTTGATAAGATGTGTAAAGAATTCTCAGAGTCTTATGTCTTTGAAGGGAAGCAAGAGAAGTAAAGTATGGAAGAGAGAAAGATGGATAAAGGGAAGAGGGAAAAGAAGAATTTTCCCATATGTGATAACTGTGGGAAGAAACAACCTAGAACTTGCCTGAAAGGAATGAGAGTTTGCTATAAGTGTGGAGGAAAAGGGCACAAATTACATGACTATAAGGGTAAGAAAATGGTTTCAAATGTACAATGCTTCATTTGCAAGGAGTTTGGACACTACGCGAACCAATTTCCCAGTCATCAAACTATGCCGCAAATGATGCTATTGGATAATAATTATGTTATGATACTACCGCAGATGAAGAGGAATGACTAGTGTTATTATGTTGTTATTTTAGAATTATTTCATTTAAGTGTTGTATCAATGATGTTCTGGAAATAAATAAGGATTGTACTGTAGTACTATTTAATTATGGATTTGAGAATTTATGGTACTAAGAAAAGTGACTCTACAGTGAGTAAAATTGTTTTTCTGAAATTACATGGTTGAAGGAAAGATAAACCTTAATATGGTCCTAATATTGAAGTAGTAATTTTTGAATAAGAGATGGTTGATTTTGGTAATTTAGGATGTTGCGGTGTTGTAAAAGAATATATGAGGAAGGCGTTCACGTGTTATTACATGGAAAAAAGGATCCTCATTATGTTTAAATTCCTTGTAAATTTTGGACTGTGAGTTTGGGTAGTAGTATTTTGGATAAGCCTAATGGTCGTAATGGATTAAGTTTGAAAGGTTATTTTTTTTGGATTTTTATAAAAGGACAACATGCAGACCGTGTGACAACCCGTCGTGTCAGACAAAGCTGTGGGAATCGAACCCACAACCATAGTGCAGTTGGGATTTATGGCCTACCATTGTGCTACATGAAGTTCCTGGATGGTATAATGTAGTTACTTTACATAAAGGGTCTGATATGTGAATTATAAATTTATTATATTTGGAACCCTATACGATTAGGATAAATATAGTATTTTTGAGTTGTATTATGTTTTGGGGTGAAATATGAGTTTGTGATAGAAATTTATTAATGGATAAAACTCTTATTATAAATTAATTATATCTCCTTATGATCTTAGCCAATCTCATAAATAAATTCCTCTACATTATGAAAAGGAACTTAGAACAAAAATGTTGTCCTAGACGGTACCTTAGATCATCACTAATTTATGGATTTGGGATTTTTTTCCTTTTCATAGCCATGTTCTCTATCACTCTCCATTAGATAATTGATGGTTAGATTTCTCTTCCATATCCATATTTTCCTACATGGAACCCTATTATGTGTTATTTTCGGTAATCTTCATACTGTCCACTCTTTATTTTAAATAGAGGCCTCATTAATTCATTTTTCGATGTGGGATTTCAACTAAGATATTTTGAAATGTCAAAAATGTGTTATCCTAATACCTTATGTTTTTTTGAACCAATGATATTTTAAATCATCATAGATTGATGAATTTAAGGACCTATATTTTAAATTTTTTTGTGATTGATGACCTCAATCACTACCTATAAATATTTAAGTTTTTCCTCCAATTATATGTCTATAATTGCCACTAATGTCCTCCTAATCGAGATCATAATTTTGTGGTGACCCTTTCATTTCTCTTTTCATCTTGTTAAGACTAAATTTTATTAAACAAATTTCCAATGTGGGTTTTTCCACAAAGATATTTTCTATTTTCAACCTTTATTTTCAAAGAACAATATCTAATTGTGAGTATTCAATTTATTGAAGGAGGGGTTAATGTAACACCCCGAGCTTCTACGGTACGCTTCTCTTTGAATAATACAGTAACGTGTGTTGTACGCAACTTTGAGTTCTAACACACACCACGACCAATCAAAGTAGCCATTATGAATAGTAATACATAATTTTTAAATATTTAGAAATTTTATCTCTCAAAATGGACTTCATTTCTTGATTCGGAATATCGAATTTTTTCTAAGGTGAAATTTTGGTACTTTTCGGATAACTTTAATAATTTGATGAATAATGAGAATTACTAAATTTTAATTAAAAACAACTTTTTAAATCAAAATAATTAATAGTGATAAATTATGAATTTGAGTGGTTTTAAAGTATATTTAGAATATATTTTTACCATTTAATACAATTTTGGTCATTGGACATAATTTCACAATTAAACTGGACATAAACAAGTATCAATCTTTTGATAGTTATTATATCTTAAAAACATGCTTTTTATTTTGACAGCGGGAATTAATTTTAAATTAATTTCTACCACTTATGTGTTTTGAATTTGGAAAAATGGATTCCATATTTAGAATCAGGATTTCCAAATTGTGTAAATAGGAAACTTTTTTTTAGACATTTTGAATAATTACTTCGGTAAATATTTTATTTACCATGGTTAAAGGGTAAATCTGGTAAATAAGGGTTAAACAATAATATTATAATAATACTAAATTACCCTAAAACTTGTCCTAACCTTATTGGTGGATACATGTACGACCATGGGCATATTTGGGTCGATTTTGGGACTCCATGGAGCCACTTGTAGGTGATAGGGACACTTTATTTTAATTAAGTTAAAATAAATACAAAAATGACATAAGAATATATCGTTTTGAAAAATAATTTTTACATAGGGTTATATATGTTGTATTTTCGACTATAAATATTAATTAGAAAGATAAAAACATAATCTACATATTTATATTTTATTTAGAATTTTTAGACAATACATAATTTAATTTATTTATGACACAATGATGATGCAGTAATTACCATAATAGTGAACAATTACAATAATTGATATTATAAATACCCAAATAAATATAATTTGAGACTTTTAATGAATAAAACTAATTTTCTAGGATAATAAGACATATTATTATTAATTTAATTAACATTTTTCGAAGTAATCATTCTGTTATTATTTTTACAAAAGTCAATTATTGAATAGTGTCAAAATTGACATAAAAGTGTTTTTAAAACAAATATTATATTATGAATTGATATTAAATTCCTAAAAATCTACGGTTCGGCCAAGAGACTTATATAATGATATTTGTATCATTAATGGAAAACTTGGGGGTCTATTGGATGTATATAGTATGTTTTTTAACTATATAATATAAAAATACAAAGTGACATGGTAAGTGTCAAACTAATTAACTAAGAGTTAAAACTAAAAGATAAGGTTAATATAATGACACAAACCTATCTAAATTATATTTGTTGAGTGTTTTTAGACCCATCCCAACCTTAAACTTTAAATAATCCACTTTGGAGCCATTAGAAACTGAATATTAATTTATTATAAAATAATATTTCTAGCTTTTCCAAAGGTTCCCCTCACCCCTCTTATAAAAGGACACTCCCCCTTCTCATTAATTCACACATTCAAAGCCTTTTGGTTCAGACAAACCCTGCCCAAATACTCTCTCAACTCCCCTCACTTAATACTAGAGTCCTTCATTTAGTCATAAATCCATCCTAAGGATCCCTTTTGATCAAATCAAAAGGAATAACCCGAAGAAGAGGTAATGATTTCACCACCCTTTTTCAAGTTCCTTTATTCTTCCACTTCTTATTTCTTTGTTATTACCATTCTAAAATAATGAATACAGTATATCCTATATACTATAATATTATTATAAAAATGGTACAACCATATTCAGTATTCTATCCATCCTTTGAATGACATGTCACCATACGTGCGTACGTACGGCTTACCGTCTCCACGTCGTGGTGTAATTGTTATTCAATATATTATTATTTGGATGAGTATAATAATGATTTTTAATTCATTTAAATAATAAATATAACATTATAATGATTCTGTATATATGATATACCATCCAATTATATATTATTTTAATATCGAAAGAATGATATTTTTGCTCGTGCGTACGTACGGATTACCGTCTCCACGACGCGATGAGATTCATTTCCAAGTTCACCATTCATCGATGATTATAAAAATATATGTTTCTAATAAGTAGGTAATATATGACTTAATAATTCTAATGGATATATATATATATATATATATTTATAAGGATTTATGTACTTACATATATCTTATTCACTTACTTCCGTTCAATACTATATGAAAACAGAAACATCATTTATGCGTATGTACGGACTACCGTCTCCATAAACGGTGTTTTCCATTTCATATATATGTCTATTATACATATTTATATTCTAAATATATATGATATATTTATCATGTTTTATATTCTGGAAGTATTTAAATCATGATCTAATTGATACAACCAAGAGTGACAAGTTAAAACACGTACGATAAAGAAAGTGATTATTACCCAAAATGTTAACTTAACATAGAAATTGTTATTAAATTTGTAATATAAAGTCATAAATGAATCATGTATGATATCATAAATATTAATATGGTTCTGGTATAATTTAATAACATACTATGATCTTAGTACAGGAGTTTAAACGTACCCTCGACTAAAGGAAAGTGCAAGGTAAGGGGTTTTTATCTCACTCCTTATTCCCGTGAGATTCATGCCATATTGCCACTATTACCTTTTTTGTGGTGTATGTACTACCCATAATTGTATTCTTTGTGTAATACACTTTAATTTATGTGTATTTACATATTCATTGTATGATACCTCTTTCATGGGTTGTATGTTTCGTAAGTTACCAAATTGGTAATGGTTAATTCCTCAATATCATCATTATTCGAGATTGTTTATGTGTAAGTATTTACTGGAACATTTTTATCATCCATGTCCATTTTTCATAAAAATGATTTCAAAATGAAGATTTTAAGGATTTTGAAAGGTATTATTTATCAAGATCAAAATTTCAAATGTTTTAAAGATTTATCTTTCTAAATCTTTTCAATTATTATCCATGTTTTCAAAATCGTTTTAAGGATATATTTATATAAACATGAATGTTTTTAAAATGTTAATTACTTTAAAAAGTTACAAAGTCGTATGGGAGACTTTGATTCAAAAATGTCTTTAAATGACTTCTTTTCCAAATTGTGTGACTTTTAAATGTTTTCATGAAATCGAGATAGTTTTCTCAAAACATTTTGATTTCATCTATGTCAACATCCTTTGATAAATTTTACACTTGTTTGAAGTTTATTTATTATGATACTAATCTTCCATATTGTATTTAAGGTTTTTTGATATGTTTGACTATGGATGAGTTATCTTTATTCCATTAATGGTTTATGATTAATGTTTTGACATATCTTATGCTAGTTTTAATATGAATGTTAATGTTATATTTCATCCTCTTTTTAAGATGAATTTGTTGGACAAGTATGTTCCGGGTTGGGGACCAGTAAAAGTAAGCCCTTCGGGTTGGGGTTCGATTACAGCAGACGCTCCAGGTTGGTGTCCGGTTATTAGAGGCACTCCAGGTTGGTGTCCGGTTATTAGAGTCACTCCTGGTTGGTGTCCAGTTATTAGAGGGACTCCGGTTTAGTGTCCGTTTATTAGAGGCACTCCGGGTTGGAGTCCGGTCACAGAGGATCTCTGGATTGGGTTCCGGTTACAGTTATACCTTAGGTTTTGGCACGAGGCCTTGACACATAAATTAAAGCTCGGCATTATGAATTCCATCATTATGAAAGTGGTTAGTGATATTGCATGTGATTATTCGATTAGTAGAATATCCATGTGAATAAGTAAATGACATTATTTCATTTTATTTTTTCCATATTATGCTGAAGTTCAAGTTTAAAAGGCTTTTGTTTTAGTTTTATACATTACCTTAAATGTTTTTGCTTATTTTCGAAAGTTTCCACTGTATTTCTTACCCTTACTGAGCATTTGAGCTCACCCCTTTCTATGTTTTATTTTTCCCAGGATTACAAGAAGTTTAATGTGATTGATATGAAGGGTTAAGTCAAGGGAATAATGGAGTTCATAAAGATTATTTATGTTTTTTTGTACGTCTTAAAGTGAAAATGTAACATTAATGTATGTGATCTATTTTTCTGAGACTGCTAAACTTATCGGTCCTTCGGGACTTGATTCCTTGTAATCATGCCAATGTATTAAAATAATGCACCGACTCTGGGTAACTGGGGTCGGGGCATTACAGTTGGTATCAGAGGAAGTTTAGCAATAACCTTAGAAACTAGATTTTGATAAAATCTGATTAGAACACATAGCCCTAAGATAGACTTTGAGGATTAGTATAGAATAACTTCCTAGAATTTTAGTATTGTAGAGATTTTGTGAGTTTTCTGAGCAATACATCCCTATCTGGATACGAGCAGGTAGAGGTGGCTCTGGCACAGATGTACCTAGGTGTAAAACCCAAAAACACCGCTTTGAGCTAGACTCGAACGGGAACTGGTGCATGACAACGGGCCTTGCTGCACTCTTGGTTACGACACTCCCAGGGGATATGCTTAGGATAATTCTCATTTTCTTTACAAACCATTTTTAAGGTCTTATGAGTATATACTTAATCAAAGAAATCATTTTTATGATTATTGATTATATCCATAAACTGTTCAATTTGTGTTAGGTATTTTACAAGTTTTGTAATTATTCATTGCAATTCATAAACTGAACTAGTTTATGCTATTGTATAGAAATGGCGCCCAGTAGAAGGAATGTGAACTCCCATAATACGTATGATCCAAAGAGTAAGAAGGATCATATCTTCCGTGGTCCTAATCCAGAATTTAGAAGGGAAATAGTTTCCCACGTATTATCATCATATAAAGAAATAGTATCATGTGTTGATAATATGAGTAAAGAATTATCGGAGTACTATGTCTTTGAAGGGAAGCAAGAGAAGAAAAGTATGGAAGAGAGAAATATGGATAAAGGGAAGAGGGAAAAGAAGAATTTTCCCATATGTGATAATTGTGGGAAGAAACACCCTGGAACTTTCCTGAAAGGAATGGGAGTTTGTTATAAGTGTGGAGGAAAAGGGCACAAAGTACGTGACTGAAAGGGTAAGAAAATGGTTTCAAATATACAATGCTTTATTTGCAAGGAGTTTGGACACTATTTGAACCAATGTCCCAGTCATCAGACTATACCGCAAATTATGCTATTGGATAATAATCAAGTTATGATACTACCGTAGATGAAGAGGAATGGATAGTGTTATTATGTTATTATTTTAGAATTATTTCATTTAAGTGTTGTATCAATGATGTTCTATAAATAAATAAGGATTCTACTCCAGTACTATTTAATTAAGGATTTGAGATTTTATGGTACTAAGAAAAGTGACTCTACAGTGAGTTAATTTTTTTTTGGAAATTACATGGTTGAAGGAAAGATAAACCTTAATATGGTCCTAATATTGAAGTACTTATTTTGGAATAAGAGATGGTTGATTTTGGTAATTCAGGATGTTGCGGTGTTGTAAAAGAATATATGAGGATGGAGTTCACATGTTATTACATGGAAAAAAGGATCCTCATTATGTTTAACTTCCTTGTAAATTTTGGACAGTGAGTTTGGGTAGTAGTATTTTGGATAGTTCTAATGGTCGGAATGGATTAAGTTTGAAAGGTTATTTTTTTTGGATTTTTATAAAAGGACAACACGCAGACCGTGTGACGACCCGTCGTGTCGGACAAAGCTACGGGAATCGAACCCACAACCATAGTGCAGTTGGGATTTATGGCCTACTATTGTGCTACATGAAGTTCCTGGATGGTATAATGTAGTTTCTTTACATAAAGGGTATGATATGTGAATTATAAATTCATTATATTTATAACCCTATACGATTAGGATAAATAGAGTATTTTTGAGTTGTATTATGTTTTGGGGTAAAAGATGAGTTTGTGGTAGAAATTTATTAATGGATAAAACTCTAATTATGAAGTAAGTATATCTCCTTATGATCTTAGCCAATCTCATAAATAAATTCCTCAACATTATGAAAAGGAACTTAGAACAAAAATGTTGTCCTAGATGGTACCTTAGATCATCACTAATTTATGCCTTTGGGATTGTTGGCCTTTTCATAGCCATGTTCTCTACCACTCTCCATCAGATAATTGATGGTTATATTTCTCTTCCATATCCATATTTTCCTACATGGAACCCTAGTTTGTGTTATTTTCAGTAATCTTCATACTGTCCACTCTTTATTTTAAAGAGAGGCCTCATTAATTCATTTTTTGATGTGGGATTTCAACTAAGATATTTTGAAATTTCAAAAATGTGTTATCATAATACCTTATGTTTTGTTGAACCAAAGATATTTTAAATCATCATAGATTGATGAATTTAAGGACCTCAATTTTAAATTTGTTTGTGATTGATGACCTCAATCACTACCTATAAATATTTACGTTTTTCCTCCAATTATATGTCTATAATTTCCACTAATGTCCTCCTAATCGAGATCATAATTTTGTGGTGACCCTTTCATTTCTCTTTTCATCTTGTTAAGACTAAATTTTATTAACCAAATTTCCGATGTGGGATTTTCCACAAAGATATTTTCTATTTTCAACCTTTATTTTCAAAGAACAATATAAAATTTCGAGGATGAAATTTATTGAAGGAGGGGAGAATGTAACACCATGAACTTCCATGGTACACTTCTCTTTGAATAATACAGTAGCGTGTGTTGTACGCAACTTTGAGTTCTAACACACACCACGACCAATCAAAGTTGCCGTTATGAATAGTAATACCTAATTTTTAAAATTTTAGAAATTTTATCTCTCAAAATGGACTTCATTTTTGGATTCGGAATATCGAATTTAGCCTAAGGTGAAATTTTGTTACTTTTCATATAACTTTAATATTTTGATGAATAGTGAAAATTACTATATTTTAATTAAAAACAACTTTTTTAATCAAAATAATTAATAGTGATAAATTATGAGTTTGAGTGGTTTTAAAGTATATTTAGAATATATTTTTAACATTTAATACAATTTTGGTCATTGGACATAATTTCACAATTAAACCGGACATAAACAAGTATCAATCTTTTGATAGTTATTATATCTTAAAAACACGATTTTTGTTTTGACAGCAGGAATTAATTTTAAATTAATTTCTACCACTTCTGTGTTTTGAATTTGGAAAAATGGATTCCATATTTGGAATCATGATTTCCAAATTGTGTAAATAGGTAGATTTTATTTTTAGACATTTTGAATAATTATTTCGGTAAATATTTTATTTTCCATGGTTAATGGGTAAATCTGGTAAATAAGGGTTAAAAAAAATATTATAATAATACTAAATTACCCTGAAACTTGTTCTAACCTTATTGGTGGATACATGTCCGACCATGGTCATCTTTGGGTCGATTTTGGGACCTCATGGATCCACTTGTAGGTGATAGAGACACTTTATTTTAATTAAGTTAAAATAAATACAAAAATGACATAAGCATATATCTTTTAGCAAAACAATTTTTAAATAGGGTTATATATGTTGGATTTTCGACTATAAATATTAATTATAAATCTAAAAATATTTCCTACATATTGATATTTTATTTATAATTTTTAGACATTAAATAATTTAATTTATTTATGACACAATGATGATGCAGTAATTACCATAATAGTGAAAAATTACAATAATTGATATTATAAATACCCGAATAAATTTAATTTGAGATTTTTAATGAATTAAACTAATTTTCTAGGATAATATGACATATTAGTATTTATTTAATTAACTTTTTTCGAAGTAATCATTCTGTTATGATTTTTACAAAAGTCAATTATTGAATAGTGTCAAAATTGACATAAAAGTGTTTTTAAAACAAATATTATATTATTAATTTATATTAAATTCCTAAAAATCTACGGTTCGGCCAAGAGACTTATATCATGATAGTTGTATCATTAATGGACCACTTTCGGGTCACTTGTATTTTTATATTAAGTTTATTAACTATATAATATAAAAATACAAAGTGACATGGTAAGTGTCAAACTAATTAACTAAGAGTTAAAACTAAAAGATAAGGTTAATATAATGACCCAAAACTATCTAAATTATATTGTTTGAGTATTTGTTGACCCATCCCCACCTTAAACTTTAAATAATCCACTTTGGAGCCATTAGAAACCGAATATGAATTTATTATAAAATAATATTTATAGCTTTTCCAAAGGTGCCCCTCACCCCTCTTATAAAAGGACACTCCCCCCTTATCATTAATTCACACATTCAAATCCTTTTGGTTCGGCCAACCCCTCCCCAAATACTCTATCAACTTCTCTCACTTAATCCTAGAGGCCTTCCTTTAGTCATAAATCCATCCTAAGGAGCCCTTTTTATCAAATTAAAAGGAAGAACCCGAAGAAGACGTAATGATTTCACCACCCTTTTTCAAGTTCCTTTCTTCTTCCACTTCTTCTTTCTTAGTTATTACCATTTTAAAATAATGAATCCAGTATCTCCTATATACTTTAATATTGTTATAAAAATGGTACAACCATATTCAGTATTCTATCCATCCTTTGAATGACATGTCACCATACGTGTGTACGTACGGCTTACCGTCTCCACGTCGTGGTGTAATTGTTATTCAATATATTACTATTTGGATGGGTATAATAATGATTTGTAATTCATGTAAATAATAAATATAACATGATAATTATTCTTTATATATGATATACCATCCAATTATATATTATTTTAATATCAAAAGAATGATATTTTCGCCCGTGCGTACGTACGGATTACCGTCTCCACGACACAATGAGATTCATTTCCAAGTTCACCATTCATCGATGATTATAAAAATATATATTACTAATAAGTATGTAATATATGAAATAATAATTCTACTGGATATATATATATATATATTTATTTATTTATTTACTTAGATATATCTTATTCACTTACTTCCGTTCAATACTATATGAAAATAGAAACAACGTTTATGCGTACGTACGGACTATTGTCTCCATAAACGGTGTTTTCCATTTCATATATATTTCTATTATACATATTTATATTCTAAATATATATGATATATTTATCATGTCTTATATTCTTGAATTATTTAAATCATGATCTAAGTGATACAACCAAGAGTGACAAGTTAAAACACATACGATAAAGAAAGTGATTATTACCCGAAATGTTAACTTAACATGGAAATTATTATTAAATGGGTAATATAAAGTCATAAATGAATCATGTATGATATCATAAATATTAATATGGTTCTGTTATAATTTAATAACATACTATGATCTTCATACAGGAGGTTAAACGTACCCACGACTAAAGGAAAGTGCAAGGTAAGGGGTTTTCATCTCACTCCTTATTCCCGTAAGATTCATGCCATATTGCCACTATTACCTTTTGTGTGGTGTATGTACTACCCATAATTGTATTCTTTTTGTAATACACTTTAATTTATGTGTATTTACATATTCATTATATGATACCTCTTTCATGGGTTGTATGTTTCGTAAGTTACCAAATTGGTAAGGGTAATTCCTCAATCTCATCATTATCCGAGATTGTTTATGTGTAAGTATTTACTAGGATATTTTTATCATCCATGTCCATTTTTCATAAAAATGATTTCAAAATGAATATTTTAAGGATTTTGAAAGGTATTCTTTATCAAGATCAAAATTTAAAATGTTTTAAATATTTATCTTTCTATATATTTTCAATTAATTTCCATATTTTCAAAATGGTTTTAAGGATATATTTATATGAACATGAATGTTTTTAAAATGTTAATTACTTTGAAAATTTACAAAGTGGTATGGGACACTTTGATTCAAAAATGTCTTTAAATGACTTCGTTTCTAAATTGTGTGACTTTTAAATGTTTTCATGAAATAGAGATATTTCTCTCAAATAGTTTTGATTTCATCTATGTCAATATCCTTTGATAAATTTTACACTTGTTTGAAGTTGATTTATTATGATACAAATCTTCAATAATGTATTTAAGGTTTTGTGATATTTTTGAATATGGATGAGTTATCTTTATGTCATTAATGGTTTATGATTAATGTTTTGGAATATCTTATGCTAGTTTTAATACGAATGTTTATGTTATATTTCATCCTATTTTTATGATGAATGTGTTGGAAAAGTATGTTCTGGGTTGGGGACCGGTAAAAGTAAGCCCTTCGGGTTGGGGTCCGGTTACCGCAGACCCTCCGGGTTGGTGTCCGGTTATTAGAGGGACTCCGGGTTGGTGTCCGGTTATTAGAGGCACTCCAGGTTGGATTCCGGTCACAGAGGATCTCCGGGTTGGGTTCCGGTTACATTTATACCTTAGGTCTTGGAACGAGGCCTTGACACAGAAATTAAAGTTCGGCATTATGAATTCCATCATTATGAAAGTGATTAGTGATATTGAATGTGATTATTCGATTAATAGAATATCTATGTGAATAAGTAAATGGCATTATTTAATTTTATTACTGCCATATTATGCTAAAGTTCAAGTTAAAAAGCTTTTGTTTTAGTTTTATTCATTTCCTTAAATGTTTTTACTTATTTTCGAAAGTTTTTTCTGTATTTCTTACCCTTACTAAGCATTTGAGCTCACCCCTTTCTATGTTTTATTTTTCCCAGGATTCCAAGAAGTGTAATGTGATTGATATGCAGGGTTAAGCCAAGGGAATAATGGCTTTCATAAATATTATTTATGTTGTTTTGTACGTCTTAAAGTGAAAATGTAACATTTATGTATGTGATCTATTTTTCCAAGACTGCTAAACTTATCGGTCCTTCTGGACTTGATTCCTTTTAATCATGCCAATGTATTAAAATAATGCACTGACTCTGGGTAACTAGGGTTTGGGCATTACAATGTCAAGGTAAGTTCTTCTAACTAAGGTAATCTAAGTCTAAAGTGTATTCATTATCATGCTTTTTAGAAATTAATAATTGTACACATTCCAAACTTATGATGGTATATTTATCATTCCCGAAGTTCATTGAGTAACCCTCAATGAATAAATAACTTCTTCAAATAAGGTAGTTCTTAAATCCTAAAACATAAATTATATTATAAATTAAATACTTACTATAGACAAAAACATCACCAATACCAAAAACAATTCCTAGTGTGTTGTCTCTAAAAGTGACATATCCACCCTTTACTTTTTGTAAGTTCAATTAATTATAATTATATATAATTATTTTTCAAGAAGATATATTGCACATTCACCAAGTGTTTCATTTTTTGGTACTCATATATCCTTCTTGTAATAGTCAATGATAATATTTTGTTTCCCAAACTTGTTTATGTTCATTAATGACAGCAAAAAAAACTTTAAGAACTCACATATATATAACCCTACAGTGTTATATAGGTAAAATATGTTAAAAAATATAAGTCCTATAAGTTCCAAATGATGGACCCTTTTTCAAAGAAAAAAATCGCTAGTTACCTCCTCTATGAGATTTAGTATGGAAGGGTGCACTTATAGGAACAAAATAATTTGACTGAAAATGTGACTTTCCTGAAGTTATACCTATTTCAAATGATATATTATTAGTTTTAAACTAAATTAATTTCTTCTCAAAGTTATCCATACAAAATATAAAATTAGATAAAATATTTTTAAGATTAAAAAAAATTAATCTTTAAATTTTTAACTATTATTTATTCATCATTAGTTAAATCAAGTTTAGATTTACTATTAGACTCAAAAGTAATCTTAGAAATCATATATTTATCATTAGAAAAAAAATCTAGTCCAAATAAATGTATTTATTCAACATGTTAATCTTATTCTATAGAGTAAAATATCCATTAATCTCCTCAAACTATATAAAATCATCTCCGTATTCTGATGAAGTTGTATTATAGTCATCATTTGAAGTAAACCAAAAAACTTAGGGTTTAAAGAGATTTAATTATTACCTTTCCAATTAAGAATTATTCATTTTGATAGGATTTGACATAAAATGTGATAATATTTATGTTTTATTTTACTATGTTAATCACTAATATCATTGTAATGTTATGGATATTCACTGGTGTTTCATGTATAATTTATATATCTAAATTACCTATTCCCTTTTCTTTTAGAATTATTCTTTGATTATCTTACATTAAGTTTTAGATTGTCTGGTCTAATATGACTAAGTTTCTTACACTCATAGAATATAACATTCCTATAATTTTCCTTATCATTCTTCTCTTTTATATCCTTATAATGATATTTTTCAATGTCTTTATATCCATAAATTGAGTGCAGTCTTCTTGCAAGCTGTGCATGTTCCCCTTTAATAATATATAACCAACTACTATCTAAATAATGTTTAGAACTTTTCTTCATAAAATTAATAGTATTAGTAGTATTTGTTCTATAAGCTAAGGAATAGTACATTAAAAAAATGAAACTTTTTTATTATTCTTTTACTTCTCAACATCTATTTTAATTCCACTCTCATATTGCATAAGAGTGCCAATTAAATCATAAAGATTAAGTTTTTTCAAATTCATAGTGTTATTGATAATAGTATACTTGGATTATCATTATTTTGAAATAGGTTTTATAACATTTTCCAAAATTTTATCACTATTGATCAATTTCTCACAAATAAACTGAAGACTATTCATTATTTTCATGAATATATGATACGTTTTATCCACTGAATCTCCTAGTATAAAATCCAATGTTTTATAGTCAGGATGAAGCATAACTCTTCTGGTTTCTAAAACATTATATGTCCAAAATTTCATAATCTAAAGCTTTCTATGTATTATTTTTGGTCTCTCATATGAATAAATATGACTAGAAATGTTCTATATCATTAAATATAGCAGCATATTCTAAAAATTAAATTATATTGATAATAAACTTTCCACTCTCATGTGAATGCTAATATTTCATTATTTGGAATTATATTATTTCTATCATTGTTAAAAAATTATTTTCATGAACCTCTCCCATTAAAGGTACCCCTATTGATCCTGAAATGAGAAAAGGGAGATAATGACACTTTAATCCCACATCCAATAGGCCAAGTGTTGTCAACAAGAACCAATAGTATATCATACACACAAATGGGATGTATTTACCACTAAGAAGAAGATGAGGAATGATAGATAAAAACCCACCAAACAACTCATGAGCATAATAAAGGTATAATATCTCAATACATTCCAATAATGTCATAGAAGTTAAACAACTACCAAAGAAACTACATGTAAAAAAAATCTAAATCCTCGATAGTGACCTCAAATCTTGAAAAGATCTTGAACTACTCTACGAGATAATAATGTCCATCCCAACCACCAACTAGCTCACGTGGTCATTTATAGATGTTTCTAAATGGAAAATAACATTTAAAGTAACCCTTATAATACTATATCTAGAGATACATGGGTGTGAAATAACTACAATCCATTAAAACCCTCTACATACATACACAAAAACAAAATTAGGTTATTCTTACATTTATATTTCCAGATATATTATCTTAAGTATTACTTTAAAGGTTATTTTCCATTTAGAAACATCTATAAATTACCTAGAAAAATAATATCTATTTCCATGAAAATATTTAGTTACTTTATGTTTTTTAAATATACCTTATTTTTCACATTACTTATTGAATTTTTAGATAATAATGTCTTATGAATGTTCTTATAGAAGACAGATGAAGGAAAATTATTGATTCTTGATATATTTAAGACATACTACTAATATTAATTCCCATATGAGAACAAATTTTTTTTAATTAATTATGTTTTAACATTAAAAATATCATGTTTTCTATTGATAAAAAACATCAAAGGGATTTTTAAAATTTATAGAGAGTTAGTTTCATTTTGGATCAGTTCTGATTTTAAGGTTTTTAACTACTATTCCATTAATTCTGATTTATTGTTTTATAAAGTTGAAAATGGATTTCTAATATATTTGGCTATTATTAAAATTTATTTAAAATTAGTTTTTATACATGATTTTATAGATTTCATTGTTGTTATATTTGAAATTTCAATAATCATTTGGGTGTTATTAAAAGTAAAGGAAATAATTTTTCAATTGTGTTTTATAAAAGGGAAGTAACTTTCAAAAGTGATAGTGGTGTGAAAATGATCTTCATATTCATAATAATATTGAAATTTTATATTCTAAAAGTAGAATTGTAAAATAATAAGACCTTTCAAACATAATGTTTTTAATAAATATATGTAATATTTATTTTTGAAACGAATCATAATTTTCCATTTGAACAATTTTTGACCAAAAAATAATTTTTTAGAATATGGAATCCATCAGAGATTAAAGAATATTCCAAGTTACTAAATTAAATATAAAAAATATATTTGGTTCATTTATAATCCACTCATTTTATAAAATATATAATCAGAAAATAATCTATCACTTATAATTTTCACAATGATTTTACATACTTCATTAATTTTATAAATATTATTTAATTAAAAATGACGATTATGATGAAATTTGAATGAAATAAATATAATATATAAATTAAGGTTATTAAAATTTATTTCAATAGAAACAAACTTATATCTATGATTTGAAAGTCAAAAAAAATTATTGATGAAATGAAAATATAACTTGGTTCTATATATTAATTTTATTCTAAAAATCTAATGTTACTGAAAATATTAAAAATGTTTTTATTTATAATTTTGGGTTTCATTGATTCTATTTATTATAAATTTTTGTATAAAATAAAATCATTCATAATTATTTTACAAATAACATCCATATGATTAGATTGTGAGGAAATAAATACTCCAAAACCAAGAACATAAGGATCAAACATATAAATTGAATATTATTGATGAGTTATATTTTCTTGATTTTCAAACTATAATTATATTTTAATAGACCTAATGGTTGATTCATTTTTAGAGACATATATTTCTTCAGTCATTGCAATGATAACTCACAATAGTAGTTTGAAAGAAAAATTCCACTATTACTCTTTAGGTATTTGACTAAACAAAGTGGAGGATATTGGAAAAGCTAGGATATGTTGTGGAATATCTATTATATTAGTAATAAAATGAAGATTATCTAATTAAATTATCTATCAGTGTTGGTGTTTAACACCCTCCTCAAATTCATGATCATTTTTTAACATACATTGAGTAGCCATCTAATAATTTTGACTAAGAAGTACCCCACATTTCAATGTTGCTGAATATGATAGATAATCTTGGAAAAAACTCTATTGTTGAGGCTATATGTTGCTGTAATTGATAGAAAATAGTGATCAACACAATTTTTATCATAGATAATCTTTTTTTACACCAAAAAATGTTTTCAATACCTTTTTTCCTATTGAATCTAATAAAACACTATGTAGATCATTTTTTTAATGTTGAAACTCCAATAGAGATAATTATTTTTTAAAAATACTTTTAATGTTACATTGTCTTCCTCTATGATATCCATTAATGAATTATTATTTTAATAATTTGGACCCACTGTGGTGTTGAACTAAACATCTTATAATTTTTATTATTTATACTTATGATTCTATGATTTATTAATGCTAAAAATTAGATTACTAATTGTTTAAAATATTAATAACTCCCCACATGTATAAATTGTTTACTTTAGAAGACATATCTATTATTGTTACTAAAACTCATGGTTCCCAATCCATGTATCACCCTCCAAATAACTGGTTTCCCTTCTATTTTCCTACTTCCATACTAACCCACTTTTCCTATTGATCACCCTCTTATCTATGTCTTACCATCTCTATATACCACTTCATTTCTCACCATTTAATCCCCTTCTCAGCATCCCTCTACTACCAGAGTCCATGTTTCCCCGCTCCCTTCTTCACTAATTTTCTATCTCTCCCCAATTCCATATTTCCCTGCCTCTTCATGATTCCCTAACTTCCCACCACTCAGCAAACCCTCCTCCTCTTTCTTCTATGGCATTCATTTCACTCTACTTACATTTCCCATAAAATTTACATAAATATTTAAATGTGTCATGTACTTCTACCTCTAGTATAAATCTCTATTTCACGAAGTTATTCTCTATGAAAACCCATATTAAGCTAAGATATCTAACACTTTATCTAGTAAACCTTCTTCTGCTATGTATTCCTACAATCACAATACATGAATATTATTTTTTCACTCTCTTTCCTTTCATAACATACTAACACCCCTAAACATATATAACCCTAACTGTATATCCCTATCATTTTAATATATTTTAGGCAATAAATATTTTATTCCATCACTGGTGGGTTTATATTTAGTGATCCATTACACTTGAATCATAATACAAAATCCCTAATTTTAAATAAAATTGATGATTTTCATGAAAAAAGTAGACAACCCTTCATCATTTCTTGCATTTCCCATTTTCATATAAACCAACTTCACCAATTTTAAAATATTTAGGAAACTTTGGCCTTCATTCCATGGATTTATGCAACACAGTAGTGTGCTTATTACATGTGATTTTCCTTTTTTATTCCCTTTTACCACTATTTCATTTTTTTAATAAAAAAATATTCTTATTCTCAATGCATACGATATATTTTCATTTTCCATATTTGTTATACTAGGAATATAAAAAAATTTATATGTTTTATATTAATTTTTCATATATTTTATTTGAATGATGCATATCTAGTACATGAATATTGCATATTCATCTATCAAAATATTTATCTTTTAATAGTTACCCATATAATAATGTATCCTCATTTACCATTCTTTTTTTCTAAAAAAAATAAAAAATTCTTTAGATATGTTTTAATATAAATATTCAATTACTCATACTAGTTTATTTTTTTTACTAATACATTATATGTTAAAATAAATTAATAACATAATTATGTTATATCCTTTATCCCACTACAATTAGTTCCCATATTATAAATGTGTATATATAATTTATAAATTCTTCCTATCCATAATTTTTTCTAAAAAATAAACCAATTATAATTGTCAAAATTATAGCCAAACAATTAGTTTTTATAGAATATATAAACTATTTATTTTTTCTTTAACTCATTTTTGTAATGAGAGTCTGACTTAAACTACTTCAACAAGAGTAACACCAATATCATATGATAATTATCATTCTAATAAAACTTTAAAAAATCATATTTCACTTACCTATAACATAATTTCTCATTTTTAAAAATCATATAACATCTCTTAAATATCTATAAATTTATAATCAACCATCTCTTTATTTTCTAGGAACCAACTTCATTAAAATGTTATGAATAAATTTAATTTATTAATTACTGCAAGTAAAATTTAATATTCAGATTTATTACTATAACATTAATCATGTGATGAATTTATTAATACAATTATTTCCATGTATGTTTATAAAACTTTCCATATATATTTATTTCTATAGTTATAATTTAATTTTCATATTTATTAATAAAAACATATCATGTATATTTATTGATTAGTAAAGCACTTTCCATGAACTATAAATACTTTCATAATTTTTTTTCTGATTTATTACTATTTTTTGTCTTTATATATTTCAAGTCAAATTAATGGTGATATATCATTGTGGAATAATTTTAGTTGTTTTTCTAACATATAAGTAATGAAGTTTGTATAAAAACAACCTATTAATCAAGAGATATTTTAATTTAGGTAAATATTTATTTCAAGTTTCTTTATTAGATTGACTAACATACAAATTATTCTTAAATTTCATATATATATCATACAAAAGACATATGAGTTTAGATTCCCTCATGAACTGTATATTTTGATCAAATTTTTTGTAATATCAAGGTAAATGTTATATTACAATATATTAGACCAGCTCCAAGCCTTTGATAAGTAAATATATTGAATTTTGTTTATTTATAAAATTCAAGGTATTATCATGGAATTATGGAAATATTTTGACTATATTCAGTGATAATTTTTAATTATAATCATATTTGATTATATAATTTTCATAGATCCAACCATACTAATTAGTTTTATGGTATATCTTAATTCTTACTAGGTGCATGTTGTTATTGAAACATCATGTTACAACAGTGGAGTTGTAAAATTTATGAGTTCAGTTATCTAAATTGGAACCCATGTGGTATGTACTTGCGATTTATATACATCCTAAGAAATATTAAAATATGAAATTTTTTATAGTGATTCTTCTTATGCTTCAAATATATATTTCCAAGAAAGTACTTATACAAATACTTATGGTTGTACTTATACAAATATTTAATATATTCATACATATTATTTTTCATATTCTTATTCTTATCCTCATGATAATCATTGAACAATTGCTAAAATGCACACTTTTAGAAGTTGATAGTGAATATTTTTATGCTTATTCTAAAACACTCACTACAATACAATCACATTATAAAATAGTATAAGACATACATAATTTCAAATACTATAATACAAAATTGCTATAAAAATATGATAATATATGAAGTATAAAAAATGAATTTTCTTTGTCTTATTCTTATACAGAAACTTTATTATATACATACATATACTTATGTTTATGGTCATTATTACACTAATGTGCATACCGAAACATAAATAATGCACATTTTCATGTTATTAATAAATATGATTTCTTATGATTATAGATATACTATCATATATAGACATTTTCATGTTTATAATTATTATAATTATCCTTATTTTTATGCTTCTTAAAATACAAAAATACATACAAATTATCTTATATTGTAATAATTTTTTTTAGTATTATGAAAATATGATTTAATATATTATAGTTTCTCATAATATAATTCAATTTATAGTCTACCAACATTATTAAAATGAAAATATAGATATTTTATCATTAAAAAACTACCATCATACTCATATATGAATGATTTGTTCAATCGAATCATGTTTCATCAATTAATGAAATTAGTTTTTTTATAGATATATTTGTTGATAGAATTTAATAATAAAGATTCGATGTAAGTTACTAGTCAGAATATATATTTTTTAACATGTCAACCATGTTCTTCATATTTTTTTAGGTTTGTTACATGCATGGAATTATATATTTATCATAACTTGTAATCGTTATTAAACTATTATTAAAAAATTGGATTCATTCAACATGGAATATTCTTAACAAATTCATTTTTTTTTAATTTACTAGGTACCCATTTAATAAATATTTTCATTAACATATTTAAATTTAATCATAGTTTTTAATAAAGTTTATGAATAACATTTTTAATTTAACGAAACTCTTAATCATTATTGACATTTATCCCTTTCGAATTTATGGAATCTTGTTTTCTTCAACATCTAATTTACAAGACTCATTAAGATCTTTATAAATTGAAGAAAAAATTATTATTATTTCTTTTATACCATAATCAAAAAATCCCTCATCTTCAATATTTATTATATCATAAGAAAATATCGTTTTTATATATACCTCCATAACATAAAAGGTGTCCTCTACCTATCAAGTAGATAACATGCCAACAAATTTTCTAGCATCTTCCTCCAATGATGAAAACTATTTAAATTATAGTGACCTAAATTCTTCAAACTATACGAATAGTCTATAATTCATAGAGGCCTTTAGTAATAAAATAACTTTGTGTGATAGATTATCATAAACAATAAATTATTAAGAACCTTTGGATTTTAGTGATGGAAACAGTGTAGATAGTATTTAGTTCATCTTCTATAGTATCATATTATAAAAATACTATAAAAATGTTTTCAGACAACAATCTAAACACACCATGTAATTATTATTCATATATTTTTTCACATTAAACATTATCAATACAAATTTTGTTTATACTATATAGTTTATTCATCATCTATTAAATTATATAAATCTATTACTATTTACTTTAATTACAATGTGTTAAAGTCCTATATATCATAAAAAATTCCTATAAAAAATACCTCATACTTCTTCTTGTGAAAATTCATAGGGAGGACACTAGATTAATTTTTTTATGGGAAATGTTTCATATTATGTTATATAATACCCCAAAGTGATATAAACAATATATAATGATAAGTATATATAAAAAATAGGATTTTTTTGAATAATTAATTGAAATAAATATGTATATTATTATAGTAATTTTAATATTTAATGAGGTTATTATGGGGCCCTATGTTATAAAAATGCAATATAGCTTATTAATGAATATCACGAGTTTCCCATGATGATGAGGATTACTTAAAAATTCCTGGATTAATTAATGAATTGATATTAATTGTATAATATGAAATGGAGACTTGAATTAATAGATTAATGTGGAACACTGGAAGGGAGGATAATGACATCCTATTAATTCTATTTTCTACAAAAAAATTGAATAAAGAGGATGATCTAAAAAAAAATGATGATGGTTATACTTATGAAGTGATCAAGGACTAAAGATGTGAATCTTGAAATAAAGAATAAAAATGATCTTGGTGATGAAAAAGTACTATTTTTGTGACTTTAAAAGTGACCTGAATAATTAATAGGTGAAATTTTATTTATATAATGTCAATAATGAATAGTAGCATGAGCCATTTCAATTGAGTTTAGGGATTTTTAGAGATAATTATTTAGATAAAATATGATCATAATATAAAATATTATAATAATTATTTGAACCACATATTGTGATGTTGATATTTATATTATCATAATAGTGATATGGTGAAGTAAATAATATAACAAATGACACTTATTATACGTTTTATATTGAATTCATATAGAAATCATATAGAATATGATGATTGATTGGTGACTTAACATAGAAATTCTATATCACTAATAAACTAATTACTGATCAATATATGATTTCTTAGTTTTCTTAATCACCACACTTGGTATATAGGATAAAGTTCAGTGGTTGAAAAATATCAATGGAGAAAAAACCCTAAAATAATTAATAATAATGTTTTCAATAAACTAAACCTCAGTAGAAGGATCGGTTTTGGAAAGAAATGTATTATTATATTTTTTATACCTAGTATTATTTACTAAGCATATTATTCTAGGTTTTATATTTAATTATATAATGTTGAAACCATTATGATATTAATTTTAAATCACATTATCTTTTTTAGTTGGTAATGTGTTTTAGAACCACTTAATCATTTATCTACTAAACCATTCTATATGTTTTATATTTATTAGTGTATTATAATAACTGTTACTGGGAATAACTCATTAGCATATGATATGTTCTTTTCTTTGTGAAATGTTATTATATGTGAGTTTCCTATAAGTTATATATTAGCATAAATTGTTTTCTTATCTGATATTAGGAATGTTCTTAGATATTTCATCAATGTGATATATGAAATTTTAAATAAAATTTTGGTTGTTTTTAAAAGGATATGGTTTTAAATTGTGTGTCTTAGAAGGGAATCTACTTTCAAAAGTGATGTTTTTTTGAAAATTATCATCACATTCATAATAAGATAGAAACTATATATTCTTAAAATAATTTTTAAAATAATAAGTAATGTAAATTATAATTCTTTTGAGAAATTTATATGATATATTTGAGTGTTGATAACTCTAACAACATTACAGGAATTGTAACATAAGAACTATTGAATTATAACATTGAGAATGAAACACAAAAAGTTTGATAAGGTTGTTGGAAGAATCAAAAGAATAAAAATGGAAGTTTGATCAAAGTGATGTTAATTATATGTTCTTCCCTTCCTCTAGAGGAATAGGTAATGGTTGGAAATTTTTTATAGACCATGCACGGGATTTATGATGATGGTTTTGTGGCATATATTGATGATGTAGGAGGTGAGGGTTTTTCCGCTAAAGGTGACTATTGATTCTAGTGTCAAAGATGTAATATATAAGGGTGGAGATGAGATTTATGATTGAAATTATTGACCGTGTACATGTATATGTGGTGTTATATTCGTAGGATATGTTTTTTGGAAGTAAATGAAATTAAATGTTTATATTTACTTGTATTTTATAAGTTAATTATTTTTACTACTATATTTCAACTATTGTAATAAAAGGTTATAGGTGGTGGAATGTAGTAATGGAATGAAAAAATACATATTTTAACAATGTCTGTTAGATATATAAATCCACAGGTACACATGTGGTAATAAAATGAAAAAAAATAAAAAAACCAATGGTTTTAACTATGGATGTCAGATATATAAATCCATGGGTGTGGTCATGGTTTTATCATTGGTAGAACTAGCCTACTTACATGTTTATTAATAACCATATCAATATTTCTATAGCAATAGATGTAAAATATATGCTATCAAAAACTATGTTCATGACTAATTGCCATAGTTTTTTATGTTATACTGATGGTTTTGAATTGTGGTAATAAGTTATTTTTTCAATTATGATATATGGTAAAGTTAACCATCATGCATACTAGTAAAAAATACTACGAGGAGAATAAAGAAGTTAAACAGGGGTAGTCTTTTAGTCATTCCTCACCAAACTAGATGTTGGGGAAAACACCCTCTAGAGTTTACTCATGTTGGTCACCCTACCAACATTAGTGGGGTAGTGTATGAAATCACATAACATGTAGAATATATATATATATATATATTACAACCATATTATTGAAAACAAAATTGCCTTAACCTAAACTTCATCTATCATCCCTCAAATACCCAGTCACCACAGTTAAGGACTAACTATCCTATAACCACACAAACATTCAAGAGACTTTCAATTAATACTTAAGATAAAAATTTCATTTAGTAGTAATTACCAACTTAATTCCATTACCTCATTTAATAATCCAATATCTTCAATGGTTCCTGAATATTTAAGATATTTTTATTATTTTGATATGCCTCTGACCCCATGGGTTGAGTTATTTAACATGCATTATCAATCCACAATTATTGGTACTTTAGGACTCATACTAATCTAACATAAAATATGAATAGATCAGGCACTTCCATCTGTGGTTAGTAGTGTGGGAAGAAAATAAAAAATAATCAATAAGTTTATCTAGAATTTAAGATAGATTTATTAACAACATCAATATTTTCTTCCATCACAACGAGTAGGCATGCTCAGCATCAACCCAATCTATGAATCTCGGTGTCATACCTGACACTACTATACATATCACCATCCATACCACTATCACAGTATCCAACCGAATCCATAAACCTATGTATCCTCACCCATTTATTTTCAAACCATTATCCATATCTGCCTCACATCATACTGTATATCTAGTATCCCCATCCATAAGAACCTCATAAGGTAGTGAAAAAACAAAAAATAGTTAACGGGACATCTAGGCCCTATAATAAAAGCATCCATCCTTCATAAGAAAATGGGATTGATATATCTCAAAAAATAATCTTTATCAAGTATTCTATTCATTACCATATTAAATTAATTAATTAAGTTATCAAAGGTTACAACCACAAGCAACTAAAGGTATCATCTATTAATAGTTATGGGTTACATAAATATGCTTCAAGCATAACTTTGGGTATCATCAATTCCATGAAGAACAATAACAATTAAAAATGACTCTATATTATTTAACCAGAAATAATTACCATATTTACATTATTTATCAAATTTTTAAGAATAAAAATGTTTTTTAACCATGTAATGAGCAATGATACTATACTATCTAGAGAATCAAGAGAAAAATTGTTAAGACACTATAAACACATGTGATCGCATTAACCCAAAACCAATTATTTCTTAAATATATTTTAATATTTATTAATGTTAATTCCACCCTTACCCAAATATATAAATCATGTTAAATTTAATATTACACTTAAAAATAAGAATTACTAATTAATCTCTTACAAAAAAGATTTTAACATTCTTTGAATGAGAACAAAACAATAATGAAGATATCTGATCACCGCTCCCATAAGGAATCTACATCCCGCATATGAAATATCACCATGAACACACTAAAAAATATAAAAAATAGCTCCATGATAATGGAGTAGATTAAAAACTATATAATGGAAAGATAAAATAAGATAAACAATCTAAAGAAATATGAAAACATGAGAGAGAGAAAAACCTCTACTCATAGGACCACAAAATAATTTCTAGAAGGAGGGAGTTGAATCTGTCCAAATGGACATCAAATTACTTAAAAATAACTTCTATACATCAAGGTTTCAATGGATTTTTTTTTGAAATATATGTTTGAAGAGGGTTCATGAATTTATAGGAAAATGGAAAATTATAAGACCATGGCATAACACCCTACACCACAGTGAAAAAGTGAAAACACAAGACAAAAACTATAGTGTATGGTAAAAGACCATTCCACAGTATGCCTACTCAAATATGTGTCCAAGAAACATAGTGTGGTCTATGCCATAGATTCTATAAATCTAAAAAATTTCCATGATGCAAAGTTACCACTATGTTGTAAAATTCTAACCATTAAGGAGGATGCGTTACAAATTAGATCCATGGTTTAAAAACCACAAAAAAGGTAGAACCACTGAAACTTACTTTTTCATATTTTACATCATAGCATACCCATCATGGTATAATGACCTAATAAAAAGGAAGAACCACCCAAACCACCCCCTTGATCTTCTACACCAAAATTATTTATCCACATTGTAGCCTCATCTCTTGACTAGACTCCACAACATAGTGTTAGAGTTGGTGTCCTTAAACCAACTAATTTTTACATTAGATTACAGATTCTATTAAAATAAGTAAAAATAAAATATATATTATCACATATTGATCATTATGTTTTATGAATTTAATGTGATAATGTCTAAGTATATCTATCATATAAAAATAGGTCATAGTATTTCCATTCTATAATGAAAACATTGAGATTCTATAATGATAATATCTTAACTATTGTTTCGTATAGTCAGTATAATAAACTATAAGGGGTTACATATTTTTTCGATTATTATATGTGAGTTCTCATAAGCGGATGAGGCTTTATCACATATAGTTTAAACTTAGTAATCTCTATGATGGGAAATTATGAGTATATATCTACCAATAGAAATTCGGCATGTTTGTGTGTCATCGGATATTCCTATCTGTAAGTGTATGCAGTGGTCCTTAGACTTTAAGATTATTAATAATACATATCATGACTTTAATATTTAGATGTATTGATAAAATATGGGGCACAATATGTTTACACTACGTATGATATGTTGGGTATATCACGATCAGTGTGTTATTAAAGAGTAAGTCAATGATGGATTTGTCCCTTCTATTTATAGAAGTTAATATCATACACCTTTGATTGGAATGGAACTATTGAAATAAATTCAACGGTCATGGTGATCTATAAATGTTTATTAAGGATAATATATGAATGATATATCTAAAATTAAGGTTTATGAAACAAGTATGAAACTTGTATGATGATATATCAAGACAAAGGAAATATATTACATAGTCCATGATCGTATGTGGTTTTTGATGTTGTGACATGAACTTATTCCTATTAGGTTCTTGGACCCATTTCTAGATTGAAATATTGGAATTTAGTAAATATCATCTAATGTCAACAAATAATAATCTAAAAGGGTCACACATAAAGTGTTTCAATTGATCTTATTTAAATATTATTTTAGTTGAATTATTAGAATAAATATTATTCCCAATTCCGAGGAATAATTTTATTCAGAATTTATTGATTGCATAAATTAAATAAATATTTATTTACAAGGTAATTATTTAATTACAGTGATATAAAATATTTATTTATTTATTTATTTATTGAATAAATAAATATTTAATTAAATATTGTTTCAGCTATTTGATAAATTATGAGAAGGATAAGTGGTCCAAAATGAGGAGTGATGATAAATAATAATTTTCAAGATTGTAAAATAATTTTTACATTACTCTAGTTAGTGAACACCATGAGAAAATAATATTATTTTATTATTACATGTCATGGGGTGATTTATTAGTTTAATATAATATTTAGATCCTATGTTCAATTAAATAATATTTAACCCCAACTCATAACACTATAAAAAAGTGTTATGTCTATTGGGATGGGGTTGATTAAAAATTAGAGAATTTTTTGTGCACAATTGTAATGCCCAGACACCGAAAGCCCAGGGCTAGTGCATTATTTTAATACATTTGCATGATAACAAGGAATGAATTCCTGAAGTACCGATCATTTTAATAATCTGGGAAAATTTATTACTTACATGAACCTTTCAATACAATTCAAAACATTAAATACAGCATAGATAATACATTGAGAATGACATAATTCTCCTAGATTAACCCTACATATTAGTCATAATACACTTCTTGGAATCTTGGGAAAATAAAATATGAGAAAGGGGTGAGATCATATGCTTGGTAAGGTAAAAAAATATAATAGAAGCCATTATAAATAAGCATAAACTTTTAAGCTAAGGTATAGAACTAAAATACAAGCCTTTTAAACTTAATATTCAGCATAATATGAAACGGATAAATCAAATAATTCAATTTAAACATTAACTTAGATATTTTACTAGTAGAATAATCACATGTAATATAAATAACTAATATCATAATGTGAGAATGCATAATTCTAAACATCTGAAACATACCATCGAGTCTTAATGCCGCAAATCTAATATTGTCAAGGCTTCATGATAAGAATCTAATAATATTAAGGCTCCATGAAAAAATATAATAGTTTCAAGGCTTCATTTGAATAATCTAATACTTTTAAGGATTCATGATAAGAATATAATAATTTTATGGATTCAAGAAAATAATCTAATATTTTCAAGGCTTCATGATCAGAATCTAATATTTTCAAGGCTTCATGCCAAGAATCTAATAAATGGGTAAGGCCTCGGCCAAATCCATATATATATTATTTCATGAAACCTATCAATGAATGGAGGGGATATAGTAGTCCCCTTCCATCATATAAAAATTCCAATGCATTCATCTATGAAAAGGGTGAAATATAACAAACAAAAACATTCATATTAAAAATAGCTTAAAAATATTAATACATTATCCATAAACCATGAATGGTATAAAAATAGCACATCCACATTCAAACTATTCATAAACCATGAAATACAATATGATAGGTTGTATCATGAGAAATCATCCTTAATTAAACATATTATCCAATTATGGATGTTGGAAAAGATTAAAATACTCTAATGAAAGCATTAAAAAAATCTTGAGATAAATACCCCCTTTTCACTTGAAATCATTTATTCAAAAGTTGTGCACTTATAAAAAATAAATTTAAAAAGTTATTTTTGAATCAAAGTGTACCTAAACACTTTGAAACTTTTTTAAGTAATTGATATTTTAAAACATTCATTTCCATATAAATAAATCCTTAAAACCATTTTGAAAACATGAACATTAATGAGAAATATTTAGAAAAATAAATATTTAAAACATTTAAAATGTTTTTTTAGTTAAAAATTCCCTTACACAAAACATTAAAAATATTCCATTTGAAAATATTTTTAAGAAACATGGACATGGATGATAAATATATCCTAGTAAATAGTTATTTATAAACAATCTCAAGTAATAAAGAGACTACAAAATTAACCCTTACACAAAACCTTATTAGACTCATTTTGAAAACAATTGAATGAAAATAAAAATAGATATAAAATTTATTTTATAATCCTTTTATATCCATATAAATATTTATGTCAAATAATATCAATAATATTGAAATGGAGAAAGGATTAATTCTTTAACCATTCAAAGCATCACATACCATATTAACCATTTAAATCATAAGCCTGATATCATTAAATAAATCATTAAATACCATAAATAAAAACATATCCATTTTATGAAATATAATAGGGTTAGTACATACAAAACACACAAGAAATAGGTGGCGAACATGGCTTATATCTCATGAAAATTAAAAGTGAGATGGAATTCCCTTACCTTAGGTCTGATACTCTCTATGAGTGTATGAAACTTTGGTATAGTGGTTTTAAATATATTATTAAGCTATAAAAGATTCATAATAATATTTATGATATTATATATGATTTTATATTACTTTTTAAATTAAAAATTCCAAGTTAAAGCAACATTTTGGGTAATAATCTCTTTGGCTATCGTACATGTTTTTAATTTTTATTCTTGATCTTATTACTTAGATCATGATTTAATTACTTAAATAATGTAAAACATGATTTATATATCATATATATTTAGAATATAAACATATATAATATATAGATATATGGAATGGAATACACTGTTCATGGAGATGGTAGGTCGTACGTATGCATGAATGTTGTTTCTGTTTTCTTATCGTATTGAATAAAATAAAGTAAATGAAATATATATATATATATGTTATTAAAATATAATTATTATGTCATATATTTCACACTTATTCATTATACATATTTTTATAATCATTCTTTAATGGTCAATATGGAGAATGAATCTCATCTTTTCGTGGAAGGGATAATCTATATGTACGCATGAACGATGATATCATTACCTTAATGATTTAATGGTAGAGAATTAGATGGTATATTTATAATAAAGAAACAATATCAATTTATATTTATTTTTTAAATAATTTATATTCATATTTATACCCATATAAATAATGTATATAGGATAAATAGTTTACACCACAACGTGGAGATGGTAAGCCATACAAACGCACGCATGGTGATATTGTTTTTCATATGATGGGTAAAATAAAGAATATGGTTATACCCTAATCATAAAAACATATCATAATATATTAAATTCTGGATTTACAAATTTAGTATGGAAACAAAAAAGGAATATAAAGTATAAGAAAAAAATTGAATTGAATTGGTAAAACAATTATCTTTTCTTCGAGTATCTCTTTTTGATTTGCCCAAAATGACTTCTTAGGTTGGATTTTTTCCCAATGTATGGCATTTAGTATTAAATGAGGAAATTTGGGAGGATAAATGGGTAGGTTTTTGATGAACTAAAGGGATTTAGAGGTTTAAATAAAAGAGAAGGAGAGGTTCCCTTTTATAAGAGATGGTAGGGGTACTTTTAGAAATTACAAAACTATTAATTTAATGTAAATTGATTTTTGATTTCTAATAGATAAAAAAGCGATTTATATCTAATATGGGATTTTTATCAGTCTAAATTCTATTAACCAATGATTTTTAGACAATTTTATGTCACAATAGTAACCTTATCTTTCATCTTTAACCCATAGTTATACAATTTAACTCTTATTGTGACTACATGTCTTTTTACACTATAGGGTTAGTATAGATACTATAAAATGTAAAAAAACCAATTAAATCATTTATGACACATTTAACATTATCATTTTTATTTGGACAAATTATATATTTTTATTAATTTTATATCATTTAATAAAATATAATTTATTTTAAAATCTCATTTATTGAGATTTTGAAACTATTTATTAATGGGATTTTTAAACAATTATAAAAACTTTATTCCATAAAAAACTACATTAACACAATCCCATACATTTCAATTTCATCAATTAAATTCGTTTATGATATAAAATATTTTAAATTTTATTTATTTTAATTTTATTAACATCATCTATTTGATTCTTCTAGTAATAAATCTATTATCGCAACATCATTGTGTCACAATTAAATTTAATTATTTAATATCTAAAAATTATAAATAAATTATAAATATTTAGATAAAAAATTTATATTTCAAACTAATATTTATATTTGAATTTATCTTTTATATAACCCTATATTTAAAATGATTTACTTATTAAAAATATAAGTATGAAATTTTAAACTTATTTTTAAATAAAATATAATAAATATCATATTATTCCCCAAATGGATTAAAAAGGTTATATTTTTATCCTAAGGTTATTTTTGGTCAAAACACACTCATCCAATGAAATTAGGATAAGTTTTATGGTAATTTTATAATATTATAATATTATTTTTTACCTTTAATTACCCGATATACCATTAACTGTGGTAAATAAATAAAATTCTACTAAATTTATTATTCAAAAAAGTTAATTATATCCTATTAGATCACAAATTTCATACTAATTACAACCATTAATATCCTTTTTTCTAAATTAAATTCACAAAAGTGGAAAAATTGTGTTTTGTACTATTCTCATAAATGTGGCTAGAAGGCTGGTAAAAGTGATGTTCAAAAGATCAATAAGTTTTTATATATAATTTCAATATAAAAATGATTCCAATAACCTAAATTAGAATAATATATTTATTATTGATATATTTTTACTTTAAAAACAAATTTAATATATAATGATTATTTAAACAAAAAATTCAGTTTTTAACTACAATGTATTATTTATTACTATTTGTCAAAAAAAACTTTTTAGAAAATACAAAAAATTCACTCTAATATTTATATTCTAAAATCAAAAATGAATTTTCTTTTGAAAATTATAAAATTCAAAATGTGGTTAATACTATTCATAACTGTTTTTTAAACGAAAAATTTGATAGATCATAGTGAACTCGAACTCAGTGTTTCATACAACGTAAGCTGTAGAATTTATTTCAAAAGAAACATGCCATGAAATATTGGGTTTTTAGATTCTCCCATCCTTAAATAAATCTATTCCTCTCAATTTTTTAATTTTATTTTGGTAACTAATGTTTGAATATTCAAAATTCTTTTATTGAAATCCCACATCAGAACAGGGGTCGATAAAAGTGATAATTTAAAATAAAGAAAGGGAAGTATGAAGGTTACCATATATAACATGTACAAGGGTTCCATGTAGGAAAAAACTTACATGAAAGAAAAATATAACCATCAAGTTATGATAGAGATTGATAGAGAACATGGATAGGGTAAGGTCAACAATCAAAAAACTATAAATATATGATGATCTAAGGGACCATTTGATTCATTGGAAAAAGTACTAGGATATATTTTTGTTTTCAATAACCTTTCTATAGAGTTGAAGAATTGTTTTACTATTCATATAATCACTTAATTGATTTATTTCCATATCATAATCATAATCTCATTATTTGGTTGTTCTTTGATTCATTTCCACTTCGTCCCTTACACTAAGAAATGAAAGTTCAAAATGAAATTTTAGGGTTAAATCACTTTTCTAAATCATAAAGCCTATACATATTTCCTCCATCATCTAAATGTTTACTAAAACCAAAAATTTTGGACCAAATTATCTCAAAATCATACTTTAACCTCAAACAATAATATCCAATGTTCAACTAAACCCATTCCAACCTTAAGACTCATCCAAAATACATATATCCAAATTCACTATCCAAAAAGGTCTCTAAATTTCCAAAATACATTATATTATCAAAACGATGTAATGTATCTCTTATTGTCACATACCAAATATTTAATCACCTTTAAATCCTTGATGAAAACTATTATGCTTATGTATCTTTAAAGAAGAACTATTGTAGCACAATCCTTATATATCTCATGAGTCATATAACCATGGAACCATTGATGAAATAATTCTTGAATTGAAATAAAAAAAACCTTAATCATTCCACTTCATTCTTAAAACATTAACTAAGCTTTAACGTATTATTCTCTAATACCTCCTTTTTCTCATTTTTCTTTTTTAGTCTATTCATTATCAGCAGTATAACCATTACTTGTATAACCTTACTGGTTATAACCATCGACAAAAACCTAAATCACAATCCTATAGACACTAATCATAGTGATATATTCATGAAGAATCCTTGATAGGATCTCTAAGTGATTCCATATTCTTCTCAATTCATAATTTCATAGTATTATTCTATGGTATCTATTACCAAATCTAAAATATGATATCCTATGCTTAAACTTATCCTCAAAGTCTATCTTAGGGTTATGTTCTATAATCATTAATATATAAATCTAATTTCCAAAGTTGTTTTTAAAATTCATTTGATACCAACTATAACACCATGTCCCCAGAATCCTAGAGTAAGTGCATTATTGTAATACATTGTCATGATTACAAGGAATAAAATCCAAAAGGATCGATCAGTTTATAATTCTTAGAAAATAGATTACATACATGAACCTTTCATTACAATTCAAAACATAAAATAAAACATGTATAGTACATTGAGAACTCCATTATTATCCTACCTTAACCCGACATATTAGTCATGATACACTTCTTGGAATCCTGGGAAAATAAAACATAATAAATGGGTGACTTATGATTCTTAGTAAGGGTAAACAATATAGTGGAAGCTATCATAAATAACCATAAACTTTTAAGGCCAGGTATAAAACTAGAATACAATCCTTTTAAACATAATATTAAGCATAATATGGAAATAATAAATCAAATAATTCCATTTAATCATTCACATGGATATTCTACTAGTCGAATTATCACATGTAATATCAATAACTAATCTCATAATGAGGGAATGCATAATGTTTTACATCTGAAACATGTCATCGAGGTTTCATGAAAAGAATCTAATATTGTCAAGGCTTAATGCCAAGAATCTAATATTATCAAGGCTTCATGACAAGAATCTAATAATTTCAAGTCTTTACACCAATAATCTAATACTTCTAAGGATTAATGAAAAGAATCTAATAATTTCAAGGCATCATTATAAGAATATAATACCTTCAAGGCTTCATGAAAAAAAATACTTTCAACGCTTCATGCCAAGAATCTAATAAATGGGTAAGGCCTCATCAAAAACCAAATATATTTTGTTTCATGAAACCTTCTGATGCATTGATGGGCTATAGAGTGTCCTTCCTATTTGATACTAAGTCTAATTTATTCCCCAAATTAAAAGGGTGAAACATAGCCAATATAAACACTCATATAAAAAATAGCATAGGAAATCTTAATGGATTATCCATGAATCGTGAATGGTATAAAAATAGAGCATCCACAGCCAAACTATTCATAAAACCTTCGATACAATATGATAGGTTATGTCATAATAAATAATCCTTAATTAAACATAAGATCCAATATAGGATGTTGAAAATGATAAAAATACTCTAAAAAAATCATTAAAAATATCTTGAAACAAAGACCCCTTTCTTTAATATTATTTATTCAAAATATTCAAACTTATAAAATAATAAATTTAAATAGATATTTTTTTAATCCTAGTTTCCCCTAACACTTTGAAACATTGGAAATGAATTAACATTTTAAAACATTAATGTATATATAAATAAATCCCTAAAACCATTTTGAAAACAAGGACATTAATAAAAAATATTTATAATAATAAATATTTAAAACATTTAAACTAATGTTTTAGTTAAACATTTCCTTATATAAAACATTAAAAATATTCCTTTCGTAAATATTTTTGTGAAACATGGACATGGATGATAAATATATCTTAGTAAATACTTATGTATAAAAAATCTATGGTAATAATGAGATTGAAAAATTAACCCTTACATAAAACCTTAAAATATTAATTTTGAAAACATTTTAATGAACTTAAAAATAGAAATAAAATTTTCTTTATAATCCTTTTATATCCATATAAATATATATCTGAAATAATATCAAGAATATTGAAATGCAGAAAGGATTAATTCTTTAAACATTCAAAGCATACCATACCACATTGAACATTTAAATCATAATCCCAATATATTCAAATGTGTCTTTAAATACCATGAATATAAATTTATTCATGATACGAAATATAATATAGTATTATATACAACACACTCAATAAATAGGTGTTTAACATGGCTTGTTTGTTATGAACATTAAAAGTGAGTCATAATTCCCTTACCTTAGGTATCATACTCTCTATATGTTCCTGAAACACTCATATAGTGGTTTAAAATGTATTATTAAATTGTAAAAGATTCATAATAATATTTATGATATCATATATTATTCATTTATTAAATTACATTACCTATTCATTTAACAATTCCAAGTTAAAGTAACATTTTGGGAAATAATCACTTTTGTTATCGTATGTGTTTTGACTTTTTATTCTTGATCTTATTACTTAGATCATGATTTAATTACTTATATAATGTAATAAATAATTTATATATCATATATATTCCACATATAAAAATATATAATAGATATATATATATATGAAATATAATACACCGTTCACAGAGATGGTAGGTCCTATGTACACATAAGCATTGTTTCCGTTTTCTTATCTTATTGAATGGAAGAAAGTAATATATATATATATCATTCATGTTGAATATTATGTCATATATTTCATACTTATTCATTATATATATATTTATAATAATTCTTGAATTGTTAACATTGATAATTAATCTCATTGTGTTGTGGAGACGGTAAGTCGTATGTACGCATGAACGATGATATCATTACCTTAATGGGTAAATGGTATGCAATTTGATGGTATATTAATTATACAGAAACAATATCATGTCATATATATTATTTAAATCCTTTATATTCATCATTATACCTATCTAAATAAATTATTGATAAAAAGTAGTTCACACCATGGTGTAGAGATAGTATGCCATACTTACGTACGCATGGTGATATTGTTTTTTCATAGGATGGGTAAAATGAGGAATATGGTTATACCATAATCATAAAAAAAAATATGATCATATATTAGATACTGAATTTATTACTTTAGTATTTAAACAAAATTGGAAGGGAAATTATGAGAAAATAAATTGAATTGAATTGGAAAAACAATTACCTCTTCTTCGAGTATCTCATTTTGATTTTCTCAAAAGGACTTCATAGGTTGGCTTTCTGCCCAATTTATGGCCTCTAGGATAAATTGATAAAATTTTTAAGGATAAATGGGATAGTTTTTTATAAACTAAAGGACTTTATAGGTGTGAATAAAATATAAGGAAAGGATCCCTTTTATAAGAGAGGGGATGGTTACTTTTGGAAATTACAAAATTATTAATTTAACATAAATTGATTTTTGATTTCAAATAGATTAAAAGTGAGTTATTTAGATTATGATATAATTATGTGTTAAAATCCTCTCAACCAAAATTTTTTATAAAAGTTTAGGTCAAAATATTAACCGTATCATTTGGCTTTAACCATTAGTTAAACAATTTAACTCTTACTGTGACTACTTGACTTTTTACACTATATGGTTAATGTAGTTACTATAAAATGAAAAAAATAATCTCAATTGGATCATCTATGACAAATTTAACATTATCCTAGTTATTTTACCAAATTATTTATTTTTATGAATTTTATTTAATTTAATAAAATCTCATTTATGTCAATTTTTCCACTATTTATTAATTGAGTTTTTATAAAGTCATAAAAATATGATTTCTTAGAAAAAAACTACATTAAAAAACCCCTAAAATGTCAATATAATCCAAAAAAATAATTTATGACATAAAATATTTCTAATTGAATTTAGTTTAATATTATTAATATCATGTATTTGATTCTTCCTTTAATAAGTCAATTATTGCATCAACATTGTGTCATAATTAAATTTAATCATTTAATTTATAAAAACTATAAATAGATTATCATAATGTAGATAAAAATTTTATATTTAAAATGACTATTTATTTTCTAATTTATGTTTTATATAACCATATATTTAAAATTATTTACTTATTATAAATATGAGTATGACAATTTTAACTTATCTTTAAATAAAATATAATAAATGTCATATTCTTACCCAAGTTGCTTACAAAGGTTATAATTTAATACTAAGGTTTATTTTATTCTAAAATCACTCATAAAATTAAATTAAGACAATTGTTAGGGTAATTTTATAAAATTATAATATTTTTTACCTTTAATTACTTAATTTACTCTTAACCATGGTAATCAAATTTTTTTTTCTAAAGATACTATTCACCAAAAAAATTAAGTTGATCCTATTATATCAAAAATTTCATACTAATTAAAACCATGTATTTATATTTTTATAAATTCAATTCAAAAAAGCCAAAATATTACATTTAATGTTAATCCTATAAATGTGGTTAGAAGGTGGGTAAAAGAGACGTTCAAAAGATCAATAAGTTTTTATATCAAATTTCAATACAAAAATGATTCCAATAACCTAAATTTTATTAATATATGTATTATTTATATATTATGACATTAAAAATAAATGTAATATATCATAATTATTTCAACAAATTGTCAATTTTTAACTACAATGCAGTATTTTTCACTATTCATCAAAAACTGAAACTATTCATAAAATACCTAAACATCACCCTCAATTTTTTTTATTTTTTAAAATAAAAAATGAATATTATTTTGAAAAAAATATAATTTCATAATGTGTTTAATATTATTCTTAACTGCATTTTAAACGAAAAATTTGATAGATCATAGTGCGCTCAAACTCAATGTTGTGTACAACACAAGCTATAGAATTTATTTAAGAAGAAACATACCATGAAATTTTGGGTTTTACAACATTAAAATCATGATCTCTCTATCTCTCAATATATAATAATTATCTAGAGTCTCTTCTCTCAATCTCTATAAATTCCCCTCCCTCCTCTGTCTTCTCAAGAACGAAAGTAAAATTATAATTCTTTAATCTAGAATAAATCATCACAGCAATCATGGTGAACTTAGAAAGATGATTGATTAATTATACTAACACCCAATAAAACATTATAGTTTTTTAGAGATTAGGGTAGAACATGTTGATCATCACTAAAGGGATTCTTCACTTTGTTCATATAAAAGCAATTGAGGTAGACTGAAAGGGTTTTAAGTAATCAACATCTTTGTTGAAGAATGATCTCAAGACTGAGGCATTCATTATCACATTTCATTTAAATTAATTATAAATTTAACATGAAATATCCACTTGTTTATGGAATGCCTCTAAAGTTTCATTGGAAAAAAATTTGTTTCTTATGGCTCCTATATCATGTACATCATGAAATATCCATTGAATTCAACAATTGTTGATATGGGATCGGCCTCAATAAGTGCTTCCACTACACCCAAAACCTTCAATTGGAATTAGTGGGGTCATCTTCAAATTTATAATTATTTATTTTATTGTTTATCATAAAACTTTTAATATTTTAATTTTCATTTCAATTTTTAATTATTTCTTAATCCATCTTCATGATCTCTTCTTCCCCCTCTTTTTTATTACTATCTTAACCCAAATCAGTTAATAATTAATGAAGAATGAATTTGAAGAACCCATAGAGAGGTTCCAATAACTCTATATGGATAACACAGGGTTACATGGTGTGTACTCCTCTATCAAAATATATGTTCCCTTTTTCATTGTATCAAGAAACTTGTGTGAAATTTGGGTCATCGTGTAATAAATACACAATGTGTGCATTAAATTCACCCTGTGTAGACTAGACAAGATGGTATATGATTTTTACAAACTTCATTTCATGTATATTACCTAAACTCTATGTAGTCCATGTGTTTTTTAGGCAAAAAACATAGGGTCGAGATGTTTCATGTAATTAATGCACCATATGTATTTAATACAGATCACATGCTGGTTGGTAGTCATGAAACTTGCAGTACACATCATGTATCCTTTCTACATGTCGTGTGCCTCATTAATTTTCATGGTGTAACAACCTATCATGGCTCACTGTAACTATTAGTTGAATAGGTTCTCTACATAACCTTAGGCTCGCCTCCTCATATTCCAAAGTCAACTGAATAAGAGTGAGGGTCTATTGAGATACATGGGAAGACTATACCCACTTTATCTGAGTGAAAAAATGTTGAAAATAGTAATAATTAATAAGAAAAAATAAGTATCATGTAACCACACATCACATGAAAGATTCCGAAAACTAGTTAACTACCCAAAAGACATTATATAAACAAATCATGTCATGATAGTCTCATGTTCCAAAAGGAATCCAAAATAAAATACACAATTGAAAATATCTAAAATGGGTTCTGACATCATGTTTAGTCCTCCATATCCAAGCTCCATACCATAAGTCTCAAATCATTCATCTATCATTGGGACTTTCCCCTATCCAAACTTGCAACCATTAAGTCTGTTCTGGTACCAAGCTTCCCTTTTAGGTTGTGAGTACAAATAAGTAGGACACACGAATGGTCTCTAAATCAATATCTAATGTAAAAAATAGTGTATGAAGGTGAACAATGGAAAAATATACACAGAGATAAATGAAAACATATAATAAATATAAATAATTACTAATTAACCTCATTTTTTCCCAAGTTATAAAGTAAAACCCGAGCCAACCAAACATGTGTCAACCCATACTGGTAATGTAAACCATATATCATAGGGGATACACACCTTGAGATATATAAAGGGATTAATCACTTATATAAATATTAGTACCAAGTATATCAATCCAAGTACCTATATAATATCAAATGTTATTATGGCCCGAACCATATATTCAGCATCCAAGCTATGTATACACATAAGTGGTACACATAGTTTCAATCTAGAACCAACCCAAAGTTGAGGATCATCAATAGTACATCCTAACCAATACCACAATTTACAATTTCCAAGGTTCATAATCATTGAACTTCTAACATACTAAGATAACTATGTGTTCCATTTCAACATTCAGTATTTACCAAAGTCTAATATAGTCAGCAAAATTTACCCAACTAAATAATTAACCCCTTTCAACATGTTTTCATATAGTAAAACCATTAAATGTTCATTAAAAACAATTAACAACTTAAAAATTCACCTTTTTTACCATTTACCATTTTCTAATTTTATAATTTCATAAACATTTAACTCCCTAGTTATGCCAAACATCCCCTTGTGTCATGATAAAAAGACAAGTAACTAGTCTAATCAGGTTAAGCTCTTAAGCCCGCTATTTAACCATTTAAATCCCATATTAATGTTTCCAAGGAATTGGCACACCCCATCGGTGGCCACTGGTCATGTCTTAAAGTCCGAAATAGACCCAATAGGTTTCATGATGGGTCTAAGACAACACTTAAAAGACCAAAATATTTTTTATAATCAAGGGATCAAATGTGTAGCACATTGGTACCATTTAACATACAATATACACTTGAATAAAAACAAGACTATGAGAAAATATCTTAGAACTCCAAACTTATGTTTGTAGATTACCACTCATTCAACCAAGGCATTTGATTTGAGTTAAAATGGATTGAACCATAAAAGTAAGAAACTCTTTAGAAAAAGGTATTATGAGACATTGAAGATAAGGGAAAGCCAAGTAGTGAACCATCTAGGGAATAGAATGAAATTGGCTCATAGAATTACCTGGGAATTTGAATAATAATAAACAACACTTCAAGAACCATCTAATCAAAGTAGTTACCCCCATGGGAGAGGAGAAGGAATTTGGATTTCACCCTAGGCTTCTAGGAGTCAAATGAAAAAGAAATATAAGTGACTTTTTATAAAGGTCATAAGTGAAAAGTGTTAATTTTACACTTTTTAATGAGGCATGTGGTTTTTCACATGGTTTTCCATACCATGTTCCAACTATATAGGCCCAACTATCCAAGGACACATCCTATGAAATGGTCTCTTTGGCCATCTGAACAGTTTGGTAAAGCATGTGGATGTCATTGAATGGATCTGGACCCAACATTCATGGTTACCAAGCCTCCTCATATGGTTTATAAAATTGTTCTCCCACTTAAATTGTGTTGCAAATTCATGGTTCATAGTTATAACTAATTTTTTGTTAACTATGCATCATGTGTTGTAAGACCCCCTTCTACACATTTTCAAGTCCAAAAACCATGAAACTCTCTTGATACCTTCCCTACTTCTGATAAATTATCCCATGGGTTAGTTAAAATGAGTTTATACAAAATTAAAATAGAAATTCCTTAAAAATTAAATATCTTACATGATAGAAGAACACGTTGAGTCCCTATTCATGTACTTTACACATACAGTGAAGAAAATTACACATCGTTTTGCAATCCTTCACATGCCATACACTTTACTTATTTTTATAGAAATAATAAATTTAATTAATTACTCAATTAAAACTCATCAACTTGAGTTTTGTGAGTCATTAAATGGGAAATAGACATCATTCATTAGGTTTTATATTTTATTAAATTCTTAATTATTTTCATGTAATATTCAAAACTAAAAATCATGTATTTTTGTTGTATGCTAAAGGCTCAAAATTTATTAAACCATATAGGTAATTTAATTTTCATGTGTACCATGTGTCATTAATTTGACAGTACATTTTATGAAATTGTGATACATGTCATATAAGCAATTTGTATTGTGATTTCATTGTATATAACAAGGAAAATACTGATTAGTTTAGGCAGGTAATGACTGATTTTCTTCCAAGTATAGAGTTACGTACTATTTTAATAAATTTAAAATTAAGTTAAATTATCTATTTTAATTAAAATAGCAGTAGATGGGAATCTTTAAGATGATTGAATGGAATAAGAAAAAATAAATTATGTGATTAATAATATAATTAAGAATATTAATTCATGCATTCTTTATCTTATCAAAGAATGAATTGAAATTAAGACTATCTAGTTGTTTTAAATTCATAGTCGAAGTATGTGAATGACTAATTGTATGCTTTAAAAAACTTATATATGATGGCCTATGTGTCATCTATCTCTCCTTATTATATAGGTCATGTCTGTCAATGTATATTTTATATTATTCCTATTAACAAATACTTTGGGTCCCCCCACCTATGTGTGAGTTATAAAACATATGTAATAAAAGGATTATCCAAATGCGCATGTAAATGGTTCAGGGTGGATTCGAGGTGGAAGCAGTTAAAGACAAAACTTAGGCAAAACCAAATTGGGAAATACATGTTGTAGAAGTGGGTTCCCTAGACCCAAATTGAAAAGTAATTTTTGATTACTAAATCCTGTATACATAGAGTTATGTATGATATATACCTACCATAATAGTTAATACACTTATGTTCCCACTGTTTATACAGTGACGTCCTTAGATTATTTATAGTGTCATTAGGTTTTATTAGTTTTTAACTATAATGAGAACCTTGAGATACTATGACAATAATCCTAAACATATTTCATATGGTTTAGATACATCATACTAATTGGACATAGATAATGTATGAATATCATGGGTCGGGGATCATAAGAATAGACACTTCTTATCACAAAGCATAGATTTTGTGATCTCAAGTCGAGGAGATCGTGAGGACTAACTCGACAATAATAAAACCACATGTTTTGGGTGTTATTGGTAGTTCCTATCTATGAACACGTGTATTGGTATCCTTAATTAAGGTCATTATTAGTGTGTATAATTTGATTATATACATTGATGTAGGACTAAAACCATGGAATTTGTATCGTGGAAAGATACATTGTGTTGGTTGTGTCATGGGTGGTATGGCATTGATTTAACGATCAAGATACATTTTTTCACTTTCAAAAGGATGAAATTTCACCAGCCCAGTTGACTAGGATGGAAGTACCTTTATTAAATCCATGTATATAGTGATAAAAAGTAGTTTTATCTAGTTATTTCATTAATAAATAATGTAAGATAAGATGATGACATGAAGTGTTCATCCTTATTTATGATTTATCTCAAGAAAAAGAGACTATATTACACGACGTGTGTTATTAGGTGATTGTTGTTGCTTTAAATAAACCTTATCTCATTAGGGGCCTTTATGGGTTACTAGAATCCACCTTTTCATAATTATTATCACTCACTACTATCAAGATAAGGTCTTATAGGGTAACACATAACGAGTATTCAAAAGATTGGCCAATTCGAGTGAATTGGAGTTCAATACATAATGGTCCCCATGGAGGTGGCCAGGTAATATCCCAGTTTATATTATAGTAAAGGAAATAAATAAATTCAATATTATTCAAATTTATAATAATATCTATTGAATTTATTTTATTATTGTATTCAAAATTTATTTAGTGAATATAATGAAAAATATTTTTTGAATTAAAATTAAATATTTACTAATCAACATTCATTTAGTATTTATAGGGATTAAAGTCAATTTAATCACTTATATTTTATCATATAACAAAACTTATGTATTATAATCATGTGATAAAATATCTACAACATTTGTATCATGTTTTAAGTGCTGATTATGTCATTTTTTGGTTCATTTTAATTGTTAACTTCTATAAGGACCTATATGTAATTAATGGAAGTTATAACCTAAGTATTTCAGCAATTTTAATCCCCAAAATGGGGCTAACAAAAAATTTCTAGAATTATCTATCCTCTTCCCCCTCTATCTCATGTATTAGATATTAAAAAAAAATGGAAGATCATAGGTCACTCGATCTAAGTTTAAGGTCCATTAGTTTGATCTCCCATGATCATGACGGCATCGAAGATACTATGATTCTCTGTGCTAACACCTAATTTTTTTCAACCTGATGATCGATCAAGCTTCCAAAATGTGATTGGGAAATCTAGAGGGTTTTGGATTCAGTTCATTTCAATGAAGATTACCAATGATGAGTGAAATGTGTTTATTATAAAAATAATATGCGGATAAATTTCAAGTTAATTTTTCACTTTTTAAATTCTTCATGATTAATTAAATTTCACATGATATGTGGATGGATCCTTGATGGGGTATATAAAATATTATGTTATGACATAAATTCAGGTCCAAAAAACTTTAAATTATAATTTTTAATGCTTCAACAAGGAATCATGCTCTATCAATTGATATCTGAGCGAGGCTTTAATTTTATAAAGTCAAATTAAAAATTAAATTTTTATTTATTCAAGAAGATGGCATCATTCTGATCCTGTTTCTAAAAATAGTGAATAAATAAGTGATTGGATGACAGAGTTATGATCATATTATAATCCAAATTATAATTATTCATGATTAATTTCAAGAACATATATATATTCATGTATATTTCATGGGTGTGGGATTGTATGACCAGTGACTAGGGACATCAGATTGAAAGTGATGGACAGAACCCTACCAGTGTGAGATCCTTCAAAATGATCATCAGTACCAGGGAAGTTTGAGTCAATGCGGGCTTAATTAGAAAATATATTGAAACACACACACAAACAAACACACACACACACACACACACACACACATATATATATATATATAATATAACACACACACACACACACACACACACACACACACACACACATATATATATATATATATATTATAGATGGCTAAGGGTTGATGGATAAGGCTCCCATATATTTTTGAAAAAAGTTAGTAAATCCTTATACATGTAAGACTTTGGAAGGTTTCATAAAAAAGAAGAAGAAAACGAGGGGGTTTTGGGTGGTGACTCACCCGTCCACTACAAGGAAAACTGAAGCCCCATTTTTAAAGGGGAAGAGGTAGTTTCAAATGTTTTTCCATTAAAAAAATTAATAATATGGAGGTGAATCATCTACCCCCTGTATGGGTCGAACCCCCCCCCCCCATTTGGGAGGGAGAAAATGGAAGTGCCTATGGTTCTGCAATATTTAAAAAAATATTTTATTGATATTTTTTAATGTTTATTGGAAACCCATGAGGGGTTCCTTCCCCTTTCTAATGTACAAGGCATGTGGGTATGCATGAACCACCAGCCTGGCACCCTACCCAGTTAGCCCAACCCTATCCAAGAAGAAACAGGGTTTTCCTGACCCATCCAACCCTTTTATAAAATGACGATCAACTTATTTTCTTTTTTTTTAATTATGTATAAAAGGGTATTTTCACTTAGATAAAATTTATTTATCTATATTTTTGTTTCCTAAGATCCCATCACAAGAGTGCGAGTATTTGTGTATAATGAAAAGTAAGAAAAATTATGTAGCGCACATCAACATTTTTTGATGTACCAAACAAGAGTTCAACACATTTAGTCAGGTGAGTGCTAAAACTCAATTCACATGTTAGAAATTTAAGGACAAACATCTAGGTTCCATGTTGATCCAATATTCACTCAATGGATCAACCATTAGTATCCTCTCAAGATCACACCAATTAATTTTATTTGTGCATTATTTATTATTTTATGTATGTGTATTTTTACACATGATGCCATAAAATAAGAAGGAAGAATGTATAGATAAAATTAATAATCATAGTGAATTTTTTTTCATTTATATCACTATAATGAAGTGAGTTCAATCACATTGAATAAGAAATTTTAAATATAAATGGATTACATTTGCTAAGAATAATAAAACCCTTAAAGAAATAATAATTCATAATTTAAAAAGTCGCTTAATTTTGAAAAGAAAATAATTATATGATTTAATAACCTGATAATTTATAATATAACTCTCTTTAAATAATTTAATTTCTTCAATATCTTATGTTACATGCAACACCAAATTTAAATAAACTGTGATATACTTTTAAAATATTATTATATAAAAGTTATCGATTACCCATTAGATTGATGAGTATAAATAGGACTAATTAATTAATAGAAAAATATATGGTTACATATGTTAAAAATTAATTCATTGGTTATAAATTAATTATAAATAAAAATAAAAATATTTTTGAATTAAAAAAATTGTTTTTACGAAAAATTATTTTTATGTGTGTAATTTATTGTTATCTTAATATATTAAATTAACAAATATTGGTGAGTTTTTTTAATTAAATTTATATATTATATATTCAAACAAATATTTAAACATAATTTAAATATTTTTTATAATCACAGGATAATAAAAAACCAAGTTTTATGATTATAATGTGTTTTTTTAAAAACGGTTTTCATTGTGATTTTCACACTTATTTTTAAAATTAGTTCCATACAATAATATAAATATAATATTGAAAAATTAATTTCATATTTGTAATTTGGAGGTTCAAATTTGTTAAATAGGACCATTTTATTTTTAGACATTATGAATAGTAACCATGGTAAAATTTATCATTGCGATTAAGGGTAAATCAGGTTAGTATAGGTTAAAATGATGTTAAATGCCATAATTAACCATCCTAATTATTATTGGATGAAGGTAATTTTATCCCTATCACCCTAGGCTCACAATGGTTTTTTTTAACGGACACTTGTCTATGAAAATTACCATTATGATATTTAAAGCAAAGAAAGTTAAAGTGTCACTCACTTAGTTTTAAATATATCCTATGAGTTAAAATAGAGAAAAAATCATGTTATGAATAAATAAAAATTTCTATTTTGTTAATAATTTAATTATTTTCATAATTTAAATTTATTTTTAATTTTTAATAAATTTTTTATTCATCAATTAATAGAAAAATAAAATAAATGAATTTAAAAATATTAAAAGTAATATAAATCTTATTATTTATAGTGTTCTAAAAAATTTATATATGAATATTACATATTATTATGGTTTTAAGTGATTATATTAGAATTTATAATTGGTATTTATGTCTTTTAAGTCAACTTAAATGAATAGTGTCAAAATTTACATTAATGATATTTTATCAAAATAATATTTTATTAAATTATTTTAAAACCTAAAAATATTGAAAGTGGACAAGGTGGATAATATATGGTCAAAATATTCATCCTTTGGAAATTTATAAACCAATTTTTACCTTATAATTATAATTATAACAATTTAATATTTAAAACGATCTTATTGTGATTAATGTTAGAATAGTTTAACAAAGGGTTTAAATGAAAAGATACGTTTAAAACAATAATAAACATGGAAATTTTTTATTTTATGATGGTATTTCAACCCCATTTTACCTTATATTATAATACTTGACCTTTTAGATGTATTGTTCTACAAAACGACTTCATTAAATTTTAATCTTTTAAGAAATCCCAAGAGTACCCCTCCGAGGGCACCCCTCTATTCTCTTCTCCGCACCTTTTTAGCATTCTAGGACAATCGTACCCTAACAAAATACCTTTTAAACTTTCTTTTCCACATCATAGAGGGTTTTTTATCCAAAATACCTACCTTAGGATCCTTAATATATGATCTAAATGAGTTTTTTCAAAGAAGAGGTAATTTCCTTAACCAATCACTTTATTTTTATTTGTTATTTTACCTCCTATAAAACTATTATATTATTCATAAAATAATAAATTAAGTATCATAAATATACTAACATTTTATTATGGTTATGAAATCAATTTTGTTCTCCTTATTTCTTTCAAATGAGAAGTGAAAGTATCACTCATGCATACCTATGGATTACAATCTTCATATAGCGATACATTTCATTTTCCACCACCGTATTCCATGGATGGTTTTTATGATGGGTTTAAAATTTATTTATTTTAATTATGAAATAATTATAATTATTTATTTATTATATAACATCTATCTTTTAACACCCTGATATTTAAAAAAAACTATGTTCGATAGTGTATACGACATGTAACAATAAGCCTAAACAAACCATGAAATATTATTATTAAAATATTATTGTTATAACCTATCCATTAAATTGGTGGGTATGAATAGGATAAATTAAATTTTTAAATATATATTAATTTTCTACTCAATATAAATTTATTGATAAATTCTTAGTAAATAATCACTCAAATTTTTGTAAGGTCATTTTATTCTTCAAAAATACATTTTCTTTAAAAATGGTTTTTATTTATTTATTTTCGAAATATTACAATGAATTTATAGAAATTTTATAAGTTTAATTTTATAAAATAATTTTATTTCTTAAATTAACCTATAAAAATTAACTTAGGGTGAAATTTTGGTATTTTTTTGGAAATGATTGGTTTTCAATAAGTAGCGAAAATTACCGATTTTTAAATACTGTTATTTCTTTTCATTAAATCAAGTCACATTATACTTTTTAATTGGTCATAAAGTTACATATTAAATATTTTATTTATAATAATCTAATTTGTTTAATTTTAATAATCAATTTTCATGGTTTTGGTATAAGCTTATTTTTATGCCTAAAATGCAGTTTTCTGAAAACTTTTTTTAAGTGCCTAAAGTTTATCTATTTTAATTAATTAAAATATACCAAGATAATAATTATTTAAATAAAATATATATATTAAATATATAATTATACATTCATTTAAATTAATATAATTAATATTAATAGTCCTAGAGTTAATATAAAATCATTTTTTCTTTGAAAAATGCATTTTTTGGAAAACTTATTTTTGTCGTGCTTGCAGGTTTCATTTTAAATTAAATTATAATAATTTTATAAATTGAACATGATAAAATGTATTATATATTTTTATCTACTATAATTAATATTAGTTAATAATTTCACATTAATTTTTTTTCATAATAAATTGTAAAAATTGTAAAAATTATTTACCACAGTTAAGGGTAATTTCGGTTTACTAAGGGATTAAACTAAATAAATAAGGGTTTTAATGACATAAAAATCATATAATTTCTACTATGTATACATATTTAGACCATATATAAAATTATTCCTATAAATTTCACATTTTTTGATCCATATATCCTTAATTATGACCTTTATAATAATTTAGGTAATTTAAAGGATAAAATGTCACTCTCTTACATTTAAAAACCTATTATTTGTTCACATAGTGATAAATTGGAGTTATGTTTGGTTATAAATATTAAATTATAGTATAAATTATTTTTATCTATCATGGTAATTTATTTATAATTTTTAGCGATTAAATAATTATCTTAAATTCTTACACAATGTCGATGTAGTAGTCATTTAATTAAAAGGAAAATAAAATAACTGATTTTAAAAATATTAAAAGTAATATAATATGAATAAAATTATTATGTTACAAGAATTATTATGATAATTATAAGATTATTGTGAATTTTTAAAGGATTATATTTGAGTTCTGTATTTTTTGATGTTTTTAAATAAAATTTAATGTATAGTGTCAAGATTTGTATTAATGATGTTTTATAATAAATAATATTTTATTAAATGATTTAAAATTAATTAAAATATTTTAATGTATCAATTAAATGTGAATTGGTTTAGGGTATTTTATTTTCTTTTATAGGAACATTCATTTTTCTCTAAATTGTAAAAACATTCATTATCACGGTTAAGGTTAAAATAGATTTTTGTGCATTACATGAGCTTGTGTAGGAATTAATTTTTGACACACACGAGTTTTTTATTTTATAAATTAGATTAAATATTTATAATAACATGGTATAAAATATATAATATAGCCTTTTTTATTTTTAGTCTTAATGTATAAATTACATAGATTAAAACACTAGTTACCATGGTGAAAAATAAAATGGTAAAAGTGTGTCCCCTTATAGGTTCATGGAACAAAATGTTTAAAACATGTTTATCTTTAGTGGTGTATATGTGTATAAACATTATAATACCTAAAATAAACTATTTATCAATTTTAGGCACTTAGATTGAGTGTGAAATCCCATTACTATTTTTTTTGTATTTACAAAAATGACACTCCATCTCACTTATAAAAGGGAACATCCTATCCTCTTTTTATTCATAATTTAAAAGCCTTTTTCAAACAATAAATTTAAAAATACCTTCCATAATTCTCTTTTAATTTCCTATAGTACTTGGTTTGATTTTAAAACCCTCTTAAGAATTTTTATGGTGAAAACCTAATGAGGTTGTCTGAATAAGATGTATCATTCTTAACCTAGTGTTTTTGTTTTATATATTATTCCATCTCATTAAAATATTCTTAAACTATGATAAAATAATAGAAACATAATCTATAATATACTAATATGTTATTAATTTAATGTAATCACCTATATAAATCTAATATTCCATCAAATGAGAAATTAAATCATCGATCATGTGTTTGGCGGACTACTGCCTCACGAAAAGATGTAAATCATTTTTCATAACAGCCTATTATGAATGGATTTAATGATGTATTTAATTAATATATATTATATTTATGACATAATTATACTTTTGGAATTATAAGGTCACATCTACCTTCTTACCTTAAATCCAATAGGAAAAATATAATGTCTCCCATGCGTACGTGTGGACTACTGCCTTCACGAAGTAATGTGATATGTTTTTCATTTTATTATGAAATTGATAGTAATAAGGATATATTTAATGATTATATATTATATATATTATATAAAATGATTCTATAAAAGTGACTTAATATTTCCCTTTCTTTCATTTCATCTATCCAGAAAATGGAAACAGTATTCATGCGTACATACAACCTATTATCTACATTTACAATGTAATTCCTTTTTCTATCTCTAACTTTTATGGGGGACTATAGATGTGTATTATATAGAACTGGCCTTAAACATTACAAAATCTTGAATTAAGTGAATAATTCACATTGAGGATCTTTTCAGGTTTATATCTTTAGAGAATTAGTCCATAACTATTACATCTCAAAAATTATAAAGTAGACACTTCTGGTTAGTTTCCATTTTTTCATAAAATAAAAAATCTAAAAAAAGAAACTTGTCTAGTTCTATGTTTTAGTCAGTATGACGTTTCCTTGATCTCATCCTTGACCCTATTCATCTTTAAGACCTGTGAAAAACATTTCAAAACATGGGATGAGCATAAAAATCCCAGTAAGGGTTATAAAATAAGGAAAGAAAAAAATTTCCCATAAATAAATACAAATCAATAAAACCATACTTTTTAATCATAACATACCTTATGAAATCACAAGATTTATATATAATACAAAGAAATCATAAATCATAAAGGTAACTTGTGGAGTCCATAACATACTTTCCTTGTAGCTTTCACATCTATGTAGGGAGTTTCATTTGGAATACCCATCATAGTATATTCCCTAATTCTCATAGAAGAAACATTATCATTTACCTCCATCATGTTGCCCAGTGCATTGGAGAGTTATCTTAGACTCACCCACCCTAGGTTTATCATTTAACCACCTATATACATAAACAATTCCCAATAACCATAACATATTCATAACACATAAAACATTCATAAATGAAAGATAAAATTTCTACATTTCAATCATAATATATCTTTTCAATATATTGACATAATCAATGCTTTATCAAACCATTTTCAAAACCATTTAAAACATTTAATAAAGAAATTTTTGAATCAAAGTGTCTCATACCACTTTGAGTCATTTGAAAGATATTTTAATTTCAAAACATTCATGTCCATGTAAATAAATCCTTAAAACCATTCTTATAACATGGACACTGATGAGAAATATTTAGAAGAATAAATCTTTAGAACATTTAAAACGGTATTTTAGTTAAAGAGTTCCTAACAAAATGATAGATGATTGAATAAAAATAATTGCGGAATAAAATTAATTAAAGCTTATAATATCCTGAGAATAAATATATTAATGATATAGTTTTTAAAATGGTACTATACACACCATATAAAAGTGAATTGGTGTGTAACAAAAAATAAGTCTTAATGGAATGTAAATTCAGACAAAGTCCCTTACAAAGATTGTATCTTTCTATTAAGGATAAACCAATGACATAATTATGTTTGAAAAATAAGAATAAACCCAGTAGATATTAAGTGTAAAATAATCAAAGTTCAATTACACATATTTATAGAATGACATAATCAAAAAGCACAAGTTTAACCCAAAGAATTGAAATTGGGTTAAAAAGTTTTCTTACAGAAATTCGACAGCCTAACTGCGTCACTAAAAAATTAAGAAAATGAATTTATGAGAGATAAAAGGTTATATAATCACTTGGACAAAACATTTATAGAAATAAGGATATATAATAACATATCCTGACATAGGAAAGTGGAAATTAAAAGACATAACATAAATGAAGTCTTTTAAAAAGAGAAGGGTGAAAGATTCCCTCACTAATTTGGTAAATTATGAAACATACAGCCCCTGAAATAAGGATCATACAATAAAGATTTAAATACCAATAAATTAACATATATTACACAATGAATACAATCATGGGAATTAAATACACCACATAAAAGGAAATAGTGTCAAATATAGCATGAATCTCACAAGAATAAAAAGTGAGATGAAAACCCCTTACCACATTGTAATCAATCAAGTCGTAAGAAAAAAAGTTAATAACCACCATAATAATCAAAGAATAACATGAATATAAATAGAATCATAATAACATATATCAAATTGAAGTAAACAATACACCACATGCAATAAATATGTGGTGAACAATGTAAATCTCACGGAATTAAAAGTGAGATAAGAAACCCCTTACCTCATGTCCGACTAGACCCATTCATTATTTAATATCATGAATAATAAAATAAAGTTAATTTCTAATTTCTTAAGAAATTTTTTAAATTTTATTATTCCTTTTATATCACTTATTACAATGTTATAAAATTTATGCAATCATTTAAGTTAATAATTTTCGTTTTGTCGATATTTGGAACTTGAGTCAAAAATGAACTTATAATTACAAGTTGTTCATGCGGTCAAAATTATATTATCTCCAGAATTATATTAGTAATTTGGATATAATATATATCATATATATCCAGTATATATATGTATTTATAATAGTATATAATATTTGGAGGTAAGAAATGAAATACACCGTTTATTAAGATGGTAAGCCGTACGTACGCATGAACGCTACTTTCATTTCTATTTCATATTTTATGGAATGAAAACTTAATTATAAAGAGGTATATTATAATTTCAGTATAATATAATATATAATTTCATTAATTTCGTCCTTTATATGTTCCACGTATGGAATGAACAAGTCATATCACTTTAAGGGGGCGGTAGTCCGCACTTCCTTAAATGAAATTATCATATTTACCCATTATGGAAACCATAAAGGTATGATATAAATGAAAATAAATAACTATAGAGACAATATAAATATAATATATATTATATTTAAATAAAGTTCTATCTTAATGGCCACCATAAGAGGTGGTAGGAGAATATTGAACAATCATCGTTTCGTGAGGCAGTAGTTCGCCGTCCACAGAAACAATATGTTCTTTACCCATTAGACGAAGGTGTGTGTAAGTTTCATTCTAATCCTTATCATATAAAAAAATTATTATATTTAGGATACTGGTTTTTTTATAAAATAAAGTAATAAAAATAGTTTATGTGGTTGGAGAAGTAAAATAAAATAAAAGAACTTAAGAGAAGACGTTACCTTTAAATCAGGTAACTCCCTTTAGTTCGAACCAAAAGGATTTCTTGAAGTTCCTTATGACTAAGGTAAGGCTTCTAGGTGGAAGATATGGATCTTGAGATCTTATTTGGGTATAGTTTGTATGATTCAAGGGGCTTTAGAGGTGTGAGTAATGGGTTACATGTGAGGGCTTTTTATAAGGGGGAGGAGGGGCTCTTTAGGAATGTTCGAAAATATTATCTTATTATATAATGGTTTTTGGTTTCTAAAGGTCAAAAACTTATTAAAGTATAAGATAATATTACTATTTTTAGAAATAAAATCATCCAAGAAAAATTGGATAGGTTTTGGATATTGTTTTAATTTTTGTAATCTTATTTATTTTAGTCATTTATTAATGAGGTAAACAGTGCATCATTATTGTGTCATAAATAATTTTATTTTTTTGATGTCTAAAAATTATAAATGAAATAACATGATTTAATAAATATTTGTATCTTTATAATTAATATGTATAGTCAAATATATAAATTATATAGCCCCACATTAAAATTGTTTTATCAAAACAATACATGTTTATGATATTTTTATTTTTACTTTAAATAAAAAGTTATTAATGTCATTATCTTACACAAATGGCTTTCGAAGGCCAAATGTTTTACCCAAGGATTGTCTTGGTCGGCCCTTACTCATAAAATAAGGTTAGGACAAGTGTTAAGGTAATTTTATATTATAATAATGTTATTTTTACCATGAATTACCCTATTTACCTTTAACCACAGTAAATAAAAGACAAATGTTACTATTCACCATGAATTATTTTCATCATATTGTACAAAATTTTACTTAATGATAACAACCATGTATGTCATATTTTCGAAATTCAAATCACAGATGTGGAAAATTTTCATTTAAATGAAAAAGTCAGTTTTCTAACCACTACTCATTGTTTTCACTATTCATCAAAAATTGAAGGTTTTCAGAAAAATACCAAAACTTCAGCCTAAGATATATTTGATATTACGAATTCAAAAATGATATCTATTTTAAAAAATTAATGACATAGAAGTTTCATTTATTAATTTAAAATTAATTCCCTTTGTCAAAACAAAAAGTGTGATTTTATGAAATAATAACTATCAAAAGATTGACACTTGTTTATGTCCAATTTCAGAGTGAAATTATTTCCAATTACCAGAATTGGATTAAATGGTAAAAATATAATCTAATTACACATTATAATTATTTAAAAATATAATCTAACCATATAAATAAATTAGATGGAAAGGTAGTATTGAATTAAAATGTAGTATTTTTCGTTATCCATTAAAAATGAATGTTATGAGAAAAATACCAAAAATTTACCCAAAGTAAAATTTTATATCACAATTCTAACGAAGAATTTTATTTTTTCAAATAGAACATATAAAAATGTCCAAAACATGATTTAAAGAGGGTTCTCCATCAAAAGGCAGTAAATCGATATTTTAAAGAATATTAGATTATTTATGCTTTAAATTATATTCATTCACATTTTAAGCCTCTAAATTTTATGGAATAAATGTAAAAACATTTAACAAATATATATAATCATAATATGGTTATTTATGTTAATTAACTCCAATAAAACGGCTAGACGTTAACTACTATTTAAAATAATAATAATATATTATTATTATTTTTTCAATATGACTCAGCATTGTGTACAACATAAGACATCAGAAAAACTCATTGGTGTGTGTCAGGTACGCCATTGAATATAGAATCCCCTTTATAATAAAATTAATATTTAATTAAAAAATATTAATAAATATGAAAATTTCATATTCTTTATTTTCTTTGGATGTTACATCCTTCCCCCTTTTGAAAATTGTGTCCTCACAATTTTAAAATTGGGCTTGGACACTTCATTGAAAGTCCCACATGAGAAAAAGAGTCAATAAAACTGTCACTTTAAAAGAAATAAAGATAAGTAAAAAGGTCACCTGAGATAAACCATACTTGGATTCCATGAAATCATAGATATGGAAGAGAAATTAAGTGTCAAGTTCTGATGAAGAGTGATAGAAAACATGACTAGAATAAAGTTAACAACAAAAAAACCAAAAAAATTGTGATGGGTTAAATGGTCATTGGTTTCCCATTAAGAAAAGTAGACAGATAAAATTTTTGTTTTAAGTTTCTTTCCATAAGTTTGAGGAAATTATTTAAGATCTTTAGTAATAACAAAAGGGAATATACTTACATGTCATGTAGACTTTTATCTTTTACTAAATTTCTACCGCAAACTCTTATTTTCTCCAAATGATGAGTATTCAAGTAGACTTAGACACATAAAAAGAACTAAAATAAACTTATAGAGAATAACATGATCCATAAAATATGAACCATATATTTTCTCTATCTTTATACATTATCAAAAACCAAAATTGGTTAGTAAGAGATCAGATAATCCCCAAAAGGATAATCCTTTATAAAAATAAATACTACTCTTAATCTCTAAAATTAAACAAAAAGAACCCAAAGTTCAAGAAAGACCATTCAATATAAAATTTTCCTTAAAATTATTCAAAATAATCCAAACTAAGATTGAAACACAAAACTCAGAAGGATTTAATCACATAGTGTTCCACAATAAATCTTAACATTTATCTCCAAAAACATCGACTACTCTTAATGTATCATACTGAAGTGTAATTAACCTAATCACATGTTCTATATGATAGGTTAATCATTTCCATAAATAAACCAAATCACCTTATGTCCAAAATAAAAACATATATTCTTCCCAAATAATATTTCAACCATCACTCCACAAATTAAATACCATAGTATTCTATTTTCCTTAAGCATATAGTGTTCCCAGAAGAGAGAATGTCTTCCAAGATAACCTTTATCACTTAATCACCAAATCATTTCCCTATACTGAGGATTCCCATTTAATAAAACATAAGATCTCAAATCAACTTACTCATGATCAATAAAATAATTTAACTAAAAAAATTAGTCATACTGACTAGGTACTTCACGTAGTCTAATGGTAGGCGATAAATCTTAATCACACTTTGGTTGTGGGTAAGAATCTCATAGCTTTGTCCAATGTGACGGGTTGTCACATGGTCTACATGTTGTCCTTTTTCAAAAATTATATAATTTCATAACATTCCAAAAAAATGATAAAAATTCCTCAAAAATAAACATAACATATTTTATCCTCGAAGGTTATCTAATAACTTTCATTTTTCACCAAAAAATGTAATAACCATTGATCACCTCTAAAATAATTATGACTCTTTCTAATATGCTAAACATTATGGTTATGTCACTTATTGTTAAATAACACCCTAACCTCTAAATTTATCGAAACCGACCTCTGATACCAACTATAAGGACCCGACCTTAAACATTATAGAATCTATAATTAAGTGAATAATTCACATTGAGGATATTTTTAGGTTTAGAGATTTAGAGAATTAAGCCATAACTATTAAAACTCAAAAAATTAAAATGTAGATACTTCTTCTCAGTTTCCATTTTTTTATAAAATAAAAACTATTACAAAAAATAAGCTTTTCAAGTTCCATGTTTTAGACACCATTACTTTTCCTCGATCCCATCCTTGACCCTATTAATCTTTAAGTCCTATGAAAAACATTTCAAAACTTGGGATGAGTATAAAAAGCTCAGTTAGGGTTATAAAATAATAAAATAAAACATTATCCCATCAATAAATAAAAATTACTTAAACCATACTTTTTAATCATAACATACCTTATTAAATCCCAAGATTTATGAATAATACACAAAAATCATAAATCGTAAAGGTAACTTGGGGCATCCATAACATACTTACACTTTAGCTTTCACAGCTACATAGGGAGTTACATTTGGAATAACCATCATATTATATTCCCTAAATCTCTTATTGGAAACATTATCATTTACCTCCATCTCATTACCCAATGCAGTGGAGAGCTATCTTGGGCTCACCCGCCCTAGATTTATCACGGAACCACCCGTATACGTAAACAATGCCCAATAACCATAACATATTTAAAACACATAAAACCAGAATAAAGGAAAGATAAAATTTTCACATTTCAATCACAATATATATCTTTTCAAGATATTGACATAATCAATGCTTTATCAAACCATTTTCAAAACCATTTAAAATATTTAATAAAGATATTTTTTGAATCAAAGTGTCCCATACCACTTTGAAGCATTTAAAAAATTAATATCAAAACATTCATGTCTGTATAAATAAATCCTTAAAACCATTTTTAAAACATGGACATTAATGAGAAATATTTAGAATAATAAATCATTAAAACATTTAAAATGGTATTTTAGTTAGAGTTCCTAACCAAATGAGAGACGCTTGAATGAAAATAATTGAGTAATAACATTAATAAAAGCTTATAATATCATGAAATAAATATATTAATGATATAATATTTCAAATGGCAGTATATACACCATATAAAAGTGAATTGGTGTATAAAAATAGATAAGTCTCAATGGAATGTAAATTGAGAAAAAGTCCCTTACAAATATCATATCATTATATTAAGGATAAATCAATTACATAATTATTTGTAAAAAATAACAATTCACCCAATATAAGTGGATATTAAGTTTAAAACAATCAGAGTTCATTCACACATATTCATAGCACGACATAATCAAGAAGTATATGTTTAACCCAAAGAGTTGAAATTGAGTTAAGAAGTTTTCTTACCAAAATTCGACAGTCTAACAGTGTCACTTAAAAATTAAAAAAAAATGCGTTGATGAGAGAGAAAAATTTATATCATCACATGGACACAAAATGTACAGAAATAAGGATATATAATAACATATCCCGACATATGAAAGTGTAAATTAAAAGACATAACATAAATGAAGTCTTTTAAAAAGAGGAGGGTGAAAGATTCCCTCACTGATTTGGTAAATTACAAAACATACACCCCCTGAAAGAAGAATCATACAATGAAGATTTAAATACCAATATATTAAATTATATTAAACAATGAAAACAATCATGGGCTTTAAATACACCACAAAAAAGTAAATATTGGAAAATATATCATAAATCTCACGAGAATAAAAAGTGAGATGAAAACCCCTTGCCACGTTGTAATCAATCGAGTCGTAAGACCAAAAGTTAAAAACCACAAAATGAATCATATAATACCATGAATATAAATATAATAATGATAATATATATCAAATATAAGTACACAATACATCTCATTCAATAAATAGATGGTGAACAATGGAAATATTAGGGAATTAAAAGTGAGATAAGAAACCCCTTACCTCATGTCCAACTTGAGCTATTCTTTATTTAATCTCCTAAATAATAAACTAAATTTAATTTATTATTAATTAAGAAATTTTTTAAAGTTTATTATTATTTTTATAATACTTATTACCATGTTATAAAAATTACGCAATCATTTAAGCTAATAATCATCATTTTGTCGATATTTGGTACTTGAGTCAAAAATGAACTTCTTATAATTACAAGTTGTTCATGTTGTCAAAAGTACATTATCTATAGAATTATATTCATGATTTAGATATCATATATTTCATATATTTCCAGTATATATATGTATTTATAATATTACATAACATTTGGAGGTAAGAAATGAAATGCACTGTTCATGGATACGGAAAGCCGTACATACGCATGAACGCTACTTTCATTTATATTTAATATTTAATGGAATTAAAACTTAATGATACATAGGTATATTATAATTACAGTATAAAATAATATATAATTTCATTAATTTCATCCTTCATATGTTCCGTGTATGTCATGAACAAGTCATGTCACTTTGAGGGGCGGTAGTCCGCACTTCCTCAAATGAAATTTTCGTATTTACCCCTTATAGAAACCATAAAGGTATGATATAAATGAAAAATAAGAAAGTATAGAGATAATATAAATATAATATATATTACATGTAAATATAGTTCCATCTTAATGACCCCCATAAGAGGTGGTAGGATAATATTGAACAATCATCGTTCCGTGAGGCAGTAGTTCGCCGTCCACAGAAACAATATGTTCTTTACACATTAGATAGAGGTGTGTGTAAGTGTGGTTCGAATCCTTCCCATATAAACAACCTAGTATATTTAGGACACTATTTTTGTTATTAAATAAAGTAATAAAAATAGTTTAGGGGGTTGTAGAAGTAAAATATAAGAAAAGAACTTAAGAGAAGATGTTACCATTAAATCGGGTAACTCCCTTTGGTTTGAACCAAAAGGATTTCTTGAAGTTCCTTCTGCCTAAGGTAAGGATTATAGGTTGAATATAATGATATTAAGAGATTATTTTGTTAGAGTTTGGATGAGACAAGTGGATTTAGAGGTGTTAGTAATGGGTCATATGTGAGGTTTTTTTATAAGGGGGTGGAGGGGCTCTTTTGGAAAGTTTGAAAATATTATTTTATTATATAATGATTTTCATTTTCTAAAGGTCCAAAACTTATTAAATTATAAAATAAGATGACTCTTGTTAGAAATAAAATCATCCAATAAGAATTGGATAGGTTTTATATATTTTTTTAATTTTTATAATCTTATTTATTTAAGTTAATCAATAATGAAGTAAACATTGCATCATTATTATGTCATAAATAATTTTATTTATTTGATGTCTAAAAATTATAAATAAAATACCATGTTTTATGAAATATTTTTATATTTATAATTAATATTTATGGTCAAATATATAAATTATATAACCCCACATTAAAAGTGTTTTAGCAAAACAATACATGTTTACGATATTTTTATTTTTACTTTAAATAAAAAGTTATTAATGTAATTATCTTACTCAAATGGCTTTCAAAGGCCAAAATTCTTACCCATGGATTGTCTTGGTCGACCATTACTCATCCAATAAATTTATTATAAGTGTTATGGTAATTTTATATTATTATAATATTATTTTTACCATGAATTACCCTATTTACCTTTAACTGTGGTAAATAAAAGTCAAAAGTTGCTATTCACCAAAAATTATTTTCATCTTATTAAACCACATTTTACTTACTGATAATAACCATTTATGTCAGATTTTATAAATTCAATTCACAGAAGAGGTAAAATTTCATTTAAATGAAAAATTCGGTTTTTTAACTTCTACTCAGTGTTTTCACTATTCATCAAAAATTGAAGGTTTTTAGAAAAATACAAAAAATTCATCCTAAGATATATTTGAAATTTATAATTCAAAAATGATATCTATTTTACCAAATTCAAAACATTGAATTTTCATTAATTAATTTAAAATTAATTCCCTCTTTCAAAACAAACAACATTTAAAAATAATAATAAATATCAAAAGATTGACACTTGTTTATGTCTGATTTCAATGTAAAATTACTTCCAATGACCAACATTGGATTAAATTAAAAAAAATATAATCTAATTAAACTTTAAAACCATTTAAAAATATAATCTAACCATATAAATAAATTAAATTAAAAGTTATTTTTGAATTAAAATGCAGTATTTTTCACTATTCATTAAAAATGAACTATATCAGAAAAATACCAAAAATTTACCCAAAATAAATTTCGATGTCCCAATTCTAAAAAAGAATTTTATTTTGTCAAATATAACATATAAAAGTGACCAAAACTAGATTTAAATAGGGTTCTCCATCAAAAGGTGGTAAATCAACCTTTTAAAAAATATTAGAGTATTTATGCTTAAAATTAGATTCATTCACATTTTAAGTCGCTAAATTTTGTTGAATAAATGTAAAAACATTTAACAAACATGTATAATCATAATATGGTTAGTTCTGTTCATTCCCTCCAACAAAACCACTAGACGTTAACTACCATTCAAAATAATAATATTATATTATTATCATTTCAATATGACTCAGCATTGTGTGCAACAAAAGGCTTTAGAGAAACCCGTTGTTGCATGTCAGGTATGCCATTGAATATAGAATCCCCTTTAAAATAAAATTAATATTTAATTCAAAAATATTAATAAATATGAAAATATCATATTCTTAATTTTCCTAGGATGTTACATGTATATAATGAATATATATGATATTTATGTCATTATTAACATATTATTGATTATTAAATGATAATAAAAGTACAAGTACCAAAACTACTGAACCAAAAAAACACATGAAAATAAAAATAGATATTACTCAAAAAGTGATTTTAACAAATATTTTTTAATAAAATTCTAATAAAAGGTTATAATTAAATCATATATGGTATAATATATATGATTATGGTTTTATGATAGATTTATAATAAACCTATATTTATTATACAGGATGTTGGAACACATATAAAGGATGTCTATACTTGAGATAAGGGATTTTTGTATCACTTTTTTTCAGTGGGACACGTGCCAAATTCACCAATTATTTCTTTTGTGTGGTTTATATACTATACATTATTTTATTTTATTATCCTTCTCATAAAAATTATGGGATATAAATTTACATATAATTTTACTTCTTTCATGGGGCTTAGTATTCAAAGGTTACCCAAGTGGAAAGGGTTTTATGTTACAATCTCATTTTTTATTGGGGTTGTTTATGATTAAGTTTATAATGATAAAATCATATGATCTATCTCTCAAGAAACTCATTAATTTTCTTATACTATATTTATTTATATAAATTATATGTTTTCCTTTAATTTTACTCTCTTTACATACTAAATATTGAAAAAGAATATTTTTACGGAAAACTGACTTTATTTATCTCTTCGGCTAGAAATTATTTTTCTTACATATCTATGTTTCTTAAAAATATTTTAAATAATGTTTTTAATATTCTAAAATTATTGGTGTAAGTCATTTTTACCCTTTTTTACTTTAATTTTTTTTTTAAAATCAATATTCTCATCATTTTCCAAATGATGTACTTTTTACTTACCAAAAATGTGAAAGGAATATTTGTTTTAATTCAACATGGGTGGAATTTCCCATCATCATGAATGCTTAATGATTTAAATCTTAATTTATAATATTCCAATTCTATCTTAAAATAAAAAATTGACTTTAATATTTCAAAAAAAATTAGATTAAAAAAAGTGATTTTCAAAGTGTAAAGGGAATTTTCCTCAAGAATGTTTTGAAAAATATTTTTAATTATACCAAAAAAGTTCAGGATATGGTCAGAACTGATCCTAAGGAAAATTTATTAAGAAAAGGAAAAAATGAGTCAGACAAACAAGGGATTATTAAAAAACAGAGAGTACATGACACCCCACATATCTACCTCTGCAAGCGAGGAGCAGTAGTTAGGGGCTGTAGGAGACCTTGTCATATCCATCGCCATGATTTCTTTCTTGGAAAATGCATCCATCACCTGATTGGCCTCCCTATAAGCATGCAATAATATCAAATTTAAATGAGTTACCTAATTAGGACAATCAACCCATTTAGGGAGGACTCTCAAAGGCACATTTTTCATTCTTATATCCAATACATGGAATGCAAGTTGAGAGTCTAATTCAATCCATAGCATATTCCAATTATAATAGACAACATACCAGATTTCATGAATTATCACCCATAAATCAGCTTTAAAAAAACTCCAATACTAATAAAATGATAAAAAAATCCTTTCACAAAACCATGGTAAGTTCGGAAATCACCACCACACCCTGATGGTCCTGGTGCACCAGAAGCAGCTCCATCCACATTGAATTTGAGCCACGTGCTGATCAGGGGTATCCAACAAATGTACCTAAGAATCTAAGGCTTATGTGGCTTCCCAGAAACACCAAGAAGCTGAAGAATTTTCAAGCTTGAGACGTTGTTGTGCATCACACCTGATTAGACCTTCTAATGTAGAGACCCAAAGCTTGACGTACATGGACATTACATTACTTTTGAAGAATACTTAGTACATAACAAACACACACACACAAGGATCGTAATAGTTTAGTGTCTTTGGAAACTCAGAATATAATCTTCTAATCATGGTGAAAGATCTTCAACATCTCCCATAAAGATCTTCTTTTTTTACCTAAAACCTTTCTTTATATCCTGGGGAAAAGAAAACATAAAAGGGTGATCTCAAATGCTCAGTAAGGGTAAACAAAATAAATATCAATCACATCATATTCATAAGAACATAACATTTTGGAAATCTTAACCTGCAAAAGAGAGCATAATTTCATAACATGGGATAAATCATAGTAGTGAAATGAAATTCCAATAATCATAACTTAAAACATGAAACTTTGTGGCATACACACATAATCATAGAGAATCATATCTTATTAGTCAAGACTCATTGACAAGACTATCTTAGTGGACAAAGTCCATTTCTGAACTGAGTCACCCTCGTTTCAGTCCTATTTCACTGAACCGGTATAACCTACCGTTCCAGCCATGTCTATCTCATGAGATATAAAATCTTTACCCAATTCATTGGAGGGAGATATAGGTCCCACCCATCTCATAATGCTATCATTCTTATGCGTGCCACAAAATCATAAATCATACATCATTGCATAACCCATGTAGTAAAAATGGGATTCTTAAACAACATGACATCATAAAAAAATTCATATAAGATAAAGGAATTCATAAAAATATTTCCATCACAACATAATCAAATCCATGTAATAATAGGGATAGAAACATAACCCTATATTATCTTAGATGGAAAATAATTTTGATAAAACACTTGAACTCCATTCTTGAGGAAAATATCCTTTCTACTTCAAAACACTTTTCCTTTCTTAACATGCCATACAATTATAAACTAAGAGAAGTTGATTAAAAATAAACTTGTAAAGGAAGCTTCTTGGAAATAATGTTTTAAAAATCCCTTCATGCTGTATAAGTTAAAAAAACATTCTTCTCGTACTTTTTTTGGAAAAGTAAAAAAGTACCGCGTATGAAAAACGACAAAAGATTCCTTTCATATATTTTACTAAAAACTCACCGAAGGGTAAAATTGGATTTAAATAATTGTAGGTGGATGTAAATAATATTACATATTGAGGAAACATGGATGTGGATGATAAAATACACCCCAGTAAATACCAAATTATAAACAATCTCGGATAAAATTGAGATTGTGATATTTCCCTTACCTTATGTCTGATATGCTTTGTACGTATCCGAACCTCCTGTATAATGATTTAAATAATGTCATTAACTTATTAAATAATCATATTCATTGTTATGATATCATATATGGTTCACTTATGACTTTATATTACCCGTTCTTTTGTAAATTCCATGTTAAAGAAGCGTTTTGGGTAAAATCGTTTCATTTATCGTAGGTGTTTGGACTTGTTGTTCTTGAAATTATTATTACTTATATCATGATTTACTTACTTCCAGAATATAAAACATGATTTATATATCATATATATTCAGTATATATATATATATAATAGATAGATAAATGAAATGAAACACACCGTTCATGGAGACGGTAGTCCGTACGTACGCATGAATGTTGTTTTCCTTTCCTTATTGTCTTGAATGGAAGTAAGTAGATGACATACATATATATATATATACATAAATCCAGTAGATTTAACATTTAATATATTTAATTATTATTCATTATATATACTTTATAATCATTCATGAATGGTTAATGTGGAGAATGAATCTCATCGCGTCGAGGAGACGGAAGTCCGTACGTACGCACGAGCGATGATATCGTTCCCATGGTCGTGGAATTTTTTTGAAGTGTATGTATACTATTTCAGTATCAATATCACTTTATAATAATAGTATATAGTTACTCATTACACCATTATACCCATCCAATTAAGGTGGTGACGGAAAATAGATTACACCACGACATGGAGACGGTATTCCGTACGTACGCACGCGCGGTGATTTCATTTTTCCATAGGATGGATAGAAGGTTAATTAGAGTTGTTTCATATTTATAATAACATATCAGTATATAATAAATACTGATGTTATTACTTTATCATGAAACAACTAAATAAGAAGAAGTTGAAGAAGAAAGAAATTGAAAAAGATCAGTAATGGATATTACCTCTTTTTGACGCGCCATCACTTAACCTCCACTTAAAGAACTAAGGATGGTCTTTGAAGAAGACCAGGACATCTAGGATGATACTAGGGAAGTGGAGAAGAGATTTTGGCAGGGTTTGTCCGAGCATGAATGCTCAAATTGGTGTGAGGAGGAGAGGGAGGAGGTGCCCTTTTATAAGGGAGGAGAGGGGCACCTTAGGAAAATCTCAAAATATTATTTTATATTAAGGTAAAATTCGGTATATAATGGTTCCAAAGGGTCTTATTTCAAAGATAAAGTGGGTATGGGTCTAAATCCTCTCATAAAATAGGATTTAGACAAGTTTAGGTGATTATTTTAGCCTTATCAATTAGATTTAACTCTAAGTTAAATAATTTAACTTTTACTGTGTCTTTTTGTTTTCTTACACTATATGGTTAATAAACGTACTATATCAAGCCAAACGAACCCCAAGTTGTTTATTATTAATATATATAACCTTATCTAAGTTATTTGGCCGAACCTTATATTTTTAGGAATAAAATAACAATTAATAATATAATATTTTGTTTAAAAACTAATTTATGTCAATTTTGACACTACTTGGTACATGATTTTTATGAAATTGATAACAGAATTATAAGTTCGAACCAAGTTACTTAAATCAACAATAACATGTCATACTAACCTATAAAATTAGTTTAAGTCATAAAAAGTCTCAAATTACATTTATTTGGGCATTTATAACATCCATTATGTCAATATTTCATTAATAAGACAGTTACTGCATCATCTTTGTGTCGTAATAAATGATAATTATTTAATCCCTAAAAATTATAAATAAATTCCTATGATGTAGATAATTTTATTAGCTTTCTAGAGACTATACAGTTTTGAAGTTTCATGAAGTTTATCACTAAATTAAAATTATTATACTTATAATATTTAAGAAAGTGACATGTTGTCACATTCTTTGGTTTTAATAATAATTAAATTATTTTCATGGCCAAAAGTCCATAAAATGAATCTAATCCGACCCTTAGGTTATATGGGTCTACTTTTAGCCATACAATAGGATTTTTTCAAGTGTTAGGGCAATTTAATAATCCTATATTTACCCATAATTACCCGATTTACCTTTAACTATAGTAAATAAAATTTACCATAGTTACTATTCACAATGCCCAAAAATAAAAAGTAGCTTATTAACATAATTTGGACCCACTGATTCCAAATATGGAATCCATTTTTACAAATTCAATACACAAAAGATGCAGAAATTAAATTAAAATTAATCCTGTTGTCGAAAGAAAACGGGTTTTTCTTTAAAACATTGCAAAAGATTGAATTGATTTAACCTACGAATTCAAGGTAAAATCAATGCTAATGACATACATTATATTAAATGGTAAAAATATATTATATTTATACTTTAAACCCATTAAATATTATAATTTAACCACATAAGATATTATGATGAAAAAAGTTGTTTTTAATTAAAATATAGCGTGTTTTTACTATTCATTAAAATATGAAAGTTATCGGAAAAATATCAAAACTTTATCTAATGTAAATTTTTATATCCTGATTCAAAAGAAGAATTTTATTTTGTCAAATTGAACTTATAAACATTTAAAAAACTATATTTAATGTGGGTGCGCCATCAAAAGGCGGCAAAACTGCATTTTTTGAAAAATACTTATTTTACCCGAAAAATTTATTTTGTTCTTATACCATGTTCTAGAAATGTGTAAGATGAATAATAATGTTATAAAATTAAAATTTTAGTTAACACTATTCATAACGGCTAGTTCATAAAAATATTATAATAATATATCGTTGTTTAGTAAAACCCGGTATTGCGTACAAGACACACTATTGAGGAAGGTCGTGATTGCGTGTAATGCAAGCCAAGTCAGGGTTGCATGTAGTGCACAAATCCTTTGTTGTTGCGTATAAAAGAATCCAACCATATTTTATTTATACATTGAATATATATATATATATACACTCAATGTTGCGTAGAATAACTTCTATCAAACGAACTTGAAATTGTGTGTAACAAGAGCCAAGAAAAGTGTTGTGTATACTGCAAGCTAATACAATGTTGCGTATAGTGAAATATAATCTTGGTGTGTCGTACAATATAAGATATGAATGAAATTAAAAAGAATGTATCTTATAAAATCTCGGGTTGTTACATTCTACCCCCCTTAAAATGAATTTCGCCCTCGAAATTCGTCGGGGTTATAAATCGTTTACTATTCATAAAAACCCACATCGTAAAAAGAAATACCAAAACTGAACTTTAAAAACTAAAGTATGAAATATAACGGTTACCCAAAAGAACTCATCACTGGGTTTCCATATAGGAGAAAATATGGACATAGAAGAGAAATCTAACCGTCATGTTCTGATGGAGAGTGGTAGAGAACATGGCTATGAAAAATCCAAAAATCACAAATCTATTGATTTTTGGTGATCTAAGGTACCATCTGATTCATCAGATATAAGGGCAGTAGGACAACATTTTTGGTTTTTCAAGATCATTTCCCTAAAGTTGATGAAATTGGAATTAGAAGAAATACTTTCGTGATTTTGGTATAGTCTCATCGTTTGTCATTCTTTGGACAATTTCCACTTCATCTCTTAAATAAATGAAGTTGAATTTGTCATTCGTGATGTGTTAGCAGATCATGTGATAGAATGATGGGTCATTCCATCTGTCTCAAACAAAAGGTTAGAAAAGTTATCAAAAAATAAATAAGTCCATCTATAGTGAGATTAATCATATATGGTTCCTAAAATGGACTTATACTTCATATATCATACTGCTTAATATAATAAAACTAGTTTCTACTAAACAGGGACTTCCTGTAGGCCAGTGGTAGGCGATAAAGGACAGTCACACTTCGGTTGTGGGTTCGATTCCCACGGCCTTGTCCGACGCGATGGGTTGTCGCCCATCCTGCAGGTTGTCCTTTTTCTAAAACTATATTACTATAACATCCCATCAATAATATCAAAAAAACTTCTATCCTTAAACAATACTAACTTATGTCAAACATAATCCATTTCAATATTTAGGCTTATCCATAATACTGCAGTCCACTCTCATAATATAGTGAAAACGATTACCAAAGATTTAATACCATCGTTGATCCCCATATATCATAAGATATGTCTTTTTGGTCACATTCCAAACATTCGAAGGCCTTAATCATGTATTCTATTGAAAAATGAATACCCATTAAACCATAGTGAAAACATGAATGCAGTTAAAAGTTAACACTTTGCACATACCAAAACCTCAAAATTCTATATACTCAAATCATGATATCACATAGTCCTTATATCAATCATGAGCTCATGAATACTGTCAAACATTTCATTTTCTTCTTATCCCTTCATTATGCGCATATTATCTACTTTCCAAAATATTTGAATCACTTTTCATGGTTACCGGTACCTTAAAATTATTGAAAACCACAATAGAACAATACATAAATATTTCAATACACCATAAAAGTAATTCAACAACATTATTCCTAAATACTAATACATAAACACTTCAGTCCATCAACTTCAATGATTGTCCTAGAATAAGTCCTTCCTTGATTTAGAAGTAACTTTTTAGGTCAGGGCATTGAGTTGGGTAATGCCCATGTTCTCCACAAATAAGACATTGAACTCCATAACAGTCTGTCACTCTATGACCCTTTTCTCCACACAGATAACATCAGTCCCTCCATTTGAGGTATTCCTCAAGGTTCTTCTTCCCTTCTTTAGAAATCTCAATATTCTTTTCTTTATGCTCCTCAATATGCGAACATGCATAATAGTTTATCTTCCTCTTCTTTGATGAATTAGGCATACCACTAAATTTCACCTTGTTAATAATATATCGCGATGACTGATTTGGCATAATCACAAGATCTTTCTCTCTAGGAATTACACAATTTTGTTGCTCATAGTCACCAATTTGTCCATTATATTCAATGTTAACCGAATTCCTTCTGGTTCCCTCCACTAACTAAAACACAAAAAGAATCTTGTGAGAGGAAAAAATCATGCTAGGGAAAACAACATAGTAAAGGGGGAGTACCCTCAATATCTAACATCTTAGGTTAAACTCTATTATCATTAGCGCAATTCTAGGACTATAACCTATACGTATACTTAACCTTAGAGACATCCCTAGACATACCATAGAAATATCTCTAGGGATCTCACTAACGTTTTCGCATCCTAGTTTCCAAAGGTTGACTAAACCTTTCCTCTGATACCAACTTTAGAGACCCGAATCTTGACGTACATGGACATTACATTACTTTTGCAAAATACTTAGTACATAACAAAAACACACACACAAGGATCGTAATAGTTTAGTGTCTTTGGAAACTCGGAATATAATCTTCTAATTGTGGTGAAAGATCTTAAACATCTCCCATAAAGATCTTGTTTTTTTACCTAAAACCTTTCTTTATATCCTGGGGAAAAGAAAACATAAAAGGGTGAGATCAAATGCTCAGTAAGGGTAAACAAAATAAATATCAATCACATCATATTCATAAGAACATAACATTTTGGAAATCTTAACCTGCAAAAGAGAGCATAATTTCATAACATGGGATAAATCATAGTAGTGAAATGAAATCCCAATAATCATAACTTAAAAGATGAAACTTTGTGGCATACACACATAATCATAGAGAATCATATCTTATTAGTCAAGACTCATTTCCAAGACTATCTTAGTAGACAAAGTCCATTTCTGAACCGAGTCACCCTCGTTTCAGACCTATTTCACTAAACCGGTATAACCTACCGTTCCATCCTGGTCTATCTCATGAGATATAAAATCTTTACCCAATGCATTGGAGGGAGATATAGGTCCCACCCATCTCATAATGATACCATTCTTATGCGTGCCACAAAATCATAAATCATACATCATTGCATAACCCATGTAGTAAAAATGGGATTCTTAAACAACATGACATCATAAAAAAATTCATATAAGATAAAGGAATTCATAAAAATATTTCCATAACAACATAATCAAATCCATGTAATAATAGGGATAGAAACAGAACCCTATATTATCTTAGATGGAAAATAATTTTGATAAAACACTTGAACTCCATTCTTGAGGAAAATATCCTTTCTACTTCAAAAACACTTTTCCTTTCTTAACATGTCATACAATTATAAACTAAGAGAAGTTGATTAAAAATAAACTTGAAAACTTGTAAAGGAAGCTTCTTGGAAATAATGTTTTAAAAATACCTTCATTCCGAATAAGTTAAAAAAACATTCTTCTCGTACCTTTGTCGGAAAAGTCAAAAAGTACCTCATATGAAAAACGACAAAAGATTCCTTTCATATCTTTTACTAAAAACTCACTGAAGGGTAAAATTGGATTTAAACAATTTTAGGTGTATGGAAATAATATTACATATTGAGGAAACATGGATGTGGATGATAAAATACACCCCAGTAAATACCAAAGTATAAACAATCTCTGATAAAAATGAGATTGTGATATTTCCCTTACCTTATGTCTGATATTCTTTGTACGTATCCAAAACTCCTGTATAATGATTTAAATAATGTCATTAACTTATTACAGAATCATATTAATTGTTATGATATCATATATGGTTCACTTATGACTTTATATTACCCGTTCTTTTGTAAATTCCATGTTAAAGAAGCGTTTCGGGTAAAATCGTTTCATTTATCGTAGGTGTTTGGACTTGTTGTTCTTGAAATTATTATTACTTATACCATTATTTACTTACTTCAAGAATATAAAACATGATTTATATATCATATATATTCAGTATATATATATATAATAGATAGATAAATGAAATGAAACACATTGTTCATGGAGACGGTAGTCCGTACGTACGCATGAACGTTGTTTTCCTTTCCTTATTGTCTTGAATGGAAGTAAGTTGATGACATACATATATATATATATATATGCATAAATCCAGTAGATTTAACATATCATATATTTCATTATTATTCATTATATATACTTTATAATCATTCATGAATGGTTAATGTGGAGAATGAATCTCATCGCGTCGTGGAGACGGTAGTCCGTACGTACGCACGAGCGATGATATCATTTCCATGGTCGTGGAATTGTGTTGAAGTGTATGTATACTATTTAAGTATCAATATCACTTAATAATAATCATATATAGTTACTCATTACACCATTATAACCATCCAATTATGGTGGTGGTGGAAAATAGATTACACCACGACGTGGAGACGGTATTCCGTACGTACGCACGTGCGGTGATTTCCTTTTTCCGTAGGATGGATTGAAGGTTAATTAGAGTTGTTTCATATTTATAATAACATATAAGTATATAATAAATACTGATGTTATTACTTTATCATGGAACAACTAAAGAAGAATAAGTTGAAGAAGAAAGAAATTGAAAAAGATCGGTAATGGATATTACCACTTTTTGACGCGCCTTCACTTAACCTCTACTTAAAGAACTAAGGATGGTCTTTGAAGAAGACCAGGGCCTCTAGGATGATACTAGGGAAGTGGAGAAGAGATTTCTTCAGGGTTTTTCCGATCTTGAATGCTCAAATTGGTGTGAGGAGGAGAGGGAGGAGGTGCCCTTTTATAAGGGAGGAGAGGGGAACCTTTGGAAAATCTCAAAATATTATTTTATATTAAGGTCAAATTCGGTTTATAATGGTTCCAAAGGGTCTTATTTCGAATCTAAAGTGGGGATGGGTAGAAATCCTCTCATCCAATAGGATTTAGACAAGTTTAGGTTATTATTGTAACCTTATCAATTAGATTTAACTCTAAGTTAAATAATTTAACTTTTACCGTGTCTTTTTGTTTTCTTACACTATATGGTTAATAAACTTACTATATCAAGCCAAAAGAACCAAAAGTTGTTTATTATTAATATATATAACCTTATCTAAGTCAGTTTGCCGAACCTTAGATTTTTAGGAATAAAATAACAATTAATAATATAATATTTGTTTTAAAAACTAATTTATGTCAATTTTGACACTATTTGGTACATGATTTTTATGAAATTTATAACAGAATGATAAGTTCAAACCAAGTTACTTAAATCAACAATAACATGTCATATTAACCTATAAAATTAGTTTAAGTCATAAAAAGTCTCAAATTACATTTATTTGGGTACTTACAACATCCATTATGTCAATATTTCATTAATAAGAAAATTACTGCATCATATTTGTGTCATAATAAATGATACTTATTTAATACCTAACAATTCTAAATAAATTCCTATGATTTAGAAAATTGTATTAGCTTTCTGGATACTATTCATGTTCGAAGTTTGATGAAGTTTATCACTAAATTAAAATTATTATACTGATAAGATTTAAGAAAGTGACATGTTGTCACATTCTTTGGTTTTAATAATAATTAAATTATTTTCATGTAAAAAAGTCCATAAAATGAATCTAATACGACCCTCAGGTTATATGGGTCTACTTTTAGCCATCCAATAGGATTTTTCCAAGTGTTAGGGTAATTTTATAATCTTATATTTACCCTTAATTACCCGATTTACCTTTAACTATAGTAAATAAAATTTATCGTAGTTACTATTCATAATGCCAAAAAATAAAAAGTAGATTATTAACATAATTTGGACCCACTGATTCCAAATATGGAATCCATTTTTCCAAATTAAATACACAAAAGATGCAAAAATTAAATTAAAATTAATCTTGTTGTCGAAAGAAAATGAGTTTTTCTTTAAAACATTGCAAAAGATTGAATTGATTTAACCTACGAATTCAAGGTAAAATCAATTCTAATGACATACATTATATTAAATGGTAAAAATATATTCTATTTATACTTTAAAACCATCAAATATTATAATTTAACCACATAAGATATTATGATGAAAAAAGATGTTTTTAATTAAAATATAGCGTGTTTTTACTATTCATTAAAATATGAAAGTTATCAGAAAAATATCAAAACATTATATAATGTAAATTTTTATATCCTGATTCAAAAGAAGAATTTTATTTTTTCAAATTGAACTTATAGACATGTCAAAAACTAGATTTAAAGTGGGTGTGTCATCAAAAGGCGACAAAAGTGCATTTTTTAAAAAATACTTATTTTACCCGAAAAAATTATTTTGTTCTTATACCATGTTCTAGAAATGTGTAAGATGAATAATAATGTTATAAAATTCAAAATTTAGTTAACACTATTCATAATGGCTAGTTCATAACAATATTATAATAATATATCATTTTTTAGTAAAACCCGGTATTACGTACAAGACACGCTATCGAGGAAGGTCGCGATTGCGTGTAATGCAAGACAAGTCAGGGTTGCGTGTAGTTCACAACTCCTTTGTTGTTGCGTATAACAGAATCCAACCATATTTTATTTATACATTGAATATATATATATATATACACTCAATGTTGCGTAGAATAACTTCTATCAAACGAACTTGAAATTGTGTGTAACAAGAGCCAAGATAAGTGTTGCGCATACTGGAAGCTAATACAGTGTTGCGTATAGCGAAAGATAATCTTGGTGTGTCGTACAATAGAAGATATGAATGAAATTAAAAAGAATGTATCTTATAAAATATCGGGTTGTTACATCTAAGCAGCATAAACCTATTAGTGAATCGCCAGCATTCCACATTGGATATGGACCTTCCTATTGTCAATGAGTGCAGCATTTTGAGTAGCCCATATGGATAAAATCACAGTCGTAGCAGACACTATTAAGAGGATATGAACATGGTCTCTACAACCAACATCAATCAAAGCTTCTAGTAGGTCAAAAAGTAGCATATTTTCAGTCAGGTCTCTCTCGAATAGGGTCCCAACATATTCCCACTGATGCCTAGCATAGGTAAAATCCATAAAGAAGTGATAGAAATTCTCATCTGTGCACATACATAAGTGACACGCTGATGAAAAATGAAAACCAGACCGCTTGAGCAGATCATGAGTGGGTACAAGATTTTTCTAGATTCGCCAAATTAAAGAGAATCAGGAGGGCCGAACGAACAAAGATCTGTAGTACAGAAGCCAGGCAGGTGAATGACAAGATCCACTCTAAACCATCTAATTTTAATCCATTTTATTAAACTAACCATTCCTGTTATGCTTCCATATCAGTGTATCACAATCCATGAAATTATAGGATTGAATTTCCAGCTCCACCTAAGAGGGGACCATGCTGTCAAAAAGATGCATGTGAGATAAAAAATCATTAATGAAAAAAATGCCTTGCACCATAAGGAATATCCATGCTATCCTGAAGAGGCCTCTCAAGCCATGTCTTGCTCCAACAATTAAGTTGAGAGTCCCTACAAACCATACACTTTGTATCATTAATTATTTTCATGAAATAATACTTGATATATTCCAAGATAGATGATGCAAGATAGTATTTCTATCCATTAATTAAACTACCTTTAAATTGGTTAATTAAAAAATCACCAGAATTGTTCTTGGAAATCAAACCCCATGTAAACTTCCCAATAAGACAATCATTAAAAGTCCTAAGGTCCTTGACTTCAAGACCCCCAAACTCAACTAGCTTGATACATTCCTTCCAGGAAACAGTGATAAGCTTACACTCATGGATTGACCCTATCCAAATAAAGTTATGTACTAGATTTTGAAATGCCTTGATGAGACCCCTAGGACACTGATAAATAGAAAAGGAATAAACCAACTTAGATGTTATCGCTGAATTATCAAGGCACACCCTATGATCTATAGACATCGCCTTCCCATTCCAACTAGAAAGTTTTTTTACAATACCAGAGTAAATTCCATCTAAGTATTGCCTCTTCACCTTTCCGTGGAATAAGGGAACACCAAGATATTGAAAGGGAAAAGATACCTTTTTTACACCAAGGTATCTAGTTATCCTTTTTTGTTTTCTAGTTATTATTCCATTTCCAAACACAATGAATGACTTATCCCAACTTATTGCTTGACAAGCCACCTCTTCATAATGTTTGAAGAGGGCCTTGATAGAAGAGATAGTTTTCCATGAAGCTTGCATAAACAAGAGGATGTCATCAGCATATAACAAATGAGATGGAGAAAAATCATTCCTACCAGCCCTAATTTTCTTATAAATACCCATGTTTGAAAGGTTAGTGATACATATTCTAAGTTAATCTTCATCAATATCAAATAAAATGCCAAAGAGTGGGTCACCTTGTTTCACACCTTTGGTACAAGGGAAAAATCCTCTGGGTGTACTGTTAATGAGAATGGACAGACTTGAAGAACAAATAATGGAACTGATCAACTTAATGAACACATCGGAAAATCCATATATTTTAAGGAACTCCAAAATAAATCTCCATTTGAATGTGTAAAAGGTCGTTGAGATGTCAATTTTCATTACAAAGTTTCATTCCTTTGTCCTCCTTCTCATGAGGTTGACACTTTCCATGGCAGTGAAGAAAAAATCTAGAATATTTCTTCCAAGAACAAAACCAATTTGATTTGCAGTAATCATATCATCAACCAATTATCCCAGTTTATTTATAAGAATCTAACTAATCAGCTTAGGAATAGTATTCCCTAGTGCCACTGGCCTAAAATCCTTTATATCAAGATCATTACATTTCTTGGTTAAGAGGGAAATGATGAATTATTTCATCTCATATGATAAGTAAGAGTGAGTAAAAAAGTCCTTTATGGATAGGGTAATATCATCCTACAAAACATCCCAATAAGACACAAAAAATATATTAGTAAATCTATCTGGACCAGGAGCACTATCCACATTGAGGATAAAAGAGCTATTTGAATTTCTTCATTGAGAGGAGGGGTGAAAAGAGATTGATTATCATGATCCTCAATGCATGAAGTGATGTTCCCAACCATTCTATGTGTATTGACCTTCCCATCATTAGAATACAGTCCCTGAAAATGCTCCACAACTGCCAATGAAATCTCATTTTCAGAAGTATACAATTTACTATTAATGTTAACTGCTTTATCCCTTTCTCGTGTTATTTTCTCCTTACACAATATGTTGAAAAACTTGGAATTCCTATCCCATTATTTTAAACATATAACATTAAGTTGATTTCTAACCAACCTCTCATTGATCATTAATAATTCATCCAACCAATTATGGGCCATTACTTCCTCTCGAGCTGGGATATCCTGGTGCTAATTTCAGATCTGAACATAGGTAAGATCCTCCTCAGTAGCCTTGATGTCATAATAAATTTTAGAAAATTATTTCTTGCTCCATTACTTAAGAGGTTCCTTGATATATTTCAATTTTTCAGCAAACCTATAATGATTAATTCCAATTAGTTAGATCCTCCAAGCTTACAGTATTATTTCCCTACATCCATGATCCATAATCCACCTATTATTAAATTGAAAATGCAAGGGGCCTAACCTTGTTAAATGTGTGTTGATGTCCACAACAATTGGTTTGTGATCATAGTGGTGTTTAGGGAGTGTGATGCTAAAGATCCCTTGACCAAAATCTTGATCATCCATATGAACAAAACATCTATCAAGTTTTCTTGATTGCCTCCCATTCTAGGTGAATCTACACCATGTAAAATCAGCTCTGGCAATTGGAACTTCAACAAGATTACATTGATCTATGCATATGGAGAAGTCAAAAGCAGCAATCCTATTAAATACCACCAGTTTTTTCTTCAGGCCTCAACACCGTGTTAAAATGTCCAATAGATAACCATTATTGATCCATCCACCCAACAATCCCTTTGAGCTCCTCCAATAATTTCTTTCTCCTAATATAATAATTGGATGCATACACAAAATAAACTACAAAGTCATAATCATCTATACTACAAGAGAGTGGAATAATCTCAGACTAGTCCAAACAGGAGTTCATATGGATGGATTCATGTCGAAACACCCATAAATGGTCTATCTCAGCTTCATTCAAATCATGTGAAACAAATTTATACCTCATCGAGTCCCATTTGAATCCTTTCCAATTGTAAAAAAGTAGTTTTTGTTCAGCAATACCAACAATAATAGGCTTATGGGAAATAAAAAAATGACTAATGGATTTGGCCATCTGGGAGTTTCCAAACCCTTGACAGTTCCAGAATAAAAACTTCATTGAAGATTGTTCTTTCCCCTTGTCTGGTGGTCGCCCTTTGATTCCATAGCCATATGAAATTTCCCATTCTTCCCTCATCCATTCTTTCATGGCCCGTGCATATTACTCTTAGCTCCAAGACCCTTTCTAGTAGGAATGTCATCACTTCAAGAATCTTGCTTCATAGTGACATCAGCACCCCCAGTGTCACCAATCTAAGAATGGAGCACCTGGTCGGAATTGACAACCCCTCTATGAGGAGGGCTAGCCTGCTCATGTGACCCATCCATAGAAGAACCTGCTGAAATTATAAGAGTGATATAAACTAGATCAAGGGGAAAATAGTCTTTAGCATCATATGACCAGAAAATACCACTCAATGGTATATATTTATTTTTATCCTTAAGGTGATATGGGTCACTACACACTTGTGACTTCCTTCGAGTAGATTTGGGGGGTAGTGTCTGAAAAAATCCCCCCTGGATCAGTTGCAGTAGAGACCACAACATGTCCAACACCTCCACCATCATGTTGAGGTGAAAAAAGTGAACCAGAACCTAATAACTGAGGTGTTACCTACTCTATAGGGATAGTATCACTGGGTTTACTAAGCGCCAAATCCACATCTTCCAATGAAGGCCCTTCAACACCATTAGAAGTCACCACACCTAGATCTCGAGTGGGAGCATACTGGCATTCTTTCACTGGTGCCTTCCTATAGAGAGGCTTAGAAGGCTATCTATAAATAGACTCCTCCTTAGATAAATGATTAAATTGTATAGGTAAGTTCATCCCCTTCAGCACCCTATGATTATCAGCTCCCTCATTTTCAGAATCATGTTAAGGCTGTTCCTTGGCCCTCCTTCTATATGTGGCATCATCATGCCCTTTAATTTTTCACACACTGCATTCTTTATTCATTTTTCATTCAACCATTAGGTTACCAAAAAACATAAAACTCAAAAAGAATTTCAGTGTCCATTCATAGACAATATCCAGCTTCATATTGTCATCTCGTGTTGTGAGAACAACCTCCTCCACAAGGGTGTTCGACATGTACACTTCCACCAATACCCGATCATAATGCCCAAACCTCAGGTTGATTGTCTTTTGATCTAGAAGAATGGGGTTTCCAATAGCTGAAGTGATATCCCATAAGATCCTTGGGTGAAAATAGAACCAGTTCATCCTGCATATCAGAACCTATATTTGAGCATGCGTGTTCCATACAGTCATGGGATAAAAATTGTGGTCCCACTCCTAAATGTTCAAAAACCCAGGTTTTAGAGGGATGGTGCCATTTCTCCATGACCTTATCTTATACTCAGCTAATGGGAAGAAAACATGGTAATACCCCCTTCCCCTCACAATCATTCTACAATCATAAAACCCCCACACCTCCTCTATCACAACCCATCCTAGTGGGGCCCATGCTGTGACTAACCAAGCCCGCCTCCAATAGGCCAGTGGCTGGTGACTATAACCAAGTAGGAATATTAATAACATGGGAGGGATTTCCTAAGTACTTATACACATGCACACATCTCCAATACCAAAATTTTTGAAATGAATAAACCATTAAGGAAAAAAATGCATGCATAAAACTAAACCCAAAAAAGTAGAGCAAGATGAAAGGTAAAGTACTCAAAGTAAAATGTGACAGAATACAATCCCACCAAAAACAAGAGACTGCAAACTAGAAATTCTAACCTATAAGCACAAAGAGGTACTATGAATACTACTCGTAGCCATAGGAACACCTCTTCCTGTAGGGAACTCATAAATCCAAGTTCTATCGTGGTATTCCCTAGACTCCATCAAAAGGTCACTCATTTTCACAAGACATGACATGCGCGGGAAAAGCCCATGCAGGGGTGAGTATAACAATACTCAGTATAAGACCTTGTAAACCACAAAGAAATAAACAAATTAAAGGTATATTCATCTCTACATAGAATATTTCTACTGAACATATAATAAGGGAAAAAAATCCAAATATACTCAAAACCCTGACCTACAGTCTACAGACAAGTCACACAACTGCATACCACCACTAGGGATTCTGTTCGAAGGTTCCACAAAGCACTCATCCTGGAGAACTCACTCCATGAGTCTGATAGCTCTACTGTCTTCTGTCTGAGAATTATTTTTCATTGGTAAAATACATGAGAGATAGATACACTCATTTTGGGAGAACACACTCCTAAGTGGAGAAAGATAACGATACATATATGAGGATCTCTTCCATGGCCTTGTTGGATACCGAAACTCATCCAGATTCACCTAATAGGAAGAGGATCAGCACCAAATGGAAATAGTCACATCGATACCGTACTCTACCTAGGGTCAAGAATGGATAAGTGATCTCGCTTTGGGCCTCTCGGAGGGATACCTGACTCTATTTCAAAAATCCCTACTGAAGGGATCATACTTCTGTGAATATAAATGATACCTGAACTTCAGGAGAATGAGAAAAGGGGGAACTAACCCAAAAAAAATATTTCCAAGATATGTTGGACAAGAGAATCAAGACATGTACTAAAAATTACACGGTGTGCACCAGGGTCACTTTCGTGTCCTCTGACTTGGGTACTAGCCATGTACAATGGCCTGTGTCGAAAGTATTGTCATGTAGAAAAAAGTATACATGGCATGTAAGAGAGTGACACTCCATGTTTCTCTATTCGGGGAGGAATCCGTGTACGCGGGCCATGTGTTTGTACATGGATTCAACCCGTGTGTCACAACCCATGTAGATGGTACATCAGGTAACCCACGTAATCGAACTGTTCTGGCCATGTGGTGGAGTACACAGTCATGTACTCCACCTCGTGTCTGTGTATCATCTGAGATACATGGTGATTCCCTTGTAAAAACCCACACACCATGTTCTTCAGAGAACATGTCGTGTCATCGCTTCGTGCATCGTGGAACCATAGGCGTCGTTGAGTTGGTCCCACACGGAGTGTTCTTCTGGATACACATGGTGTTCTTCATAAATTTCTAGAATCTCTAGTTCTTCATTAGATGCCTCTTTCGATCCTCTGATGTATGTTCCAGTGATCCAATCATCATGAAACTGAAGGGTTGAGGTCACCCAATCATCACAATGACGATTCGGTCGGTTTCAGGCCTCCGATTGGCCCCGAAACCCATTCTAATCCACCCGTACGAAGAACGCTTGAAGAAAGAGAAATTTCAAACCATGTTGATTCATCTTCCGCCTTCATCATCACACCTCCACTAAGTCATCAGGATGTCGGATCTCTAATTTGGGATTTTTTTGTTTTGAAATGGGTGTGCAATGATCTGTTGTTCATAATCCCACAAAGAATGCATAGAATATGGGGTTGAAAGTGAGAAAGAAAATAATAAATAAAGGGGGAATGCACCTCCACCATCATTCTTCATGGAATTGATCCACTTCCATTGATAGGTTTAATAGGAAAATAAAAAATACAAACCAATATCATCATAAAATCAATCCTCAAATCAAAACCCCAATAGAAAAGGAAATTGACACCCTCCTGCAAGAACGCCAGATCCTCAGATCAACCTGTTCATGGGTTAATCCATATTCTTTGTTTAATACAAGAAAGGGGAAAAGAAGAATTGAAATAACAACCCCATATCTTGGTTGTCGACAAAGAGGTAGATCAGTCGTCAGTCGGGATTTGATCTCGCTGCCCAACGATCCACGCATTTTCGTTTATCAGCGTTCGTCAAAAATCCTCCAAGGTTGGATTTTATCCAAAGCTCTAGAAATTTATAATGAGTTCTCCTGGGTTATTATTCTAACCCTAGGCTCCTTCTTATTTTAATAAAATAAGCACCGTTGTGTTATGGAAACATTTAAAATAAAATAAATTATTTATTTTATTTTACTTCCATTAAAACGTCCAAAAAAACTAACTCTTACAGCTGACCCATGCCGATTGATGTTAGGCCCCGCCTAAGGAAAAGTCTCTACTCCAAACACAATGGTTCCCTCATATTTCTGATCTGAACACCCATTTAAAAGTTATTCCACTTTTTCTGTAAAACCGCTCACACGTGCTGATTAAAGTTTAATTAATTTCAAACATTGGTTCCAGATGCTCTGCGTCTCAGAATCGCACACCGTCAAAAGGTCTAGTCTTCAAATAATTCCATATAATATTTAAAAAATAATACATGGAAAATACAAGACATTACATTCTCCCTATTTTGGGGCTTTTCATCCACCAAAATCCAAAACAAGGTCTACTCAAAAAGATGTGGGTACTGGGCATGTATCTAAGTCTCCCACTCCCACGTACTCACAGGAATATTCTCATGCAATCATCGGACACACACTAAGGGAATTGATCACCAATTAAGGATCCTCTCCTTCTGATCCTTGATCTCCATTGGGTACTTAACAAAGGTCACTCCATCCACGGTGTCCATCTCACCCCAGTCGATGATGTGTGATGGGTCATGAACATAACTCCTCAGTTGCGACACATGGAAGACATCATGTACTCAGTGAAATTTTGGTAGTATATTTAGGTGGTATGACACCTCGTTAACTCTGAGAAATATCTGAAAAGTTCAGATGAACCTCAGAGATATCTTTCCAACTTATCCAAATATATGTAACCCTTATTGAGGTGAGACCCTAAGGAAGACATGTTCCCCCTCCTCCAACTCCATAGGACTCTTTCATACATTAGAATATGACTTTTTCCAGATTTTTTCAGTCTTTATATACTCCCGGATGATCTGCACCTTCTCGGTGGTAGATCGTACCAAATCTGGACCCATGAGTGCCGACTCTCCAGGGTCGGTCCAGCAAAGTGATGACTGGAAGGGTATACCATATAATGCATCAAAAAATTCCATTCCAATGGTGGAGTGGTAGATGTTGTTGTACGTAAACTTCACCAGTGGAAGGTGGTCCTTCCAACTGTGACCAAAGTCCAAGATATAGGCCCACAACATATCCTTAAAAATTTGAATAGTCCTCTATGTCTGACCATATGTCTGCAGATGGAACATTGTGATCAAGTATAGTTGAGTCCTGAAAGCCTCATGAAATCCCTTCCATAATTGGGATGTGAATTAGGCATCTCAATCTGAGACTATTGTCTAAGGGATTCTAAGAAGCCGAACTATCTCCTGCTTGTAGAGGCATCCAAATCTCTCTACGGAACTCTACTCCCTAATAGCTAGGAAATGGGATGACTTGGTGAGTCATTCAACGATCAACCAGATGGAATCATACCCTTTGGACGTCTGTTGTAATCTCGTCATAAATTACATTGATATTTCCTCCCACTTACACTCTGAAACATCTGGGGGTGAGCCAACCCCGCTGGAACCTAGTGTTCATCCTTCACCTGGTGGTATGTAAGGCATCGAGAAATGAACTCTGCTACTTACTTCTTTATGCCTTACAACTAGAACTGTTTCATAGATCCTAGTACATCTTCACCACTCTAGGATGTACCACTAAGGGGGATGCATGAAACTTCCTCAGTACCTCCTCCTGTAATTCCCTTGGTACAACAGTACATCCTCTGAAAAAAACTATGTGCTCCTCACCATGGGAATATCCATCAGGGGCATGCCTTGAGGATAACTGAGCATGTAAAGCCTCACAATAAACTTCCCTAAGATGTGAATCCTTAACTCACTATAATAATGAAGGGATTAAAACCATCGACAGAAAGTAAGTTGCATTCTCTCTATCCAAAAAGGACAATTGTAATGAGGACAATTGTTTTGTCACCTCACTCAATAGCTGCGAGCTTGATCTCCTGCTAAGAGCATCTGCCACCTTGTTCCCCTTCCCAGGAGTATAGATTATCCCAAAATAATAGTCCTGGAGGAACTCTAGCCAACACCTCTACCTTAAATTCATATCCTTTTACGAAAAGATGTACTTGAGGCTCTTGTGGTTAGAGTAGATGATGAACTACTCACCCATAAGGTAGTGTCACCACATCTTCAGCGTGAATACTACCACTATCAACTCAAGATCATGGGTTGCATAGTTCTGCTCATGTGGCCTATGATGGCAAGAATCATAAGTAACTACTTCTTATCTCTACATCAGGACACATCCAAACCCAATCCCCGATGTGTCACAAGAAACTATGTACTCAACACCCTCCTCCGGCAATCTCAAAATTGCGGCGCTCGTCAGACTCTTCCTCAGCTGCTCAAAATTCTATCGTTACTTCTCTATACACATGAATGGTTTCCCCTTACTAGTCAAGGTTGTCATCAGTTCTGCTATCCAAGATAAATTAGGAATGAATCTCTGGTAATATATGGCCAAACCAAGGAAGCTCCGCAACTCTGTCACTCTCCAAGGTGGCTCCCATGCTAACACAGCATGCACCAAGGCTGGGTCTATAGCTACTCCATCTTCTAAGATGACATTTCCCAAAAATTGGTCCTCCCAAATCCAAAACTGGCACTTAGAGAGATTCCCATAATGTTGGTGCTCTCGGAGTACGTCCAGAACCATCAATAGGTGTCTCGTGTACTCCTCCTATGATGTCGTGTACACAAGGATGTCGTTGATGAATAACACTATGAATTAGTCTAAATAAGACTGGAAGATCCGGTTAATAGGTCCTTTTTCTAAGGCTTTCGCTGGGGCACACACATCAGTCATGTAGAGGACGCACAACTATTGCCCCGCATTCCCACTTTCCAAAGGTGGGCGGCATCCACTTCTTATTCAGGGGTGTCTGCTCCTTGATCGAAATGAGATGATGGGATGTCGATTCTTCCTTACATGGATTCCTCCTCAAAGCTCTTCACCTAGTCCGGGTCTCCCTAATAGACTTAAGATGTGTTGGTGAAACACTTCCCGATGTCATATCTTCATGGACACCAGTTAATTACACTTCTTCTGTCAGGACATTCCAAGGGGTCTGGTCAGGGTAGTAACCTTCGGTTAGGGGATTACTCACGTTGGGAATTACTGGCATGTCTGGAAGCTGGGGGATTTGCGTGTCTATCTTCTTTCCTTTATTATAGGTCTTCTCGAGGGCGTGGAAGCCTGAGGCATCCCACATCGAACACAGGGAATCATATGCCATGGGCATGTATCTGAGCTTTTCCTCAGCTTCCCATGTTTAACACAGGGTATGCCGCAGGTTTAATGTTCAACGGAGACGGATTGGACTGATCGGAACACCAATTAGAGTGGATCATATGGAGGAACCCCCGAAGGGGAACACTGATGATGGGGCCAACACGTGATTGACTTCCCGGTTACAGTCGAGGGTAATGGGGTATGAGGTGTCATGATCCCACTGGGATGTGGCAGCCCAGGTGAGGATTAGGATGGGTAATAGTGAAGGGGGGATGAAATAGGGCCATCGCAAGGGAGATGATGAAGTTGGGATTGAGCCTCAAAGAGGCTTTCTACAAATCCCCGTGGCAGGGAATCAAAGTCCATGTAGTTCGGTGAGATGATCGGACAACTGAGGAGGTGACCCATGAGAATGGACGCATGGATGGGACCTAGAAGAAGTGGAACCTCTAGGTTGGGGCATGAGTTTCCCGAGACACATAGGCTCGAGGGAGAGATAAAGATGAGATGAATGGTTTTTGGACATGAACCTCATAGAGGTTTCCTACGTACCATGCCTTGACATGGATCAAAGTCCTCATAGTTTGGGATAGTGTTTGTGGCTTACACTCTGAGGTAGCCCAAGGTGTTGGGCTTGAACCTCGTGGAGGCTTCCTACATACCATGCCTTGACATGGATCAAAGTCCTCGTAGTTCAGGATGGTGTTTGGGGCGTACACTATGAGGCGGCCCAAGGTGTTGGGCTTGAACCTCATGGAGGCTTCCTATGTACCATGCCTTGACATGGATCAAAGTTCTCGTAGTTCATGATGGTATTTGGGGCTTACACTCTGAGGCGGCCTAATGTGTTAGGCCTGAACCTCATGGATGCTTCCTACGTACCATTCCTTGACATGGATCAAAGTACATATATTTTGGTATGGGTTGGGTCTTACACTCTAAGGCGGCCCAAGGTGTTGGTGAACCGACGTGATGATGGTCGGAACGACCGAGTGGTGGGATTGAACCTCATGGAGGCTTCCTATGTACCATACCTTGACATGGATCAAAGTCCTCATATTTTGCGTTGGTTTTGGGCTTACACTCTGAGGCGGCCCAAGGTGTTGGTGAACAGACACGATGATGGTCGGAATGACTGGGTGGTGGGCTTGAACCTCGTGGAGACATCCTACGTACCATGCCTTGACATGGATCAAAGTCTCCGTAGTTCAAGATGGGTTAGGGCTTACACTCTGAGGCAGCCCAAGGTGTTGGTGAACTGATGTGATGATGGTCAGAACGACCCGATGGTGGGCTTGAACCTCATGGAGGCTTCCTACGTACCATGCCTTGACATGGATCAAAGTCCCGATAGTTCAGGATGGGTTGGGGATTACACTCTAAGGCAGTCCAAGGTGTTTTTGAACCGACACTATGATGGTTGGAATGACCAGGTGGTGGGATTGAACCTCATGGAGGCTTCCTACGTACCATGCCTTGACATGGATCAAAGTCCTCGTAGTTTGGGATGGGTTGGGACTTACACTCTGAGGTGGCCCAAGGTGTTGGTGAACTGACGCGATGACGGTCGGAACAACCTAGTGGTGGGTTTGAACCTCGTGGAGGCTTCCTACATACCATGCCTTGACATGGATCAAAGTCCATGTAGTTCGGGATGGGTTGGGGCTTACAATATGAGGCGACCCAATGTGTTGGTGAACCGACGTGATGATGGTCGGAATGACCGGGTGGTGGGCTTGAACCTTGTGGAGGCTTCCTACATACCATGCCTTGACATGGATCAAAGTCCCCATAGTTCGAGATGGTTTGGGGCTTATACTATGAGGCAGCCCAAGGTGTTGGTGAACCAACATGATGATGGTCAGAACGACCGAGTGGTGGGCTTGACCCTTGTAGAGGATTCCTACATACCATGCCTTGACATGGATCAAAGTTCTCATAGTTCAGGATGGTGTTTGGGGCTTACACTCTGAGGCGGCCCAAGGTGTTGGTCATGGTCGGTGCGTGCTCTATGCTCACGTGAGTCATGCTCAGTGTGAGAAACAAGAGATAGCAAAGACCTGACGATCACGTCGTGAAAGGTGCATCCATGGGAAGTGGGGTGGGGCTTACACGTGGAGCGGACCAAAGAGGAAACATGGGATTATGTGTGGTTAGCAGCCTAGGAAGTGGTTGGGACTTACTCCAAGATGGAATCCCATGGCGACAAAGTGCAACTGGAGAGGGACTTGGGACCGAAGAAAGGAGAAGCACCCTTCCCTGCCACGCCCTTCGCTGGCCCTAGGGACCGAAGATGAAAATAGGAGCAGGAATGTTGTCTTCTTCAAGAAAATATAGGGGCTTACACCAAGGTGACTTCCCTTTCCCCACGGAAAAACTCCACTCCGATAAGAAGGATATCATCCCCTATGAGGGTGATCCCATCCCCGTGGAGTCGAGTGGGCATGAAGAATGTCCAAGGTGGGGGGACATTTCATGCGAGGCAAGGGGCGAGGTCACAGTTTAACGTCATGTGATGAGGATGACGGTGCTTGGCAGTTTAACGTCCTGCAGCTCGGATTAGGTGGGTTCACTCCACACCCCTAGTACTTACATAACCAGTACCCTCTGCTTCTTGGTGCAGATAGGGGACAGGAAAAGTCGTGTCAAGGTGGTGTCATGGAGAGAACCATCAAGGGGACCACATTGTGTGGCTATGCGAAGAAGCAATACCCGTTAGTGTGCCTATGAAAAGAAGAATGAGGCGAAGCAACGCAACGGGAAAAACTATCCAAGGGACTTTGAATTTACTTCGTACGATCCTAGAAGGTTGTATGGGAAAACGGTGTATGATTTGGTTGCTCAGGGTGTGAGAGATGCCTGCAAATGGCATCCATAAGAAGAGCACTGGGCACTCACGCAAAGGTATGCCCAAGGGGTACAGGGAACGCAAGTGAAGAGGTAGTCGAGAAGCACCGGAGTGAGGAGTCCCAGAGAGTTGTGTGAAACCTTTGAGGCTTGTGCGCAAAATAAGAATCCCTACACAAAAAAAACACTGGGCTGGAACGAAATCAGTGAGGATTGCGGGTAAATGGATCCAACGTTTTGTGCGCAACTCAAAAGGATTTCTTGCAAGGAGTACAAATTGTGAGCAATTGGGAGAGGATGCGCTAAATGACTGGGGTGAGCACAATTGAAGGGGATTGCGCGTAATTGGCTGGCCTGCGCACAAGTGGAAAGGATTGCGCGCAGGGGGCAGACCTCGAAGGGATTGGAATTCAATCTAAACCAAGGGTATCTCACGCGAAGGCGGACCCCAGGGCGACTTGGTGCGAAAAGAACTGTACCTGAATCCATATTTGCGCGCACGGAAGGCGAATTTCACACATGAGAGTTGGTTCAGATTCTTCACCCTGGAAGTCGAGGGGGTATCCTTCTATTTATAGTTGTTCAATGGCATGGAAAATAGGCCGGTGTGAAATAATTTTGTGACGAGGTCAACAGCGCGAAATTTCAACCGCGTGGGGCGTGGGTACGAAATTTTCCATGCTCACACCGATGGATTCTCGTGAATCCTGAAACTTTCCACGAAGGTAATATTTTTCCGCACACTTGTGAATTTTTTTTACCCGCCTCCTCCAGGTCCCCCGGACTGGGTCCCCGGATCCGAATATGGCTTCAGTTTGTCATTTTGAAACTTTATTCAGATGTTGATCTTTTTTCGGCATCTACAAATCCCCCCACCCTCAGAATTGGATTGGCGAGGGGTCGCAACAGTCAGATTATGAGGGAAACACCGAATTTTTGAACTCTGTGGGGTCCATGTGCGCTAAAACATAGAGTGGCGCGCAAAACCCAAGGGGGCGTAGAACCCTATTTTCACATGCACACGTAAACCAGTATTTACCTATAAAAATCCACCACGGGCCCCATGGTCCATATGAATTTCCTCACATGACAGGCTCTGATCTCTCATGCGTGAAAATTTCTCCGGCCCTGCGCAAAAAACTGCTTCGATTGCGTGTAATTCCACAGAGATTAGTCGTCGTTTTATGCACAAAACCGCAGTTTTTCACACCTCATCCTGAAATATTGGGACGAAAATTGATTTTTTGTGCCACCCTCTCATATTACACGCCATCTCCTTGAGCACTTTTCGGAAGAAGATGGCCGCAAACCAGGCTGATGAGGGAGAAGATGCTACTCGAAGGGCTGAAATGGTCGCCATCCCTGATGTTTATGGCGCCAAAAGGATTGTCTCCAATAACCATTCACTTTTCAATATGCTAACTCCTACACAAAAGGAGTATGCATGGTTTAACAATCTGAAACTATGGGACTTCAGTATCTTGGAGGAGGTCCCTTTTCTAGGTTTAGAGGTTGATACGTCGCGGTCATGGGTGACCCGTGAGGACAATCTCCCTCGATAAAACATCACCAATAATGTTCATCCTGCTAGGGAAACCAGGAATATGGACGTTTATGTCTTAAATCCCAAGACTAGGACCATTTCAGGGAGCGACCCTATTTTGGAGAGTTCCCCGGCCCTCTATGCAAGCACCTTACATCAGAGCATCACTGATGAGGATAAAGGTTGGTTGCAGGACTGGGACCAGTGGTCTAGAGGAAAATTCACCAGTGAATGGTCCAGGCCGTATTGGGTTCGCCATACATGTGACCAATTTGGGGCCGATCTACGGCACATTGGCTTGTTCGAAGCGGTGTGGATGTCACAATTTCACTTCTACTGCCAGCACTAGCTCGGGACAGATCTGTTCACTCAGTGGTCCCCAGATACTAATACCTTCCATCTTCATCATAGGGATGTTGGTATCAGTCTTTGGTATATTCACTGCATTGGGGGTATCCCTTTGTAGGGCCACCAATATGACAAATTCCTTTTTCCAATGAGCACCTGTGGAGACAGATCAAGAACCCCAATGATGACATGACACTTATTAGAGTTGGCTAAAGAGAGGTTGCGGTCTAGGATTTCTTAAAGGACATCACTTTTAAGGACTGGTTTAGCCACTTCCTGGAAAGGGATCCATCAGTCAATATTCCAGGGAGAGGGAGACGATGTCCAACCATGGCACAGAAGATCAAGAGCGGATCATACTAGAGGATCCTGGAGGCGGGAAACTACTAGTCATGGGGCTATAGCATAAACGAGAGTCGGGACCTGAATGTTCGGTACGACAGATTCCTGGCCACATTCCGGAGTGGGTGGATCCTACCGGTGAGGGATGCGAGGATGGGAGTCTGTCCCGTGACCCTGGTGATGGTTGGAATCATGGCTGCCAACAAAAGATTCAATCTGGGGGTCCCCATGCTAGCTCGTCTGTATGCCATCTTGAGACGCATCTCGAGAGGAGGATCATCATGGAGGATTTTTGGCCCCTTCTATATTTTCTATGGCTGGGTTGCGGCTCATTGCAGAGGATATACCTTCCCGAATGCCATATGTCCCCTAGGTAATGTCCTATTACCTTCACTGTTGAACATTTTCGGGGCCATGCCACTGACTTTCAATGAGGGAGGAAGGATTAGAATTGGTAATCATTCCAACTTCTCTTTCAGCCCATTCCCCACCCCAACTGGCCATATAATAGACAATGGGAAAGGATCACTGGAGCATATAGAGTACTTCCAGAGCATTATAGGTGGGGTGCTTTTGGCTCGGATTGATGGGAAGAGCTTCTGCGAGCCTTATGTGTCGTCCAGGTTCGCCAGGTAGTTTGGGTGCCTCCAGCGAATGCCGAAAAAAGTATACACAGATGTATGGGAAGAATGGAATCCATGAGTTCTTCACCAAATGTGGCTAATGTCCACGACCTATGGCTCTGGAGATGTCATCACCTTTCCTCCCATCGGCATTGATGATGGCCTCTCAACTGAGTATGCCGAACATTGGGCCAGGGGATACCTTGAGGGGATTTTGCGAAAGAAATTTTGGCAACTCAAGGTCTCCAGTGTGGAACCCGGGCAGTGAGAGAGTAGGAAGAGTGGCATTAGAGGGGGAAGGCTAGAAGCACGTCGTATAATGGGTCTCGAACAGGGTGGGACCTCAGCAGCAGGGACATCGCATGGTGTGGACACGCCCTCATCACCTAGGGGAGGAGGGTCCCACAGAGCGACCGAAGAACTTCTCGGGAATCAAGTAAGATATCTACTTCAACCTTCTCACGACGCAATCTTCCACGTATTATGGTCGGCTTGGAAAACCTTGTGGGAGTAGGTGAGAGCTGAATCCCTCTGGTAGAAAATAGTGCGATACGAGATTCAGCTGCCAGAGGTCAGGCTCATTTGGGTTGTTGACAGAGTGAACTTTCATCGACGTCATGTGTATTTGATGGCCAAGGACATGTACGCACGCCAACAGGGTTGGAGTTTGGAGACATATTTCTTGGTGAAAGTGATGCTCGGCCAGGAGCATGATCTGGAAAAGATGTCGTCGGAGGATGATGACAGCACTGATGAGTCGGAGGGCAGTGAGACAGAAGAGGAGGAGACAGAAAAATAAAGTGAAGCAGAAGAGGAGCCCGAAAGTGAAGGGTCTCAAGAGGCTTCCCACCAAGGGAGTCTCCGAGAGAGTGGTGAGATCATCATCTCTGATGTAGATATGACTGACGTACTCTTGGTATGCTTCAACCCCTATCCATCCTCCTCCTTTTATTGCGATCCTTAATCCACCCTCCTTATATTACTCAGGAGCATATTGGTTCTGATCAAGAGTCTCCAGTCAAAGGAGTGGGGAAGCGCCAATGGAACAAGGTGGGGAAACAATGCCTGTTATTGAACTAACGATCACCGAGGGATCCCCCACTATGATATCTCTTGTAGTGTCTATAACACTGGAGGTTGGTGCCTTGGGTTCTTATAAGTTCTTTGCTTCGATATCGGTACTTTCCGTCAGATGACTCATTTGATTAGGGTGCTCCTTGTCCGTACAGTGATCATGAAATTAGAGGCTCGTTGGGATGCTGATCCCGAACCATCTGTGAGTGAGTCAATGGAAAATGCATTTCCCTATATAGAACATGCTTCCCAAACTGAGTCGGCCCCGACAATTGGTGAGCAGCGAGCGGTGGACACCAGTGGCGCTGCTGTCGGGGCAGGGTTGGCGCTTGACTAATGTGCCACCAGGGTCAAGGTGAGAGAGGAAGGTCGCTCAGATTCTAAAGAGCCTAACCCCGTAGGAGTAATACCCGATGAAGACCCTGCTGCTAGCATGTTGGCTTTTTTTCCTATCTATCGGCCCACTAATCTTGAGGAAATTGATGATTCGGACTCATAAGCGGCCAAGGAGATCCAGAGGATGCAATACAAAGGGTGGAATTGCATCATGAATTTTCTCAGTTAGCCTCAGACGGAATGGATAATGTGGATGGGATCACTCCACACCTAGTTGTGTTTCCTGTGTTCTAGAGGGGCAGATGATCAACGTCTTCACTTGACAGTCTGTGACTACATGGCTGATAATATGCGCGAGTGCAGCCGACGCTCCAACGTCACCCAATATCAGGAGGATTCAGGTAGTACCCAAGCATTTCTAAAGGCAGAGAAAGAGGCCTGATGCCTCGAAAAATAGGCAATTGAAAAGGAGATATTCATCACAAACTATTCTGATCTCGTGGAGTAGTTGAGGGCCCAGCTGGAAGATGCCCAAGAACAACTAGTGGAAGCGAGTCACCATATGACTAAACTTCAGACTGAACCGACGCGGGCACGGGCTAGGGTCAGCGAACTGCGCTTCACGGCCACTGATGAAGTGAGGGTCCTTAGGGGGAAGGAAGTAGTCCTGGAGGCCACCAGCCAAAAGGTTGCAGTGTTGGAAGGATCCATCCAGGAAGCCGACCCTTAATGGCCATGTTTCGGCCGAACCCAAAAACTTATTTCGCCTTCCTACTTTTTATTTTGAACTTTATGTATGGAAAAATTTATTTACTTATCCCCTTGGTTTAACGCGCTCAACCATAATCTCAAAATAAATATCAATCCATTCCTAAGCTCACACGGGCCGTACCTGACGTGAGAAACAAGGGGTGCTCATACTATTACTTCGTTTGATCGCGGGAGTGTGAACCAAGCTTCAGGTATTCGAGATTTGAATATGGATTTCTGAGGAGAAAAGGGAGGCCCAATCAAAGGAAGAGGACCTTAGACCGATCGATGTATCATCTTCTCAATGTACTCTAGTGCATGAGCAGGGAAATTCCAGGGGCATTAGAATCAGTCCGAAGATAGGAGAATGAAAAATGTGAATCACGTTACCCCAAATTCAAAACACTATGGGAGGGGTGTTTCAATAAAGGACAACTATTGAATATGTTCGAAACACAACATCCCTATTGCATTAGCCTGAAATGGGGACACCAAATGAGGGTCGACTGCTGACCATGCTCGAAACACGGGACCTAACTCAAAATATCATCCATCAGTCTTCTGGAAAGTTAGATCAGGACAGCAGGCAGGCCATAAGTTGAGCATCCATAATGTTAGGGGGTCCCTTAAGACATAAAAGAGTATAAGGTTCCAAATAAAGGGAATGCAAAGCATGTAAGGTGAAGTGGTGGTTTGTTCAAACAGAATCCAACACTCTTGAAATTATGCCACCATGGTGGAAGCACATTAGGTGGGCGCATTAATCTGATCATTGATCATTCCTAATTTTAGACAGGACCTATCTGGTGAGGGAGATGTCACTTCCCAATGTCATTATGGGGCATCCCGAACTTGTTCAGGGCAAATGATGCAGTTACACAACTCCCCGAGGGGTCAGGCCAAGGGGCCGACAGTGGGAAAGGATGGGATTTGTGATTCCCGGGGATGGACCCGAGACAAAATATTTGAGCATTCCTACATATCCCATAAGGATAGGAATCAAGTCGCACGTAGTTCTGGAAGGGGTCTTATTTTAAGGTCTTAGAACTCAGACCATGGACAGTAGGCAATTCGGTAGACTCATGGAAATGTAACTCATACAACCCGATGTGAATGAGGATGAGGTCCACATCATCATGTGTTCCCTAGGGAGGTTTTAGGTCAAGGGACCGAAAACAAAAGTTAGGTTGTGCCCAGGATAAGGGTACATGGGAATTCCTATGTATCCCATAAGGATGAGAATCAAGACATACATAGTTCTAGAAAGGGGTGGCATGGTAAGGTACCAGTGCAAAGGATGAAAGGGTCATGAGGGTCTGGCCCTCATACTAAAAGGAGTGGAATTTGATAGATCTTGTTTATCCTGTAGGGTAGATGTTTTCTTGAAGTGATAAGCCAAGGACCTAGGGATCCCGGTATCACTAAGGGAATAAATCCATATGCTGGCATTGAAAAATGGTACGGTGGATGACTGATACCCAACATGATTTCTCCTATGATGAGGTCATAACAATGCAGTGTTGTTTTTCGTCGTGCGGTCGGGATGATATCATCACAGTTTAGGGTCATGTGATAGGACCAGAAAGCAATATTTAAATTCACATGGCTTAGACATAAAGGAATGAACATGATGCGATAAATCATACCCAACATGAGGGTGAGGTCCACATCACCACCATGCGCAACCCCAGGAAAGGAGCCTCGGGCCAATAGGCCAGTAAGGGTCAGAGGATAAGGGGAAGGAGAAGCTAGCTCCCAGTTGATATGGACCCAGAAATTCAATTTCTGGGTGATCCTATATATCCCATGAGGATGATAATTGATCCGGACATATATCTTAGAGAAGATCTTAGTTTATGGTCTTAGAGCTCGGACCATGGGAGCCCTGAAGAATGTCGTATTTCAGCTTTGTCCGCCTGACGTGCGGAGGTGCACTGCGGGATAGTGCCAAGAGTGTCGAAATTCTACCTAGACATGATGGGGTGGAACATAATGTGAATCATGTAACCAACATTCAAGGCCTGAAGGGGTTGGAATGGCGACAGAGGATTGCTGCTGACCATGTTTGCAACACAACATCCATGTCGCGTTATCCTGAAATGGGGACAAACAAATGATCATCGACCACTGACCATATTCACAATGCGGGACTTGTGTCGATTTATTGTCTAAAACCCTTTGGGGACATTGGCCCTTAATGGTAGGGGAGACCTTAGGCCTAGCATCCATGACATTTCGGGGTCCCTTCGGTTGTGAAAGATAATGGGGGCCCAAATGAAGGGGAACACGAAGCCTAACAAGTGAATGGAACTTGCCTGAGTTGAATCTGACACTCCAGGTCCTAGAACAAAGTACTCTTAGACACATCAGTGAACCACTATAAAGGGTTTATGGGCTCAACTTGAGAGTGACCAATTCACATAGATAAGCATATAATAAAGAGATGGTGAACCCTCATGTGAAAAGGGGGGGCATGGTGCTAAAAATCCCATGCAAACGAGGGAAAAACCCTATACCACACCTATATATCCCTATCATGGAAGGGAACAGACCAAGGGGCCTAGGTGACCAAGAGATCTCTAAGAGATGGGGCTGGGCCTGAAATCTAAATGTTCGGGTGGTCCTACATATTTCATGAGGATGAGAATCAACTCGTACGTAGTTCTTGAAGGTGCAGTTTAACGTCATGCAGGATTATATGCAGGTTAATGTCGTGCAGGACGATATAGTTTAAAGTCATGTTGGACTAGCGTGCAGTTTAGGGTCATGAGGGACCATGTAGTTTAAGGTTGTGTAGGACCATTAGGCTCAGGAAAAGTATTGATTGAGGAACTTGGCATTGGTGGGAGGAGTTGTACGCTCACCACCCATGGTCGCCAGGGAGTATGCTCCATTGGGGTAAACCTTATGAACAAATTAAGGTCCTTCTTATTTGGGATCCAACTTAGGTTGTTTCCTACCAGGTATCATTGGTGTTATCAGAGCCAGCTCCAAGTTGCCTTGCAGGAAAGAGTGGAGGCAAACCTTCTTGTTGAAGGCTCGATCCATCCTGCTCTGATGCCTTTCTATATTGTGCACGACACGAAGCCTATTCTCATCAAGTGCCTCCAATTCAGCTAAACGGATTTCAGCCACTCTATATGGTGCTTTCTAGTCATAGACCATTGTGCGCAATGAGGGAAACTGAATATCAATTGGCAGGATGGCCTCAGTTCCGTATACCAGGGAATATGGGGTCACCTGGGTGGAATTACGAGTCGTCATCCGATAAGCCCACAGGGTGTTGGGGAGCTTATCCAGCCAACTCCTCTTATTCTGACCAACCATTTTTTGCAGGATTTTAGAGAGGGTTTTGATGAATTCCTTGAACTACCCATTTTCCTATGCGTGATAGCGGGAGGTATGGTTAGAGCGGATGTTGTACATGGTGTAAAACTTTTTCAACTCGACCGCTCGGATGTTGGTGCTGTTATCGGTGAGGATAGCATGAGGAACTCTAAACTGGTGGATGATATTGGAACTCACGAAGTCAATGATAGAACAGGCCTTGACTTCCTTGAGCAGAATTGCCTCTTCCCAGTTGGAAAAGAAATCTGTAGCAGTTAGAATGAACCGGCATTGATGAGCTGTTTTCGGGGAATATGGTCCTATGACATATAATCCCAAGACTACAAAGGGCCAGAAGTACTTGGTAGTATGGAGAGGATCTAGTGGCCGATGCACAAAGTTATCAATAACTTGGAACGCATGGAACCTCTTGTCGAACTCGATGCAGTCATGGATCATGGATGGACAAAAATACCATAATCTCTGGATCTGGTGAGACAGCTTTGGACTAGCCTCATAGGCATTGCAGGAATCGGCGTGAACCTCATGCATGACCTGTGGAATCTCAACACCCGAAGGAAACGGAGGATAACACCATCAAACCCATGCTTATAGAGGATTGGCTCAAGGTTGGGACCACTCTGGAGGGTAAATTGTAGCATGTGGCATCGGATTCGCTCGCGCTCAGCCCGGTCTGACAGGATATTACCGTGTTGGAGGTATTCAACCAAGGGTGTCCTCCAATCAGAAACCATTTCGATCACTACATCCGGACGACCCGGGGGTCCTAACATAGAGGCGATGATGGTAAGATGGCTTACCTGTGGGCCATCATCACCATATGGGGTAACAAAAGCTATGACTCTCCAATGTGCCATGTGGATAATCAGATCATCTTGTTCAGGAACTGCAAGTGATGCAGGTAAGATGGCCAAAGCATCCGCTCGATTGTTCTGTGATCGAGGGACATGGGTAACCTCTGGTCGAGAAGGGAACTAGGCCATTAGATGGAGAGTGCATTCCAAAAATGGTATGAGCTATGTCATCCTGACAACATAGTCACTGTTGATCTGCTTAATGACTATCTCAGAGTCCCCTTTCACATGAAAATGGGGCACGTCAATCATGAGGGCCAGCTCAAGCCACTAATGAGAGCCTGATACTCCACCTCATTGTTGGTGCAGCCTTTCGACAAAAGGAACGAGTATGACAGAATTGCTTGCATCGGGGTAATAAAAATGATACTCATGCCTAATCTATTGAGTCGAGGATCATTGATCCTTCTACCGGTGGGGCTCCGGGAGGCACCATCAAAGTTCATCTGCCAACACGGGATGCCTTGATCGACTGAGAGGATCGCCTCCTCAGGAAAATCTAAGTCCAAGGACTGGTCAGTGGGGGTTGGATGGGCAGTAATGAAATCGGCCAATGCATATCCCTTGATAGCCTTCTGAGGCACAAATCTGATGTCAAACTTCTAGAGGATTACCGCCAACCATGCTAGTTGGATAGTCAACATGGTACGGCTTAGGATGTAATTAAAAGGGTCTACTCAAGACACCAGTTGTACCTCATGGTGCTGCAGGTAATGTATCAATTTCTGTATGGAAAACACGAGCATAAGGCAGCTCTTCTCGATGGGGGAGTATCTAGTCTCTGTATTGAGGAGCATGCAGCTGAGTTAGTAGAGGTTGTTCTCTATCGCCTCATTGTTCTTCTGGGAGAGAAGGGCACTGAGGTACTATTCCAAGGTGGTGACATAGAGGACCAGTGGATTCCTGGAGATGGGTGGCATCAAGACTGGAGGCTGGAGCAGATACTGCTTGATTTCCGAAAAGGCGGTCTGGCACTCCTCATCCCACTCATAAGTGGTGCCCTTCTTCATGAGCCGAGAGAAGTTCTTACACTTGCTAGACAAATTTGTAATGAATTGGTGTATATAGGCCATGTGGCCTTGGAAACCTTGAAGATCCTGAATATTACTTGGGGGAGGCATCTGGCTGATTGCCTTGATCTTCTTTGGGTCGATCTCGATGCCTCGGTACCTGAGAACAAATCCAAGGAACATTCCATATGTGACCCTGAAGGCACACTTCAATGGTTTCATATTAAGGTGGTGGGAACAGAGGAATTTGAACACTTTCTCAAGATCCTTGATATGGTCCTGGAGCTGGTGGTACATGACCACCAGATCATCCACATAGCACTCCACCAATGTCCTGAGGATTGGATTGAATATGCGGTGCATGGCCCACTGATAGGTGGCACCTGCATTCTTCAGTCCAAAGGGCATGACCTGGTAACAAAAAGTACCTTGGGGCACCCTGAAAGCTGTAGACTCCTCATCCTCGAGGGCCATTCATTTTTGGTTATATCTGGAGTGACCTTCCATGAAGGAGAGGGCTTGGAACCCATCTGTGGCGTCAATCAAGAGCTCCATCACAGGGAGGGGAAAATCATCCTTTGGACAATGGCGGTTGAGATTGCGAAAGTCGATACAGAATTTGATCTATACATTCTTCTTCCTGAATGGAACAATGTTGGCTAGCCACTTAGGGTATTGGACCTCCTTGATTAAGATGGCTCTGATGAGCTTGTCAACTTCGGCCTCGACCATGGCACCGTGAGAAGGGTGCATCTTCTTGGGAGGCTTCTTGAATCCATGATGATTTGTTGGAAGGCCGAGGCGGTGGACGGCTATCTAAGGATATAGTCCTAGAATCTCATCGTAACTCTAGGAAAACACATCATAGTGTTGTTTCAAGAAATATATGTATCATTGCTGCTCCTCGAGGGACATGGCGACACTAATCAATGTGGGTCTCAGATCTGCCTCGCTGTCAAGGTTCACCTATACCAGTTCATAAACTATGGTGGAGATGCCTTCTTCAAAGGCAGGGGGAGTTTTCTATATCTTCTTCTCCACTTATGGAGGTATCTTCCACGAGGGAAGTTGCTTCTGAGTTACCAGACCCCGATGGGAGGCTGGTACCAGCTTGAGCGGTAGTGGTTATTGCATTGGGGAACTCCGGCACTGTAGAGACCATAGAAATGAAGGCTATTGACCTGATCTCATCTAGTCTCTGGCCTAAGGGGCCACGCTTGATAATATCAAATCAGTGGTGGTGCGTCAGCCAGAGCTGGCTTATTCCATCCTGGTGAAATAAACAAGTATGACGTTTTCCTGTTGCCATGAGTCGGACGCCCTGATACCTGATGGGAGTGGGAGGATCTGGGATCATTGAGGCATGATTCATATAAGAATACAAAGTGATCTTTTGATGCCACCTGGATTTGGGAGCATGGTTCCCCCTTATCCCGGAAATGACAAAACATTGCCCCATATCAGGGGTTGTGGCCTCCAACTGGTGGATCGGGAAGACGTAGGCGTCATCCAGGCCTGCCCAAGAGTCGGTCGTAATGGTGACAGGCTCAACTTCACCTTTCTAGACTTGTTTATCCTTGCTCTTTTAATAATCAGCATCCAGGTTGCAGGCTTCACAAGAGGCAAAAAGAGATACATCACCCTAGATTACGCCCAGTCGACCATTAAAGAAGTACTTGAGGAATTGGTGATATGATGAAGGGACCGCCGTGTATAGATGGATCCATGTCCTGACCATCAATGCATTATACGTGGTTTCCTGGGAAACAACCATAAACTCGATGCTGCAAACTTGTCCGTCAAACTGGGACTTCAAACGAATCTTTCCAAATGGGGTCTGCTCTGTCCTGTCATATCCCTAGATTCTTAAATCAGAGAAAGTCAGGTCATCTTCGGATAACCCTAGCTTCTGCATTGTCCGTGTGGGGATAAGGTTGATCCCAGATATGGTGTTAAGGAGATAGTGGTGAACCTACACGCCATTAAATTTTCCTATGACTTACAATGTAAGGATGTTCCCCTATATGGGGGAGCCTTCGTCCTCTTCAGAGAACAAAATGATGGGAAAACATTCAGTATTCTCAAACACTTCAGCGTGGAAGGACTCTGGAGCTGCTACCTCTATATTAAACTAGAGGGGGATTTTTAAATCCTCGGCGAGTGCCTCGCTCATATCTAGTGACAGGGGAAGGACTTTAAGTATGGAAAGCCTCGTTGGGATACCAGCGAGGTGCTTAAGAACATCACACTTCTATGTCAGGTGCGAACTTCTGATTAAGAAAGTCGCTCTGTGATATGAGGCATGCAGGGCTCTGTTGGCCGGACCGTCAGCTGATTAGTACTGGGTATATCCTCTTGATCACTAGTCAAAGCCCAAAGAGTAGTTGTGAGATGAGTACTGGATGGCTGAGATCGACCTGTAGTGGGGTGAAGCTGTTCGCGGCACAGACAAAGTGGTTCTGCCTAATCTAGTAGCACAAACGGTGGTGGAGGTGGGCCTGTCAACACTGAATGAAGAGGCTGCGTGTCCTGAGTTCTGCATTGGGCCAGCTGTTTGGTCTCGGTGGTATGCATGGTCTGGCTAGAGGTTCCAACTGACGTGCCTCGACGACCTATATGTCCACGTCTCCACCAACGTTGGCGTCAGCTTGGGACGTTAGGGAGGTTCGCCTGGCGCTCCCCCTCATTAGGAGTCATATAGGGGTTTACCAACCTGACGGTGTTAACCAAAGCATACCCTTGACTATAGTTTGAAGAGTCATCCATCACTGGGAGTATTCTGGGGGGAATCCCCATCTCAAGGGGCATGAATTCATTGAGAGTTCGAGTGGAAGATGACGTTGGCAGGGTGAGTTTCTTTTTCTTGCACCGCCGACACTTTATCTTCTGGGAAGAGGCTGGCTGAGATGATGATGCAGAAGTGGAAATGAAATTTTCTAGAGGCTTTGGATTATTTAGGCATGCACGAATAATTCCATGTGAACGGGAAACCGTTTTTCGGGCCATAAAATCATTATAATTTTGATACTTGCAGTCAAAAACCTACTGCAAGTCGCATTCGCTATCGCTACTGCTATATAATCTCAAAAAGACACCCGCCACTTTTTTCGGGGCTGGGCCTAAACTGACTATGTTGTTGTCAATCTGGTCTTGGAGCTAGTCCTTGAACACATTGCATTGCTTGAGGGTGTGCCCCAGGATCCGGTGATAAGGGCATTAGTTGGGGCAATTAGTGATATTTTCCTCTTCTGGCTTTCTACACTCATGAAATCGTACAATTCCCTGCTCTAAGGCACTATGGAAGTGACCAGGGACCTGAGCCTCATTGAATGAGTAGGTCCGACTTCTTCTATCCGGAAAGGGGGCTCTAGGATCTTGACCCGGACGAGGGGCCGAAGGGGCCTGTCGAGGAGGTAGACCCTGATTGTCCCACCTAGGCGGTGGAGGCGCATTATGAGGAGGCTCTTGCCAATTTTGAGGTGTTCACTGCTAGGCTGGAAGTTGTACCTGTGGTGGCGGACCTCAGTGGGGCTGTGGAGCTGGCTCCACTAGTAATAACTCTAGTTGTATGGGGGCCACTATCTGGGCCACTGTGGTGGGCTCGGCTCTAATGGCCCTCCTCGCTGGGATTACATGGGGCAATAGACGTGCCTGGCTAGCCCGTTGCAAGGCTTCTCCAAGGTGTTGGGCCTTGTCTGAGAAGTCTCGAAACCCTCCGGGATAGTTCTGAGTGACCAGGGAGGGAACCAGCTTTTTCTTGACGTTCCCTATGCACATCTTCAGTAATTTATTCTAAGTCAGTGGCATGTCAAGGGAGTACGTGAGCCCCTTCCACCGGGTGATAAAGTCTTTGAATCGCTCATCAGGACTTTGTTTGCACTTGAAGAGGTTTGAGATTATCGTTTTCTGGGTGGTATAGCTAAACTGGTAAAGTAATTGCCTAAGAAGGTCCTCCCAGCTGGTCATGGATCCGACGGGGAGCTGGCTGTACCAGACGAATGTCGGCCCCTCTAGTGTCTGAACAAAAAAGTGGAGCTTGGAGGCCTCTTACTACGCTAGAGTCCCTATAATTGTCCCACGCCTTGAGTTGAAGTGGTTGAGGTGCTATGGCGGGCCCCCCGTCCCATTAAAGGGGGAGAAGGTAGGGTTTCTGAATCTCAGAGGTGCCGACATATCATCCACCCATGCCGAGTATGGCTTTCTATCTGGTGGGATTTCCACTTGTGAAGTTTTAAATGCCTTTAGGCAGGTGATGAGTGCTTCCATTGGATCATCTAGACATGGGTCCCGGTCTTGACGGGGATCCCTAACCACGAGTTCGTTGTCGGGTTCCTCAATGTGGTTGATGGCTCAGGAGCTCGTGGAGCGGCTGGTGGAGCGACCCTTGAGGCTACTTGGGGAGCCCGAGCAGAGTATCTTGGGTTGTCACGCCATTCAGGGGGGTTTGGTGAGACATACCATACTCTCTTGTTGTGAGATCTAGCTTCCGCCCTGTCCATGGGAGTGGCATGATCAGGGTTTTCTGGGGGCAGCTCGCCAAGGAGTAGTTTTTCCTGCCCCTGCTGTCCTGGCCTAGGATCACTGTAGTCGGGTCGTCGTTCTACAACACGTTCAGCCAGAAGTTCATCGACCGACTTCTTATGATCAACAAGTTTTTAGAACAATGTGGCCTTCTCAGTGTTTTATTCCATTTTCTGCACTGAAGTGGACGAGTCAGAGTGCTTGATAGCTCTGACGTGCTCTTTGCCCTTACCGAAATTCCAGCTGAGTACCAATGCCTCGGTGGGCGCAGGGAGACCTAGGAGGTTCCTCTGCTGATAAGTAATCCTCCTCAATGGGTCTAGTGGGGGAACTTCCTCAGGGATAAACTTCCCATCAAGAAGTTCCAGGTCATTTTCCTCTCCCGACAGATCAGTCATGTTGACCTAAACTCTTCTCGGGGGTATGTCCTCAATGTCACCTAGCGAGTCGGGCTGCCAGAGAATAGCACTAAAGAGGAGGGCATCATACTTCCCCCAGCCACAGACTTTCACATGGGGGGGGGGGTCAACTCCTTAATAACCTTGCGGAGTACTGGGAAACTCTGAATTCTTTGTTGTTGGAGGGCCCTATGGTGACCAGGTGACTCGGGGTGCTGGACCGCGGGGAGTGTCGCCAGGTCAACCAGAAGTCACTATTCGCCGATGTATTCAATGTACACTTGGCTCCTGGGATAAGACACTCGCTGGTAGAGAAGATGGAATTGAGTCACCCAGAGGGTCTACCGGAAAAATTAAAACTCCTCCAGGGTAAGAGATTATGGTGCACAAAAATTTGGTCCTGCGATCTACCAAAACTTCTCAAGGAAGTGGTCCACTGCGAAGATGGTCCAGAAGCTACTCGGCTCAGATTTAGGGCCTGGCCCTTGTTTTTCCCACTCGTCAACTGGGGGTGGCTGAAAAATTGGCAGCGGTACTGAGGCAGACCGCTGGGATGACGGACTGGCCGGTGGAGAGTATGGAAAGTGGGCAGACTGGCCACCGATTCTCATGATTTTCTCTGTGGATTGTAGCGACCTGGCCGCTATGTCATGATAGGATGGACCGGTGACCAAAGCTCCTAACACATCATCAGCATCTTCCAAGGGTGAGCTATGTCACGGATCTTCCACCATTGACCACCAAAATAGTTCTCTGCAGTCTCTAGTTGAGGCAGAGGGCACTTCCGTAGATGATGGTGGAGACTGCGCGGTCAGTCCCTGGACACATTCCAGGTTCTCGTCCTCCTAGATATACCTTCGGAGGGAGACAAGGATCCTATGGACCTCACATTCTGGGAGTACAAGGCTGATGCACCTCTTTCATGCCCCTGCCTTTGACTCGGAGGACTGAGGGGAGGGCTCCAGCGCGGAGTCGTGCTCCACCTAAGAGTCTGAGAAGTGGACTATTCTGATTCATATCTGGCCCTTCCCAAAATTCCTCTTACGATGATAACCACCTGCCCTCCTACTCCTGGGTGTCTCTTTGGGGCAAGGTCCACTTCCGGCATGAGGAGGTCCTTCAGCCTTACTGGTGTTGGGGTGGAGAGAGCTCCCACCAGGTTGGGCCTTGGTGCGAGGAGAACCGGGGAAAATATCAAAGGGGACACAGGGAGGACCTCTGTGGGAAGTGCTAGAGCAGGCAGGAGCATAGGTAGGAGCAGGGGTAGGACCTTTATTATCACTTACCCAAACTGCATCAGTGCACGGAGGGTCCTTATACTGGTAAAGCCGATCACAGGTAAGACCTTCGTGCTGGGCGTTGGTGAAGTAAAGTTGGACTTCACCCTCCGATTGTTGGGGAGACAAGGACCTTCGCTGGATGGTACGAGGACATGGGGAGGGCCTTCATGTTGGTGAGTGACCAGACATGCAATATCTCCATACCTGCAGTTTGTGGTAGGGGAGGGACCTCGTACCCAGTGTAGTGAGCGCAGGAGAGATGCCCATACAGAGTGTTTCTATCACGGGGAAGACCCTCGCTTGGGTTGAAGGTGTCATGGGGCAAACCTCCAAGATAAGGTTGGAAACATGGAGGACCTACACCTACCTTAGCGTCGGTATGGAGTATGCCTTCGCACTGGGTGGTATTGCTTTAGATTGGTCCGTAGTGGCCATCTCCTAGGCTGGCGACCGAGAGAGTTGACCCAGCCATCCTGTGGGGTGGTTGGGGCCTTGATCTAGGTCGAGCGTATAACTGCCCCTGCTCAACGTATGCGGGGAGTTGTGGATATGAGTCAGCAGTGGCTCGGGCCACATTAGTCACTGACATTGACGCCCCACAGCGGGCGTCCTCTTCCATTTGCGCCCGACGCTGGCGCCAAGTTAGTTGAACCAGAGCCGGTGGTGCAGGCGCATTACTTACCTGCTCCTTGGCTCAGGTAACTGAGCGGCGGCGATGACACAGCCTGGTGGGAGTCCTCGCTGGGAGCCCTTCGAGCGGGACTCTGATCGGGCTAACCTGGACATCTTCTACCTCATCGGCATAGGGCAGAGTGTTATCAAGTAATTCTAGGGACAAGCTCCCAAAACGATTGAATGTCAGGGTGGGGAGCAGAAGCTCCACGTGCAGCCCTCAGGGGTGGTGTTGATAGTGAGGCACAACTGCCTCTAGATCTAGGTGGTCCATATCCCTGGTGGGGATGATCCCCTCCTCTTCGTACCTACGTACAAGGTCATTAATTACCATTCGATAGATAATTTCTGATGGGGAGAGGGGGAATGGGTGCCCAGCAGTTGTGGCAGTTGAGATAGTCATGGAAGAGGCAGAACTACATGGGGCAGCCGCATCGATGTTTCCCCTTCCCCTACACTGGTGGGCAAGTGGTGATTGAGTTCTGAATGCAACAACTTGGTTCCTGAAAGTAGGGAGATGAAATCATTAATAATAATAGGAAAAGAAATAGACAATCAGTTCCCTAGCACCATTCCATATTCCGTGGCCGGTAAGAGGGATCCATGCTGACAATGTCACAGAACGAGATGCTCAATGTCCTGACTTCCCCAACTTCTGGAAATTTTCATGTCAGGCCCGCTGCTTGCTTGGTGGGACCTGGTGCCGGATGACGGGGTCTGGTGACATGCTAATCCACTGATTCCTTGAACTCTACGAGTCTCCATATTGATGAGAAGACCTTCACTTCAGGTCCACCATTTCTGTTTCCAATGCTTTAGACAGGGTACGTGCATCTGTCACATGGAGGACGCATAGTTGTTTCCCCGCATTCCCGCTTTCCAAAGGCGAGCGACATCTGCTCCTTATTCAGGGGCGTATTCTCCTTGATCGAAACGGGGTGATGGGATGTTGGTTCTTCTTTCTGTGGATTCCTCCTCGGAGCTCATCCCCTAGTCCGAGTCTCCCTTATAGACTTAATACATGTTTGTGAAACTCTTCACGGTGCCATATCTTCATGGAAACCAGTTAATTACACTATTTTTGTCAGGACATTCCAAGGGGTCCGGTCAGGGAAGTAACATTCGGTTAGGGGAGTAGTCATGTTGGGCATTACTAGTGTGTCTGGACACTAGGGGATTGGCGTGTCTGTCTTCTTTCCCTTATTATAGGGCTTCTTGAGGGCGCAGAATCTCGAGGCATCCCACATCGAACGCGGGGAATCATATTCCATGGGCATGTATCTAAGGTTTTTCTCATCTTCCCATGTTTAACATAGGGTATGCCGCAGGTTTAACGTCTAGCGGAGATGGATCAGACTAATCGAAACACCGATTAGAGTAGATCAGATGGGGGAACCCCCAGAGGGAACACTGATGCTTGGACCAATGTGTGATTGACTTCCTGGTTACTGTTGAGGGGAATGGGGTATGAGTTGGCATGATCCCATCGGGATGTGGAGGCCCAGGTGAGGATCAGGATCGGTAATAGTGAAGGGGGGTGAAATAGGGCCAACCCAAAGGTGATAGTGAAGTTTGGATTGAGCCTCGAAGAGGCTTCCTACGTATCCCCGTGGCTGGGAATCAAAGTCAACGTATTTCAGTGAGACGATGGGACACTTGAGGAGGCGACCCGTGACAATGGATGCATGGATGGGACCCAGAAGAAGTGGAACCTCTAGGTTGTAGAATGAGCTTCCCAAGACACGTAGGCTCGAGGGAGAGATCAAGATGAGACGAATGGTTGTTGGTCTTGAACCTCTTGGATGTTTCCAACATACCATGCCTTGAAATGGATGAAAGTTCTCATAGTTTGGGATGGTGTTTAGGGATTACACTCTGAGGCAGCCAAAGGTGTTGGGCTTCAACCCCATGGAGTCCTTCTACATGTCATGCCTTGACATGGATCGAAGTCCTCGTAGTTTGAGATGGTGTTTATGGCTTACAATCTGAGCCGACCCAAGGTGTTGGGCTTGAACCTCGTGGAGGCTTCCTACGTACCATGCCTTGACATGGATCAAAGTACTCATAGTTCAGGACGGTGTTTGAGGCTTACACTCTGAGGCAGATAAATGTGTTGGGCTTGAACCTCATGGAGGCTTTCTTCGTACCATTCCTTGACATGGATCAAAGTCCACGTAGTTCGGGATGGGATGGGGCTTACACTCTGAGGTGGCCCAAGGTGTTGGTGAAACAACACAATGATGGTCGGAAAAACCGTGTGGTGGTCTTGAACCTCATGGAGGCTTCCTACGTACCATGCATTGTCATGGATCAAAGTTCACATTGTTCAGGATGGGTGGGGGCTTACACTCTGAGGCGGCCCAAGTTGTTGGTGAACTGACGTGATGATGGTCGGAATGACCGGGTGGTGGGGTTGAACCTCGGGGAGGCTTCCTATGTACCATGCCTTGACATGGATCAAAGTACCTGTAGTTCGGGATGGGTTGGGGATTACACTATGAGGTGGCCAAAGGTGTTGGTGAACTGATGCGATGATGGTCAGAATGACTGAGTGGTGGGCTTGAACCTTGTGGAGGCTTCCTACGTACCATGCCTTCACATGGATCAAAGTCCCCATAGTTCAGGATGGGTTGGGGCTTACACTCTGAGGTAGCCCAAGGTGTTGGTGAACCGACGCGATGATGGTCGGAATGACTGGGTGGTGGGCTTGAACCTCATAAAAGCTTCCTACGTACCATGCCTTGACATGGATCAAAGTCCCCATAGTTCGGGATGGGTTTGGGATTACACTCTGAGGTGGCCCAAGGTGTTGGTGAACCGATGCGATGATGGTCGGAATGACCAGGTGGTGGGCTTGAACCTTGTGGAGGCTTCCTATGTACCATGCCTTGACATGGATCAAAGCCCCCATTGTGGGATGGGTTGGGGATTACACTCTGAGGCGGCCCAAGGTTTTGGTGAACCGATGCGATGATGGTCGAAACGACCATGTGGTGGGATTGAACCTCGTGGAGGCTTCGTACATACCATGCCTTGACATGGATCAAAGTCCCCATAGTTTGGGATGGGCTGGGGCTTACACTCTGAGGTGGCCCAAGGTGTTGGTGAACCGACGTGATGATGGTCAGAACGACCGGGTGGTGGGCTGGAACCTCGTGGAGGCTTCCTACGTACCATGCCTTGACATAGATCAAAGTCCTCGTAGTTTGAGATGAGTTGGGTATTACACTTTGAGGTGGCCCAAGGTGTTGGTGAACTGACGTGATGATGGTCAAAACGACCAGGTGGTGGGATTGAACCTCATGGAGGCTAACAACATAACATGCCTTGACATGGATCAAAGTACCCGTAGTTCAGGATGGGTTGGGGCTTACACTCTAAGGCGGCCCAAGGTGTTGGTCATGGTCGGTGCTTGCTCTAAGCTCACATGAGTCATGCTTGATGTGAGAAACAAGAGATAACAGAGACCTGACGATCACGTCATGAAAGGTTTATCCATTGGAAGTGGGGTGGCGCTTACACGTGGAGCGGCCCAAAGAGGAAACAGGGGCTTATGCATTGTTAACAGCTGAGGAAGTGGTTGGGACTTACTCTAGGATGGAGGCCTGTGGCAAGAAATCGCAGCGGGAGAGGGACTTGGGACTGAAGAAATGAGAAGCACCCTTTCCTACCACGCCCTTCGCTAGCCCTGGGGACCGAAGATGAAAGGAGGATCATGAATGATGCCTCCTTCAAGAAAAGCTAGGGGCTTACACCAAGGTGGTTGCCCTTTCCCTGTGGACAAACAACACTCCGATAAGGAGGATATCATCCCCTGTGAGGGGTGATCTCATCCCCGTAGAGACGAGTGGGAATGGAGAACGTACAAGGCAGGGGATCCTGTGTGCAAGGCACAGGGCATGGTCACAGTTTAACGTCATGTGCTGAAGAGGATAGTGCTTGGAAGTTTAACGTCCTACAGCTCGGACTAGGTGGGTTCACTCCACACCCCTAGGACTTACATAACCGGTACCCTCTGCTCCTTTGTGCAGTTAGGGGACAAAAAAGTTGTGGCAAGGGGTGTCATGGAGTGAACCATTGAGGGGTCCACATTAGATTGGCTATGCGAAGAAGCAATAGCCATTAGCGTGCCTATGAGAAGAAGCATGAGGTGAAGCAACACAATTGGAAAAACCGTCCAAGGGACTTTGAAGTTACTTCGTACGAGCCTAGAAGGTTGTATGGGAAAACGTTGTATTATGTGGATGCTCGGGGCGTGAGAGACGCCCACAAATGGAATCCATAAGAAGAGAATCGAACACTCGCGCAAAGGTACGCCCAAGGGGTATGGGGAACGCAAGTGAAGTGGTAGCTGGGAAGCACCAGAATGAGGGGTCCCAGAGAGTTGTGTGCAACCTTTGAGGCTTGAGTGTGAAATAAGCATCACTGTGCGAAAAACACTAGGCTAGCGAAAAATCAAGGAGGATTTCACATAAATGGAGCTGAGGTTTTGCACGCAACTCGAAAGGATTGCGCATAAGGAGTAAAAATTGCACGCAATTGGGATAGGATGTGTGAAATGACTGGGGTGTGCGCAATTGAAGGGGATTTCCTGCAATAGGCTGGCCTGCGCGCAAGTGGAAGGGATTGCGCGCAGGGGGAAGACCTCAAAGGGATTAAAATTCAGTCTAAACCAAGGGGGTCTCACACGAAGGCGGACCCCATGGCGACTTGGAGTGAAAAGAATTGTACCTAAAATCCATCTTTGCGTGCACGAAAGTAGAATTTCGCACACGAGAGCCGGTTTAGATTCTTCATCCTAGAAGTCAAAGGGTCACCTTCTATTTATAGGCATTCGGTGGTGCGGAAAAAAGGCCAGTATGAAATAATTACACAAAGAGGCTGGCAACATGAAATGTCTACCGCGCGGGGCGTGGGTGTGAAATTTTCCGTGCTTAGACCGATGAATACTCGCAAATCTTGAAACTTTCCATGCATGGAATATTCTTTCACATACTTATGAATTTCTTTCGCACGCCTCCTCTGGACCCCCCGGACTGGGTCCACATATCTGAATATGACTTCGCTTTATCATTTTGAAACCTTCTTCATCCCTTGAGCATTTTTCAGCGTCTAAAGGTCCCATGAACAATATGGGGGTGTTCATCATGCCAAAAGGTATCACCAAGTACTCATAGTGACCATAGCGACATCTAAAAGCTGTTTTTGGTATATCCTCATCATGTACTCATAACTGGTGGTAACCTGACCAAAGGTCAACCTTAGAGAACTAGTGTTCCCCTCTCAGCTAATTGAAGAAGTCGTTGATCCTCGGTAGTGGATACTTGTTCTTCACCATCAACTGGTTTAGGCGCTGGTAATACACGCACAACCTCAAACTCTCATCTACCTTCTTGGAAAACAAAACTGGGGATGCCCGGGGAGAAATGTTGGGTCTCATCAAACCCTTGATTTGAAAATCTTACAAATTCACCCTTATCTCACGAAGCTCTACGGGAGCCATCCAATATGATGGTGAGTAAATTGTTGTCGTCCCGGGGTGTAAGTCGACGCAGAAGTCAATTTCTCAGTGGGGAGGTAATTCTGGGTCATCTTTGTAAAAGACGTCCTTGTACTCTGCCACTACGGTTGGGAACTGGAATCTCACAACATCTACTACTCCAAGGGTAAGGCTAGCCAACTCATGAGTGATTGGCCGCACCTTACTATGCATGAGACCATTCTGTGCTACCTGAGTCTTCTTTTCACTGACACACCACACTCTTCGCCAAAAGCAATCAATCTGGGCATGGACTGAAGATAACCAATCCATACCGATAATGATGTCGTAAGGTCTAGACGCTGCCACCAAGAGGATCCGACTGAAAATCTCGCCTCCAAGGGTAAGATCACACTGTCTGAAAAGGTGTGTGATCATCGAGTCTCCTCCCGTAGGTGTCTCCAAGAATAAGGGTCAAGTCAATAGCTCTACCTAAATCTCAAGGTTTCGCATAAGACATGTGGTAAGGAAGGAATGACTGGCACCTGTGTTTATAAATACGATATATAAGGTAGAAAAGAGACAGATCATACCTCAGATCATCCCTGGAGTCCCTAGGTCGTACGCCTCAACTGCATGCAGCTGCCCCCCACCCCTATCTTTTAGCTCCCTGATCCTAGTGCAGACATTCCGAGGGTGGTGGTGGAAGTAGATCGAAGCATCTGCCACCACCTGCTGCTCTCCCTACTCCTCTTCCACGTCCACGGTGGGTCTTTCTACTCCACTCTCTACCTATGCCTTAGTGGTCCATCCACCGCTTCCATGCCAACAGCTCGACGGGTTGTAAAATCCATAGTGAAATGTCTCGTACCATCACACGAGTAGAACCGCCTCTCCCTAGGCTAACTGGATCCTTCCTAAGAACCCTGGACTACCAAACCCTTATCTTGGGTCCTTTTGTGACGTCTCCCATGTCTCGATCCCTATGTCTGACGTCAGATCCCTGCTTCCGAGGTATCCATACTAGTCTTCCTGATTCTGACTTTCATCGGATGTCTCTACTCCGCCAAGAATCTCTTGATCACTAAGGCTCGCTCGAGCACTCCAATATAATTCATTAGGCATAGAGGCATGACACTAGCTCATATGTCCCATCATAGACCTCGCTCGAAAGTCTGAGCTCTAAAGTACTAATCCCTGACCATATCCATCGAGTACCTGGAGAGGTTGGTGAACCTCGATGAATAGACATCCACTGTACACTACAACATAAATCGCCTTTAGAGGCAGTCTTTTAGCGGTGGTTTAAAAAACCACTGCTAAACCTTTCTATAAAATGGTTTAGCGGTGGTTTATTAAAAACTTCAACGAAACCCATTTAAATTTTTACAGTGGCGACACTCCCCCTCCCCATCCGAGCCGACCCTATTCCCCGACACCCACGACGCTTCTCCCACGATGAGCCCCGACCCTATCTCCACTCCCCTCCCGTGCCTCCGGTGACCTCGCCGCTCGTCGCTGCTGACCCCACTTCCCCCCCCCGACACCCGTGACACCGCCATATCCCCTAACCCCGTCGAGTTCCTACCCAAGTCCGTCTCCCCTCCCCTGTCCCTGGTGGTTTTCATAGTCATAGGTATTGTTTTTCATATTTTTTTGGAGCCTTTAGTGCATAGGGTTATAGAAATATGCATCCCTTTTTTGTGTATAAACATGTCTCAGAAGAGGTTAGTGTTTATTCATGATTCATATATATTCACCTTTGTTGGTTTGGATTTGGATACCAATTATGTTTAATTAGGAACATACATTGTACCACCAAGTGTTGACTTGGGTCAAGGGGATGGGTTTATAATCATTATTTTGGGTTATTAATTTGGTCCAACTTAGATTCAAGATACACTAGGTTAGTTAAATAGCTCCCAGAGGGGAAGTTTTAGTGTATTTTATGGGTGTGTGATTTCATAATCTAGATGTGTGCTGTAGTGTGAGTTTTTTCAATGGTTATATGTATCTTATTCACTAGTATTTAGCTTCACTTTTATTTTATATAAAATGTGAGATAAGTTGTTTTTATTATAGTATCATGTGTAGGAAGTCTTTGGTTGACTGTCTACTGGGTGTACATACTCACACCCCGCATATGCATCTTGGTGCATATGAATTTTGACATGGTATAGTTAAATGGAAGACCTATTAATTCTATAGAGGATCACGTTGATTTTGTGGTTATTGGTGATAGAGGTAGGATATTAGAGATAGTAGTGGTTTGTATCTTGGTGTAGTGCCATGTTTGGCTCCCTATTATACATTTTTAAGTCTTTTGTCTTATAGACTTATTTGATGATATTTTTTTTATCTCTGATTATTATTATTATTTTATACTATTATATTTTGGTTTTCCTTTATCATGCATCATATTTATATTTTACCATTATAGTTATTCCACTGAAGGTTATGTATTTTAAGGGTAAATCATCCCCCAATAATATTCCTAACCATAGATGTTTATTTCCAACCTTTAGTGTTTTTGGGATGTACCTAAGGTTAGTGTCATTCCAATATTATATAAGGTGATCGGTTGGGGTTGTGATATTACAAATGATATAAGTTTGGTATGATCTATTATTAAGGATGTTAGGTATGGATATAGGATGTTTTATGACTTGAAATATAGGGTATAAAAAGGTATATATAACCTATTTATACTAATATTCAAGTTACATAGGTTGTATGAGTATTAAAAGTGTTTTAAAATACTTCTAGGATTGTTTTCTCCTCATTATCATGGGTTTAGCCAATGAGAGTTGTGTATCAACATTATTAAAGAGACTTACCACCATAAATTCATCATTCACATGATATTTCATGGGTTGTTACTTTGAAAAATTTCCATTTTGATCTTGCTTGTGTATTATTGCACACTGTAAAACATTTAACTAAAGCATTGGGTGATGACTAAGTAATGATTTTAATAACATCGACTATGGTTATAGAAACAAATACCACTGGTTAGAAGAACTATAAATTAACAGGAGTGTGATACTAGGAATGTGGTTCCAGCTAAACCGTAAGTAAATTAGTAACTATTAATGAGAATAGTGATATATTTTTGGGTAGTGGAAAAGAAAAAATTGGAATGAGGAACCACATTATATGGATCAATCATTGGAATTTCAAAGAAAAATCCTGCCAATATTATAGGGTGACTTGGGACCTAAAGATTCAAATTCATGGCTAGGTTGGATAAATAGGATCTTATATTTTCTTGGAATTATAGATGGGACTAAATTAAATATAGTAGTGTGCATACTCAAAGGACTATCATGAAAATGGTGAGACTGAGTCATCTTGATCAATACATTACCTCAGATGGATTTAAGGATTTTTTTAACAAAAAATTATACCTACATACCTTTCAAGTATTAAGAAAAATATATTTTTTTATCTTAATCATAGAGATATCTCCGGTATGTAATATAGAGCCCAATTTACTTACCTTCCTCACTCTTTACTAGAAGTGGCATCTAGTTAATCTCTCAAATCAAGTGTGTTTGAGTTTGTTCTGTGACACTAGAATCACTCTAAGGTTTTCATGTTTTTTATTGATAATTTCATTGAGATTGATAATAACTTTATGGTAGAAAATCTGTACATTTTAAGGAATATTATTGGTGGGAATACCTTTTTCCACAAGAGCATAGGTGGAAACTCCGACAGTGAAAATAAGTATAGAAGGAAAAATTATACCTAGGGTAGAAAAGCACCAGATAACCAATCCACAAGGTCGGTTTACTTTTATCCACTTCAAAATAATTAGTTGGGTTAATTCCAATATGTCTCTTTGGATCACTTAAAAAGGGAATGTATGATAGTCCTTTGAGAATTTCACAACTATGGCCGAATATGACATCTCAAATGTTTCTATACTTATCCTCTAAATTAAAAATGAGGAAATGGTTTTAATCTAACTCAATCCTCTCATGATAAACTAGGATGATATCATCATATTATTTTTTATCCACAAAATTGATTTATTTATAGTGATTCAAAGAACAACCCCAACATCCCAGCAAGCCCTATCTTAGCATGGGGGCGGGAATTATCAAGGAGGGGATGAATGATAAATATTTAGGGATAATAAAGCTATATAAAATTAATAATGGGTTCTCTTAATAGCGTGAGGAACTATTAGTATTTATTTAACCATAATCCATGTATTTCTTAACACTAGTGTTTCCTACTCTTTTATTTATTATCATGTGAAAAGTCAAATAAGGTTATCTGTAGAAATTATGCATCATTTCATTGGTAGAATGTTTGAACTTTAAACATGGATACTGCTAACTTCCCTACTTTTTGTTATTTCTTTTAGATAATGAACCTTTCATAAACTTCTCAAATTTAGATTCCAAGGCCTCTTACCTTCCCTATGTGAAATATTCTTAGGAGGTTTTTTTACAATATTATTTCACTTTTTCCTAAGGATTATTTTTATTTATTCACTAAATTATGTGTCCATATTTTCTTATTCGATTAATATATAGGTTGATATACACATGGACCGATCCTATGAATACTACTTCTTCATACATCATACACATTTTCAAAATTTCCAATTATTGTTTATGTATACATGTTTCTCTTAACCTATAGATGTTTCTTCTTCATATCTGGATTTCTATCCCTTAGAATTAGATTCCTTTATAATTTTTCATTTAAAGGTCTATACCAATAATCTAATTCACAATAAATGAATTTGTCACAACACCAACATTGATCCACAAACTATGATCATCTTATTTCATTTTAATAATGACATTAGGTCTTGTTTATAACTTGTTTAGATTTTTAAGGGCAACCAACTTCCTTAATGTTCTTATCCACTTTAGCTAAGGTGGAATATTCCATCAAACATTTCAAAATACATACTTGTACATAATTGTTTCCCTACCCACTACCTTCATAAAAAGATATTTACAAACATTATTATGAGATGGTATGGATGGTACCTCTTCCTTATTATTCTTCTAATTCTATTAAATTCAGTACTTGATATCCCTTGTTATCAACCAGATTCAATATGACATCATTGATTCTCTTAGTTAAGGATCAAAAACCTCTTTTTATTCTAGAATAATCCCTTTTTATATAATTATAGATTCAATAAGTGAATTTACTTTAGCATGAAACTTCTAGATCAAGTTTTGAAGAAAAAAAAAGTGGTTTATTAACACCAATTGCTGAGTCATGATCATCCATGACATGTTTTGATCATATTTTATATCAAATGAGACTTGAAATAATTATTACATCAATTATTTCATGCATTTTTTGGATTTAATCAGATCTTCCTTTAGCTGAATAACATGTACTTTATTAGCACATCCACCCCATGGAGCATATCTCCCCCTAAATATTGGGCCACTTCAAATAATGGTTATAATTATTTAATTTAATGGGAGAGGGGAACCTCTAACTTTATTAAGTTGAGTAATGTGGTTGGACTTTTTTCACTCACCCTAATCTCCTAATTTAATTCTAATCTTTTAGGGTGGTACTACTTTAGATGACACCACTAGTGGGTGATTTACCATATGTATTGTTATAGTAAAACCTTATGTAACATATTTATATATTTTATCAACTAGTATATATGAATCTTTTTCCCTATTTAGTAATAGTTATGTGTTTTAATTTTTTTTTAATATTGTGTAGTCACATTGTGATATACGTGGATAAAAGATGGATCACATTACTGAGGAACGCACCTCAGAATATTAAGGGTTTGAATGAGTTTTTAGATTTTTCAATTTCCAATCGATTCGTTGAAGGGAGAATAATATGTCAATGTCCTAAATGTAAATTTAGAAGATGGATGAAGAGAGATAAAGTTTATGAACATTTAATATTGAAGCAATTCCCTAGTCAATATTTGAATTGGATTTGGAATGGAGAATCGAACGTTGCAGAAAGGTTGAGCACTGATGTCAATCCATAGAATGACCTCCCAACTTCGTCGAAAATGGAAAATGAAATTAAAAACCTTATAAATGATGCATTCGACACTACAAGAGACCACCACCAACATCAAAACATTTCAGAACAACTAGATGAGGGTGCTACAAATAGCAACGAGACAAGTGATGTTTTTGAGACTGTAACACAACCAAATAAAGATTGTAACATATCATTGGATACTCCTCTTGATTATATGGATCCAAATGTAAGAGAAAACTTCACTGAGGAAAATGTGTTTCATGATTTAGTTGATGATGGAAATCAAGAGTTGTATAGTGGGTGTTTGAAATATTCAAAGCTTTATTTTCTACTAAAGTTGTACCATATAAAATGTATATGTGGAATTACAAATAAGGAAATGTCCATGATATTGGAATTGATTCATGATGCATTTACTAAAGCAAAAATCCCTGAGTCTTTTTATGATATGAAAAAAAGTTGTTAACAGGCATGGTCTAAATTATAAAAAAATACATGTGTGTCCCAATTATTGTATTCTTTATTGGGGAGTGGATTCAAGTAGACAGAATTGAAAAAAATGTTCTTATTCTAGATGGTAGTCAAAGGGTGATGTTAGAAGTATGAATCAACATAATTTCATGGAGAAGAAGAAAAGGAACACACCTGCAAAGGTTTTGCATCACTTTCCTTTGAAGCCTCGATTTCAAAGACTATTCATGTCATCGAAAACCTCCGAACACATGAAGTGACATTCTATAGATAATAATAATGATGGGTTAATGAGACATCCATGAGATTCACAATCATGGAAGACATTTGATTCATTACATCCATATTTTTAACTAATCCTAAGAATGTTCGATTGGGATTGGCTGCCGATGGATTCAACCCATTCGGGAATTTGTGTACCAATTATAGCATTTGGCTAGTTGTTTTTATCCCTTACAATCTGCCTTCGTGGATGTGTATGAAACAAACATATTTTATCATTTTTATGATTATTCCTAGAAAAAAATGACTAGAAATGATATTGATGTATACTTACAGCCTTTGATTGAGGAATTGCAGGATTTATGGAGCAATGGTGTTGAGACATTTGATGCTTCTTCTAAAACAATGTTCAAAATGCATGTTTCTTTAATGTGGACCATTAGTGACTTCCCTAGGCTTGAGAATTTATCTGGTTGGAACACTTACATGGGTTTGGCTTATCCCGTTTGTAAATTTGATTTTGAGCCCAAACGGATACCTCATAGTAGAAAATGGTACTTCTTGTGCCATCGAATATTTCTTGATGCATCTCATAGATTTCGGCTAAACAGATCAAAATTTAATGGTTTCATTGATCTTAGACCACCTCCAAAGTTGTTAACTAGTTCTGAAATATTGAAACAACTTGAAAATGTTGAAACATAATTTGGGAAGGTTCATCATTTTAATGATAGTAGAAAACGGGTTCGAAGTGCATCATCAAGTGAAATCAGAACACTATAATGGAAGAAAAAAAGTATATTCTTCAAACTTCTGAATTAGGAATTTAATTTTTTTTGGCATAATCTTTATGTGATGCATATTGAGAATAATGTCTGTGAAAATTTGATTTTCACATTACTTAATGAGCATGTAAAGTTGAAGTATCGTCTCAATGCTCGAAAAGACTTACAAGTAATGAACATAAAACGTGATATCTGGCTATATGAGAATGAAAAGTATTCTCCTGAAATTTTTTCAATGAAAAATAGGGATAAAGATACATTCCTTCAAATTTTAAAGAATATAAAGGTATTTGATGGGTATTTGAGTAACATCTCAAGGTGTGTTGACTTGAAGAATCATAATTTACATGGATTGAAAAGTCATGATTCACATATTTTTTTACAATAGTTACTACCATTGGCATTGCGTACATTATTACATGAAAAAGTTACTATTGTTGTACTCCAATTCTGCACATTTTTCAGGCAATTATGTAAGAAATCTCTATATCCATTTTAGCTTGAAAACCTCTAGGAGAGGTTTTTATTGACCCTTTGTGCAATGGATATGATCTTTCCTCCATCATTTTTTACTGTCATGAGGCAGTTAACTGTGCATTTGGTTGAGGAAGGTAAATTAAGAGGCCCCATTCATTATCGATGGATGTATCCAATTGAGATCTATTTTATTTATATGTTTTTAGATAAGTAAACAATTTTTGGCATTTAAATAAATGCATAATTATGATTATTTTATTTCACAGATATCTTGGGAATTTTAAATCATACATGAGAAATAAAGATCAACCCGAAGGCTCTATTGCTAAAGGATATTTGGTTGAGGAGTGTATTACATTTTGTTCCAGATACTTGGATTATATTGAAACAAGATTTAATTGAGTTGTAACTGTTTATGACACATCGTCTCATTATAAAATACATCAGAAATCAAAAATATTTCCTACTATTGGCCGATCAGTTGGGAGGACCTCAAATGTGACACTAACAGAATTGGAATTATTACAGGCACATAGATATGTGCTGCTAAATAGTGAAATTGTAGATCAATTTATTGAAGATTTTAGGATACAAACAAAGAGATGAATGAGATCCCAAACATGAAATGAGAAAGATATAATGAAAGCTGTGAATAAAGAGCTTGTATAATGGTTTGCATGACGTGTAAGTTCATAAATATTTCTATAAATATGAATATTAGTTTGATACATAAATTTTGTAAATCTAATAAATTATATTTATTTTTTTAGATCATGAATACCAATACTCGAGTAGAGTTGTCAGAATATTTGAAGTTTCTTACTAGAGGTCCTATAAAACAAGTTATAAAGTTCGACGCTTATAATGTGAATGGATTTAGATTTCGTATAGTCGATCGAGAAGTGGGTTTGAAAACACAGAATAGTGATATATTTACATTTTCTGAAGTGGGATACTATGGAAAGCTTCTTGATATTATTGAATTAAACTACCACATACCTTTTTCTGTTGTTTTATTCAAATGAAATTGGGTCGATATTATTAGAGGTATTAAAAGAGATTCCTTTGCAATTTACTTCTGTGAACTTCTCTCTCTTGATGGATGTTGGTGGTCGTGAACTGAATGATCCATATATCTTATCATCATAGGAAAAAATGGTATATTATGTGAGTAATGTTTTGGATGAAGGGTGGAGCGTATTTTCTCACGTAATACAAAGAGATTTGTATGATATGGGTGATGCAGTGGAATATTTGACCTCTGAAATTGAATCTCATCAACAACAAGAAGCAAAATTATTTTTCCATCATGATATTAAAAATATTATTCTAGCAAGGATGAATGAAGTGGATGAATTAATGGAGAAGAAAACTGAAACGATTGAAGGGGAAAATGATTGTAGGTACAGTTATTTATTCATTCAGCAACCACTTATTTCATTTGTGCAGTCATTCATTATCATTGTTATATATATTTTGTTTGTTAGTACTGGGCATCTATTATCATTTTCAATTTTTTTCGGCATAAGTTTTATGAAATATATATTCTGAACTTAATTTTTATTTTATTAAATGACAGGAATGCTAATGAGAAAGTGGTTCATTATTTTATCTACTACTGCGACAGATGACGATCCATCTGTCTCCCTCCCCATGGCATCTGATCCACCAGCTACCTACACCCCTGCACCATCTCCCCCCGCACCATCTCTCACACCCCTTGTGGGTGTCTCATTATATTTTGATTCATAGATTCTCTCTTCAGGAGCCTCAGTAGTGGGGCGACAGCATGCCCCATCCAGTTCATCACAGGCATACTAAAGGGTCACTGTCATAGGTACAAATTTTAATATAAATAAATTTACTGCATTTTGTTTATACTAATTATTTTCTCATTGAAGATGAAAAAATGCAACCGTGGAGAAAAACATAAAAAGTTCAAATGTTTGGAATATTAATGGTGAGAATATAGTCATTCCATTTGATTCATTTGGGTTCCCTACAGATGACGTCGCGGGGTTACTTGGCCGGATTCTAGGCAAACTGGCAGTGGAGCCCATTTCCCTACCTATTTCTTATGATGATTCGAGACATATGCCTCCAAGTTGGAAAAATGAAGTTTTTGATTCCCAAATAAAGGTAATTGTAATACATTATAGTTTAATTGAATGTTATGTTACTAATATGTTCAAAATGAATTTCTATATACAGATGTTCTTCCATCTTAGAGTTAGTGATGTGATAGCACGAAAGCGGACGTTGAAAAATCTTAGTAAGAAATAAAAAGACTTCAAATGGAGATTGTGGTACAATGTCAATGATACTTTGTTTACCGTGCAACAAATGTATGAGAAGCTACCCAGTGGGTACCGAAAGAACAGTGAAAAGTTTTTTTTGATAGACATCATGATGATAAGAGGATGGTATTGAAATATATATTATTATATTATCCTCATTTTACATCTATACATGTATATGAAGAGGAGATTAAATTTAATACATTACTATTAAATTTCATTTTATTTATTCTAGGATCTCTCAGGACAGAATGCATCAAACCAAGCTAAGCAAGTCATTCCCCACACTGTGGGGTCAAAAAGATTTTCTAGAAGTCGAACTACTATGGTAATCTTTTAATTAGTTTAAATATTTATAAGACAATAGTATTTTTTTTAATATCTTAAATTTTTTATTTATTTTTGCTTAATGCAGTCAAAAAGTTTAGGGCACAAAGAATCCCGAACTGAAGTGTGGTCAGATGTTCACAAAAAATCATATGGAAGTTTTGTTAATGATCCTGCAAAATAAGTTGGGGTATGAATTCAATTTTTTATTATAATAACTTATTATCAGTTTTTACTATCTTAATATATATTGATATTTTATTTATAGGTAAAAATTCAAGAACTATGGGATGTCAATCCTAGGTAGTCCTACTCAGTCTCCCAGGATGACCTAGTTGCTAATATCCTTGGGAAGGAGAATCCTGGTAGAGTGCACGTGATGGGTTTTGGACTCGTACCATCTAAGGTCTTTGGTAGGCCACTAGGGATTCCATCTACATCTACTCCTGATTATAGTCTGCCCATACTCGAAGATGCTCAGAGGAAGATTGCTTCTCTATGAACCACAGTTCAAGACCAGGGGGCTCAGATATCCGCTTTGTAGAAAGCGATGACTGATATATATCAACATATGAGTAGATATTCCCCTAGTGGTGGTGCATCGACTAGTGGTAAGTAGGTAAATAACAAAAAATAAAAATCATTTAGTTTTCAAACTTTTATTGGTTTAAAGTTTAAATATAAATATGAAAAAGTATTTAATTTTTAATTTAATGTTCTTACAGGTGGCATTAGGAAGTGCAGATGGAGGTGGAGAGGGTGACGATGCATGTTCATCATTGGATCGTGAGTAGTTGTATTGTTGATGTGTTGAAAAAATATGGGAACAGTTGGTTTTTATATGAATCATGTGTGGAACATAGTTTTCTTTTATTCATTTTATTGATTTCTAATGTTTCCTTTCATGTCAAGATTTCTCGAGTGTGGTATGCACCATATATGTGGATTCTTTATTGTGATGATTCATTTTTTATGATTCATTTTTATGAGTATTTTTTCCATATAATTTTAGGACTAAAAGGGCCAAAGATTTTATTCATTTAGATTATGGTTCTATGTTTTTTATGGAGTGTTTGACTCACTTTACGAGCTTTTAGATTTTGTGCATATTTATCTTATAGATGATCCATCTAGGGTGATATGATTCGTGTTCGGACACAATCATGTTGTTTGATCATAGGTGAATGTATTTTGTTTTTCCACCATATCAAAAATAAATCAGGTTCTTATTACATAACATAACTCAAGGTAAGGTTTGGGAACAAAGTAGGGTAGTTCAGTTTTTTGACCCAATGGAAAAGTTTTTGGTTGAAGGAAGTGACACTTTATGACCTATAATTAAGGGAATAATTTCTAGAGCATTAGTGTTGGTAATTATATTTTCTATCATTGGTGTGGGAGGTAGGGATACATGGGGAGACTGTGTGATATTATTCAAGTTGAGTGTCAATATTGAAATAGGATGATACATCTATAGGATTTTTGTAGATATTTTCCTATAGCATATAGTGAATGAGTGTCTGTAATAATTCAACATTTAGGATTGGGGAAATCAGCTTCATGTTAGGAAGGGATATATTGTTTGGCCAATCGATCAGTCTGAAGCGGTGGTCATGGTCAAAGCATCTAGACACAAGACTTACATCACTAGAATAGAGGACCTCTTCAAGGTATCTAGGCTATATATTAGGGCCACAGATCAGTATAATTGTATAATGTAAGACCAATATTTGAGGAACATAGTGTTGGACCTTCTATAGTGAGAGGTACTATTTTGGTAGCTTCTACTTTAGTATCTAATTTTTTGATATAGGTGCATCTCATTCCATCATATTTGTGCATGTTTTGGAGATCCTTGGGCTCGAAAATCAGTTTTCCTATGAAGTGATGACACTCGAAACTTTGTTGGGGATTTGATTAGAGAATTTATGTTATTTTAGAGAGTGGGCCTTAATATAAGTGGTTGTCTCCTCATATGGGACCTCATTTTCCATGAGATGATGGTTTTGACATCATTCTTGGGATGTAATGGTTCTTCCCCTACTACGCTTACATTGATTATTATCGCCAAAGGGTGTCATTCCCATCACAATAGGGTGGGTTTTTTATTCACAAGGGTGAATAGGATGTATGAGATAGATGAGATGGACTCGAGCATCATGGGTTGGGTGTGATGATAGACTGAATTACTTGATTATATCTGGAGCATAATGAAGGCATTGGAAAAATTTACATGCCAACAAGGATCATAGAATCTAAACCCGATCATGGGAATCCCTATTTTAGAGTTACCAAAAAATTCATTTTCTATGTTCTCAGAATATAGGTAGAGGCAATATGATGTTGAATAAATAATGGTGATACAATTACACAAAATTAACTTCGTAACATAAGTGCATACATGAGTTTATGTTTGTAGTTTCTCTTTGTGAATTTTTTATTTATATTACTATAGGATGTGCTTTCTTATTATACATGGAATCTCTTTTTATTATCTATATATATTATTAATTTTTTTTCCAATATAAATATTCATATATGTGCTTATTTTTTAGTATACATTAATACTTTTCACTTATATAGAAATTAATTGTGACATGACTACCGTATGCACTGTTTTTTTACTTTGAATTACTAGTACTAACTTTTATAGAATATAAGTCCATTCTTGTATGCACTTCTTTTCAAAGAATTAATTTTGGAAAAAATTCAAATTATTTTTATGTGAACGTGTAATTGATTGATCGTGTCATGCTAATTCACAGGTTGGGTAGTAGTTCCTTATAACCTAGTGGTTAGGGAAACAAAATAATGTGCCAAATCAGATGTTCATTAAGGGTAAACACGAGAGATGTCAATTGATAATAATATGAAAGCATAAGATAAGAATAATGATATGAGATAATGACCATAAATTATGAATATCATACACAATTCATCATATATTACAGGTGGGATGTATGTTGATATGAATTGTTATGTCAGGGTTAGAACTGGTATGGATGGAATAGGTTGAACCTAGGGTTGGCATTGTTTTCATGAAATATGACATACATTCTTGTTTATAACTTTGTTTAAAGTTCTAATGGCCATGTGATATGTTTATCTGCATTCCTTTACTGAAAGATGCATTTGATTGTGCTTAGTTAAGCATCACTTTTCATATTGACTAGTATGTATTCTGTTAGACTATTCGCATTACTGGAATGGTTTGTTTTTCAGGGCACTGGTGTAGGGGATGTAGAGATGCTATTTTTTCGGATCAGATTTTAGTTGTGTTTTTAACTGCTGCTAAATGAAACTGGTAAAATTTTAGCAGTGGTTTTAACCGTCGCTAAATATAGATATTTTTCTCATAGTAGTGGTTAAAACTGCCCCTACAGTGTCCCACCATCCGCATGTATTCCACGACAGTTTTTATTATTTTAGAGTCACTTTTCCTGTGAGGGGTGTTTTTTATTCATGGTGGTTATAAACACCGCAAATAAAAGTGATCCACCAGCCTTAAAACCACCACTAAAAAACCCGAATCGCTGCAAAATGAGGAAACTATGATGATTAATTTAAACCACTGCAAAACGGATATAACCACTGCTAATATTTTCCCAATGCCCATTTTAGTGGCGGTTTCTTAAAACCAATTCTATATGAAAAAAAAACATCCATTAAACTCATGATTTATTGTAGTGGTCAAATTTCCCTGCTGAAGCTGAAGAAGCTCCTAGATATGCACTGCTCTCAGCACAACCAGAGAGAACTCCTCCCTAAAGAGTTGCTCAAACACTGTCCACGAAAGAGTCTCCTCGTCGTGAGTCTGTGTGGTCAGACTCCATCATCATCATGCCGAACCCTGAAGAAGGCTCGCTCCTAGGATCACCATCTGGTTTGTCAGTGTCCTCACAAGACAGAAAACTCTGGTCACCAACTCAAGCTATTCTTCAGCCGCATGAGATTCGGTCTCACCACAAAACCTGAGGGGTCTCTATCTATGGAACTCATGGAGAACGTTCATCATGCACCCATAATTGGTTAGTACTCCAGGTACCATGGTCTGCTCTACTAGTGGTGTTATAGTAGGTTCCCCACTTATAGGTAACACTTGGGAAACTAGTCCTTGTATCGAAGCGTCATCACTGAGGGGGTCATCCTCGGGATCATGCTACTGAATCCTAGTGGGTATGTGTTTTGGAGTCATGTTGTAAGGAACAATATGTACCATAGCCAAATAGTATATCTATATTTTTGACACAAAGGACATGGAAAACAAAACCCATTCTTATATAATGCATGTACCAATATTTTATTTACCCGGAACTAGTGTTTTCATGTACTGGGTCAAAAAGCGGGTTATCATAGTCCTAGTGTATGGATACGTTGGCCGCCCACACCAACACTAGAGTCTTTGTCCCGAAAGCTAAGCTAAAAACACTTAACATTGTTTCCCTAAACCAATCTCGTAGACCCTTGGTTCTAAGGTAGAAATTACCACCTCTGATACCACTCTGTCATGACCCGCCCCAGTAGGGTCTGCACCACGACTCCCCAAGTCTGCCTCCAGTCGGCCAGGAGCTGGTGACTATCACCAAGTAGGCATATTACTAACATGGGAGGCATTTCCTAAGTACCTATACTCATGCACACATCTCCAAGCCCACAAAATGATGAAATGAAAAAAAAACACTAAAGAACAAAATGCATGCATACAACTAAACCTAACCAAACAGAGTATGATGGAAGGTAAAGTACTGAAAGTAAACTGGGCCTGCATATAAGCCCACCAAAAACAAGAGACTGCAAACTACAAAGTCCAACCTATAAGCACAAAGAGGTACTGGGACTGATTCTCATATCCGTAGGAACACCTCGGCCTATAGGGAACTCAGAAAGACCAGTCTTGCCCTAGTCCGCTCTGGACTCCGTCAAAATGCCACTCATATGCACAAGACATGACACGTGTGGGAAAATACCATGTACGAGTGAGTATAACAATACTCAGTAGAGGAACCCAAAAAAAAACAAAGCAATACAAAAAGTAAAGGTATAGTTAGATCTACAAAGTATATGTATATTGAACATATAAAAAGGGAAACACAATCCAAATATGCACAAAACCCAGACCTGCAGTCTAGAGAAAAGTCACACAACCACATACTACCACTAGGGATTCAGTTAGAAGGTTCCACAAAGCACTCGTCTGGGAGAACTCACTCCGTGAGTCTGATATCTCTGATGTCGTTTGTCCAAGAAGTATTGTTCATCAGGAAAAACCATGAGAGATAGATACACTCATTCCAGGAGAACACACTCCTAAGTGGGGGAAGATCATGATACACTGATGAGGATCTCTACTAGGGCATTGGCGGATACCAAAACTCATCCGGATTCATCTACTAGGTAGAGGATCGGTGCCCTGTGAAAATATTCACGTTGATATCTGACTCTACCTAGGGTCAAGAATAGATAGAGGATCTCGGTTCGGGCCTCTCAGAGGGATACCTGACTCTATATTGGAAATTCCTGCTGAAGGGATCATACTTCTATGAATGGAAATGATACCTGACCTTTAGGGGAATGAGAAAAAGGGGAAATAACCCAAATAGAACATGTCCAAGATACGGTGGACAAGAGGATCAAGCCATTTACTGAAAAGTACACGGCGTGCAGAAGGTTCACACACTGTCTCCTCTGACTTGGGTACTGCCCATGTACAACAGCCCATGTCACAAGTCTTGTCGTGTAGAAAAAAGTATACACGGTATGTAAGAGAGTGACATGCCATGTTCCTCTATCCGGGGAGGACTCCTTGTACGCTGGCCATGTGCTCGTACACGGCTTCAACCCATGTGTTACAACTTGTGTAGCTGGTACACGAGGTAACCCATGCAGCCGTCCTAGTCTGGCTATGTGGTAGAGTACACGGCTATGTACTCCACCCCATATTTGTGTATCATCTGAGATACAATATGATTCTCACATAAGGACCCACACACCATGTTCTTCGGATAACATGCCGTGTCATCGCTTCGTGCATCTCAGACACCTAGTCGCGGCTGATCTAGTCCCACATGGTGTGATCTTCAGGATACATGCCATGTTCTTCATAAATTTCTAGAACCACTAGTTTTTTGTTCCATGCCTCTATTGATCCTCTAATGTTTGTTCCAGAAATCTGATCATCATGGAACTGAAGGGTTAAGGTTACTCGATCATCATGAAGCCGATTCTGTCGGTTTTGGGCCTCAGATCGGCCCCAAAACGCGTTCTGATCAACCCACATGAAGAATTCTCAAAGAATGATAACTCCCAAATCATGTCAATTTGTCTACCACCATCATTGTTGCACCTACACTAGGTCATCACGATGTCATATCTTCAATTTGGGATTGTTGTGTTGTGAAACAGATGCGCAATGATCTGTTGTTCATAACCTCGCGAAGAAAGCGAAGAACGCGGGATTGAAAAGGGAGAAGAAAAATAATAAAAAAAGGAGGAACAAACCTCCACCATCATTTGTCACAGCGTTGATCTACTCTCATTAATAGGTTTAACAGGTAAATCCAATAGAAAAACCAAGATCATCATAAAATTGATCCCCAAGTCAAAACCCTAATAGAAAAGAAAATTGCTGCCCTCCCATAAGAACGACCGATTTGCAGATCAACCTATTCTTGGGTTGATCTGCGTTTTTCATTTAATCCAAGAACGGGTAAAAGAAGAATCAAAATAACAAACCCCTAACTCAGTCATTGATGAAGAGGGTGATCGTTCATTGGTTGGGATTTGATCTCGCTGCATAACGATACATGCATCGTCATTCATCGGCGTCCGTTAAAAATCATCCAAGGTTGCCTCTTCAAAAAATATGGAGTATTATGGAGAGTTCTCCAAGGTTATGAGTCTAACCCTAGGTTCCTTCTAATTTAAATAAATTAAGCGTCGTTGAGTTATGGAAAAATTTAAAATAAAATAAATTATTTATTTTATTTTATTTTCATTAAAACGTCCAAAAAAACTAACTCTTGTAGCAGACCCGCACCGGTCGATGTTAGGCCCCCCTAAAGAAAAGTCGCTACTCTGAATGAAACGATGGCCTCAAATTTTTTATCTGGACACCCTTTTAAAATATATTCCACTTTTTTAGGAAAACCTCTCGTACGCAATGTTTAAATTTTAATTAATTTCACACATTGATTCTGGGAACTCCGTGCCTTTGAATCGCATGTTGTTGAAAGGTCTTGTCTCGAAATAATTCCATATAATATTTAAAAAATAATACATAGAAAATCTGAGACATTACATCTGAAATCCTTTTAGTCAGGTCATTGAATTTCCAATGATTCTCACCTTTGGGAATCAAGACACGAGCAATGATCGAGTAGTGACATAAGCTATCCCTTTTTTCAACCGTCTTCTGATTTGCTGACACATGGGAAACATTCCCTTTATTTATCACCCAACCAGATAGAGGTTAATCAAAGGATAAAGTTTTCCTATAATCTGACTTCACTATATCTACAATGTTCCACCCCAGGTCAACGACTTCGGGAGGAGAAGATCCTAAAACCCCAAAGTATTTTTCGCGAACAAGAACATTCCCCTATGACCAATAAATTTAGAAAAAGATCCTGATATATTATCCTCATTTTCAAATACACCCAAATAATTCACCACAGGATCTCTTGGATCCCCAGTTTTGGAGTTTTCACCCACCTCCCCCTGTGTTTTGATCTCCTTCAATTGTATTTTGTTCTATCTTTTTAATTGTATTTTTATTCATAAATTACAATTAACCTTGATTATATTTATGATCTACTAAGGATATTATCCAATGATACCATCCATATTCATTATCTATATGTTTTATGATTATAATGATAATATTTTTATGAAACCCATTTTTTCTGGGTTATGCTTATAAAACTCATTTTTTTCCATGGGTTGTGATGAAATGTTTATGAAACTCATTTTCTTTTTATGGTTTATGATATGATTAATGTTTTATGATATTATGGAACATAAATTTATGATTTTTATAATGTGATGGGTGGTAATATAATTATATATATCTTCAATTCATTGGGTAATGATATATATCTCATGAGATAAATAATAGGGAGTGAACCTAGTTCAGTAAGGGAATCTATTCAATATGATAGTCTTGGGAGTGGACCATGAATACTAAGATAGTTTGGGGAGTAAACACATTCCACTATGATAGTCTTGGAAATAATCCTTAACTAATATGTAAATGATTTTATATTATTATTTCTTTTCCAAAAATATATATATTATGATAATGTTCTTCCCTAATACCATATGTTCTTTGATTACTTTATGATTCATGAATTATAAACTATCAAGATTTATTCCATGACTCAGGTTTTTGATCCATGATATGTAAGGTATGGTTTTAAAATATTATTCTCATATTCACAAACCCTTATGTTCATCACTATAACAAAATATTATTTAAACAGTGCTAAAAATGGCCTTTATCTTCATTAGAGAAGCGTTGACTACCAGAATGAGATTAAAATCCCTAGTATTTTTTCAGTGTTAAAAATGCAGTGATAGAGGATTCCTTTATCTGTGCTAAAAAATTACTCATAAAGGACAATATATATCATCACTTTTATTTATCATGGATAAAGGGGAGCTTTATGAGGACTTTTAAAAGTGTTGATAAAGGGGTTTACTATAGTGTGTTGTAACATCACCTTGCAGCACCAATTTAGTTTGTTATAACAACATATTGTAGTGTGTTGTAACAGCACATTGTAGCACCAAAAACACCCCAAAAAATCAATAAAATAAAGTACTAATACAAAATTTAAATGAAATAAAACTTTAAATATAAAAAAAAACCTTAAATTATAGACATTTAAAACATTTGTTTATACAATTATATAAGTAAAAATTATTACATACATTCAAAAACATAAATGTTCTTTTGTATTTTGATCCTCACCCCGAATCATGTTATTATCAAACAAACCACCCTTTATTGAGAAAAATTATTCAACTATAAAAGAAAACAATTATTATGTTAGTAATAATATAAATAAATAAATTAATAGAATGTGTTAATTTTAAAATAAACTTTGGGTCATACCTGGAACATTGTGTATCGGATTGAGTGTGGTTGATTCTTACATGTCACACCATTTATTGTTTGAATTCAAGAATTATATCTATTAAAATTAACTAAAAAAATATAAAATAAAAATGATAAGTAAATTAATTAATTAATAGTAGATAGAATGATGAAAAAATGATCAAGGCTCGTTTTCATGGGTTTGCCGATGTGATGCGCGTTTCGAACAAAAATGAAACTTGTATATTTAAATACGCACTTAGAATCATATTGGTCACACCGTGTCTTAGATAGTGGTTTGGATGATTCCTACACATCTCAAATGACTTATGGGCCATTTTCCTAAAGTTTAAAAACAATACAAATGCATTTTCTTGGTTTTGAGTACATCACTTGTCTTCTATACTAAAATGTCATTTTAAACTAGAAAAATGAACTTTAAGTCATACCAGTCACATCATGTGTTGGTTTGACATGAGTTCGATTATTAAACATAAAAAACTAATTATTATTATTTATAATAAATTATTAATACAATATGAGTGTGTTTTCTTGGTTTTCAATGAGGGACACTTTTTGAACTAAAATATCAATTTTAAAATGATAACAGACACTTTGAGTCATACCAGGATTATTGTGTATTGAAATGAGGTTCATTGGATTCTTGCATGTAAAAAATAACTTATGGATCGTTTTTCTAAAGTACCAAAACAATACAAATGTTTATTATTGGTTTTGAGTAGGTTAGTTTCCTTTTTTAATAAAATTGATGTCAATTTTAAATAAAAAGACACACATAAAGTCATTTTGGTCACACCATGTGTCAGATTTTGTTGAGGATGATTTTTACATGTCCCAAATGAATTATGAATATTTTTCCAAAAGTTTCAAAATAAACTAAATGTGTTTCAACAATTTTTAGTATGTTTCTAGTATTTTTTACTAAAAGGTCATTTTAAATTGGAAACTCACACTTTGAGTCATATCGGCCACAATGTGTATTAGTTTGACATCAGACAAATTCTTACACATTAAAAATGAAATATGAATCATTTTCATAAATTATCAAGACAATTCAAGATACTTTTCATAGTTTTTATTAAGTGACACTTTTTGAACTAAAATACCAATTTTAAATTGATAACAATCACTTTGAGTCATACCGAGCACACCGTGTATTGGATTACGGTGCAAATGATTCTTAGACATTACAAATGACTTATAGATTGTTTTAATAAAGTATAAAAATAATTCAAATTAATTTTATTGGTTTTTGAGTATTTTAGTTGTCTTTTTTACTAAAATTAATGCCAATTTTAATTAAAAATCTTCCCTTTGAGTAATATCGATCACACTGTGCATCGTATTGAGTTTAGGCTGATTACTAAAAATTCAAAATGAGTTATTAATAGTTTTGATAAATTACCAAAAAAAATGGAATTCATTTTCTTGGTTTTGAGAATGTCACCTGTCTTTTTTACTAAAATATTATTTTAAACTAGAAACGCGCACTTTGAGTCATACCGGTCATATCACATATTGGTTTGATGTGATACTAATTCCTACATATAAAAAATGATTTAATAATAATAATATTAAATTATAAATAAAATCTGAGCATTTTTTCTTAGTTTTTAGTGAGAGACACTTTTTGAAATAAAATATCGATTTTAAAGTGATAACAGACACTTTGAGTCATACCGGGCACATCATGTGCCAAATTGAGGTTCTACTGATTCCAATACATCAAAAATGACTTATGGATCATTTTCCTAAAGTATCAAAATAATAATAATTCATTTTATTGGTTTTGAGTAGTTCAGTTTCCTTTTTTATTAAAATAGATATCAATTTTAAATAAAAAGACGCACTTTGAGTCATACCAGTCACTCAATGCTTCAGATTGACGTGAGACTGATTGCTACCCATCCCAAATGACATATGTATATTTTTCCTAAAGTATCAAAAAAATATGAATTTTTTTCACAGTTTTGAGTATATAACTTTTCTTTTTCACTAAAATGTAGCTTTAAACTAGAAAAACACACTTTGAGTCATACCAAACACATATTGCATGGGTTTGAGGTGAGACCAATTCCTAAATGTAAAAAATAACTTATGAATCATTGTAATAAATTATCAATACAATTTGATCATGTTTTCTTAGTTTTCAGTGAGTGATATTTTTAAAACTAAAATGTCGATTTTAAACTGATAACAGACACTTTGAGTCATACTAGGCACATCATGTATCAGATTGAGGTGTAGATGATTCAAAAACATCAAAAATGAATTATATATTATTTTAGTAAAGTATAAAAACAATTCAAACGATTTTTATTGCTTTTGAGTATGTTATTTGTCTTTTTACTAAAATTAATGTCAATTTAAAAAGATTCACTTGGAGTCATGTCGGTCACATTGTAAATCAGATTAAGGTGGGGATGATTCCTACACATAAACAATTACTTATGTATCATTTTTATAATTTATCAAAACAATATGAATGTTTTTCCTCTATTTTGAGTATGTCACTTGTATTTTTTACTAAAATGTCATTTTAAACTGGAAACACACACTTTGAGTCATATTGCTTAAATCGTGCGCTGGTTTGATGTGAGAATGATTATTATACGTAAAAAACGAATTATTAATCATTTTATTAAATTTTCAATACAATATGAGAGAATTTTATTGTTTTTTAGTGAGTGAAAAATTTTGAACTAAAATATTGATTTTAAACTGATAACAGACACTTTGAGTCATATCAGGCACATCGTGTAACAGATTGAGGTAATGATGATTCTTGTAAGTCCCCAATGGATTATAGATTCTTTTTCAAAAAGTGTCAAAAAAATTCAAATGTGTTTTCCCTATTTTGAGTAGGTCAATTTCCTTTTTTACTAACATTAATTTCAATTCTAAATAAAAGATGAACTTAGAGACATACCAGTCACACCATGCATTGAATTCAGGTGAAGTTTCTTCCTACATGACCCAAATGACTTATGGATTGTTTTTTAAAAGTATCAAAACAATATGAATGTGTTTTCCTGTTTTTGAGTGCATCACTTTTCTTTTTTACTAAAATGTCATTTTAAACTGGAAACCCGCACTTTGAGTCATACAGGTCACATCATGTATCGAATGGATGTGAGACTGATTCCTACATCTCAAAATGAATTATGAATCATTTTCATAAATTATCAAGACAATACGACTGTGTTTTATTGGTTTTTAGTAAGTGAATCCTTTTAGGGGGAATATCAATTTTAAACTGATAACAAATTCCTTGATTCATATAGAGTACATTGTGTATCAGATTATGGTATGGATGATTCCAAAATGTCACAAATGACTTATGGATAATTTTAATAAAGTATAAAAATAATCTGATTGTTTTTCTTAGTTTTAAGTATGTCTTTTTTATTTTTTATTAAAATTAATTTCAATTTTAAAAATAAAGAAGCACTTCGAGTCATACCGGTCACACCATGTGTTGGATTGAGGTGTGGCTGATCCTTAAAGATTCCAAATTCTCAAAACATGTTCATTTCTACCAATGTTACCACACTTTCTATTTTTTTCTTTTTTAAATTATAAACACTGGATATTGAGTGGATGTTCTTAGCCAAAAAAGGTTTTTCAGCTAAGAATATTGACTCAATGTGTAGTGTTTCTGTTTGATAAATAAGGAAATGGAAATCTTAGTAATTTTGGTCAATAATAACATGTTATCTCTTATGTGGATTTTTGTAGATAGCAGAAAGAAAAATTGGGATTGCAAAAATATCTATGAAAAAAACTAAATAATTATTAAATAAAAATGATAAGAAAATTAGATTATGAATAATATATAAAATGATGAAAAAATTAATTAAATAAGTAATAGTAATTATCCTTTTCATGATTTTTGTATGAATTCTTTACTCGTTTCCTCATTATCATTATCTCAGTTTCATTCTCTAAGTCCAATCTCTCATGATCATGAGCATATTCAAACAAACTACCCCAACCCAAACAAAAGAATATGGTTGTATAAGAAAATAATTATTATATGAGTAACACTAAAAAGATATAAATTAAACATAGATATAAAACAATACATTAATTATATTTATAAATATTTTACTGTGAAAATAATAATATTACCTCTATGATTGAGTATAGTTAGCATTATTTCGATTCCTGTAAAGGTAGTGGAGGGAACGCGAAGGAAATTGATAAATTTCAGCACTGTAGGGGTGGAAAGGTTTTGAGGTAGAATAAATATGTGGAAGTTTTTGTGTCTAAAGGCATTAAATATGGATATAAGTCTCCTAAAATAAAGTAAATATAAAAATATTACTTCTCAAAAATCTGAGAAAAAAACAAAATAAGTATTAGATAAAATTGGAAAGGAAATTAACTTACAAATAAAAGATAAAATGATGAATAAATTAATTAATTAAGTAGTAGTAATTAACCATTTCATGATGTTTTTATAAATTCTTGACCCATTTCCTTCATTTTCATTATCTAAATTATATCTTCAAAGACCAATATTTCATGAGTATGAGTAGCTTCGAACAAACCACCCCAACTTGAACAAAAGAATCATCTTGTATAAGAAAATAATCATTATGTGAGTAATAATAAAAAAATAAACATAAATATGAAACAATAAATTAATTATATGGATAATTATTTTATTATGAAAACATCAAGATTAGCTCTTTGATTGATCAGTGACATCATCATTGCTCTTCTTACAAAGGTAGTGGAGGGAACTTTAAGTAAAGTGATAAATGCCAACACTACATGGGTTAGTTTTTTTTAAATTAGAAGAAGTCTATAGAAGTTTTCGTGTATAAAGACATGAAATATGAAAAAATATATTCTAAAATAAAAAAAAACTCTATAAGGAATAAGAAAAAATTAAATCAACATTTCATTGTATAATTTTTCAATAAAATAGAGAAAGTATATCATACCATTACCTTTACATAATCCCAAAGGGTTTCCTTTGTTATGGTATATTCTTCCACAGTATTGGTAACATCATCAGGTGTAGAAGAATTTTTTTTCATGAGTAGTCAAATATTAAATTTATATCATGTTAATTTAGTAGATAACAAATAATATTATGAGGGAAAACACAACATATTAAAAAAAACTTTTACCTTTTCATTGAACTCCACTTATTTTTTTAAAATTTTTAGGTATTTGGTTCTTCTATTGAGAATCCAAATACCCTATTGGTGGTACCCTATAATGTAAAATACATTTTCTAGATTGGTATTGGCATGAACTTTTTATGATCTCCCAACTCATTTGTTTTTTCAATAATACCAAAATATGATATATTTTTTTTAATTGGATTTCTATCCTTGGAATAAAATATATGCATCACTTCCACCACAAATTTAACAAACTATTTTTCATTGTACTATAGTCATCATGTTTTTTTATATATAATTTATAACCATTTATTAAAAAAATAGTTTAATATATAACATTAGCATTCAATCCTCTATCTAGCCATCAATATTCTTTGGAAATTGAATTCTGATTTCTAAATAACTCCTTATAAATTTGATCATGTAACCATCATATAAATAGTTGATTATTTGTATTTAATATCTATCCTTCAACCCTTGATGGGTTCAAATATATAAGAATTTTTTTTGGATTCAATGTACGGATCAAAATATTCACTATTATGTAAAATTTAAAGGTGTGATTTCTTTCGCTCTACTAAGGTAATTGTGAACACATATCTTTTGGAAATACATTCTCCCATAATGTGTCTATTGTAATGATACTTTTGGAGACTGATGCTATCAAAATATGATAGGTAATCGGTATAAAATTCAAAATCTTCTTCAACAACATATCATTCTACAATACAACCTTTTGGACAACTTTGATTCTTGACATACCCTTTAAAAATCATCATATACTATTCAATGGGGTATATCCATTTGTAATGGACAGGACCACATAGTTTAACCTCTATAACCAAGTGAACCATCAGGTGGACCATTATATCAAATAATTATAATAATAATAATATCTCTAATTCACATAATATGACTACAACCTCTGTATTCAGGATTAAAAACTTTGTTAGGTCTACAACTTCCCTGCAAAAAAGAAGTAGATACTTGTTAATGTGTGTCATACATTTCTAGGCAGAATGTAGTGAGAATCAATTGGCATAAAATTTTACATCAAAATATGGTAGTCATGTTATTTTAGTCCATGTAACTTAAAATTAATCATTTACACTAAATTCTTGATATTTGATGAATACCCCTTTGAAACTTTTACACGATTAAGAAAAAGGGAAAATTACAATTTTTCCTATCTGGATAGAGTGTGAGCTGCTGGAGGAAGAAAATTTCACCCTTTACCCTTCATTGGTGCTAACTTATCCCATATCCCCATTTCAATAATTTCCAACATATCCTTGATTCCATCTTTCATTTTTTTAATAACATTTAGTAATATTTCAATAACACTATCAAATACATTTTCTTTCAATATTCACGACTTCAAGAAAAGTTCTGACATAGAAAAAATTCTGATACATTAATTTAAAGAAACTGTTTCTCTTCTTCCGACCTTATTATGTAAGGTTTTTAAATAATCGATTACCAAAAATAGTGTCAATATCTTTTACTTTATTGAACTTTTGATCACCCATTACTGGAGACAATGTTGTGACTTTTTTAATATTCCCATCGAACATTGTTTTCTAGGATCGGTATTTATGCCATAGAGGTAAAAAATGATGTCATAAAAAACAGTATTTGATAAATGTTTCAACTAAACTGAGTGTGTGTGTTCTTCATAAATGGGACACCCCAACATTATTTTTATTCTATAGTCTGATAAATTTCCATAAGTGGGGAATTAATTTATTATCTCATACAACATCGCCTTAAATGTTAATTCTTCACTTCTATGAGCATCATAAATTGTAACACATGTATCCCACATCAATTTTAGATTATCGATCAATGGATCCAAATTGAAATCAATATCATTACTGGGTTTCTTTGGTCCAGATATAAGTAGAGACAACATAATGTATTTACTCTTTATACATAACCATGATAATAAGTTATAATTTACCAACCTAAAGGGAAATGTACTATGAGTATTAATATATAAACCAAAAGGATTTATTCTATCTATATATAATGCAAGATGAAAGCTTCTCGACTTATTTCCAAATTCAGGATACGCATAATAAATTTTCTTCTAAAAATGAGAATCTTCTGGATGATATAGGTTCCCATATTTTATTATTGTATATACATGCCATGTAAATTGTCTCATTATTTTCTAACATCCATATAGTATTCTAAATCATGGAATTATAGAAAATTTCCATTCATATTTTGAATGACTTGATTCAATTTTCTTGTATCGATCTGCGCCACACTTAGGGAATTGTATGAGTGATTCATGGTCCTTTTGAAAAAAATATGAAATAATTTTGAAAATCATGTATTCTTTAGAGATTATGCCCATTGAATGTAGAATTATTTTAGTATCATATGTTTGACATGATAGTTCATTTTTTCAAGTAGTATATCATTCAAGAGACCAAGTAGTTCTATAAAGTTGGTGTCACTCCACTGGTTGTCATCTTTCAAATTATATAACTTCGATATAGGTGAAAATTTTGTGTATTTATTACAACTAGTATACAATGGTCTCTTATAATAAAAATTTAACTTCTCAAACAACTTTTTACAATCACAAATTCCATCTTAAATTTTCATTGACATTTATTCCATTTGATCTCCATCATTATTTACACTAGTATTCATATCAAATGATCCATAAAGCATAGTAACATCCCAATCAGTATACACGTTTAGTTTTTTCCTATGTTTAGTCCATCATCTATAGCTCTGATTTATTCAATGACAAATAAAATGTTCTTATAACTCTTATAGACTAATTTTTCTTGAATGAAAAAAATCATAAACATAGACAAAGGATATGAGAAGGGTTGTATGAATGATCTATTGAAAACTTGACGAACTCTTTAACTCCATCTCCATACTCTTTTGTCAAATGATTATTGTTTATATATTTTTTATTAATATCCATCATATTGATTTCATAAAATATTCATTTTTTACAATAAATAAATAAATACATATAATATATTCATTAAAAAATGTGAAAGTTATAGATAATTATAATAAGGGAAACCCAACATTTGATTGTTTCAAATAATTTTAATATGATTTATAGAAAATTGGTAATTTATTTTAAGAAAATATCACTCCACTATGGTAGGTATTAACCTATGAATTCATCCAAAGGTCAAATTTACAAACAACTATCATTCTCATTAACTCATCTTTTGAGAACATACTATTTCATTTTTTTTGTATGAAACATGCCCTCCATCTCTTGTGGACATGCACCTATGTTGCTTGAAATACTCTAAAAAGTATTCATTCATGGGATGACTAGTTTTGAGAGTAGTGCAAGAAACATAAAAAATATGTGGGATGAGTCTTAATAAAAAAAACTACAATAAAAATTGTTTAAGAGATGGAGATGATGAGGATGTTATTTGTACTCCGCTCTGTTCTCTAAAAGGGGTAATTCCTAAAATTTGTGATAATTATTCCATTGGAACTACTTATTAACGTCTGTCCTATTGAAGTTTATATTTAGGTGGAATAAACATTCATGTATGTGATTCAAGGGGTCTTGGTGGGGACATGTTATGATATATGAATACTTAAGACCTATATGAATTATATATTTACAAGAGAAATACCACTTTTAATACTTTCAATATTATAACTAAGACTAGTCCTATCACTATTAAAATTATCCATCAAGTCTTTCTTAAATACCCTAAATAAATGAAAATATAATATAGGTAATTAAAGAGTAATAAGAAACCCAAATATGTTAAACAAGAATAATAAACTCTTGTCCCATCAACCAGAATATATAAAAATTTATTTATAAAACATCTTAATAAATAAATATTTTTTTAATATACATGTATAGTAATCAGACATTCCTAGTGTTGGAACCAATACATATAGACCTAAAATGATGAATATCTAAAAATAATTTCTAATAATTATTCCAACATATATATAATTTGATAACCTTCATTCTATTTTTTAGAACAAGTTCTTTAACAATCTAAAAAATTATTACATTCGATATTAATGGTTTCTAAAATATTTTAAAACATCTCAAATTTATAATTTCAATTTCAATTAAAAATTGATAAGGAATGGAAAAAATAATTTTTGGAAAATAATATACCTAATAATGATAAATTTTTTAAACATCTCAAAATTTGTAGTTGATAAATTGATTCAATAATTATATCTAGATAGGTTGAAAACAATAATTATGTTCAAGAAGATGAAGAATAGTCTTTATAAAAAAATTCATTTTTATGGCAATTATGGATTCTATGGTGATTTTGGGAACCTAGTATAAAATTTTAGTCATAATTAGATAAATATTAATAATTATAGAAGATATAGTGGTTTTAAGTAAAAGGGGAGGTGACCCACTCTTACAAAAATAGTTCCAAAGTGAGATGAATATTTATATGTAAAATTAGATTATTAATTTAAACCATTGAATGAACTCTATTTAACATGAGAAAAATTAAAAAAATTTATGAAGAATTTTCAATATTTTTTGAAAACATAGATGAATGTGACGAAATAATTAGAAATGTATTATATGAAAAAGAATGGAATGTAAGAGGAATTTATTATTGATGTCACACTAAACGATTTATAAAAGAAAAATCCTTAAATATTATATATTGGTTTTTCATCTCAAATTTGACAGGTAAATTCATGTAATTAAATATTTTTTACAAGTTAAAAGGGTACTTATTATTTTAGAAATGGACGATCTCTTAAGATAAATTGTTTTCAATTTAAAGATGTTGGAAATTAAAGACAATGTTAAAGAATGATATTTTTTAGATGGATTCAATTAAAATATACAAAGTGTTTATTAGATGTGTGGTGAAGTAAATGAAGTGATTTTTAAGAATTATTAATGAGTGGGTTATTATTTCAAAGTTGGATATATTTTTAAAAAGGTATAGAAAACTAGCTGAATCATATTCTAATTTTGGGCCAGGAAATATTTATGGTAATTGTGCTTGAAAAATGAAATTGATTTTTGGTATAGGGAAATTGATCATATTAGATATTGATACATTTAAATACTGGCTTAAAAAGGGTGAGTTGAGATTCTTTTTATGAAAAAATAAAATTGATAGATATTTTTTCGAAAATTTGATTAGGGAGATTGTTAATCATTAAAATAATAAATTATAGATTTAAATAAAAAAACCCTTGGAGTTTATTCACTATGATATGTACAAACTGTCAAAGTATAAATCAATGAATTTTGATAAGTACATCATTTCACCCATTTATAATCATACTAATATCATATTTATTAGTTCTTAGTTGAAAATATATATATATAATGCTCTAAATGGGATTACAATTTTAAGAATAAGTATATTGAGAATGAGTTTCATTATGTGGTAAAAAAAAATTTATTAAATTATGGAATTATTTTCAAATGCACACCCCTTAGCATGCCTTGGCGTGAGATGAGGAGAGGAGCACCTGGTCCACCTTACCATTGGTGAGGCAGTGCGACCTCACCGAGGTGCACCAAAGGCGTGCACTTTGTGCACCAACTCGAGAGGAACTCAAGTGCCAAGTAATGTAAAGGTGCACCACTAGCTGCTAAAATTGGGGGGAAGAGCATGGAATAAATTGAGGGTGACCCAATGGAAATCGGGAGGGCAGTGGAAAGAATGATGATTAAAAAAAATAGATGTCACCAAACAAGTAATCAATGAGTGAGGAGGATGAGAAAATAACATACCTTGGATTGAAGCTTTGAATCGTCCGAGAGAAAGTAGACATATCGTCAAATCGAAAATTTGTTTGATCTTGGATTCATTTGATCCTTGAATTGTTTAAGCCTTGGATTCAAGCCTTGGAATTGTTCGGGTCTTGATTCGATCTTGGCTTCAATGAGAAGGAATGCCGGTAGGAGGTGAATTCTGTGAAAATCTTCAAATATCACAATTGGTTCATGACTAAATAGGGTTCTTAAAATAGATTGGGTCACTTTTATCAGTGCTTCCAAAAAAATTGATAAAGATCTCTTTTATAAATTCTAAATTAGTAAGTGCTGGTAAAATTCATCTTTATCATCACTTCTTGAGCACTGATAATGGATTTATAATTATAATTATAAATAAAAAATATTTAATATAATTATATAATTTTATAAATATAATATATATATATATATTAAATATATTCATCATTTAAACATATTTATTATAATTTTATAATTATTTAAATATATAAATATTTATTTATAATTATTTAAATATATAATTATTTATTTATAATTATATAAATACATTTTTTTAAAATAAAATTTATATATTTATATCTTTATATCTTTATATATATTTATATAATTATATATATATATATTTAATCAATATTTATAGATATAAATATAATAAATATATTCATTATTTAAATAAATTTAATATAATTTTATAATTATTTAAATAAATACAATTTTTTATTTATGATTATATAAGTACTTTGAAAAAAATAATATTTATTTATTCATAATTATAAATATATAAATGTATAAATATAGTAAATATACATTTATAAATATATTTATTTATAATTATATATTTAAAAATAAATTTTTAGCACTATTAATGAATATTTAATTTTAAGTGCATGCTTGTTAAAATGAGTGAAATTTAATAATTATAAATGAGAACACTTTAACAATATTGAAAAAATGGATAAGTTTTATTAATTAAATATTAAATTTTAAAAAAAATGGATAAGAAAATGAATATAAATACATATTTAAAATATTAAAAAAATAGTATATATATATATATATAAAATAAATAAATAAACTGGTTAGCTTCCCAAAAAAATAAAAAAAAATAAAAATATAAAAATATAAAAATTGAATAAATACCTAAATGTAATAAAATTAAAAATAAATAAATAAAATTTATATATTAAAGACATGATATATTAAATGTATCATGTGTTATAATGAAATTCTAAAATGAATACTAAAATTTGAATAAATTACATAAATATTAGGTGTGTGTTTTTATATAAGATTTCGTTAATTACATAAATATTTGTGTGTGTATTGTAAATAAAAATTCATTAATTATACATATATATGTGAAATCAATATAACACACATTTATTATATGTTAAATTGAAAAATCAAACAGTGTTCAATTAATTCCATTACTCGATAAAATTAGTCAGTATTATAGATTCATATTAATTCTTAATTATAAACCATTATTCACTAAATATATAATTATTTAATGTAAAGAATAAATATTTTTTATTATATTAATCATATTTATATACATTCATATATATCTATATATTTAATATATAGTATTTATTAATATTATCAATAATAATTTATTTAATAAAATGTTTAAAAAATTTATTAATTTTCATATTTTAAATTTTTATTTGTTTAGTCCTAATTTTACATATATATATATTTAATACATATTATTTATTAGTAATTATAATTTATATACAGTATACTAAATTTATTCATTTTTATTAATAATTTTTTAATTAATAATTTTTAAAATATTTTTCTTAATAAACTCATTTTTTTATTTAATTATTTCATTTTATTTAGGACCTTTATTAGTGCTAAAAATAACTTATAAAGGATACCTTTATCATTTCTAAAAATAACTCCCTGATAAAGGGTATCGTTTATCAGCACTAAAGAAAAGTGTTGATAAAGGTTACCCTTTGTCAGCGCTAAATAAAAAGCACTGATAAAGGGTACAATTTATATGTTCTAAAAAACACTAATAAAAGGTACCCTTTATCAGTTCTTATTTTAGTGCTGATAATGTCCTCCTTTATAAGTGCTTTTTTCTAGCACTAATAATGGCCAGTGCTGTTAAAGGTAAGTTTTGTAGAAAAGAATGTTATCTTGATATCCCCCTTGTTTGCCCTTACTAAGCATCTGAGCTCAATATTTCTTATGTTTCCATTCCCCAAGTTATGTATAAATATATTATGTATGATATATCTAAGAAGGGTGATAGTTATTAAGTACTTAGAGGGAGATGATGTGGTTCACTTATGAACTAGATTTTTATGTGTCAAGTTTGCAAAGACACTAGACCAATATAATTATAGTGTGTATGATTAAGATATGTAATGAATATTAATATAATAATATTTAACATCTATGTATGATAATTATAGCTCATTATATAACTTATTAGCTTTCAATCTGTTGGAAAACAATAATATCACTCTTGTTTACGTGTGGATTACCACCTTCACAAAGCGATGTGATTTGTTTTTCATTTCCATTTTACTAGGGTGGTAATTAGTATATATTTTCTTAATATGAATGATGTATATGATATAATATTTATTTTGTAATTTTTAATTAATATTTAAATTTATTTTATTCCATCCATCAAAAAATGAAAAAAGTGTTCATGTGTACGTATTGCCCATTGTCTCCATGAATGTTTTAATTCATTTTTATATCTCTAATTTTATGGATGACTATAAATATGTATATAATGAATATATATTATATTTATATAATGATTAAAATTCTATATATGATGGAACAATGATCAAAATACAAGGACCAAAACTATTAAACCAAACCAAACATGAAAAAAGAAGTTGATATCACCCAGAATAGTGATTTTAATTAAGAATTGATAACAAATATGTGATAAAAGGTTATAAGTAAAGAATTTATGGTATGATATATATATATATATTATTGTTTTTAAATATATTTATAATAAATATATATTTATCATATAGTTGTTTCATACATATATAAAAGAATTCAGACCAGAGGTAAGATATTTTTGTCTCACATTTATTTCTGTGAGACACAAGCCATATTCAACACTTGTTTATTTTATATAGTGTATATACTACCCATGAATTTATTTTATGATGATAATTATAAAATTTATGGGGATTTACATATCCATCTAAGGTAATTTATTAAATGGTTCATATGATTCAAATGTTACCAAATAGGTAATGGTTTTATGTTACAATCTCATTATTTATCAGGATTGTTCATGATTATATTTTTGGTGAGGAATTATTATGATATTCCTTGTAATAAGATCATGAATTTTAATGTACTATATTTAGTTTTTTAGAATACATTCTTTAAATTCTTTTTCCTCACTTTAATAACTCAAGAGAGAAAAGGAGTGTTTTTAAGGAATGTAAGATTTATTTCTCTCTTCAGTCGAAAATATTTTCTCTTCCATGTACATATTTTCTAAAAATGATTTAAAAATTTTATTACTATTCCTCAATGATTGTACAAATTATTTTTTACCCATGTATTAATTTTTTAATTTTTTTTAAAAAGAATACTATTTTCATGTTCTGAATGAGATGCCTTTTTGAATTTTTACAAAAGGGAGAAAAGAATTTTTTATTTTAACTTATATAACACAAATAGAATTTCCAAATATCATGACCACTTAATAATTTAAAGATTTATTTATAATTTTTTAAGGTTATTTTAAAATAAAAAAATTCCCTTCATATTTTGGAAAATTTTAGATTTTAAATAAGTGATTTCAAAGTGAAAAGAGTATTTTCCTCAAGAATTATTCTCAGGATCATTTTAAATGAATTCCAATTATGGTAACATCCATTGATGTTAATCGTGTTTTACTAGGTATATTATCCAATGATACCATACTTTTTATTTTTATAGATGGTTTATGATTATGATTAAAACATTTTTATGAAATTTGGTCCTTTTCCACCAGTTATTCTATGATCAATTAATTAAATGATTATAAAACTTGTTTCTCTTCCATGGTTTATAACATGATAAAATGTTTAATAACCCCATTTTTTCATTAGTTATGAAATGGTGAATGTTTTATGATCATTTGGAACACAAATGTATGATTCTTATTATGTGATCAGTGGGATCAGAATTATATATCCTCCAATACATTGGGTCAAGATTGATATCTCATAAGATAAACAATACTATAATGGGGAGTGAACCCAGATAGATAAGATATTATTTCCACTATGATAGTCTTGGGATTAAAAATTTAATACTATGATGGTTTGGGGAGTGAACCCAATCCACTATAATAGTCTTTTAAATGATCCTAGACATCCAAAGAAATGATTTTTTATGCATATGTGTATGCCACAAACTTATATCTTATGCCATTTTTATTCTCTCATAACTCATGTTCTTTGATTCCTATATGATTTATGTCTTATGAAATGAAAATATTTATGCCATGATGAAATCTTATGACCTATTATATGTAGGGTGTTATTTTAAAATGTTATTCTCAGGTTCACATAGTTATTTTCTCATGTTATGTTGATATCTTTATTTTTTTACCTTTACTAAGAATTTAAGATCACCCTTTCTGATTTTTATTTTCCATTAGTTATGAAGAAACATATTAGGTGTGACATGTCAAAGAAGAGTTCCAGTTATGAATAATTTATTGGAAGATGATGTATCTCATTTATGAAATAGTAGTTTATGTATCCATGCTTCCAATTATATTGGACCTATGATATTCTAGCATGAATCATTATATTATTTAATGAATAATAATCAAATAAGATCTAATATATATGTATGAAAAGCATGGGTTGTTGTATTTGGTATCAGATCAAGGTTTATTTAACCCTTAGAAATTGGGATGAGAAAACATTAGTGAGAATCCTAAAGTTAAGTCTAACTATTTGATAACATCATGAATTTTTGGTAATGATCATGGATGACCTAGGTTAAACCTAAGGTATCATAGATTGAAAATAATGTGTCTTTATTTATACATATAATAAATTATTTTTCTTGATTATGTGGTTTTCCATAATGATAATTGTTTCTCAAACTGTGATTTTTGGTTTTAATTGATGGTTGGAACCTAAAGGAATAATTTTAATGTTAAATATGATATAAAATGAAATTATTTTCCTCTTGAGAAACCAAATGTTATGGGAGATGGAATGAAAAATCACTTTGTTATACTAACACAACTTTCTCAAGATATTAATCATGATAAACTTCTAAATGAGAAAAGGTGGGGAAAATGTTATGTTGAGTCCTTCATGAGGCCACTTCCGCCTTCTTTTAGTGGTTCTGTTAATCCACTAGTCACTGAGTAATGGATCAGTACCAAAAAAAATATTTTTCATTCTCCAGTGTTTAGGACATGAAAAATTCATTTTGGTTGTCTATAATTTGTAAGGCAAAGTGGATCAATGGAATACTCTTATCAAGTATACGAGGAAACATGAATAAATTTACTCCATGGAGTGGGATGAGTTTAAGATATTATTTTTCAATAAGTACATTCCTCATATTCTTATTATGAAAATGGGGAATGAATTATTTGATCTAAATTAGAATGATGATAAATCTATTAGTACCTATGAGGAATATTTTATGATACTTATGAGGTATTCTTATGTTATTATCATCAAACCTGAATGTAAGGTTGGTCAATTATTCAGTGGCTTAAAATGAAGTATCCAAAGGTATTTATCCATAATAGACTTCAGTAGCTATGAAAAAATATTTTTATGTTCTATCAAGGTGGAAATACATATTAGAGTTACCTATCCATAACTTATTTTTGATAAGAAAATATATATGGAATTCAGTATAAATAATAAAACTCATGGAGATAGGAAGACATTATTTCTTTTATGCTCAAAGTGTGAAAGAAAAAATGGTGGAAATCATCTCAAGGGGACAAATAAATAATTTATTTGCAAAAAGTAAGGTTATTAGTAAATCAAATACTGAAGTGATAAAAAAAGTTATTTAATGATGTGAATATAGAGAAAGATACATAGAATTAAAACCACACGCTTTAGTGTTTTAAATGATAGGATTATGGGTATTATGATAACCAGTGCTCAAATCCAAAGTTTATTGATGATGATTGATTTTAGTAACCTCTTAGGCAAAGAGACAAAGGTAAATCTCATTCAATATCTATTTCTAATGAGGGGTGTGATAATTACATGGTGAAAGGTATACTTACTACCCACTCTATAACTATTAATGTATTATTTGAATCTTTTTCTATACAATTTTTTATATCTGAGGAATTTTCTAGGGGTATCAAAATTCCACCCCAATGATTAGGTGTTGAATTAGAAGTGAAAACCCCTAATGGTATGATGATCGCATCTCAAGTCTATGATTCTTATCTGGTTGAAGTTTGTGGGAATGTGCTTCCTATAAATATTTGTATTCCCCCTCTTGTAGAATTTGATGTTATTTAGGGAATAGATTGTATTTATTTACATAAATCCCCCTTCTATTTTTAAGTAAGGGAAATAATGTTTGATATTATAAACTAACCTATGATTTTATATTGATGTGACGATAAATATGAACTTACAATTCAAATCACATCCATTATATGGGTATTTATTTTTATTTAAAATGGATATTTTTCTCAGATGGTTAGGGTGAAACTCCACATAAAATATTTGACTATTTTATGGCAGTTTTTTTATTTATTTCTATAATAATTTTATGGTCTTCCACTGAATCATGAAGTAATTCTCAATCGAACTCACACTTATTTCAATACTTATTTCAAAGACTCCTTATAGAATGGAGCTAATTTAGTTGTAGTAATTAAAGAAGAAAATATAGGATAATCTCAATAAGGAATTCATTCATCCAAGTGCACCACCTTTCATTGCACTTATTCCTTTTTTAAGAATAAATATATATTAATACAATTTTGTATTGATTATTAGGAACTTAACAGGATCACAATCAAGAAAAAGTATCATCGACCTCATATTGATGACTTTTATAATCAATTGTTCAGAGCTTAATACTTTTTTAATATTGACCTTTGTTTTATATGTCATCAATTGAGGTTCAATAAGGATGATATACCAAAGGCATCATTCCATAAAAGCTATAGACAATATGAATTTATAGTGATTTCATTTGGTCTTATTAATTACCTATATATCTTCATGGATTTATTGAATAGTCTTTAGAGATTACCTTGATCATTTTTTAGTAGTATTCATAGATGATATTCTTATATATTCAGAGATTAAGGAAGACCATGATGATCATTTGAGATTTATGCTAAATTTCGTAAGGGAAGAAAATATTTATGAAAAAATTACCAAGTGTAAATTTTGGCTTCAAAAGGTTTCATTATTCAATTTTATAATCTCTAGTGAGGGTATATCATTATATCCTTCTATGATAGAAGTTATTAAATATTGGCCCAAACCAACCATTATGACTGAGATCAATAATTTTCTTGGTTTGGCTGGATATTATTAGTTCTTTGGGGATAATTGCTCAATAATATTTAATACACTCACCAAGTTAACTCAGAAGGGAGATAAGTTACTTTGGGAAGACGAATGTGAATAAAATTTCAAGGAATATAAGATAAAGTTGGTTGGTGAACCTATAATTACTTTACCCTATAGTGGATAAGGGTTTTTAATCTATAGTGATACATAAAAGAATGGATTGGGATGTGTTATCATCCAAAACAATATGGTGATAGATTATACCTCATGCTAATTGAATTTTTGTGAGAAACTTTACCCAACGCTTGATTTATAGTTAGCTGTGGTAATTTTTGTATTAAAGATATGGAGGCATTGTATTTATAGAGAAATGTGTGATATATATACCAATCACAAAAGTTTAAAGTATACTTTCACTCATAAATATTTGAATATGTTCCATAGAATATGGTTAGAGAAGATTAAATATTATGAATGATCAAGACATTTCCACCATGGAAAAACGAACATGGTGGAAGATACTCTCATTTGCAAGGATCATGATAGATTATCTATGACTAGGATCACAAAATATCAAATATCTTTTTTATTTTCAAAGGAAGGATCATGAAATCTTAAAGGAAGGGTGAAAATATTATCTATATCAAATGAGTGTACAACCATATATCCAAGTGAATAATGAATAGTTGTGCAAGAAATATGTAGAGCTATATAAGAAGTTTAAAAATGTTTTGAATTTTAACCTTGATTGTAATGGAATGATAAAATTAAAAAACCATGTATCTATTTTGTCGATACCATATTTGAAGAAGGATCTATTCAATGAGGCTTATAGTTCATCATTCTCTATTCATCCTATAAGTATAAATATTTATAGAGATCTAAAAGATAATTAATAATGGGATAATATGACAACCTTTCTCTTTATTACACATTAATTCATTATTTATTACATAAAATTACACATAATACAACCTGAAATATCAATAAATATAGTTTCTTCGGGAAATAGGTACATTATATAAAAAATTAAAATTGAAAATACATCATATTTTTTGAAAACATCCTTAACATACTCATACTTAAAACTACATGGGATAACCTGGGACATACATAATAAAGGGATAAGCTATAAAGCCCAGTAAGGTAATAAATATGGCATAACATGAAGAAGGTAGTACATTCTAGACAATAAGAATATCAATGGGGAATAAAAGAGGTGAGAATCATACACTTCAACAATAATACTTGATATAACATGATAACATAAAGGAAACTTGGGAAGTGTTCCAACAACATAAAACATTGCATCATAAACATAGGTCAAGGATAACTTCCAATAAATAATGAGGAAAAAATTCCTATTATATATTAGGTTCACTCTCTAATACCTTTTATGACATCTCATGAGACTAAAACAATACCCATTGCATTAGATCGCTTTACAATTTCATGTACACCCATCACATTCATTTCATTCTCATGCTTAAGTGTGCCATATAGATCATATAACATGTATTCATTCATTATAATATTTAATTCCATGATCAAGGATTGTGGAATAAATAAATGTAAGTCCCAAATAAAATAAGTACAAGTTCATAAAGGTGGACACCCTTGATAGTAAATGGGTATGGGTATTCACTACACATTTTTTTGGTGTGGAAAATCATAGTGAAATGTCAATAGCATAATGGGGGCATAAAATTTTCATGAAAGTTCTAATATAGTAACTTGGGTTTTGACCTATAAGACTTTGGAATTTGTATAAGATTATTTCAGAAGATAGGTTCTGAGTCAGTGTAGGATTCTGATGGTCGGAGATCTTTGGTGTGGTGATATTAAAATATAAAATATATTTCATCACATGTTACTAGTTTATTTTGAAATTTGGTTTAACTCCCAATATGAGTCTCAAATCATAATTTTATTAGTGTGGTTTAATTTAGAGAATCATATTTACCCAAGATGCGACATAAAATATGTCATCACTGGATGTCTGTTTGGAGTAAAGTTAAAAGAAGGCTGTTAAATAGAGGATATTGTCTTAATAAAATTAAAATAATATTCCTCACCTCATCCCCCCTTGGTGAAAATGATGTTAGGACCCATCCCCTTTTCCCCCTTTTGAGTTATGGATGACTTGAGGACTGAATTAAGAAAATGAGGCATCGTTAATCTCTTATCTTGATAGATATCACTCATGAATTGTGGTGAAGTGTCTTTAAAGTGTGGATCAAACCTCGATACTTCAGCGTTTCTCCATGAGGTAGGCTGTTTTGAGTTTTATGTCTTGATCCCTTTTTTTATTCATTGTTTTAAGGTTGTAGATCCCTTAGACATTTTCTAGAGACCCCTTGAGGGCCGAACTATGTGTTTTAGGAAAATGGGGGTGATTTGGCCTACTCTGAGGGAATTTCCTGACAAAATTCCCATATTCATGATGTGTAGTGCAGTAGTGAAGTCTGTGTGTTCTTACCATTTAGGAAAGATGAGTTTTTTGGAATACACATCATGTACTATGGGTTACACACCATGTAGTGATCCCATATCGTGTGTCTTAAGGACATGGATAGGGAAGCCATGCGAATATACACGGTTGTGTGATAGCACACTAGAAGAGTACATGATCACTGGGTGCCGGACACAGACATGGTAAAATGGAATGACTAGGGAGCTATTTAGCTAGGACGCGCCATGTAACCCAGGGTAAATGTCATGTGTGAGACAATTATGGATGATCGATGTGAAATTAAGACATGGCTAGGGATCCGGTGAGACTTGACACATTGTGTACCATCGGTACACATCATTTAATCCCACATTCGTATCCAATCCATGCATTCATAGGACATGGTCAGGTGTTTAGGATGGGTCACATGTCATGCAGTATCCTCTTGATAGAGTCTCTACCCTATGTATCTTCTACTTTAGGGCTTGGATTTAGGCCTAGGAGTAGCCTATCGAAATAAATTTTTGGTATAGAATGCAATGGTGGCCATAGTTTAGGCCTAGGATGTGCGAGGTGAGGTAATATTGTTAGTCTCTTGGGCTAGTGACTTTTGGACCAGTAGTGGTTGAGTGAGTTCCCTTGGTATATCCCTAAGAGGTTATTCTTGGAATTACATCCTCAATATAGGATTGTAATCCCATTAATAGTATGATATTGTATAGTTCTATTGTATCCCTATGGAGAGGTCGGATTGGGATCCTCTATAATATTGAAATAGTTATAATATCCCTCAGGAGAGGTTAGGGCAGGATCCTCTAATGTATTATTTTTACTAGATAGGGTTCTTGGTATAATCGTGACCAAACTAAATGGGTGATGATCCCCTATCAAGAAGGATAGACCTGAATAGTTTTTGGTATCATCGGTTGTACGATACCCTATGTAGCAAGAATTTTTAGTAGGGTTTTGGCATCATTGGTTATATAATCCCCTACTCAATAGTTGGTATTAGTAGGGTTTTGGAATCATTGGATATACGATGCCCTACTTGGAATATGGTTTATGTATGGTTTGTGGAATTTTGGGTGATATGATCCCCTACTTCACGAGTTATACCACAATGGGTTTGTGGAATCGTCATGACCAACGCTGCATGGGAAGTAGTCCTCTATCTCAGTGATATGATATCTAGGATATCATATTGGGTTTTGGTGTCCCCCAATGGATCTTGGGAGTGATACCCTATCAAAAAGAGATCTTAAAGTTAACATATTGGGTTTGTGGTGTCCCCTAGAAGATTCTAGGAGTGATCTCCTATTTGAGGAGATTTAGTTTACAGCTGCCCTGACTGGGTTCGTAGTGTTCACCAATAGACCTTGGGAGTGATTCCCTTTTTGAATCATGAGATCTTTTGTGGTTCGAGTAATGTTTGTATCACCCTCCATCAGGGATGGTTGATATACCCTATCTAAGTATCAAGATCTGCTGGATTCCATCATGACTTACTTCGTGGAGAGATCTGATGTGTGTGTTCTCTCAGAGATGTTCCCTTTGGGATGGTGGTGTTGTGCCATCAGCTAGTGATAACTGATAGAGTGGTATCTCATAGAGGTGCCATATGGGATAACAATTTTTGACCCAAAAGAGTGGTATCCCTTGGATGTGCCATCAGGTATGGAATATTTGTTCCTAGTGGAGTGTATATATTGTATGAGTTCTATATGGGATAATAGATCACATGGAGTGTGCTCTCTTGGACGAGTGCTACCTTTCAAGAATTGAGTATAACCCTATCGTTGGCTATGAGGTCAGAACCTCTTGAGAATTGGAGTCTAAGATGAGTATATTTGGGTGTATTTATAATAACCCTTATAGTGTTGTCACCTTTTTTATGACAAGCTAGGTTGTATGAGTTGACTAGTTGTGTTTATCCAAATATGGTTTTGAGATAGAGTTTCTCGCTTGTTTGGGATCCCTCTAGATGGGTCGAGCAGATTGTTGCCTTTCAACTGATCCCTTTTTTTATTTGGGGAACCTACAGAGTATTGTAATACTCACCCCTAAATGGTATTTTCCTACAAGTGTTTTGTTTTATGTAGACCATAGGCCTTTTTATGGAGTCTCGAGAGGACCTGGACCAAAAAGAGCTTAGTGAGATAGACCAACTGGGGTGTTTACTAGATCTTGTATGAGGAGATTTCTAGTGGGTTATTTGATAGTGATCCCCTCCATCTGATCATGTTTTATGATTTTATAGTTTTGTTTTAGTGGGAATGTATTTTCCTTGTTTGTAATTTTATCGTACTCTAGTTTGGGATAGATTTTTGCATGCATTTATTTTCAGTTTATATATATGTGTGTACTGTTTCATGGAGGTGTATGTGGGTGCGTGTGTATTGGTAAGATAGGATAAGGTCTCATATGTGTGTGATATTCCAACTCAGTGTCAGATTCCATCCCTTAGCCAATGTGTTGGGACCAAGTTGGATGGAGAAGGCAGTATGGAGAGTTATCCTTTGCAGAGTGTTGTATTTTGTTGTCAAAGAAGATAAATCAATTCACTTTATAAAAGGGCCAGAAACCAGACGATGCTTTGATGATATGTATTTCAGAAATATCATAAGTTAAGAGAACTTGTGATGAAAGCCTTATGATGAAAAGGGGGAGAAATGATTATGCTAGTCATATACATATTTGATTGGAAGGAATGATGCTATTGGAAGATAGGGAAGTTTCAGTACTTCCCATTGTAATTCTAACGATGCTAAATCTGGTCTATCAAAGGATATATATCATGATAGTTGAGTTTGTGATAAAAGCTAAAGAATGGTTATGGGAAGAAGTGAAGATATAAATGACAAAGGAATGGAAAATCTAGAGGCGTCATAAAAGCACAGTTTAAGGTGGTGTCATTTTCTAGTGTTTGCCAAATTTTAGGGCCTGAAAATCAGGAGATGAAGAAGTGATTTTGGAAAAGGAAAGAAAGTGGCGTGCAAGTCAAAAATGGTGTGCAAGTATTGGCATGAAAGTATTGGCGCGCAAGTATTGGCGCGCAAGTGTAAGTGGCATGCAATTAATAGTTCAAGATCATCACATCAAAATATGACAAAGGAAATAAAGTGGGGTGCAAGTTGAAGATTGACGCGCAAGTCAAGAAGTGGCGCGCAAGTATAAGTGACACACAAGTGTGGCATGCAAGTATAAGCGGCACGCAAGTGTGGCGTGCAAGTATAAGTGGCGCGCAGGTGTATGTTACACAAAATTCATATTCCAACATCATCATATCAAAATATTTCAAAGGAAATAAAGTGTCGCGCTAGTGATAAAAGGGCGTGCAAGTGATGGAGCGGCGCACAAGTGATGAAGCGGCGCGCAAGTAGGAACGGAGCGCAAGTGTAACACCCTGAGATTTTATGAGATATATTATTTTTAATTTCTTAGATGTCTTCTATTATACACTACACCAAGATTATATTTTACTATACGCAACACTGTATTAGCTTGCAGTATATGCAACACTATTCTTGGCTCGTGTTACACACAATTTCAAGTTCGTTTTGTGGAAATTATTCTACGCAACATTAAGTATAGATTTTGTTTAATGTATCAATGAAATAAGTTTTGATTATGTTATACGCAACACCAAATGGAGCATTCACTACACACACCCCTGACTTGGCTTGCATTACATGCAATCAAGACCTTCTTCGATAGCGTGCGTAGTATGCAATACCATGTTTCACTAAACGAGATATTATTAAAATATTATATAAACTAGTCGTTATGAATAGTAATAACCAATTTTTGAAATTTTATTTTTCAAAATGGACTTCATTTTTTGATTCGGAATATCAAAATTATCCTAGGGTGAATTTTTGGTATTTTTTTGAAAACTTTCAATTTTTGATGAATAGTGAAAACACTGGGTTACTATTTAAAAACCGACTTTTTATTTAAATAATTATTTATTTTATTTAAATTTATTTTAGGTACAAATTGGTACATAATACCTATATAATTTAAATGTAATTCATTTGCATCATTTTATAATAATTTTAGATATATAAAAATTTTATTGAACTTTCCACTGTCTTTTACCCACCTCCTAGGAGAATTTGAAAATTTACATAAAACATAATTTTTTCGCTTCTCTGAGTGGAATTTCAAAAATCTGAGAGACATGGTTAATATCAAGGAGTAAAATGTGGTTCAATAAGATAAAAATAATTTTTTTTGAATACTAATTTTTTTACTTTTATTTACCATGGTTAACAGTAAATAGGGTAATTAAGGGTAAAAAATGATATTATTATTACCCTAACACATGTCCTAATTCTATTAGATATGTGTAAATCGACCAAAAACAACCTTAGGAATAAAATATTACCCTTTAGGTCCACTTGGATTAGATTAGGACATTTATTATTATTTTAATTAAAGAAGAGTTAAAATAGTTAAAATCAAAGTTTAATAACTAAAACGTTTTTAATATAGGTTTATACATAAGATAAATTCGACTATAATTATTAATTAGAAAGATAAAAATATTTCCTAATTAATGGTATTTTATTTATAATTTTTATACATTAAATAATTTAATTTATTTATGACACAATGGTGAGGCAGTAATTACCTAAATAATGAAATATTAAAATAATTGATATTATAAATACCCAAATAAATATAATTTGAGACTTTTTATTAATTACACTAATTTTATAGGTTAATATGAAATGTTATTATTGATTTAATTAACTTTTTTTAAACTAATAATGATTTTATGATTTTTACAAAAATCAATTACCAAATAGTGTCAAAATTTACATAAAATATTTTTTAAAACAAATATTATATTATTAATTGTTATTATATTCCTAAAAATCTAAGGTTCGGAAAAATGAATTAGATAAGGTTATATATATTAATAATGAACCACTTGGGGTTTTTTTGTCTTGTTATAGTAAGTTTATTAACCATGTAGTCTAAGAAAACAAGAAGACATGGTAAAAGTTAAATTATTTAACTTAGTGTTAAATCTAAATGATAATGTTAAAATAGTAACCTAAACTTGTCTAAAACCTATTGGTTGAGATTATTTCGACCCACCCCCACTTTAGATTCTAAATAAATCAATTTGGATCTATTATAAACAGAATATTATGTTATTATAAAATAATATTTTAAGTTTTTCCAAAGGTGCCCCTCTCCTCCCTTATAAAAAGGGCACCCCTTCCCTCTTCTCTTCACACCCTTTTGAGCCTTGAATCTCGGCCAAACCATAAATATTACTCTTGTAAACCACTCTATTTACATCATAGAGGTTATGGTCTTCTCAAAAGACCAACTCTAGTGCCCTAAGAAGAAGTTTAAAGGAGGTACGTCGAGGAAGAGGTAATCTCTTCTACCGATTCTTTCAAGTTTCTTTCTTCTTCTACTTCCTCTTCTTTAGTTGTTTCATTATAAAGTAATAACATAAGTATTACTTATATATGGATATATTATTATAAATATGAAACAACCCTATTTCACCTTCTATACATCCTACGGAAAACTAAATCACCGTGCGTGCGTACGTACGAAATACCATCTCCATGCCGTGGTGTAATCAGTTTTTCCACCACCACATTACTTGGATGGGTATAATGGTGTAAAGAATAAATATATATAATTATTATAACATCATACTGATTCTATGATATTATATCATCCACTCCAATACCATTCAATAAATATGGCAATGATATCATCGCTCGTGCGTACGTACGGATTACCGTCTCCACGACGCGATGAGATTCATTTTCCATGTTAACAATTCAAGAATGATTATAAAGTATATATAATAAGTAATCATGAAATATATGACATAATAATGCTACTGTATTTTTTTATATATATAATTATGTCATCTACTTAATTCCATTCAATTCAATAAGGAAACAAAAAACAACGTTCATGCATACGTACGACCTACCGTCTCCATGAACGGTGTATTTCTTTCCATTTATTGATCTATTATATATATGTATATTCTGAATATATATTATATATAAATAATGTTTTATATTCTGTAATTAATTAATCATGATCTAAGTAATCATATTAATAATTACAAGTCAAAACACGGATGATAAATGAAACGATTTTACCCAAAACAATGCTTTAACATGGAATTGACAAATGAACAGATAATATAAAGTCATAAGTGAATCATATATGATATCGTAAATATTATTATGGTTCTATTACAAGTTAATAATATGTTTAAACCCACTATATAGGAGTCTCAGGTACATACAGAATAAATTGGACATAAGGTAAGGGATAACTATGCCAATCTCATTCTTATCCGATATTGTTATTCGTAAGTATTTACTAGGGTTATTGTTATCATCCATGACCATGTTTTATAAAAATGTTTTCATGTATTTTTAAAGTACTTTTTACCCATTTTTTAAATTTACCACATGTTATTAAAGTAATCTTACTTTTTTTACCACATGAGGAACTTTTTGACTTTTCTGACAAAAGTATGAGAAGAATGTTATTTTTAACTTTTACGGTGTGAATAGATTTTTATAATTTCATAACGCCTCATTCTCAGGAATCTTACTCTACCAGATGTTATGAATATTTTCAAAAAAATAATTTTCTTTTAAAATTACATGGAATTTTATGAAAATAAAATGATTTTGAAGAAGAAAGGATATTTTCCTCAAGAATTCATTTCAAGTGTTTTATCAAAACCATTTTCTATCTAAGATTACATTATTTAATATGTGCATGTTTCAAGTATAATGTCTCTATGATTTACATGGTTTCACTTTTCTTATGATGAAATATCCATTTGTTTTATATGGATTATGTGATGATGGGATGATGTTTATGAAACCCATTTTATTCTTTGGGTTATGATGAATGTTTTAAGATTATTTTGTGGCACAAGTAAGAATGATTTCATTATGAGATTGGTGGGACCTATATATCCCTCCAATGCATTGGGTAAAGATTTATATCTCATGAGATAGACATGGATGAAATGGTAAGTTAATCTAGTTCAGTGATACAGGACTAGAACGAGGAGTGAACTCGATTCAGAAAGGGACTTTGTCCACTAAGATGGTCTTGGCAGCAATGCCATGGCTACTATGGAAATCATATCTTGTTATTAATGGTTTTCCACAATTAAATGTTTTATTCCCATGATATTTTATCATGATTGATGTTCCCTTATGATATATGCCTTACGTACTTCCAAGATTTATGTCTTTGCTCAAGATTTTGATATTTAGATTTTGTGTTCAAGTTTTTGCATTCAAATGTTTATGGATTGTTTTATGTTCTCTATGTTTACCCTTACTAAGTATTTGAGCTCACCATTTTTATGTTTTCTTTTATCCAGGATATAAATAAAGGTTTTAGGTAAGAAAACCAAAAGGGGAAGATCTTTATGGGAGATGTTGAAGATCTTTCACTATGATTAGAAGATTACGTTCCGAGTTTCCAAAGACACTAAACTAAGACGGTCTTTAGGCATCTATTTTTGTCATGTATTAAGTATTCTGCACAAGTAATGTAATGTCCATGTACATCAAGCTTTGGGTCTCTACAGAAAGTGTATGTGGTGCGCAAGTCACCAAAATTCCTATAAATAGATGACTAGCCTCCTCATTTTTTTAATGCTCAACACTTAAGAAAAATTTGAGCTCTGAGCGCACAAGTAGTAGAGGGTGATCTGATTGCACAAGTAGTAGAGGGCGGCGTGCAAGCTGAAGTGGCACACAAGATGAGGGTTATTTATAAGGCACACAAGTAGGGTACCATGCAAGTTTTTCTGTTCAAGTTTTACCGTGAAAGTTTTGTCGTGCAAGTCTTGTCGCACAAGTTACTGGAGGCGCACAAGAAGGGAGGTGCTTTCAAGAAGTGGCATGTGTATAATACAAAGATGGTGTGCAAGTTTTGAGATGTTCTCAATGGTGGCATAGAATTATTGATTAAGAACTCAAGAAGGTGGTGTGCAAGCAGGGAGGCACGCAAGCAGGGAGTGGCACGCAAGCTGTCTGCACCAGGAGGTTCTTACTAGCTTCTGGGTAGAAAAGTGAAGAATTTTTTTGAAATATTTGATTTGTGAAAGTTCATTAAGAATCATAGAATCATTACATTACCCTATTTGTGCTAAAAGGGAGCACACACACTATTGGATTGTTTTAAAAGTTCTACACGAGTGTAATGGTATATCATACTCATTGAATTCCACATCAAAGGATTGTTTTCTAGTGGATTGTATGGTACTGGATTGTTTCCATACCATACCAAGGACGTAGCTACTCTTTTTGAGTAGTTAACCTTGTAAATCTTGTGTTCATGTGGTTGTGTGTGTTCAACAGGGAAGAAACTCTTTAGTAGGAGGCGAAATTTGTTTCAAAAAACAGGAAACATTAAAATAAAAAGATATCACTGATTCACCCCTCCCCCTCTCAGTGATATTTGGATCCTGGATGGGAACATCACAATAGAGGTAATCTTGGGGAGTCCTGTCTCAATCCCTATTAGGTCGAGTCATGATAGAGTGATATCAAAGGATGTTCCACTTTGGGACCTTGGTTTCATGAGATTGGTTTGGGTTTCATAGAGATACTGTGATGTTTTGAGTTCATCTCTTAGGCCAACGGTTCCAGTGTTGGTGTAGCAACCAACATATCCAATCAACAAGACTCTGATAACCATATTTTTTTACTTGGTAAATTAGGACATTTTTCAAAGGGAAAATTTTACATGAATCATATAATACTAGGTTCTGGGTTTTTTTCATCCTTCTTGAGTCAGTGCACCATATATACTCTTTGACCATGGTCCATCTAGATTTTATTTTAGGATACCTATATGATGAAATCTAGATAGGGTTCTACATTTTTATTTTGATGAATATCTACCCTGAGATGAGGCCTCAATGCAGGTAACTAGTTATTGGGAAGCACCTCTTGGTGCTCCTCCAGTTGAGCCACCAACCATTGAGTAATAGGTTGTGCTGGTAGTGTAGGCTGAGGATGTTCACATGATGAGTACACTACATGAGTTTCTAAGGTAGTTACCTCTAAGTTATTAGGGTTATCCAGACCCCCAGATAACATATAAATAGATTGAGGTAGTCCCGCATGTTTTTCTCCATGTGAGGACACCTCCTGATCAAATGGTGGTCCTAGCAGTGAACCTTCTGCAGGGTTTGTCTACGCGATGGTGGAGACTTTTTATGCAGACCCATGATGAGGTGACGATCACTTTGGTAGAGTTTTAGTATCTCTTCAAGGAGGAGTTCTATCTGTCCATGTTGAGATCAATGCATATCCATGAGCTTCTATAGGTTTGGAAGGGTAACATGACCATGGAAGAGTTCTCTGTGAGATTTCCAACCCGGTCAAGTTACTCCTTAGATATGGTTCAATATATATTTTTTAGAGCATAGATATTTTAGTAAGGATTACATAGGGAGATTAGGGCATCATTGGTTTTGATGTGTATTCCCACCTATGTTGGAGTGTTTGAGTGGACCTTGGTGGTGGAGATATTTCTGGCTGAGAAGAATCCAACTATTAGTGTTGGGAACATGGGAGCTGAGACCTTGGTAGTTGGTTCAGTAGTTGGTAGTTGATGGTAGGCTCAGGGATCTAGGCATACAAGATTATTTAAGAGGAAATTCCAAGATAAAGGTTCTAAAGATTAGGCCTTCCAATCTATTTTTGGTCAGCTGTAAAAGTGGTGGTGTTATTCTTGTAATGGTTGATGAAATCTAACTTGGTATTGTTCAACTTGTCGTGTTACTAAGAGGGATATGGTCGATGGACTACCTTGATAGAGGTAGAGTTTCAATCATGGAGGTCTGCAGGATGGTGGATTTAGTAGAGGATTGGGTAGAGCAATGATATTAGGTGCATGATATGAGTTTCCACCACCACCCCAGGTGTTCCATGCTGGGCTATAAGAGATGGGGGATGGGGGGTGACGATAGCTACAGGCCATAGAGGCCTTTGACCCAAAGGATCCAAGGGTGGATAGAGGTACAATATGTGTCCTTTATACTTTTTTAGTAGTGTTGAAAGACACTATTGTGAGGCACTCTTTTCTTTCCAATTATTTTTTGAGATTTATTTAGGGTGACATGGGGTGTTGGTGTAACCCTATATTGGTTTTGATCAAAATATATTTGAATGCATAAATAATAGGGATCCTTGAACTATTGAGACACATTTTTATGATGCAACTAAAAAAAATTGGGTGAGTCAATGCCTCCCAAAGTAGATAGTATCGATGTGTGGTGGATGAGTCCATCTGGCTTATGTGTTCAGGGTGGAGTTGTGTGTTAGAGGTTTGTGTTGAGGGAATTGTAAGACCCAATGTGTGTGCTTGGGTATCCCTTTTTTTGATACCCTCGTGTTTTCAACATCATCTTTTTACATTATATTATTGAATATTTTTTTTATTTGATGTGGCTTTAGACTCACAGGAATTAGGGACACTTTCCCCACTAAGACGTGTTCTTAAGATATGATGAAAAACCATGCGGGTGAGTCAATTTTTCCTATAGTAGATAGTATCGAGGTGTGGTGGATTATTTCCTTAAACTTCCATGTACGTAGTTGGGTTTTTTCAGTCTCTATATTATGTTATTGATGGTTTATACCGCTAGATCCTATGATTATAGATGGACTAGGTGCTTTCTATTTTCCACCGGTTACATATGAGGAGACATGTGCCTTCTTTGTTATAACATTTCAACCTAATTGAGTAGGACATAGAGTGTGGTTAAGCCTTGTAGTTATCCTAAGTGTGTTCTCATAGGCATCATGGGAGCCTTTTGTGGCCATTTTGTGGTCTTGGTAAATTCATTGGCAAGGTAGTCATAGTTGAGAGCTCATTTTCATTCCCTAGTGCCTAGGTTTTTTTTAGGGATTAAAATACTTAAGGTTGGGAGGATGTAGGGACTCATATTTTGACCTACAAGACTTTATAATATTTCTAAGAATATTTCTCAATATAGTTTTTGAGTTGGCGTAGGATTTTGAGGGTTGGAGATCCTCAGTGTGGTGATATTAAAAGATTAAATATATTTTACCATGTGGGAGTAGTTTCTTTCACAATGTGATTTAACTACTGAGATTATTCTCATATAGGAATTATGATACCATTATTGACTTTAGAACATTTTTCTTACACTAGGAACAAAATAAAATATGTCAGTATCAGACATTGGGTCAGAGGCAAGTTGGAAGCATGGTGTTAAATGGAGGATATTATTTTAATAAAATTAAAACAATATCCCTTACCTCTCTCCACCTTTGTGCATACAAAGTTAAGAGACCCTCCCCCTTTCCCCAATTTGGAGAGATGGATGACCCAAGGAATTAATCAATAAAAAAAACGCCTCTTAGATTTCTGATCATGATGGAGATCACTTTGGAATCGTGGTATAATGACTTAGGATCATTGATCTGACATCAAAGATGTAGAGTTTCTCCATGAAGTAGGCAGTTTTGAGTTTTAATTCCTGGTCCCTTTTGTTATGCATCGTTTTAAGTTCATAGATCCCTTACATTATTTATAAGGACCCTTGAGGGTCAATCTATGTGTTTTGGGGAGAACGGGGGTGAACTGAGATTCCAGAAAGGAATTTCATGATAAAATTACCATCTACTTGGAGTGTAGTGAAGTGGTATATGTATTGTGTTCTTCCTGTTTAGATAAGATAAGTTTTTGAGACTACACATCATGTACCATAGGGTACACACCAAGTAGTGACCCCATGTCATGTTGCCTAAGGATATGCCTAGGGAAGTCAAGTGAATGTATTTGGTCGTGTGATAGTACACGACCTGGGTTTATGGTAGTGGGGTTTTGGACACAGATATGGGCATATGGCTCATCCAGGGAGTTGTTTATCCGGGACATGCCATGTACCTGAGGGTACACACCATGTGTAAGACACTACTGGATGATCCATGTAAAGGGAAGACACGTTCAGGTCTTGGGTGAGGTGAGATACACAATGAACCATTGGTACACGTTATGTAAGATCCCATGACTATCCAATTTGTATATTCAGATGACACAGCTAGGTGTTTAGATGGGGTCACACACCGTTTAGACCACCCTTACGCACCCTACAGTCTCTTCTTGGAGGATTTTATACCTATCATATCTCCTCTTTTAGGGCTAGGATTCAATCCTATGAGAATCCTATCTTGATAATTTTTTCAAATAAAAATGGGTGGTGGTCACAATTTAGGCCTATGAGATGTGAGGTGAGGTGATTTATGGGTTTCTTAGGTTAGTGGTGTTTGGACCAGTAGTGGTTAAGTGATTTCCCTTGGTCTATCCCTATGAGGGTACATGTGGTATTACATCCTCAGTACAATATTATGATCCCCTTGATAAGATGATCTCAGATTGAGTTGTTGTATCCCTCCAAAGAGGCTAGAGTGGGATCCTCTATCGTATTATTAGAGTTGTAGTACCCTCTTAAGAAGTCAAGGCAGGATCCTCTAATGTATTTTTCTCCTAGATTGGGTTATTAGTATCATCAAGACTAACACTACATGATAAATTATCCCCTGTCTAGCATGATATCCCTATATATTTTTTTGTGTCATCGATTGTATGATCCCCTATGTACCAGACAGTTTCAGTAGGGTTGTGGAATTGTTCGGTATATGATCCCCTACTGAATAGTTCGTATCACTAGGGTTGAAAAATCATCAGATATACAATACCCTCATTAGCATATGGTTTATATAGGGTTTTTGGAATCATTAGTGATATGATCCCCTACTTCATGAGTGATACCAAATGGGGTTTGTGGAATCGTCATGACCAACAGTACACTGGCGGCAATCCTCTATCTGAGTTATACGATCTCCAATACGTCAGATTGGGTTGTGGTGTTCCCCATTAGATCTTGGGAGTTACCCCATATCTTATAGAGATATTTTATCTATCATATTGGGTTTATAGTGTCCCTTATAGGGTCCTAGTATTGATCCCCTATCCAAGGAGATGTGGTTTGTGGTTTTCTTGACTGGGTTCATAGTGTCCCTCAAAAAACCATGGTAGTGACCCCCTTTATTAGAAGTGAAACATTTTTTGGATATATTAGGGATATTAGAATACCTCATTATGGATGTTTGAGATCCCCTATTTGATTATCTTGATCTGCTAGATTCTTGCATGACTTCCTTCGTGGAGATATCGGACGATCATGTTCTCTCGGATGTGTACCCTTTGAGATGGAGGTTTTGTTCCATCAGCTTGTGATACCCAATCAAGTGGTATATCTTAGAGGTTACATTAGGGATGGAATTTTAGTACTTAATAGAGTGGTATCTATTAGATGTTCCATCATGGGTGGTAGAGTTATACTTGGCTGAGTGTATCTCTCAGATGAGTGTCATATGAGATTATAGAGCTTGTGGAGTGTATACTCCTGGATGAGTGTTAGACTTTTGAGACTCATGTAAAAACCTAATGCTGGCTATGAGTTCAGAACCTCATGAGACTTGAAGTTTTAGATGAGTATATCATGGTGTATTTCTAGGAGGCCTTATGGTGTTGTCACCTCTTGGATGACAAACTAGGTTTTATGAGCTGACTAGTCATTTTTAGCTGAGGATAGTTTTGAGATGGAGTTTTTCCCCCTTTTGGGTTTCCTTTGGATGGGTCAAGTAGAATATTGACTTTTAGTTTCTCCCTGTTTCTTTTGGGTTTTTGGGGCACCTACTGAGTATTTTTATACTCACCGTTACATGGGATTTGCTCATATGTGTTCTGTTTTGTGCAAACCATAGGACTTTCAAAGGAGTCTTAGGAGGACCCAGAGCAAGAAATGCTTAGTGAGCTTGACCATACAAGGTGTTTAACAGAGTTTCTATAAGGATATTTCTAGTCGGTTCTTTGATATATATCTCATCCAACTAAGCAGGTTGGATGCTTTTACAGTTTTCTTTTGGTGGGACTGTATTTTCCCTTTTTCTACTTCTGTTGTACTCTTTTTTGTGATAGGTATATGAATTCATTTCATTTCAGTTTATATATATCTATACACTATTTAATGGAGGTGTATGTGGGTGGGTGTATGTACAGGTATGATAGATAAGGTCTCTCATGTTTGTGATATGCCTACTCGGTGCTAGGCGCTAACCCCTAGCCTGTGGAGGCGGGATTGGGGAGTCGCAGCTCGAGCTCTATTGGATCGGGTCGTGACAATTAATGAGTGTGAAATGTGTATCTCTTCATTTATTCATCATATGGGATGTGATTGGGATATTTAATATTTTATCACAAAATTATGAATTTAAGAAAAATGGTATAATAAAATGAAGATACTTGAATAAAGAGGAGAAAGAAAAGAACCCTTACCTTGACTGTGTGACTCCAAATGCTTGAAAGGAGCTTCTTAAGAGCTTGGGATAACCTTGGGAGGACTATATAGATGGTAGTGTATATTAAATACATTCTCAAAGATTTTTTTGTGAAGATAAATTGAATATTGGGTGGATTTATATAGGAAATGAGTGGGTAATTCTTTATCATTTCTCAAACATAGGATTTGGACTCGGTATAAAAAATAACCAAAATCATAAATTTTACCTTGGTTATTTCCCACGATTTCTTACAAAGGGTATTTTTTTCATTATTTTATAATTCCAAGGTACTAAATCAATAAAATAATACTCTTGCTTATGTGGAAGTGATACATACTTTTAAAGAAATGGTTTTAAAATATTGAATTAAATTAAGGGTTTTGGAGGATTCATAAAGTCTTTATAAAATTAATAAAATAAGAAAAAAATCACATTATTTTAAAGTTAAAACATATATTTGGTTATGGATAACATTTATAGTATTTATTACATCAGTTTTGGGTCATTTTGATTTCATAATAAACATCATATATTTATATGTTATTTAATTTTTACCTGAAAATTCAACTATCTCAGAAAATTATGAAAAATTCACCATTAGATAATTTTGATATTATAATTCAAAAATAATAATATTATTTTTATCTAAATAATTTTATAAATATGTGGATTTTAATTTTCCAAATAAGAATTGATGTTTATTTAGAAATGTATGTTTTTTTACAATAACAGTTTTTGAATCCTTATAAAAATCACATTTGAATTAATAAAAATTATATGATCATTTATATTGGATAAACATTATTTAATAATAATATTGTATTAAAATATTATTTATTTCAAAAATCCATTAATTCATCAAAATAGAAGTCTTAATTTTTTTTAAATAGGTTGAAGGTCGATCCCCATTTATTGAAATGAAAACATGAAATCCTCTTTTGACAAATGGGGTGAGAGGTAACCCATTAAAATCAGCATGGAAGATGCCAATAGAACAAACCCAAAGGATGGAAAAAGTGATAAACAAAGATAAATGACAAAAAAAGTATGAAAAAGTTTCACCACCCCCTAAAATAAAATTTAATAGTGCGATTGGTTAAAGAGAAGTGTTTCCCCCTACCAATAGGTTGTATCATGTTGGGGGCACAACGAGGTAGAGCACTCCTACCACACACATAAAAATGTAGAGGGAGAAACAGAAGATAGATGCCAACACATATATATCCTTTTAAAGCCACCCACCCAACAATTCTAGTGAAGATATCATAGAAATTCAACCTGATCCAACACAACTCAAGACCAAAAACACTACACAAAATCAAAACAAGGCACCCATTTGTCCAAAAAGTACAGATGGTTGGATGATGGGTGTCAACACACCCATCCCTCTTTTGAGGCTGCCCTCCCAACAGTACAAGAAAAAAGAATCATTGAAACCTAATGCGATGAAATATAATTCCATACCCTTAGATACATCTATAATCCATCAACCAAACAAATACAAAGAAACATGAAAAGAAAAAAAAATGCACACAAAAAAAACAGGCCTCGCACGAAAAATCATCAATCCACTTTGACATTCGTCGACCAATTCCAAATGGAAAAACCAGAATCAGTCATGAATCCAACTGAAAAGTATCCTAGAAGACCACCAGTTCATGTAACACCCCAAGCTTCTATGGTACGCTTCTCTTTGAATAATGTAATAACGTGTGTTGTACGCAACATCGAGTTCTAACACACCACAACCAATCAAACTAGCCGTTATGAATAGTAATACCTACTTTTTGAAATTTTATAGATTTTATTTTTCAAAATGGAATTCATTTATGGATTCGGAATATCAAAATTATCCTAGGGTGAATTTTTGGTATTTTTCTAAAAAACATCATTTTTTGATGAATAGTGAAACTACTAAGTGGTAGTTAAAAAACTGAATTTTTCATAAAAATTAATTTTACCGCTTCTGTGATTGGAATTTAGAAAATCCTAGACACACGGTTAATATCAAGGAGTAAAATGTGTTTCATTGAGATGAAAATAATTTTTGGTGAATAGTAACTTTTTACTTTTATTTACCACAGTTAAAAGTAAATAGGGTAATTAAGGGTAAAAATGATATTAATATTACCATAACACATGTCATAATTATATTGGACAAGTGTATCTCGACCAAAAACAACCTTAGGAATAAAATATTATCATTTAGGTCCACTTGGATTAGATTAGGACATTTATTATTATTTAATTCAAAGAAGAGTTAAAAGAGTTAAAATCAAAGTTTATTTACTAAAACATTTTAATATAGGGTTATACATAAGGTATATTCGATTGTAAATATTCATTACAAATCTAAAAATCTTTCCTACATAATTATATTTTATTTATAATTTTTAGACAATATATAATTTAATTTATTTATGACACAATGATGATGTAGTAATTACCATAATAGTGAAAAATTAAAATAATTGGTATTATAAATACCCAAATAAATATAATTTGAGACTTTTTATGAATTACACTAATTTTATAGGTTCATATTACATGTTAGTATTTACCTAATTAACTTTTTTCTAAGTAATAATTCTGTTATGATTTTCACAAAAATCGATTATTGAATAGTGTCAAAATTGACATAAAAGAGTTTTTAAAACAAATATTATATTATTAATTGATATTAAATTCATAAAAATATAAGGTTCCTCCAAGAGACATATATCATGATATTTGTATCATTAATGGACCACTTGGGTGTCTCTTTTATGTATATAGTAAGTTTATTAACCATATAATATAAAAATACAATGAGACATTGTAAAAGTGAAACTAATTAACTAAGAGTTAATACTTAAAGATAAGGTTAATATAATAACCCAAACCTGTCTAAATTATATTGGTTGAGTGTTTTTAGACCCATACCCACCTTAACCTTTAAATAATACACTTTGGAGCCAATAGAAACCGAATATGAATTTATTATAAAATAATATTTCTAGCTTTTCCAAAGGTTCCCCTCACCCCTCTTATAAAAGGGCACTCCCCCTTCTCATTAATTCACACCTTCTAAGACATTTGGATCGGCCAAACTCTGCCTAAATACTCTTTCAACTTCCCTCACTACAACCTAGAGGCCTTAGTTTGATCATAAAGCCAACCTAAGGAGCCCTTTTGATCAAATCAAAAGGAAGAACCAGAAGAAGAGGTAATGTTTTCACCACCCTTTTTCAAATTCATTTCTTCTTCCACTTCTTCTTTATTTGTTATTACCATTATAAAATAATGAATCCAGTATCTCCTATATAATTTAATATTATTATAAATATGGTACAACCATATTCAGTATTCTATCCATCCTTTGAAGGACATGTCACCATACGTGCGTACGTATGTCTTACCGTCTCCATGTCGTGGTGTAATTGTTATTCAATATATTATTATTTGGATGGGTATAATAATGATTTTTAATTCATTTAAATAATAAATATAACATGATAATTATTCTTTATATATGATATACCATCCAATTATATATTATTTTAATATCAAAATAATGATATTGTCGCTCGTGCGTACGTACGGACTACCGTCTCCACGAACGCGATGAGATTCATTCTCCATCGTATCCATTCAAGTATAATTATAATTTGATGATTAATAATAGTATTTAATGACTTTATATAATTCTGGATATGAATAAGATATATCATATCCATAAAAAACACAGCTTATGTAACAAAACATATAAAATAAAAGGAGTAAGTTAACACCCGAAACGACGATAATTCTAAGATATTATTAACAAAGCAATGTTAAAAGATCATATATGATATCATATTAATGTATATGATTCTTGAATAATTTAATAATAATTATTTAACCATTATATATGAGGTTAACTTACCCTAAACCAAGTAAAAGTACAAGGTAAGGGTTTATTTCGCAATCTCTTCATTATCCGAGGTTGTTTATACGTAATAATCTACTGGGACTTCTTTATCATCCACATCCATGTTTCTTAAAAATGTATTTCAAAACATTTTTACTATTTACTAGAATATGGGTTAAATTCATTTATACCCTTATTTTACTTTTTATAAGAGTTTTATAAAGGAATCTTTCGGTCGTTTTCCAAACAAGGTTCTTTTTAACCTTTTCGACAGAATTAAGGTAAGAAAGTTTTTTTAACTTATACGGCAGGTGAAGATATTTTCCACCGTTATAAAATCGTCGAATCTTCCCTTAAAATCTTATAAGAATATTTTCAAAGAAAATGTTTTATTTTATATGAATCTTAAATTATTTCAAAATAAAAAGAGATATTTCTCTAAAAATAGTTTTGATTTCATCTATGTCAACATCCTTTGATGGATTTTAAGCTTATTTGAAGCCGATTTAATATGAAACAAAACTTCCATATTGTATTGAAGGTTTTGTGATATGTTTGACTATGGATATGTTATTTTTATACCCTTCATGGTTTATGGTGAAAGTATTTACATTTTTTATGCTAGTTTTAATACGAATGTTTATGTTATGTTGAAACCTTTTCATATGGGAATGCATTGGACTTAATATGTGACGGGTGGATCCCACTATAGCTCCTCAATGCATCAGTAGGTATCATGAGACAAACTAGTGTCTTGTCACAAGGCCTTGGAAAAATCTTATTTGTAGTCTTGGCACGAGGCCTTGGCTATGTGGTTATGATAGTCTGGCATTATGCATTCCATCAATATGAAAGTAGTTATTGATATTGCATGTGATTATTCAATTAGTAGAATATCCATGTGAATAAGTAAATGGAATTATTTCATTTTATTTTTGCCATAATATGTTGAAGTTTAAGTATAACAGGCTTTTGTTTTAGTTATACATTGCATTAACTGTTTATTCTTATTTATGAAAGTTTCCACTATATTGTTATCCTTACTGGGCATTTGAGCTCACCCCTTTTCTATGTTTTATTTTTCCCAGGATGTGAAGAAGTAAATTATGAATGACCTGCAGGGATAGTATGAGGGGATAAGAGTGTGGAATATGGAGACTATGTTGTTGTAGTTTTCATTTTTATGATGTAATGTAAAACTTTATGAATATATCTAGTGTTTCCAAGGATAGTAAACTAATCGGTCTTCCGAGACTTGATCTTTCTTGTGATCATTCCAATGTTATGTAATAATGCACCGACTCTGGGTAACTAGAGTCGGGGCGTTACAGTTGGTATCGGAGGAAGTTTAGTACAAACCTTAGAAGCTAGATTTAGATAAACTTTGATTAGAGCACATATATTTAAGATGGACTTTGAGGATTAGTATAGAAAAACTTCCTAGAATTTTGGTATTATAGAGATTTTGTGAGTTTTCCGAGAAATACATCCATGTCTAGATACGAGAAGGTAGAGGCGGCTCTGGCACAGATGTACCTAGGGGTAAAACCCGAAAACACCACTTTGAGATAGACTCGAACGAGAACTGGTGCACGACAATGGGCCTTGCTGCACTCTTGGTTATGATACTCCTGGGGGATATGCTTAGGATAACTCTCATTTTCTTTAAAAATAATTATGAATGGATTATGAGTATATACTTCCTCAAATAAAACATTTTTATGATTATGGATTATATCCATAAATAGTTCAATTTATGTTAAGTGTTTTATAAGTATGGAATTATGTATTTTGATTCATAAACTGATCTAGTTTATGCCATTGTTTAGAAATGGTTCCTAGTGGAAGAAATAGAAACCGTATAAATACACGCACTCTATGTAGGGATTTCCCTCCTACTCAATATAATTATAGTGGAGCTGGTGATGCAACTAGTACCGATCAGCTAATCACCATACTAGGACAACTCACTCAGGTTATGAAGAATAACCTTACCCGTATGGAGCACCCTGATCCGCAAGGTGGAGGATCAATGTTAGATCGATTCATGAGGCAACAACCACCAACGTTCAATGGGAGTACAAATCCCTTAGTAGCTGATCAATGGATAAATTCCCTAGAGAAAATATTTCAGGCTTTAGGGAGTAGTGAAAGGGAAAATGTTATCATGGTAGTTTACCGCCTCATTGGAGATGTTGATCAATGGTGGTCATTGATTCAAAACATGAATGAAGATGATGAAGTAACAAATATGGAATGGAGGGAGTTCAAAGATCTGTTTTTAGAAAAATACTTTCCTCGTGACCATCGAGCAGATATGGAAAGACAATTTCTGAGTCTGAGACAAAAGGAGGATGAGAATGTCTCAAAGTATGAGTCTAACTTTACAAGGTTAGCATGGTATGCTGGAGATTATATACATAACCTAATAAGTAATATTGATCGTTTCTTTGATGGGTTAAAACCATTTCTCCATCGAGCATTAGTCTCACAATCTTTCTCGTCATACGAAGACATTGTCTCATGTGCTACCAAGACATAAAAGGAATTCTCTAAGTCTTATGACTTTAAAGCAAAGCAAGAGAAGAAGAGATCTACTGATTAATCTGGGAATGGAAATCAGGGAAAGAAGGGAAAGGTTGAATATCCATCCTGTGGTAAATGTTGGAAGAAACACCCCGGTACTTTCTTAAAGGTAATGGGTGTCTGTTACAAGTGTGGTGAAAAAGGCCACCAAGCTCGTGATTGCAAAGGGAAGAAGGAAGCTACCGATGTTCAGTGCTACAATTTTAGGGAGATGAGACATTATACAAATGAATGTCCTAAGCGTCAGGGGAAATTACCTCAGAAAAGGTCAAAGGATCAAGGCCAAGCTTTTGCTATCACTACTTCTGAGGTAGAAGCTCCAAAATACATGGTGGCATGTAATTTAATGGTTTCCTCAAGTTTAGTAAATGCATTATTTGATTTTGGATCATCGCATTGTTTCATATCTTCCAAGTTTTCTAAGAAAATTAGATATTTCCAATTTGATTTAACAAGGGAGTTGTCAGTTAAAACTCCTAAGGGAAGTATTATTGCAACAAAGTTTTGTGAATCAGTCCCCATTAGAGCACATAAATGTTCTTTATCTGTTGATCTCATCGTCATACCTATGATTGAGTTTGATATAATCCTCGATATGGATTGTCATTCAGACCATGATGCAAAGATTTATTGTAAGAAGAAGGAGGTTACGATTTTTGATGATGATGATAAGGAACACCTTATCTTTAGAGCAGAATCGTCACCACCTAATTCTTATCTAGATCCACCCCCAGTAGCTTAACTAAATTCAATTATTGGGGAGGAAGAGAATGAAATGACTGTGGGTGAGGAAAGGAATGTTCAAATAGTGGATGTACCTATTGTGAAAGAATATGTAGATGTGTTTCCGAAAGATTTACCTGGACATCCTCCAGAACGAGAAGTTGAGTTTTCCATAGATTTAATTTCTGGATCAAGGCCTATATCGAAGGCCCCTTATAGAATGGCCACTATAGAATTTGTTGAACTAAAGAAACAACAAGAGGAATTGAGTAATAAAGGATTTATTTTCCCTAGTGTTTCTCCATGGGGATCCCCTATTCTTTTTGATAAAAAGAAAGATGGATCTATGAGGTTATATATCGACTATAGGGAGATCAATGCTATAACAATAAATAACAAGTATCCCCTACCTCGTATTGATGATTTATTTGACCAACTGCATGGAGATCAATACTTTTAAAATATTTACCTTTGATCTGAATACCATCAGTTGTGTGTGAAGAAGGAAGACATTCCAAAGACATCATTTCGAACCAGGTATGGGCATTACGAGTTTATAGTAATGCCTTTTGGATTGACTAATACACCCTCTGTATTCATGGATCTGATGAATAGAGTTTTTGAGGAATATCTCGATAAATTTGTGGTGGTATTTATTGATGATATCTTGGTATAATACAAAAGCTATGAAGATCATGAAAATCACTTGCGCACTATCCTGAAGACTCTGAGAATACATGAATTATATGGGAAGTTTATCAAGTGTGAATTCTGGCTTTAAGAGATTTCTTTTCTTGGCCATATTGTCTCTAAAGATGGAATCTCTGTTGATCCTTCTAAGACCAAGGCAATCCAAGAATGGCCAGCACCGACGAGTATAATTGAGGTACACAGTTTTATTGGTTTGGCAGGTTATTATCAACGTTTCATCCAGAATTTTGCCCAGTTAGCTAACCCATTAACAAAGCTCACACGTAAAGGGGTTAAATTTGTTTGGACAAAAGAGTGTGAAGAATGTTTCAAAGAACTGAAAAGAAGATTAGTCGATGCTCCTATATTGACTCTACCATCGGGGAATGATGGGTTCGTTATTTATAGTGATGAATCGAAGAAAGGACTTGGTTTTGTCCTTATGCATAATGATTGGGTTATTGCCTATGCATCACGACAGCTGAAAATTCATGAACAAAACTATCATACTCATGATCTCAAGTTAGCAGCTGTGATCTTTGCTTTGAATATATGGAGGCACTACCTCTATGGTGAAAATGTGAGATTTATACTGATCATTGGAGTTTGAAGTATATTTTCTCACAAAAAGAACTCAACATGAGGCAAATGAGATGGCTTGAATTACTCAAGGATTATGATTATATGATACACTACCACCCAGGGAAAGAAAACAATGTGGCAGATGCTTTGAGCAGAAAAGATCATGGAGTTTTGAACAATATGAGAATTGAAAGAGATCCAATTTTCATGGATCTAGTGAAGATGGACATGGTAATAACCATGGAAGGTGAAACATCAATTCTTTTTCAAATGGTTGCCAAACCATCTTTACTAGAAAGGATTAAGAGTTCTCAGACCGATGATGAATAATTTTAAAAGAAGATTAAAGCTATGAATGATGGGAGATTGAGAGACTTTGTGGATGAAGATGGAATTTTGAAATTTGGGAAGAGACTTTGTGTTCCCGATATACCTGATCTAAAAAGGGAATTGTTGGATGATGCTCACAGTTCCAATTTCTCTATACACCCTGGGAGTACCAAAATGTATAAAGATTTGAAGGAACATTTTTGGTGGGACAACATGAAGAGGGAGATTGCCGATTTTGTGTCAAGATGTATGGTTTGTCAACAAGCGAAAGCTGGAAGGCAACATCCTGGTGGAGTATTGCAACCTCTTCCCATACCTGAGTGTAAATTGGATAATATCACGATGGACTTTTTCATGGGACTACCAAAGACTCCAAGAAGGAACGATTCAATATGGGTTATTATTGATCATCTTACTAAGTCAGAACATTTTCTTGCTATAAGAGAAGACCTACCACTAGAACGTCTAGAAAGACTATATATTAATGAAGTTGTGAGACTTCATGGAGTACCCCTATCGATTGTTTCTTATCGTGATCCTCGTTTTACTTCAATATTCTGGAAAAGTCTTCAGAAAGCCATGGATACTGAACTTCATTTGAGAACTGCCTACCACCCTCAAACAGATGGACAATCAGAATAAATTATTCAAACCTTAGAAGACATGTTGAGATCCTTCTCACTTGACTTTCAGGGTATGTGGGATCAATATTTACCTCTGGTAGAATTTACCTATAACAATATCTTCCATTCGATTATTCAGATGGCACCATATTAAGCGTTATACGGAAAGAGATGTCGCACACCAACCTATTGGGATGAAATTGGTGAAAGAAAACTTGTAGGTCCAGAACTGGTTGAGGAAATGATGTAAAAGGTGAAGGTAATCCAAAATCACATCAAAGCAGCTCAAAGTAGGCAGAAGAGCTATGCTGATAATCGAAGGAAGGATTTGGAATTTCAAGTCGGTGATCATGTTTTCCTGAAGGTATCTCCATGGAAGGGAGTCATAAGTTTTGGTAAGAAAGGTAAATTGAGTCCCATGTACATCATACCTTTCGAAATTCTAGAACGAATTGGGGTTGTAGCTTACCGATTGGCAATGCCGCCAAGTCTCTCCAAAGTTCACGATGTGTTCCACGTATCTCTGTTGAGGAAATACATGTCTGACCCAACATATGTACTCACCTATGAGGAATTAGAACTGGAACTCGATCTATCTTATTGTGAAGATCCTATCAAGATTCTTGATACGAGAGAACAAGTACTGAGAAACCGGATGACTCGTCTGGTAAAAGTCTTGTGGAGAAACCATAAGATGGAAGACGAAACGTGGGAACCCGAGGAACTTATGATGAAGAACCACCTGAGTCTTTTTATGCAGTATTATTCTATAAATTTTGAGGACGAAATTATTTGAAATAGGGGAGAATGTAACACCCCAAGCTTCTACGGTACGCTTCTCTTTAAATAATACAATAGCGTGTGTTGTACGCAACATCGAGTTCTAACACACCACAACCAATCAAATTAGCTGTTATGAATAGTAATACCTACTTTTTGAAATTTTATAAATTTTATTTTTCAAAATGGACTTCATTTTTGGATTCGGAATATCGAAATTATCCTAGGGTGAATTTTTGGTATTTTTCTGAAAAACTTCATTTTTTGATGAATAGTGAAACTACTAAGTGGTAGTTAAAAAAACTGAATTTTTCATAAAACTTAATTTTACCACTTCTGTGATTAGAATTTCGGAAATATGAAATACATGGTTAATAACAAGGATTAAAATGTGGTTCATTGAGATGGAAATAATTTTTTGTTGAATAGTAACTTTTTACTTTTATTTACCACGGTTAAAAGTAAATAGGGTAATTAAGGGTAAAAATGATATTAATATTACCCTAACACATGTACTAATTCTATTGGAAAAGTGTATCTCGACCAAAAACAACCTTAGGAATAAAATATTATCATTTAGGTCCACTTGGATTAGATTAGGACATTTATTATTATTTAATTCAAAGAAGAGTTAAAAGAGTTAAAATCAAAGTTTATTTACTAAAACATTTTAATATAGGGTTATACATAAGTTAAATTCGATTGTAAATATTAATTAGAAAGATAAAAATCTTTCCTAAATAATTATATTTTATTTATAATTTTTAGACAAAAATAATTTAATTTATTAATGACACAATGATGATGCAGTAATTACCATAATAGTGAAAAATTAAAATAATTGATATTATAAATACCCAAATAAATATAATTTGAGACTTTTTATGAATTAAACTAATTTTATACGTTAATATGACATGTTAGGATTGACTTAATTAACTTTTTTAAAAGTAATCATTCTGTTATGATATTCACAAAAATCAATTATTGAATAGTGTCAAAATTCACATAAAAGAGTTTTTAAAACAAATATTATATTATTAATTGATATTAAATTCATAAAAATATAATGTTCAGCCAAGAGACTTATATCATGATAGTTGTATCATTAATGGATCACTTGGTGGTTTCTTGGATGTATATAGTTTGTTTATGAACCATATAATATAAAAATACAAAGAGACATTGTAAAAGTGAAACTAATTAACTAAGAGTTAATACTTAAAGATAAGGTTAATATAATAACCCAAAACAGTATAAATTATATTGGTTGAGTGGTTTTCAACCCATACCCAACTTAACCTTTAAATAATCCACTTTGGAGCCATTAGAAACCGAATACGGATTTATTATAAAATAATATTTCTAGCTTTTCCAAAGGTGCCCCTCACCCCTCTTATAAAAGGGAACTCCCCCTTCTCATTAATTCAAACCTTCAAACCCATTTTGCTCAGACAAACTCTGCCCAAAAACTCTCTCAACTTCCCTCACTACAACCTAGAGTCCTTAGTTTGATCAGAAAGCCAACCTAGGGAGCCATTTTGATCAAATCAAAAGGAAGAACCCGAAGAAGAGGTAATGTTTTTACCACCCTTTTTCAAATTCATTTCTTCTTCCACTTCTTATTTCTTTGTTATTCCCATTATAAAATAATTAATCTAGTATCTCCTATATACTGTAATATTATTATAAATATGGTACAACTATATTCAATATTCTATCCATCCTTTGAATGACATGTCACCATACGTGCGTACGTACGGCTTACCGTCTCCACGTCGTGGTGTAATTGTTATTCAATATATTATTATTTATATGGGTATAATAATGATTTTTAATTCATTTAAATAATAAATATAACATGATAATGATTCTGTATATATGATATACCATCCAATTATATATTATTTTAATATAAAAAAAATGATATTGTCGCTCGTGCGTACGTACGGACTACCGTCTCCACGAACGCGATGAGATTAATTCTCCATCATATCCATTCAAGTATAATTATCATTTGATGATTAATAATAGTATTTAAGGACTTGATATAATTCTGGATATGAATAAGATACAACCTATCCATAACAAACACAGCTTATGTAACAAAACATATAAAAGAAAACGAGTAAGTTAACACCCGAAACGACAATAATTCTAAGATATTATTAACAAAGCAATGTTAAAAGATCATATATGATATCATATTAATGTATACGATTCTTGAATAATTTAATAACAATTATTTCAGCATTATATAGGAGGTTAACCTACCCTCAACCAAGGAAAAGTATAAGTTAAGGGTTTATTTCCCAATCTCTTCATTATCCGAGGTTGTTTATACGTAATAATATACTGGGACTTCTTTATCATCCACATGCATGTTTCTTAAAAATTTATTTCAAAACATTTTTAATATTTACTAGAATATGGGTTAAATTCATTTATACCCTTATTTTAATTTTTATAAGAGGTTTATAAAGGAATCTTTCCGTCGTTTTCCAAACAAGGTGCTTTTTAACCTTTTCGACAGAATTAAGGTAAGAATGTTTTTTTAACTTATACGACAGGTGCGGCTATTTTCCGCCGTTATAAAATCGTCGAAGCTTCCCTTACAAGATTATAAGAATATTTTCAAAGAATATTTTTTATTTTATATGACTCTTAAATGATTTCAAAATAAAAAGAGATATTTCTCTAAAAATAGTTTTGATTTCATCTATGTCAACATCCTTTGATAGATTTTAAGCTTATTTGAAGCTGATTTAATATGAAAAAAACTTCCATATTGTATTGAAGGTTTTTTGATATGTTTGACTATGGATATGTTATTTTTATACCCTTCATGGTTTATGGTGAAAGTATTGACATTTTGTATGCTATTTTTAATACGAATGTTTATGTTATGTTTAAACCTTTTCATATGGGAATGCATTGGACTTAATATGTGACGGGTGGAGCCCTCAATAGCTCCTCGATGCATCGGTAGGTATCATGAGACAAACTAGTGTCTTGGCACAAGGCCTTGGAAAAATATTATTTGTATTCTTGGCATGAGGCCTTGGCTATGTGGTTATGATAGTCTGGCATTATACATTCCATCATTATAAAAGTGGTTATTGATATTGCATGTGATTATTCTATTAGTAGAATATCCATGTGAATAAGTAAATGAAATTATTTCATTTTATTTTTTCCATACTATGTTGAAGTTAAAGTTTAAAAGGCTTTTGTTTTAGTTATACATTTCCTTAAATTTTTATTCTTATTTATGAATGTTTCTGCTATATTGTTATCCTTACTGGGCATTTGAGCTCACCCCTTTTCTGTGTATTATTTTTCCCAGGATGTGAAGAAGTAAATTATGAATGACCTGTAGGGATAGTATGAGGGGATAAGAGTGTGGAATATGAAGACTATGTTGTTGTAGTTTTCATTTTTATGATGTAATGTAAAATTTTATGAATATATCTAGTGTTTCTAAGGCTACTAAACTAATTGGTCTTTCGAGACTTGATCTTTCTTGTGATCATGCCAATGTTATGTAATAATGCACAGACTCTGGATAACTGGGGTCAAGGTGTTACAATGCATCTGGAAAGAAACAAAATGATCCAGTCACCACTGTAAGAAGGATCCAATCCACAACCAGGAAACCATCTGTGTCGCTCAAGGAAGTCGCCCGAAGAGAAATATTCAATGATTGACCACCACTTGAAACAAATCATCGTCATTCCCCACAATCGAGGTTCGATCAGTAAAAATATGTATATACTGTGAAGAACTAGGAAAGAGGAATTCCGGTGAAGCCACAAGAGAAGTCCAATCTGTCAGACCACCAGAAAGGTCAGAGGAAAAAACCCCATCCTGCAACCATCGAACCCCATCATAGGACTCGGATCTGGGTAGATCTGGGAGAATATAGGCACAAAACCCCCAAACCATCGATAGTAACAACAAGATGCAATGAATTGTCCATGAAAAACCAAACCGAAGAAGTTTGTAGATAGAGATGGCATGGAAATTGAAGTAGGACAAAGAAGAATAATGTGAGAGGCTTGAAGACATCAAATTTGAAGAACCCTAAGAAAAGTAAATATAAAAATTATTCTATTGAAAATACAATATAAATTTTTATATTACTATGTTCTAGATTCATATCCATTTAATAAACAAGCAAACTCTCTAAGATAAAGGTGCATGATGGTGAGACTTTTATGGGGTGTTTCAGCATACATGGTTTGGGTCATAATTCTGATGAGCTTGAACTTCTCCTATAAATGGTTTATCACATGATTAAGTTTCTGGACCTCATATTTAGATTGTTCAAGGTAAAATATCAATGAATTTATCTCCCTCATAAACTCTGATAATGAGCTTCATAGGTTATAATCATACTGGTTGAGGCCATCTATAATGACCCAAAGTTTTCAATGGAATACCTTCTTATAGTTATGTCATATAATAACATGGAGTCACAGCACAATGAACTACTAAGTACTATGTGACCATTAAACATAAGTTTTTCACTTGTGTATTTCTAATTCCAAAAAAGAGTCATCTACAATAGCGATCAATAAGTTATTTAGAGTTTGATAAGATAAAAATAATTTTTTTATGAATAGTAACATACCCTTATGAATAGTATCATACCTTTATGAATAGTAATGAATAGAAAATCATCCAAAAAAATAGAAACTTCACCCATGAATGCACAAATACAAATTTGACTTCTTAAAAGTGAAAAACGATATTATTATAAGAATTGGTATTTTTGTATGTCAAAAATACTTTATTTAAAATTTTATGTTTAATTTAATAATTTAAAATGGAAATGTATTTTCATAAAATTTAATCATAAATTTTTACATTATTTTATTATCATTATAAGGTAATTTTATGGGACCTTGGATAATTTTTCAAGGTGTTATAAAATGAGTTATAGTTTTAATTTTGACTTTGATGAATAAATTATGATTTTATTTAAAAATTAAATTAAAAATGTTTATAAAATTAATTCCAAAAAATGGAGTTCATTTCTTAATCTTACATGTTGAAAAATTGTTAGGGTGATTTTTTGGGATTTTTCTAAAATACATGATTTCTTTTGTAAATAGTAAAAATACAATTTTGAGTTTTCAGTATATTTGATGACATCATAATGATGTAATAATTAATAAAAAATACTGTTTGACATGTGTATAGTACAATAATATATTAGGTTTCCCAAGTGGATAATAACATGGGCCAATACCATTAGAAAGCCCATGGTTTTACAAAAACCACTCATGAGGTGTCTTTTTAAATTAATAAAAAATTCTCTCTCTTTTACTATAAATATGCACTCATCCTTTCTTTTTCATTCAATCCAAATCCATCCTCCTTGAATCTAGGGTGTTTTTACCTCCCTAGTATCTCTACCAAGTTTTCCTCAAGCCCCCAAGGTCCCAACCTTCATGTTTTAGGAGCTCCTCCACAAGGTAAGGGAACCTTTCACCCTCTTCTTTTTGTCAACACTTATTTTATGTTAACTCTTTAGATTTCCATTCTAAAATGTTGGGGTTTTATATTTTGTATCACTATTAATATTATTTTGTTTTAAATATTATGAGATACCCTCTTCTCTATTATTAATTAATTTTATGAAATTTTAAGTTACATCGTTAGGCTGCCGAATTTTCATAAGGGGTCTCTAAACTTTTCTTTCATTTTCAATTTCATCTCTTTTATTTTTCTTTCCTCATCTCCTTTTATAAAAATGTTGTGATTAATATATTAACTTACATGTACTGTATTTTTTCATGATAAAGGAATAATTATTCATCATCTTTCCTTTTTTTATACTAAAATGAAAATATCTTTCGAGATGTGCTAATTTACCATATTCATGAATGGGTTTTCAATTTCTGTTATTGTCTCCAGTTATAGTCCTAAAACCATTTTCATGGTTGAACCAGACCATAATATTTTTATTATGTGTCTTATATGGTTCTCTAATCCTTTTGTACACAAGGCTTTGATTTATAAAAAAACAAATTCCTGGAGGTCAGAAACCACCAATTAACCCAAACGATTATCATTAAATAGTTTATATAATGATTCATCTTCATGAAAAGTAACCAAATGTAATTTATAATAATTTAACCTCATGGATTTTCCTTAATAACATATAAATCCAATTCTAGAAAACTATCCCCATTTTATGTGATTCTCCGAACATGTATACAAGTGAACCGACCATATAAACCAAGGAAATAAATGGACCCAAACAATGAAAATGAACCTTATAACCAATCAAAAAGGTATTTAATAAACTTAAAAAGGTTATAATATATATTTTAAATATATAATAGGTTCTTTAATTATTAATTAATTAACCTAATTTTATTATTTCGGTCATTTATATCAAGTGGAGAACACCATCAGACTTAAGGTAAGAGATTCTACCCGAACCACCTTTATTCCTTCAGGTTGCTCTACCTTTCTTGTTACCCAAAATAAGTTGTCTTTTATTTTTATGAAAAAATTATAAATTATGTTTATATGCTCCAAAATCAATGTTCTATATCCATCCCTCATTCTCTTTTGGGTATATAAATGTTTTTAAGTGATTCCCTCCTTAATTCTTCCTGATAAGCAAACATATTTTAAAGGAACATCCCAAATTATTACTCGATTTCAAGTGAACTCTATCCTATGTTTTAAGACACAATTTTCTTTATAAAATCAGTCCTTTTATTATGAAAACCTTCTTTTTTCAATTCTGATTTTATATAAAATATTTTTCTCTCTTCTATTTTAAAATATCTATAGTATTTTCCTTAAAACCGCACAAAATTTTTTTAATGCTAATGTTTCTAAAAAACATTTATTATATGTTGTCACTTATGTTTGAAATAACTTACCATGTTATATGCCTATTTTATTTTATGAACATCCATGTATGTTCTAATCCCTTTCTCTCATGGACACTTTCATGATACGCCCATTGGTTATGTTTTATGTCATGATTGTGGTACTAAGTTCTTTCCATGGGTACCCTTATGTTTATGAATGGTTGATTATGTATGATTATTTATTTGGAAAGCATATTCATGAAAATTTTGATATGGGTGCACCTAGATAGTGCTCCAATGCATTGGGTAAAGTTAAGTCTCATGAGATGAGATGTGAAACGGGATTGGCGGTTAGCCTTGACCTGTACTACTATGGGAAACGAGATTGAAGGTTAGCCTTAACTCATACTAAAGACATGTTTTATGTTTCTTACACATTTATATGATTCCATATTTATATGATCTCGTGTTCATGTGTTATAATTCCATATGTTACATGCTTTTTATATCAATATTTCATGACTCCTAACTCATGTGCCTAAGCTTTATTCTTAGGTTCATTCCCTTACTAGGCTTTTTAGCTCATCCATTTGTTCATATGTTTCCCCAGGATATCCAATGTATATGTTTGAGCACAATGAAAGTTATGATCTCATTATGGAGACTAAATAATGAAGTTATTTTATCCCATTTTTATGTTTTATGTATGTAGTTTTCAAATACACTAGACTTCATGATCCTTGTCTTGTACTATGATGTATAATTATGGTTAAAATCATGTAACGTTATATGTAAAAGGATAGGGTCTCTATAGTTGGTATTAGATGATGGTATATTTGTTTTTGGAGATTAGGAATATAGTACTTTAGTTGTAACCTTAAGGATGATACAAAGTATAAGAAAAAATCCTTAAATTTTGGTAAGTATAGAGTGATTGATTTGTCAAGAAAATATGTCCTTGTCTGGATACAAATAAGTAGAGGCAGATCTGGCACAGATGTACCTAGGAGTGAAAACTCCAACAAAGAGTTTCAAGCTTGACTCGGGGTATCCTGGTACACAAAAATTGGACTTTTTGCACTCCTGGTATTGAAACTCCTAGGGGATATGCCTTGGTAATTCATGAGCTTGGTACAAACTATTATTAAGAAAAAAATCATAAGAATATAATATAATAAATAGATTAAAGATAACCTAGATTAAAACATAGGGAATCACAAGTTTGGATATACTTATCCTTTAAAAGATTATCCTCTTATGTTCAAAAGTTTGCTTTTTATGTTCAATAACTAAGTATTCAAGCCTTATAATTGTACATTTTTTTTAGTTAATGGTCAGAAATAGAAGAACATGTTCTAACAATCAATGTGAAAGGGAATGTGAAGAATGTTCAAATGATATGCCTGATATGATAGGAATGGGTGATCAAACATCATGACAGTACTTGCTCAGCTGGTCAAGTTATGAATAATAACTTGAATAATGTAGAACGCCCTCCTCCTCCATGAATGAGAGAAAGTTTTTGTAGAATAATTCATGTGGAAAAGACCTCCCATGTTTAGCGGATCTTCTGATCCCCTCCTCATGGAAGAGTGGATTAACTCCATTGAAAAGATATTCTCTGTCCTCTAGTGCTTGGAAGAAGATAAAGTTGTACTGGTAGTCTATAGTTTTGATGGGGAAGCTAATCAGCGGTGGAAACTAATCAAGAATACATATTCCCAAGAAGAAATTGATTCCATGAATTGGGAGGAATTCAAAAGGATGTTTTTAAATAAATATTTTCCTTAAATCCTCTGTCTCAAGATGGAAAGAGAGTTCCTCAGACTCAACAAGAAGGAAGATGATTACATCGGGGTGTATGAAAAAACTTTACAAGGCTTGAAAGGTGTGCCTATGGCTTTGTCATGAACACTAAAATCAAGGTTGATCGCTTCTTTAGTGGACTAAATCCAGGTCTACGAAAAGAATTGTAGATTCAAGACTTTGACATTTATGAGGAGATTGTCTGTTGTGCCCTCAAGGTCGAAATGGAGAATGGAGACTCTCAGTGGTCTCACGAGCCTGATGATAAGAAGAAAAAAATGGAGAAAAACATGGGTGGTTCAACAAAAAAATATCATGATGGAAAGAAGCCTGAATATCCCACTTGTAAAATTTGTGGGAAGAAGCATCCTGGGAACTATTTAAAGGAAACCAAGAATTACTTCAAATGTGGAAAGTTTGGTCATTTTTCTAAAAACAAATGAAGGGATATGAAAAATCCCGCTAACGTGGAAGAAGGAAGGAAGGTTTAGATCAACCCTCAGCCATTGTCATAGTGTTACAACTTCAAAGAGCATGGGAATTATGCAAACAATTACCCTAAGCCAATGGATGTCGAAGGAAATCAACAACATCCTCCAAGGAAAAAAGGAAGGGATTATGCTATCACTACTACTGAGGTGGAGCCGGACAACAATGTGGTGATAGGTACAATTTGAAGGATAGTGAACTTAATAGTTGATTCTAGTTCTACACATTAAATGATAGTGAATGTACTATTTTATTAAAGGATAGTGAATGTACTATTTGATTTTTTTTCTACACATTCTTTCATATCTTTCAAGTTTTGTAAAAATATTCAACCGTCACCTCAAAATTTGGAGGAAAAGTTATCCATGAGAACAACAAATGGGGAAATTATTGTGTCCAGGTTTTATAACTCTTCCCTGGTTAACGTTTGTGGACTGAACCTCCCAAAAAATCTTGTCATACTTCCTTTAGTGTAGCTCGACACTATCTTGGGCATGGATTGGATATCTTTATAAAAAGAGAAAATCAACTATTGGGAAAGGGAGATCACTCTTCACATCCCAAAGCATTATCTGATTCTTTACAAGTGTAAGGAGGAAGATGAATCTTCTTTATAATCATCATCTCAAGTGTGGATATTATTGCCTTATGATCAATCATATCTAGCTCAAATGATTGAGGAAAAGGATAGAATCATCCTTGAAGACATTCCCATCATGAGGGATTACATTGATGTATTCCTTGAAGAGTTTCTTGGTATTCCTCCTAATAGAGATATTGAGATCCCAATTGAACATATCCCTAGATATATACTTATCTCAAAGACACCTTATATAATTTCCACCATAGAGCTAGAAGAGTTGAAGAAGTAGTTACAGGAAAATCTAGAGAAGGGTTTTTTACGCTCGAGTGCTTCACTGTGGGGTGCGCCAGTCCTATTCATCAAGAAGAAGGATGGAACAATGCGTCTCTGCATTGATTATAGTGAGTTCAATAAAATCAAAATAAAGAACAAGTATCTCCTTCCATGAATAAATGACTTATTTGATCAACTTTGTGGGGCCTATTATTTCTCTAAGGTGGACCTTTGGTCGGGATATCGCCAATTAAAGGTAAGGAAGAAAGATATTCCCAAGACTGCATTTCTAATGAGGTATGGACACTATGAGTTCATAGTGATTCCCTTCATAATCACTAATTCTCTATAAATTTTCATTGATTTAATGAATAGAGTCTTTATATATGAAAACGACAATTTTGTGGTAGTCTTTATTGATGATATTCTGATATAATCCAAGAGCAAGGAGGAACATGAAGAGCATTTGAATACTGTGTTAAAGACTTTGTGAAGGTATAATTTGTATTAAAAGTATAGTAAATGTGAGTTCTGGATGGAGGAAGTATCATTCATTGGGAATTTTATCACCAGCAAAGGGATATATGTGGACCCTTCCAAGACAAAGGCAATTGAAGAGTGGCCCAGGCAAACTTCTGTAACAGAGATCTGTGGCTTTCTGGGTCTAGCTGAGTATTATCGATGATTTTTGAAGAGCTTTTCATGATTTTCAGACCCAATGAACAAGCTGACATGGATGGGAGTAAAGTTTGTCTGGACTCAGGAATGTGAAGACTGATTCAAGGAGTTGAAAAAAAGGCTAATCAATGCACCCGTACTCACACTCCTAGAAAGTGGAGAACTTTTTGTGGTGTGGAGTGATGCTTCTAAGAATGGCTTAGGCTTTGTGCTGATGCATAATGATAAAGTGATACCCTACACCTCAAGGAAGTTTAAAATCCATGAGCAAAAATATCTTATGCGTGATCTGGAGTTGGCGGCAATGGTCTTTGCATTGAAAATCTGGAGGAATTACCTCTATGGGGAGAAGTGTGAGATATATACTAACCACAAGAGTCTCAAATATATATTCACACAAAAAGATCTTAATATGTACCAATGAATATGGATAGATCTCATCAAGGATTATGACTGCTCAATCCACTACCATCATGGTAATGAAAATAAGGTGGCAGATGCTCTAAGTAGAAAGGATCATGCATCTTTATCAATGATGAGAATTGAAAAGGATATGATCTTATTAGATTTTTAGAGGATGGTCATGGGAATCGTTATGGTAGAAACATTATCAATCCTTTCTCAAATGATTTTTCGACCATCCCTCATGGATAAAATAAAGGATGATCAAAGAAAGGATGTGGAACTTCTGAAAAGGGTGGAAGCTATCAAAAGTGGTAAATCCTATGAGTTCATGATTGATGAGGAAGGAGTTGTAAGATTTGGTCATGATTATGTGTATCATCTAATCCAGAGAAAAAGAAGGATCTTATGAATGACGCACATAGATCAACCTTCTCTATCAACCTAGAGAGCACAAAGATGTATCGAGATCTCCAAGAGAATTTATGGTGGGACAATATAAAAAAGGGAGATTGCTGAATATATATCAAAGTTCCTAGTATATCAACAAGTTAATGATGAAAGACATAAGTCTAAGGGGATGATTCAACCACTACCCATACCAACATAGAAGTGGGAGAACATCACCATGGACTTTTTCACTACACTTCCAAGGACATCCAGAGGAAACAATGCTATATGGGTTGTTGTGGATCATCTTACGAAGATAGCTCACTTTATCATGATTAGAGATGACTTATCATTAGAAAAACTTTCATAGATATATATCAAGGTAGTGGTAAGGCTTTATGGAGTACCACAATCTATTGTATCTGATCGTGATCTGAGATTCACCTTGAAGTTCTGGAAAAGTCATCATCATGATATAAGCACTAAAATGAACTTCAGTACGACCTATCATCCTCAAACTAATGGACAAACTAAGTGAACTATTCAGAAACTAGAAGATATGTTGAGAGAAAGTTCTATGGACTTCAAAGGAGGATGGGGCCAACATCTTTCATTGGTTTAATTCTCCTATAACAACTGTTTCTACTCAAACGTCCGAATGGCACCATATGAAGCCCTTTATTGGAAAAGGTGCAGAACACCAGTGTGTTGGGATGAAGTTGGTGAGCGTAAGCTTCTAGGACTTGAAATTATTGATGAAATGGTGGAGAAGGTAAAAACCATTCAGCATCACATCAAGGCAGCCCAAATTCGACAAAAGAGTTATGCAGGAAATCGTCAACAAGACCTTGAGTTAAAAGTTAGAGATATGGTATTTCTATGCATATCTATGTGGAATATGGTCATAAAGTTTGGGAAGAAAGGGAAGTTAAGTCTCAAGTACATTGGCCCCTTCAAGATCCTTGATCGAGTAGGAGCTATGGCCTATAGACTAGCACTTCCACCTACCCTGTCCAATATACATGATGTCTTTCATGTATCCCTTTTAAGGAAGTACATACTAGACTCTTCACATGTAATCTCCTCAGAGGTGGTACAGTTGGAGGATGATCATTTTTACGAGGAGAAGCTAGTGAAGATCTTGGATCATAGAGATAAATTTCTACATAACAAGACTACTCACCTGGTCAAGGTACTATGGCAGAACCATAAGTATGAAGAGGAAACATGGGAACTGGAGGAAGCAATGAAGGAAAAGTACCCGCACCTGTTTTGGGCCTAGAATGTAATCTAATATTTCAAGGGTGAAATTTATTTAAGGGGAAGAATGTAATTACACAAAGTTTTCAATGGAATCCCTTCTTATAATTATGTCATATAATAACATGGAGTCACAACACAATGAACTACTAAGTACTATGTGACCTTTAAACATAAGTTTTTCACTTGTGTGTTTTTAATTTCAAAAAACGACCATCTACAATTATGATCAGTAAGTTATTTGGAGTTTGATAAGACAAAAATAATTTTTGATGAATAGTAACATACCCTTATGAATAGTATCATACAATTATGAATAGTAATGAATAGTATTGAATAGAAAATCGGCCAAAAAATAGAAACTTCACCCATAAATGTACAAATACAATTTTAACATCTTAAAAGTGAAAAAATGATCATAGTATAAGATTTGGTATTTTTGTTTGTCAAAAATATTTTATTTACAATTTTATGTTTAATTTAATAATTTAAAAGGGAAATATATATTCATAAAATTTAATTATAAAGTTTTATTTTATTTTCGTATGGTTATAAGATAATTTTATGGGACCTTGAATAATTTTTCAAGTTTTAATGTTGATTTTGTTGAATAAATTATGATTTTATTTAAAAATTAAATTAAAATTATTTATAAAATTATTTTTAAAAATTTGAGTTCATTTTTAAATTCTATATGTTGAAAAATTGTTAGTGTGAATTTTTTGGATTTTTCTAAAATACAAGAATTTTTCATGAATAGTAAAAATACAGTTTTGAGTTTTCGGTATATTTGATGACATCATAATGATGTAATAATTAATAACAATTTCTGTTCGACTTTTGTATAGTAAAATAAGATATTAGTTGTCCCAAGTGGCTAATACCATGGGAAAATACCATGGGAAAGCCAATGGTTTTACAAAAACCACTAATGAGGTGTCTTTTTAAATTAATAAAAAATTATCTCTTTTACTATAAATAACCATTCATCCTTTCATTTTTTTCATTAAAAATCTATAATCCTTGAAACTTCAGTGTTTTTACCTCCCTATTATCCCTCCCAAGGTGTCCTAAAGCCCCCAAGGTCCCAACCTTCATGTTATAGGAGCTACTCCACAAGGTAAGGGAACATTTTACCCTCCTCTTTTTGTCAACACTTATTTTATGTTATCACTTTAGATTTCCATTCTCATATGTTGGGGTTTTATATTTTTTATCACTCTTACTTTAATTTTGTTTTCCATATGATTATATACCCTCTTCTCTCTCATGAATTCATTTTAGGAAATTTTAAGTGACGTCGTTAGGCTACCGAATTTTCATAAGGGATCTCTAAACTTTTCTTTCATTTTCAAGTTCATCTCTTTTCTTTTTCTTTCCTCATCTGCTTTTATCAAACTGTTTTGATTACTCTAGTACCTTAAATGTACTACATTTTTTCATTATAAATTAATAATTCTTCATCATATATCCTTTCATTTTTTTATATTTACTAAAATGAAAATACCATCCAAGATGTGCTAATTTACCACATTCATGGATGATAGGTTTTCAATTTCTATTATTGTCCCCAATTCTATTCATGAAACCATTTTCATGGTTGAACCAGACCAAAATATATGTATTATGTGTCACATATGGTTTTGTAATCCTTTTTTACTCAAGGTTTTGATTTATAAAACAAAACATGTTCCTCATGGTCAAAAACCGCCAATTAACCCAAATGATTATCATTAAATAATTTATATAATGATTCATCTTCATTATAAGTAACAAAATGGAATTTAAAATCATGTAACCTCCTAGATTTTCACTAATAACATATAACCCCAATTCTGGACAACCATCCTCATTTTACATGATTCTCTAAACATGTATACAAGTGAACCGACCATATAAACCAAGAAAGTAAATGGACCCAAAAAATGAAATTGAACCTTATAACCAATCAAAAAGGTATTGAATGAACTTAAAAAGTTTATAATATATATTTTAAATATATAAGAGGTTCTGTAATTATTAATTAATTAACCTAATTTTATTATTTAGGTCATTAATATCAAGTGGAGAACACCATCAGACTTAAGGTAAGGGATTCTACCCGAACCACCTTTATTCCTTTGGGTTGCTCTGTATTTCTTGTTACCCAAAATAATTTGTCTCTTATTTTTATGAAAAAATTATAAATTATGTTTATATGCTCCAAAATCATGTTTCTAGATTCATCCCTCATTCTCTTTTGTGGATACATTTTTTTTAAGTGATTCCCTCTTTAATTCTTCTCGATAAGCAAACCTATTTTAAAGGAACATCCTAAATTCTTACCCGATTTCAAGTGAAATATATCCTTTGTTTTAAGCCCCCATTGTATTTATAAAATCATTCCTTTTATTATTAAAAACTTCTTGGTTCAATTCTGGTTTTATATAATATATTATATTCTCTTATATTTTAAAATCTCTATAGTATATTCCTTAAAATCGCGCAAAAATGTTTTAATGCTAATGTTTCTCCAAAACATTTCTTATATGTTGTTACGTCTGTTTGACATAAATTACCATTTTATATGCCAATTTTACTTTATGAACATCCATGTATGTTCTAATCTCTTTCTATCATGGACACTTTCATGATATTCCCATTGGTTATGCTTTATGTCATTATTGTTGTACTCAGTTATTTCCATGGGCACCCTTCTATTTATGTATGGTTGATTATGTATGATTATTCATTTGGAATGAATATTCATGAAAATGTTGAGATGGGTGTGCCCAGATAGCGCTCCAATGCATTGGGTAATGTTAAGTCTCATGATATGCGATGTGAAACAGGATTGGAGGTTAGCCTTGACTCATACTACTATGGGAAACAAGATTGGTGGTTAGCCTTGACTCGTACTAAAGACACGTTTTATGTTTCTACCACATTTATATGATTCTATGTTTATATGATCCCATGTTCAGATGTTATGATTCCATATGTTCCATTCTTTTTATATCAATATGCCATGCCTCCTAACTCTTGTGCTTAAGCTTTATTCTTATGTTCATCCCCTTACTGGGCTTTTTAGCTCATCCCTTTGTTCATATGTTTCCCCAGGATATCCTATGTAGATGTATGAGCACAATGGAAGTTAGGATCTCATTATGGAGACTAAATAATGATGTTTTTATCACATGTTTTATGTTTTATTTACCTAGTTTTCAAAGACTCTAGACTTCATGATCATTGGCTTGTACTCTGATGTATATTAATGCCTAAAATCACATAATGTTATATGTAAAAGGATAGGGTCACTATACCATCACTTCCTTTGACTATGTCAATTGGATTTTTTAAAACCCCATATTTATACTAATTATATGATCATTATTAAATGGATATATTATCAATGGTAATGATGATTAATGGTAATTTAAATGAAATAGGATATGATAAAACCAAATAATTTCATTTTTTATACATCCACAATATATAATAATGCATTTAATTAAATCACAAGGGGGATTTTATTTATAGCATTTTAGGCTTTCATAGTCACCCCCCCCCCCCTTCAGAAATTTCACCCTTGAAATTTTATTTTTCTACACTAAAATATATTAGGGTAGTTCAATTTCATCACTTCCTCTAGTTCCCATGTCACTTCTTAAAGAATTTAATTTATCCACAACACTTTGACCAGGTGAATTTTATTATTTCGTAGAACTTTGTCTCAATAATCTAATATCTTAACCATTTTATCCTCATATGAGAGATCATTATCCAATGGTACCACCTCTTGATTGAGTACATGATAAGGGTTTGGTATGTACTTCCTCAAGAGGGATACATGGATTACATCATGTACTTGATATAGGTTAGGCAGGAGTTCAAATCAATAGTCCACCACTCTGATATGATCAAGGGACTCAAAGGGGTTGATGTATCTTAGACTAAGAATTCCCTTCTTCTAAAATCGAATGAATTCCTTCCATAGATATATGTGGAGGAATGATATGTTTCCAACATAAAACTCTAGGTCTATTTTATTATTTTTAGTATAGATATTTTTTTGACTTTGATTATCCTTGATGTATTGTTGAATGATCTTGACCTTCTCCACCATTTCCTCAACCATTTTAGGACCTACTAGTTTGCATTCCAAAACATCATCCCAGCATGAAGGTGTTTTGAAACTCTTCCCATAAAGGGATTCATAGTATACATTTGGATGCTTGAGTGAAAAATTTTTATTATATGAGAACTTGACCAGAGGAATATGTTGATCTCATCCCCCTTTTAAGTCAATTGATCATTCGATAAACATTTCCTAGAGTTTCTAGATAGTCCACTTAGATTAGTATTCTGTTTGAGGTTGATAATTCATTCTAAAGTTCAACTTGGTATTTAAATCATGTTGGAGACTCTTCCAAAACTTAGAGGTAAATCTTGGGTCTTGATTAGATACAATTGATAGTGGTGTTCCATGTAGCCTCACTACTTATCTAATGTATATCCTTTCAATTTGATCGAGTGGTAAGTCCTATCAAATTGTAATTAAGTGATCAATATTTGTAATATGATCCACCATAACCCATATAGAATTATTTCCTCTTTATTTCTTTATAATACCAGTGAAAAAGTGAATGGTTATGTTTTCCCATTTCCATGTAGGTATGGGTAATGGTTGCATCATCCCCTTATATGTTTTCCTTTCCACCATCACTTTATAATATACAAGAGATCTTGATGTATATTCCAAGATCTCTTTCATTATATTGTACCACCAATAGTGCTCTCATAGATCTCAATACATATCTGTGCTTCCTAGGTAGATGGATAAGGTTGAGCTATGTTCATCATCCAACAACTCCTTATTTAACTCAGGATTTGATTGTACACATAGTCATGACCCAAATCTAACAAATCCTTATTCATTAACATTTAACTCCTAGAATTTTTATTCCCTTATAGTTTTACTTTATTCTAAATTTCCACATAATCTCTTTAATAATTTTTTATCTTCTATATAAGGTACGGTTAAGAAATCATTTTTGAAAGGGTTGATGATGTTCTTTCCTTTATGATTCTCATGTTCATCATTTTCAAATAAAAGAAGATTCGATCTCTCTCAATTATCATCAATGAAAGAATGTATGGATACATTTTACTTATAGAATATTCCACTTTATTATATTTATCTAGACAGTAGAGAATTGACAATTGATAGTCCTTAATTAGCTCTAACCATCTTCATTGGTGCATATTTATCTCTTTATGTGTGAATATATATTTGAGGCTTTTTTTATCCATATATATTTCACACTTTTCTACAAAGAGATAATGCCGCCATATTTTAAAATAAAATATCATTGTATCCAACTTCTTATTATGCTTTGGGTAGTTCTATTCGTGAACTTTAAACTAGCTTGAATCAAAGGATATCACTTTTTTATTCTTTATTAACACAATGCCCAACCCCTTCTTTGAAGCATCTCTAAATAACACAAAAAGTTATCCACATGTGGGTAGTGTGATTATAGGTTTAGTGATAAGACTCTTTTTAAAATCCTTAAATATCTCTCCACATTCATAATTCTAAGAAAACTTAACCCCCTTCTATGTTATCTTAGTTATAGGGTTTGACAATCATGAGAAATTTTTCAAAAATCGATGATAATACACAACTAATCCAAGGAAAATATGGATATTTTTCAAAGATATTGGCATAAATCATCCTTAAACTGCTTCTGTATTTGAAGGGTCCACATCCATCTCATTTATTATGATAATATGACCCAATAATGAGACTTAATTCAACAAGAACTAACATCTGTTTTAATTTTCATAAATATTCTCCTTTTATAAGGTTTTCAGCACAGTGCTCAAATACTCCTCATGTTCCTCATTTCTTTTGGAGTAAATTATAATATCATCTGTAGGGAATAAAAAAATCAAGGTAATATCTAAATACTCTATTCATAAATTACAAGAATATTATTGGATCATTAGTGATTCTGAATGGCATTACTATGAATTCATCATGCTCATACCTTGTACAAAAACAGTCTTGGGGATATCCTCCTTCTTCACCCTAAGTTTGTATTATCTTGACCTTAGATACACCTTGAAGAGGAATTGTTCTCCATGTATCTGATTGAAAAATTCATAAATCTTTGGAATAGGATAATTTTTATTTATCATGATCTTTTTGAGCTCATGATAATCAATGTAAAGTCGTATTGACCCATCCTTCTTATTAATGAAGAGGAATGGTTCACCCTAAGGTGAATCACTTGGGTGTATGAATCCTTTCTCCAAATTATCTTGTAGTTGTTTCTTAATCTCCACAAGTTACAAAAAATCCATTCTATATGGAGTCTCAGACAATGGAAATTCCCCAAGTATAAACTCAACTGAAAATTAAACCTCTTAGCTAGGAGGAAGACCATGAAATTCCTCAAGAAACACATCGATTTATTCCCTCAAAATGGGTACATCTTTAAGAATGATCTTTTACTTAGACTAAGTCATTTGAGCTAGATACGCTATATACTATAGTAATGGTATTCATGCTTTAGATATTGGTACTAAATAAGATTCATCCATATCCTTTCATTTGTACAGAATTAGATGATGATTCACGGTATGGATAGTTATTTCCTTATCATGGAAATTTATGTTGGATATATATAGAGAAAGAAAATACATAATAATAATTGCGTCAAATCATACTAAAGGGAGTATCACAATGTTTTCTAGGAATTTTCTCCCACAAATTTTGAGAGGGGAGAAATTATATACTCAGGATACAATAATTTCCCCATTTTTTATTTTCACTGATATATTTACTTTCATTATTTGTGGTGGTGTTTTAATAGTTCTACTAAACTTTCATGATCTGTAGAAATGTTTAGAACTATAATAAAAAAGTTTATTTATTATTCTTGAATGAATAACTAGTGTATATGTTACCACTTCTTTATTTGGATCCACCTTGGTGACTATGATTGTAAAAGCATGCCCTTACAGCCTTAGATGTTGTTGGTTGTCTCTAAAAACCCTTTTCTTAATGCATTGGTTTGAAAAGTGTCTTGGTTCCTTATAGTCGAAGCAATGAACAATGCGCTAAGGGTTGAACAGAGAATTACTCTCCTCCAATGCATTATTGGGCTTCTCATGTCAGCAATCACTAGATAGTTGTACTTCCTTCTTACACCTAAATCATTTCCTCATTCTCCTTAGGTAATTTCTATGGTGCTTCTTTACTCACTTTTTACAAGTGGGATGATAAAATTTCTTGGCACCATTGGATTTATTTATCGAACCACTAGAATTAAACTTCACTCCTTGATTATTATCCCTGTGATACCCTTTATATTCACTGATATCCATTTCAAATTTGAAGGAATATTGAAAATTTTCCTCATAGATATCAAAGTCTTGGATCTGTAGGGGTTTTTGTAGACTAGGTTTTATCCCACCAAATAAAGTTAAACCTTAAATTATTGGGTAACAATAAATCCAAAGGCATATCATGAAACTCTTGTGAAGTTTTTCTAGTACACCTTGATAGATTCATTGTCTTTTTTCCTAAGAGAAAGGAAATCCCTTTCCATTTTGATTCAAAGTGTATGAGGAAAATATTTATTAGAAAAATAATTACAAAACACCTTCCACCCCATCTCTTCTATCTCTTCCTTAAGCTTAGTATTTTTTAACAATGTCCACTATTGATCAGCTTATCCCACTATATGATAAACAGCCTATAGAAACTTCTCTTACTCAAAATATTTAAGGATGGAGAAGATCTTCTCAATGGATTCGATCTATTTTTCCCTGATTAAGGTATTTAATGATCCAATAAATGTCGGGGCCTTTGTCATATAAATATATCAATTGAAGATTTTTCATTCTTAGGGGGATTTGGGTGCTCTTCCGAATCAGGTTTTCTATTCTAAACCTAAGTCATATAAGATAGTATATTCATAAATTTTGTGATTCCCACTCCCATCCGGTTGGGTATCTCATTGGGTATGTCATCACATTGCTCGTCGCATTGATTGTTTACCTGATTCCTCCTATTTTTGACCATTGGATTGAATAAATGGAAAATGAGGGATGAGTGTTCTTAAAATATAAAACACATAAATGGAAATGCAATGACATTAAAGATATAACTTATAAATTATATGTATTTCCTTAAATTATGAATTTCTAGGACTCAATATATGTTATCCATGATATATTTCATAACATTTATTCTTATGGGTGTTTTTTATTCCATTAATAATGGTTTAAAATAAGCTTATGAATTTACTAAATCATATCCCCTGATAGTCTCAAATGATTTTTTCATCAAGGCCCATTATAATTCACTATTTCAAGGTATATTCTAGCTCAATGTGGTGTTTTCGGGTTTTACCCCTATGTAAATTTGTTCTAGAGACACATCCACTTGTAGTCTCCAAAAATGGATGAATTTTCTTAATAAACCAATTATGATTTAATTTCCAAAAAATAAGGTTGTTTTCTTATAATTAGTATTATCCCTATGGATTTATCTAGAGTTTTCTAATCCTAATCCCAAAAAATAACTAAACTATTCTTTTGATACCAACTATGAAAACCTTACTTTTTATTACACATTAATTCATGATTTATTATATAAAAGTACACATAATACAAACCAAAAGATCAAGAAGTCTAGTTTCTTTGAGAATTAGGTATATTACAAAAAAAATTAAAATAGGAAATTTATCATCTTTATTTAATACTTCCTTAACATGCTCATACTTGAAACTACATGGGATAACCTGGGGACATACATAAGAAAGGGGTTATCAATAAATCCTTGTAAGGAAATAAACACGTAATAACATGAATAAGTTAATACATGTTAGAAAATAGGTATATAAATGGGGAATAAAATGGGTTAGAATCATAAACTTGAACAATAAGACATGATATAGCATAATAACATAAAGAAAAGATGGGAAATGCAGGAACAACTTAAAACACTGCATCATAAACATAGGTCAAGGTTAACTATCAAGACATCATAATGGAAAAAGTCTCGTGATGTACTAGGTTAACTTCCTAGTCTCATTCATCATGTCTCATGAGACTAAAACATTACCCAATTCATGGGAGCACTATATAATCTTGGGTGCAGCTTTCATATTCATTTCATTCTCATGTTTAAGTGTGACACATAGATCATACAAAATGGATTCAATCATCATCATATTTTATTCTATGATCAAGGAGTGTAGAATAAATATATGTAAAACCAAAATAAAATAGTTACAGGTGTATAAAGGTGAAAAACCCTGATAGGAAATGGGTATGGGTATTCACTATACATTTTTTTGGTATGGAAAATCATGGTGAAATTTTAGCATCATAACGGGGGAGTATAAATGTTCCTGGAAGGGATTAGTGGTAATGAAATGGATAAATAATCATTTAAGAATCAAAGGGGAAGTAAGGGGATATGGAAGAGTATATCCCAGAATTATGAATAGGTGAAAATGGTATAATTAAATGAAGATACTTGAATAAAGAGGAGAAAGAAACGAACCCTTACCTTGAGAGTGTGACTCCAAATGATTGGAAGGAGCTTCTTGAGATCTTGGGTGCACCTTTGGAGGAGTATATAGAGGGTAGGATAGAGTAATTATGTGATAAAAGTATTTTTAGGGAAGTTAAATGGGATATTGGGTGGGTTTATATATGAAATTAATGAGGAATTCTTTATCATTTCTCAAATATAGGTTTTGGAATCTATATAGTAAACTAACCACAAACAAAAACCTTCCTATGGGTTTTCCAATTTTTTATATAAAAGGGGAGTGGTTTTAAATATTTTATAATTAAAATGGCTTAAATTAGTAAAATTGTACCATTTCTGATGTGTAAGTGAGTCATACTCTTAAAGAAATGATTTTAAAACTTCAAAATATATTAATGGTTTTGGAAGATTCATAAAGGCTTTATAAAATTAATCAAAAATAAAATAAAATCGCATTATTTTAAAGTTAAAACATTTATTTTTTGTATACCCTCTATATTATTTTTTACATCACTTTTGTGCCATTATGATGTCATAATACACATTGTACATTTATATAGTTTTTAATTTTTACCCAAAAATTTGAATGTCTCTGAAAATTATGAAAAATGCAATTTTGGATAATTTCAACAATATGATTCCAAAAAAAATATTCATTTTATGTAAATAATTTTATAAATATATATTAATCTTCACTATTAAAAAAATAGTTGATATTTATTGAGAAATGTTGTGTTTTTTTACAAGAATATTTTTTGAACCCTTATGAAAATTACATTTGACTTCATAAAAAATATATGATCATTTGTATTTGATAAATATTATTTAATTCTAAAATCTATTATTTCATTAAAATAAATTTTTTAATTGAAATTGAATAAAAATTTAAAAAAATGGTTTTTATTATAGAAAAATAAAAATCATTTATAAAGTAATGATAAGAAGTAAATATTAACAGTGTTTTATTGAAAATAAAATATAAATTATCATGTTATTATTGTCTTCACACATATCTATTTAATACACTAGAAAACTCCCTAAGGTTAAGGTATGTGATGGTGATACATTAATGGGATGGTTTAGTGTACATGGTTTGGGTCTTGATCTCGATGAGAGTGAACTTCTCCTATAAATGGTTTCGTTCAAGATTAAGTTGTTATATCTAATATTAGTCTTGGTCAAGGTCAAATCGTAGTGATGTTGTCTCCCTCAGAAGCTCCAAAAAATGGGCTTTATAGCGTATGATCCAATTGGTTGAGGCTATCACTTCCTTTGTTTATATCAATTGGATTTGTTAAAACCCAATATTTATAATAATCATATGATCACTATTAAACAGATATATTATCAAGGGTAATGATTCTTAATGGTATTTTAAATCCAATAGGATATAATAAAACCAAATAAGTGCATTTTTTCTTTATACAAAATATATAATAATGCATTTAATTAAATCACAAGGGGAATTTTATTTATAATTATTTGGGTCATTTAAAATAAAATAAAGATATATTATTGAGCATGTATATTAGTGATTAGTATGTTAGAAAATTATACCTAAGATATATAAGTATAAGGGTTTGTTACAATCATCTCCCATACCTAAATGGAAATAGAAAAATGTCACTAAGTAATTTTTCATTAGACTCCCCAAAACTTCAGAGGTCCATAATACCATTTGTGTTGTAGTTGATATCCATAAGAATTCATGATACTTAATTTACATCATATAATACTTATCTCTTGAAAAGTTTTATAGAATTTATATTATGTAATTGGTAAGGTTTAATGGATTACCAAATTCTATTATATCTGATCAGGATCTAAGGTTTACCTTATAGTTCTAGATTAATCATCAATTGTCTCACGATACTGAGTTATGTTTTAGTACATATTATTATCCTTAGATATATGCTAATTCTAATAAAACCATTCAAACTCTAGATAATATGTTTATATCTTATTCTATTAATTTCAAAGCTTGTTTTGATTAACACCTTCCAGTGGTCAAATTTTCTTACAATAATAGCTTTTAATCAAACATTCATATGGCTCCTTATAAAGGCCTCTATGAAAATAAGTGTATAACTACAATGTTATATAATGAAGATGGAAGAATAATGATATTGTTACCTAATATATTTCAGGAAATAGATGAGAAAATTATATCCATTCAATAGCATATCAAGTCATATCAGAGTCGACATAAAAGTTAGGCTGACAATCGTTAGTGTGACCTATAATTTGAAGTTGGTGAGAATGTTTTTCTACAAATTTCTCCATGGAAGAATGTTATTAGATTTATAGAGAATGGGAATTTTTCCCTATGTATATTTTCACTTTTTATATTCTTGATTGAGTAAGTACGGTAGCTTATCTCATACACTTCCATCGAACCTCTCTCAATTTCAAGACATGTTCTATATACCTCTTATAAGGAAGTACATACATGATCCATCACATGTACTAAACTCATAGGTCATTCCAATAGAACATGATATTTCTTATGATTAATAACCAATAAATATATTTTATCGTATAGATAAATTTTTATGGAATAGTATTACTCATCTGGTCAAAGTTCTCTAGAGGAATCATAAATTCAAATAAGATACTTGGGAACCCAAGTATGTAATGAAATTGGGATATACTTATTTTTATATAGTATAGTGATGAATTATAAGGTATAAATTAATTTTAATTGGGTTATAATTTAACAACCCAATATTTTATAATATATTTTTCATTAAATAATTTGATTTCTTCAATAGCTTTCTTTATTTTCAACACCAAGTTTAAACGAACCATGATATACTATAAAAATATTATTATGTGAAAATTATCATATAGATATTCAATTAGAAGGTATTAATAGAAATAAATATGTTATTAAAAACATTTTGTTACAAATGTATATAATTAATTCATTTGTTATGTAATAATTATAAATAAAAATAAAAACCATTTGAAAATAAAAAATATTTTTTTCTGAAAAATTATTTTTATGAATGACATGTATTTTTATCTTAATAAAATAAATTAATCACTATTAGTGAGATATTTTAATGAAATTTATATATTATATATTCAATAAATAGTTTTAATATTCATTTTATATTTTTCTTAGCATGGGATAGGAATAAATCAGGTTTTATGCTTCAAATGTATTTTTTTATAAAGTGTTTTATGTCGCATTTCAATTTTTTTAAATTAATTTCTTGAAATTATAGAAATTGAATCTTCAAAAATGGATTCCATATTTGGAATAATTTGGATCTAATTTTTTAAGTAGTTCCCTTTGTTTTTACATAGTATGGATAGTCATTGTGGAAAAATTTATCAACACGGTAATGATTAAATCATGTTAATGAAGGATAAGACTAAGTGATAAGGAAATAATTTTCTATAATAATTATAATTGTATAATATAATTAAAACCTTATCACCTTAGGCTCAAAATTTATTTGTTTAATGGAAAATTTTCCATGATAATGACCTATATAATATTTAAAGTAAGCAAAGTCACAAACTATCACTCTCTTAGTTTTAAATATCTCTTATGAGTTCATATAGGGACCAAAGAAAGTTATGAGTGAATATGAATATCTATTTTGGGAATAATGAAACTATTTTCATGATGGAAATTAATTTATGGTTTTTATTAATTATATAATTACCTTTAATTTTTATATAACATTGTTGTAGTATTTCTTCAATTAATAGAAAAATAAAGTGAATGAATTTAAGAATATCAAATGTAACATAATTTGAATTATTTATAGTGTCATAAAAATTTTATATATTAATATGACATATTATTTTCAGTTTAAAGGATTATATTTTATTTAAAACTTTTTCTTTATGTCTTTTTAGTCAACTTAAGAGAATAGTGTCACAATCAACATTAATGATATTTTATCAAAATAATATATTATTAAATTACTTAAAAAAAATTAAAGAGTAAAAGGTGGATAATAAATGGTAAAATATTCTATCCATTTTCAATGTATGGGCTAATTTTTACCAAATAACTAAAATTATAACCCTTTAAGAGTGAAAGATGTTACCACAATTGAGCTTAAAATAGGTTAACTAAGGGGTTAAATCAAAAGATAAGGATTAAAACAGCATTTAATTCTATAAAGTTTTTATTTTATAATGTTATTTATACCCCATAATACCTTATATTTGAATCCATATACATTTTAAATCTTTTTTCTAGAGAATTAATTTAATATATTTTAATATTTTAAGAAATCCCAAGACTGCCCCTCCCTTCAATTAGAAAAGGGAACCCCTCATTTCTATTATTCACACCTTTTGATCCTTTTATATTGACCATACCCTATAAAAATTAAATATGAACTTCCTTATCCACATTATATAGTTTTTTTATTTCCAAAATACCAACCCTATGATCCTTAAGAAAAGATCTAAAGGATTTTTTTCAAAGAAGAGATAATCGACTTAACTGATCACTTTCTTTTTAATTCTTATTTTAAATCCTCTAAATATTTTATATTATTCCGAAAATAAAAAAATATATTTATTCTAAATATATTTAAATGTTATTATGGTCATGAAACCACCTTTATTCACCCTATTTTTATCAAATGAAGAGTGAGATTATCACTCATGCATATGTGCAGATTACCGTCTCCACATAGCTATAAAATTCATTTTCTATCCCAATATTTCATGGATAGTTATTATGATGTGTTTAATGTTTATATATGATACTTATTTATAATTATTTAATTATAATATCGCATCTACCTTCTTACCTTCCAATTAATTATAAAACAATAACATCGCTTATGTTTACATGTGGACTACCACATCCACGAAGCGATGTGATTTTTTTTCATTTACATTTTAATTGGATGGTATTAAGAATATTTAATTAATTTAAATGATTTATATTAAATAATAATAATTCTATAATTTTGAATCAATATTTACCTTTCTTTCATTTCATCTATCAAAGAAAAAAAATAGTATCAGGCTTATGTACATCCCACTATCTCTATGAACGATGTAATTTATTTTTCTATCTCTACCTTTATAGATGAATATATATATGTAAATAATTAATATATAAGATATTTATATCTTTATTAATATTATAGATATTATGGAACCATGATAAAATTACAATAAATAAAACTATTGAACCAAATCATACATGAAAACTGAAGTAGATATCACCCAGAATAGTGATTTTTATAACAAAATTATAATAAATGGGTGATAAAAGGTTATAATTAAATAATATATAGAATTATATATATTATTATGGTTATAAAATATATTTATAATAAATATATATTTATTATATAAAATTTTTAAACATGTATTAAGGAATTTGGACCTGATGTAAGGTATTTTTGTCTCGCTTTTATTTCTATGAGACACAAACCATATTCACCACTTGTTTATTTTATGTCGTGTATATATTTAAAATGAATTTATTTTAGGATTATTCCTATGAAATTTATTCAGATTTAAATATCCATATAAGTTTATTTATTCCATGGGGATTATGATTCAAATGTTACCAAAGTAGTAAGTGTTTTATGTTACAATCTCATCATTTATCAAGATTATTTATTATTATGTATTTAATAATAAATTATTATGATATACCTCTAAATAAACACATGAAACTTATTCTAATGTGGTTATTTTTTAATAATAAATGTTTTCCTTTCATTTTTCCCACTTTAATTATCTAAGATGAAAAAATAGTTCCTTTAAGGAAAATTATCTTTATTTCTCTCTTCGGCCAAAAATATTTTCTCTTACATGTCTATGTTTTCTAAAACTGTTTTCAATAATTTTTTTACTATTATCATATGATTTTTTAAAGTAATTTTTTCCATGTTCTAGTTTTTTAAAAAATGTTTTAAATAAATCTTCTTTTTTTTTTCTGAATAAGGTACCTTCTTACTTTTTACAGAAAAGGGTGAAAGGAATGTTTTCTTTTAACTTATACAACATGAGTGTAATTTCCCATCTTCAAGATTGTTAAATGAATTGAAGTTTCCTTTATAAGTTTTTAAGGTTATTTTCAAATAAATATTTTTACTTAATATTTGGAAAATTTTTATATTTCAAATAACTTATTTCAAATTAAAAAAAATCATAGTAAGAGATATAAGGATTGACCTTTGAGAGGAGACTTTCCCCCCCTCCTTCGCACACCTAGAGTTTTACCTTCAAGCCATCTCCTCCCCACCCACCCCTCTGGCATGGCCTGGCCTTGGCGATGGTGGCCTCCTCTCAACTCGACATCATTGGGTGATTGATCTTCTTGGTCCGGCTTCGCTATGGGCTTAGTGGTGGATTCTCTTTAGCTTAGGGTTATTTCCTTTGGCTATGGTGAGTTTGTAGTTGGCTCTGGTATGCTTAGTGATGGCCTCGGCATCCCTGGATTAGGGTTCTCAGCTCAACGTCAGTGTGAGACTCCGAGTGGTCCAGCATTGGGATCTCGTCACGGCTATGGATCTGAGTGGCTTGGAAATATCTCCTTCTGGGGCCTCGGGATCTCGTCATGGTTATCTTCATCGACCTAGTGCTCATCATTGTATTACTATACTTGTTTAGGTTTCCATCTTGGTTGCATGTTCTCAGCATCAGTGTGTTCAACAATAGAAGATATGGCTCTGGTTCAGCTTCATCCTGACTCGATGTCGGTCCGTGCGTGCTCCATTGTGCTCGTGGTTGGCTCCATTGGCTTGGAGGGGGGGAATTGCATTTTGGTTATTCTGTTTATTGTTTATATGTTCTAATTTGGTGAATTTGGGTGTATGTTTAAATGGTTGTGATTTTGGTGGTATTGGATGCTCTTTGGTTGAGTTGCTGGAGGTGAATTGGATGGTCGATTGGGGAACCCATACTTTCTTCAAGGGTTTTCTTCGGATGAGGATAGAGTTGGTCGTCTTCACCATGCATGAATTTTTAGACATGGAATATTGAGAGGGTATGGCACATCCATCAGTATCGTGCTCGTGCACTCTTGCACGAGACTACTTGTTGAACATCCATGCTTTGGTAGAGGCAAGCCTTAATGATGTTGATAATGGGTTGAAGCACTCCCTCGTAGTTTTGTTCTGGGTTTCAACCCCCTTATTTCTCTATTTTTATTAAAGTCTTGATTTCCTTGAACTCTTGGTTCCCCTACCCATAAAAGGGGGATTATCTAAAATCAATAAAAATTTTGGACTTCGGGTCATTCAGTCAATAGAAAATAGTATTTTCCTCAGGAAATATTACAATGATTATTTTAATGTAATTTTGAACTATAATAACATCCTTTTATGTTAATTATGTTTTACTAAGGATATAATAAAATGATATAATCCTTATTATTTTTCTGTATGGTTTATGATTATGATGAAAATATATTTATGAAACTCATTCCATTTACATGAGTTTTTTTATGATGAATTATGATTATGAAATTTGTTTCTCTTCTATAGGTTATGTCATGATGAAATTCTTATGAAACCCATTTCTTTATCATGGTTTTTGATTTGATGAATGTTTTATTATCTTATGGAAAACATCTATATGATTTTCATTATGTGAAAAGTTGGATCAGAATTATATATCCAAAAAATGAAATGTGTACATATTGATATCTCATGAGATAAAAAGGACTAAAATTGGGAGATGAACCAAAATTTTAAGGTAATTTGTATACTATTATAGTATTTTATGTGAACCTTGACTACTATAATGAATGGGGAGTCAACCTAATCCACTATGATTATATTCGAAATGACCCATAACTACTAAAGAAATGATTTTATATTCTTTTGTGTATATAAAAAACTCATGTCTAATTCTAATGTTGTGCTCTTGTGTCTCATGTTATTTGATTACTATGTGATTCATGTCTTTGAACTGCTGAGATTTATTCCATGACTAAATATTATGATCCATGACATGCATGGTATGATTTTAAAATGTTATTATCATGTTCTTATACCCATATTCTCATGTTATATTGATATATACCTTGTTTACTCTTACTGAGTATCTGAACTCACCATTTATTATGTATCTTTTCTCCAAGTTATGAAGAAAGGTATTAAAGATGATTTTTCAAAGAAGGGTTCTAGTTATAAAAAACTTAGTGGAGGATGATGTAGTTCATTAATGAACCAATTTTTTATATATCTAAGTTTCCAAAGATACTATACCTATACGATTATAGCATGAATTGTTATGTTATGTAATAAATATTAATAGAATAATATATAATATCTATGTATAAAATGTATGGATTGTTATATGTGAGGTGATCATCATATAGAATAGAGGGTTCCTCCTATTACTGAGGAGTTATTATGAGAGTGGTGGGTTGACTTAACTAAATTTTCCAGAAAATAATTAGTCATAACTAGATTGATACAAATTTAGATTTAAGTGTCTAGAAATGAAAGTTTATCCTTTAAAAAATATGGGAATCTGCCTAAAAGATCAAGTATTCATGAGTTAATGTGGTTGGACCGCTAAAATTATACCTTATACTCTCAGAGTAGTGGGGATTCCATAGCATGAGCTATGAATAATGTTTCAAGGATCATTTCCACTAGAACACTCAAGTGACTAATTATTTTGAATCTAGTAGTTTATGGATACTAGAATTCAATAAAATAGTGGGAGAAATTTAATATAATAAATTATATAATATTTATTAATTGGTAATCAAGATAAAATTACTAATCTAATTATGTTTTATTTTGTATAAAAGTAAATATTAATACCACAAGTTCATTGTGATCAATTCTGATCAAATAATATGTCCTAACCAACATGAATTTCCAAATTTAGAACAAGAACTTGTGTAAAATACTATGATGTGAAAGGAAATTACATGTGTTGAAGTACCCACATTCTGTTAAACCACCTCATGAATCAAGGTTGAAAAGGAATATTATAGGAGCCATATGTTGTCTCATCTCTAACAAGTCTGTGAGGATAAAGTTAATTGAGAAACAAATGAGATTATGATTACACTAAATATGTGTAAATTAAAATTTATATCATGATCATTTAATACATCACATTCTTATATATTTATCACATAATAAATCTTGTTTCAAATCCTAAAATGATAAAAATAAAGAAAAACGATTCACTACCTACTAGGTAAGATTTTCCAAGTAGATAAAAACTTAAAGAAAGATTGATCTTTAGTGTTTAGGGTGAATAAGTTGAAAGAAAATGTAAAAAGCTCAATATAATGTGTGACTAAAAAGTCACATTTACATTTTCCTTTGAATAAAATATAAAAATTATCACAAATGAGGTTATTTGATTCAAATTTAATGGGATAAGTCTGTGAAAGATAAAATGAAATTAATTGAATTATAAAAAAGCAGAGGCTTTGACTTAGTTTATATTCATCATTTCATGTGATATTTTTATTTTACTTCTTGGGAATTAGATACTAATTTTTTTCACACATTTATATCAAAATATAGTAACCATGTAAGTATAGAAACATTAAAATAAGTAAGTTTAAGTCATTGATTAGTTGATAAAGGGTGATTCCTATGTTAGTGGCAATAAGTACACAAATTATAATTACCAATATTAATGATTCGTGTTGTAATTTTATTGAGTATTACTAAAAAAATATCTAATGTTTCCATTGGAAACAAGGATACATTATTCCATTTTTGGAATGAATTTTTTATGGTGTCTCATACTCAACCAATAGTTCAGTGATTCATGAATCATTTATCATATTTAATGAATATAACATGTAATATTTAAATACCTTGTTATGGAAAGATGATTCTTTATTTATAGAAACTGAAATTAGTTTTCAAGGATATAAATAATATAATCTTTATACTCATTATAGGTTAAACCATAGGTATTATCGATACATTTACTTATCTATTTTTGGATAAATATGACTTTAGAAATAAAGATAAGCCCCAAATATTTAAAAATTAGTTCAACTAGAGAGCATGAACTGTTCCAATAAGAAGATTGTGCTAAATTAGTATACTTTATGATATTCCTTTAAGAGTTTTAAGGAATTAAAATTTTATGTAATTACTTTTCATGGTTAGAAAATATTGGTTTCTTCAGGCTTATGAGCTAAAGAATACCTTGACCAATCATTCATTGGTAATGAAAATGTAGAGTGGATTTATTACTAAACTCACATTTCCTTATACATATCAAAGACATTATGTTAGTAAAAGGAGGATTGATGATCAGTATTATATGCATACATTGTTCATTAAAATTGAGCATGGAGTAATTATTAAGTCACATTTCTTTATACACATAACATTTATGATGTAATTAAAAGGAGTATCAATGATGAGAGTTAAAATGTCATGAAAAATATTGCATTATATTTTTTAGACATGTTTCACCGATATAAGTATTAACCCATAATAATATTCCAATTATTATGAAAAATGGATCTCAAATGAGTTATATTATAAATTAAATTCAATGTTACATAATCCATACATTTATATGCATAGAGTTTTTTAAGAATAAGTAAATAAAAAACTTTCATTAAAAATATAACAATGTGCATCTAATAAGATATGATTGGAAAGTTTAATAAAAAACTTTCACTAACTTGGGTTAAGTCAAGGATGAAGATACACAAGTATTTGGCATAGGAACGAGTTCCCACAAGAGCTCCTAGAAAAGTAATGTTCTAGAGACACATATTGCATAGGAAGATTAAAACTATAGAGTTTTTTTCATATTCACCATGGTGGGTCATATATTATTTAATAAGAATAATGGATCTTATAAGGAAGTGGTAAATGGAAATAATCTATGATTTAAAAGTTTATATAAATTTAGTAAAATTGATTCTATATACTAAAATCAAGTCTAAATTTTGGTAATTTCTATAATTGATATAGATTCATTGGTAGGTATTCAAGAGAAACTACACATGGGTGATACAATCATGGTACTAAAAAGGCTCGGTTGGTTATACCAAACTGATAGTATTAAATCTATTTTAATTCCACTTATAATAGAAACAATCTATGATCATTATATTTTACATTAGATAGCATGAAAACCTTTCTTGGAAGGTGTCTATATGATGCAATAAAAAAAGGGTTTATGACACTGTAGGGTCCTGAAAATTCCACAAGGGGGAAATCCGATTACCCCAAAACTTGTAAGAGGACTGAACCGGTCCGTGTACCAAGTCCCAGCAACAGTACGCGGCTGGTTCGGTGAACCACCCTCCCGCAGACGCTGTCATCCACGAAATGGAGGCGGAAGCCCCTCTACGGCCGCAAAGTGGGACGGATGCCAAACCGGTCCACCGCCGCGAGCGGCCCCCTCCATGGACTACTGTCATTCGTGGGATAGTGGTGGAGTGGTGCATGTCCATGGAGAAATTCCACGGATCTCGGTTCCAAAAATCCCAAACTGACCAAGTAATCTGTGGGTGGGGATTTCTTCATGGGCTTCCACAGAAAGTGTCGTGTGCCATATCCCCTTCGTGACTCTATAAATATTCACCGAGGGGCACCAAAAATTCAAAGAGGAAGGATGGGTGAAAACCCATGGGGAGATGCTGGAGGAATCGCTCCTAGTGGTAAAGTTCTACGACCATCCGCGGACCCCATATCGTCTGCGGATGCACTCTTCTGCATAGAGGAGAAACCAAACCACGAACCACATGGGGCCATCTCCTTCGCGGACGTCCACCCCCTCCATGGACCAGTGTCGTTCACAAAATGGTGGATGGAACCCCTTCGCAGGCACGAAGTAGGACGGGCACCAGCCCCTTTGCAGACGTCCTTCGCGGCCATCTCATCCGCAGATAGCCTCCTTCGCGGACAACCTCTTTCGTGGACAGCCTCCTCCACGACCATCTCATCTGCGGATACCCTCCTTCGCGGACAACCTCCTTCGCAGATAGCCTCCTCCATATCCATCCTTTGCGGACAACCTCCATCACGGAAGACCATCGTTTGCGGACAACCTTCTTCGTGGCCTGCTCCTTCATGGCCTGATCGCTCATGGCCATCTCCTCCACAGACACCCTTCGCGGATAACCAAACCACGAACCACATGCGGCCAGCCCTACGCGGATGACTCCTTCGCGGATAGCTTCGCCAGTCCCTTCTCTAACGTCACTGACCCCCATGAAAAATGGAGAGTCGCACCACGAACTTTTTGGGCCAGGATTTCGTGATTTTCCATTGCTCCCTTATGCGCACCCACCTTTCACCTATGGAATACCATGATTTAGGATACTCCTCCAAACCCAATCACTTGACTCCTATTCTAGGTTGAACCAGAAAGGGCCGCCCTTGCATAAGTCCCACACCAACCATTGCTAGGTATCTCCTACCTAGTCGTCCTGACCACATGACGTTAAACTATATGGCCACCATCCTGACCACATGACGTTAAACTGTATGGCCATCGTCCTGACCACATGAAATTAAACTGTATGGCCCTTGTCCTATCCATGTGATGTTAAACTATATGGAAATAGTCCCTGCAACACAACCTTAAACTGTGATGTATTCAGTCCTATCTACATGACTTTAAACTATAGTAATCCTTATGTTCCAAACACAGGATGCCTAATTCCATGATCACTGTGGCATAATCTCAAGATTGTTAGAATCTGTTCAAACATTCCATCACTCCACCCACTCTTTGCGTGTACTTCATTCGAATCTTCATCCACTTCCATGTCTGAAGGGACCCCCTAACGGCCAGGTACCATGCCGCATCGGCTCACCTACCATCCTAGACCAACGCCCCGGAAGACTTTGGATAACACTTCGAGACAGGTCCTGCGTTTCAAACATGGTCAGTAGTCGACCCTCATTTGTTCGTCCCCATTTCAGGATAACGTGATATGAATGTTGTGTTTCGAACATGGTCAATAGTTATCCTCCATCACCATGCCACCCTCATTGTGTTCTGAATGTTGGGCATGTAATTCACACTTTTCATCTCCCTTTGTTCGGACCGATTCCAACGCCCTTGGCATTATCCCTCTTGTGCACTTGAGCATAGGCGTTATCCCACATTATATTACTCAACCCACCAAAGGGTTGGGATTCCCTCATGGCCAAACATGAGGAAGAAACCCTGGGAATCCATCCCAGAGTAATCCCCGACTTTATGGGCCGCCCTCATGCATAATCCCCACTCCACTTCTCACGGACGCACCTTTCGCGACGTGATCCTCTGGTCCCTGCTGCCTCTTGTTTCTAACACCGAGCATGACTCACATGGGCTTAGAGTAAGCATCGACCATGACACATCTTATGGGACTCCTCATAATGTAATCCTCAATCCATCACTCTGGGCTACCTTAGAGCATAAGTCCCAAGCCAATGCGAACTACGAGGACATTGATTCCCTACCACAGGGATATGTAGGAAGCCTCCATGAGGTTCAAGCCCGATCACCAACGGACCCCCAGGTCCACCTTCACGCCAGTTCTCCGACGCTCTCATTCGAACTACGTGGACTTTGATCCCTATCTCCTAGGCAGGGTACATAGTAATCCTCCATGTGGTTCAATCCCAACAACCGTTCGATCTGACTATCTTCACATCGGTTCACCACGCCACTCCTAGTACCACCTCAATGAGTCCTGACTCCTCGGGGTCATTAATCCAACAAAGGATGGTAAACCTCGGGCATAAATGATTCTGAACCCCTTCATTCATCTGATCATTGCCATCCAGGAGAAATCTGTGGATACTATGTTTGGGTATAAACCAATGATTCATGAACATATAAATAAGTCTTAAATCTATAAGAGAGCCCCATAATAGAAAATAATTCCCCCCAAAAGGGTGTGATGAGCCCGACCTCCCATCCTCTCAACCAATGTGAGTTCTTAAGCGTCGTTGGTCAAACCATCCGGCGAACGCCTGCCTTTGGAAAGTAGGTCCACGTGTCATCGGATATGGAACCATTGAGTGCTTTGAGACCGACCCTGAAACAGACACCAAAGAATTATATTAAGAACAAAAAGTTATAAAGTTATATTTATAGATTAATTTAATCATTGTGATCATAAAATATTCTTCAGGAATGAAAGTATGTCAGCTTTTTATAAGAGGTGAGTGGGATAACCATATCTTCCAAGTAAAATATATTCATAACATATGAAAAATTATTATTATTATTATTATAGTTAGTTAAGATTTTGTTGAAAGAAACACTCTAAATATTGACTTATAGTAGTAACCAAAGTTTTAGGGAAAAGATTTATTATGGTATATCTATAGGTTACTTAGACTAATTCAATGTATATATACTAACAATGTACTGGAATAATAAAAGAGAGAATTTTTTCAATGTTACATGGAATAAATAATTATAATAATACATGTATGATCCATATAATGAGATTAAAATAGTGAGTATATTTACATATGCATCTGTGATGGATCTATTGCATATTTCATGCTATGTAGTAGATATTCCAAACATATACTCTATTGTAGGAAAATATTAGTTAAATCTAGGATAACAAAATGGGAAGCAGGCATAACTATGCAATTGTACTTGAGAAATTACAAGGGATATGCACTTGGTACTAAGAGAGGAGGGGACACTAGTTATAAAGGGACACAAATTGTCTTCCTAAGCATCAATATAATATAATATCATAGTTATGCTATGTTGAAGATAAATATAATATCATTCAATCTGATGGAATCCATATCTACAAATACTAAAAATATGAAAGTTTATAATGTAGCTAAAGAATTATAAAATATGCAATGAATTGTTCCAATTATTAGAGTTTTACTGAAGGTACTAACCAAGATGTCAAGATTATGATAGAGGAAAACATGTTATACACAATGATATCATATCTTGTAAAGATTTACTCAATTAGGTGAAGTCATGGATAGTAGATTAACCATGTAGTAAAATGTGGCAAGCCCAGTGACTAAAGTCGTAACTTAGTAGAATCATGATATTATCATGTGAGAGCTAACAAATTGATCATTTGAAAGTTGGATCTAGGGAAAGTGGGAGTATTATAAAATTGTATTCAATAAAACCTGATTGAAATTTACTTTTTTTATTACCAAATCTTTTATACAGAGAGTTATGAATGATGTATACTTTCCATAATAGTGATGAAACTTATGTGGCCACTATTTATATGGTAATTTACTTATATTATTTATCATATCAATAGGATATAGAAGTTACCATCAATAATTATAACCTCAAGATACTATTATGTAATCTTAAACATATATACTACGATCTAGGTATATCATACCGACTAGACATAGATGATGTCTCACTATTAAGTCATGGGGGATCATAATAATTGAGACTTCTTCTCATGAATTTTTCACTTTGTGACCTCAAGTAGAGAAGATCAATAGGACTAGCCTGCAAATGGGAGCATCACATATTTTGGGTTTTATTATTAATTACAACCTTAAAACGCGTGTATTGGTATCTTGACTTGATGTCATTATTTATGTTTATAATTTGATTATGTACTTTGATGCAAGATGAAAAATTTGAAATTTTTGTCATGGAGAGGTATCTTGTGTTGGATGTGTCATTGGTGGTATAGCATTGATTGAATTATCAAGATAGTTTTTGTCATTTCTAAAAGGATTAGATTTATCGGGACCAATTGAATAGGATAGTATTATATTTATTAAATCCATGACCATGGTGATTAAAGGTAAGTCTATATAGTGATTTCAGAAAAAATAAATTAATAAAAGATGATGACATGAAGTGTACATCCTACTTTATGAGATATCAGAAGACAAGAAGATTATACTACATGCATAGTGATCATAGGAGGTTGTCATTGTTATAACTAAACCATATCTCCTTATAAGTATTTATGGGGTTTCTCAATATAATCTTTCTCTATAATTATCACTAATTTATACTGAGATAATATCCTATAGGGTCACACACAAAGCACATTCAAAAAATTGTTCAATTCTAGTGAACTATAGATTAAGACATGGTGGTCCCCATAGCGGTGTCCAAATAATGTCCAAGTATATATGATCGTAGAGGAAATAAATAAATTAAATATTATTCAATTTTAGGATAATAACCATTGTATTTATTTACATATTACATTCACACGTTATTTAGATAATATAATGAAAAATATTTTCCCAATGAATTTTAAATATTAAATGTTCATGGTTCATTTAATATTTATAGGATATCAAATTTGAGTTGATGAATCATATTTTTATTGCGTAGCACAATTTAAGTGTTTCAAACACATGATAAAATATTTTTGGAATTTTTGGTAAGTTTTAAGTGTGGATTATATAGTTTTTTGGTATGTATGTAGGGTTAACTTCCATAAAGAACTAAATCATAATTATGGAAGTTATAACCTAAGTATTTAAGAAATTTAAATGTTTAATGTTCATGGTTAATTGAATATTTATAGGAGAAAAAAGTTGAGTTAATGAATCGTTTATTTATCGCGTATCACCATTTAGGTGTTTCAAACACATGATAAAATATTTTTGGAATTTGTGGTATGTTTTAAGTGTCAATTATGTCGTTTTGTGGTATGTATGTGGGGATAACTTCCATAACAAACTAAATAAAATTTATGGAAGTTATAACCTATGTATTTAAGTAATTTAAAGACCCAAAATTAGGATGATAATGATTTTATATAATTTTATCCCCTCTCCCCCTATTCTCAATCCTTAAATAAAGAAAGAAAATGGAAGATCATATATCACTCGATCCAAGTTCAAGGATAGATAGTTTGATATATTGTGATCAGGGAAACATCAAAGAGCCTCTAATTATCTATTATAGAACCTATATTCCCAGTTCAAGGATAGATAGTTTGATATATTGTGATCGTGTTTGGTTCCTTTGAGCGATGATCGTTGATGAGGAGTTAAATGTTTTTCTGATCAAAATTGGATGAGATGTAATTTTGATTTAATTTTTTTAATTATTTGTGATTAATTAAATTTCACATGATCTACTAATGAATCTAGTCTTGGGTATATCATATTTTATATTCTTACACAATTCCAGACATGGATATTTATATTAAATTTTTTTATGCTTCCACAAATCCCCAGGTTCCTTAAATACATAGGTGGATAGGTGGGATGTTGTAAATCATTCCAAGACTAGAAAAAGGAGTTTTATACAAGGGTAATAGGTTAATTTATTTTCCACTTAATAAATCAACCATTAGATAAAGATCATGATCATTTCATTTATTTATTTTATTTATGTATATTTCATGATTTATTTTAGTGATCCAAAACTACAATCACATAAATAAATGGACTTATATGCAAATATAGAATTAAAAAAATGGATTGTGCATAAATTTATTATTAGAACATGTTTTATAAATTAATTAAAATCCACTTAATATTAAAAATATATATAATGGATAAAAAATAAAATTTTATGTATAATGAATAAAATCCATCAACCAAATATTAAGTTAGACTAAGCTTGGCATTAATTAATTAAGAATGAAACCATAAACTAAGTATTGGTCCAAACCTTACTGGGGAACATAATTTTATCGAGGAGTCCTTATGAAAGTTTTGGGTTGAATTAACCTTTCTTAAATCAATAAAAGTAGCTCTTTCTAGACTTTATGTAACTTAGAGGCAGGTGTTATGGAAACCCATGTGAGGTTTTCTGGATTGGGAAGTCCACGCAATGGATCAAGGTGCTACAATCCCATGGTTGGAAAAGAATTTCCTATCTAAATTCATTTGAGTAATTAACCAATCCATTTATTAGGTTATGAGAAGGGGAATATTGACCCATGCAACTTGAATTTCTAAGAAACTAGACACTCTGAGTGTAATAGTGAGTGTTATTAGAACATGGTAAAATAGTGGAAGACATATAATTTATTTTTTTCTCAGTTTTTTTGTAAATGGATAAATTAATAATAATATACTCTAAATTTTTATAGAATCAAATGTAAAGTCCAATAATAACAACACTATCCATGTGACTATTTGGGAGAAATATAGTATATTTAATGGAACAAACTTATAGGAATATTATTGACACTTGTGTATAGTACTATGCCAGGAATGGAAGTCTAGTATGAGGATGATTAAGTAAGAGTTACTTGTTTATGAGAAATAATTGGATGATTCAGTTGATGTATAGTGTTTAATTTTATCTTCCATGGCTAGTGAACTATAAAAATCACATGAGTGTAAGTTTAGAGCATAGTGGAAGCACAGGTTGAGAGTGTGCCCAACTTTCAAAATTGTCATAATCGATGATTAATATGGGATCAATACAACAATGAATGCCAGTATCCAAGGAATTGAATCAAAGACAAAAGAAAAATGAGATAACTTAGAACTTAGAATAGAGGATTGGAATATATTTTTTATAATTAATTTAATTAAATTATATAATTACTTCCAAGGTGATTCTTTCTTCATCGATGTACCCGACCAAAGGTTTGAGGTGTATCTTCATTGCGATATAGAATCCAAGGATATGAATCCAATATTGGTGATCCAAACATGATCCATATATCTCCAGACATCGCTGAAGTAGTCTCTAGGTTCTAGAAAAAAAGATCCTTATGCTTGTGATGTCCACCTTCGATCGCCTTGAGAATCGCTTCCAAGGCGTTCTCCTTGATCTGGTGGAGGAGGATCTCTCTCGTTATTGAGAGCGTTCTTGGAGAGGGAAGAGTTCTTTAGTCTCGAGAGATTTTCTCCAAAGTTTTTGTGCACAAAACGATTGGTTAGCTGGTGGAATTACCCCTCATCTAATATAGATAATAATAATATAATGGGGAATTTAATTTACTTGGTCATAATAAATAATTAGCATAGGTGTCGTTACTTAATTTATTATTCGATGTGAAACCCCATTTCAAATAATAATAGAAATTCTATTATTTCCATGACATGTTCTTAACTTTAATGTTATATTTTAATATTATTTAACCAAATAATATTTAATATTATTTCTCATCAGACCCATAACTTGGTCCACCAATCCTCCTTAATATTTATCAGTCCTTGAATAATGACTATTTATTTATTAAAAAAATATAACTGCATTATTCACTGATAAACAAATATTTCGTCTGCAATATATATTATCTCGAATAACTAGAGACGAAATAAATATGATCAATCATACTTTAATAATTATAGAACCACAACTGGGAATAATATTTATTTAACTTGTTAAATAAATAAATTATTTAACAGTGATACTGGCTACATTTAGTGTGTAGCCCTCTAGGCTTCTTTCTTTTTTGCATTAGGTGAGCTTACCTAAAGTCTAAGATTACTATCTAGAAATGGGTTAAGGAACCCAAGAGAAAGCATCTGATGTTGCAATGACATGTCACTTCAAACAAATGCTTACTGTGTAATATAATCCATTTGTCCAGATATCTCCAATCAAGCGGGTTTCATGCAAGTTCCATCAACACATGTGCTTTATTTCTCAGTTTTCGACTTCCCATAATTGGACTTGCCTTGAGAACACCATGTACATGGATTTAGTTAGGTTATATCATTTCCATCAATTGGACTGAAATATCTACTTCTATAGAAGTGAAAAATACTTTCTCACATTATTTATTAATGAAGCATTACTCGTGAGACACCCAATATATCTCACCTCACCACGAACATATTTCATCATGGTTTTCATCAATACATATAATTGTGCAATTCATAATGCGCATTAATAATAATATTAAAGTCTAAGGACCAATGAAAATGTCTATAGATAGGAACATCCAATGACACTTATGAATGTGGATTTCTTACTGGTGGGTCATGTTCTCATAATATTCTCCTAGATATTACCAAGGGTGTACACCATGAGAAGGTGCCTCAAAGATTCATGAGTCCCCACCCCTGATATCCAGTATAATTTTTGTCCCTTCAAATGATATCATCTGGTCATAGAACATATATTCATGAATAGTGGTATGGCACTTTCGAGTTCTCATCATAGCATTCATCTGCTATGACCTTTTAATGTGATAGTTATTATTAGGTCATTATCACATACTATGTCACACATAAGAACAATCATGATGTGATAAGTAGTTTATTAATATTTATCCAATGAATACAGGTTTTTTATAAAGTATAATAAAGTTGGATTCTAGGCCACCAACTCCAATAATGAGACCATGGATTCATATTCAATACTTATTCATCTCTATGATCTTTATCATGAGAGAGAAAGAAAAGAATGGTTTGATTCCACAAGGAACTCTTCACGTGTATGTATGGAGAAGGTGAACTAGTTGAACCTCACATAGTAAAAATTATTGTCTACATAAATCATCTATAAATTCAAGAGTTTAAACTACCTAATGAATTGTGAAATGATCTTATTATCACCTCACTTACTTAGATATTATCTAACTTTATTAGGAATTTAAATATAAACAATATAAAGAAGTCACTTCTAGATATCCTCCCTTTAATTCACCAGACAAATATATAACTAAAAATTGAAAAATATTCTATCCATATAGTGAATAAGAGAAAATTCAAGGTAAAGAAAACCAAGACTAAGCCCAATTCAAATTATTTTATAAACCACCCTTCCAAAAATATTAAGATTGAAGGGGAAGTGAGGGATCAAGATGTCTATTTATGATGTGTCAATAAATGACACTAGAAGAAAAATCACACATTGTGAAGGAAGAATAGTGATGATTTAAGTATGTTCATTATCAAGTGTAACCTTTCAATTCTATAAATTGTGTATTGGATACCTCTTTTGGTTCACATGTTTGTGTATAAAATAAGGATACTGGTATATTTCAAAAGTTTTAATGGGGTGAGGTGGATTTTTTGGTCACAAATGGAGCTCATCTGGATGCACTATCCATTAGCCACTACTAACTCGCATTACCAATAGGTATGATCTTGATTCTTCATAATTGTTATTATGTGACAGGAATTTCCAAAAACATTATTTCAATATCTAAATTAGATATAGATGGTTTTATTTGCATGTTTGGAATGAAATTTTATTATTTTATAAATAAATCATGTGATATGGTAAGGAAAAGTTTCATAATGGTCTTTATGTATCATCTTTTGAGAACCAAGTGTTAGAAATAGATAATGAATCTGGATCACATGACTCATACCACACCCAACTATGGAATAATCACTTAGTTCGTGTAAATTAGAAATAATTGAAAAATTTACATCGAGATGGTTATTTAGATTCATTCTAACAAAACCACTTTTTATTGTTCAAGAATATTTACAAGGGAAAATTCCCAAATCTCCATTTAGTGGAAAATGTCAAAATTCCATAGATATTCTAGATTTGGGTCACACTAATTTGTGTGCACCATTACTAGTTGAATCAAGGGTTGGGTACTTATACTCCATAACTTTTACTTATGTCTTTAGTAGGTATGGATATATCTACTTAATGATGTATAATTTATAATCTTTTAAAAAATTCAAAGAATTAATGAATGTGGTTGAGAACCATCTATTTAATAAGATTAAGAAACTAGACTCAAACCATAGTGGGGAATATTTTAATCAAGACTTCATTGAATATTTATGTGAGTATGGGATTTTATTCCAACTCACTCCTCCTTATACACCTAAGTGAAATGGTGTAAGTGAAAGGAGGAACCGCACCTTGTTAGATTTGGTGAGTTAAATAATGATTCATGAAAATCATCCATTTTATTTTGGGGATATGAATAATAAAAAATATCACACATACTAAACCAAGTACCAACAAAATTGGTAGGCGGTATACCATATCAATCATGGAGTGGAAATAAACTCATGTTATCAAAATTATATGTGTGGGTATAAAAAGGATATATTACAGTATCTTCAAGAAATAAACTTGAACCCCAAGGAAAAAAGTTTATCTTTAGAGGATACCCCAAGGAAAAAAGGGGATATTACCTACACAACACCTTAGATAAAAAGTTAATAGTAGCATGACATTCCATGTTCCTTGGGAGGGATAGTATCTCTAAAATATATAGTGGGAGTGAGATAGACTTCGATGATGTCCATGATCAGGATACATAGGAATTTGTATAAAGAATAATTTCAACAAATCCTCATGGAAGAAACTATTCTAAATACACAAGTAGTATATAGGATTAAAAGTGAGGTTAGATAAACTAGATGATATGGTTTTCTAGTCACTAAATATATTGACTCATTATTATTCAATGATAATGATCCTCTAGACTACAATGAAATATAAACTGTCATAGATTCTACTAAATGGAAAGAAATAATGAATTATGAAATGAATTCCATGTACCAAAACCAAGAATATATTTTAGAAGACCCTATCGTTGATGTAATTCCCATTGGTTGCAAATGGATATTCAAGAAGAAACTATACATGAATTGTTAAGTTAGTACCTATAAGACATGACTAGTTGCAAAATGGTATAAACAAAATCATGTTATAAACTATAATGACACAATTTTTATCAGAGTTCATGCTTAAATACATCATAACTCTACTTTTCCTATCTTAATAATATGACTATTATATTTTCAAAATGGATATCAACACATTCCTCATTAATATAAACCTTTATGAACATCTCGATATGACAAAACTAGACGTTTTGTGACTATAGGTAATGATAATAAAATATACAATCTACATATATCTATATATGGATTAAAGAAAGCAACCAGATCATGGAACATTAATTTTAATGAATCTATAAAAGAATTTGGTTTCACAAGAAGTGAATCTGAGTATTGTGTCTATAAAAGGTTTAGTGGGAGTGTGTTTATTTTCCTAATAGTATATTTTGATGACATTTTACTTCATGGAAATGATATATAAGACTTGCATAATTTTATGACATGTTTAAATACATGATTATCTATAAAATACTTAAGTAAAGATTCATATGTTCATGGGATCAAGATATATCATGACAGATCCAAGATACTGGTCCATATGAACCATGTTATATATAGTGAAAAGACAAAAAGGAGATTTAGTGTGGAAAAATTCAAGAAGCGATTGTTTCATATGTCTGATGGTTTTTATCCTTCCAAGAAAATTTATCCTCAAACACAATAGAAGATATAGAGAATGGAAAGTATTATATATACCTCTGTAATTGGGTTGACCATATATATCATATTGTGCACCAGGATAGATATAACTTATAAATTGATTGCAGTAAGAAGATATCAAGAGGATTTATAAGACTAGCAGTGAATGGCTAACAAAACTATCCTTAATTATTTGATATAAACTAAAGATATGTTCCTAGTATATAGAGGATATTAAGAGATAGTCATAATAATATATATAGATTCTAGTTTCCAAACAGATCAACGTGATATGAAGTCATGGTCAGGATACATCTTCACCATCAATGAAGATGCCATGAACTGGAAGAACTAAAAATAAGCAGTGGTTACTGATTCTATAGTTCATTTGGATTATATTAGAACTTCTGATGAAACTAAAGAAGTAGTATATCTATGTGATTTCATCTCTGATCTGGATGGGGTACCTAGTAGTAAAGGCCCTATCATGGTTTACTATGATAAAACTGCAATTTTTTCTCTCTCCAAATAACCAAGGCCACATCAACAGATGAAGTACAAACTCCAAAAAAATCATTACTTGAGGTATTTTTCTCAAATTGTTGAATTTGTAGTTGATGGTATCGGGACATTCCGTGGAAGCAGATGGGTTGGGGTTATAAATTTTTTATCACTGGATCAATGTAACAACATGATCTCTAGGTAAAAGGACCCAAATAAAAGGTTGTGGATCTTTTTTGAATTTATTTAAGCATAAAAATTAAAATGAACAGTTACCTCATTTGATTTGAAGGTGAGTTTGACAACTGCTCACCATCGATGATCGATGTTCACTAGAACCAACGATTGATCTCTTTAGATCATCCAAAACCATATAAAAAGACTATGGTGAACTCCAATAATTGATATCTTGGAGCTATAATTGAGATCTATCGAAGCATTTTATTTTCTAACAATCACCACTATGTCATTACTTTTATCCAATAAGGAGGTCTTGGATTGATTTTTTAGAATGGGCACTTATCTCTATAGGATGCAAAAGGGGTGAGTGAAGAGATCTCATTTGAGTGGACTATTCACTCATAAAAGACCTCTCTATTCCTTGTATATTAGAGATTAAAGACCCAAAAAGGTCTCTTTGGACCACGTATATGTAATTCCCACTAACTAAGCAATAAATTACATGTTATGACCAACTAATTGTGTCATAAACATCATTTATATTTTTTTCACTTATAATATAATAAATTTTATTTCTTGATAAAATAGAGTTATTAACTCAATTTTTTATTCATATAAATATTAATTTAACCCTGAATATTATAATAATATTCATTCATCATATATTTCCCCATGTAGACACTTAAATACTAGTAAATACATTAATAAGTAAAATTAAAAATATATATTTTTTATTCAACCAATAATGAATTTATTTATTCAATAGCGACCATTTATTCTCGGACATCTCTTGGACTCCATGGTGGGTACCACCATTTCCTATACTCATGCTCATTTAAATAGGCTAGACTTTTGAATATTCTAAGTGTGCGACCCTCTTGGCCCTTATCACGATAGCAATGAATACTATTCATATACCGAGAGTGGATTCTAGAAACACATAAAGACCCCTAAGGAGATAAGTAATCGTTATAACAATTACAACCTTTCCTATGAACACACGTCATGTAAGATAATCTATTTTTCATATGATATCTCATAATATAGGATACACATTTTGTGTCATCATCCTATCGTGATTTGTTATTCATTAACCTCATTGGATGGACTTACCTTCTTCTACCATGGCTATTGAATTTGGGAAGGTACTACCATCAAGATCAACTAGGCCCGGCATATCACTTCATTTTGGAAGTGATAAATTATACCTTGATCATTCAGTCAATGACATACCACTAATGGTACACTCAACACTAGCTAACTCACCATGATAAAAATTTCATGTTTTTAATCTTCCATCAATGTACTTAATCAAATAGTAAACACTATTAATAATGTCAAGTCAAGAGACCATTACACATGTTCACATATACAAACAAAAAATGACCCCTGAAACATTTGGTGTTCCTATTGGATGGTTGGTCCTCAACATCTCATCTACTTGAGATCACCAAGGGTGAACTTCATGAGAATAATTTTCAAGGCTTAAGATCCCCCATCACTTGATAGTCAAATATTATCTATGTCATGTCATCATGGTGAATCTAGACCATATGATGTAAGTTTAATATTATTTTCATGGTATCTATAGGTTCTAAATATAGCCTAGAAACTATTATAACTTTTTTGATATGACATGTAATCTAAGGAAATTGGCATATAAATAGAGTGAATGTATAAGTATCAACATTATTATGATAATATAAACACAAAAACACACACACACACACACAAATATGTGTGTGTGTGTGTGTGTCAAACTATGTACATTTAATGGTATTCAAAATACATGAATGAGTTTAGTATAAAGCACCCACATACAACACTCTCTCTTACACTAGACCCAAATGATGAAAAATATCAACCCACTAGATATCACATGAGAATCATGATTATGATAAGATAGGCTTTAGTCATGGGGTCTTCCACATTATCCTATATGTCTACTCTACTAACTGTGACTTATCCTCTTTGAGTAAAATCCATAAATAGATGAAAGTTACAAAATATATACTTTGTCTTCTAGTGTGACCTGGGATCCTTGGAAAGAACTGTTTTTGTAGTATTACCACGATAACCTAGAGGAGAGTCTATAGTAATATAAAAAACACCAATGTATAAGAAAAATATGTATATCCAAACTACCTCCTTAGCTACATAAGAATACACTATATACTTGGGTTCAGCTGTAAAATCAATTACTATAGGTTTCTTTGAGCATCTCCACAGCACCACACTACAATTCAGAAAAAATACATACCCTAAATGCTATTTTAGATCATCTTGATCTATTTGGAAACTATCATTAGTGTATCACCTCATTACTAGTTCCTTATTTCCTTTATATACCAGGGATATATCATTTGTACACCTCAAGTACTTCATGATATTTTTTACAGTTATCCAATGCATCGCCCCTAGATTAACTTGTTATATTTTCACCAATATTAAATAAAAGGAAACATAAAAACTTTTACATATCATGGAATACAAGATGTGTCCCATTTATTAAAAATAATGGATTCTAATTATTTTCAAATATCCTTCTATTTTTTTGGAAAAATGTTATTAGAGAGAATGATACCATGTGACATTGGAAACAATTATCTCTTAGATTGTTACATATTATACCTTTTGATCACCTTATCAATACATATTATTTTACTTAGACTAAGTATCCTTTTAGATATATCTTATTTTATCTTAAACCCTAGGATGTAGGTTACTTCACCAAAGTCTTTCATGGAGAATCATTCATTTAACCAAGTATTATATGACTATAAGACATTCTTCATTTACCATAATTAATATGTCAACAACATATAATACAATAAAAACAATGGAATTCCCACTAACCTTATTATAACATCATGGATCACTTTTATTCTTGATGAAACAAATTTATCTTATGGAAATATCAAAATAAACATTCCATGATTATGATTCCTTTTTCAATCCCTAAATGGATATCTTCAACTTGCATACTTTATTGTCACTCTTTGACTTAAAGAACCTTTTAGGTTGAATCATATAGACATATTCAATGAACTTACAATTTTTAAAATCAGTTTTGATGTCCATTTCCCAAATTTTATAGTCATGTAAGGGTTCTATTGAAAGTAATATTCTAATGGATTCTAGTATTGCAGTTAGTGAGAAGTTTTCATCGTAGTCTATGCCTTGACATTTTCTAACACCCTTTACAACTAGTCATGTATTATAGGTGTTTAATTTGACATCAATTTACATCTTTTTCTTGAATAACCATTTTCACCAAATGGGTTTTACATTAGTTATAGGTTATACCAAAATCCAAACATGGTTCTGAAACATAATCATCATCTTAGAATGCATGATATAATTCCATTTAGTAGCTTCTTTTCCTTCTATTAATTCCATGTTGGTTAGAGGTTCATCATTCTGCAAGTTTAATGTGTCACCTAAGTTGATAATAATAAAACCATATCATTCTAGTTCTCTAACCTCTCGTGTATACCTATGTAGTATTTTTGTATTGGAAACATCTTCATATCCCATTTTTTCTTATGGTGATTATTCCCATACCAACTCTTATCCATCTGAAACATCAACTTAATCATAATCAATCTTTCTCTCAATATTTACATTATAAATGTGTTCCCTTTCTAGAAATATGGGTTTTACTTCCAAAATAAATTTTCTATATGAATGGTTATATAGGTAGTATCCTTTTGTTTCTTTACGATAACCTATAAAGATGAAATTCATGAATTGGGATGCTAATTTTACAATAGTTATAGTATTGAAAAAAGCCTCATGTCTCCACCCATGTATGTGTCATAGACTAGGATTCTTTCCTTACCAAAACTCATATAGAATCCCATTTATTACTTTATTTAGTACTCGATTATGGGTATATGTCACTTTTTCTAACATGTATCCCCAAAAGGATAGTATAATAGTTTCCTAACTCATAATTTATATGACCATGCCTAGAAAGGTCTGATTCCATCTTTCACTAATTGCATTCCCCTAAGGTGTATAAGGAGGATTGATTTTTGATATTATCTTATCCTCCTTTAAGTGATCCATAAAATATTTTTTGAGATACTCTCCTCCTAGATCTGAAATAACTACCCTAATTTTCTTTCCAATGTGGTTTTATCCTTCATGTTGGTATTACTTAAAAGTCTAAAAATAATCTGAGTTATACCTCATTAAGTAGATATATCCATTCCAACTATTGTAGTTTCTAAAATTAATTAAGTATGGAATCCAACCCCTTGATTATATTAGAAATAAACTGCATACATTAGTAAAAATTTATTCCAATAATTTAGTGGCTCTTAATCCTTTCCTAGTGAATCATGCTTTGTTCATTTTACCTTATAAAAAATCATGACATCCAAGTGTTTTAACTCAATAGAGTCTAAATACTCTACTTGATATAATTTATGTAAATGATTCTTATTTACATGGCCAAGCCGTAAGTTCGGTATATTGGTTTTATATTATTCATTTCACTAGTTTTTTCATTTATTTCCATTATATATATTTCAAGTTCAAGTATATACTATTCATTGTTAAGATGTGTCATAGCATAACATATGTTATCCTTATAAAAGAGATAGTATTTATTTCCAAGAATGAAATAAAATCACAGGGTTTATAAACTAAATGATGAGAATATGTTTCTAGTAACTAAAGGAACATAATAATAATTTTTTTAATACAAAAACCAAACCACTATTCAACGTCTTTTGATAATCGCACACTCCCAGGGCTACTAGTCTCGCACCATTTACAGCCCAGATATCCACCTTTCCATTTGTAATATTTTTCAACCTCTTTGGTTTATGTAGATGTATAAAAATGTGTGATCCATATGTTGTATCTAATAATCACCTTGTATATAAATATAGATTGCATTCAATGACAAAAATTCTTAAGGTAGAAGCATAACCTTGCTTTTTCATCTCAACCATTAAATTCTTCTTCCAGTGGCCTTCTTTTCTATAATCAAAGTAGATATCCTCTTTCTCATTAACCTCCCTCAATATCTTTAGCATTTTGGAAGGATATTGTGTCAATTTATTTGGCATGTGATTTTCCTTAAACCAACTATCCTTTACCTTCCTCCTCTTTTTCGCCATAGGGACTAAAGAGTTGGTATTCTTCATATCCTTATCATCTTGGTGAACTAAAGCTAATAGGTTTGGGAGAAACTTTATCATGTTTTTTATGTTGTAATTAAAAACTAAATTTGAGAATCTTGGAATTAAATATGTAATAATGAGACCAATCACCAGTTCTTGGTTCAATTTGAACCCAAGGGATTCAAGTTTGTTGATGTACCCAATCATCTTGAGTATATGAGTTCCTGCTTGATTTTGTTTTTCTATCTTGCACCTATATAGTGCACTTCATATCTCATATATTTCTTTCCTTTCACTCTCTTAATATAACTCTTAGGGATAATATATAATCTTATAGGAATATTAATTATCATGAATTTTCTACAGTTTATTAAACATTGATGACAACATGATACATTATACATCTATTGAATCATAAACATGATCCTTATGTTTTTCTTTTTCCTATTTTATTTCTCTTTGAGAAGTATCAATAGGAATCTGGTACTCCAACACATGAATCTTCCTCTCTTGGCATAGTACTATATGAAGGCACTTATACCACTCCTAGAAGTTATGGTTGTTCAAGGTATTCTATTTATCCATAATTGATCACAATGATAATGAACTAGTGGTGGGGATTGTCATTTTATCTACGAAAAATAAACTTAGAAGTTAAAGTACTATGGTAAGGAAACCCTTTATCTCCCAATATCTTCATCATGGTTCAAGATTCACTCATTATATAGGTGGGCACTTTCATGAAACTTAGAAGTATTCAGACTTATTATTGAAAAACGCACTTTAAAATGGTGTCTCACCTTCTATTTTCTGATGATATGGTGTTTTTTATCAATGGGTGAAGATCCTTGGATAGGATATTTATCAAAGTTGTGTAGGATTATACTATGTGGAATGGCCATTCTATAAATTATAAAAAATCTCTCCGTTTATCCCCCTATCATGATGAGATAGAAGAGCATATAAGATTGAATCCATGTTGGATATTCACAAGAAGAGTTTTCCCATAAAATAGCTAGGTGTTTCTCTTACACCTGGTAGGATCTAGATCTTCCACTTTGAAGGTGTGTTGTAAAACATTTCTAACATCATAACTAATTTGAAAAATAGGTTTCTCTTATTCAGGGGGAGAATAACCCTCATCATTCGAATTCTGTCAACTTTCCCCACAAACATCATCTTAGTGGTAAAGGTTCCTAGTTCCATAATTAAATATATTAATAATCTATTAGCCCCCTTTATCTAGGATGCTCATGGTGGGGGTGTGTGTCACTGGGCCTCTTGGACAAGGATTTCAAGACCAGTGGGCAATAGAGAAGCATAAATTTTAGGAATGTTGTGGAGGAAATGTATTCTCTTCATGGAAAATGGAATAGGAATTCATTGAATGAAAATCTATCTAGATCATTTTCATTACTAAGAAATATGGAAAGGGTCCTATATAAACTAAAAATAAGTTCACCCCAATGGAATTCTCTCAAAATAAATCTTCCAATACTTCAACATCACTCTTGGTGGATGGTAGGTCATAGAGATATCAACTTCTGGGAATGAAATTGGGTGGGTGATGTGCTTGGATTTCTGTGTCACCGTACATTGGAGATGAAATTCAAGTATTCCAATAGTTATCCCTCTTTAATTCATGCAATATTCAACTCCAACCAAAAATATTTCTTTAATAATATCAGAATGGATGATGTAACAAATGTTTGTGCATTCACAGGTAATGCATCAGGAATTTTTTCAGATAAGGCGTATAGGAATAATTTAATATCAAATAACAATACCAATGTGTGGGGTTACCACCTCTAGTGTAAAGACATTCCAACCAATTTTAATTTTCAAGTTTGGAGGATCCCTAATCACACATTTCCCACTGATATAGTTGTTAAAGGTAAGGGTACCTGATTAGATTCTATGTGCACTTATTCTTGAATTCATAAAGAAGAATCTATCATGTAGATCTTCGGAAAAAGTGAGTGGGTTTTCACTATGTGGTAAAATCTTGGATAATTCATAGGATTCTTGTCACTTGTGAACACTTTATAGTACTTTCAGAATCTTTGGTTTAGTGGTGTCCATGACAAAAATCCTAAGAGGTATGTGAGATATCCATTTATAATAGTAGGTTGTTGGTGTATTTGGGGGGTAAGGAACAGGCTCATAATAATAGTAATCCCTCATATGGAAATATTTTTCTAGTGAGGGCCAAGTTTCTAACTATTGAACTCTTGTAACTCCTGAATAATTGTGATGATTATCCCTCTCTAAGTATTTTTTTCTAGGATCCATAATCCTTTAAGACCTACTATTTTGGGCCATTGGGTGTGTTGGGATCCCCTTTTACTAGTCTTAAGCTCAATGTTGATGTCTCTTTTAGTCATAAGTGGATACAAGGGGGTGTGGTTAATGAATCCCAAGGATATGTGGTTCTTTCCTTCACTTCATTCTATTTTCAAGGTGATTCTCTTAATTTTAAGGCTAATGAAATTATCACTAGCCTAGAACTATTTCATTATCATGTCCTTGAATTGACATCAGTGGAAAATGATTCGAAGATTGTTTAGACTAATCTGAAATGACTTATTTCTAATCCCTAGAAAATATTATATTTGATTTGAAAATAAAATTCCTTTATCAACAACAATATGGACATTCTCCAAACATGGAATAAAGGTAATTTTGTGATATATTTTATAGCTATTAGGTCTTCTTAGGAGCTCCCTCTTATGATGTTTTATAATAATGGTTCCTTTCTCCAAGGATGTGTTGACATTTTCATTAGGGATTCCATTTTCTTTCACTTTTATAGTCTCCCTTGACTTTTTAACTTTTGTGTGTTCCCCCTAATTTTAATAAAAAAAATCATTTTCTATTTAATTAGACATTACTAATTAATTAAATCATTAAATTCCTCCCACAATTTTATCAAACCCTCATATCCCTTACTACAGTATCCAAAAACTCTGGCACTTGATTAATCTAGTGGAAAGGATCCATGAATCCTCTCCTCATAGTCCAAGTTTTGGCTACACTAATACTTAAACAGTTTCAAGGTAGTCACTAGACTAGCCAGCCACATTGAATCATAGTTCCTTGAACTGTTGAGTGAAGTCCTGGCTTGTAGGAATCATAACTTTGATTTATTCAACACTTCTCCTCTAAAGTGTCAACAAGAAATCTATGGATACTTATTTATTATCACATTTAGTTAATTAAACCCACCACTCTCAGGATAACTCTCCAGTAGTTGGAGGCACCCAAAATTAGGGACAATGAGCACCACGTACACTTTATTATATTCAAATGTAAGTTATGGAAGGCATTATGAATTAATATTTTTTTGAGTGTTTTTATTATTATTTGATGAATGGGTTCATTTTCTATTTAATATGTTAATATTATGTGATCATGCTCACAACTGAAAAATTAATTAAATATAAAACATTCATCATGTCTTTATATGTTTTTTATCTATGCATTTTAGTTTATTATTTTATGTTACTGTGTAAACATGCATATCCATAAAATAATAATAATCTATACATAAATTAAATAAATTGTCTAACTAATCTTGAGAATTTGGTATTGGTTAATCCATTTAACATAAATAGATCAACCGAGACCCTAGATATTAAATACCTAAGTCATTTCTGATTAGTATCCTAGCTCACACCCCAGTCCAGTGTATCCATGTGTCATCAGGAATATCACATCGTCTCAGTGTAGTCCATGTTCTATAATTTCCTTAATATAATACATAAACACCTAGGAAATAATAAAATAAATGAAAATTTATACTAATGGATTTGTAGTCCCTCATACATATTAACCAATTAAATACAATATACATACCATAAAAATAAAATAGATAATACATGCATTTCATGAAATGACAATAATTAATTAAATTACTTAAATTTCATACATACATTGGTCGGTCGATGATCAAGATCAGTCTTCAGGTAAAATAAAGGTATGATAAAAATTAATACATAATAAATTTATCTAAAAAACATTTTAAAGTAATGAAAATAATTTTATTTAATTTTAATTCATAAAATACTATTCATATGGTCCTCGATTTTTTTAATTTGTTATATTAATAATAAAAAAATTAAAATGTTTTATAATTTGTAGGCCCCAGGTGGCCTGAAAACCCATTAAAAGGGGTTCTATGCCATTTTCGGGGCCGAAAGGGATTAGATAAGGAAGAACCTGACCCAGCCTAGCTCGAGTCAGGCTAACCAGTCCCATTCACTGAACTAGCTGGTGGTAGTTCTCTTGCATGCTACCTAGAAAAAAGGGAGGGGGTAGGCAGCTAGGTCGGCTTTCATTTTTAAAATAAAAATATATATATTACTTCACCCATGATTTTTGGTATAGGTTAATGGTGTGCATCCCCTTAAAATGAGAAGGTGTTAAATTTCCATGGGGGTAGCTCATATTTTCCCTTTTATAATTTTTTTATCTTTCTCAGGGACTAGTACATGTCCCCCTTCCCTTTTTTCCTTTTTTTTGTTCTACTTTTGCATGATATTTCCCCCCTTTTTCCTTTTTAAATTTTTATTTTATCTTTTTCTATTTTTCCAACCCTATAACCTTTATTATTTTTGAAAAAAAAATCATTTGTGTAATTAAACAATTGGTGGAATTATACCCACCATCTAGAATAGTTTCATCCACTGAAATCTGGATGAAAAAAATTAGATTACTAAAAAATAACACCAGCCACCAGAATCCGAGTAAAATTAATATATATATTGTGAGGGAATTGGGTGTGTCTGTGGGGAGGTTATTCCCTCATTACCAGAGTGTAGCACAACAGATAAGTATAAACATATGTAAGTATAAGAATCAATATAAGTAAACAAGGGAAGAGAAAAAAGTAATAAATAATCAAGGATAACAATAAATAAATCAACTAGAATAACATCAAATAACTTATGATGATATCTCATGTCACTAGAAAACTAGAAAACAGGGATACAGGATAGAAGGCATAACATGTTCCTCAAAATTATAAGGAAATAAAAAGACTATCCCAATCATCTTGAGCTCTGCCTTGGTTATCTGATATCAAGATCCATCATAAATAGTAATAAATCAAGTGTTTGAAGCTTTATTCTTCCCTTTTATCACACCTTCACACGTGTAATCTTCCCTGAGTACCAAACAGAGATCATAGAGGGTGTGAGATAAATCTCAGTGGGCCACTACCAATGGTGTCTATAACATTCGGTCTATGTGATGGAATATAACAGTGTGAAAGCATGCATAAACAATGTAAATTAGAACAATTTAACTAAACACCCAAGTACCTACTTCATCTCTCAACTGGTGTCTAAACATGTAACCAATTTATTATTTGATTATTACTAGTCTATAAAAAATTCATTTGTTAACAATAGTAAATGTTCAAATTTGTAATAATTCAACCTATAATGATATTTAATAATAGAGTTCCAAGGTAATAATAAATGGCAACATAGACTTAAAGGGTCACCAGATCTATAATAATTGTTTCCTAACTAAGTGTAAGAGTGTAATCCAAGGATCATAGTCCAACTCATTCTATAGTAACATGCCTACTGAGTCAATGGATTTCATCAAAGGTAGAATGGGGATAACTAATGACTGGTTATGATGGTCCTTAACCATGGAACCTACTTTTCAATGTCGTATCCAAGGAGTCTATCCAAGACATCCTACAGTACTACATGAGGGATCCTATGGTGTCATACCTGTTGGATCTGAATCTTCATATTATACACAAGAGGGGGGTGAATTGTGTCTTTTGAAATTTTTCAATAACTCTTCTCTTGAATGAGTTCTGTCCTTTATAATTTATCAGATTTGATCGTGTAGCGGAAAAACTAAAATTAAGAACACAAAGATGTATAGTGGTTCGGGGAACAGAAATCCCCTAGTCCACTCCACCAACGCTCTACTCCACGAGCTTGGTGATTTTCACTATCTGGTCCTCTTTTCCACAAACCGATTCACAACTAAGTACAGGCAGTTGACACCTTTACAATACAAGGAAAAACAAAGCCTTCTGGTTCAAACACGAACCTACACAGCTTAGAACGAGAAGCTGGTTACTCAAGAATAAAAAATAATTTCAGAAAGAAATTTCCAGTTGATCTTCACAATTGCAACAGAATGCAATTGACAGTAGATGGATCGAAGTCTCTAGAAATATTGATCTCCAAGACGAAGCAGTTCTAAGTTGATCCAGTTGTAGTAGATATAGAGATATAGTTCACAACCTCAGAAGTATTATATCCACAGTAGATATACGATGTAGAACAGGTGAATCTTCTATCGAGTTCCTTCTTCTTGAACAAACAGATCTTTTACGCTCCTGTTGAATCAGCAAATCAATCATGAATAGTTGAAATCTCTATTTTCCACCTGTTTTAATAATAGATCAATCACACCCCCTTGTACCTGGTGTTTCATAGAGAGCATATATAACAAATCATATCTCCTGCACATTTTTATCCATAAAATTCGCCTTCTGATTTGCGATATTCAAAATTTTGAATTTACATAGAAGTCGTAACTTCCCTTAAGACTCGGCATAAAAAGCTCCTTTTAATTCGATCTTAAATCCATTAATAAAACGGCTTTGAATCAGTCAAAGTCAAAATTTAAAAACGACTTTAAATCCAGCTTGAAATCCGCCCAGAAATCAGCTTACTGATTGTTGTACATAAATATTGTCTGCCAAAATTTCCGACGCCAAACGCAAGGTTGATGACGTGGCCTCCAAACGTAGGGTTAATAACACAGTCTTAAAATGTAGGGTTGACAACGTATGGTTGATAACAAACATAGGGTTGATCATCCATACTTTTTCTTCAACATTCAAATGTACGGTAAAAGATCTATACTTTTACATGATCCATACTTTTCTAAGAACGTATGGTTGTTTACAAAAGTAAGGTTGATGAACCATACTTTTGAGAAATACACGTAACCTTTAGAATTTACGTATGGTTCTCCTTCCATACTTTGCTGATAACCAAAATGTAAGGTTCCTTACTAACATAAGGTTATTCTTCTATACTTTTCTGAAAACGTACGGTTTTTTAACCATACTTTTCTCTTATCTCAAAAAGTATACATGTTTTTCATCCTTACGCTGCGTTTATCCAAGTAGGGTATGAATAGTGATTCTAGAACGTGCTAAAACAGATTCTGCGCTATATTCATCTACATAAGATGTGAACAGTGTTTCTAGAACATGCTAAAACAGATTCTGCGCTAATTAATAAATTCTCGTTATTTCAAGAGTAAAATAAATTAATAAACTCCTACAAAATACTAAGTAAAATCATTAGAAAATAACTAAGGGTATTTGTGAGCATCAAAATTATCATAAAGAGATAGAGTATTATTTTCAATAATCCCCCCCTTTAAATAAAAATAATACCCATTGTTGAAAACAATACTTTGCTCAACAATCTCCCCCTTTTTATGATCACAAAACCCATAAAATAATTAAAATTATTTAATCAAAACAAAATTAACTTTCAAAATTCGTTATAAAGTTTTAAATAAAAACTTCTCCACCAAAAAGATAATTATAAATCCAAATGTCTCATCTAATATTCTCCCTCAATAAAATGAATTCTCCCCCTAAATATTGATGTTGTGTTTATCCAAATTCTCCCCCTTTTTGTGATATCAAAAAGAATGAAAAATAATGGATTTTAACACGTTTAATATTGCACTAAACTATTAGTAAATGCTATTACGAACAGTTTATCAATAATTAAATGTAAAGTACTGAAATATTAAAAATAAAGTTAGTAAAACAAATAAGGAAAGAGACAAATAAACAAAGAAGAAAAATTTTCATTCAAAAACATTAGTATATACATGACAATGATATACACAAGAATCAAGGTTTGGGTAAGATAGGAAACAGGGTCTATCTCCTCTGAATTGGAGACTTGATTTCTATAAACTATTCCTGAAGTCTCTTCATCATCCCATCTCCAAGATTGATAATGATCTCTCTGTTCTCTTGAGTCATATGAATATCCTCAATTAAATTGACTCTGAAAAACTCATACATCCTTTCCTCTTTTTCAAAAAAATACTGATAGCTTCTCTAATAACTAATCTAATAGAATTATAATTGATGCCTCACTAGATGTCAGTTGATCCACTAAGAATTTCTAATTGTCCAGCAACACTGAAAAAGGAGCACTATTGCATTGAATATCTTGTATCTTGTCATTTATATTGCTCAATGTAGCTGTGATAGCCTGAAACCTTCTGATTAAATCAGGTGAAGTACCTGATCCACTAACAGTATTATTTGCAACTGATGCAAATTGGTTCTTCATAAACAACTTCAGATCTGATAAATCTGACTGCATAACCATTTCAGATTTTAATTGTGTAACAGAAGTCATCATATCATCTTTAAACATTTCAAATTCTTTCCTTGAAACTGTACACTCCTTCAGCTTTTGAAACTTCAAATGTTCTAATTCTAAAGCATTTCTCAGAGAAGCATTCTCAGATTCCAACTGAGATACTTTTCTGTACAGTTCTTCAACTTCTTCTTTCCTTGAATCAGATGCACCCTGTGCTTGATTCACATTCTCAGGTTGATGCAACAATACCAAAGGCAATGATTCAGCATCAGATTTCTCTTTTTCTTTGTCCTGAGAAGGTTGGTCCACAGATTTTTCCTTAGAGTTTTCAAACTCCCCCATAGAAAAATCCTCTTTAAGTACCTCTGTTTGAGATTCAGATTCATGCTCATCACATTCATCTGCATCTTTGTCTTCCACTGGAATTTCAAGAATAATATTTTCAGAAGTTTCCTGAGGTCTGGACACTTCTTCACCAGGCACTGCCTCCATCTCCTATTCTTGTTGAAGTGAAACTTCAACATCAGAAACAATCTGTTCCTGATTTTCCCTTTGAGATTCTTCTTGAGCTCCTGATTTCTCTACTGGATCCATTCTCTCAGTAACATCTTCCATGGTTTTATCAGCAACAGCTTCTCTCACAAAAGAATAAGAAAATAAAGGTTATGTTGGAGTTTCCAAAGCAGTGGAAGTGACTTCCTCATTTACTGGTCTTTTTCTTCTTGATTGAAGTCCCTCCTGGATTCTGTCTTCCTCAACATCTTCCACTTCAAAGCGAATCCTTCTTGATACATTACTGACTCTAGATTCATCTTGTCCCTCCTTAGACTTAGTAGGTTGAGCCTGAGCACTCTCTGAGTCTTCCTCAGCTCCTACTGGAAAAAGGTTTCCTTTAATTGTGTTCCATAAATATCCAAATTTCCTCAAGGTTCCAGCCTTAAACGTATTACTGTGATGACAGTTAACTCTTGCATCCACTAATCTCACCATGTCTTTCTTAAACAGCAACTTAGAAATAAATCTACCAAAGGGTTAGAAATTCATCCTGGCCTCGCTTTGACAGCAGTAACTGAGATACCTTATCATGTATCTTGGAAAGTTTAACTTAATATCAATTAACATAAGAAACATTATATACATATCAGGGTACAAAATCATCTCCATTTCTGCCATCCGTGGAGCTATTTTAGTCTGAATAAATTTTACCAAAATATTCTGATCAGGCTCCAAATCCTTAACAAAGATTTTCTTTATTGTCTTGGTACCGAAAAGAAAAGACATAATTTCTTCGGATTTATGCACAGAATCTCCTATATTCTTCAAGTCAAAATGAAAAAATCCCTCATGAGGGAAGTTGAGAATCTGACTAATCTCTACTGAAGAAATTAAGAAATCCCTATCCTCTATTTTAGCCATCATACTGTCTTCGGTATCTCTCAGACTAAACTGTATAGATTTTTAGAAGTATCTATGTTTTAATTCATATAGAAATTCCGTATTTTCACTATGGAACATCTATTCAAGATTCTGAAACGACAACGCTTGCTTCAACAACAGATTCATCTGAAATAACCAGTCAAGATTGATTACCTTACCCAGTAAGATTTTTCTTCTCTCAGTGCGTTGTCTCCTGGAATTGCTCGGCTCAGCCTCACTGGCTCTTTTAGTCCTTACCATTGCTACGAGAGTCTCTGAAGGTTTGAAGGTTAGGGTTTCAGAAGTGGAAGGTTAGGGTTTCAGAAGAGGAAGTGCGATTTTCGGATTTCAAAAGGGTTTCGATAGAGGTGAAAGGGTTTAGAAGTCGAAAAGGCTCTGACAGCCTTGATTCCCATGTAATCACTCATCATTACATATATTTAAAAACAAATAATTTTTTCATACGACGAAAGAAAAAAAAACTTAAACAATATTAAATAAACAAAATAAAATAAAAAATTATTTAAAATTAAATAAACCTCGATCACCCTTAATAAAATCAAACCTTGCAGTGGGAAGAGGTTTAGTAAAAATATCTGCAAATTAAATTTCAGTATTTATAAATTCTAAAAATATTTCTTTTTTAATAACATGATCTCTTAAAAAGTGATTCCTTATATCAATGTGTTTAGTTCTAGAATGACTAATAGGATTTTTTTTGAAATACTAATTGCACTCGTATTATCACATAAAATATGTTTATTATTAAAATTCAATCCAAAGTCTATAAGAGTGTTTTTCATCCACAACACTTGTGCACAGAAACTGCCAGTAGAAACATATTCTGCCTTCGCTGTTGATAGGGAAACGGAATGTTGTTTCTTACTAGACCATGATACTAAGGACTTTCCTAAAAAGTGACATGTACCTGATGTACTTTTTCTATCTAATCTACAACTTCCAAAGTCAGCATTTGAATATGAAATCAAATTACAATCAGAAGTTTTAGGATGAAGAAGAGATTGAAAAACGGTTCATTTTAAATATCTAAAAATTCTTTTAACAGCAGTTAGATGGGATTATTTAGTATTTGATTGAAATCTAGCACAAAGACATACTGAATACATTATATCTGGTCTTCTAGCAGTAAGATATAACAAGCTACCAATCATACCTCTATATAACTTGTTGTCAACTGATTTCCCTGTTTCATCCAAATCAAGTTTTATATTAGTACACATAAGAGTTGTAAATGTCTTCTTGTTCTCAAGTCCAAATTTCTTAAGTAAATCAGTAATGTATTTGCTTTGATTTAAAACATTTCCAAAATATTTTTGAAATATTTGAAGACCCAAAAAGAAATTTAATTCTCCCATCATACTCATTTAAAATTATTCTTTCATTAATTTTGAAAATTCATGACAAAGAGTTTTATTAGTTGATCCAAAGATTACATCATCAACATAAATTTGAACCAATAAAACATTATTTTTCACAGTTTTCTTAAAGAGTGTTGGGTTTTACATTCTAACAATAAAATCATTTTTTAAAAGAAAAGAACTTAATCTTTCATACTGTAACACCCCAAGCTTCTACGGTACGTTTCCCTTTGAATAATGCGATAGCGTGTGTTGTACGCAACCTCGAGTTCTAACACACACCACAACTAATTAAACTAGCCGTTGTGAATAGTAATACCTAATTTTTGAAATCATATATATTCTATATTTCAAAATGGACTTCATTTTTGGATTCGTAATATCAAAATTAGCCTAGGGTGAAATTTTGGTACATTTCGGATAACTTTCATATTTTGATGAATAGTGAAAATTTCTAAATTTTAATTAAAAACAACTTTTTTAATCAAAATAATTAATAGTGATAAATTATGAATTTGAGTGGTTTTAAAGTATATTTAGAATATATTTTTACCATTCAATTTAATGTTTATCATTGGACATAATTTTACAATTAAACCGAACATAAACAAGTGTCAATCTTTTGATAGTTATTATCTCTTAAAAACACGCTTTTTGTTTTAACAGCAGGAATTAATTTTAAATTAATTTCTGCCACTTCTGTGTTTTGAATTTAGGAAAATGGATTCCATATTTGGAATCAGGATGTTCAAATTGTGTAAATAGGTAACTTTTATTTTTAGACATTTTGAATAGTTACTGTGGTAAATATTTTATTTACCATGGTTAAAGGGTAAATCCGGTAAATAAGGGTTAAAAAATAATATTATAATAATAAAAAATTACCCTAAAACGTGTCTTAACCCTATTGGTTGATACATGGTCGACCATGGGCATCTTTTTGTCAATTTTGGGACCCCATGGATCCACTTGTAAGTGATAATGACACTTTATTTTAATTAAGTTAAAATGAATACAAAAATGACACAAGCATATATCTTTTAGAAGAACAATTTTTACATAGGGTTATACATGTTGGATTTTCGATTGTAAATATTCATTAGAAAGCTAAAAAGATTTCCTACATAATGATATTTTATTTATAATTTTTAGACATTAAATAATTTATTTTATTTATGACACAATGATGATGCAGTAATTACTAAAATAGTAAAAAATTAACATAATTAATATTATAAATACCCAAATAAATATAATATGAAACTTTTAATAAATTACACTAATTTTCTATGATAATATGATATATTAGGATTGATTTAATTGACTTTGTTCGAAGTAATCAATCTGTTAGGAGTTTCAAAAAAATCAACTATTGAATAGTGTCAAAATTGACATAAAAGAGTTCTTAAAACAAATATTATATTATTAATTGATATTAAATTCCTAAAAATCTAAGGATCGGCCAAGAGACTTATATTATTATAGGTTCCTCATTAATGGACCACTTGGGGGTCGCTTGGATGTATATAGTAAGTTTATTAACCATAATATATAAAATACAAAGAGACATTGTAAAAGTGAAACTAATTAACTTAGAGTTAATACTTAAAGATAAGGTTAATATAAGTACCCAAACCTGTCTAAATTCTATTGGATGAGTTGTTTTCGACCTATCCCCACCTCATCCTTTGAATAGTCAACTTTGGAGCCTTTAGAAACCGAATATGAATTTATTATAAATTAATATTTCTAGCTTTTCCAAAGGTGCCCCTCACCCCTCTTATAAAAAGGGCACTCCTCCTTCTCATTTCTTCACACCTTCAAAGCCTTTTGGTTCGGCCAAACTCTGCCCAAATACTCTCCCAACATCCCTCAATACAACCTAGAGGCCTTAGTTTGATCAGAAAGCCAACCTAAGGAGCCCTTTTGATCAAATCAAAAGGAAGAACCCGAAGAAGAGGTAATGATTTCACCACCCTTTTCTAAGTTCATTTCTTCTTCCACTTCTTCTTCCTTTGTTCTTACCATTCTGAAATAATAACTCCAGTATCTCACATATACTGTGATGTTATTATAAATATGGTACAATCATATTCAGTATTCTATCCACCCTTTGAATAACATGTCACCATACGTGCGTACGTACGGCTTACCGTCTCCACGTCGTGGTGTAATTGTTATTCAATATAATATTATTTGGATGGGTATAATAATGATGTGTAACTCATGTAAATAATAAATATAACATGTTAATGATTCTGTATATATGATATACCATCCATTTATATATTATTTTAATATCAAAAGAATGATATTGTCGCTCGTGCGTACGTACGGACTACCGTCTCCACGAACGCGATGAGATTCATTCTCCATCGTATCCATTCAAGTATAATTATCATTTGATGATTTAAAAATGATGTTTAAGGACTGTATATCATTCTGGATATGAATAAGATACAACAACCATGGCTTATGTAACAAAACATATAAAAGAAAATGAGTAAGTTAACTCCCGAAACGACGATAATTCTAAGATATTATTAACAAATCAATGTTAAAAGATCATATATGATATCATATTAATATATATGATTCTTGTATAATTTAATAACAACTATTTCACCATTATACAGGAGGTTAACCTACCCCAACCAAGGAAAAGTACAAGGTAAGGGTTTACTTTACAACCTCTTCATTATCCAAGGTTGTTTATACGTAATAATCTACTGGGATCTCTTTATCATCCACATCCATGTTTCTTCGAAATGTATTTAAAAACATTTTTACTATTTACAAGAATATGGTTTAAAGTCATTTATACCCTTGTTTGACTTTTATAAGAGGTTTATAAAGGAATCTTTCCGTCGTTTTCAAAACAAGGTCCTTTTTAACCTTTTCGACAGAATTGAGGTAAGAATGTTTTTTTTTAACTTATACGGCGGGTGCGGTTATTTTACGCCGTTATAAAATCTTCAAAGCTTTCCTTACAAGCTTATAAGAATATTTTCAAAGAAAATGTTTTGTTTTATATGGATCTTAAATGATTTCAAAATAAAAGGAGATATTTCTTTAAAAAGAATTTTGATTTCATCTATGTCAACATCCTTTGATGGATTTTAAGATTATTTGAAGTTGATTTATTATGATACAAAACTTCTATATTGTATTGAAGGTTTTGTGATATGTTTGACTGTGGATGTGCTATTTTTATACCATTCATAGTTTATGGTGAAATTATTGACATTTCGTATGCTAGTTTTAATACGAATGTTTATGTTATGTTTAAACCTTTTCATATGGGAATGCATTGGACTTAATAAGTGACGGGTGGAGCTCGCTATAGCTCCTCGATGCATCGGTAGGTCTCATGAGACAAACTAGTGTCTTGGCACAAGGCCTTGACAAAATCTTATTTGTAGTCTTGGCACGAGGCATTGGCTATGTGGTTATGATAGTCTGGCATTATGCATTCCAACATTATGAAAGTGGTTATTTATTTTTGCATGTGATTATTCGATTAGTGGAATATCCATGTGAATAAGTAAATGGCATTATTTCATTTTATTTATGCCATACCATGTTGAAAGTTCATGTTTAAAAGGCTTTTGTTTTAGTTATACATTGCCTTAAATGTTTATTCTTATTGATGAAAGTTTCCGCTATATTGTTATCCTTACTGGGCATTTGAGCTCACCCCTTTTCTATGTTTTATTTTTCCCAGGAAGTGAAGATGTAAGTTATGAATGACCTGCAGGGATATTATGAGGGGATTGTAGTGTGGACTGTGGAAACATTATGTTGTTGTAGTAGTTTTTGATTTTATGATGTAATGTAAAACTTATGAATATATCTAGTGTTTCCAAGGCTACTAAACCAATCGGTCTTTCGAGATTTGATCTTTCTTGTGATCATGCCAATGTTACGAAGTAATGCACCGACTCTGGGTAGCTGGGGTCGGGGTGTTACAGTTGGTATCAGAGGAAGTTTAGTACAAACCTTGGAAGCTAGATTTAGATAAACTCTGATTAGAGCACGTAGACCTAAGATGAACTTTGAGGATTAGTATAGAAGAACTTCCTAGAATTTTGGTATTGTAGAGATTTTGTGAGTTTTCCGAGCAATAAATTCCTGTCTGGATACGAGCAGGTAGAGGCGGCTCTGGCACAGATGTACCTAGGGGTAAAACCCGAAAACACCGCTTTGAGCTAGACTCGAACGGGAACTGGTGCACGACAACGGGCCTTGCTGCACTCTTGGTTACGACACTCCCGGGGGATATGCTTAGGATAACTCTCATTTTCTTTACAAATCATTATGAAGGGTTTATGAGTATATACTTCCTCAAAGAAAACATTTTTATGATTATGGATTATATCCATAAATAGTTCAATTTATGTTAAGTGTTTTATAAGTATGGGATTTTGTATTTTGATTCATAAACTGATCTAGTTTATGCCATTGTTTAGAAATGGAGCCTAGTGGAAGAAATGGAAACCGTATCAATGCACGCACTCCATGTAGGGATTTCCCTCCTGCTCAAGATAATTATAGTGGGGCTGGTGATGCAACTGGTGCTGATCAGCTAATCACCATACTGGGACAACTTACTCAGGTTATGAATAATAACCTTACCCGTATGGAGCACCCTGATCCGCAGCGTGGAGGATCAATGTTAGATCGATTCATGAGACAACAACCACCAACGTTCAATGGGAGTACAAATCCCTTAGTAGCTGAGCAATGGATATTTTCCCTAGAGAAAATATTTCAGGCTTTGGGGAGTAGTGAAAGGGAAAAAGTTACCATGGCAGTTTACCGCCTCACTGGAGATGCTGATCAATGGTGGTCATTGATTCAAAACATGAAGGAAGATGATGAAGTATCAAACATGGAATGGAGGGAGTTCAAAGATCTGTTTTTAGAAAAATACTTTCCTCGCGACCATCGAGCAGATATGGAAAGGCAATTTCTGAGTCTGAGACAAAAGGAGGATGAGAATGTCACAAAGTATGAGGCTAACTTTACAAGGTTAGCGAGGTACGCTGGTGATTATATTCGCAACCCAAGAAGTAAGATTGATCGTTTCTTTGATGGGTTAAAACCATTTCTCCGTCGAGCATTAGTCTCACAATCCTTTTCATCGTACGAAGACATTGTCTCATGTGCTATCAAGACCGAAAAGGAATTCTCTAAGTCTTATGACTTTAAAGCAAAGCAAGAGAAGAAGAGACCTGCTGATCAATCTGGGAATGGAAATAAGGGGAAGAAGGGAAAGGTTGAATATCCATCTTGTGGTAAGTGCGGGAAGAAACACCCCGGTGCTTGCCTGAAGGGAATGGGAGTCTGTTACAAGTGTGGTGAAAAAGGCCACCAAGCTCATGATTGCAAGGGGAAGAAGGAAGCTACCAACGTTCAGTGCTACAATTGCAGGGAGATGGGGCATTATGCAAATGCATGTCCTAAGCGTCAGGAGAACTTACCTCAGAAAAGGCCAAGGGATCAAGGCCAGGCTTATGCTATCACTACTGCTGAGGTAGAAACTCCGAAAGACGTGGTGGCAGGTAATTTAATGGTTTCCTCAAGTTTAGCAAATGCATTATTTGATTCTGGATCATCGCATTGTTTCATATCTTCCCAGTTTGCTAAGAAAATTAGATATTTCCAATTTGATTTAATAAGGGAGTTGTCAGTTAAAACTCCTAAGGGAAGTATCGTTGCAACAAAGTTTTGTGAATCAGTCCCCATTAGAGCACATAAATTTTCTTTATCTGCTGATTTCATCGTCATACCTATGAATGAGTTTGATATAATCCTCGGTATGGACTGGCTTTCGGACTATGATGCGAAGATTTATTGTAAGAAGAAAGAGGTTACGATTCTTGATGATAATGATAAGGAACACCTTATTTTTAGAGCAGAATCGTCACCACCTAATTCTTATTTAGACCCACCCCCAATAGCTCAACTTAATTCAATTATTGGGGAGGAAGAGAATGAAGTAACTATCGGTGAGGAAAGGAATGTTCAAATAGAGGGTGTACCTATTGTGAAAGAATTTGTAGATGTATTTCCGGAAGATTTACCTGGACATCCTCCAGAACGAGAAGTTGAGTTTTCCATTGATTTGATTCCTGGATCAAGGCCTATATCGAAGACCCCTTATAGAATGGCCACTGTAGATTTAGTCGAACTAAAGAAACAACTAGAGGAATTGAGTAATAAGGGATTTATTCGCCCTAGTGTTTCTCCATGGGGAGCCCCTGTTTTTTTTGTTAAAAAGAAAGATGGATCTATGAGGTTATGTATCGACTACAGGGAGATCAATGCTATAACGATAAAGAACAAGTATCCCCTACCTCGTATTGATGATTTATTTGACCAACTTCATGGAGCTCAATACTTTTCAAAGATTGACCTTCGATCTGGATACCATCAGTTGTGTGTAAAGAAGGAAGACATTCCGAAAACAGCATTTCGAACCAGGTACGGGCATTACGAGTTTACTGTAATGCCGTTTGGATTGACTAATTCACCCTCTGTATTCATGGATCTGATGAATAGAGTTTTCAAGGAGTATCTCGATGAATTTGTGGTGGTATTTATTGATGATATCTTGGTATACTCCAAAACCTACAAAGATCATGAAAATCACTTGCGCATTATCTTGAAGACTCTGAGGAGGCATGAATTATATGGAAAGTTTAGCAAGTGTGAATTCTGGCTTCAGGAGATTTCTTTTCTTGGCCATATTGTCTCTAAAGATGGAATCTCTGTTGATCCTTCTAAGACCAAGGCAATCCAAGAATGGCCAGCACCTACGAGTATAACTGAGGTACGTAGTTTTATTGGTTTGGCAGGTTATTATCGACGTTTCGTCCAGAATTTTGCCCGATTGGCTAACCCATTAACGAAGCTCACACGTAAAGGGGTTAAATTTGTTTGGACAAAAGAGTGTGAAGAATGTTTCGAAGAACTGAAGAGAAGATTAGTCAATGCTCCTATATTGACTCTACCATCGGGGAATGATGGGTTCGTTATTTATAGTGATGCATCAAAGAAAGGACTTGGCTGTGTCCTTATGCAGAATGATAGAGTTATTGCCTATGCATCACGACAGTTGAAAATTCATGAACAAAACTATCCTACTCATGATCTTGAGTTAGCAGCTGTGATCTTTGCTTTGAAGATATGGAGGCACTACCTCTATGGTGAAAAATGTGAGATTTATACTGATCACAAGAGTTTGAAGTATATTTTCTCACAAAAAGAACTCAACATGAGGCAAAGGAGATGGCTTGAATTACTCAAGGATTATGATTGTACGATACACTACCACCCGGGGAAGGCAAACAAGGTGGCAGATGCTTTGAGTAGAAAAGACCATGGAGTTTTGAACAATATGAGAATTGAAAGGGATCCAATTTTCATGGATCTAGTGAAAATGGACATGGGAATAACCAGGGAAGGTGAAACATCAATGCTTTTTCAAATGGTTGCCAAACCATCTTTACTAGAAAGGATTAAGAGTTCTCAGACCGATGATGACGAATTCCAAAAGAAGATTAAAGCTGTGAATGATGGGAGATTGAGAGACTTTGTGTATGAAGATGGAATTTTGAAATTCGGGAAGAGACTTTGTGTTCCCAATATACCTGATCTAAAAAGGGAATTGCTGGATGATGCTCATAGTTCCAATTTCTCTATACACCCTGGGAGCACCAAAATGTATAGAGATTTGAAGGAACATTTTTGGTGGGACAACATGAAGAGGGAGATTGCTGATTTTGTGTCAAGATGTATGGTTTGTCAACAAGTGAAAGCTGGAAGGCAACAGCCTGGAGGAGTCATGCAACCGCTTCCCATACCGGAGTGGAAATGGGACAATATTACAATGGACTTTGTCATGGGGCTACCAAAGACTCCTAGAAGGAACGATGCAATATGGGTTATTGTTGATCGTCTTACCAAGTCAGCACATTTTCTTGCTATAAGAGAAGATCTACCCCTGGAACGTCTAGCAAGACTATACATTAATGAAGTTGTGAGACTTCATGGAGTACCCCTATCAATTGTTTCGGATCGTGATCCCCGTTTTACTTCAAGGTTTTGGAAAAGTCTTCAGAAATCCCTGGATACTGAACTTCATTTGAGCACTGCTTACCACCCTCAGACAGACGGACAATCAGAACGGACTATTCAAACCTTAGAAGACATGTTGAGATCTTGCTCACTTGACTTTCAGGGTATGTGGGATCAATATTTACCTCTAGTAGAATTTTCCTATAACAATAGCTTCCATTCGAGTATTCAGATGGCACCATATGAAGCGTTATACGGAAAGAGATGTCGTACACCAACCTGTTGGGATGACGTCGGTGAAAGAAAACTTGTAGGCCCAGAGCTGGTGGAGGAAACGGTGGAAAAGGTGAAAGTAATCCAAAATCACATTAAAGCAGCTCAAAGTAGGCAGAAGAGCTATGCCGATAATCGAAGGAAGGATTTGGAATTTCAAGTCGGTGATCATGTTTTCCTGAAGGTATCTCCATGGAAGGGAGTCATACGTTTTGGTAAGAAAGGTAAATTGAGTCCCAGGTACATCGGACCTTTCGAAATTCTAGAACGAATTGGGGCTGTGGCTTACCGATTGGCAATGCCGCCAAGTCTCTCCAAAGTTCACGATGTGTTCCACGTATCTCTGTTGAGGAAATACATGCCTGACCCAACGCATGTACTCACCTATGAGGAATTAGAACTGGAACCCGATATTTCCTATTGCGAAGAGCCCATCAAGATTCTTGATACGAGAGAACAAGTGCTGAGAAACCGGGCGACGCGTCTGGTAAAAGTTTTGTGGAGGAATCATAAGATGAAAGAGGCAACGTGGGAACCCGAGGAACTTATGATGAAGAACCACCCGAGTCTTTTTATGCAGTAATACCCTAGAAATTGCGAGGACGCAATTATTTGAAGGAGGGGAGAATGTAACACCCCAAGCTTCTACGGTACGTTTCCCTTTGAATAATGCGATAGCGTGTGTTGTACGCAACCTCGAGTTCTAACACACACCACAACTAATTAAACTAGCCGTTGTGAATAGTAATACCTAATTTTTGAAATCATATATATTCTATATTTCAAAATGGACTTCATTTTTGGATTCGGAATATCAAAATTAGCCTAGGGTGAAATTTTGGTACATTTCGGATAACTTTCATATTTTGATGAATAGTGAAAATTTCTAAATTTTAATTAAAAACAACTTTTTTAATCAAAATAATTAATAGTGATAAATTATGAATTTGATTGGTTTTAAAGTATATTTAGAATATATTTTTACCATTCAATTTAATGTTTATCATTGGACATAATTTTACAATTAAACCGAACATAAACAAGTGTCAATCTTTTGATAGTTATTATCTCTTAAAAACACGCTTTTTGTTTTAACAGCGGGAATTAATTTTAAATTAATTTCTGCCACTTCTGTGTTTTGAATTTAGGAAAATGGATTCCATATTTGGAATCAGGATGTTCAAATTGTGTAAATAGGTAACTTTTATTTTTAGACATTTTGAATAGTTACTGTGGTAAATATTTTATTTACCATGGTTAAAGGGTAAATCCGGTAAATAAGGGTTAAAAAATAATATTATAATAATACAAAATTACCCTAAAACGTGTCTTAACCCTATTGGTTGATACATGGTCGACCATGGGCATCTTTGTGTCAATTTTGGGACCCCATGGATCCACTTGTAAGTGATAATGACACTTTATTTTAATTAAGTTAAAATGAATACAAAAATGACACAAGCATATATCTTTTAGAAGAACAATTTTACATAGGGTTATACATGTTGGATTTTCGATTGTAAATATTCATTAGAAAGATAAAAAGATTTCCTACATAATGATATTTTATTTATAATTTTTAGACATTAAATAAGTTATTTTATTTATGACACAATGATGATGCAGTAATTACTAAAATAGTAAAAAATTAACATAATTAATATTATAAATACCCAAATAAATATAATATGAAACTTTTAATAAATTACACTAATTTTCTATGATAATATGATATATTAGGATTGATTTAATTGACTTTTTTCGAAGTAATCAATCTGTTAGGAGTTTCAAAAAAATCAACTATTGAATAGTGTCAAAATTGACATAAAAGAGTTCTTAAAACAAATATTATATTATTAATTGATATTAAATTCCTAAAAATCTAAGGATCGGCCAAGAGACTTATATTATTATAGGTTCCTCATTAATGGACCACTTGGGGGTCGCTTGGATGTATATAGTAAGTTTATTAACCATAATATATAAAATACAAAGAGACATTGTAAAAGTGAAACTAATTAACTTAGAGTTAATACTTAAAGATAAGGTTAATATAAGTACCCAAACCTGTCTAAATTCTATTGGATGAGTTGTTTTCGACCTATCCCCACCTCATCCTTTGAATATTCAACTTTGGAGCCTTTAGAAACCGAATATGAATTTATTATAAATTAATATTTCTAGCTTTTCCAAAGGTGCCCCTCACCCCTCTTATAAAAAGGGCACTCCTCCTTCTCATTTCTTCACACCTTCAAAGCCTTTTGGTTCGGCCAAACTCTGCCCAAATACTCTCCCAACATCCCTCAATACAACCTAGAGGCCTTAGTTTGATCAGAAATCCAACCTAAGGAGCCCTTTTGATCAAATCAAAAGGAAGAACCCGAAGAAGAGGTAATGATTTCACCACCCTTTTCTAAGTTCATTTCTTCTTCCACTTCTTCTTCCTTTGTTCTTACCATTCTGAAATAATAACTCCAGTATCTCACATATACTGTGAAGTTATTATAAATATGGTACAATCATATTCAGTATTCTATCCACCCTTTGAATAACATGTCACCATACGTGCGTACGTACGGCTTACCGTCTCCACGTCGTGGTGTAATTGTTATTCAATATAATATTATTTGGATGGGTATAATAATGATGTGTAACTCATGTAAATAATAAATATAACATGTTAATGATTCTGTATATATGATATACCATCCATTTATATATTATTTTAATATCAAAAGAATGATATTGTCGCTCATGCGTACGTACGGACTACCGTCTCCACGAACGCGATGAGATTCATTCTCCATCGTATCCATTCAAGTATAATTATCATTTGATGATTTAAAAATGATGTTTAAGGACTGTATATCATTCTGGATATGAATAAGATACAAAAACCATGGCTTATGTAACAAAACATATAAAAGAAAATGAGTAAGTTAACTCCCGAAACGACGATAATTCTAAGATATTATTAACAAATCAATGTTAGAAGATCATATATGATATCATATTAATATATATGATTCTTGTATAATTTAATAACAACTATTTCACCATTATACAGGAGGTTAACCTACCCCAACCAAGGAAAAGTACAAGGTAAGGGTTTACTTTACAACCTCTTCATTATCCAAGGTTGTTTATACGTAATAATCTACTGGGATCTCTTTATCATCCACATCCATGTTTCTTCGAAATGTATTTCAAAACATTTTTACTATTTACAAGAATATGGTTTAAAGTCATTTATACCCTTGTTTGACTTTTATAAGAGGTTTATAAAGGAATCTTTCCGTCGTTTTCAAAACAAGGTCCTTTTTAACCTTTTCGACAGAATTGAGGTAAGAATGTTTTTTTTAACTTATACGGCGGGTGCGGTTATTTTACGCCGTTATAAAATCTTCAAAGCTTTCCTTACAAGCTTATAAGAATATTTTAAAAGAAAATGTTTTGTTTTATATGGATCTTAAATGATTTCAAAATAAAAGGAGATATTTCTTTAAAAAGAATTTTGATTTCATCTATGTCAACATCCTTTGATGGATTTTAAGATTATTTGAAGTTGATTTATTATGATACAAAACTTCTATATTGTATTGAAGGTTTTGTGATATGTTTGACTGTGGATGTGCTATTTTTATACCATTCATAGTTTATGGTGAAATTATTGACATTTCGTATGCTAGTTTTAATACGAATGTTTATGTTATGTTTAAACCTTTTCATATGGGAATGCATTGGACTTAATAAGTGACGGGTGGAGCCCGCTATAGCTCCTCGATGCATCGGTAGGTCTCATGAGACAAACTAGTGTCTTGGCACAAGGCCTTGACAAAATCTTATTTGTAGTCTTGGCACGAGGCCTTGGCTATGTGGTTATGATAGTCTGGCATTATGCATTTCAACATTATGAAAGTGGTTATTTATTTTTGCATGTGATTATTCGATTAGTGGAATATCCATGTGAATAAGTAAATGGCATTATTTCATTTTATTTATGCCATACCATGTTGAAAGTTCATGTTTAAAAGGCTTTTGTTTTAGTTATACATTGCCTTAAATGTTTATTCTTATTGATGAAAGTTTCCGCTATATTGTTATCCTTACTGGGCATTTGAGCTCACCCCTTTTCTATGTTTTATTTTTCCCAGGAAGTGAAGATGTAAGTTATGAATGACCTGCAGGGATATTATGAGGGGATTGTAGTGTGGACTGTGGAAACATTATGTTGTTGTAGTAGTTTTTGATTTTATGATGTAATGTAAAACTTATGAATATATCTAGTGTTTCCAAGGCTACTAAACCAATCGGTCTTTCGAGATTTGATCTTTCTTGTGATCATGCCAATGTTACGAAGTAATGCACCGACTCTGGGTAGCTGGGGTCGGGGCGTTACACATACCAAGCTCTAGGTGCTTGTTTAAGGCCATAAAATGCTTTAGTAAGTTTAAAAACAGAATCAGGTTTTTGAGAGTTTTCAAAACCAGGAGGTTGCTCAACATAAACTTCCTCCATTAAATAACCATTTAAAAAGGAAGATTTAACATCCATATGAAATTATTTAAAATTCATATAAGATAAATAGGATAAAAGGTATCTAATGGCTTCTAACCTAGCTACGGGTGAAAAAGTCTCATCATAATATATTCCCTCTTCTTGATTATATCTTTTAGCTACTAATATTTCTTTATTTCTAATTATTTTTCCTTTGTCATCCTATTTATTTCTAAAAACCCATTTGGTTCCTATTACAGGATAATTCTTAGGTCTTTCCACTAAATCCCAAAATTCATTTCTTTTAAACTGGTTTAATTCATCTTGCATTGCTATTACCCAGATTTCATCATCTAAAGCTTCTTCTATAGTCTTGGGTTCTTGTTGAGATAGGAAGGCAGAGAATTCTACTAGGTTTCCTAAGTTTCTTCTAGTTTGAACACCAGTTTCTAAGTTACCTATTACAGTTTCTAAAGGATGATTCTTTAGGGTTCTAGACTATCTAGGTACTATATTTAAAGGTTTTTCAGTATCATGTTCCTCTGAACTGGACTTAATTTCTTTTATATCATTTTCAAAATCATTCTTTAAATTCTCAAGTCTCATGTTATCATTAGAGTCACGTTCATCCATTTGTTCTGTCCTTTTCTCAAAAGGATCAGATTCATCAAATTTCACATGAACTGATTCTTAAAAAATCCTTGACTTCTTATTATAAACTCTATAAGCTTTAGAGGTAGTAGAATATCCTAAGAAAATACCTTCATCATATTTTGGATCAAACTTACCAAGATTATCCTTGGTGTTTATGATATAAACCTTGCATCCAAAAACTTTAAAGTAATTTACATTAGGTTTTCTGTTATTCCATAGTTTATAGGGTGTATTTTTCAAAATAGGTCTAATTAAAACTCTATTAATTATATAACAAGCTGTATTCATAGCTTCTGCCCAAAAATATATAGGTAGGCTATATTCATTTAACATAGTTCTAGCCATTTCTTGAATTATTCTATTTCTTATTTCTACAATCCCATTCTGTTGAGGTGTTGTGGGTGCAGAAAAGGTGTGTTTAATACCCATATTTGAGAAAAAGGAATTAAATTCTAGATTCTCAAATTATCCACCATGATCACTTCTTAATGAGATTATATTGAAACCTTTTTCATTTTGAACAGATTTGAAGAAACTTTCAAATAAAGTAAAAGCTTCATTTTTAAATTTCAAAAATAAAATCCATGTAAATTTTGAATAGTCATCAACTAAACATATACATATAATTTACCAGCTAAGCTTTCTACACTTGAAGGTCCAAACAAATCCATATGAATAAGTTCTAGAGGTTTAGATGTAGAAACCTTATTAACAGATTTGAAGGATGATTTGTGTTGCTTGCCAAGTTTACATACATCACAAAATCTGTCACTTTCAAATTTGAGACAAGGTAAATCAGAAACTAAATGTTTCTTGGATTACTTATGTAAAACATATACATTGTAATGACCAAGTCTTCTATGCCAGATCCAGGATTCACTTACTTTAGCAGTCAAGCAGTTTACTTGTTGTTTACACAAGGAATTTAAATCCAAATTATAGATATTTTTAGTTCTTGGTGCTTTAAATTTAAACAGTTTATCTTTAGAAACAGTACATCAATTGTTAGTAAAATCAACGGTATATTCATCATCAAAAAGTTGAGAGATACTTATCAGATTGTGTTTTAGTCCTTGTACATAAAGTACTTTGTTGAGTGAGACTGTTTTTGGATCTCCAACAGTTCCAATGCCAATGATTTTTCCTTTGGAATTATCACCAAATTTTACAAGTCCTCCTTCCTTTTGAGTGAGTGAAGAAAAATTCAATGAGTTTCCACTCATATTTCTTGAGTAGCCACTTTCCATGTACCATATATCTTTTATTCTCTGGTGACCTGCTACCTTCAAATACATTCAAACAAATTGCTTTGGTACCCATATTTTGTTGGGTCCAGGAGTGTTAGCTATCAATGATCTGGGTATCCATATTTGCTTTCTTCTTTCCAAATTAGCTGAATTATATAAGTCTTTTGAAACATAGGCTTTCTTAATACCACAAATTTGAGGTTGTCTTAAGAAAAAAAATTTATCTACATGTCCCTTTGCCCCACAAAAATTAAAATTAAGCTTTTTATAGCTAGGAACAAAATAATTTTTATATAGATTTGGTTTTTCTCCTTTACTGCCAATTTCAAATCTCTCCTTTTTAATGAAAGTTTTTCCAAGAATTTCATTTAATGAATTCTATCCTTTTGTAAAAACCAATACAGCCTGTTTGTAAGATTCTACTTCATCCTGCAGTGATTTTATTCTTGATTCAAAATTAATATAGTTAGTGTTAATCAAATTGTATTTATCAGTTAATTATTTATGTTGTTTCAGCATTGTGTCTCTTTCATCTGAAATGGATTTATGTATATTTTTCATTGACTTATGTGTCTTAAATAGTGAGTCATATCTTTCTTCAAGAATATTGCAGTAGGATTCAAGTTTTTAATTTGAGTAGCATGATTCAGAATGTGATTCAGAGGAGTAATATGAGTTTACCTCATCAGTTTCTACCATGAAACACATTTTTTCCTTTAGATTGACTTCTTCTTTCTCTGAGATTGATTCAGAAGATCTACTAGAGTCTTCAGATACACTCCAAGTGGCTTTCATAGCTTTCTTGTCTTTCTGCTCAAAGTCATTTCTTTTGAATAATTTCTTATTCTTTTCATCCTTCAATTATGGGAAATCTGGTCTGATATGTCCCATCTTTTTGCATTCATAACATCTCACTTCCTTATTATCTCCCTTAAAGGATTTTTTGAAGCCTCTTTTCTTACTATAGAATTTTCTAAATTTTCTGGCTAGTTGAGCCAGTTCTTCATCAGAGTTGGATGAGTCAGAGCTTTCTGATTTATCTTTGACTTCTTTTCTCTTCATCTTTCTATTCTTTTGTAGTGAAGTTACCTTCAAGGTAGTATCTTCTCTTTTGATAACCACTTTATGTTCATTAGCTTCATCTTGCATTTCAGCTTCATACATCATCAGTGTACTAATCAGCTATCTCATAGTTAGATCTTTGATAGGTGTTGATTGTTTGATTGCAGCAGAGATACCACTCCATCTAGTAGGAAGTACTCTTAGTACTTTTAATTCTTGATCACCCTGCTTGATAGGTTCTCCTAGAGCAGATATGTTATTGAAAATTTCTATCAATCTTACATTCATTTGGGTAATTCTCTCACCTTCAATCATTCTGAAAGTATAAAATTTCAATTTTGTAGTTTTATATCTCATTTTCCTTATATTATCTGTTCCTTCATATGCCACATCTATTGTTTGACACATCTCATATGCTGTCGGGCACTGAGATACTCTGTTAAATTCATCTGGTCCTAGACTGCAGATAATTGCATTCATAGCCTTCGAGTTCATATCGTACTCTACCTCTATATCAGCACTCCATGCCTCATAATTTTCAGGAATTTCATAAGGAGACAGAATCTTTGAATAGACTCTATATCCGAGGTTTTTCAGATATATTATCATGCGCGATTTCCAGCAACCATAGTTGTCTCTATTAAAATACGGTGCTCTAACAATCGACATCCCTTCTCTTGTCTCAGTCATGATGCTCTATTATATAATCCTTAAATTCTTTTAGCTTTATAAGGCTCTATCAGAATCTCCTCCTCTGATACCAATTGTTGGATCTGAATCTACATATTATACACAAGAGGGGGGTGAATTGTGTCTTTTGAAATTTTTCAATAACTCTTCCCTTGGATGAGTTTTGTCCTTTATACTTTATCATATTTGATCGTGCAGCGGAAAAAGTAAAATTAAGAACACAAATATGTATAGTGATTCGGGGAACAGAAAGCCCCTAGTCCACTCCACCAACGCTCTACTCCATGAGTTTGGCGATTTTCACTATCTGGTCCTCTTTTCCACAGACCGATTCATAACTGAGTACAGGTAGTTGACACATTTACAATCCAAGGAAAAAATAATCCTTCTGGTTCAAACACGAACCTACATAGCTTAGAATGAGAAGCTGGTTACTCAAGAATAAAAAATAATTTCAGAAAGAAATTTCCAGTTGATCTTCACAATTGCAACAGAATGCAATTGACAGCAGATGGATCGAAGTCTCTAAAAATATTGATCTTCAAGACGAAGCAGTTCTGAGTTGATCCAGTTGTAGTAGATATAGATATATAGTTCACAAACTCAGCAGTAGTAGATCCACAGTAGATATACGATGTAGAACAGGTGAATTTCTATCGAGTTCCTTCTTCTTGAACAAACAGAGCTTTTACGCTTCTGTTGAATCAGCAGATCAATTGTGAATAGTTGCAATCTCTGTTTTCCACCTGTTTTAATAATAGATCGATCACACCCCCTTGTACCTGGTGTTTCAGAGAGAGCATATATAATAAAGCATATCTCCTCCACGTTTTTATCCATAAAAGTCTCCTTCTAATTCGCGATATTCCAAAATTTGAATTTACATAGAAGTCGTAACTTCCCTCAAGACTCGGCATAAAAAGATCCTTTTAATTCGATCTTAAATCCATTAATAAAATGGCTTTGAATCAGTCAAAGTCAGAATTTAAAAATGAATTTAAATCTGGCTTGAAATCCGCCCAGAAATCAGCTTACTGATCATTGTACATAAATACTGTCTTCCAAAATTTCCGACACCAAATGTAAGGTTGATGACGTGGCCTCCAAACGTAGGGTTAATAACACAGTCTTCAGACGTAGGGTTGACAATGTAAGGTTGATAACAAATGTAGGGTTGATCATCCATACTTTTTCTTCAACATTCAAACGTACGGTAAAAGATCCATACTTTTACTTGATCCATACTTTTCCAAGAACGTATGGTTTTTTACAAAAGTAAGGTTGATGAACCATACTTTTGAGAAATACATGTAACCTTTAGAATTTACGTATGGTTATCCTTCCATACTTTGCTGATAACCAAAATGTAAGGTTCCTTCCTAACATAAGGTTCTTCTTCCATACTTTGCTGAAAACGTGTGGTTGTTTAACCATACATTTCTCTTATCTCAAAAATTATACATGCTTTTCATCCTTACGCTACGTTTATCCACGTAGGGTATGAACAGTGATTCCAGAACGTTCTAAAATAGATTCTGTGCTATATTCATCTACGTAAGATGTGAACAGTGTTTCCAGAACACGCTAAAACAAATTCCGCGCTAAGTAATAAATTCTCGTTATTTCAAGAGTAAAATAAATTAATAAACTCCTGAAAAATACTAAGTAAAATCATTATAAAATAACTAAGGGTATTTGTGAGCATCAAAATTATCATAAAGAGACAAAGTATTATTTTCAATAATCTCCTACTTTAAATAACATTAATACGCATTGTTGAAAACAATACTTTTCTCAATAATACCAAGCATCCAAAGTTAGACAAGGATCGGTTTCTAGGTGTGTCTCAACCTAAAAAGTTGTATCCTTTAATTCTGAATGGAATCCTCAAGATCTAAAGGCATTCCCTTTTTAATACAAGGAGAGATCGAGTCAGGACACTCCTATTTCTATAATGAAGTCATATATAATTCATAAGGTTGAATACATTACCTATCATTAGTTTTATGACGGTAATTGAGCATGAAACCATTTAATCAAGTCATAATTAATTAATAAGTCCATTTGGTTCAAGCCTTTCCTTTCATTAGTGTAACAAGGAAAAGTAGCATAAAACCTTTCATTTAATCCATTTAGGGAATTTTAATGATCAAGGTTCGCTTTTCTACCTTCCATCAACATGATAAGGGGTTCTATAGACTTGAAACTTGTTATTCAATTACATTTTAAAAGTTTGATTCATATATTTAGTATGCTTGCCAATTTGGGTTTAACAATAACTTACCAATCCAAGAACTTTCCTTAGGTTGGTCAAGTGGTGAGTATATATAGTAATTTCCATTATGAAATTTAAAATACAAATACATCCATTTAATATATAAAATCTTACCATTAGGAAGGTCAAGCCAAGGCACACCCAAATGGTAGTTCGAATGTGTCAAAACACTAAAATGACAATTATGGCATATCATCCTATGATAGATGGAGTTGTGGGTGTAACCACAAAAAACTAATCACATATTTGGAAAGTGTGTAACCATATGGTTCCAATGATTATAATCATGGCATACAAATTCAACAAATGGAACTTGATGAAATCAGCAGGCCCCACACGAAAATTCCAAAATCAACGAACTTGAGGAATGAGTAATAGACCACCCAACTTAGGCTTGTATGACTCTCATCCTCTGGTATCAACCTTTTATTTAGCTTGAATCAGAGTAGATAGAAGAAAATGATTAAAATTCTCACACATCTATAACTAGGTCTAGATCAAGAGAGAAGAAAAATGGCTTAAAAGGACTCGAGATCTTACTGGTTTGCATCCAACGTGATGAATAAAAGTGAAATCAGATCTTGGATTAAGGATATATCTTAATCCCTAAATTAGGGATTCCAAAATCTCCAAAATGAGATGAAGGGAGGATAATCCCATTGTAAATCATATTAGGGAGGAAGGAGGGGCTTAATTAGATCATTAAGGGTAAAGAGGTAAAATTACCCAAAATTTAGCATGTGCATGGTTTGTTTGAACAGTTTTCCAAACTGTGTACAAATCCTACACGAGTACCTAGGAAAAGGGGTGTACCACATGGTTAATCTGCATGTCTAGGTAAACCATATGCCAACTATGTGATATGGATCTGCCTAAGAATAAAAACTGTCTGCATGGTTAGATCTAACCATGTGCCCTACCAACACGGTTTTCTCTAACCATGCAACATGACCATTTTCCCAAAAATATGGGTTCTAAAATTCGAACAAGCCTTAAAAACCCTTGAAACCTTCAATAAACCATTATTCATTCATATTACATCCAAAATAAATAATTAGATAGAAATTTAAAGGATCCAAACCTGAGTGAAAAAACTAGGTTTTTAAAGTCTCCCTACCTTAAAAGAACTCATCCTCAAGTTCACCTTCCAAGGGGGGAGAAATACTATCTGAGAATAACTTCAGCCACTGGTCACGTACTTCATTCTCCCACTCCCAAGTCTCATCCTAAACACGGTCATGCTTCCATAGCACCCATACTAGAGAAATAAACCAGTCGTAGACAGCCTTCATGCTCTGATCAACGATGTGTATGGGATACTCCTCAAAGGTAGCATCGACATCTATCTCAACTTCCTTAAGATCAAAGGTATGTGAAGAGTTGGCATGATATTGGAGAAGCTGTGAAACATGGAAGATGTTGTGAATGGCATGGTACCTCTAAGGTAGTAGCAACCTATAGGCTACCGACACGACTCACTTTAGAATCTCAAACAACCATATGTAACAAGGCGATAACTTCTCTTACTTTCATAACCATCTATTCCCTAGCTTGGGAAATACCCAAAGGAAAACACAATCCCTGACCTAGAACTCTAGAGGTCATTAATGTAGATTGGCATAAAATTTCTATCTAGACTGACCAATATTCATACGTTTTTCATCCTTGAGAAGATTTGGAAACTAAGAAAACATCACCCAACCTACAAGGGTCATGAAGTCTTGTTCTAATGGTCACATTGAATTTTGAAACACCCAACACACCTTCAAGGTGACCTTAATCATACCATACTTAATCCATTAAAACCTAATCCAACACTCTTCTTCTAATTTAAACACTAAAAGTGGGCTTACTTGATCCCTCTAAGATAGAGACATGTTTGCATCTCCATCTCATTAAACATTTAGTAAAGGTGCTTCCCACCAAGAATTTTATCACAAAATGGGGGCCAATTATGAACTAAGGTATATCCACCATTTTAATTGTCTTAAAATTCATTCCTCTAAGCAATATAAAGATGTTTCCCACGTGATTTTTAAAATAATTAAACAATTTATTTCCTACTGAAACCTTTATCTAAGTAGATTTGGATTTCCATAAATAGATTTGTCTAAAACGTAATGTAATCGCCTATACCTGATGATGTTCCCAAAAAAAAGGTCTTTCACCTACTGTATACATTAAATAAAAAGGATACCAATCAAACTACTTCTGGATGACCATCCTCAAAGATTCCCAGCTTAGATATTCAGTGCATCACAAACTAAACTACAATGCCTTCCTCCAAGGCATCCTTCATTTTTTCCCAACCACATTCAATAAAACCCATAACTGACTTCTGATGAAATTCCCTAGCTAACCATCATCTTACCAATTAAAATGTCATGCTTCTGCATGAAAAAGGATGTAATCTAGATCCAACCCATTTTTATTGTCACCCATTCATGAAAATAATATCTGGTAACCTAAAACTAATTAAAAATATGTCTAAGGAATTATTCCACATTAGTTTTTACCCCATGCTATAAGTGAGACATTCATACAACCTAAAATTTCTGTGTAATAACATTAACTAAGCCCATAGAGAATTTTTTTTGGTGGTCATGTCACAGGAAAGTAGCTGGTGTCCAAGAGTCCATCCAATGTGTTCCTACTCAGAAACCCACATATCACTCATGACTAACCAAGACTTAGAAAAACTATGCATCCATCACTAAACCCTTATAGAGGTCACTAACTAGCCCAATGGCTTTTAAACCTTAGCATGACATAATATTGATGCTATCTTAGTGAATCGGGGATGATGTCAAGATAGGGGACATTATCATCTCTTTAAGATGATTATATTAAGAAGATTTATTTAAAGGTTTTCAAGGATATTAGGAAAACCACCACTGGTCAACTTCCCCTGAAATAAGCTCAGCTTCACCTACCGATGCACTATTACAACCAAATCACAAGACTTCACTACCCTCAGCATCACGTAATCACTTAAGCTAAACCACTGAAGTCCATAAAATACCATAGGTGTTTCTCAAAGGTTGTGTACATAGCAAACCATTTCTATGTCACACTACCGAGAAAGCACTAACACAATTCCAACTTTCATGCCTCAAGGGAATTAAATCAAACTAACCATTTCCCAATGGTCCTCTTAGGATGTTATCCTTATAATTGTAAGGGAATGTATTTACCAAAACCTAAGGGATGATCCCACCATAAGAGTTTCTTAGTCATTGAAATAAGAGACAGATTAGTTGCTCATAAGCATGATAGATCAAAATCACATTAACTACAAGTGTGATACTCCTTCGGTTCATGATTACATGTGTTGAAGTATTTGTCACGAAGGCTGAAACCAAAATGAACAACATTTCATAAAACCCAATTCTCTCGAAATTCATCCATAATATTATAAAAAACCTATTTCCTTTAATGCCCAGGTCACTCTACTATGAAGATAACCTGAGAATGTACTCAACATCATAAAAATCAATGATTTTTAACGAACCCAATAGGTTCAATATATCATTTTTCAACTCAATGTTTACTGCATATGTGAACGCATACTACCCTGGGGTTCCAGAAATAAGCAATCACCTCGATACTATATATAGGATATTTTCCCTATATATCTGAGTATCAGGTGGTTCATATAAGAAAGTTAAATCAATGTCATATTTCCCCATACAACCTTTAACCTAGATGTTGATATACCAAGTCATCCACTACTGAGGAATAAGAAAGGGTCATGAGACCTATGAAAGGCCCAACCATGCCCTCGGCTTGTCTAAACTATTGAAATCAAGAATTATCTGATGCTCACACTCATAACAAGGCTCAAAGATACCATGACCACCCATCAAAATAAGGGTGTAATTTAGAAGGTAAGATTCATACTAGGGAAATGGTACCCGAACAACACCAAACATTATAAATTGAAAACATTTAGCAATACCTTTTAACATTAAGGCTGATACCTATCACATCTATCCCCTTATGAAGCACAAGTGTCGACCCTATCACTAGGTCATTCCAAATAGAAGTCACAAGTATCAAAAGCATATTATTTAAGTGATTACTAGGAAGGAGAAGGCCTATGTAAAATGATCATGTTTCCATTTCAAGGTAACTCAAAAACACATTTTAACTAAGGAAACCACTTATAGGTTTTATTTTTAAGGTCATCACACTTATTCAAATTCAACCTTTAATCATTTAAAATATTTAAACAGAAACTGAAGCACCAATTTTAAACACAATCACATGGTACTTGATTTCACTAACTCCCCAAGTAATAATAGGAAATTCATATAAAACATAATTTTAAACACTAATCATTTATTAACATCCCATCATAATTAGGAAATTTATCACACAAATACCTTTTTAACAGATAAGGCGGCCTATGAGGGTACCGTCAATGTAACATGGGTTCATAAAAAATGAAACCCTATAGTGGTTGCTTTATTTCTCAAGGTCATAAACACCCATAATGGGTTGTCTCAAAAGAAACAGGCCCCAACTAACCTACTTGGGCCATTTGTGCATCTTTGAAGCCAATCACACACCTCATAACCATATTTAAGCAGGTAGATAACAACACTAACAAAATTTAAATGTAATAAAGGGATCGCTACCCAAGGTATAATTCCTATACTATCCACTTATATGGATAGGTACTAGTAAATGATCAAGTATAAGTTTCATGGGTTCCAATAGATGAAGGTTCAATAGTACCTTGACTCATCATTTATTGGACACCACCTTATTTAATTTTATATTTAATTACCAGGATCACTCCTTTACCTTTCATAAACATTAAAATGCTGGATAAGGATATGCAACCATTTCATATTATAATTCATGGTTCACTTTATAATGTATAGCCATTCCCATTGAATCAATTCCTATACACCTCATCAATGAAAATGACACCCATTTATTTATATCATAGTGGCTTGACTCGGAAAATTACTCACCCAGACCCATGAGGGGTCATACACCTCATGAATTGAGACAAGAAATCACCGAATCATAACAAATAGTAATACAAGCATAAGCTAACTATCAAAATATCACTCAACAATCCCAAGAATATCAAGTAATGAAAATTGGTGAAATTCACCTATATGGCATGGAAATATGCATGACATGTGAATTCTAGGTGCCTAATATGATGCATATAAAAATTCTCCTTGGCCTCATATGATTGGGCTAAGGATGAAAGAAATCCTCAATCAGAGTAATAATCAACAACTCCACACAACATGTGCATCACCCAATAGTGAAATAATGTCAACTATAATAGAAAAAATAGAACAAGAATTATATTTTGGGTAAATTGGATTTTACCACAAACCCAGGTTCACGACACCCAAGAACGGCTTATGACCAAGTCCCATAGCATTCCTAATATCCAATATATTGTCTCCAAATAATAAAGCAAGAAAAGAAACTCCTCTAATACCACTTTGTGACATCCTGAACCTAGATTCCACTTGATAGGTGCTCTGGTCCCGATGGGCCACATGGGCTCAAACGCAACTCCCCAAACATCAGAGGCTACAAACTGGTAGTGAGGGCCTAGGGTGTGTCTGTGGGTAGACTATTCCATCATTAACAAAATGTAGAATAGCGGATAATAATAAACATAGGTAAGTAGTGTAATAAATATAAGTAAATAGTGTAAGTAGACATAAGTAATAAATAAACAAAGATAATACTAACAGAATCAATTGGAATAACATACAATAACTGATGATGATTGGTCAGGTCACTAGAAAACCGAAATCCATTGATATAAGATAGCAGGAATAACATGTTCCACAAAAGTATAAGGAAATAAAAAGACTATCCCAAGCATCCTGAGCTCTATATCGATCATCCGTTATCAAGCTCCATCCTAGACATCAATAAATCAAGTGTTTTATGCTTCAATTTGTTTACACTTGCACACATGTAATCAACCATGGGTACCAGATGGTTCCCAGATAGGATGTGAGATAAATATCATTGGGCCACCACCAATAGTGTCTATAACACCTAACCCATGTAATGGAATATTAAAGTGTGCAAGGATTCATATATAAAGTAAAGTAGTACAATGTAACTAAATACCCAAGTAATTGATTCATATCTCAGATGGTGTATGAACATATAAACAATTCATTATTTGATTATTACCAGTTTATAAATAAGTCACATGTTAATGATAGTAAAGGTTCCAAGATGTAACAAGGAAATCTGTAATGATATTTAATAATGGAGTTCCAATGTAATAGCCAAGGAAACATGGACCTCAAGGTTCACTAACTCAGTAATAACTACATCTTGGATAAGGGTAAGAGTGTAATATAAGTGTCATAGTCTAAATAATTCCACAATGAGACACCAACTAAGTCCAAGGAGTTCATCCAAGGTAAAACGAGGATAAGCAATGAATTGGCTCGATGGGATTTAACCATGGAACCTAATTGTCAATATTGGATCCAAGGAGTGTATTCAAGGAATCCTATAGTACTACATGAGGGATCCTATGATGTCATACCAGGAATCAAAGTTTATACAAGGATCGGGTTCTAGGTGGATCTCAACCTAAGCAAGTCATATCCTTGAATTCGGAATGGGGTCCTCAAGAGCTCAAGGCATTCCCTCAGGAATCTAAAGAGAGCTCTAGTCAGGCCACTTATATTTTGATAATGGAGTCATATATAATTCATAAGGTTTAATCCATTACATTTCATTGTTTTTACAAGGTTAATAGAGCATGAAACCATTTAATCAAGCCGTAATAATTAATAAGTCCATTTGGTTCAAGTCTTGCCTTTCGTTAGTGTGACAAGGCCAAGTAGTATTAAATCATTAATTTAATCTATTTAGGGAATTTTAACAATCAATGTTCACTCTTATACCTTAAATAAACATGGTAAGGGGTGATATAGACATGCATCCTATTATTCAGTTACATTTTAAAAGGTCGAGTCATATACTTAGTATACTTTCCAATTTTCATTTAACATTAATTTATATATCGAAGCACTTACCTTGGGTGGATCAAATGGTGGACATAGATAGTACTCTCCATTATATAATTCACAATATAAATCAATCCATTTAATATAGAAAATATTACCCTTAGTAAGGTCAATCCAAGGCATACTCGAACCATGGTTCAAACGTGTCAAAACACTAAATTGACAATTATAGCATAATATCCTAGTTGGGATGGATATAGTTGTGGGAGAAAACACTAACAACTAATAAAATATTTGAAAATATAATATCTATATGGTTCTAATGATTATAAGCATGGTATATAAATTCAATAAATGGAACCTGATGGAATTGGTGGGTCCCACATGAAAATTCCAAAATCATTGAACATGGGGAATGAGTTATAGACCACCCACTTTAGGCTTGTACGACTCTCCTCCTCTAATATAAACCTCTTATTTGGCTTGTATTGAATTAGATCTAATAAAAATTTAAAAATATTCACACCTCAATAACTAGGTCAAGATTAAGAGAGAAGAAGAATGACTCAAACATACTCAATTACTTACTATTGTGCATCCAATGTGATGAATGAAAGATCGATCAGATCTCAAATGAAGGATATCTCTTGATCCCTACCTTAGGCCTTCAAAAGGCTCCAAAATGAGATGAAAGAGGGATAATACCACTGGAAATCGGATTGGGGAGGAAGGAGTGGGTTAATTATATCATTAAGGATAAAGAGGTAAAATTACCCAAAATTTATCATGTGCATGGTTTATCCGCATGGTTTTCCAAACTGTGGAAAAATAATGCACGATTAATTAGGAAAAGGGGTGTACCACATGGTTATACCATAAGGTTAGGGAAACTATTCGCCAATCATGTGAGATAGTTCTTCCCGAAAATGTAGACTATCTGCACTGTTAGATCTAACCGTGCACCCTACTAGAATTTTTTTCTCTCACTGTGAGACAGAGCCTTTTTTTTTTGAAAAATATGGGTTTCGTCCTCCAAACAACCCCTAGACACCCTCGGGGACCTTCGCTAACCCATTAGGCATCCATATTAGGTCAAAATAAATAATTAGACCAAAATTTAAAAGATTTATACCTGAGTGAACAACTTGGTTATTACATATATAATGTGTGTTTGTGTGTATACATACATGCATATATATATATATATATATTCTTCAAAATTCAAAACTGGTAAATCTGTTTTGATTCAATTTAAAACATTGGATGACCACAACTTGGCAGTCCGTGATTAGATCATCACCTAGTTTAGAATGATGGGACCGTAGTGATGTCTTATACATGAATTTAAATCAAATTTAATTTTTTCCATTGTATTAAACCATATAATGATCACTCTAATGCCACAAAATTGTATCAAGGTGTGTAGTGGAAGTAGATGGGTTAGTGATATAAAATTTTCATCACCAGACTAACATAGCAACCTTATCTCTAATGAAACAACCATAGTAAAAATTTTAGTATCTCATTTGAATTTATTTAAGCATAAAATTTTAAAAAAGAAATTACCTTATTCTATTTGAAGGCGTGTTTGACAGCCTCTCATAATCAATGACATTTTCTCAAATGAACTAGGTTTGTATCCATCTAGATCATCCACACACGCTTTGAAAGTCTATAAGAATTCCCAATATTCAATATATGTGTCTATAGGGTCATACACTTATCATATTCAAAAATTTTGCATGTTATAATGAATATAAGTATAAGACGTAGTGGGACCCACCATGGGGTCTAAGAGATTTCCAAGAATAAAAAATCATAATTTAATAAATAAATTCATTATTATTCATGTAATAATAATTGGAGTTTAATTTATTTACTTAAGTATTTTCAAATATTTTAGTGAATACGTGGGAACATATTTAACGAAAGAATATTATTATAATATTCAAGGTTTATTTAATATTTAAAGGAATAAAGATTAAAGTTAATGACTCAATTTTATCATGTAATATATTGTATTATATTACAAATAAGAGATACAAAAATAAATGGAGTTTATGAAATATTAAGTTAATCATAACATGTCATTTATGACTTATTTAGTGGGAATTGCCTATATGGGGGGTCAAGGAGCCCTTTCCGGCTATTTAATCTCCACTATATAAAAAAGTGGGATATCTTTCTTGAATGACTATTCATCCAGTTGAATTTTAGATATCCTCTCTCCTCCCTCCCACATCCTAGAGAGAGAAGCACTCGTTCCAAACAATCGATCAAATATCTCCTTCACGGATCCAAGGAATGATATTGTGGTAATCATCGAGACATCGAAGGCTTCATCTGGTCTCTAAGTTAGCACTTGGTAGTGAATAATATTCATAGACTATGAGTGTATTCTAGCAATGCATCATGGTCCCTATAGAGATAAGAAATATCCATAGAAACAAAAACATTTCCTATAAACACACAACATGTAATATAATCTATTTTTCATACAATATTTCATAAAGTAGGATAAACATTTTGTATCATCATCCTTTATTTATTTATTATCCATTAACCTTACTAGATTCACTTACCTTCTTCTACCATGGCCATGGATTTAGTGAAGGTACTATCATTATGATCAACTATTCCAAATATATCACTTCCTTTCAAAAGATAAAAATTATATATTGATAATTCATTCAATTCCATACCACAAATGGAGAAACTCGTGTTACCTTCCTTACATGAAATAAATTTTATGTTTTTAATATTGTATTAAAGTAATTAATAAAATAGTATGATCTGATAAAAATATTAAGTCAAGATACAATTGCATGTTTTCACATGTAATAACTACTAATAACACCTAAAACATGTGGTGCTCCTATTGTATGTTCATTCCTCATGATCTCATCTACTCACGATCACCACGTACGAACTTTATTAGAAGTATCAATGATTATGATCCCCCAAAACATGATAGTCAAACATTATTTGTGTCCTATTAGAATGATGTATCTAGACCATAGGACTTAAGTTATAGATTAATATCATGGTATCTTCATGTTCTCATTATATCTAGAAAACTACTATAACCCTTTTAATATGAAATTTTATCGATGTACATTACTATAAAAATATAGTAGATATAGAAGTACCAATACTATTATAGTAAGATAAACACATGTATATATTTAAATGAATATATATAATTGGAATCAAATTATATTCATGATTTTGGTCTAGGGAACCCACTTAAAACAATAGTGAGTAGTATTTACATGGAAAATATGTGGAAAATTCCTTAACAAAACCTCTATCTCAATAGGAAACATGGTTTTCAGGTGAGAGAAAGTGAACTAAAATTCATTAATGGGGCTCTAGGCCAAGTGGGAGTTTTTTGGAGTTGGTGTCCTATAACCAACTAATTTATAATTTAGCTTATCAATTATACTAAAATAATTGAATATTAAATATATCTTATCACATATTGATCATTATTAGGCATTAATTTAATGTGATAATGTATTAGGGTATCTGTCATAGAAAAATACGTCATAGTAATTCCCTATTGTGATTAGAACCTTAAGATGTTATGAAAATATATCTTAAATATTTTTTCATATGGTCAACATGAAATACTATGATGGGACACATGGTTTGTTAAAAATTAAGTTTTAGTTATTGTAAGAGGATGAATCTTCATCTTACAGAGTTAGTACTTGGTTATCTCTAAGATAAGAGGTTATGAGGATAGATACGCCAATAGGAATTCTACATGTTTGTATTCCATTGGACATTCTTATCAGTTAGCATGTGAACTAGTCCTTAGAATTTTAGATTATTATTAATAAATATCATGACTCATATACTTTGATATATTAATTAATCCCTTTATTCACTAAATTAACTCTGAGTAGGATACATAGGGTAACTCATGATCGGTATGTTATTAATTAATAGGTCAAGGAAGGATTTTCCCCTTCAATTTATATAAATTAATATCCTTACCATTTTATTGGAATTTATCTCTCTAAATAAATTTCATGGTCATGGTGATGTCGATATGTTCATTATAGATAATTAAATAAAGATATATCAATAATTAAGGTTTATGATACAAGTATGTATACTTCTTGATTAAATATAAAGATAAAGGGATTATATTACATAGTTCATTCTCATATGTTGTTGTCATCATTAAGAAATTAAATTCTTCCTCTTGGGTTCCTTATATCATTGCTATATAGTAATCTAGTATTTTACACAAGCTCTTCTAATGCCAATTATGAAGAATCGTATAGGGTCATGCACTAATTGTTTCTATTGATCTCAATTAAATTCTATTTGAATTTAACTATTTAAATAAAAATTATTTTCAAGTCTGAGGAATAATTTTATTGAGGATTTATTTATCACATAAATTAAAACAATATATATTTTAAAGCTAATTATTTAATTATGTGAATATAGAATATTTATTTATTTATTTATTTATTTAATAATGTTTAATTAAATATTTATTTGGGTATTCAATAAATGTCAAGGAGTATGAGTGGACCAAGATGAGGTCTGGTGATGAATATTAATTAGAAATATGGTAAAATAATATTTATCATTGTGCCAGTTAGTACATTCCATGAAAAAATAATAATAATAATATTATTCCATGGAATGAGGTCATTTAAGGGTTTAATATATTATTAAAGGCTTATGTGTAATTAAATAGTATATAACTTCAAATCATAACTCTATAAAAAGTTTTTTATGTCTATTGTATTATTGTTAATCAAATTTTAGTGACTTTTTATGAAAAATGAAATCTAGAGCTCTCTCTCAATCTAGATACCGAAGAACAGTCTAGAATTCCTTCTCTCAAGACTCAGATATCTACACCCTCCTCTGTATTATCATGGATGAGAGTACAATTATGATTCTTTAAGATTTAAGGAATCATCACATCGATCATGGATATCACTGAAAGATGATCAATTTTCCATTCTAGCACCCAAAAATCCATCAGCATTGTTTGGAGATCAATAGAGCACATGTGGATTGATACTATAGGGGTTATAAACTTGTATCCTACATGCATAATGGTAGTTTACTGAAAGGGTTTCAAACAATCAACATATCCATCTAAGAAATATCTCAAGATTGAGGTATTCTTTCTTCCTTTCCATTTAAATTTATTGTAAATTTAATATAAAAGATCCTTTTTTTCAGTGTATAATTAAAATTTTATTAGAAAATTTTGGGTTAGTCATAGATCTCATTTCATTTGTATCACATAATATCTATTGAATTCAAAAACTGTTTAGTTGGGATTGGCCTTGATAATAACTTTTTCTACACTCAAAACCTTCATGTAAAATAAACCTACACACTATAATCTTGCTTTTCAACTGAAACGTTAGATTAACTCTAATTATTCCTCCTTATAGACTCTTCTTGAAACCTCCAACACCTAAAACAAACAAATTAATTGGATAAATGGATTTAGGCACTTACATAAGATACCTATCTAAAAATTCTTGCACTTGGAAATTTAAAAACAAACCTAAATATAATGAGGATAAAAGGGTTATCTGAACAACCACCCTATAAGATACCTCTCAAGAATCTCACCATCACATGAGAAAAACCATATCACTTAGAGAAACAAGGTGAAAAACCATAAAAAACCCTCTTGGGAGAGATTATACTTAAATATGAGCAATAACAAGAACAAGAAATCAAGGAAGAGATAAATATATCATAAACCAGATAAAGTTCAAAAAAATTAGAACATTATTAAAATGGAAGATAAGCATCAAATATCTTGGGGTAGTGCGTGGATATCTATGAATCATGTTCCCAGGTTCTCTCCTCTATGCCAATATGTCCCAACAAGAACAAACTAAGGGAATATATCACCACATTCCACTCCTTAAATCTTGCATCACTATCAACATCAATCTTATCACAATCAAGGACGTAATGGTTTTCATGAAGATAAAAGTGAATATGTAACACATAAAATAAATTATGAATCTTAATTATTTTTGGGGGAAGTATTATATGACACACAATGGCTTTGACATGAGTCAAAACCACTAAACACGTAAAAAACCAAGGAGAGATCATACTCTCACAAACAAACCTTTATTTCCCATGATGAAGAGTCACCTTTAATAACAAGTGATCTCTAACATAAAACTAAAAATGTATCCTCATATGGTCATCATGGGAATTATTATGATCCTATACTACCTTCATCCTTTAAAGAATCACATTAATCATCTTTATCATGCTTGTGAGTCAGGGATGGGTAAAATGGAAAGAGGGGTTTAAATTTACCTTTAAAAATTTAATGGAAAAGAGTAACATTTTAAAAAAATATTTATAAAATAATTAAGAAAATAAATCATATTAAATTTTAAATAAAAGAAAAAAAAATTAAAAGAAAAATATATATTTAAATATAATAATAAAAGTGGAATAATAAAATGTAGGGTGATTTTATTAACATATTTTAAAATAAAACGTTTAAGCTATTCTAATAAAAAAAATATTAAGTGTTGATTAATGGATTAAATAAATTAATAAAATAAATATTGAAATAAATAAATAACTGAAAATTTGGAAAATGAATGAGATAATAAATTCTTAAGGAAGTTTGAAAATAGTTCCTGAAGGTACCCTTACATCTCCCACCTCGATCACTTAAGGATTTAATAAATTAGTCCGTTGGAATTCATGGTAGAAAAGATATCAAAACTATACATTTATTTTTTGGTTATAGTAAGAAACTATATACAATATAAATTAGTTATTTAATAGTGAATATAGAAACAAAAAATTAAGTAGTCCCTTTACTTTTTAATGGATATGGAAAGAAAACTGTGGTATCTTAATTTAATGGTAGTGAGCACAAAAATTAGGAGAAAGAGGAGGAAGAGGATATTTGAAACATTATATCTAATATCCCAAATAATATGATGAAACACAATAAGATATTAAGAAAATAATGAGAGTGGGTAAGATATAAAATTTGGTATGCACTCTTGAGAGAAGAAAGCATATTTATAAAGCAAGATCTTTGAGATCTTGAAAATATTTGAAGATCGTGGAGCAATTGAGAATGTTATAAACTATATTATCAAGTTTTTTTTGTTTTCAAAGGACTAAAAATATCTCTATTAACAGGATCCAAATTCTTTAGTAAAGTTATGGAATCCTTTAAGCGTTTTAAATCTGAATACATCCAAGTTAAGAAAATATTGACCATAATAATTGTAGGGATCAAACTTGATACTTGTTTCATGGTTTAATATTTTATTTAATGGATAAAGGAATTGTGGAATGTTAATAAACACAAAAGGATGGCATCAGGAGGACCATTTTTATGGTTCTTCCATTATTGAGGTTGTTATGGTGTAGCCTTTGGACTGTGGCATAGAGAATTTTTGTGGTTTTACCAAAATCAAGGTCTCTTTGGTGTAGTATTTGGGTTGCGGCGTAGACAATTCCTATAAAGAAAAAACTATTTCTTAGGGATTACCTTATGTCATGGAGATGTCCAAGTTTCTCATAACTAAGGTTTTTACTACAATGTAAATGTAAGGATTTTCACTATAAATCTCACAAAGGGATCTGAACATGATAGGTTGGGACATGGTCCTAGTATATATGATGTTATATTAGTTCATATGGATTTCTATGATGTAGTGATTATGGTTTCATTTTAATATATATCATATAGTGTGGTTATTAGGGTTGTTCCATAATAATTGGTCTTTTAAATTGGTGTTATCTGTTGAACCATATTCCTTGCTCAAGTATTCTAATATAACGTAAAGAATAACTCTTCAAAGATTTATATCATGATGAAATCATTCTAGTTTTACATCACTTAAGAAAAAATATTGAACACTTTAAGAGTGTTTGTGATCATTAAAATCAAAGACGGTGAAAAATACAAAAATCTACCCTTTTTATGACCACATACACTTGAATAATAATTAAATTAAACAAGAGTAAAAAAATATTATCCCATGATCATTTATTTTAAATGCTTCTCCATAAATAATAAACTTCACTCTTTGATATAAAGTTTAAAACTTCTCCCCTTTGAGATTATCAAAAATAAGTTATACTTGGGGTTAGATCATAAAGAGATAAAAATTAAATTTACATTTATCATCATTAATGATATTTCAAGAGAGAGAAAAATAATTTTGGAAAAATAAAATTATAATACATTAAAATATTTTAAAAGTAATATTTTCAATAAATCTTAAGATAATATAAAATAAAAAAAATTAATAAAAAAAGTTACAATATAAAACTTTGAAAAAATATTTTTTGGAAAATATAAATATCTATTTTTAAACAATAAAATTTAATTTTTGAAATTTATTTTGAAAAATAAAAATGCATCTTCTAGGATCATTAAATATTAACAATATATTATCCCCCTTAATTAATTCATCAGGAGATTTAAAAGGGATTATAGAAATCATAACACGAAAATAATAAATAAAAAGACTTAGAAAATTATTAGTTTGAAAAATAATTTTATAATTATGGTTTAAGTAAAGGTTATATTAATGAAACATAGAAAATTATTCATGAGTGTCAAACGAAGTGTGTAGTAAGGCCCATGCACCATTCCCAAGATATATAAATGGTTCACAATATCAATGAACTATTTTTGGTATAAATCCCTAATCAAATCGACATTGGAACCACATCTAATTATTTATATCTAAAAAATATTTTCCTCGGAGTATTATAGTCACTACATATTTAAAAAACTATGAAACTTTTTGGAAAATTTTTTATAAATTTGAAAACCATTTTGTAAAATATTTTTGAAAAAAAAAATTTAAAATAGAAATGCTTCTAATGATTTTCAAGATATTAAGATATAATATTCTCAAGCTAATAATATCCAAATTTCCTTTTATGAAGTCAAATAAATCAAGGTGAAGGGTTTTATTAATGATATCAGCAATTTGAAGGTTTTTGAAAATGAATATAATAATTAAATAACCTTTTTAAAAGTGATCTCATAAAAAAATCATGTCTCAATTCAATATGCTTAGTGTCAGATAATTGGATAGTATTTTTAGAAAAATTTATCTCACTGGTTTTTTAGCACTTGATAGGTATGGAAGAATATGTTATCAAAAATTAAAATAAAGTATGTTTCATCCATATAACTTGGGTGTAACAACTCTCAATGTTCATATATTCAGCTTCAGCTATAGAAAGAGAAACAGATTTTTGTGTCTTACTACTCCAAGAGATGAAAGATCTTCCCAGTGGATGAAGATTTCCACTAGTACACTTCCTATATAGTTTTCATCCTCCAAAATTAGCATCATAAAAACAAGAAAGTTTAAAATAGGTTTCCTTAGGTTAAAATAATCCAAAGTTTTTATTTCCTTCCAAATAATAGAAAATTATTTTGAGGGATTTTAAATATGATTCTTTTGGATTTGAATGAAAATTAGAATAAAAGAAAAACATTATATATGATGTTTTTAGGGGTCATTGTAACATAAAAAAGACTTCCAATCATACTTTGATAAAGCTTAATGTTTATTGATTGAACAGATTCATCTTATTTCATCTTACATTTTGTATAAATGGTTATTCAAATGTCCTTATCATGATCCATGTTAAACTTCTTTATAATTTCATAAGTGTATTTACTTTTATTTAAAAAGGTTCCATTATAATTTTTGAAAATTTTAAAACTAAAGAAGAATTTAAGTTCTCCTATAAAACTCATTACAAAAAACTTTATTTATTAAATTGGAAAAATAATTGAAAATAGTTTCTTTAAGTATACGTAAAATAACATCATTAATAAAATTTGAATTATTAATAAATCATTCACTAGTAGAAATAGGACCTATACCAACGGTTTTGTCCAAACCATTGGTAAAGGTCACTAATTTGGACCTATACCAATAGTTTTTGACAAAATGTTGGTATAGGTCCATATAAGTGACCTATACCAACGGTTTTGGCCAAACCGTTGGTATAGGTCCAAATTAGTGACCTTTACCAATGGTTTGGACAAAACCGTTGGTAAAGGACACTTCTATGGACCTATGCCAACAGTTTTGGTAAATATCGTTGGTATAGGTCCAATATAGTGACCTTATACCGATGGTTTTGGCGAAACCATTGGTATAGGGTGGACCTATGCCAATGGTTTGGACAAAAACATTGGTATAGTTAACTGTTGGTATAGGTCTATACCAATGGTTTTGAGAACCATTGGTATAGGTACATACATTATATTATGGATTGTTTTGTTAAATAACATTAAATAAATCAAAAGATAAAATAATTATGAATATACATATATATATTTATGAAATTATGTACACAAAATTCATGTTCAGTTAATGGTTAGGTCATCGAATTATAAATGGGAGGTGCTGGGATCAAAACCCAGCAAGGGTTATTTTCTTTAATTAACTATACCAATGGTTTTATGAAACCTTTGGTATAGGTTTTTCATATGACCTATACCAACAGTTTTCCCAGAACCATTGGTATAGACCCATCCCCACACCAAACTAGCCAACGGTTCTCTAAACCATTGGTATAGGCTATACCAATGGTTTGGAGACCTATACCAATGGTTCCAAAATTTTGGTATAGGGTTTTTTTCTATTAGTGATTTGAAAAGGTTTTGAGAAAAAGGGTGGAATAAAATATTTTCATTTTTAAATAATTTGATAAAATAAATTTAGTTAAAATATCATAACAAGCCTAAGGGGATTATTTTAAACTATATTGGTCTTTTATTATCTTAAAAATATAATTTTGGAATTTAGGATTTCTAAAATTGGGTGGTTGGTCCATAAAAACATTTTCAAAAATAAAACAATTTAAAAATGAATCTTGAAATACATTCTAAAAAGTTTTAAATTAAATTAATAATCTATTTATAATAATATTTCAATGTATTTGAGTTTAGAAACAAGTTAAAAGTTTTCATCATAATCAATAACTTCTTCTTGGATATATATTTTAGTAATAAGTCAGACCTTGTTATGGATAACATTTCCTTGTTTGAAAAGTCTGTTTCAAAAAAACCATTTGGTGGCAATAATATGATGATTGTTAGGATGTTCCATGATTTTTCAAACATTGTTTCTTTGAAGTTTTTTTAACTCCTCTTGTATGTAAAATATTAAATTTTCATCATTAATAACATCATCAAAAGAATGAGGTTCAAGGTGAGAGAGAAAATCTTGATATTCAAAATCCTTTAATATTGACCTTAAACAATGAGTTCCATATTGTAATTCTCTTATAATATTCTCAGGAATATTTTCTTTGGATTGAGTCCATGACTTGGGTAAATTAGAGGATGGGTTTCCAAATTATATTCAATTATAATAGAATATTGAGGTTTATGAAGGGATAAACTGGATTGGTTAGCATCATCATCACTTTATGGATTTGATTTAGGAATATTCTCAACAAATTTGATATTAATAGGTTATTCAATGGTATTTTTCCTTTTATTGAAGAATCATAAGTATTTACTTATGTTTTAGTAATAAATAAAAAATTCATCATCGTATTTAGGTTCAAACATTCCAAAATTATCCTTCATATTAACGATAAATAATTTAAGACCTAATACTTTAAAGAAACTAACTTTTGGAATTTTTCTATTCCAACATTTATAAGTGGTTTTTCATTAGATGGGTCTTATAAGGACACAATTAAGGATAAATCTTGCGGTATTGAAAACCTCAATCCAAAAATATTAAGGAATGGATAACTCATTGAGGAGAGTCCTATACATTTCTTAAAGGGACCTATTTTATTTTTTTACAACCCCTTATTTTCAGGGTTTTATATGAGTTGAAAATGAGTGATAATAACCTTTAGAAGTACAAAACTCATCAAATTATTTCTTATCAAATTCTCCACTATGGTTACTTCTAAGGGAAGTGAGTTTATAACCATTTTAATATTTAACATTCCTTGAAAAGTTGATAAAGACATTATAATTCTCATTATTATGATGTAATAATAATACCCATGTAAATATAAAAAATTCATTTATAATTATAAAGTTTTAATTTTTACCTCAAATATAAACATTTTGAAAATGGGATATGGTTAATAATAGTTTTCCTTTGGAATTAAAAAACTTTACCAAAAATAATTTTTAAAAGTAATTTTAAAACTGTTATCATGTAATTAACTAATACTTAGTAAATTATGATTCAATCCTTTCACAAAAAACATATTTAATTATAGTAGAGTTTGAGAAACCAATTGTAACTGTGCCAATAATTTTTCATTTTGAATTATTTCTAAAAGAAATATTTCCTCTATAAAAATATTTGAGATGATTGAATTCAAAAGGATCACCAAACATATTTCTTGATAACTAGCTATCCATATAAGATTTATCCTCTAAGGTTTTTATATTTTTTATATAATATTAAGAAAATATATATTTTTTCCCATATCATGAGTCCACTTAAGTTAGATAACAATGATTTTGGAATCCAAACTTATTTATAACAAGTGTCTTGATTTTAAATATGAGAAGATAGATGAATGATTTTAGGTCTACCACATCTAGAATTTTTAGAATTGAATTATTAAACTAGATGAACAAATTTCTTGAAATAATTAAAAAAATTATTTTGAGAAATTCCCTTTATAAAAGTAGTCTTTTTAGAATTTTTTGAAAAATTAGATTATTTTAAAAAACAAAACCATATCTATTTTTAATATGTTTTTGATAAAACAAAATCTTATTTAAATTTTATTCCTCTTGGGTAAAATAAGAAAGAGTATTTTTAAGATCATTATTTTGAAATTCCAAATTTTCATCATTTAGTTGATCTTTTAATTTTAAAATAAAATCCTATTTTTCGTTTAAAAGTTGATATTTTTAGAAACAATGAGTTTTTTAAGGTCCCTAATTTTTTAAATAAGATTACAAAAATAATTTTAAATTTCATTTTAATCATTAATAATTTATTTATAATTTCAATAATATTTAGAATAAGTAGAAGAGTAAGAATATGAATGATAATGAGAATTGGGACTTTTATAACTAACCACAATTTCATCCTAAACTTGTTCCATGATACACATGATACATTCATCACATGATTTGTATATTGAAATTGAGACCTCTCTTCCACTCCTTGTTGAGACCTTTAAATATTTTTTTACCTTGCTTCTTTTATTTTTTGTTTTTCTTATTCAAGGGAAAATATAGTTTGATTTAGACCTTTTTTTTACAACCAAAACAAGTTACCTTTAATTATTTATTTATTTTCATGTTTTTTGAGGATATCTTCTTTTTCTTGTACTTTTTAATCATCTTGGTAAGGTTTTCAATGTTGAATTCACTTAGGAGTGAGTCATCATTGTTTTATTTGCAATAAATTGTTCTTTTAGTTTCCTTGACCTCCTTAGCATCTTTTTATCTTGTTTCTTAATGGATATATCTTATGTCATTAGGGAACCTATAAGTACTTTAACCAACATATTCATGAAATCATTAGATTCTTGGATGACAGTGAATTTTTTAGCCTAACTTCTTAGTAAAAACCTAGGATTTTATTTACCAAAGTTTCTATGGAAATAAAGTCACCAATATATTTTTATCCACTAAACACATCATTGAATCTAGTAAACATAGTAGTGATTTATTTATTAGGACACATACAGTAACTCTCAAAGTCTTATCTATACATGTCAAGTCTTATATCCATAACTTTATTTGTAACTTAATTAATAATTTATAACAATTTTTAGATTTCAAGTGTAGTTTCACATGAAGAAACTCTATTGAACTCATTAACATATATACTGTAATTTAATTCATTCATAGATTTATCATCTTGTTTAAAATAATAATTATCATCAAGGGTCTATTTTTCTTCTTTATAGGATGAAATATTATATCTATTCATAGAAATTTTATAAACAATATATCCAATATATCCAAGAGAATAAGGCAATATAGATTTAAAATAATCATAATTATTACCATCAAAAAATAGAGTACAATCCCATGATTGTATTTTAGGGCCACCATGGGTGTTTAAAAAATCCATTTATAAAAGAGAAATTTATTTGAAAAAATAGGTTCAATATTTTTAAAAATAAAAAGTTTTAAATGGGGTAAATTTACATTTAAAAAATTAAAATAAAGAAATCCAATTTTAAAAACATCTTTATAAAATATTAAAGGAAATAAAACTTTTGAATATAAAAAAATCAAAATTTTAAAGAATAACAATATAATTATATATAATAATGAAAGTGGAATAATAAAATGAAGTGTGATTGGATTAAGCAGTTTGAAAATAAAAATTTTAAAATATTCAAATAAAAAATATTCATGGTTAATTGGGGGATTAAAAAAATTAATAAAAAATAATTTAAAAAGATAAATAATTACAAATATGGAAGGTAATGAGACAAAATATTTGGTAAGGAAGTTCGAAAATAGTACCCAAAGGAACCCCTATGTCTCTCACCTCAATTTATTGAGGATTTAATATATTAGCCTCTTGGATTTAATTGTATCCAAGATACCAAAACTATGCTTTTTTAAGGTTATAGTAATAAATTGGATATAATATACATTAGATCTTTAATAGTGAAGCTAGAAACCATAAAAAAAATTGGACCCTTTAATTTTTAAAGGAAATGGAAATAAAACCACAGTCCCTTACTTTAATGGTAGTAAGAACCAAAATTAAAAGAAATAGTAGGAATAGGGAATTTGTAGATTAGTCTATAATTTCCAAAGAATGTGATTAAACACTAAGAGATATTGATAAAATAATGAGAGTGAGTAAGATATACAATTTTTCATGCACTCTTGAAGGAGGAAATAATATTTATAAGGAGATATATTTAATAACTTGAAAATATTTGAATATCGTAGAAAAATTAAGCATGTTGGTGATTGGATAAGCAATTTGATGTTTTTTTCCATGGCCTCCAAAGTTATCAATTTATAGAATCAAAATCCTTCGGTAAAGTTATGGAATCCTTCAAGGATCTTAAGTTTAATACATCCAAGTTCAATAAATCTTGAAAATAATTAATGTAGGGATTATATTTGTTGATTTTGGAATAGTCTAGCATTCAGTGTCGTAGAGGAGGGCTTTGTGGCATATTCATAAACACTGTGGTATAGTGTTAAGAAGAGAAATTTTGTGGTTCTTTAAATATTGAGGTAGATACGGCATAGCCTCTAGGTTTTAGTGTGGAGTCGTTTTTTCTTTCTTCCAAATAAGAGTTCATTGCATTATATAATTTGGGATATGGTACAGAAAACTCCTGCAAAGAAAAAAATATGGTGTAGGTCTTACCTTACGGTGTAGAACAGAATAAGTTTCTTAAATATGAGGTTTTTACTACAATGTTAATGTCAGGATTTTTTATGTAAATACTTCAATGAGATTTTACAAAGATAGGATGATTCATAGTTCATATGGATGCATCATAATCTTAGTTCCTATGGTGTAGTGCTTATATTTGCGCCATAGTACTTGTTCTGTGGTATGGTGCTATGTGTTGTGTTATAGTTCATATTTAATAAGTCTAATATGAATTCATGAAGTAATATTCAAATATTTATATCATTATTACATCAATATAGTTGTATATTAATTAAGAGAAAATATTAAACACTTTAGGAGAGTTTATTATCCTTAAATTCAAAGACCAATGAGAAGCACAATAGTGCTTTGCACTAGTTTTGACCTGAGAATTACTAACTCTTTAACCTCTATACAACACAATGAAGAAAAAAATGTTCATTCATACAAATATTCAAATGGTTTAATACAAATAGTGGAGTGAATACTTTTATTATAAGAAAACTCAACCAAATTTAGGTGTCTTACCCATGAACCTCCAAAATCTAAGATACAATCACGCAACATGTCTTCAAGAGTTCGGATGGTCCACTATATCTGACCATCCATCTATGGATGTAAATTTGTGTTGAGGAAAAAATAATATCCAAGATAATTCTAAATATCACTCCATACTTATGATGTTAAATGAGGATCTTGATCATAGATAATTACCCTTAAGACTCCATGAAGCCTCACCACCTCCTCTAGATACTACCTCGAAAAAACCTACACCGAGATCAAATCCACAATATTTAGGTATACTAATGATGAAATCCATCAAATTTTCCTCCCACTTTGACTGAGGAACATATAATGGATGTAGAAAATCATATGGAACAAGCTGTTTAGCCTTCCCCCTCTGGTAGACTAAACATTTGGACACAAACTCTATAACCAAATTCTTTAACCTTGTCCACCAAAACTGACCTCTCAAATAATGGCACATATTCATTCCACTAGTATGTACCATAAAGGTGAACTATATAACTTGTTGAGAACCACCTCATTAATCACTAAAGGAAAAAAACCCTCCCCTGAAACAATACTAGGTGTTGATCGTCCTTAGACTATATATTAGGGGTATCACTACAAAAAACTTGATCCCACCAAACATCCACCTTGTAATCCCTCGAGTGTGACTTCTCCACATGTTTCACAAAATAAAACAGCACTGTATTATGAAAAGGGATTCATCTTCCACCAACCTCACCCATACCAAGGTTCATCATAGAGATCTCCTCCATCACTCCCTATGAATCCACAAACACAAGCATGGAATCATTGTGTGAGTCTTTTCTTGGTGCATCAGTTGCAACATTAAACTTTCATAAGGTATAATAAATCTAAAATTCTTAATCTTGGAATAATTTTATCCACTGTATCTATTGAAATATCAAGTCACACAGGGAGAATAAATACCTCAAGCCTTTGTGGTCGGTGAAAACTATAAATCATTCTTCGATGATGTAGTCTTGTAAAAAATTCAATAAAAACACAACTACTACCAACTTGAGATTATGGGTGGTATATTTAAATTCATGGGGTCATAACTGTCAATAACCATAAGAAAAAAATTATTCCTGCTACATTAGGAGGCTACCCAAGACAATATGTAAAGCATCATAGTATAACTCATATTCCTAGAAAACAAATAATAGGGTGATGAACAATTTCTACTTCAGATACTCAAAATAATCCTTACACTAGTCAATACATATGAAAATAAAATCATTTCTGGTAAAGGATTTTAGATTATCCATTATCTTAGAGAAGTCAGGTATGAACCTTTGATAATAGCATGTGATACTAAGGAAACTATGTTCATCTACAACATTCCTAGGGGTTTCCTAAAAAATGACTACATTGATCTTCAATGGATCCATGAATAATACATTATAAAACATAAAATTCCCTAATAAATGAACTCTATGATCCAAGAACTCATACTTTGATAGATTATCAAATGTGTACTAACAAAAAAGTACTCCCAAAACTGCCTACAGATGTGTTGCATGCTCCTCCTTAGATATGAAGTACACAAGAATGTCATCGATCAAAACTTCCATTAAAGGATCTAAAAGCTCTCACAATAATGAATTTATCAACCCCATAAATACATATTGAACATTATTCATACCAAATATCCTTAAAATGAACTCAGAATTTCCATAAAAACATCAAAAAGCAGTATTTGGTATATCTTCATCCTTCTCCTACATCTAATGATATACCAATCATATATCGATCTTTGAGAACCAACTAGATCCGTTTATACAATCAAATAAATCATAAATCCATACAATATGATAGTGATTCTTCATTTTCACCTAATTAATGTGATGATAATAGATACATATACATATAATGTTACTGAACTTCTTTATAAACAAAATGGGTTCACCCCAAGGTGGCATGCTCGAATGAAAAAAACCTCATTGAAAAAGATCATCAATTTGTATCTCTAGCCCCCAAAACTCATAAGGTACCATACTATACATAGAAATAGAGAATATATAATCACCCCCACTATACTTATATCTCAAACATTGTCTCCCATAAATATAGTAACAACACAACTTATTCATGAAATACATCAAGGTACTCTTCCACAACCCTGGGAAACACTACTAGCTAAACCTATGATGAACTTATAATAAACTCAGCCATAAAGTAATAAAATAATGGAATATGTCTCTAAAATATTTGATGATCAAGTTCACTAAAAAACATGGAAGTCTCTCCATAAGAATCATAGAACAAAATCCAACTCCTGAACCAATCTATGATAGCATGTACTGAATACAGCTAGTCTATATAGAGGATGAAATTGTATGGATGTATCTGAAAACATAGTAAGTATACCCAAGAGTGGTTTTCCCCAACACTATATCATAGTCTCTATATACTTCACACAAATTATCTCAACCACCAGCTGAATAATTAATTTCAAGGGAACTATATGTATCACCACCTAAAGTCCCAAAGCATGGACCAATGCCAGTTAAATGAAGGATTATATAGTTCCTTAATCAAACAATTCATACACCCAAGTAGAAAATAAGAAAAGGGTACCTAAAATGAAATTTAAATCACTAGGTTCTAGTAACTCTAGAGAAATCATATGATCGCTTCCTACTCTATATCCTCTCTAATATTAATGATGACCACCTCAATTGACATGCTTTTTTCTTAGAATATAAGGATAATCACAGGTTTATCCTCTGCCTGCCTCATCTTTCCACTATTGATCAAGGTATGGATAACCCTTTTTATTTTTCCTCATCTAAAACTGCTACAATGGTGGAAATTGAAGTGGAACATTAGTCACACATTGGTATATCAAAAAGTTTGGCCATTCTCACTACAGATAACCATGTCCACCACAAAAAAAAATTGATCCCTTTGAAGAGGACTGAGAGTTGTTATCTCCAAAAAATGAGATGAAGAGGGCTAAGACCTACCCATAGTTGTCCAAAAACCCTTATGTATAGGAAATGGGGAACCTTTGACCATAGATCTACTACATGGATAATCCCGATGACTCCCTTATCATGATGATCTATTTCTAGCCAGCATCCTCTCCACAATCTCTACTCTCGACAGTACCTCAAGATATGTTAAAAGAATAAATAGGTTGACCTAGCATTGTATCTCTGGATACAAAGTCTACATGAAATGTATAGCTCTATACTTCTCATTTAGAAGTAGTTCTAATGCATATCAAATTAGATTCCTAAAACGGATCTCAAAATCCCACACACTAGAACTCCCTTATTGAAGGGTAAGATAATCATGGAGATTGGACACATTTTCTGTCAAAGAAAGAAAATCATCTTGAAATTTCTCTTAGAACTTCTTCCAAAAAATAGATAACTCCTCTCAATCCCAAAGGAATAAGAACCATTAATGTATGGATTCCCCAAAAATATTATCATTACCAATTAAAATCATTAATATTTTTGAGCATAGATCAAACTGAAGGTCGTCTCCACCTCCTTCAATCGGTACTCTATCACTAAACATAAAATAGATCCTATATAATTTTGTATACTCTTATACTAAAAATATTAGAGTGTCCTCCTAGAAGTTTCATCATCATCAACTTAAACTCTATAGCGATATGCTGATATATCTTTCTGAACATCTTTGACACAAACCTAATGAGGACATCAACCTAGAGTGTAACGCCCCGACCCCAGTTACCCAGAGTCGGTGCATTATTACATAACATTGGCATGATCAAAAGAAAGATCAAATCTCAAAATACCGATTGGTTTAGTAGCCTTGGAAACACTAGATATATTCATAAAGTTTTACATTACATCATGAAGTGAAAACTACTACAACAACATATTGTCTCCATAATCCACACTATTATCCCCTCATAATATCCCTGCAGGTCATTCATAATTTACTTCTTCACATCCTAGGAAAAATAAAACATAGAAAAGGGGTGAGCTCAAATTCCCAGTAAGGATAACAATATAGAGGAAACTTTCATAAATAAGAATAAACATTTAAGGAAATGTATAACTAAAACAAAAGCCTTTTAAACTTGAACTTCAACATAGTATGGAAAAAATAAAATGAAATAATTCCATTTACTTATTCACATGAATATTCTACTAAACGAATAATCACATGCAATACCAATAACCACTTTCATAATGATGGAATGCACAATGCTAGACTATCATAACCACACAGCCAAGGCCTCATGCCAAGACTACAAAAAAGATTTTTCCAAGGCCTTGTGCCAAGACACTAGTTTGTCTCATGAGACCTACCGATGCATCTAGGAGCTACAGCGGGCTCCACCCATCACATATTAAGTCCAATGCATTCCCATATGAAAAGGTTTAAACATTACATAAACATTAGTATTAAAACTAGCATACGAAATGTAAATACTTCATCCATAAACCATAAATGGTATAAAAATAACACATCCCTAGTCAAACATATCACAAAACCTTCAATACAATATAGAAGTTTTGTATCATAATAAATCAACTTCAAATAAGCGTAAAATCCATCAAAGGATGTTGACATAGATGAAATCAAAACTCTTTTTAGAGAAATATCTCTTTTTATTTTGAAATCATTTAAGAGCCATATATTTATAAAATAAAACATTTTATTTGAAAATATTCTTAAAATCTTGTAAGGGAATCTTCGACGATTTTATAACGGCGGAAAATAGCCGTACCTGCCCTATAAGTTAAAAAAACATTCTTACCTTAATTCTGTCGAAAAGGTTAAAAAGGACCTTGTTTGGAAAATGATGGAAAGATTCCTTTATGAACCACTTATAAAAGTCAACAAGGGTATAAATGACTTTAACCCATATTCTAGTAAATAGTAAAAATGTTTTGAAATACATTTTTAAGAAACATGGATGTGGATGATAAAGAAATCCCAGTATATTATTATGTATAAACAAGCTCGGATAATGAAGAGATTGTGAAATAAACCCTTACCTTGTACTTTTCCTTGGTTGGGGGTAGTTTAACCTCCTGCATAATGGTGAAATAATTGTTATTAAATTATACAAGAATCATATACATTAATATGATATCATATATGATCTTTTAACATTGATTTGTTAATAATATCTCAGTATTATCGTTGTTTCGGGTGTTAACTTACTCGTTTTCTTTTATATGTTTTGTTACGTAATCTATGTTTGTCATGGATAGGTTGTATATTAATCATATCCATAATGATATCAAGTCCTTATATACTATTATTAATCATCAAATGAGAATTATACTTGAATGGATATGATGGAGAATGAATCTCATCGCGTTCGTGGAGGCGGTAGTCCGTACGTACGCACGAGCGACAATATCATTATTTTGATATTAAAATAATATATAATTGGATGGTATATCATATATATAGAATAATTATCATGTTACATTTATTATTTACATGAATCACACATAATTATTATATCCATCCAAATAATAATTTATTGAATAACAATTACACCACGACGTGGAGACGGTAAGCCGTACGTACGCACGTATGGTGACATGTTATTCAAAGGATGGATAGAATACTGAATATGATTGTACCATATTTATAAAAACATAACAGTATATATAAGATACTGGAGTTATTATTTTAGAATGGTAATAACAAATATAGAAGAAGTGGAAGAAGAAAGGAACTTGGAAAGGGGTCGTGAAATCATTACCTCTTCTTCATGTTCTTCCTTTTGATTTGATCAAAAGGGCTCTTAGGTTGGATTTATGACTAAAGTAAGGCCTCTAGGATGAATTGATGGAAGTTGAGAGAGTATTTGGGAAGATTTTGGCAGAACCAAAAGGCTTTGAAGGTGTGAGTTAATGAGAAGTGAGAGTGTCCTTTTATAAGAGGGGTGAGGGGCACCTTTGGAAAAGCTAGAAATATTATTTTATAATAAATTCATATTCGATTTCTAATGGCTCAAAAGTAAATTATTTAAAGTTTAAGGTGGGGATAGGTCTAAAACCACTCAACCAATAGAATTTAGACAGGTTTGGGTCATTATATTAACCATATCTTTAAGTATTAACTCTTAGTTAATTAGTTTCACTTTTACAATGTATCTTTATATTTTTATATTATATGGTTAATAAACTTACTATATACATCCAAGAGACCCCCAAGTGGTCCATTAATGATACACCTATCATGATATAAGTCTCTTGGCCGAACCTTAGATTTTTAGGAATTTAATATCAATTAATAATATAATATTTGTTTTAAAAACTCTTTTATGTCAATTTTGACACAATTTGGAAAATTGATTTTTGTGAAAATCATAAAAGAATGATTAGTTCTAAAAAAGTCAATTAAATAAATCCTAATATGTCAAAATATCCTAGAAAATTAGTGTAATTCATTAAAAGTCACAAATTATATTTATTTGTGTATTATAATATCAATTATTTTAATTTTTCACTATTATGGTAATTACTGCATCATCATTGTGTCATAAATAAATTAAATTATTTAATGTCTAAAAATTATAAATAAAACATAATTATGTATTAAATCCTTTTATATTTCTAATGAATATTTACAATCGAATTTACCTTATGTATAACCCTATATTAAAAATGTTTTAGTAAATAAACTTTGATTTTAACTCTTTTAACTCTTCTTTGAATTAAATAATAATAAATGTCCTAATCTAATCCAAGTGGACCTAAAGGATGATATTTTATTCCTAAGGTTGTTTTTGGTCGAGATACAATTGTTCAATAGAATTAGGACATGTGTTAGGGTAATATTAATATCATTTTTACCCTTAATTACCCTATTTACTTTTAACCGTGGTAAATAAAAGTAAAAAGTTACTATTCACCAAAAATTATTTTCATCTCATTGAACCAAATTTTACTCGTTGATATTAACCGTGTCTCTCGGATTTTCGAAATTCCATTCACAGAAGTGGTAAAATTAACTTTTATGAAAAATTCAGTTTTTTAACTACCACTTAGTAGTTTCACTATTCATCAAAAATTGAAGTTTTTCAGAACAATGCCAAAATTTCACCCTAAGCTATAATTGATATTATGAATTAAAAAATGATGTCTATTTTACAAAATTCCAAACATATAATTTGCATTAATTAATTTTATAATTAATTCCCACTGTTACAACAAACAGCGTGTTTTAAAGAAACAATATATATCAAAAGATTGACAATTGTTTATGTCCAATTTCAAAGTGAAATTAATTCTAATGAACACCATTGGATAAAATGGTAAAATATATTCTAATTATACTTTAAAACCACTAAATAATATAATTTATCACTATAAATTATTTTGCTTTAAAAAGTTGTTTTTAAATATTTTCACTATTCATAAAAATTGGAAGTTCTCAGAAAAATACCAAAAATTCAACTTAGGATAATTTCGATATTCTAAATCCAAAAAGGAAGTCCATTTTGAAATATAAAATATATATAATTTCAAAAATTAGGTATTTCTATTCATAACGGCTAGTTTGATTGGTTGTGGTGTGTTAGAACTCGATGTTGCGTACCTCACACGTTATCGCATTATTCAAAGAGAAGTGTACCGTAGAAGCTTGGGGTGTTACATTCCCCCCACCTCCAAATAATTTCGTCGTCGAAATTTCTAGAATACTACCGCATGAAAAGACTCGGGTGGTTCTTCATCATAAGTTCCTCAGGTTAACACGTTGCCTCCTCCATCTTATGGTTTCTCCACAAAACTTTTACCAGACGCGTCATCCAATTTCTCAGCACTTGTTCTCTCATATCAAGAATCTTGACGGGCTCTTCGCAATAAGATAGATCGGGTTCCAGTTCTAATTCCTCATAGGTGAGTGCATGCGTTGGGTTAGGCATGTATTTCCTCAACAAAGATACGTGGAACACATCGTGAACTTTGGAGAGACTGGCAGCATTGCCAATCAGTAAGCTACAGCCCCAATTCGTTCTAGAATTTCGAAAGGCCCGATGTACCTGGGACTCAATTTACCTTTCTTACCAAAACGTATGACTCCCTTCCATGGAGATACCTTCAGGAAAACATGATCACCGACTTGAAATTCCAAATCCTTCCTTCGATTATCGGCATAGCTCTTCTGCCTACTTTGAGCTGCTTTGATATGGTTTTGGATTACCTCTACCTTTTCCATCATTTCTTCCACCAGTTCTGGGCCTACAAGTTTTCTTTCACCAACGTCATCCCAACAGGTTGGTGTGCAACATATCTTTCCGTGTAACGCTTCATATGGTTCCATTTGAATACTCGAATGGAAGCTATTGTTATAGGAAAATTCTACCAGAGGTAAATATTGATCCCACATACCCTGAAAGTCAAGTGAGCAGGATCTCAACATGTCTTTTAAGGTTTCAATAGTTCGTTCTGATTGTCCATCCGTTTGAGGGTGGTAGGCAGTACTCAGATGAAGTTCTGTATCCAGGGATTTCTGAAGACTTTTCCAGAATCTTGAAGTAAAATGGGGATCACGATAAGAAACAATCGATAGGGGTACTCCATGAAGTCTCACAACTTCATCAATATATATTCTTGCTAGACATTCCAGTGGTAGATCTTCTATAATAGCAAGAAAATGTTCTGACTTGGTAAGACGATCAATAATGACCCATATTGCATCATTCCTTCTAGGAGTCTTTGGTAGTCCCATGACAAATTCCATCGTAATATTTTCCCATTTCCACTTCGGTATGGGAAGAGGTTGCATGACTACTCTAGGCTGTTGCCTTCCAGCTTTCACTTGTTGGAAAACCATACATCTTGACACAAAATCAGAAATCTCCCTCTTCATGTTGTCCCACCAAAAATGTTCCTTCAAATCTCTATACATTTTTGTGCTCCCAGGGTGTATAGATAAATTGGAACTATGAGCATCATCTAGCAATTCCCTTTTTAAATCAGGTATATCGGGAACACAAAGTCTCTTCCCGAATTTCAAAATTCCATCTTCATACACAAAGTCTCTCAATCTCCCATCATTCATAGATTTAATCTTCTTTTGAAATTCTTCATCATCGATCTGAGAACTCTTAATTCTTTCTAGTAAATATGGTTTGGCAACCATTTGAAAAAGTATTGATGTTTCACATTCCCTAGTTATTACCATGTCCATCTTCACTAGATCCATGAAAATTGGATCCCTTTCAATTCTCATATTGTTCATAACTCCATGATCTTTTCTGCTCAAAGCATCTTCCACCTTGTTTGCATTCCCCGGGTGGTAGTGTATCGTACAATCATAATCCTTGAGTAATTCAAGCCATCTCCTTTGCCTCATGTTGAGTTATTTTTGTGAGAAAATATACTTCAAACTCTTGTGATCAGTATAAATCTCACATTTTTCACCATAGAGGTAGTGCCTCCATATCTTCAAAGCAAAGATCACAGCTGTTAACTCAAGACCATGTGTAGGATAGTTTTGCTCGTGAATTTTCAACTGTCGTGATGCATAGGCAATAACCCTATCATTCTTCATAAGGACACAACCAAGTCCTTTCTTCGATGCATCACTATAAATAACAAACCCATCATTCCCTGATGGTAGATTCAATATAAGAGCATTGACTAATCTTCTCTTCAGTTCTTCGAAACATTCTTCACACTCTTTTGTCCAAACAAATTTAACCCCTTTATGTGCGAGCTTCGTTAATGGGTTTGCTAATCGGGAAAAATTCTGGACGAAACATCGATAATAACCTGCCAAACCAATAAAACTGCGTACCTCAGTTATACTCGTAGTTGCTGGACATTCATGGATTGCCTTGGTCTTAGAAGGATCTACAGAGATTCCATCTTTAGAGACAATATGGCCAAGAAAAGAAATCTCCTGAAGCCAGAATTCACACTTTCTAAACTTCCCATATAATTCATGTCTTCTCAGAGTCTTCAGGATAATGCGCAAGTGACTTTCATGATCTTCGTAGCTTTTAGAGTATACCAAGATATCATCAATAAATACCACCACAAATTCATTGAGATATTCCTTGAAAACTCTATTCATCATATTCATGAATATAGAGGGTGCATTAGTCAATCCAAAAGGCATTACAGTAAACTCGTAATGCCCGTACCTGGTTCAAAATGCTGTCTTCAGAATGTCTTCCTTCTTTACACACAACTGATGGTATCCAGATCGAAGGTCAATCTTTGATAAGTATTGAGCTCCATGAAATTGGTCAAATAAATCATCAATGTGAGGTAGGGGATACTTGTTCTTTATTGTTATAGCATTGATCTCCCTATAGTTGATACATAACCTCATAGATCCATCTTTCTTTTTAACAAAAAGAACAGGGGCTCCCCATGGAGAAACACTAAGGCGAATAAATCCTTTATTACTCAATTCCTCTAGTTGTTTCTATAGTTCAACTAATTCTACAGTGGTCATTATATAAGGGGTCTTCGATATAGGCCTTGATCCAGGAATTAAATCAATGGAAAACTCAACTTCTCGTTCTGGAGGATGTCCAGGTAAATCTTTCAGAAACACATCTACATATTCTTTCACAACAGGTACATACTCTATTTGAACATTCCTTTCCTCGCCCACAGTAATTTCATTCTCTTCCTCCCCAATAATTGAATTTAGTTGAGCTACTGGGGGTGGATCTAGATAATAATTAGGTGGTGACGATTCTTCTCTAAAGATAAGGTGTTCCTTATCATCATCATCAAAAATCGTAACCTCCTTCTTCTTACAATAAATCTTCGCATCATAATCCGAAAGCCAATCCATACCGAGGATTATATCAAACTCAATCATAGGTATGACAATGAGATCAGCGGATAAAGAACATTTATGTGCTCTAATGGGGACTGATTCACAAAACTTTGTTGCAATGATACTTCCCTTAGGAGTTTTAACTGAAAAATCCCTTGTTAAATCAAATTGGAAATTTCTAATTTTCTTAGAAAATTGGGAAGATATGAAACAATGTGATGATCCAGAATAAAATAATACATTTTCTAAACCTGAAGAAACCATTAAATTACCTGCCACCACGTCTTTTGGAGCTTCTACCTCAGCAGTAGAGATAGCAAAAGCTTGGCCTTGAACCCTTGGCCTTTTCTGAGGTAAGTTCCCCTAACGATTAGGAAATTCATTTTCATAATGTCCCATCTCCCTGAAATTGTAGAATTGAACAGTGGTAGCTTCCTTCTTCCCTTTTCATTCACGAGCTTGGTGGCCTTTTTCACCACACTTGTAACAGACACCCATTCCCTTCAAGCAAGTACCGGGGTGTTTCTTTCCACATTTACCACAGGATGGATATTCAACCTTTCCCTTCTTCCCCTTATTTCCATTCCCAGATTGATCATCAGATCTCTTCTTCTCTTTCTTTTCTTTAAAGTCATAAGACTTAGAGAATTCCTTTTCTATATTGATAGCACATGAGACAATGTCTTCGTACGACGAGAAGGATTGTGAGACTAATGCTCGATGGAGAAATGGTTTTAACCCATGAAAGAAACGATCAATATTACTTCTTGGGTTACATATATAATCTCTAGCATACCTTGCTAACCTTGTAAAGTTAGCCTCATACTTTGTGACATTCTCATCCTCCTTTTGTCTCAGACTCAGAAATTGCCTTTCCATATCTGCTCGATGGTCACGAGGAAAGTATTTTTCTAAAAACAGATCTTTGAACTCCCTCCATTCCATATTTGATACTTCATCATCTTCCTTCGTGTTTTGAATCAATGACCACCATTGATCTGCATCTCCAGTGAGGCGGTAAACTGCCATGATAACTTTTTCCCTTTCACTACTCCCCAAAGCCTGAAATATTTTCTCTATGGAATTTATCCATTGTTCAGCTACTAAGGTATTTTTACTCCCATTTAACATTGGGAGTTTTTGCCTCATGAATCGATATAACATTGATCCTCCACGCTGTGGATCAGGGTGCTCCATACGGGTAAGGTTATTATTCATAACCTGAGTGAGTTTTCCCAGTATGGTGATTAGCTGATCGACATCATTTGCATCACCAGATCCACTATAATTATCTTGAGCAGGAGGGAAATCCCTACATGGAGTTCATGCATTGATACGGTTTCCATTTATTCCACTAGGCACCATTTCTAAACAATGTCATAAACTAGATCAGTTTATGAATCAAAATACATAATTCCATACTTATAAAACACTTAACATAAATTGAACTATTTATGGATATAATCCATAATCATAAAAATGTTTTCTTTGAGGAAGTATATACTCATAAACCTTTCATAATGATTTGTAAAGAAATTGAGAGTTATCCTAAGCATATCCCCCAAGAGTGTCGTAACCAAGAGTGCAGCAAGGCCCATTGTCATGCACCAGTTCCCGTTCGAGTCTATCTCAAAGCGGTGTTTTCGGGTTTTACCCCTAGGTACATCTGTGCCAGAGCTGCCTCTACCTGCTCGTACCCAGACAGGGATGTATTGCTCATAAAACTCACAAAATCTCTACAATACCAAAATTCTAGGAAGTTCTTCTATACTAATCCTCAAAGTCCATCTTAGGTCTATGTGATCTAATCAGAGTTTATCTAAATCTAGCTTCTAAGGTTTGTACTAAACTTCCTCTGATACCAACTGTAACGCCCCAACCCCAGTTACCCAAAGTCGGTGCATTATTACATAAAATTGGCATGATCACAAGAAAGATCAAATATCGAAATACCGATTGGTTTAGTAGCCTTGGAAACACTAGATATATTCATAAAGTTTTACATTACATCATGAAGTGAAAACCTACTAAAACAACATATTATCACCATAATCCACACTATTATCCCCTCATAATATCCCTACAGGTCATTCATAATTTACTTCTTCACATCCTGGGAAAAATAAAACATAGAAAATGGGTGAGCTCAAATGCCCAGTAAGGATAATAATATAGCGGAAACTTTCATAAATAATAATAAACATTTAAGGTAATGTATAACTAAAACAAAAGCCTTTTAAACTTGAACTTCAACATAGTATGGAAAAAATAAAATGAAATAATTACATTTACTTATTCACATGGATATTCTATTAATCGAATAATCACATGCAATACTAATAACCACTTTCATAATGATGGAATGCATAATGCCAGACTATCATAACCACATAGCCAAGGCCTCATGCCAAGACTAAAAATAAGATTTTTCCAAGGCCTTGTGCCAAGACACTAGTTTTTCTCATGAGACCTACCGATGCATCGAGGAGCTATAGCGGGCTCCACCCGTCACATATTAAGTCCAATGCATTCCCATATGAAAAGGTTTAAACATTACATAAACATTCGTAGTAAAACTAGTATACGAAATGTAATTACTTCATACATAAACCATGAATGGTATAAAAATAACACATCCATAGTCAAACATATCACAAAACCTTCAATACAGTATAGAAGTTTTGTATCATAATAAATCAACTTCAAATAAGCGTAAAATCCATCAAAGGATGTTGACATAGATGAAATCAAAACTCTTTTTATAGAAATATCTCTTTTTATTTTGAAATCATTTAAGAGCCATATATTTATAAAATAAAACATTTTCTTTGAAAATATTCTTATAATCTTGTAAGGGAAGCTTCGACGATTTTATAATGGTGGAAAATATCCATACCTACCCTATAAGTTAAAAAAACATTCTTACCTTAATTCTGTCGAAAAGGTTAAAAAGGACCTTGTTTGGAAAACGATGGAAAGATTCCTTTATAAACCACTTATAAAAGTCAAAAAGGGTATAAATGACTTTAACCCATATTATAGTAAATAGTAAAAATGTTTTGAAATACATTTTTAAGAAACATGGATTTGGATGATAAAGAAATCCCAGTACATTATTACGTATAAACAACCTCGGATAATGAAGAGATTGTGAAATAAACTCTTACCTTGTACTTTTACTTGGTTGGGGGTAGGTTAACCTCCTGTATAATGGTGAAATAATTTTTATTAAATTATAAAATAATCATATACATTAATATGATATCATATATGATCTTTTAACATTGATTTGTTAATAATATCTCAGTATTATCGTTGTTTCGGGTGTTAACTTACTCGTTTTCTTTTATATGTTTTGTTACGTAATCTATGTTTGTCATGGATAGGTTGCATCTTAATAATATAAAGAATTATATCAAGTCCTTAGATACTATTATTAATCATCAAATGATAATTATACTTGAATGGATACGATGGAGAATGAATCTCATCACGTTTGTGGAGACGGTAGCCCGTACGTACGCACGAGCGACAATATCATTATTTTGATATTAAAATAATATATAATTGGATGTTATATCATATATACAGAATCATTATCATGTTACATTTATTATTTACATGAATCACACATCATTATTATACCCATCCAAATAATAATTTATTGAATAACAATTACACCACGACGTGGAGACGGTAAGCCGTACGTACGCACGTATGGTGACATGTTATTCAAAGGATGGATAGAATACTTAATATGAGTGTACCATATTTATAATAACATCACAGTATATATAAGATACTATAGTTATTATTTTATAATGGTAATAAAAAATAAAGAATAAGTGGAAGAAGAAAGGAACTTGAAAAAGGGTGGTGAAATCATTACCTCTTCTTCGGGTTCTTCCTTTTGATTTGATCAAAAGGGCTCTTAGGTTGGATTTTTTACTAAAGTAAGGCCTCTAGGATGAAGTGAGGGAAGTTTATAGAGTATTTGGGTAGAGTTTGGCCGAACCAAAAGGCTTTGAAGGTGTGAGTTAATTAGAAGGAAGAGTGCCCTTTTATAAGAGGGGTGAGGGGCACCTTTGGAAAAGCTAGAAATATTATTTAATAATAAATTTATATTTGGTTCCTAATGGCTCAAAAGTGGATTATTTAAAGTTTAAGGTGGGTATTGATCAAAAACCACTCAACCAATATAATTTATACAGGTTTGGGTCATTATATTAACCTTATCTTTAAGTATTAACTCTTAGTTAATTAGTTTCACTTTTACAATGTCTCTTTGTATGTTTATATTATATGGTTAATAAACTTACTATATACATCCAAGAGACCCCCAAGTGGTCCATTAATGATACACCTATCATGATATAAGTCTCTTGTCCGAACCTTATATTTTTAGGAATTTAATATCAATTAATAATATAATATTTGTTTTAAAAACTCTTTTATGTCAATTTTGACACTATTTGGAAAATTGATTTTTGTGAAAATCATAACAGAATGATTATTTCAAAAAAAGTCAATTAAATAAATCCTAATATGTCATATTATCCTAGAAAATTATTTTAATTCATTAAAAGTCTCAAATTATATTTATTTTTGTATTATAATATCAATTATTTTAATTGTTCACTATTATGGTAATTACTGCATCATCATTGTGTCATAAATAAATTAAATTATTTAATGTCTAAAAATAATAAATAAAATATAATTATGTAGGAAATATTTTTATCTTTCTAATTAATATTTAAAATTGAATTTATCTTATGTATATCCCTATATTAAAAATGTTTTAGTAAATAAATTTTGATTTTAACTCTTTTAACTCTTCTTTGAATTAAATAATAATAAATGTCCTAATCTAATCCAAGTGGACCTAAATGATAATATTTTATTCCTAAGGTTGTTTTTCTTCGAGATACACTTGTCCAATAGAATTAGGACATGTGTTAGGGTAATATTAATATCATTTTTACCCTTAATTACCCTATTTACTTTTAACCGTGGTAAATAAAAGTAAAAAGTTACTATTAACCAAAAATTATTTTCATCTCATTGAACCACATTTTACTCCTTGATATTAACCGTGTCTCTCGGATTTTCGAAATTCCATTCACAGAAGCGGTAAAATTAACTTTTATGAAAAATTCAGTTTTTTAACTACCACTTAGTAGTTTCACTATTCATCAAAAATTGAAGTTTTTCAGAACAATGCCAAAATTTCACCCTAAGCTATAATTGATATTCCGAATTCAAAAATTATGTCTATTTTACAAAATTCCAAACATATAATTTTCATTAATTAATTTTATAATTAATTCCCGCTGTTACAAAAAACAGCGTGTTTTTAAGAAACAATATATATCAAAAGATTGACAATTGTTTATGTCCAATTTCAAAGTGAAATTAATTCTAATGAACACCATTGGATAAAATGGTAAAAATATATTCTAATTATACTTTAAAACCACTAAATAATATAATTTATCACTATAAATTACTTTTCTTAAAAAAGTTGTTTTTAAATATTTTCACTATTCATAAAAATTGGAAGTTCTCAGAAAAATACCAAAAATTCAACTTAGGATAATTTCGATATTCTGAATCCAAAAATGAAGTCCATTTTGAAATATAAAATATATATAATTTCAAAAAGTAGGTATTACTATTCATAATGGCCAGTTTAATTGGTTGTGGTGTGTTAGAACTCAATGTTGCGTACCACACACGTTATCGCATTATTCAAAGAGAAGCGTACCGTAGAAGCTTGGGGTGTTACATAGAGTCATGACTGTAAAATAGAAAATGGATAGGGACTCCTAAACCCATAATATGGAATATTTAAGATTAATTTATTAAGGTCCAACCTAACCCCAAACTCTACCCATATAAAACATAATAGAAAACAATAATGATGCATGACCTATAATAATTCTATACCATATAACCAGTATCAATTTATTTAGTAGGATTGGTAAAATTTAGGGTCCTTTCATCAAATCATGGGGGTTTAAATACTCATTCCCTAGTCTGTATCAATTGTTTACATCACATGCTAAGCTCAAATGATGTCGTTTCTCTACCAACCCATATAGTTCTCACTGGTTCCTACCTCCAAACTTTATTATATCTATCAACTTAAACTCTGATACCACTTTCTCATGACCCACTCCCCAAAAAGGTACCCCTCCTAGGTCAGCGATGAGAAAATGTAGAAACTTATTCTAAAATATAGACTCTAATAGGCCACATGTTAGTGACAATCATGAGGGTGTATCATACACAAAAATGAAAGGAATTACCCTCTAAGAAGAACATGAGGAACAAAAGATAAGAGAAAACCACCAAAAAACTATTAATAATAATAAAGGTATAAGATACCAATACATTCATGTAATGTCATAAAATCTAAACAACTACAAAAGAAACTAAAATTACTAAAAATGAAATCCTCAATAGGGGCCTCAAATCCCAAACATCTTCTAAACTACTTCGGGAGTAAGTAATTTCCATCCAGATCACCAACCATCTCTTGTAGTCTTGAAAGATGTTTATAAATACATAGGGTGAGAATAATATTTATACTTAGTAGAATCCTTATTGGATACTCTCATTGGAAACATAAATAAATCATACTAAATCCTAGTGAATAAACAAGTGGAGTTAACTCATCACCTAATCAGGTATGATAAGTTATTTTCCTCACAATGGATCTCTTGCCAAGTATCATATATAGGTAACAATATAATATGAAATATAATATCGAATGATGGTACTCTACTACCACTTCCCCATTAGTTTTCCTTTTTTCCAAAATGGTGCACATCCTGAGCCATGTCTCTCCAATAAAATTTTTTCCCAAAAACACCTCATAAACTATAACATATCATGCACCACATGTATCACACCATCTCATAAGCAACATACACATACCCATATAGTAACCAAGTAGTATTAGGATCCACCAAAGCTCATATTTTGTGTATTATACCTCAATAAATCACATTACATACACAACATACCTATAATAATACTTATGATACTTTATATGGATATATATGTGTTTGAAATAACCACAACACATTACATCCCTATGAATAAATATATAGTAAATTTAACTATTATGCATACCGACACATGATAATAAGAGGAGAAGATAGTAGGGAAAGAGGGGGTAGTCAGTAATATATTCCTCTCCAACCAAGATGTTAGGTAAAACATCCTCCAGAGTCTGTTGGTTTCAGTTTCCCTATCAAAAAGGGTGGGTTGGTTTATGAAATCACATAACATACTACATATATATATATATATATATATCACTATAAAACTATAGGAAACTACCTATACTTAACCTTAACTGAAACTATTGTCTCTCATACACCTAACTACCACTATTAATCACTACGTATCTTATAATCACACAAACATTCAAGAGACTTTAAATTAATTCTTAAGATGAACATTTGGTTTAACATTAATTACCTACCAAATTCCATTCCCTACAAGGATAATCCAAAGTCTTCTAATTTTCATCAATATTTAACATTATTTCATCATTTTTTAAGCCTCTAATCCCAAGAGACAAATTATTTAACATTCATTATCATTCCATAAATTTAGTTACTCTATTACTCATCCTAAGCTGCCCTAGAATATGTATAAACCTTGTACTTATAGATATATTAAGAAGTGGGGAAAAGAAAATATAAATAAGAAACCCAATAATCCAACCTTTAAATAAAATTAATTAACAACAATTTCCCAACTTTTAGAAAATAAAACAACAGGATATACCAGCTTCAACCCACTCCATTGGTCTTGATTCCATCCCTAACACCAGAATGTATATCACCATCCATCCCACCATCATAGGTACCAACTGATACCACAAACCTAGGAATATATTCCCATTTATTATCAACCATAATCCATATTAAGATCATGTCATATCATATAACAAGTTTTCTCATCTATAGAAATCACACAAGGAAGCAAGCAAACAACAAATAGTCAAGAAGGAAACGAGTCCCTAAAACTAAGGCATCCAACCTTCATAAGAAAAAGGTCTTGCTAGGCCCAAAAAAATTATCTTTATTAAATAACTAATTCATTACCGTATTGAATTAACTAATTCAATTTCATGGGTTACAACCATAGGAAACCTAAGGCATCATCTATAAATTGTTATGGATTAATTAAACATGCTTCAATCATAACTTCTTATTTCATCAATTCTAATTAGAGTAGTAAAAATTAAACATTCCTATTTAATATTTAACCAAAAATCATTACCAATTTTATGTTATTTATCTATCTTCAAAGCATAACAAACATGTTAAATCATAGAATAAGAAAAGCGATCACACTATCTAGAAAATAAAGAGGCAAGATGTTAACATGGAATAAACACATGTGATCGCTACACCCCAAAACCAATTCTTTATTTAATTCAGTTTAATGTTTTTTAAGTTTAATTTCACTATTACCTAAAGAGATAAATCATTATAAATTTATGATTTCACTAAAAATAAGTATAGGCAACAAATCCCATACCTTAAGGCTTTCAATGTTCTTTGAATGAGAATGGAACAGCACCACAGATCTCTGACCAACTCTCCTACAAGGAATCTATATCCATCCCCAGAATTTAATCCAATAATTCACTAAAAATGTTAAAATAACTCCATGAAAATGGATAATATCAACCTTTGTACCATGTAAAAGACATAGAAGGAGAAAAAACTGAGAGGAGAGGAAACCACAAGGGAAAGGGAGAAAACTTTACTCAGAACGCTATATATTGATCATTATAATGATGGTTTGAATCTGATAAAATGGACTTAAAATGGCTTAAAAATATATCATAAGTTCCCCGGGTTCTAGAAAAAAAATTGGGATAAATACACATTTGAAGGGGATTCTATAATTTATAGGTAGGCTGAAAATATAATACCATGGTACAGTTCCCTACACCATGGTGAAAAGGTACTGACACGGGAAAAAAATACGACATAAGGTAAGATATCTTGTTGCAATACACCTGGTAAAACCCATTTATTAGAAACATGGATCTATCTATACCATAGATCCTATAAATCTAGAAAATTACCACAAAACAAAGGGACCACTACATTGTAAAATTATAACCATCAAGAATGAGGTTGTTTCGCAACTTAGCTCCATGACATAGTAACCTCAAAAAATATAGAACCAACGAAACTTACCTTGCCAAATTATATGTCATATCCTACCCCCATGGAAAAAAGATCTTGAAAAATTCATAAAAAAACAAGCATCCCCCTTAAGATTTTATGTTTTAATGCTTAATCCACACTATAGACTCATCTCCCAATTGGACTCCATGGAATAGTATAAGAATCCACACCACAATCTTGATCTATAGCTAAAACTCTAGCTTATCTCTCCTCTTTCCTCCTTAAATCCTTCTTTCAGCACCTCCAAAACCTAAAACACAAAAAGGAATGGGGTATAATGACTTAGGACCTTAAAATAATCCACAATCGTATTGATAACAAAGTTATTCATCCAATCTCACCAATATACATAAATATCACCATAAAATATTATTATTGAGATAATATTCAAATTCTATAATGTTTTGATTGGTATCACTATCATGATAAAAAAATAATCATTTCTCTAATACATGTTAGTGAAAAGAAACTAGTATAATTTTTTACAAACAAACAGAAAATATAAAAGTATAAATATAGAGTAAGATGATGATACCAAATGTTAGAATCAGTCAAAATGAAGATAAAATCTCAAGTGAAGAGAAGTTCTATGATACCAAGTATTAGAATAGAGATAAATTATATGAAATATATAATATTGGGTGAATTAAAGTCACAAAGTCATCTAATAGTTTTTCTACCACTCAAAGATTTAAATGATCAGAATATATAAATTCTGATCAATTAGAGTATATCAAAGTAATAATATATTAAACAAAATAAATTAAAACAACCATAATATAAGTACTTAACTGATAAAAAAATACACAACAAAAATGAAATATAAAATTAAAAAAAAAACTCAGAGTATTGGATGACAATCAGAATACCGCTTAAAAGATGTTATCAATGAAAACTTACAATCACATGAAGTATTTTATTTTAAACAAATCAGTAGGTGGATTGGTAAGACTATATCCAAGATAACAATAAGTTCCAAACACCAGAACTTCTTTGACTAAGTTAGTCGATAGTAGTAAGTTATGCACTAAGAACCTATTTGAAATAAACATTCATAATAGGTAGCTTTAGTCTCAAGAACCTCTTCAATCTCACTAATCTACAAAAATACCAAGTGCCATAGAATTCATCAAACTCTGTGGTTTGAAAGATTCTGACTTCTAGCCTCATAGTTTCATTTATTATGAACATTAAGAAATGAACAATTACCAAGGAAAACTAATATATTTAAAATAAAACCTCACCAGATGATATCTCTTACCAAGCACTAAAAACAAAATATGGAAGCTCTTTTGGAAAATATTTGATGTATACTTCAATATGACAGTAATATTTATGGTGTCTTTCTTTATGTTCTCTATCATCCATTCTATTAAGCCTCAGTCTAATTTATAGAAAATTGTGTAATAAACTTAAATGGTCACATTATATAAACATTAGGTATGGTTGAAACAGCATTAGAATGTACACGCTATTATTATGAGTGTATCTCTATCTATAGATGAAGATAATTTTCACTCCATCACATCACTTCAACATGTCCTGGTATTTAGAAGGTTAAACTCAGTTCATATGAACATAAAAAAAGTTTTCACCAATAGAACTTAGGCCAGATATTTAATCTAGCTCAAAAACAAATTAAAGTGAATTTTGATTTAAAAATATATAAGAAGATACATTTGACTCAAAAATCCCCATTTTTAGTTGTTTTATTATTCAATTTAGAATTACAATAATCTATGTATTTCTAAGAGTTTTATAACTCTACCAAAAATATTTCTTTATCCACATGTGTCTTTGAATCAAATTTTTTAATCATACCTTCATAACCTATTATAACAATTGAGTATGGTTTTTCTATTAACTTGGTAATAAAATTTCTTTGAAACTTTAATTTTTTAATAATATTATTCTTCTATGTTTATCAAACTTTTTGAAAAAATTTTTTAAAGTTGGGTTTGAACATGTTTAATTAATTCTTTTATTCAATCAAATTTATTTGAAAAAATTCAAGAACCTTATACTTTTCTTAATATTTATCTTATATGAAAACATTCACTTTATTATATTCCATGAGTAACTTATTTAGGTTATTAATCTCATTTAGTAACTTTAAATCCTTATCAATCTAGAAGGTGTCATGGTTTTCAAATGACTTCTAATGTTTCTTTAAATTATTGTTCACTTTATTAAATATTGAATTTTTTGAGTGATTCCTTGAGTTTTATCTTTACCATGAATTATATTTTTGTTTCTTTCTTTTATCCATCATTTATGATTTAATATATAGAGATATATTACTAATTAAATTTTTAATCAGTATATTTTTATCAATTTTACTAGAAGTCTCAACTTCATCATCATCCTCACTACTATCAATATCTTCAAACTTAGATAATAATTTTCTTATCTTTGTTTTATAGAAACTCGTACTATTTACATTTAAATAAAACTTTATCTTCTTGGATTTTGAAAATCTTTGAATAACTCATCAGCTTCTCATCCTCATCTTCACTGTCTTTATCTTCTTTTAATTTTGGAAAATTTTCTATGAAATGAAAAATATATCCCCAATTGAAACACTTCAGTAGAAGTTTTCCATAATACTTTACTTTTACTTTTCTCAAAACAATTATATGAATAACATAATTTTATCAAATTTATTTTCAATATATTCTTCTTTAGAATCACCTTCTTCTACAACAACTTATTTCCTACTCTTCTCTTATTTAAGATCATCAAATGAAATTTCCTTATCCTATTTACTCTTCTACTTGATATAGTTTTATTTCCATATTTCATAATAAATCAATATGTTATATAAATAATTCAATGGAAATGTGTTAGAATACAATTCTTCAAGTGTGGATACTTTTACATCAAATTTTTAAACAAGATGTGTAGTATCTTTTTGACTACCAAAGAATCTTAAAGTTTCTCACCAAAACCTCAAATGGTACTCACAAATTCATTGAATTTTATAAAGAAATCATCAAAAAATCACATAATGAATTAAAATTTCTTCATAATTTAATAGATAAATTTTTATTTTTTCTTCTTTCACCTTTTCATTTCCTTCATAAATGTTCTAAGACTTCTCTCAAATACCTTTTGTTATCAGAATCTCCTTGAATTTTATGAATTCCCTCTCTAGTAGTAATAAAAGAATTGAATTATGAGATTGAACATAATTACCAGTTCTCTTTCAATTAACCACCATCATCACTACATTTTTTTCATGAGGGATGCACTTATTTGTATTCACTTAAAGTGTAATAACCCTAGATTTTATGATAAATTTCTCTTCAAATAAATTTCTTTGATAGCTTGCATTACACGCAACAATGAGTTTAAAAAAACATGAGAACCTATGAAAATATTATTATGTGATAATGATATAATTTTTTAATTCATCATGTCAATATTATCTTATGCTAATTTTTTTATTTTTCTAAAAAGATTGATTTTTTAATGAATAGTGAAAATATACTGAATTTGGTAAAATTGTCATTTCTTTTAATGAAAAAACCCTATAATTATTTGAATTTAATCATTAATTAACATAATCCTAGTTTAGATATATAATATAATTAATTTCATTTGAATCTGATTTCGGTAGAGGTTCACTTTTAAACTTAAAAACACATTTTTCTAAAAAAAAATAAATCATTGATTTTTGTGTTATTATATAAAATAAATTGGTTACACTTTTTTGAATTGAATTTGAAAAAATGGATTCCATATTTGGAATGATAAGTTTAAAATTTGTTAAATATTTTCCGTTTATTTTTTGTTATTAGGAATAGTAACCTTGGTGGATATTTGGCACCTCGGTAAGGTTAAAATTGGTAAAATTGAGTTGAAATTGTGGGATAAGGATTTAGAATTTTATAACAATTATCTATATCATATTGTATGAATGGATTATATCCATTTAAATTTAAGTATTGAAAATATGGCTAGAGTATGAAATATTTCTTTGATTTTGACCTTTATTTTATGTTAAGAAAATAATAAAAACAAAATGTCACACTATTGACTTTACTATCACTAATATTTTTTCGCATGGATAAAAAGAGGTTATTTTAGGTTTTAAATATTCATTTTAAATATGAATTAAATTTTTGATCGTGATAGCTTATTTTTATTTTTTTAATAATAGAATACCCACCTTAAATTCTTATGCAACACCGAAAAAATATTTATTCTATTAATAGAAAAATAAAATTAAGGATTTTAAAAATATTAAAATTCAAAAAAATTAGAGGAATATTGTATTAAAATAATTTTATAGATGAATATATCATATTAGTTATTTTTTAAAGTATTATATTTGAATTATATCTTTGTATTGGTGTCATTAATGTCAAATTAAATAAATAATTTCAAAAATGGTGTTACTAATATTTTATGAAAATAATATTTTATTAAATTATTCAAAAATCTTAAAAATATTTGAAGATAAAATAGGGAATAATATATGGTAAAAATTTCATACCTTTTCCATTTATGATCCATTTTTCACCTTATAAGTAAAATTATAACCCTTTAATATTTAAAATGTAATTACCATGATTAAGGTTTGAATTGGTTAACCAAGGGGTTAATCCAAAGGATAAGGATTAAAATGATATCTAACCCTATAAAAATTTTATTTTATGATTATATTAAGACCATATACTCTATTTAATTTAATATATTCCATTTTGAACCATATTTCTTGATTTAAACAAATATTATATTATAATATTTCATTAATTTACAAAATTACATCTCCCCTCACTTATAAAAGGACATCCCTTATTTATTTTATTTACAAAAAATTGAGTCATATAGCTCAACCAAACCCTAAATATTTCTCTTTTCCACTTCCATATAAATAAATTATAGGTTTTGGTATTCTTTAAATACATTCTCATGGGTCCTTAAAAAGGAATCTAAAGGAATTATATTAAAGAAGTGGTAATCGCCTTTACCAACTCTTTCAGGTTTATTTATTCTTCTACTTCCTATGAATATGTTGTAGCCATACTTAAATAATAAATCCATAGTTCTAAAATATATATTTTTTATTATTATTATGTTAAAACCATTTTCCATCTCTTTTTCATCCTACGAAAAGTGAATACATTGCTCGTATGTACGTACAACTAATCAGATTCACATAGCGGGGTAATTTATTTTTCATCACCACTTTAATTGGATGATTATAAATATGTAAATAATGAGTATATATGATATTTATAAAATAATTATTTTTTAAAATTATAATATACCATTTACCTTCTTTTTTTCAATCTGTTGGTAAATGATAATGTCGATTGTTCATACATGTGGACTACCACCTCCATGAATTAGTATGATTGTTTTTTCAATTACACTTTAACTAGATGGTAATATAGATATATTTAAATAATATATATGATATATATTTTATCATAATTATTATTTAAAGGTGATTTATGTTTATCTTTATTTCATTCCATTATTCTAAAAGTGAAAACAATATTCATGCGTACGTATGACCTACCATCTCCACAAACTGTGTAATTAATTCTTTTACCTATACCTTTTATGGATGAATAAAAATATATATAATGAATATATATAATATTAATATAATTATTAAAATTATATAGATTATTGAACCATAATCAAAGTACAAGAACTAGAATTACCAAACAAAATTCTTTTAAAGAATAAAGTGATTAACACCTGAAACAATGATAGTAATAAAAGATTATTAACAAACAGTTTATAAGATGTTATAAATGGATCATATATGATATTATAGATATGTATATAGTTCTGGTACGTATGCATAATAAATCAAAATTTATTATATAGGGTTTTAAAAGAACTTTCAAGGGAAGTTCAACTTGAGGTAAGGAATTTTCTCTCAATTTATACTCTATTGAGGCATATTTGGTATTATGAACCTATTTTTTATGTGGTTTATATACTTCCCTTTTTATGTATTTAACATGAATATATATTTATTCAAGATTATTTAATTTTTAGTTAAATTTTATTATTTCAAGGGGTTACTATTTAAAAGTTACTAAAGAGGTAAGATTTTATTTTACAATCTCTTTTTTTGGGATTCCTTTTATTTTCAATAAAGGAATATTATAATTTATACTACATAAACTCCATATATTTTATTATTATATGAATATTTAAGGATTTTATATATTTTATTATAAATTTTACTTTTTTCACTTAAATCGATCCAAAAAAATTAAAATAAAAGCTAATATTATTTCTCTTCTTGATTAGTTATATTTTTCTTTAATTTCATAATTTTTAAAAATTATTTTAAAAAGTATTTTTATTTACTTAAATGATTTATTAAGAAAATTTTATGTTATCTTTGAATTTTTAAAAGTTTTGAATGGAATTTTTCTAATGTTTTTCTAAAGTTTTATTTTTTAGTTTCTTTACAAAATGTCAAAAGGAATGTTTTTTTAACATATAAGGCATTAGCATACTTTCTTAACACCAAAACCGATTTATAATATTTTAGCTTCATCTAAAAGATTTCCCCAGTTTTAGAAAGAAAAATATTTAATGAAATATTATGTTAATATTTTTCTTCCATTTTATTTTATTCTCTAAAGTAAATGATTTTATTAAAAACCCTATATTTTCGATGAATTGATGGTCATATCTTATCTCTTAATAATTTTTTGGTCATTAAATTCCTCTTAAAATGTTCACTTTATTGTGATCATATTTCATTAGACATTACATTTCCCCGAAATATCCATTTTCTTAGTATCATGAATATTATTATTTCCTAAACTATAAACCATTTTTACATATGGTGTTTTATTATAAAATTTATTTCATTAACTAAGGAAATATTAATATTCTTTATTCTTTATTAAATATGGATGTTTTTTGATAAGGAATATTTTTTATAGATTAAACCAGTCATTCAATATATAAGGAATGTGTTGGACATGCAGTGATATGTGACGCTTGGTAATAAAGATCCCCTTGAAGAATTGACAGGTCTCATGAGACTAACCGGTTGACTAAAATTATTAAATTGGTTTTCGGTACATAGCTACTCGTTGATTAAACTATCTTAGAACATGGACTTAATGGTAAATAAATCATGATATCTGAGATCATAAGATCCAATATTAAATATTTCCTTCATTGAGAATTCAGTTATTATTATCCATGAGATTACTAAATTTATATTATCCATAGATTCATTTTTTCTTAAGTTATTCATCAAATGTAATGTGTTTTTCAGTTATCCAAATTTTCATATTGATTATGCCTTATTTACGCATGATAGATTCCACTGTATATAATATTTACTAAGAATCTAAGCTCACCCTTTATTTGTTTTCCATTCCCTGAGCTATGAAGAAGGATATTATGAATAATATTAAATATGTGAGAATGTTTCTTATCCTACGTATTTTATATTTACAATTTAATAATAGAATCATGTATTTATCTGGTTCTTTAAGAATACTAAAATAATTGACCCTTGGTGATATGAACCATTGTAACTTATGTAAATGTAATAAAGTAGACAATAGCTTTAGATTACTTGAGTTGGGGTTTCTATAGTTGGTATAATGGAAAGTATAGTAGAAACTTTGGGAACTAGTATTTGAGAACTTTTACCATTATAATATTTTTTATTTTATGGATCAATATTAATGATATTTATAAGGTAACTCTATGTGTTCCATCATTTAGTTATAGTGTCTCATAGAATAAATATAATCAACACCCATAGATAATTTAGGTATTTCCCTACTGAGAAATCCAATACATATGGTGTTGGAACTGAGCAGATCATGTATGTATTAGGGAAGATGACTTGGGTTATGATGAATAAACTTTCTTGTATGGAGCAACCTATTATTTTATAGAGTAATTCACCAATGTTTGAACACTTAATGTGATAGAAACCTCCATATTTTAACTTAACTACTAATCTATTGGTCTCTAAATAATGGATTAAGTCTCTCGAAAAGATATTACTTGATTTTAGGATATAATGAAAGTGAAAAAGTAATTCTGGAATTATATTATTTGAGAGGAGGTGTCAATCAAAGGTAGTTATTGATCCATAACACTAAATAGGTTTAAGAAATATAAATTATGGAATGGAGAAACTTTAAAGTTGTATTCTTCTCGAAATATTTCCCCTAAGAAAAATGAGATGCAATAGATAGGAAATTCCTAATTTTAAAATAGAAGGAAGAAGAAATTATGGTAGATTATGAGGCTAAATTTACAATATTATCTGGGTATGATTCAGACTGCATATATAATATAGAAATCAATATTTATTATTTCTTTTATGGTATTAATCCAAGTCTCCAAAGGGAAATAGTTTCTTAAAAATTATCATCATATATTGATATAGTATCAAGTTTCATTAAGAAAAATAAGGAATTTTCATGATCTTATGCATTCATGGGAAATGAAAAAGAAGAAGTGGCTAGATGATCATTAAGAAAAATGGAATGTTTCAAAGAATAAGGGAATGAATAAATTTTCATCATGTAAAAATTTTGTAAATAAACATCCTAGGAAATGATTAAATTGAATGGGAGCTTATTACAAGTGTGGAGGTAAGGGTAGTCTAGGTAATTACTATAAAGAAAAGAAAGAAACCACTCCTATCTAGTACTTTAATTATGAAGAGATGGAGAAGTATTAAAATAATTTCCCCAAGCATCGAGGTAACTTACTATAAAATAATACAAGTAGAGAAGGCCCAGAATATAGAATTACTACAACTGGAGTGGAAGTTCCAAGAAATGTAGTGAAATTTACACTTACCATACACTGTAAAAATTAAAATATTTTATTTTATTCAGGTTTTACCCACTCTTTTATATCTAAATAATTTTCTTATGTTATCACGTCACCACCTCAATTATTAGATATTGATTTGGAATTAAAAACTCCTAATGGTGGGATGGAAGCATATCAAGTTTATACCTCATATATTATAGAATTTAGTGGAAATGTGCTTCCATAAAATATTGATATTTTACCTCTAGTTGAATTTGATATAATTTTGGGCATGGATTTTCTCAATCAGTATAGATACTATATCAATTTTTGAGTAAGTTAAGTTACATTTGATATTCTAAATCAACCTACGATAGTATTTCTATGTAAGGATGAACCTAAACTCCAAATGGGAATTTATTCCATTATATGGGAATTACTAATTATTCAATAAGGATATTTATCTCACATGGTTGGGGAGAAATTAAACATTAAATATATTTTGATTGTAAAATATTTTTTTAAAGTATTTCAAAAATATTTTCTTATTCTTACCATGAATCTTGAAGTTGAGTTTTCAATAGAACTCATACCTGGAAGTAAACCTATTTCAAAGACTCCATATAGAATGTTCGTGATTGAGTTGTAGGAATTTAAGAAGAAACTCTAGGAGAATATAGATTATGGATTTTTTTAACCCATGGGGTGTACCTATTATTTTTGTTAAGAATAAAGATGGGTCATTACATCTTTTCATTGATTATCTGGAACTTTAAAAAATCACTATTAAGAACAAGTATCATCTACCCCATATCGATGATCTATTTGATCAATTATGAGTATATCAATATTTTTTCCAAGATTGATCTTTGATAAGGATATCATCAGCTAAGGGTCAAGAAGGATGATATACCCAATACATCCTTCTATATGAGGTAAAATCATTATGAATTTATATTAATTTCGTTTGGACTTACCAATGCTATTATATATTCATGAATTTAATGAATAGAGTCTTTATAGATTACCTTAATCAATTTATATAGTCTTTAAAAATGATATTATTGTATATTTAAAGAGAAAGGAAGAGCATTGTGAACATTTGATAATTTTTCTGAATAACCTAAGGAAGGAGAAGCAATTTTCTAAATTTAAAAACTGAGAATTTTGGAAATAAAAAGTCTCATTATTAGGTCATATATTATTAAGTTAAGGTATATCGATGGATCCTTAAAATATTGAAGTTATTAAGCAATGTCCTAGAACAAACATGGTAATCAAGATCCATAGTTTTTTTGTGTTATATGGATACTACCAATGCTTTGTGATATATTTCTCATGTCTATCTAACCCACTAACCAAGTTTACTCAAAAGACGGTTAAATTATTCTAGATAGAGGAATGTAATGATAATTTCAAAGAATTGAAGATAAGGTTGGTCATTACACATGTTTTTACACTACATTGCAGTGGATAAGGGTTTGTTATTTACATTTATCTATCAAAGAAGGGATTGGGATGCTTCCACATGCAGAATTATATGGTGATGGCTTATGCCTCTCATCAATTAAAAATTCGTGAGCATAATTACCTGACTCCAGATTTGGATATGGAAACAGTATTTTTTTCATTGAATATGTGGGGTAATTATTTCCATGGTGAATTATTTGATATATATACTAATAATAAAATCTTAAAGTATATATTTATAAAAAAATAATGGAATATGTTCTAGAGAAGATGGTTAGATTTTATCAAATATTATGACTGCTTAATACATTACCACCCTAATAAGACAAACAAGGCGCCTAATGCTTTGAGTAGGAAAGATCATGTTATTATGTTCATGATGATTATTGAAAGGAAACCAATATTTAGGGATTTTTATAATTTGGATATTTAAATCTTGAGTAAAGGGGACAGATCTTATATTTCTCAGATGAAGGTTCAATCATCCACTCATAAGAAGATTAATAAGGCATATAAGGAAGATGTAGAATTACAAAATAAGGTGAGAAATTCTTCTTTGTTCAACCATGATCATTCAATAATGATAAATTTTAAAATTTGAGTATGAGTCTTTTCAATACAAGAGATGAAGAAGGATTCATTAGATAAAGTTCATAGTTCATAATTCTCTATTCATCCTAGAAGTAAAAAAGATGTATAGAAATTTGAAAGAATATTTATGATGGGATAAAATGAAAATGGATAATTCTAAGTATGTATTATGATTATTCATGTGTTATAAATTTAAGGTAGAGAGACATAAGTCTAAGGGGATATTTCAACCATTACCCATACCGAAATGTAAATGGAAAAACATTTCCATGGATTTCATCATCTGACTCCCCAAAACATCTAAAGGGTGTAATTTTATTTCAGTTATAGTAAATCACCTTAAAAAATCATTAAATTTTATTATTATTAGATAATAATTCTCTCTTGATCATCTTACTTGGTTTTACATTAAGGAAGTTGCGAGATTTCATGAAATACCACTCTCAATCCTATCTGATCGAGGTATGAGGTTTACCTAGATGTTTTAGAGAATCCTTCAATAAGATTTGGATATATGGTTGAGTTTTAATAATTATTATCATCCTCAAATAGATGTTTATTCTAAGAGAACTATTCAAACTCTAGAAGACATGTTGAGAGGTTTCTCTTTGGATAAAAAGGTGGTTGGGATCAATACCTTCCTTTGGTATAATATTCATACAACAATAGTTTTCATTTGAGAATTCATATGAATCCTTATAAATCCCTCTATGGAAGGAAGTACATAACTCTAATATGTTGGGAATAAGTTTTAGAAATTAATCTATTAGGATCTTATCTAGCTAATAAAATTGCAATTAAGGTTATATCCATTCAACAACACATAATGATGGCTCAAAGTTGAAAAACAATTTGTGCTGAAAATAATCAGCAAGATATAGAGTTCATAGTTAGTGTAAAATTATTTTTATGAATATATATTTAGAAGAAGTTTATAATATTTTTAAAGAAGGTGGATTTTATCCCTAGATATATTATTCCCATCAAAATTCTTGATTGTATCAGGATAGTAGCTTATCGTTTGGCACTCCTATCGAATACCTCTCAAGTTTATGATGTACTCCATGTGTCTCTCTTGAGAAATTACATACCTAATAATTCAAATGCACCAAACTTAGAGGTTTTACTATTATATCATGATTTATCTTATGAGTAATAACCGATGGAGATTCTAAATCATAGAGAAAAGTTGTTATGAAACAAGACCAATCATCTGGTCAATTTTTTTTGGAAAAATCATAAAACTAAGGAAGCTACATGGGGACATGAGGATATGATAATGAATAAGTGTCATAATTTTTTTTATCATATTGGTGGAATTTCTAGGGTGAAATTCTTGTAATGGGGGTATATAATAATAGCCTAAGATTTTATGAGATATTTATCCTTAAATAAATTTCTTTGATGGCTTGCGTTACACGCAACACTAAGTTTAAAATAACCATGAAAACATATTAAAGTATTACTATATTAAAATTATAGAATTTTTTAATTCATCATGTCAATATTATCTTAGGTTTAAATTTTGGTATTTTTCTGAAAAGATTGATTTTTCAGTGAATAGTGAAAAAAATACTGATTTTTGTAAAACTATCATTTATTTTAATTGAAAACCTCCCATAATTATTTAAATTTACTCATAAATTAACATAATAATTATTTAATTATAAATAATCTAATTATTTATATTTTATTCATCATTATGTCTAATTTCGGTATAAGTTCATTTTTGAACTAAAATGTATTTTTAAAAAAATCATTATGTTTAGTGTTTTATATTAAATGAATTTTTTCCAATTTTGTCAATTTAATTTGATAAAATGTATTATGTATTTGTAATTAGGAGGTTAATATTTTTAAATTAGGTCACTTTTATTTTTTGTCGCTATCAATAGTAACCTTGGTTGATTTTTCACCTAAGGGTGAAACGTGTAAAATTGGGTTAAAAATTTGGGATAAGGTTTACAATTTTCACTATAACTTTTATTTATCCTATTGGATTAATATATTTTGTCCATTTTCATCCAAGATTTGAATATATGCCCACTTGGTTCCATTTTTCTTTGATTTTGACCTTTATTTTACTTTAAGAAAAGAGTAAACTAAATAGCATGCTCCTGACTTTAATATCTATAATATGATGAAAATAAGTTATGCTTAGTTTTAATAGTTTATTTTAAATAATAATTAATTTTTTATCATGGTAATTTATTTTTAATTTTTTGATGATTTAAAAATTACCTTAAATTTTTATACAACACCGACAGAGTATTTATTCAATTAATAGAAAAATAAAATAAATGACTTTAAAAATATTTAAATTAATAAAATTTGGATGAATTATTGTGTTAAAATAATTTTATATATTAATATATCATATTAAGGATTTGTTAAATTATTATATTCAAATTAAATATTTGTAATGATGTATTTGATGTCAAATTAAATGAAGAATGTCAAAAATTATATTAATGATATTTTATAAAAATAATATTTTATTAAATGATTTCAAAATTATAAAAATATTAAAATAGGGAAATAAGTATAATATATGGTCAAAACATTCATCTCTTTTCCATTTATGATCCAATTTTCACCTTATGAGAAAAATTATAACCCCTTAATATTTAAAAATTCATTACCATGGTTAAGGTCAAAATTCATTAACCAAAGGGTTAATCCAATGGATAAGGTTTAAAATTATATCTAAACATGGAAAATTTTGATTTTATGATTATAATAAGACAACATCCTCATTTTATTTTAATTTATTCTATTTTGGAACCATTTTATAAGAGTTAGATACATGCTATATTATAATATTTCATGAATTTCCAAAAATATCCCTCTCATCACTTGTAAAAGGACACCCCTTATCTATTTTCTTAACACAACATTTATGAAACCCCACATTCTATGATTTTTTTGTATTATTTTATCTTGTATTTAGTGGTTTAGAGTTTTGGTTGGTTGGAGGCCAAAAATTTAAGTTTTTTGGAATCTTTTTGGGAGGAGCAAGGTTAGCCTAGAAGTAATCATATAGTGCCTATAAGGGTGGATATCCCATTTTTTACAGAGATATTTGGTATAGATTACTCATGTATTTTTAAATAATGTGGAGCTACCTATAATATGTATGGGGTTTTGGGGGTCTTTAAGGTGATGAACATGGTTTTTCCAAACTGTGTGGCATTGGGGGAGTAACTGTGTAGCCTCTTTTGGATTAGGAAACTACTAGTGCATGGTTGGTGCATGGTTTGGAAAACTTTTCATCTAAATCATATGATATACCTAGGTTCTTAATTTTTTTTTGGTTTTCCCAAAATACACCTCATTAATTTTAAGGGGTTTTAACCCCATTTCTCCCCTTTTACATCGGCTGACACTTGGGAGGTAAGGAGGTTCTACACCACCTTTATCCTCTTGATTCATCACCTCTCTTAATTGATTTTCAAGAGATATTGAGGTATTTCTTCTTCATTTCCCATCTTTTATCTTCATCCCTCACTTATATATTATTTTTGGTTTCTCCCATGAACCCTATATCACATATGGCCAATTTTAGGGTTTTTAGTGGATCTAATGATGAGGCTTTTGGGGTCCAGGGTCTGTATACATTGTTTATATCCCCATGGGTGTAGTATCTATTGAAGGTGACACATTCCAAATCATTTTAACATGGTTCACATCTCCTTGGGTTTGGTTTTTCTATATAACTATTTCATTTTGAAATTAAAAATGTTCATATGCTTTCTAAATTCCCTTTACATGAAATTATGATTATATGTGATAGCTATATTATGATTTGAAACCATTTTTATGGTGTTTTGAGCTTAGCATAATTGAGTTTTTAATTTAATTACATTTTTTCAGATTTTAAATGGAATGTTTGAAGGTTCTAAGATTTTTTTAAAAGCATGTTTGGATTTTGGAACGTATTTCATGTTGTGAATTGGGTTTTAACCTAGTTTTAGATTCCAATAAGTGAAAATAATTATTTAAATTAATTTGGGTTTTAAATTTAGGTGTTTACATCAAGGTGATTTATTAAAGGGGTTATTTAATGGGTTTGGTTTGAAATGTGTGATCCATTTACCCCTTGTTAAAATGCCATGATGGATTCTTTAAAGTGTTTTCAAGGAAATGGATGGCCTTTGGTCTTGTTTTGGTTTTCAAAGGGCGAGTCCATGTGTGATGGGTGTCTTTGAAATGTTTTAAATGGTTTTATTGATTCCCATTATTTTGGAGAAATTTTGTAAATTGTGTTTTATGAAATTATAAAGGTATTGGAAATTCAAGCTGTTTTTTAGTGTTAAAGGCCTAGTTGGAACTTGGGTTTTGAAATGATGAGATACACCCCTTGATTTATCCTTGAATTTTTACCCTGGGTGTGGGTTCTTGATCACAATGTGATTATTGTTTTCTCTCCCTGTGTGGGAATGTTCTTATTATACCATGGGACCATTTTTATTATGGGGATTTTAATCATTGGGTTTTAGGGTTGAGGGTAGCTAGGTTTATGCATTATGCGTTAGACTAGGCTTGTTTGTTCCTATACCTCACATCCACTATTGTTCATGGGAAAACAGGTACTTAGTGGAAGATCTAACTTGTTTCACAAGTTGGTTAACATGCCACTAGTGTCCCACAAGTAGTACTAGGCACAAAGGGCTAGGTGGGGTTGTTATCATAATGAGGCTTGTGTGGGATAATTGGATGACTTATGGTTTGAACTATTGTTCATTCTGTTAGCTATTTTTTGAGTGGTATACTAATATATGTTAGGTGATTCTCATGTTAGGGACTTTATGGTAGAGCTCATGACACATTTTATTGCTGGGTTAGTTATTGATTTTGGATAATTTGATCTAGTTCTTGTTTATATCGTTTCCCCTACTTTCATTGATATGTCACCAATTCTTTTTTCTATTTGGTTTTATACCATGTGATATGTGGTTCCTTCATGGTGTGCTTGACCTGTGTGTGTGTGTTGGTTTGTTTACTTTTGAAATTTTGTTTTCAAATATGTTTAGAAAACCTATTTTGATTTTAAAGACTCTTTTGTGGGTTCTTAAGAGTGGATTTCAAAATGGGTGATGTGAGTTGGCTTCCGCTAATTAAATGTTCTAAAGTGATAGATTTCATTTAATTAAAAAAGGTGTGTTGTTTTTTGAGAAATGTTAATGGTGTGTGTGGTTTGAAAATGGCCTTGAATGGTAGATTTGTTTTCAAAAAATGTGTATTTGGTTTTGGAAAAAAAATATAATTTTATGAAATATTATTAACTTGGAATTTTTTTTATTTTTATACATTGTAGAGGAAAAGTTTAGTTTATAAATTTACTTAAAAACTAGTATTGAATAATTTCTTTATAAAATTTGTTGGATAGATTCAGTGGGTTTTGGTGACCTACTAGGGTTTTTAGCTCACACCTATATATTTTAGGTTTCATATTCCATTTTGGTTTATGTGTGCTCTTCATGTATTGAGTGGGGAGAGTTGGGTGGTGGTGAGAAACCAAAATATTTCTTGGAGATAGTTTCAGTTTGGTTCGGTTTGTTTTTTTATTCTTGTTCTGTGCTAGATATGTTCTGTTTAGCTTTATCTTTCTATTTTTGGATTTTGTTTATGTTTATGTTAATGGGTTGGACTATTATAGTTTGTTATGAGTATTTTAGCATGTTTATTTATTTTGGATCTTGTATATAATTATCCCATATTATTTATATATTATTGGTATTAAATTGTTAACAAATGGATTCTTGTGATACCCAAAAACTAGTTTCTAACCCATGAGAATTGGGAACGAACATTGGACCTTAAATAGAATCATGTTAGATGTTGGGTTCAGTGGAATCCAGGGCCGGTTCTTTAAAAATTTGAGTCATATATCTCAAAAAAATACTAACCAATTATCTTATAAAATTATATATCCACAAATTAGATTTTGTTCTTCTTAAAAGACTATTCCAAGGTTCCTTAAAATGAATCTAAAGGAATTATACCAAATAATAGGTAATAATCTTTACCGACTCTTTGAAGTTTATTTATTATTTTACTTCCTCTAAATATGTTGTACCCATACTAAAATAAAAACTCTATAATAATAAATATATAGATATGTTGTTATTATTATGTTATAACATCACACATGAATACATATAGCTTACAGTCTCCACATAGTGGTGTAATTCTTTTTTCATCACCACTTTACTTGGATGGTTATAAAGATGAAACTAATGAGTATATAAAATATTTATAAAATAATTATGGTTTTATAAATATAATATATAATTTACCTTCCTATATTCAAATCCATTAGAAAATGATGACATCACTCATACATACATGTGGACTACCACCTCTATGAATAAATGTGATTCATTTTTCATTTCTTATTTTCATGGACGGTATTAAGGATATAACTAATGAATATATATGATATTTATTATATAATAACGATTTTTAGATTTATTATTCATCTTTAATTTGTTCCATCCATCGAAAGGTGAAAATATTGTTCATATGTACGTATGGACACCCAACTCTATGAATGTTGTAATTAATTTTTCTATCTATACCTTTTATGGATAAAACTATATATATATATATATATTGAATATATATGATATTTATATCATGATTAAAATTATGAATATTATGTAACCATAATCAAAGTACAAGAACCAGAACTATTGAACCAATATTTTTTAAAAACAAAGTATTTAACACCAAAAACAATGATAATAATAAAATACTCTTAATAAACAGGTATTAAGATGATATAAATAGATCATATATGATATTATATATGAGTATGTGGTTATAGTATGTAATAATAATAAATCTAAATTTATTATACATGACGTTAAATTCACTTATGAGGCAAGTCAAACTTGAGGTAAGGGATTTCGTCTCAATTTCCACTCCATTTAGATATATTTGGTATTTGTACCAATTTATTTTTATGTGGTGTATATACTACCCCTTTTTTGAATTTAACATGAATATAAATTTATTTATGATGATAAAATTTGCAATTAAATTTTAATATTTGAAGGGGTTACAATTTAAAAGTTACCAAAGAGGTAAGAATTTATTTTTTATTCTCATTTTCTTGGGATTTCTCTTATTTACATTAAAGAAATATTATAATTTATCCTTTATAAAAAACCTTTATTTTATTATTATCTAATATTTAAGGAGCTTCCATTTTTTCTTCCAAATTTTAATATCTTTCCAACTTTTATCAAATAAATAATTTTTAAAAAAAAAATCATCTATTTTGTCTTCTTGATTAGTTATATATTCCTTTTATATCCATATTTTTTAAAATTATTTTGAATTATTACATTTTATTTACTCAAATGATTTATTAAGGAAATTTTATAGTATCCTTGAATTTTTAAAATGTTTTAAAGGAATATTTATAATGTTTTTCAAAAGTTTCATTTTTGACTTTCTTTAAAAAAAAGTAAAAAGGAATGTTTTTTAAAACATATATGATGTTAATATACTTTCATACTGACAAAACCATTTTATTCTATTTTAGTTTCTTCCACAATATTTCAATGGTTTTAAAAAATAAAACTCTTTAATGAAATATTATTTTAATGTTTTGCTTCTATTTTCCCTTATTCTCTAAAGGACATGATTTTATTATAAAACTTATATTTCTGATGAGTTGATGGTTATATATTATCTCTTTTTAATTTTTTAGTTGTTAACATTCTCTTGAAACATTCAATTTCTTGTGATAATTTTTAATTGGACATTAAATTTCTCTTAAATATCTATTTTCTTTTTATAATGGATGTGATTAATTCCTAAAACATATATGATTTTGACATATTTTGTTTTACTATGAAAGTTATTTGATTTATTGGTGAAATATTAATATTCCATATTCTTTACTTAGTATATATATTTATTAATAAGGAATATTGTTTATGAATTAAATTTATCACAAAATATATAAGGAATTCATTGGACATGTAGTGATAAGTGGGACCCATTTATAGATATCCCCTTGATTCATAGACAGATCTCATGAGACAAACCAATTTACCAAGATTAGTAAATGATTTTTTAGTATATACATACACATTAATTAAACTTCTTGGCACAAGGCCTTGATAGTAAATATATCATGTTGTTTAAGATCATGACGTCAAATATTAATCATTTTCTTCATTGAGAACTTAGTTATTATTACGCATGAGATTATTCTATTGATATTATCCATGTATTCATTTTATTATTAATTTATTGATTAAATAAAATATTTTTTTTAGTTATTTACCATGTCATATTAATTACACCTTATTTACTCATGATATCTTACACTGTATTTAAACCTTAGTGAGCATTTCAGCACATTGTTTATTTATTTTCCTTTCCCTTAGATATGAATAAGGATATTATGAGTAATATAAAATATGAGAGAATGTTTCTTATACTATTTATTTTATATTTACAATTAAATATGGGAATTATATATGTATTTACTTCCTCTAGACTACTAAACTAATTGATCCATAGTGATGTGATCCCTTGTATGTTATTGTAGAACCCAGAAAACGCGTCCCCAAAATTTTCCAAATGCCTCCATACATGATCCAAGATCGTATTCCATTTCGCATGCTTTGATTTGGTAGGTCGTAGGGCCCGAACGGAGTTACGGATTAGGAGTTATGGACGTTTGAAGTTTGGCTGGAAATCTGGTTCGCGAAGCCCATTCACGAAGCCTCCTCCGTGATCGCGATGCACCACCGTGAAGCAATGAGGCGGGAAGCTCCACGAACCTGTTTGATGTTCGCGATGTTCCGCAAAGACCCACCGCGAAGCTCCGGAGGCGGTAACTCTCTGCGAACGCATTTAACGTTCGCGAGCCCGCCGCGAAGCTCCGGAGGCGGTACCTCTCCGCGAACGAATTTGACGTTCGCGAGCGCGCCTCGAAGCACCTGAGGCGGCGCGGGAGTTCTTCTTCACGGTTCCCCTTGCCTATAAATACCCAGCTCACCCCCCTTCTCCGGACAGACGGCCACGACCACTTTGCCCCTTGGGCGGCCGATCTCCTGGTCCGCGGAGCTCCGCTTTGCGGCTCCGCGAGGCCATGCTCCACGAGCAGCTTCCTCTGCGATGCTGCTCCGCGAGCCGAGGCTCTGTGAGTCCATGATCTGTGAGACAATTCTCCGCGAGACCCCTTTTCTCTGCGAGAGACCATTGCTCCGCGAGCCCATGCTCCGCGAAGCTACATCGCGAAGACTCATCCTTTGCGAGGATCCTACCTTCGCACCCACTGGTCCATACCGCAGGGGCTGCGCCCCCGCACCCCTACTCGGGGTTAGTGCCGGGCTTCAGTCCCGGCCCTCCGGGCCAGTCCCTTTTCTACCGTCATAGATCCCCATGAAAAATGGAGTGACGCACCATGAACATTTCGTGCCAGGATGCCAGGATTTTCCATTGCGCCCTTATGCGCTCCCACCTTCCAACTATGGAATACCATGATTAGAGCCACTCCTATCCACACCATGAAACACCTTGAGTTGACATATTCCTCTTGGTTTCATTCCATGTCGTGAGTTGAGATTCTCATCATCAATTCCTCGAGTACCTTGAGTCGAACCATTCCTCAGGAAACTCCTCCAAACCCTATCACTTGGCTCCTATGCCAGGTTGAACCAGAAAGGGACGCCCTTGCCTAAGTCCCAACACCAACCATTTCTAGGCACCTTCTTCCTAATAGTCCTATCTACATGACTATAAACTGTAGTACACCCTATCTAACAAATGATAGGATGCCTCTTTCCCTATACGAGAGATGCCTTATGCTCCTAGCATGAGATGCCAATAGTCCTACCTACATGACTCTAAACTGTAGTATTCTCCCTATCTAACAAATGATAGGATTCCCTTTGCTCCAAGCAAGAGATGCCTTATGCTCCTAGCATGAGATCCTAATAGTCCTACCTACATGACTCTAAATTGTAGTATTCACCCTATCTAACAAATGATAGGATGCCTCTTGCCCCATACGATAGATGTCTTATGCTCCTAGCATGAGATGCCAATAGTCCTACCTACATGACTCTAAACTGTAGTATTCTCCCTATGTTCCAAACATAGGATGCCTCTTGCTCCAAAAAATATATTCCTTATGCTCCTAGCATGAGATGCTAATAGTCCTACCTACAAGACTCTAAATTGTAGTATGCCCTATGTTCCTAACATAGGATGCCTCTTTTTCCAAACAGGAGATGCCTTATGCTCCAAGCGTAAGATGCTCAATGCCATGACTACAGTGGCATGATTCCAACGCCCCTTGGCATTATCCCTCTTGTGCACCAGTGCATAGGTGAAGGCCTCAATTCATCAGTGAGTTGGCATGCCCTCATGGCCAGACATGAGGAAGACATTGCGGGTAGAATCCTTGCATAAGCCCCATTCACCATTGCCGCTCCATAACGGCACCCGGGCAGCATCCTAGAGTAAGCCCCATTCACCATTGCCGCTCCATAGCGGCACCCGAGCGGCATCCTTGCGTAAGCCCCATTCACCATTGTCGCTCCATAGCGGCACCCAGGAAGAATCCTACCATAAGCCCCATTCACCATTGTCGCTCCATAGCGGCACCCGGGCAGCATCCTAGTGTAAGCCCCATTCACCAGTGCTGCTCCATAGAGGCACCCGGGCAGCTTCCTAGCGTAATCCCCATTCACCATTCCCGCTCCTTAGCAGCACCCGGTCAGCATCCTTGCGTAATCCCCATTCACCATTGCCGCTCCTTAGAGGCACCCGGGCAGCTTCCTCGCATAAGCCCCATCCACTGTTGTTGACATCCTTTTCCAGCGGTAAGCCGTTGTGACCCCATTTAGAAGTAAGCCATTGAGACCCCATTCAACGGTAATCCATTCACATCCCCATCCAGCGGTAAGCCATTGTGACCTATCCAGCGGTAAGCAGTTGTGATCCCATCCAGCGGTAAGCCGTTGTGACCTATCCAGTGGTAAGCTGTTGTGATCCCATCCAGCGGTAAGCCGTTGTGATCCCATCCAGCGGTAAGCCATTGTGATCCCATCCAGCGGTAAGCCATTGTGATCCCATCTAGCGGTAAGCCGTTGTGACTCAATCCAACGGTAATCCGTTAAAACCAACCAATCGGCGATAAGTCGTCACCAGAAGAACTACGTGGTCTTTGATCCATGTCAAGGCATGGTACGTAGGAAGCCTCTTCAAGGCTCAAGCCTGAAACCATCATCATCCTTTTCTCCGGCCCTCCATCCTGGAGTAAGTCCCAGCACCATGGGCCGCCTAATGAGTAAGCCCCTCTTCGCTTCACACGAACGCACCCTTCGCGGCGTGATCGTCAGGTCCTTGCTGTCTCTTGTTTCTCACACCGATCATGACTCACGTGGGCTTAGAGTCGGCATTGGCCATGACAATACCTCGTCCAGCATGACAATAAACTGCACGCCCTCGTCCAGCATGACGATAAACTACACGCCCTCGTCCAGCATGACGTTAAACTGCATGCCCTCATCCATCATGATGATAAACTACACGCCCTCGTCCAGCATGATGATAAACTGCACGCCCTCGTCCAGCATGATGTTAAAATTCATGCCCTCATCCAGCATGACATTAAACTTCATTCCCTCGTCCATCATGACGTTAAACTATATTCCCTTGTCCCGCATGACATTAAAATGCACACCCATTTGAACTACGAGGTCTTTGATCCATTTCAAGACATGATACGTAGGAAGCCTCCACAAGGTTCAAGCCCACCCATCATCCAATTCACGTCGAGTTATACCTTTGTCCAGCATGACGTTAAACTGCATTCCAGTCTGACGACAAGCCGTTGTAACCACCCTTTGAACTACGAGGACTTTGATCCATGTCAAGGCATGGTACGTAGGAATCCTCCTAGAGGTTCAAGCCCATCTCCCATCGGACCAAGGTCCCTCATTTACGTCAGTTCTCCAACACCCACCGCCATCCCGAACTACGGGGACTTTGATCCATGCCAAGGCATGGTACGTAGGAAGCCTCCATGAGTTTCAAGCCCACTGCCCGTCGTTTATTCACATCAGGGTTCACTCCCATCCCGCATGATGTTAAACTGTATTCCATCAATCCTTTGAACTATGAGGACTTTGATCCATGTCAAGGCATGGTACGTAGGAAACCTTCCTGAGGTTCAATCCCACCACTAGTGGACCCCTGGGTCTACTTTCACATCGGTTCACCAATGAAACCCTTTGACCTACGAGGTCTTTGATCCATGTCAAGGCATGGTACGTAGGAAGCCTCCCCAAGGTTCAAGCCCATCTCTCATTGGACCAAGGTCCACCTTCATGTCGGTACGCTGACGATGCCCATCGGACCAAGGTCAACCTTCACGTCGGTTCGCTAACGATGTCCATCGGGCCAAGGTCCACCTTCACGTCGGTTCGCTGACAATGTACATCGGGCCAAGGTCCACCTTCACGTCGGTTCGCTGACGCATCATACCAAGGTCCACCTTTACATTGGTTCACTGACGACATCCATCGGGCCAAGGTCCACCTTCACGTTGGTTCGCTGACGACATCCATCGGGCCAAGGTCCACCTTCACGTCGGTTCATCGACACCATCCCAAACTACGCGGATTTTGATTCCCTGACACTAGGATACGTAGGAAGCCTCTTCAAGGCTCAAGCCCAACTTCACCATCGCCCCTGCGATGGTCCCATTTCACTCCCCCTCTACTTCATTCATTCATCCATCAACCATCCTGATTCTCACCCAGGCCGCCACATCCCGGTGGGATCATGCCATCCACCTCCTCGCTGCTCCTAGCGGCGCATGGGCTGCTTTCCATTTGTAAGCCCTAGCATATCTCCGGGTCGTTGTCCTCTTTGTACACCCCGATTCATCACCCCTTCGAACTACATGGGTTTTGATCCTTGTCCTCTACACAGGGTACGTAGGAAACCTCAAAGAGGTTCAATCCTAACCAATGGTAATGTACCCCATCCTGGGGTGCACTTCCCCTGATCCTCCCTAAGTGGTGTTCAGATCAGCCATTACGGTGTGACATCTCCCCTATACGGGGCACACCACCATCGATCCGTCTCTATGGGATGTTCTGATCACCCTTATTTCATCTCCGCAAGACGTTAAACTCACGGCCTACCTTGTGATAAACATGAGATTCCTGAGGAAAACCTCGGATGGAACGCCTTTGGCGTAATCATCATCGCAAGACGTTAAACATGCTGTATACCTTGTGTTAAACATGGGAAGCTGAGGAAAACCTCAGGTACATGCCTCTAGAATATGATTCCCCGCATTCGACGTGGGATGCCTCGGGATATGCACCCTTGAGATTCCCTCTCATGAGGAAGAATATAGGTTCCCCATTGTCCATGCACCCAGAGATTCCCTAACATGCTTGATGTTGTCGTCTACTCCGACCGAAGGTCACTACCATGTCAAGACCCCGTGGAATGTCTTGCTGGAAGTAGTGTAATTAACCGGCGTCCATGAAGATATGGCACCGGGAATGAGATTCACGAATAACGTATTAAATCTATGAGGGAGACCTGAACTAGGTGATGAGTTCTGAGGAGGAATCCACGGAATGAAGAACCGACATCCCATCATCCCGTTTCGATCAAGTAGAAAACGTACCTAAACAAGGAACAAATGTCGCACGCCTTTGGAAAGTGGGAATGTGGGGCAACAGCAGCGCGTCCTCCACAGATGGATGCGTGCACCCTGGTGAAAGCGTCGGAAATAGTTATGTTAATATAATAATGTAAAAACTAACTCTAGGTTACTGTTTTTGGGGTTTCAACATCAAGTAAATCCAAACCAATGGATAATAGGTATTGTAGCATTCTATTTTCCCAATTTTTATAGTTCTTTCCATCAAATATTAGAATCCCATTGTTATTAACTTAATTGATGTGATTCATGATAAACATAAAAACTAAATTAATTCAAATTCAAAAACCTTGTGTAAATATCGCAAGTCATAGCATTATAATGGTTTTAAAATAAAGACAAGAAAGAAAAAAATAACAAGAAGAAGATGATTATAGGACATAGTGATTTATGTGGTTTGTAAAAAATACCTACATCCATTGATATGTGAAATTACTTAGCTAATTCAAGAGTAAAATTACTAGGATATTTTCATAGTACATCAAAATCTATTTCAAATGAGATCTTAATAAAGATGAAATAACTATGTAACCAATAGAATAATAATTCCATTGTGCTACTGTTGACAACCATTCCGTCAAAAAGTCTAAAAATGAAAAAGGGAAATACCTTATAAAAAAGAGGATACACCACATAAATAAAATCAATATTTTCATAGGATCAAGCATTGGATCTCCCTAATCAAACCAAAGAACCATCGCTGTGTAAGGTACTTGCACACCCAACTCTGGCACGCAACCTACTTGCGCTCCCAACATCATTTCTCCCAAGGTCTTATTTTTTCATATAAATAGACCCTTGGGGCCTTCATTTGTATGGAAGAATTTACTTGAAGCCTAATTGTTGCTCTAGTCACCATATCACTTTACCCAAGTCTTTCAAAACTTTAAAGTTGGTTATTTAACACCTAAAATGGAGAAATTGAAGTATGATCATAGGACTTAAGTCCTTTTAGTGTTTGAAATCCATAATAGTTGCATGACTAAAGTTCCCAACCTCCCTAAATCAGCAACACTTGTGTGCCACCTATTCCTCTCACAGGAACTTGAGCTCCCCACTTCTGGGAATACCTTTGAATACTCTTGAAGGCTTGAGTCATGTCTTTCCCAAGTATTAAAATATAGGTTGTTCGTAACTCAAGTGAACATCTTGTCTCCCAAGCCTACTTTCATGCCCATACTTGTGTGTCGATACCTACTTGGGAACCCTTCATTGATTCACCTACTCTCTTCATTCTATAATCCATTAATCCCTCTTCAAATCCATTCATGGAAAGGCTTCTTCTTCATTTTCTCCCTTGTCGGAAAGGAATTTTTTTGAGACCTTCACCAAAAAACTCATGACTTATCAAACCCTTGGGAAAGGAACATCAGCGTGTCTCCTATTTGGGTTTATATATTCACAGTCATAGGTTTCCAAAAAAAATCACAATGGGGTTAGGATTCATGGAGTGTCTGTAGCTTTGTATATCCATAGTCACATAGACCTTTCTCCCAGGAATAGTGCTGGTAAGTTCTCGGTTTTGAAGATTAGGGTTTGGGTTCTGTCCTCCCGTTTTCATCTCTAAGACCCAGAACATCAAGTCTCTAGTAGGGAAGGTACAATTCATGGTTTCTTTTCCAAGAAAGAAAAAGGAAAATCTCCCTCCCTTGCAAGGATCAATTTTAGGGCATCCATCCTAGTGTAAGCCCCTAACCTTTCAAGTTAGAGGTTACAGTCTTTCTCCTCTCTAATTCCTTCACCTTCACTTCTTCCTTTCATTGGACCCTTATCCAATTTAAATTGTAGAGAGGGAAGGTTCATCACCTCACCATCTTCTTGGGTCGACTCAAACTATTCCACCCTCATCGTCATAGGCGCACCCTCTACCATTAGTAGAGGAGGAAAAGTGTGAGTGCCTTTGTTGAATCTTTGACATCCTGTTGTTTCCCACACCGAGCATGACTCATGTGGCCTTATAGATTTTTCATGAACACAATATTTTCAAAACTATTTGAACTATGAGAACTCTGATTCCTGTTCAAACCCAAATATGTAGGAATCCTTGATCAGGGATAGATCTCATTAGATATCCTCTTTAGGAATCCAACCCTAATTTCCTTAATCTGGGAATCTTCCTTAGAAGTAATCCCCAAATTAAACCCTCAAATCATCAAGGCATCCTTTTCAGGAAGTAATCCCAAACTTATTTATTTCAAAGGACTATACTCTCCTATGAGACTTATCGAACTACGTGTTCTTTGATTCCCATCCAAATGGGATACATTGGAAGCCTCCTTGAGGTTCAAACCCAACACTTCAAATCAACCCTATTCTCCTTGGGCCATATTCCAAATTGGGTCTAATCTTACTTGGAAACCCATATCCTTTACAATTTCCTTAGGCTACTCTGTCATAAGTCCCACACCAAACTTTGACTAGGAACATTTTTCTTAGATTTCCTTACCACATGACATTAAACTGTACGGTTAGGTCATTATCACATGACCTTAAAAGGTATGATGTGTCCCATTAAGCGGTACTGAACTATGAGGGTTCTGATTCCTTTCACAAGGATACATAGGTTGACCATTTTAGGGGTACGATTCCAGCCTTGGAGGATGCCCGACAGGATCTCCAGGTTAATAACAACCCTCGATCATCCAGTTAACGATGACCAATGGTCAAGAAGCAGACGATGTGAACCACCATTTTCAATTGTTTTGGGTCCTTATCCTATGAACACAACAACCAGTTCCTCCCATACTACAGGAAGGTAGATCAAGATCCCACTCAAGGACTCAATTCAAAGATGTAAGGGTCCTTCCCAAGGACTCCCACCAATAATTGTCACCAGTAGAATAATGCGGTAGTGAACCCCCAACATGATGGGGGTGTTGCCTCTAGATGTTAGTCCCAAGTCTCTCAGACCCAATCACGCAAGACGAAACACCATGGAAAAAGTCTAGTCAATAGGGAGCAGGTTCTTACCTTTTCCCCCTCTGGAGAATTACATCAACCTAACTTTATGGAAAACAACGAGCGGGAACCCAAGCACACAAGACGAAACACCATGGAAAACGTCTGGTCAACAAGGAGCAGGTTCTTACCTTTTCCCCCTCCAGAGAATTCCATCAACCTAACTTTATGGAAAACAATGAGCGGGCACATACTGTATGTCCTAATTCCACTACCCAGTAGACTCGTCTGGCAACGACCCACCAATCCCACCAGGAAAATCCAGTGGAGTACCGTGAATGGGCACATACACCTATTTACAAATCATCATCCAGTCATCAGGCTCGTCTGACTGCATTTAAGAAAGCCCTCCAAACAAAGGTGGTGGAAACCTGTAAACATGAACATACACCTGCTTACACTCACCAATTCTGTCAATAGTCTTGTCTACCAATATTGAAAGAAGTTCTTCAACCATGTTTGATGGAAAATATCTATTAGGAACATACACCTGCCAGCATTCATCAAGCCTACCAACAGTCTCATTTGGCAGCACCCGGAGAAGTTAGTTGGAAATTCTTGATGACAAATCTAGGGTAGACTCAACTCTCTTCCCCCATACATGAGTACTTTCAGTACCCATTTAAAGGAAAAGGATGATAGGAGAAGGCCCATACACCTACTCCTAATATGGAATGGATGTATATTCCCTTTCTTTCCATAGAAGTCACCAAACATATCTTAGCAATAGTGAAAGGGAAAACAGAAATTCCTGCCCATATTCTGGAAGCATGCCAGAATATCATAACAACAACTTCATCAATACAAAGGGAACGTACACATAAATATGTCCCAACACCTGGGATGACACATTGGCCTACCATATCAGAGCAGATACATACCTCTGATCTAGTCCATGAAGGTTATGGTGCATACTTTCCCATATCATGCGGACAACCGGATCGGGAACATACACTCTTTCCAATTGGAGGTAATCAGTTAGTTATGATAACCACTCCAAGGCAGGCACATACACCTACCCATGATAACCCCTTCTCCTAGCAAGTGGGATCAACTAAGTGTAAAAGAGTATCTAAGAAAAAGTCTCACCAAAAATAGTTGGAAAATCAAGAGACAAGCTGCAATTTGGCTCCTCTTAATACTGGATTTCTTGAATCCCTCAGACATTTATCTATTGCAGCATAAGATCCTACACTCTCATTATCAAATTATGGGAGTAGTAGCAGTAATTCTGAAGTTCCCCGTCGAATTCTTCATCATGAAGGATTGATTCATGAAAATTCGGTCAATCCATAGAGCTTATCTCTGGATGAGATCCATGGTAACCCTCCATGTGGCCAGAAGACCAAGGAATAAGAGGATTTATACCTTAATATAATCCACTGTGGTGGTCCTCCCCATGATGGTATTCTCTATGAAAGTTCTCTCTATAGTTTTATTTTGTATTGTCAAGATAATTTTATAATTAACATTGTAGTAATGAGAAAGCCCTCTTATATTAAGGCACTTTCCAACATAAGGCCAGTCATGTCTGATGCCTTATCATTAACGGGTGAAATACTTTCTCAACCAAAAGAAATATTAAGGGAATTTTCATTCTCCAAACCTTCCTTGTGTCATTTGTCTTCCAGTGCATTAGAGGAAAAAATGATTGATTCCATTGTTTTTAAAAAAACAATCCAGAAGCATCCACTTTGGTCAGACCAAGTGGAGAAACCTCTAATGAAAGATAATGAAGATATGTTAAACATGAGAAAACAATTGGCTAAAGGAGAAGTACCTATCATGTTCTATCCTTTGGAAAATTCTCAATATAACATTACAGAATTGATGGAAGAAGATTTCATTCATGATGTCTGCCTAAATTTATGGAAGACTCATCATTTGAAAACTAAAGTATTACCACATGATGAATATCAATATCAAGTAAAGGTAATATAAGGGTTGTAACACCAAATTGACTTGGCATCTCTCTTAGTTTCCTGACATCCAAATGTTGAGAAGCAATAGAGAACCCTTCAGCGTGCATGCCTCAATGCTCTAAGAAGGTTACGCCAGTTAATTTATAATACCCCATCTGGTGTTCATATCAGAGGATGGGTTGTACAAAGAGCATTGCATTTTACTACTCTCTAGAATCAACAAAGCTCACCAAAAGTGGTCTCATGCAATTTTATTGCCCACGGCCGGCTACAATCAACAGGTTTTGTTTGTAATAAAATGTACGCTCAAGAATAGGCCTCAACTAGATCTAATCAGAGTCAGGACCAAATAAAAAAAGTTGTTGAGTTACTTTTTCATCAAGCGTCTGAGAATATTCAGTAGGAATCCCATTTAGAGAATTCCAGCCATCAAATAACGCAAATGTCTAAAATAGCACAACAATCTTCTGAAACATGTGATTTGAGTAGTTGTTGGATAATGAACCCAGCTAATGTCTAAACCAAAATTTGAAAAATTAGAAGAGAAGCTGCGCGAATCTCACATATAGAAGTTCAAGAATCACCCCATCTTGCAAGGATGGGGGCTTATTTAATTCAACCTTCAAAATCATTAAACAAAGTTCAAAGGTTTGAAGAATAAGAACAGGAACATCGCCAGCCTATAGGGTTGGGGATTTTTCACATCTATAATACCCTCCTCAACAGAAGTTATTTTTATTCCAATTAGGGAAGAATCCACAAAGAGTGTGCACAACTAAACTATCCAAGGATTTTCTTTGGGTAACTTTCCTTCAAACATCTCTTGAGAATCCATATTATAGGAGAGAAGATTCTCATAGAAGATACGAAAGGATAAGATCTTACAAAGATACTAACAAAATGCCACCAATGCATTATGCGTAAGTAAATTTCATGAACACCATTGCAGAAGATCCTCCAGAAAATGAGTCTAGCTCAGGGTAATTAGAAGATGAAGTTCTTATCCATAATATGGTACACACTAAAGAAAATGAAGGAGGTGTGTGTACTCAAAATCAGAGGCTTACCCAGAATCTAGGTATGCCTTCAAATAATCAACTCCCACCCCTTAGAAAGGTATCTAACAAGGGGAAAGGTAAAAGTCAGATCACGTCTCACTTTTACATTTGAGAAGGTCAATTTCTTTCACTTGAAGAAATATTTGTGCAGTAAGAAGAGGAGATGAAAGAGTTGAAAAAACTCAATACATAGTTACTTCAAAGCATCATTTCTTCTAGACATACTCCCCAGGAAGATCCTCAACCTACACATCCTATAGAATCTCCTCATAAAAGAGGACTTGTGATAACTACAGATGTGGATAATGAATTCCCTGCATTGGGTACATCCTTATAGGCTTGTTCTCATGGGTTATCTAAGACAGATACAAGCACCACCACCAGTGGTTTTTCTGGCTATTTTTCCAGTTCAAGCTCCAACTACTATACCTGTATAGGTCTCATCTCATCTGAATATTCCCCAAAATTCTTATGAACATAATTGAGGCATTAACAACTCGATTGGAAGTTATGGAATAATAGTGTGCACCAGTTCATCCAGAAAAGAGAGCTTAACCTGAATGGGTGGATCTGATCCCTCCCCCACCAAATTTTGTGAATACTATATTCCCAATATTTAATGGTTCAAAATATCTAGAACATCACTTAACATATTTTTTCTTGTTTTGATCCCATGATGGGGACTTCTCAAAAAAAAAGAAGTAGTAAATATTAGGTGTTTTCTACAATCATTACAAGTACCAGCTTTTGTCTGGTATACAAATTTACAATATCGATCAATTATTGGATGGGAATATATCTGTCAGAAATTTCTTCTTCAATTTAGCTCAATGCTGATGAAGACGACAGTTTCTGATCTTACAAATTATAAACAAAGGGAAAATGAAATAGTTTCATATTTAATTTCTCAATAGAAAGGATTAATATATTATTTAAATTTTTCACTTCCTCCAGAAGAGTTGCTACCAATTTGTGTGGAAAATCTGAGTGATGAGTTTCGTACACCACTGATCCCTGTGAAATGAGTAGGAGGGTTTTGAGACCTAGATTCAATTTCCCAGTAAGTCGAGGATTCCATTATGGAATCTAAATCTAAAACATGTGTAATTCCATCAGCTTCAGGAAAAAGAATAAGGAAATCATAGGATTCTAATGTCACACTCACTCAAGAACCTATACCTACTTCCACTTCAAAACCTTCATCATATAAAAGGGATCCACCTCTTGAGCATCATCATCAATGACCACATTGTCAATATGATCAAAGATTTCAAAGGCAGAGATAGTTTGAGGAGTTAAAGAACAAAGTTTATTCTTTTTGGAATGAACTAGTTCCCAGTTACTTCATCTCAGCTCGGGAAAGTAATTTGGTTCAGTTTCTAATTCTAAAGAAACCAAACAAAGAAGGATATGAATATCTTTCGAATTATCTTCCCTTTCATCAGATGTTCGGGAATCCCATCCAAGAGTGTTTTGTTTTCAAAGACATCCTGAAAAAAATGGTAGACTCTGGAAAAGTAAAACCTAAAATCTCATCATCCCAAGTAGCATGTGTTACTACTACTGAACCAGAGGAAGAAGGTAAATGGTAGGAATTCCAAGGTAAAAGTTTGCAGAAATGTGATGATTGGATGATCTGAAAAATGATCAGCCAAAATCATGACATTCTAAGATCACAATTGAAACAACTGGTTGTGTCTTCTGCCACTCCCACTATAGAAAAACCACCTTCATAAAGAGGTAAATCCTCAAATAAGTGAAGTGATCAGAAGGGTAAAGAGCAGTCAGAAGAATAAGAGCTCAGGTCAAGACCAAAGTTGTCCTTCACTCTGGAAGATTTCATGTCATCTATTTCAAAAGGATGGGAACCACCCCGCCAAACAGAAAAATCAAAACTGACCTATCAAGAAGAATACTCATTATATGAAGAATTGATCTTTGGTTCCATTAACTTTATTCACTTAAAGGATCCCTATACCGATGGTGATTCTAATTATAATGATCTTGAGTTCACTATACCTAATTGGGGAACTAGAGGAATAATCCAAGTTTGAGGATATAGGGGAATATGTGGGTATTCTAGAAGCCATTATTTTAACTCTACCTCTACTCAGACCATATATGTGGCGGCAAATCGTGGGAGATCCCTTCAGCGGGCTCAAAAAGAACAAGAAGATTCTTCCACGCATGACATGTTCAGTTTGGACATGATTATTTTGGAGGATCAATTAGAGGTTACACCATATTTCTCTCAGAAGTTAGATAGACCCAGTCTGTCTAATATACCAAAGCCAATAGTGTTTTCAGCTTATGTTTTGACACATGGTACATCTACATTAGGCATGTCAGCTTCCAAGGAACCTTTAAAGCCGCATCTTCATGTTTAGAAATGTAGACCTCTAGACCAAAAGTATAATTTTTTGAAACATATATCCCAATTACTGGACAATTTGTCAATTTTAGATTCCTTGAATCTATCAAAAGATCTTCGAGAATCAATTATTGAGTCTTTGTCAAGTCCTCAATAGTTTGAAACCGAAGTTTCCACTGCTGAGGTTTACCATATAGAGAATGGTACTGCAGAATGTCATGCAGTTATATCTTTTACCAATGAATACGAATATGATATTTTACATGGACATATTAGGCCCTTGTATCTATCTATCGGGATCAATGACATAGACATCCAACGAGCCTTCATTGATAATGGCTCAAGAGTCAACCTCATTCCTATTTATACACTTTTTCAATTGTGCCTCACTAAATCTAACTTATCTCTTTCTACTTAAATGTTGCAATGATATGGAAAGAATGAGAAAGAACCTCTAGGAGAGATTATAGTCAGAACTCAATTTGGGAATCTTATGTCTAATTCATATTTTATGGTTGTTTGTCAGGACACAGCCTTTAACATTCTACTTGGTATGCCTTGGCTACATGAAAATGTAGCCATACCTTCTTCATACCACCAATGTCTCAAGTACTATTTCAATTATCAAATTGGAACATTGTATGGTGACAAGGCTCTATTAAAAATATTTTAATCTCAATACATTGAGGCAGAATTTTATCACATGAAGGGAATAAGGTCCATGAAAAAGGAGGTAACCGGAATCAATACTCCAAATGGTCTGGAAAAGATCCCAGCAAACCCATTCAAACATTTGAGTATAGATTATGTATTTCCTATCAATCATATTGAAAGGATAAACTCAAATATGAACACTCATCCTATGAATTCCATAATGTCAATTACTGTAATCGAGCCTCGCAGCATGGGAGAAATTGTTGATTCACCAAGAAGTGGTGAAGTCTTAAATAGAGATATCCTCATTTCCTCCACTGAACTTCAGAAAATATCTACTTCATCAATTAGACTATAAGAATTTGTATCAATACTAGAGGAAGACAAGGATGTTGATTCATAACTCATTATATCATCTTCAATGCTCCAAAAAGACCCTTCATCGTTAATAGGGTCAGAAATGGTATCTTGTTCTTTAGTATGTTAAAATAATAACTCCTTCCATAACTCTAAAAGTTTTTCTTCATCATATACTATGCAAGTCGAATCAGAAGAAGTAACATGTAAGGAAGAGGATGAAGAAGAAGAATATCTCAGGGTCACTCCTCCAACATTTGAGGAAGGTGTCTCTACCACTATGGATGAGCTCAGAGAAATAAATCTGGGTACAAAAGAAGATCCACGCCCCACTCTAATTCATTTGACCATGAATCTGGAAGAGCAAGATGTTTATAATTCGTTTCTAAAGAAACATCAAGATATATTTGATTAGAACTATACAGAGATTTCAGGTCTTAATCCTGACATATCCACCCATTATTTGGGTTTTCTAGAAGAACGTCGAGGATTTAAGTAGGTAGAAATAAGAACACACCAAACTCATGCCTCTAAAATTGAAGCTAAATTCAAAAAGATTATAAAGGATAACTTTTTCAGGGAGGTTCAATATCCAAAATGGTTGGCCAACATTGTCCTAATGAAAAATAAGAATAGGAAAGTCATAGTTTTAATTGATTTTAGAGATCTTAACTAGAATTGTCCAGAAGATGACTTCCCAATTCTGATCACAGACCTTTTAATTGATGCAACGGTTGGATATGAAGCTCTTTCCTTCATCGATAGTAACTCTCAGTATAATCAAATATGCCTATCCCTATAAGATGAAGATTCTACAGCCTTTAAAACCCCTCAAGGTTTGTTTTTCTATCGGTTAATTCCCTTTGGCATAAAGAATGTAGGTGCAACATATCAAAGTGACATGCACCATATCTTCAAACCCTTCTTAGGAAATTTTTTTGAATGTTATGTGGATGATATAGTGGTTAAATATAGACAATATTCTAATCACTTGGCTAATCTGAAGATCATATTCAATTAAATTAAGAAACACAATTTGAAGATGAACCCCTTGAAATATTCTTTTGGGGTAACCTCAGGAAAATTCCTCAGCTTTGTTGTACGTCATCGTGACATTGAATTTGATCATGAGAAAAAAAATCCTTGGCATGTCACCTCCTCAAATTTTTAAAAAATTAAGAGGACTTCAAGGACACTTGGCCTATATTCGACGCTTCATTGTGAATTTTGTAGGAAAGTTTTTACCCTTCAGCATTTTAATGAAGAAGGGAGTCACTTATCAATGGACTAAAGACTTCCAAGAGGCATTTGATACCTTCAAGAAATATATTTTGATTCCATCGGTATTAATTCTACTTGTTGAAGGAAGACCACTTATTATTTATGTGATAGCTTTATAGTGATCACTGAGTTCCTTCCTTTCCCAAAAGAATGATGTCGGGAATGAAAACAATCTTTACTATCTCATTTAAACTATGATTGATACAAAAACTAGGTATTCAAGTATTGAAAAGTTTTGTTTGGTATTAATTTTTTCATTTTAGAAATTGAGGTACTACCTCCAACATCGTGAGGTCAAATTGGTGTCTCGCAATAACCCACTCAAATTTATCCTCAGTTTCCCTATGCTTACAGGGTGTCTGGCATGGTGGGTAGTAATTTTGTAACAATTTGATATCCATTTTGTGCCTCAGAAGGAAATAAAGGGACAATCTTTGGTCAACTTTCTTGTTGAACATCCACCTACGGAAGATACATCATTGAATACTGAACTTCCTGAATAAGAGGTCTTCTCGATTCAAGATAGTTACAAAACATGGTAAATTTACTTTGATGGTGCCTCCAGAAGTCCAACAGGGGAGAGAATTGAAAACCCTAAACTAAAAAAAGTTGGGTTATGAATTGTACTTATCTATCTAGAAAAGTTAGTTTTTCTTTATTCCTTTCTATTGTCAGAATGTGGTACCAATAATGAAGCATAGTATCAATCTCTCATCGTAGGCTTGGAATTGGCACTTCAGGTACAAGTGAATCACCTGAAAGTAAAAGGTGATTTGGAGTTTGTAATCAAACAAATCAATGGGGATTATGATATCAAAAAAGAAGAGTTAATCCCTTTGTGTGATTATGTCAAAGGGTTAATGGTTTAATTTCTTTCAGATCTAACATTGTCTTATGTCCCACAATCACAAAACACCCAAGATGATGCACTAGATAATGCAGTTATAGCCCTGGCAGATCCAAATCAGGATGAGACAATCATCTGTATAGCCCATCGTTGTGTGGTCTCACATTTTTTTCAAACTATAATGGAGGAAATTAATTAAATTATCCCTATTTTTGATCCATATGGTCATAATATGGGATGGAGAATTCCCATCATGGAATGCCTTCAAAATGGAGTACTTCCACCAGGTACAGCTGAAAAAAAAAACAAATCCGATGACAGGTGGACAATTTTACTCTTTATGATAGTCCAGATCACCAGAAGATCCTCTACAAACAAGGATTTAATGGAATCCTCTTCAGGTGTATTGATGGAGAAGAAACTGCAGTTATCATGAAAGAAGTACATTCAGGATCTTGTGGTGCTCACCAGTCTGGACATAGGCTTTCTGATCAAATCCAAAGGCTTGGATACTTCAAGCCTTCAATGAATCAAGATTGCACAGATTTTACCATGAAATGTCATCCCTACCAACCGCAATCCAACTTCATTAATAAACCCCCATAGTTTCTACATATATCTAAATATTCTTTGTCATTTTCCACATGGGGAATGGATGTAGTAGGACCTTATCCTCCAGCTACGACTAAGCAGTTCATGTATATTCTTACTACTACTAATTTATTCTCCAAATGGGATGAGTCAATAACTCTCAAAGAAGTCAAAGCCAAAATCATTTTTAGTTTCATCAAAACTAACATCATCGCCAGATTTGGTGTCCCTCATACTATATTGATGGACAATGACACCAATTTCTGTTATGTTGAGGTAAAAAAGGTATATCAAGAGCACAATGTAAAATCCAACCATTCATCCTGCTATCATACAGTGGCCAATGGATAGATAGAGGCCTTAAATAATACCCTATAAAATATACTCTATAAGGTGGTGGATAAAGATAAGAAATCATGGTCTGATAAACTTTTTCATGCTTTATGGTATTATCAAACAACTACCTGTACTGCCACTCAGGAAACCTCATATTCATTGGTGTATGAAATAGAAGCCGTATTGCCAATTTAAATTCACTTTCCTTCACTTCGAGTTGCAATATGTGACCAGTTTTATACAGATAAGAAGTCTCAGAAATGGTTTGATGAGCTGTAATGATTAGATGAGAAAATATTTCATACATTGAATCATTTAGAAGTCTATCAAAACAGAATAGTACGAGCCTTTAATAAGAAAGTTCACCTCTGTTCATTTCTTCAAGGAGAGTTGGTATTGTTCCTCAAGACCCTAATGATACCAGGAAAGAAACCTTAAAATCTTGAGCCAAAGTGGGAAGGACCATATTCCATACATAAGGTCTACTCAAATGGAGCTTATTCCTTAATCTCAATGGATGGAGATCTTATCACAACTCTAACCAATGTGAGATTCTTGAATAAATAATTTGTGTAACTTCACATTATGTCCTAGTTGCATGAATCTAAACTACACAACATGAGGTCCTAGTCGCAAGGCATTAAACCGCATAACACCCATAAGTGTCCATGTTGCATGACGATAAAATGCATAGAATATTTTTCCTTTTAACATGAAGTTAAACTACAGGACATCATTTTTATTCGTTATACAACATTAAACTATAAAACTAATATATTCTCTACTTGGAGTTAGGAGATTCCATATGCAAGCATCATTGACATCATTTCTGCTCTTTAGTGGCACATGAGTCCCTTTCTTCCCTATGTCTGAGTCAGATTTGCATAGGGAACTCATTTCAAGAACTATGTGTGGCTTGATTCTCATTCATATGATATACGTAAAGACGAATAGATCTCCAATCTTGATCCCAGCCGCACAACCAAAAAAAATTATTTTCATTTCTCCTCCTGTATATGAATCAGATCTATATAAAGTGTTCCTTTAAGATACATGGTTTGATCTTTATACCATTTTTTGTCTTAAGTTTAACCATTCTTCCAGAACACATTTAAATCCTCATATTCCATATCAAACTTGATTGGTTTGAGAAATGATTGTTCAACAACTATGTACAGCTTGATTCTCATCTACATGAGATACTTAGAGACGCCCAAATCTATAATATTGGGCCCAAAAACGATAAAAAAACCTTTATTCCTTATATAAGAATCAATTCTGCATAGGGAATGTTTAAAGAACTATGGTTGGTTTGATTCTTTCCCCCAGCAAGACACTTAGTGGCGCTTGGGTTTTATCCCTTAGTTCAGCTACAATATGTCTTTATTTTCATGATGGATCATCTTCATCCTTACTACATGACGTTAAACTGCATAGATATCTAAGAACTATGTTTATCTTGATTCTTGCTCTAACCAGATATATAGTGATCCTGGGTCCTATGCCCTGGATCAACCATCACTTAATTATAATACCTCTATTATTTACTTGTGTCACCTTTGTGTTATATAAGAATCCTTTACTGCTCTTTGTTTCTCACACCGAGCATAGCTCACGTGGGCTTAGGAATTGGGTAAAAAAAATTAAAGATTCCCTATATAAATAAGTTGTCCCAATTTATTATGGGTTTATAAATGGTCCTCACTGTATGACTTAAAATTTCACAGTACAATGTCCTCACTTCATGATTCTAAACTACATAGGGTAATATTGATTCAAAGGAATCAAAGAAAGTTTCCATTTTTACATATGAATTAGATCTATGTAAAGGACTTCAAACTAATAGCTAATGTTGATTAAAATATTTCTCATGCACATTGAGCATAATCCCCTTCCATATTTCATACTCTTAATCTTGAATATTTTCATATCTTCATAATATTTATTATGATTTTTTGGTGATAGAGTCTCTAATATCTGAGAGCTATTTTTCCTGATTGTGCAGTATGTTCCCTTAGGTGGCCTTGCATAAGTTGCCTACATAATGGGCCTATCAATCAAAGGATACCACTATTTGGATATGCAGTATATACCCCAGGTGGACATGCATAATACAACCCCCATAACAGGTTTTTCAAATAATGGTAATTTTGTTCTTGGTTAAAGTTCCTTTTTCCCCTTCAAACTTTGATAACAATATACAAGAATATGTATTTTAAAGCAGTCATTCATGTATATTTTTTCCATTATCTTTCCCTAAATATGAAAGTCTTCAAGACCATGGTTTAAACATTTCCCTATTCATGCGTTCAAAGAAATATGAAATAACCTTGGATCACTTGTCCACATATTATATATTATTTCCATTTCTGGTCCTAGTCATATGACCTAAAAACTATATACACCATACTTCCTATGTTTGGGTCAGACCTTCATAAAAATCATATTCATTTGATTATTTGGAAATCATGATTGGAAATACTCTCTTCATATTTAGGTACCTTTCTTCATAAACCAAACTCTATGCTTTTTAAAATCTGAATCTCGATAAACTTTCTTCAACTTTTAGAAATAGAATGTCAAACTTCTGAGAGCTCTTTTGCCTGAATATGCAGTACTGGCCCCTAGGTGGACTTGCATAAAATTTTCTTACATAACAGGCCTGTTGTTTAAAATATTCCACTATTTAGATATGCATCATATTCCACACTTGTCCCTGCATAATACATCCCCCATAACGGGTTTGTCAAATAATGGTAACTTTGTTCTTAGAAAAGACATACTCTAATGCTTTTAGCCTTCTTTATATATCATTCTTCAGATCCGTAAATTCCCAAATCATAATTTACAATTTTCCCTTCCATAACTAAATATTGAATTATGTTTCCAACCAAATTATCAAGAAATTGTGGGATTCTCATATCTTTGGTCAAAGATAAAGACCTTAAATTAAATCCACCCAATTTCATAATTGTATGACTTAAAACTACATAGTACAATGTCCTCACTACATGACTTAAAATTGCATAATACAATTTCCTCACTGCATGACTTAAAACTACACAGTACAATGTCCTCACTGCATGACTTAAAACTGCATAGTCTGATATCAAAAATTCCCCTTTCTGATAAATTTTAACTATTATTCATACACCAAATTTGTGTAGAAATGTTTTTACTATTCATGAAATATGTCGGAATAGATAAACCTTTATTCTTAAAATCCCTTTCCTTGAAAAAACCGCACATTGTGGTCCTGATTCACCCAAATATTATTTTCCCTTGTCTAACAACATTAAATGTTAAATTCATAAGAGCTCTTTTTCCTGACAATTCAATACATACCCCTAGGTGTCCTTGCATAAAATTTTCCTACATAACAGGCATGTCGGTCAAAAGATTCCACTATTTGGATATGTAGCACATTCCCCAATTGGCCCTGAATAATACATCCCCCATAACGGGTTTTTCAAATAATGGTAACTTCATTCTTGGAAGATACTTCCTTTATGTTTATACAAGTTTTAGATTTAGTGACCATAAAAAATCATAACTTGAGATTTTGATTGGAAATATTTAAATAATATTAGAGCAATTATTATCCATTGAGTCTTGTTTGGGATTTAATTTCAAAATTTATGGTCCAAGTTGTTTAGCATTAAAACACTATTCCTTTATAGTTCAACATGCATGACTCTAAACTACCAACAACAAGAGATGTGTTACTCACCAAATTAGGAACCTGCAAAGGTTACTCTGGACAAAATTCAAGTCCCAAATCACTAAACGTTCATTTTGTATGATTTAGGTAGTATTGAGTAAAAAAAATATTAAAAAATACAAAGTTTGTGGGGTTGTCTATATAACCCTAGAAAAAATAAAACTATGCTTACTAGGCTCATTGGATTAGGTAAAAACAAAGCAGCTAACAAGAATGAAAACACATATGATTGAAGATGAAATTATTTTCATTTATGAGGAAAATTTCATAGAGGGGGATACATAAGTTGGAGTATCTCTTTTTCAGAAATCACAAAAGGTTTTCTATGTAACTTCTCATTTGGTTAACAACCTCTTGAGCCCCATCAGCTGCCCATTGAATTTCATTTAGATGACCATCTTCATTCTCCTCAACATGATGAAGTGCTTCTTTAGCCTCTACAATGGACTTTTCACCATCCTTCTGGACTTCTCCTAATGATTTATGAATCTGGTCAAGCTCCCCTGTGATAATATCTAATTCATTTTGAATATGCAACTACTGAAAAGTGTTTTCTTTAATCTTATTCTTGAGTTCTTTCAACATTGTAGTATGATTGGACTCATCTTGGGACATCACTTCTTGGAATTTGTCAGTATTGATCAATAGTTTAGTCTTTATCAGGTCTTGTCGAATCTTCTACTCTTGCTCCCTCTTTTGGATAATCTCTTTCACTACAGTATGAATTTCATAGTACTCAAAACTGCCAAATCCCAGTGTGATAAATAGATATGAAAGTCATGGAATTCTTGAAGGCAGTTCCTCAAGGGTCATTTCAGATATTATCTTCCATATATTTTTCCCTGACTTTCGATGCGAAAGACAAAGGGTCTTTTGTAGTTTTGGGTTTGATTCAGAATTGTGTTCATAAGGAGGGACATATTCTAGGATTAACACACTTAAAGAAGTGCCATTTTATGCTCCTTCCTTGAAAATGGCTACTTCACCTTCTAATATTTTTTGAGCTGATTTAGAGGCTTCACCTCCATACCTATCCATTGAAGTTGAGAGCCCTATATGGTAAATTAATAATTATAGTTATAGTTAGTTTCAAGGGGTAACAAAAGTGAGGGAAATCACAATATCAATATATCTTATCTAATAATAGGTCAGCAGCTTGAAAAGACTCCTCCCCAATATTCTTAGTTTCAACAGTTTTGTTTGATGTCTCTGGGTTGGTAATTCTATCTTTAATTTGCTCAGGATCCTCAGAATGAATCTCAAGAAGATATCTTGTCTCAATATTCACCTAATCCAATGTCTCCCCAATTATAGGATTGACATTAATGTCAATACTTTTTCAAGCATCATCGCGGTAGATGTTTCTTTAGATGGAACTATATATTTCAACCAACCATGGTTATAAATTTAATCATAAGAAGATTAATAGGATGAATAATGAAAAACTCATGTCTAGTTAATTCTATATAAGGAACTTCAAAATATTCTAAAGCATTTGGTATATTAACATGTTCTAATACTTCTTCAAAATACATGCCAAGGTTCATCATATCATTCAATGATATTCCAGATCCTAGTTTATTCTCACCCGTGGGAGCACTCAACATGTTTTATTTGCAACCTTCCTCCAACAACATTTGACCCCGAATAGCTTCATCAGCAATAGTTGTGGGCTCAAAATCAGTTTTCACTGGATGTTCTGGTTCATGTGATGAACCTAAAGTATCACAAGATGATAGCATGAAAGTCGGTTTTTGTTACATTTGATGTCTTACAAAGAACTGTTGATTTACCAAAGTCCTCCTCTCTTCTGATAGCAGGAACAAGAGTAGTTCTAGGAATAGAAGTTGGTTCTTTTGGCCTCAATGCCTCTTCCGGAACCACCGAGTTAGCAGGAATTTTTTTCTGTTCAGCAGCACCCTCCATAGTTCCTTGAATATTATCATTATTTCTTTTTATAGAATAAATAGAAGAATCCCCTGAAATTCCTAGAAGTTTAAAAATTATTTTTTCATGAATAAGGCTAAAATTTATGATTATCAAGAAGTCTTACCACTACTAAGTAAGAATTTAACCATGTATTTTTTTTCTTTCATTCTTTTTTTTCTTATCATTATTAGGAGGACTTGAATCATCATCTCCAAAGACTAGTATTGGAGATGTCAATACCCATTCTATCTCATCCTCCATGGCCTATTGGCCTGGAGATATTTCTCTTGATTAATGGGGTGATCTAGTAGTTCCAAGAGCAGTGTCACCAGGGCTATATCATGGCGATGGAACTTCAGTTGATTTTTCTTTAACCAACTGCAGGTTAAGATAATATTTCCATTGAGTGACAAAGTTTTGACTAAATTTCAATTGAAAAACAAAAGAAAATGTGAGAAAAAGGAAACTTACATCTTCAAGATCCACAAAATCACACCATTCTTCATCTAATGAAAGAAAAATCCCTTTAGTGGTACCACGATCTATCATTTCCCTCACCTGCTTTGTGGCGGGAATTGATTCTTCAGTTGCATATATGAGTATTTACAACTCTCAAATGTAAGTTCTCACTTCATTGGGATTTCCTTTAAATAGAATATCAGAAGAGGCATGTAGATCCCCTACTCCTGGAATATAAAGCCTTTCACATAGATCCATACATATGGTTTTAGCGTCAAAATGTAAACTTTTTCATGTTTGAACAACCTCTATCAAATATATTCAGAGTATATGCTATAGGGTTTTGAAGAGGATCTTATAGCCTTGGATTTAAGTTTCTTCCCAATTCTCGTAGTCATAGATGGGGGATGAGGCATCGCCCTTCGAAATTATGGATACTAGATCACCTCGGTACAACCTTAGTAGGGATTGATGGACTGGATCTCTTAACTCTAATAGGTGGATTATATCTGTCATGAGGTCGCTTCTATGAATTTAGAACCTTGTCACCTCCACCTTCTGACTCTAGTGAGTCAGCCCCTGATGATGAATAATTACCTTCCAAATGAATGGGTTCCTTATTACTACTTATCTTTATACCCACTTGAGGGACAGCATGGTTTAATACCCCTTCATGGTAAGATGAGACCCAATTTTTGGCATACTAGATAGACAATCTGCTTACTACATCATCGGAAGGTAAATTAAATATTGCTCCAGTATTCTCCACAGATTTTAGTAATCATAGTTGTCATGTTACCATCATATGTTGCTATAATCTGACATGAATAGGGGGGATAGAGTAATTTTTTGTAGACATTTTAATTGAAGCTCAAATTTATAAGGAGTATAGGCCTTGCATATGATTTCTCTGTCAATCCTGGTGGCCAATACGCTATCTCTGCAAGCTAGCATATATGACCTTAGATCTAAACTGACCATCCCATCATCAACGAATCTCCCCATAAGAGGATTCCCAAAAGGAAAGAGATGAAATTACTTATTCATACTCAACCTGCCTTTGATATCGTAATCATTAATAGAAAAAGGTGGAATACCCGAGAAAGCCTAAACAGATGGTCGGAAAAAAACTTCTATAGACTTGTACCCCAATTTTTATAGAATAAGTTCTGAAATGAGTAGTGATACATCCCCATAACACTTGTAATGGTCCCATTATTCTAAAATGATACTTCACTCTATGAATATGTAGTAATATTCTATGAATATTTTCCAAAATAGAAGTGGCCAACCCTACCATCCTTCTCCCGACCAGCTTGGTTGTGATAAAAAACGTTTCTAGCCTCATGACTCCTTTGGAATCTCAGACTGGTAGTAGATACACACTGAGCCACATGGACAAGAAACCTACCAGATGTGTCTTTACAGGAATTTTGGAATTTATTTCATATCCCCACTTTTCAAACTATCATTTCTCTAATGTTAGCCAAAAGGTGTCGGGTGTACCTCTCTTATCTGCCTTTGGATAGCTAGTTGGATGAGTGTAGGTGGGACCTTTTTCCTTATTCTTTACTAGGAATATTTCCATCCACTCCTCTAGATGAATATCCCTTCTTGTTTGGGACTTTGTGGGGGTTGAATTCTTGAGTTTATAAAATATTTTCATCAACTCACAAACCAAAGCTAGTTTCTTCTCTGAGTCATTCCATGTCACCTTGGGGGGAATAAACTTATAATACATATCTCCAAGGATTGGAGCTCCAAAAATCCTGTAGACATCCCACAAACCGATTCCTACTTCTCCATGTTTCAAGTGGAAAGAGCTAGTTTCTGGAATTTGTTGGCTTAGTAACTCCAACACAAAATCGTCATTCCTGTACACATAGGTCTTCCCAACCCATAAATCCTCATAAATCCTAACACCTTTTAAGTCATCTATAAATTTTTCACACGTCTTGTGAACCCTAAATTCCCACATCTATATAGGTTTTACACCTCCTCCTAGGAAGAAATCCCAACCTTTCTTCCAGCCTTTGGATTGATCCATCTGAGAATCTCAAAAGATGAATGAATAACAATGTGGCTACAGCTCGGGTGTGTGTGCTTTCAAATATGGAGCACACGGGTTGTGATGCATGATATGAGCATTTTATTCTATCCCATTATTAGAAAATGAGCCCCCAACAAAAACATTAGAAAATGAGAAATTCATATAATCTTGAACCACGAAACTGGGACATAGTTCTTCAGGTCCATAATATTAACATCATGCAAATGACCATATCTATATAGAGGAAATAAATGATCTGGGAAAAATTAAAGTGATATTTCTTTAGATATTTTTCCAAGTCTGAAAGTGTGGTATCACAAATGTCGAAGTAGTCATGATCGAAAACATTCATCATATAATCAATCCTATTAATTTCTAGTTCATCAATAGTTCCAATTATTTTGGGAGCCATTGAACCTGCAAAAGAGATCAAAAATCATCTTCAAATTAAGTTCATTTTTTATGTTTTTACAAAAGAATTGAAAAAAATGATAAAGGAATTAAGGCGCACAAGTCTAAAACTTGGAACATAAGTATAAACTGGCGTGCAAGTGTAGATCCCCAGTTATAGCATGAAAGTAAAAAATATACAGTAGAAGCATGACTAAACAGAAGTGTCCGAGTGAAAAAATAGACTTGCACACTGAGAGAAAGATTTTTAGAAGTCAGAAGAATTTTTGCGGAAGTGAATCTGTTATATATAAGCAATTCAAGTCAACTTTCATGCCAGAGTCCTATGCGCTACCAACTTTCGTTCCCTTTTGTCTTGTGTGCCTCAACTTGCACACCCCAATACCCTCTTTTTTCTTATTCATTACTTTGCCTAAGTATAGGATCCTCTTTTCATTCCAAATCCAATTTTTATGGGGGATTTTGTTGACTAATGTTCCATCAAAAAGTCTAAAAAATTAAAAAGGAAAATACCTTATAAAAATAGGAGAACCCACATGAAAAAAAATCAAGATTTGCAAAGGCTTGAGCATTGTATCACCCTAGTCAGACCAAAGATTCGTCGGTATGCAAGGTACTTGCGCGCCTAACTCTGGAGCGCAACCTACTTGTGCACCAAATTTCCATAAAGCCTAATTGCTGCTCCAGTCTCCCTAGTTCTTCTCCCAAGTCTTCTGAAACTTTCAAGGTAGATATTTAACACATAAAGTGGAGTAATTGAAGGAGGATCATAGTAATTAAGTCCTTTTAGTGTTTGAAATCCATAACACATGCGCGCATGAAGCACCCAACCTCCCTAAATCAGTAACACTTATGCACCGCCTATTCTGGTCATAGGAACTTGAGCAGCCCACTTTTGGGAATACTTGTGAATACTCTTGACAGCTTGAGTTAGGTCTCTCCCAAATATTAACATACAGGTTGTTTGTCACTCAAGTGAACATCAGGTCGCCCAAGACTACTTGTGTTCCCATACTTTTATGATGGTACCTACTTAGGAACCCCTCTTTGATTAACCTACTCTCTTTATTATGCAAGGAATTAAGCCATATTCAAAGCCCTTCATGGAAAGGATTCTTCTTCATTGGCTCCCTTGTCTGAAAGGGATTCTTTTTATACCTTCAACAAAACCTCATGACTTATGAAACCCTTGGAAAAGGCACATCAGCGTGTCTCCTATTTGGGATTGTATATCAGCAATCAGAGGTTTCCCAAATTTGTTTCACAATTGGGTTAGGATTCATGGAATGTAAATGGGTTTGTATATCCACAGTCACATTGACATTTCTCCCAGTAACAGTGCTGGGAAGTTCCCATTTTTGAGGATTAGGTTTTGGGTTTTATCCTCCTTTTTTCATCTCTAAGACTCAAAACCTTAGGTATCTAGTAGGGAAGGTACAGTTAATTCTTTCTTTTCCATGCAAGCAAAAGAAAAATCTCCCTCCCCTAGTAGGATCAATTTTAAGGAATCCATCCTGGTGTAAGTCCCTAACATTTCAAGTAGTAGGTTGAATTCTTGTACCTTTCTACTTGCATCACCTTCACTCCTTCATTTCATTGGAACCTTGTCCAATAAAAAATTAATATAGGGAAGGTTCGTCGCATCTCCCTCTTCTTGGGTTAACTCGACCTCATCCACCCTCTTCATCATAGGTATGTCATCTTCCATCAGCGGAGGTGGAAAAGTGTGAGTGCCTTTGTTGAATCTTTGAAATCCTATTGTTTCCCACACTGATCATGACTCACATGGGCTTATAGATTTGTCATGATCACAACATTTGAACAAATACTTAAACTACAAGAACTCTTATTCTTATTAAAACTAGGATATGTAGGTAGAATTCATGAGGGATTGAGCTCATTGGATATCCTCTTTAAGAATCCATCCCTAATTCTATTAATCTGGGTATCTTCCTTAGGAGTAAGCCCTAAATTAAAACCTCAAATCATCAAAGCATCCTTTTCAGGAAGTAAGCCTAAACTCATTTCTCTCAAAGTACTATAGTTTTCTATGATACTTATCGAACTACATGGTTTTTGATTCTCATACAAATGGGATATATAGGAAGCCTCATTGAGCTTCAAACCCAATAGTTTAAATTAACCATGTTCTCCTTGGGACATATTTCCAATATGGTCTAATCTTACTTGGAAATCCATATCCTTTCCAAGTTCCTTGGGCTGCTTCGGCATAAGTCCCATGCCAAATTTGACTAAGCACCTTTCTCTTATATGTCCTTACCACATGACGTTAAACTGTATGGTTAGGTTCTTATCACATGACATTAAAAGGTATGATGTGTCTCATTAAGCATCACCAAACTACGAGGGTTCTGATTCTTTTCACAAGGATGCGTAGTTAGACCATTTTATGGATACAATCCCAATATAAAAACAAACCTTTGTCTCCCTAGATGACAATAAATTCCAGAGTGCCCCTCTGAGTGGCTTAAAAACTAGTATCATCATAACGATGATTAAAAGAATCTAAAAATAGTTTATGAGAGGATACCATTGTTGGAGAACCTAAAATAAATACGAATATCCCCATTAATTAAGAACCTAGAATACATACGGATGATTATAAATTACACACCTGTTAATAAGTGATTGAAAACTCCAAGGTAAACTTATGTTATACTTAGTTAATTAATAAGGATTCATGAAAATATCTTAAATTTATAAAGAGTGTCTCGGAGTAGACAATAATTCCCCCCAAAAGGGTGTGATGAGTCCGACCTCCCATCCTCTAGACCAATGCACGTTCCTAAGTATTGTAAATTTCAAACTTAAAGAATGCATGACTTTGGAAAGCATGTCCCTTTTGAATAAAGAAAAATTGGGTGGTTCCAATTCCATTAATAAATCCAATGGAAACCGCCTGAAAGCAGTGATTCTTAAAACTAAAACACACATCTCAAGGAACTACGAAGCAGCTATAGTAGCCGATGGCTAGAAGTTTGTGGAGATACAGTGACCTATTGTAGTTTCCAGTCATATAATGCTATAATGTCATGTCTATGTCCCCACAATTACAATGTCATTGCACATGATTCTATAGTATGTATTCACTATTATAGTGCCATGTTAGTGTTTTCATCCAATTTTATCTCATGAAACCCCCAATGACCTCACCACGAAGGTCGAACCATGATATTTGTAGTATGGTGTACATATTGGGCCACTACCAGTCTGTCCAACTTCATCCAAAGGATTGGTCTCCACCATTACAAAAAAAATCAAAGAAAATTTTTCCTACAAACTCTGAATAGCTAATGTTTCTTCAAAGGAAACATGGACTAATGCACAAACTCCAACATTTTCCTTTTTTATATTCCACTTAGGAACAACCTTTTTCACTTTTTATAATGAGTGACTAAAATTTATTAATAATTCTCTAAGAAAATAAATCAATACAAATACAAAGGGAAATATGAATTTACAAGGTTCACTAATCAAAATGAATGGTTACATCCTTGGAATGATCTAGTAAAACATGTGATCACATGGTCCACTAGTTTCAACATATTAGATACAATGAGAAGTGTTTATCCTATAACAACCTTCCCTCATACATTGGATTTGAATAATTAATGCTTCCACTAACCTTGGGTGACATCCCTTAAACACCAAATGTTGAGAATAAATTCTGAGTTTTTAACAATAACTATGGGGAACATTTTACCCTTTTTACACACACATAACCACTAAAAATATACAAAACCCAAGACAACTATATAAATGATTCTTGAGACAAACTTACAACACAAATTATAACATGATAAATAATCAGAGTAATAATAGAAGCAAAAGAAACTAGAATAGATAAAACTCCAAAATAAAGAAGGTCATAGGCACCAAGATGGTGCCACTCCAAACACCCAAGACATAACCAACTCCCAAACTCCACCTCAAACCTCATTAAAAGCTACATCAATAAGCACGAGTAGAGAAATATGAAATATCCTTCTTTCCTATATCATGTAAAACAGTTTCTGCAAATTCACTAAAGTGCATATGCAGGGGGTGAGTAATAATAGCTAGTAGGAAAACCTCAGTACTTTTCCCACATGACACTAAAATAAGAATCAGTTAAACTTATATTTTTTCTAAAATAGTTGTACAAAATACCATAGTAGTTGAAAAAAATATAGTTTTTATATAAAATAGGTAGGAATAGAGTTAAAATTCATTCACAAAAAATATATTTCTCATCGGTAGTATAAATAGTTCTTTCTAAATAACTTAGAAAATCATTTAATGTTATCACACACACATATCCATTCATTTTGAATGTCATATCCATTTCTCATGAGAAAATATCTATCCTCCACCAAGTCGTCACTTGGAGAGAACCATTGGACCAAATTGGTCATGTGACCAAGCCCCTCCAAACAAGGTCCAATTCACATGAACACACACCAACCAAACCATTCCAAGTTCATGCATCAAAACCTTTCTTTATTTTAAGAAACGCATTTTATCAATTTATCAGCCACTTTGTGGGTGTCACCCATAACCTAAGTTTTAGGAACCAACCAACGAGTGCACAATCTAGCAAAGTTAAATCATGATAACTTCATTTTAGTATAGAAGTAATTTCTTTTAGAAAAAAATATCCATCACATTCCAAATAAATTAGAAAGAGGTAAAATCACCTACATTGAAATGTTCATAATGAGGAGTCTTCACATGATCTCATAGATCTGGAATATTTCTTATATTATTCTAATGAATCATAAGAATGATCAATAAAAACTTGTCTAATCCCATTTATATGGCTATAAAAAACTAGACTATGGTTATATTCAAGATAGAATGGTCATATTAAGATTATAAGGGAAGAATAGATCCCTTTACTTTTATTTACAAGATCTAATGTTTAAATGGTCTTCAATAATGGAGTTCATAAGTTGAAGATCCCCAAAAATTTCCTAGAGAGAGCCTAGTAGGATAATCATTATAATATAAGGTCACTAGAAAGAAAAGGTGTTTCTAAAATTGGTCGAATTCATGGTGTGAAACACCAGTTCACATCATGAAGTTTATATTATCCACTTATAATGAAATTAATGTTTTCTTGCTAAAAATACCCAAAACATATTCATGACTTGAATAGAATCCAAGACCACTGTCTGGAAATTATTAACATCATGAATAAACATTCACATCATGAATTAGTTCCTATAGACATATTTCATCTTCTCCTCTCCTTCCTCTTCCAAACTTACCACTAATCAATCCTAGCAATACAAAACTCAAAAGGAACATTGTACAATTGGGATGTGCCTAAAATAAGGGGTATTAAATTCTTCCCACTATAAGGCTTTCCATCCTTGTAAAGATGGATATTTGAATTATATTTTAAGAGTCTTGTACATTTCTTCATCATGAATATCTATCATTCTCAAGTATCTTCTTGAATTAAACCATGTTTTCATAACACTCATACCAAGGAAATAGTTCTACCTCACAAGATCTTTTCTTACCTATCCAGAATATGAATTAGTTAATTTATAAAAATTGCATCTTAATCAAGAGTCATATGATCCTCAATAATCAAATTAAAAGTATTCGGATGATACTTATTTAGTTAAGAGACATGTAGAACATTATAGAGTACTGAATCTCAGAAGTAAATCTAATCAATATTCTATGTTGTTGATTTGATCTAGAGTCTAAAAGGGTCTCACATATCAAGGATCTCATTTTCCTTAATTTCCCAAATGAAGGTGAACCAATATTAATGACACTTTCAGAAGTACATGGTCACCTACATCAAAAGATAATGGGTGGTGATAATAATCTTCTTATTATTTTTTCCATCTTTGTTTCATAGTCATCTGCTTCATGGTCATCTACTATACAAGAATAGGTCTAATTAGTAAATTTACTTACATTTATACCCAAAAAAAGTAGATAATGATAAGGATGAACATAAAATGATTCAAATGAGCCCATATATATCATTGATAACTATTATTATATGATAAATCCACTAAATTCATATGATCTTCTTATGATCCACCAAAGTCCATGACAAAATATCTAAGAATATATTCTAACATTTAAATTGTACATTCCAACTTCCCATTTATCTAAGGATTATATGTCATTATCATGGTCAACTGGGATCCAAGAGTATGTTTTAAAGAGCACTAAAACCAAGAAGTAAAATGAGGATCTCTGTTAAAGATGATAGATGTCATTACACCATGCAACTTAACCATTTACCAAACATACAACTTTTCCAGATCCTTTATCATGTTGGACACTCATATTGGGAGAAAGAGATCTGAATTTATGAGGAAATCCACAATTACCCAAATAAAATCTTGTCTCTGAAGAATATATGGTCTACCTATGATAAATTCTGTGGAAATATACTCTCATTTCCAAATAGGTATAGGTATTTATTGCAGCATACCATTTAGATGTTGATATTCAGGCTTTACTAGATAATAAGTTATATATTTCACGATATGATCCACAATATTTATTTTTATACCTAACCACCATAAATAAGATTTCATTTCCTTGTATGTTTTTTGAGTATTGGGTTGAATAACCCATTTTTAATGGTTATATGCCCAAATATTTTTTTCCTGGAAAGTAACCTAAATTTGGTTTTGGAAACTCAATGTTAAGTTTTAATCCACTTTACAATTGTCCATGGTCTCCACACCATTTAGTTTTAACCTAATGGTGATCTAGTTAGGATATTATCATTGATAATCTTTGACTAAATCCATCAAATTAGGAAAAATGGTGACTAGGAAGAAAATTTTATTTTCATTCTATTCAGAATAGTTTAGATGCATGTCATCAATAATACTCATCAACTTCCATTGGTCATGAAATTCTATGAAAATTTCATTATAATACTTAAATATCAAAGAATCATCCATTGAATTCAATTTCCTATGTGTATACACCAAATTAAAGTAAAATATATAGAGATGCTTCATAAAATGTTATTTCTTAAAATTCTTTTTCTCTTTGAGTGAATATATATTTCAATATTTTATAATCAATAAAGATAGTAAACTTTTCCTTAATGATATAGTGAAACCATGTTTTTAAAGAATAGACCACTATAGATAATTCTAGGTTGTACATTAGATAATTATATTCATGTGTTTATAACTTATATCAACCTAGGATTTTCATACTAAATATTACATCTTTTTAAATGAATATTCAATACATTTCATAAACACGCACCTGAAGACCATAATAGTTTAGTTTCTTTGGAAACTATAAATACAATATTTTTATTTCATGAAAGATATTCAACATACCCCAAAAATTTCTTCTCACATAGTACTCCTCTTAGGAATACCCTACCTAAACCTTTCTTCATAAATGTGGAAGGAAACATAATAAATAGTGAGTTAATATTATTTGTAAAGGTAAACATAAGAGATGTTAATCTATGATCATATGAAATCATAAGATAAAAATAAGGTTATCTGATCATGAAAATAACCTAGAAAGTTCATACACAAACTATCATATATCAAAAATGTGATTTATGGAATAAAACATTGTTATTTATGAAAACATGTCCCATAAGAGTGAGAAAACATCATAAATCAATCATAAATTATAAAATAATTTCATAAAAGTATAGAACCATTATAAATATAAAAAAATCATTTCATATGTCAAGGTTAACTACCAAGAACATTAATATGATGGATCAGGACTTATTAACTATTTCCCATTATGGATCAGGATGCACATGTTTCCCATAGTGGATCATGACTCGCCTATTTTTCATAGTGGACCAAGCCCATAACCTTGTTTTCCATTGTAATCTCATGAGATATAAATATTTATCCAATGAATTGGAGGGATATATAGGTCCCACACATATAATAATGAAAACCATACATATGTATTCCATAATATCATAAAACATTTATCATTTCATCACACCCTAACCAATGTAAAGGAAATGGGTTCCATAAACATTTCATCAATTCACTATAGAATAACCCATGACTAACTGAAAATTATTATTTTTATTATATCATAAACCCCTTTTAAGGATGAGGGGGAACCTAACATGACTTCAAGGACATAAGACATTAAACTGTGCCTCAAACGACCAAAATCCATAAAACCAAATCCAAAAAACAAGGGCAGCCCCTCCCCAGCATAAAACAATCAATCCGGCTTCCACCTTCTCATCGCACTTGGCTAACTATCCCGTGTAGTGATGCATGGGCCTGGTACCAATGGAAAAGGTCATACCCTCTCAAACGTTTGATTCCAAATAGCCATGATCAGATGAAAACTCAGATCTAAACCTCATCTGGAACAACCCATGAAGCAGAAATGGAATCATCGACCCTTGTACCTTTGACCACACAGCAGAACACACCACCCAAGCAGAATCAATCAGAATCACATAGCAGATTCACCATAAGAACATGAAACACATCATCAATGCACAAAAACCCATCACCAACCATCATAAGTACCAATCTCAACACCATACGAGCATAAACTATCTTGCCACACCATTCAGAAAATCACACACATCATCAAACAAGAAACCATGAATAAACTCATGCAAGACATCCAGAACCTCCCCCCTCTAAGATACTCTAGATTTGTCGCTGACTAAACCAGAAAAATGCTGGAGATGTCTCCAAGCCGCACCGATTCGAGCCGAGAAGCAAAGCAACAATGGGGTGTGACGTTGCCGAGACCGAGATGCTAGCCACACCAAACCGAGCCAAAACGTCGGAGCCATGATGAGAAAATCTTCGAGAAAAGAAGTCGAGCCACGCTGATCCTGGGCCAGAATCCAAAGCCACAATAAACCTAGTCATCGTCGAGTACCTGGAGTCAACACCGAGCCACATCGCAGCCCCAAGAGCCACACCGACCCCGAGCTACACCATCTTTGAGAAGATCCATAGGGCCGATGTCGAGACCAAATCGCGCCGGAGGAGGAAGGGAGATAGGCTGAGGAAGAAACCTTAGCCACTTCTAGGAGAGTGGGATACCTCTCAGAGGCCGAAGCTCCATTATTAATAAAATATTAATACTCAAATATAGGAAAAAGTGAAGGCAGAATCACACATTGAAAATCCACATAACCCATGAAAAAAATAAATTGGTTTCATAAACATTTAATCTACATAAACATTAACCATACATAGAAATAATAAGTATGGTATAATTCAATCTTATCCCTGGTAAATCATAAGTAACATCAAAGGATGACATTCTAGATGGAAAATGTTTTTTGAAAGATCACTTGAAATATTTCTTGAGGAAAATAGCCTTTAAAAATTGAAAATATTTTTTAAAACATAAAACATTTTCAAAATCCTTTTCCTTAAAAGTAATCTTGTCAAATTATAAATGAATATTTAAAAATCATTTAAAATTTTTCATGAATAAAATATCCTATAAATTTTAAAATCACTAAAAAATCATGAAATATTTAGGAAATAAGTTTCTTTGAAAATAAACATTGAAACTTATAAAGGATCTTTAAAATCATTTAAAACATTTCTTGATGAAAATATCCTTCACATTTTAAAAATCAATAAAAAAATAAAAAAAATTGGAAATCCTTTTCTTTGAAAATAAACTTTGAAACTTATAAAGTAATATTTAAAAAAATGACTTGTTCATGATGCATAAAATAGAATTCATGTCATACATATTAAAATAAATATTCTTTTCACATTTTTGCTATAATTTAAATAGGACTTATTTGGAAAATGACATGAAGATTCATTTTAAAACACTTTGTAAAATTTCAAACATGGTTATGAATTTATAAAAATAAATCATTTAGATTATGTTAAAATATTTTTGAAAACATTTTTAGAAAACATCAACAGGGAAATAAGGGTTTTCTATAAAATAGAGAAAAAAATATATTTTTTATTAAAAACATTATTTTGAACTCCTGATTACATAAAGAGAGGAAAATGAAGGGAAAACATTTATTATCATGAAATACCCCAAGGATAAAAACTTCATGTGTTTATTATGATATGGTTCCCAAGATTTCATCATCAGAAGTATAAATATAAATAATCCAGATAAATAATTAGATTGTATCATAAAACCCTTACCACTTTGGTAACATTAAATCATAATACCAATAAAATAATAAAATTAAAATAAACATAAAATTTCATTATAATAAATAAATCCATGATATTACATGTCAAATGGGCTATATATATACCTCATAAAGGAAGATACGTTCATAATACAATATATGTCTCAAAGAAAGAAAATTGAGACAAAAAACCTTACCTTAAGTCTCAACTTCTTTCGTACACGTTTGAACCTACTATGTGATAAATATAATTTTATTATACATATATTAAATAAAAAACTCATATTTAACATACCATATAATATTTACTTATAAACTTTCATTCCTCTTTTATTAAAAATTACTTGTTAAAATTATGTTTTCGGTAATAACTGATTCATTTTTCCACATATGTTTTGGTTTGGTATTTTTGGTCCTCATACTTTGATCATGGTTACATAATATTTATAATTATAACCATGATATAAATATAATACATATTAATTATATATTTATTTATAGTAATCCATAAAAATTAGATATAGAAAATGAAGTACACCATTCATGGAGATGGTAGGTCGTACATATGCATGAATGATGTTTCCATTTTCTCAATGAATGAAATGAAAGAAAGGTAAATAATATATTATCTTTCCAAAATAATATTTATGTCATATATATCATATAAATTCATTAAATTTACCCATATTACCTTCCATACCAAGCCTTAGTGAAAAAACAAATCACATTGTTTTGCGAGCCGATAGCTCATCGTTGTACACACAAACAAAATTATCATATTCTCTACAAAATGGAAAGTAAGAAGATATATGTGATATCATAACTAAATATATATATTTACATTAAAAATATCATATATATATATATATATTATTATTATTATTAATCATACCCAAATGTGATAGGTGTTGATGGAAAATTGTTGCATTGGTTCACAATGCGGTAGTTCACCGTACACACGAGAAATGTGATAATTTCCCATTAAAGGGAAGAGTATATAGATATAGGTAATTAACATATCATAATAACATAATATTATATTAAATATACTGATTTTATTTTATGATCATGTTTTAATAATATTTTAAGAAGGTGGAGGAAGAAAGAAAATAAAAACAATCATTGAATATGTTGCCTCTTTTTCGGGTAACCACCTTGGGTTTGTGACAAAACCCTTAATATGTTGGATTTATGATAATATTAAGGATTGTGGGATGATATTAAGGGATTAGGGAAGGTATTATTTTATTTCTTGGCCAAAACAAATGGTTTTTGAACTGTTAATAGTATAGGAGATGGGATGGCCTTTTATAAGTGAGGTGAGTTGCACACATTTAATTTTTGAAAATAAATTTGTGAACCCATGTTTTTATCATGAAAAAATGTTAAAAATAGAAAATTATAAATATTATAAGAGTTAAGGTTTAAATATGGTTATAAAATTAGTTTTGGTTATTTTTTAGGTTATTTTACCACTTGTATTTTTAGTTTCACCCCTCAATAAACCATTTTCACCTTAACCATAATAATTAATTTTTATTAATTTATTATTCATAATAGTAAAAAAAATAAGTTAAATTATTATAAAATAAAAAATATTATAATTACAAATATGGTATACATTTTTTTAAATTCAATTAATATAATTTTCATAATTTAATTTAAAATTAAACTCACAGACGCGATAAGAAATCGGTTTTCCAAAGAGAAAATTATCATAAGCATAGAAACTTTTAATATCCCAATTCAATATGTAATTGATTATAATGGAAGAAATTAGATTAATAAATATATAATCGAGCTGATTTTAATTTAAAATAAACATAAAATAATTTTAAATCTTTTAAAATTTGTAAACAAAAATACAATTCTTAATAAAAACTGATTTTTTTCACTATTAACTGAAAAAGAAATATCTTTTTAGAAAATTCTCAAAAATTCACTCCACAATTATTTTACCATGTAGATTTAAAAAATTATTTTTTATTTTTATCAAATAAATTTTATAAAAGTGGTAAAAATTAATTTTATTATTTCTTCACAAATTGAAATAAATTTTTTTTTTGAGAAAATAGTATTTTTGAAACATATAAGGACTTTTATAAAAATTAAGTACTTTTTATTAATATGATTTATTTATATAAATCCATTATAATTAATATTTAAAAATTAGTTATTACTATTAATATATATAATTTTAATGGATAGGTTATAGTGGTCATGTTTTAATAATAAAATTAATAATATATCATGGTTTTTTTAAAATCAGTGTCGTGTGTAATGCAATATAAACTCGATGTTGTGTATAATGCAAGATATCAAACAAATGTAATTTATTAAAAAAATTGTAATTCATAAAAACTTAGGTTGTTACATTATTCCCCCCTTAAAATTAATTTCCCCCTTGAAATTTTTCCCTCTGATACAAACAAATGAGGATACTTCTACCTCACTGTTTCCTCTAGTTCCCACACAGCTTCTTCAAACTAGTGGTTTCTCTGTAAAAAATGAATAGGGTATTGGTATTATTTTGAAGAACTTTCTCTCTATGATCCATAATCTCCACTAGTTGTTCATCATATGAATGATCATGTTCTAGCGGTACAACCATTGGGTTTAGTACATGTTAAGGATCTGTTATGTACTTCTTTAGGAGAGATGAATTAAACACATCATGAACCTGAGAGAGATTTAGTGATAGGAAAAATTATATGAAAATATCATGATACAATCAATAATCTCAAAAGGAACAATATATTAAGTGATTAACTTTACCTTATTTTAAAATCTCATATTCTCATTCTATGTAGATATTCATAGGAATACCTTGTCACTAACTTCAAATTCTAGATCACAACAGTGATTTTAATCATAACTTTTTTCCAACTCTAAACTGCCTTAATGTGTTGCTGCATAGATCTATCCTTATCTTCCATATCTTTATCATTATAAATCCCTAATATCTTTATTTATCTATCTTCAATCCAATTCATTGGAGTTCTACACTACTTTCCATGTAGGGATTCAAAAGGATCCATCTGAATGCTTAAGTGCAAGCTATCGTTATAAGAAAACTCAACTAGAGGAATGTATTTATCCCAACCACATTTGAAATCTATAGAATAATATATCATTATATCCTCTATAGTTTCAATTGTTATATCATAATGACCATCTATCTAAGTATGATATGCAGTTCATAAACCTAACCTTGTATCAAGAACCTACTAAAGACCTGTCCAAAAATTCAAGGTAAACCTTCAATCCCAATCAGATACACTATAATGTGGTACTCCATATAATCTTACCAATTTCTTAATGTATATGGAAATATGATCAAGAGATAAGTCCTCTCTAATGATGATGAAGTGTGTTAAATTTGTAAGGAGATCAACTACAACCAATATAGAATTATTTCCTTTAGATGTTTTAGGGAGTATGAAACAAAATCCATGGTGATGTTTTCTCATTTCCATTCCAATATACATAATGATTATAGTATCTCCTTAGACTTATGTCTCTCAGCCTTAACTTGATAACATATCATGTGTTGAGATACATACACAATAATATATCTCTTTAAATTTTCTCGCTAAAAATACTCTTTCACATAGGTTAGTGGTAGGTTTTATACCCTTCTCATCCTTCTATTTTAGGTTCAAGCCATGTGGCCTTTCTGGATGTGATAGGTTTTTTCCCGACCTTCTGGTTATCCTTTTTCCACAACTATATTAAAATAACTCATACAATGTCCCCAAATTTCAATAGCCCATAATAATCCCAACATCAAAGATAAGATAAACCCTAAGGGTTACAAAATTTAAAGGTATTCCACCGCAAATTATTTTTTCCACTAAACATATACAAAACTAAAGGATTTTATTTTCATAAATGTATCTTAAAATATCTTTAATCTTGATAAACTCCCACCACATAAAACCTAAAAATGGGTTTCAATGACTTTTAAATTATGATGAACCTTCAACTCATAAACCCATAATGGTATCCATAAATCTTAAGTTAATTTTACATCGATACATATGAACTTACAAAATATAATTCACCATTTATTCCTTATATAAGCTCTTATCTTATACAAAAACATTTCTATTAGAATCTAGGTTTCATCCTTGCACCAATAGAATATCAAAAGTGATTTAATTATTCCAGAATCATTTTAAAGTGATATGATCAATGTTTAAAATCAAATAAAGTTCCAATAAAGGATGAACAATAATATTTTTATTGGTCTCCTTCACACAAAATCATACATGAAATTCCCAAAAAAAGGAGTGGAGGATAAGTGTTCCCTAATTATCATGATTCAATTCATCCATTATGATTTCATAATATTTTTATTTTCCCTTTGTCTTTAGATATTTCTTTGGTTTATCATCCTCATTATCCCTTGGATTGGGGCATTGATTTACATAATGACCTAACTCCTTACACTTGAATCACTGGAGTGTGGGAAGTATATTCTATGGATATTTCCCTCTATTTCAATTATTAGGTAACTTCTTCTGTTCACTTAAAGATTCAATCACTCTATGAACTTCCTTTACACACTTAAAACATTTATTAGTCCCCTTAATACAATTTTCTCCATGTTTCTTTCCATACATTAAGCATAAAGGAAATCTCATCTTCTTCCCTCCATGATTTTTAGAGTTTCCCTTAAATTCCATCTTTATTTTCTTATTAAAACCATGTGATTGGTGGGTAAATCGGATCTCTATTTCCACCTTGATAGAACAAAAAACTCTTTTTTCCTAGATACTAAAGTCTATTATGACTAATTCACTTCAGAGACTTGTTTTTAATCCACTAAAGAATCGATCAATGTTAATTTCAGGTTGGACGATAATACCATAAGCATACCATGCATGTCTTGTAAAATTTTCCTCATAGGTACCAATAGATTCATCATCCTTTTTTTATCTCAAGGAATTCCTTTTTTATTTTCATACAAATAATATGAGGGAGGTAATTATTGAAAAATATCCATCTAAAATCATCCCACTCAATAGATTCAATTTTTTCCTTTCGACTCATATTCTTAATAAGGTCCCACCATTGATTTGTTTCACCTTCTAAATGATAAACAATAAGACAAAATTTTCATGTTCTGAGCACTAGAGAACCTAAAATATCTTCTTGATTTCTTTGACCCATCACATGGATACTATTTTATCAGAATACCCACTAAATAAAGGTGGATTTTCCTTATAAAGGATTCAAAAGGACATTATTCCCTCCTTTGATCGTTTGGAAGCTCATCATGGTTTATGGCTGTAGAAATTATTGTAATCATAGAAGCAAGGTTCTACATCCTAGCTCCCATAGAATTTGGTTTCTCAAGTGGAAAATAACTTCATTATCTATTAAATTTAGTATTAACATGGTTTATTTGGGTTCCATCAATTGACTAAAATAAAAAAGAATAATGTGGGAAACACTAATCATAGTGTAAAACCATATAATCATGAAAAATCATTTATAAGATGTCTAAATCATGACACATTATTTTTAATATATGACACCATATGTTTAACCTATGTCAATATTTTCCATCATCTATTTAAATCCTTTATAATGGTTCATAAATAAAATTGGATTAACCAAAGCATATCCCTTAGGAGTATCAAACTAGGTGGCTATCATGGAACGTTATCATCTACCGGGTGATGATAAAGTGTATATCAATGCGCCATTTTCAGAATTATTATCCCTAGATACCTTTGTGATAGATCCAAATCCACTTGTAGTATCCATATAGGGATTTATTTCTAGGAAAATCACATAATATATTTGTTGAAAAAACTTCAGGATGATATATTATACTTAGAATTATCACTAAGGTTTTAAATAATTTTTTTTCTAATATTAATATTCAAATATTGACTTAAACTTTCCTCTAATACAAATTATATTTACCCTGGATTTTCATAAATAAATATCACATATTTTTAGTTGAATATTCAATAAATTTCATAAACACATTCCTGAGGACCATAATAGTTTAGTGTATTTGGAGACTAGAAACACAAAATTCTTATTTCATGAAATATTTTCAATAAATCCCACAAATATTTTATCATATTTAAATCCTATTAGTAATATCATATCTAAACCTTTCTTCATATCCTAGGTAAGGAAACATAATAAAGGGTGAACTCATATGCTTGGTAAGGGTAAACATAAGAGATATCAATCTACGATCATATGAAATAATAAGATAAGAATAAGGGTATTTGATCATGAACATAACTTAAAAAGTTCATACCCAACCTTTTATAAATCATAAACATGATTCATGGTATAAAACATTATCATTTTATAAAATATAGTCCATAACAATGATAAAAATTCAGAAATAAATCATGAACTATAATCTCATGTAATAAAAGTGTTACAACATCATAAATATAGAAAAAAATCATATGTCATGGTTAAATAAAAATAGCTTCAACATAATAGGTCAAGACTTATCACATGCTTCCCATTATAGATTAGGATGCACCAATTTCCCATAGTGGGTTAGGACTCACCTATTTCTCATAGTAGATCAAGCCCATCTACTTGTTTCCTATTGTTATCTCATAAGATATAAAGATTTACCCATTTCATTGGAGAGGGATATAGGTCCCACGTGTATCATAATGAAATCCATAATTATGTGTGCCATAATATTATAAAACATTCATCATATCACTGCATCATAACCTATGTAAATAAAATAGGTTTCATAAACATTTCATTAATTTAATAAATCATAACCCATGAAAAAATGGGTTTCATAAACATTTCATCAATAGAAACATTAACCATCTAGAGAAATAATAAGGATGGAAACATTAAATATTATTCCTAATAAAGAATAAGTAATATCAAAGGATGCCATCATATATAGAAAATGATTTTTGAAATATCACTTGGAACATTACTTTAGGAAAATATAGAAAACACTTTATAAAACATAAAACATTTTCAAAATATTATTCTTGAAAAATAATATTTGAAACATATAAATGAATCATTAAAATAATTTAAAACATTTCTTTAGTAAAATATCCTCTCCATTTTAAAAATAAATAAAATATTATAAAATATTTAGAAAATCATTTTCTTTGAAAATATATCTTGAAACTTATAAAGGAAGCTTTAAAATTATTTAAAACATTTCTTGAGAAAAATAGCCTTTCTATTTTGAAAATCACTAAAAAATAATATAATATTTAGTAAATTATTTTATTTGAAAATAAATTTTGAAAATTATAAAGGAATATTTAAAATAATTAGTTGTTCGTGATGTTGGAAAATATCATTCATGTCGTACATGTTAAAACAAATATTTTTTTCATATTCTCGTTAAAATCCAAACGGGGCTTGTTTGGAAAACATTATAAATATTACTTTTAAATTTATTTTTAAAAATTAAAAAATGTGTAAGAAAATATTTAATAAATCCTTTATATAATTTTTAAAAATATTGAAAAACTTTTTTATAAAACATAGATATGGAAGAATAAAAAGTGGTTTCGACAATAGAGATAAATAAAGATGATTTTTGTTAAAAATGTTCTTTTGAACTCTTGAGTAAATAAAGAGAGGAAAATGAAGGAAAAATATATATTCCCATGAAATAACCAGAGGATAATAAAATTAAGGAATTAATTTAGATATGGATAATAATATTTCATCATCGTAAGTATAAAAATAAATAATCCCAACAAATGATGAGATTGTATCATAAAAATCTTACTACTTCGGTAAATTTGAATCATAAGCCCCATGAAATAATAAAAATAAATGAAAATTAAAATATATTGATAATAAATAAATTCATGATATTAAATATCAAATGGGATTTATATACACCTCATAAATAAAGATAGGTTTAAAACACAACATATGTCTCAAAGAAGACAAATTTAGATAAAATCTCTTACCTTACGTATTGACTTCCTTCATAAAAATTAGAAACTATTGTATAATAATTATAATTTTATTATACATATATTAAAGAAATATACTCATATGTATCATATAATTTGATATTTACTTATTACTTTTCATGTTACATTTATTAACAATTCCTTGTTGAAATTATGTTTCAGGTAATAACTGCTTTGTTTTTCATGTATGTTTTGGTTTTGAATTTTTGGTTCTCTTAATTTGATCATTGTTACATAATTTCAAAAATTTTAACCATGATATAAATATAATATATATTAATTATATATGTATTTATATTAATCCATAAAAATTAGAGATAGAAAATAAAATACACTATTCATGGATACGGTAGATTGTACGTACGCATGAACATTATTTCCATTTTCGCGATGGATAAAATGAAAGAAAGTTAAATAATATATTATATTTAAAGAATAATTTTTATTTCATATTTATCACATTATTAATTAAATTTACCCTCATTACCTTCCATGCAAAGAGTTAGTGAAAAAATGAATCACATCGCGTCGTAAGGTGGTAGTTCATCGTCCAGACGAACGACATTATCCTATTCTATAAGAAAAAGAAAATAAGAAGGTTTATGTGGTATAATAATTATAGAATTATCTTTCTGTAAGAAATATCATATATATGTATTATATCCATCATCCCAACTATGAGAGTTTTTTATGGAAAACGTGTCACATTGGTTCGTGAGGTGGTAGTATGTCGTACACACGAACGGCGTTATCATTTCCTATTTGAGGTAAGAGGAGATGGTTCTAGAAAATACCCATATAATAATAACATATAAATATATTTAAGATAATGGGGTTATTATATTAGTATGTTTTTATAATATTCGAAGGTGGGGGAACAAATAAAATAAAAATGCTAGTTGAAAAATGTTACCTCTAATTTGGATAACCTCCTTATATTTGCACCAAAAACCTTTTTTATGTTAGATTTATGATCAAATTAATCCTTAATATATGATATTATGGAATTAAGAAATTTATTTGGGTATTTTTTGGCTGAACCAAATGGTTTTTTAAGTGTGAAGAACAGAAGAGAGGAGACAAACCTTTATAAGTGAGGTGAGTGACACACTTGTAATTTTTGAAAAGAAAAAGTTATACCCATGTTTTTTCATCAAAAAATGATCCCAATTAGACCATTATTGGTAATATAAGATATAATTTCAACATATAGACATATAATGGGTTTTGTAAAATTTTATAGGTCATTTTAACACTTAACTTTTTAGTTTAACCCCTGATAAAATCATTTTCACCTTAACCACGGTAATTAATTTTTTCTAGTTTTACTATTCATAATGGTGAAAATTTAAGTTGAAATTTTTAGATAATATAAATTATTATGATTAAAAATATGGGATACATTTTTTCAAATTCAATTCACATAATTGGAATAATTTGATTTAAAATTAAACTGAAATACGCAATGAGAAAGTGGTTTTCCAAAGAGAAAATTCTGATAAGTATAGAAAGTTTTAATATCAAAATTCAAAATTTAATTGATTATAATTACAAAAATTGGACTAATAAATATATATTTGAACTAATTTTTCTTTTAAAACCATATTAAAATAATTTTAAACATTTTTAAAGTTGTAAACGAAAAGACAATTCTTAATAAAAACCAATATTTTTCACTATTTACTAAAAATTATCTTTTAAGAAAATTCTCAAATATTAAATCCATGATAATTTTGAAATGTAGATTTAAAAAATTAATTTTATTTTTTCAAATAAATTTTCTAAAATTGATTAAAATTACTTTTATTATTTGTTTATAAAATGCAATAAAAACATTTTTTGAGAAAATAGTATTTTCGAAACATTTAAAGACTTTTCTAAAAATTAATTACTTTTTATCAATATGTTTTCTTTATATAAAACTATTATAATTAATATTTAAAAGTTATTTATTATTATTCATATTGTTAATTTTAACGACTAGGTTATAAGAGTCTGGTTTAAATAATAAAATAAATAATATATCACGGCTTATTAAAACTCGGTGTCACATGTAATGTAAGATAAAATTGGTGTTATGAATAACACATGCTATAAAATAAATTTAATTTCTTAAAAAATAATAATTTATAAAAAAACATTAGGTGTTACACAATTGACTCAACCCATATACTACAACATGATCTCTCAATATGAGAACACAACCCATACTTGATCCAAATTCATCATAATATACCACATAGTCCTAACCTAGTTATAGTAAAAAATTATAAGTGCTTAAATGATATGAGATTTAATATCATAAAAGTAATTTTGAAAACCCTTAGTCCAATCAAAATGAATAGGCTTTCTAATCAATACAATCATTGGATAATCAAGTCAAGATAAATCTCAAATAAAGTGACGATAATAGTAAGAAAACCCCTGAAAATTGTATATCTCAAAGACATTATTAGGTGGATTCCAAGAAATTAGTTCTTCAATATTTATTTGTTCAAATGATATGAGTTTATATAATATTAAATTCACGATTATATAGAATTATTATATCCAGAATTCAAACTTATAAAATTTAGCATAAAGTCGGTGATCATGTAAAATGCTCAAAACAGTCTCCAAGTGCTCTTTATGGTTATTACTACTTGGAGGGCAAAACAAATGTTTTAAAAAAATACCATAACAAATGAATAAAGATACATATAAAAGATATAGTTCATTAAACCCATGAAAATTTTTGGTACATTCATCAAACCAAATGACATGGCAGTAGTATTGACTCTAAAATGTTGTCTTTGGAATATCCTCTTTCTTGGCTCTATGTTGATTATATCCCAATCATATATCAATATTAAAGAACCACTTGGCCCCCTTAAATTGATCAAATGGTAAATAATTCAAGTAATAGGATAATTATTCTTGATCATGACATGATTCAATTTATAGTGGTCGACATACATTAAAAGTGAACTATATATCTTCTTTATGAATAGAACTAGAGCAGCTCAAGGCGATGTACTTGGTCTAATGAAGTCTTTTCTCTATACTTATTATTACTGGATATTTAATTCTTAAAACTCTATTATATTTATTCTATATCAAGTAAGGTAAATAAAGATTGTTTCTATAATTATATCAAGAGAAAATTCTATTTCATGCTCATGGGGTAGCCCATAGAATTCATTTGGAAAAACATCAGGGTATCGGTCAACTACTACAGGAAGAGTCATATTACTAGTTTCATTTGTATCGCCAAATGTCATTTGTACCAACTAACTCTAAAAGATTGTATCTATTATCACTAAAGGTACTTCTCTTCCATAATTCATATCACAATCCCATTTTAATACATGAAGGGATCCATCTAGAGATGTAAAAGTTACTTGTCAAGCATATAAATCAATATAAGCTTTGAATTACACTAACTAGATCATCCAAAATATTAAATAAAAAATATCCATTTATAATATATTAAACTCCTAGAGGAATTTTACACCACTTATGATAATTTTATAAGCTGAGAGCTTGAATCCTAGGTATTTTCACTAATCAATAGGTGTCTTGATACTCATTAAATGAGGCATCATTTCCACGTGAAAACACAATTGTTAAAACACGCCAGAAAAAAAAGAAAATAATGTGATGCACCAGTGTAAAATAGAACATTAATAAGGTTTGAGTTCATAATAATTATACATTGCACCATCAAGGTACCTTTTTTCTCAATCGAGATATCCAGCTCAACTACATATAACTATTGATCAGCTCCTATAGGATAGTCTTTGATCCCTTCTAATGGTGTTGTCTAGATAATTGAGGTGTTCATAGATTCATCCTAATTTATATGAATTTGAGGATAAGGCCTATTTTGATAAGATTTTCCCAATTTATAATGATATATATATGACTAGTTCAATCCATCTCCCCTCATTTACTTTAGATATCTAAAGTAATATTTCTTGGGATGTCCTAATTTTCCATAGTTGCAACTATATTATGGCAGTGCAGTATAGTCCTTCTTCCTCTATTGAATATATCTAAACTAATATCAACCTAGTACATTTTTGTGTTGTAGTGGATAATATACTAGTGTGGTGGACTAATTCTTTGATTCCCTACTTCCCTAGGAATAACTCTCCATGTTTTTCTTACAATATACACCAGTATTTGTGCCTTCACTTTGATGGGAGAATGTGTCCCATCCACTAAGATTACCTAGAAGATATCTTTATCCCACCAGCTTCATTTTCACCATATCTATATAATATGAAATAAAAAACATGATTAATTTAGAGAGAATATCATGTTGTAGGCCTCCCTATAATATTCACACCTTTAACCTTTCTCAAGCCGCTACCTCCGGTCCAAAGAGAACTAGGTACATGAACCGAACAATATATTTTGTCACAAACATACTTCCTTGTGTTAGATGGAATAAGTATGTTTTCTTCTCTAGTTGTATATTTTATAGATAAATTTTTTTATCAAATAAATCCTTAAACCCCTCCCAAGTAAGACTCTAGTCTAACATCATTTAAATAGTTAAGTCTCAACATTGTATTTCTAGGTCTTTAAACATGTACATCAATAGATTTATCTTCATCTCAAATTGAGTTTAGAGAAAATAAAATATTATGTTCATCCATCCCAACCATACTTATGCTTTCTTAGGTCCGGAATCTCCTCATAATATTAGTGGATTCTAATTCTGGAATTATGATGAGTAATTTACACAATGAGGTTACTCAAATCAAGGCTCTTTATGACATCTTAGAATGATTTTAAAATACTCTGGACTAACTATTAATTCACCTCTGGTTTAGGTGGAACCACATTTCCTATTTCACCCTCTTATTGGTTTCTTGTTCTCCTCACTGGTGGAATTTTCATTCTATAACTATATCAAAAAATTCCATTAATTATTTTACTACTTATTTAATCAAGGTTATATCATATATCATATCAAAACAATCAAAATCATAATAACACAATATCAAAATCAAATAATCAAGTGATAATACAGTCCTGGTGGGAAGTTTCTTTGAAAATGCATGATATCATATACTCATCAGTTAAACCCACAATGATGATATAAAAACATTCCAATAATTTTTTTGGAACACTTTTTACACTTAAACCACCTTAGTAACATTAATTTCATAATAAAGAGGTCATTTATGACTTTTTATGCTATACATTTCAATTCTCTATGTGTCTTATCTTTTTATTACCATCACTACTAATGGAATGACCTCTGATACCATTTTTAACAACCCAACCTCATCCATTATCTTGGAGTAATTCAAGTTTCCACTAACATCAGGTGACATTACCTGAACAAAAAATGTTTGAAATAAATTTTCAGAGTTTAACAATAAAGAGAGGGAATGTTTTACCATTTTTACACACACATGAAAAAACTCACACACACCCACCAAAAATATAAAAAACTCGAGACAGTTGTATAAATAATTCATGCAACTGTAATTCCCTTGTCTATACAAGAATTTTAAGTTCAAGGGGAAATTTAATTTTTTTGAATTAGTGGGTGGAATGGACTTTAAAATAGGGTTTGGAATGGAATTATGATAGTTTTAAAACCTCAAAATAGTGTTTTTGGGACATGGAATATAGGTCTAAGGGTGGTTGGGGCCATCGAGAGAGCACTATAGAAAGTCTAGAAGTTACAGATATAGTATGAAACCACCAGATAATCAGTGGGCTAGCAAGTATCATCGATAGATGATTGGGAACACCAACTCGCCGAACGCCCTTAATGGGGTAAAATACACTTTTTCCACTTATATTTTTAGAAGTGGTAGATTCCCTATCCCTTATTTGTGTTCATATTTGGACCCCCCCCCCCCTCCTTCTATATTCTTTCCCCTCTTCCCCCTTGGTTTAGGGATGATTTTGGTAGTGATATATGATGATTTGAGTGTTTTCAGTTCCGATTCATTCAGTGCATGGTAGAATTGACCGACCATAATAGGTCTTCCATTCAACCCAAGAAGAGTATATTATGAGATTTTTTCTTCATGACATCACTTTCTGTTTTCATGAGGTCCTTTTCTTGGTTTAGTATTAGTTGTGTGTTGTGGATCCTCTAGGTATGGTTGGTTGAGGTTTCAGTGTAACAAGGCTAACCAATCATTGGGGAATTGGACAATAGCTAGATGAGATTGGTGAGCCTAGGCAGAGTTTTTAGGTAGTTAATTTATATGGATAATAGATTCATGTTAGGTAGTTATTCCTTAGTAATCATTTTATGGATTAATGCATATTATTTAAGGTGCATGTGATAGGTCATCACATCACTAAATATGTTGACCCTTTTTAAGTAATTAATCAATTTTTTCATTTAATTTGAATTTTTTAACCAAAATTAAAGTGTTTAATTAACCATGGAATTCCTTAATTCATAAGGCAAAATGTTTTGAGGACACATTGGACCTTATGTTCTACCATGATTTCCATGGAAATCGATGGTCAAGGCCATGATCTATTTTTGTAATACCTTGAAATTTTAGTTTAAAAGAATAATAAGATCAATAATTTTCTTAACATGAAACACCAAGATTTAAGAAAATTTATATGTATTATAAAAATATTATTATATAACCCAACCATTAAATTGGAGGATATGAATTGGAATAATGGAATTATAAAACATATATAAAATTTTCCAACTCAATACAAATGTATTGATAAATTCTTAAGAAATAAGTACTCAATTTTTAGTATTCATTTTATACTTCAAAAATACATTTTCATTAAAAAAAAATTATTTGCTTCTGTGAGAAAATATTATAATTAATTTCTACCAATTTTATAAATAGTATTTTATAAAATGGATATCATTTTTGAAATCAGCAAATCAAAATTATATTAGGGCCAAATGTTTGGATTTTTCTAAAAATATTGATTTATTTGATGAATAGTCAAAATTCTAATTTTTTGTAAAACTATAATTTATATTAATTACATTATAATCATATTTATACCTAATTTTGTTATAATTTCATTTTTGGGTTTAAAATCACATTTTTCAAAAAACTTTTTCTATTTCATTTTTTGTTTTCATATTAAATTAATTTATACCACTTACAAAGATTGAATATTTAAAAATCGATACCATATTTGGAATCAATATGTTCAAATTTGGTAAATAGTTACCCTTTATTTTTTGTAATTATGAATAGTAACATTGATAAATATTTATCACCTTGGTAAGGGTAAAATGAGTAAAATAGGGTTAAAACTGTGAGATAAGGTATAAAAATAAACCAAACACTTGTCATTATTTCATTGTATGGAATAAATTTAACCATAGACAATAAAAATTATAATATATTGAATTTTGGTTCAAATTTTCCCTTGATTATTAAATTTATATTAATTTAGGTAAAGAATTTTCTAAAATGTCACTCTCTTGACTTTAATGTCTCTAAATTTTTTTCATGAGGATAAAAAGAGGATAATTTTGATTCTTAAATATTTATTTTAAATAATAATTAATTTTTTTTCATAATAATTTATTTTTATTTTTAAATATTGAATAATTACCTTAAATTTTCATGCAATGCTGACACGGTATTTATTCAATTAATAGAAATAAAAAATAAATGATTTTCAAAATATTAAAATAAATAAAATTTTAGTGAATTATTGTGTTCCAAAACAATTATAGATAAATATAAAATTTTTGGGATGTGTGAAAGGTTTATATTCTAATTCTATAACTATTTTTATGTCTTTAAAACCAAAATAAAGGAATGGTTTCAAAAATAAAATTAATGATATTTTTTGAAAAATAATATTTTATTAAACTATTTCAATATTAAAAAAATATTTCAAGATGAAAACTAGTATGATAAATTGTAAAAAATTTCATTAATTTTATATTTATAATCTAACTATTAACTGATAAGAAAAAAATATAACCCTTTAATATTGAAAACGTTGTTACCACAATTATGGTTAAAATCAGTTAATTAATGGGTTAAACTAAAAGATAATGATTAAAATGACACCAAAACCTATATTAATTTTATTAGATGAGTATATTTTGACCTTATACTATTTTTTTAGAATATATAGCCTTTTTTAATCATTTTCCATTGAAATAACTTAATTATATTTTAATCTTTGTAATAATTCCAAGCGCGTCTTATCTCTCCCTTATAAAAGGAAGCTCATTTTTTTACACCACTTTGATCTATCTATCTCAACCAATACTAGAAAAGTTATCTTATTAACTTCTATATCCATGAAGTAGTGTTTCTATTATTCTTAAAAGACCATTCTAAGGGTCCTTAAGAAAATATCTAAAGTAAGCCTACTGAAGAATAGGTAACTGTCTTACCCAACCTCTTTCAATTCTCTTCTTCTACCTACTCTAAATTTGTGTTATTAATTAAAAAATAATAAATTTAGTACCCTAAATATACTTAAATATTATTATAATTATTTAACCACTAAAATCCACCCTCTATTCCATCAAATTGGATGTGAAAGTATCAATCATGTGTATGTATAGACTACCACCTCCACGAAGCGATATAGTTAATTTTAAATCACCATGAATGGTTATTATGATGGGTTTAATGTTTATAAATTATATTTATTAAATTATTATTATTATTTAATTATAATATCATATCTACTTTATTACCTTAAAATCCATTTGAAAATGATAATTTCGTTCGTGCGTACGTGTGGATTACCACATACACAATGCAATGTGATTCGTTTTCCAATTTCACTTTACATGGATGGTAAAAAATATATATTTAATGAATTTATATGATATATATGATATAATAATTATTATAGAAAGATTAATTATTATTTAAATTTCATTCATTTCATCCAACAAAAAATGGAAGCAGTGTTCATGCGTACGTACGACCTACCGTCTCTATGAATAGTGCATTTTATTTTTCTATGTCTAGATTTTATGAATGAATATTAATATATATATAATGGGTATATATGGTATTTATATGATTTTTAAATTTATGTTTATGATAGAACTATGATCAAATTATAATGACCAGAACTGCATAACCAAAATATGCATGAGAAACGAAGCATTTATCACCTGGAACATAGATTTTAATAAAGAATTGTTAATAAAGAGTTGATAAAAAGATATAAGTAAATAATGTATGGTAATATTTATATAATTAAGGTTCTATAATACATTTATAATAATTAAATAATTATTATATAATATTTTTGAACACATATGAAGAAATTCAAGACTTGAGGTAAGGATTTGTGTCTCTCTTGTATTTTTGTGAGACACATGCCATATTCACAATTTTTATCTTTTAAATGGTGTATATATTGTACATGAATGTATTTTATAATTATTATCATGAAAATTATTGGATATACATATGCACATAAGGTTATTTATTTCATGGTTCTTATTATTCAAAAGTTACCAAAGAGGTAAGGGTTTTATGATGCAATCTCATTATTTACTCGGATTGGTTGTGATTAATTTTTTAATGAGTAAATTTCATGACATACCTCAAAAAAATGTCGTTCTTTTTATAATCCTATGGTAATTTCTCGTGATTACATGTTTAGCTTTAATTTTCATCTATTTAAGTACTCAAGAGAGTGAAAGAATATTTTTAATGAAATCTAACTTTATTTCTCCCTTTGGTTATAAATCATTTTTCTTCCATGTTCAGGTTTTCTAAATATTATTTCAAAAAAAATTAATATTCTCCAATTATTTTTTAAATTTATTTTCACACATGTTTTACTTTTTACAAAAAAAAATTAAAATTAATATTCTTGTCATTTTTTGAATGAGTTACATTTAACTTTTTACCAAAAATGTGAAAGGAATCTTTATTATAATGTAAACATCACAAATGGAATTTCCCATCATCATTAATGCTTAATGATTTGAATCTTCCTTTACAAGTTTCCATTTCTCTTTTAAAATAAAAATTTTTTCATGATATTTTGGAATTTTTTATATTTTAAAATTTTTAATTTCAAATTAAAAAAGGATATTTCCATTAAGAAATATTCCAAGTGATATTTTAAAGGCATTTTCATGTAATGTGACATCATTTTATATTACTTATGTTTTACTAAGGATATAATCCAATGATATTATCCTAATTATTTTTATGGATGTTTTAATATTATGATGATGAGATGTTTTTGAAACGCATTTACTTTCCATGATTTATAATATTTGATGAGTGATTTATGATCTTATAGAACACATATGAATAGATTATTATTATGTTATGGGTGTTACTAAAATTATATAGCTATCTAATGATTTGGGTAAATGTGGATAACTCATGGGATAAATATTTTATAAAATAAATTTATTTCATTTTCACAATTTTATGCATATATTTAGTTTTCATGTCCATAATATTATGCGTAGAACTTGTTTTCATGTCCATAATATTATACATAGACCTAGTTTTTATTTCCATAAGATTATTTGTGGACATGGTTTCATGTCTATAAATTTATGTAAGGTCCTGATTTCATGCCCTTAAATTTATGAGTGAACCTATTTCTATTTATACACGTTCAAAATGGTATAAAATTATGTTTTTACCAAATTCCTATTTCAATGTTTTTCTATCATAGATCAGGAAAAATTATTAATGATTCTACAATCTTATAAATATTGTTTATTATTATGATAAAGTTTTATGTCAGAATCTTATTTTTTTTCTATGACATATTGGGTATGAACTATTTAATTTATGATCATGATTTCATACCCTTATTCTTATCTTATGATCATGTATGATAATTTATTGATATCTCATATGTTTACCCTTACTAAGAATCTAATATCACCCTTTCTTATGTTTTTTATTCTCTAGGTTAAGAATAAATGTTTTAAGTAGGGTATACCTAAAAAGAATTCTATGTGAAAAATATTGAATATATTTCATAAAATAATAGGATTATGTATCCAGTATCCAAATACACTAAACCTTTTTATTTTTGTTGTTGATCGTAATGTTATTAATTAAATATTCATCTAAAAAGATATAATATTTATGTATGTAAATATTAGGTTCCTATAATTTTGGTATGTAATATGGATTTTAAGCACTTTAAGGGGTGTTTCCATAGTTAGTGGGTGATATCCTCCCTCGTGTAGGAGCCCTTGGCCACAACTATATGTAGGGGTAGCATAATTTGAGTTGAATATCCAGAATAGATTAGGTGAGGACCCCCAAGACACCCTAGAGGAATTTATCTCATTAAGTTGGTCTGGGTGAGCAGACTAACCCATAACATGAGGTATGATATGGGTCATGAACCATCTATTTAGGTTGTTTCCCTATGGTACATAGCCCTTTAAGACCATGTGTTCATGACGTAGTGTGACTTTTCCATGAATCATGACATCTTATGAGTGATATATTATGACCAAAGTAGATTTATTGAGACCAAGGACCCCCAGTAAAGTGACTCCACCTATGTATTGACCCAAGGGGCCCCATTGGGTTTCCCTTGAGTGATTAGAACCTAGGTGGAAGTATATGGATTTTGGTAGAGATGATGGGTTTGGGAATTCATCTAACCATATTTATTTGTTCCTTGATGATGGTTGTGTACATTCATAATGGTAAAAACCCTTAGGGAAAAACATTTATTATGAATTTTAAATTACCTTGGGTTAATCTTTTATTATGAATGGTAAACAACCTTAGGGTTATATTTTATTATGACTGGTAAACTCTCTTGGGTGGTCTTTTATTATGTATGAAAATTTACCTTAGGTGGTTTTGGTTACTTTTGAGAAAACACTCATAGGGGTGGTCTATGATACTTGGTTGAAAAAAATCCCATATGAGAAGTCTATATTACTTATGGGAATATATCTTGGATGAGAAAACTCTAATAGGGGAGTTCCATGTTACTTTTAGTCTTATTCCCTGTATGATAAAACTCTTATAGGGGGGTTGTGTTACTTGTAGTCTTATACCCTAGATAATAAATCTCTCATTGGTGAGGTATGTGATACTTATACTATATATTGAGGAAAATTAAGTCGTTTAATGGTTTTAGGGGTTATTATGATGTGATCAGATAAACCATGGCACTATTCAAAGAAGGTATGGTCGATTAAGGTTACTGATAGAGATGATATTTTAAATATTTTTCATATGTATTTCAATTATTTAATCCCCAAAAATATATCATTTTACTTTAAATTGCATCATTCTTGTAATTTTTATGAGTTTAGAGATAAATAGTAAAAATACCCTAATTCATGAATTTTAACTATTTTTTATTAATTCAGTGTTTTGGGCATAATATTTTTTATAATCATCTAATTTTGAAACTTTTTTTAGGAATCCTTACTATTTGGGATTCGACTTCTCCAACTAAACCAAGAAATGAATCAACCATTTAGAGACCCAAAAAATCAATCAAATTGGAAAATAATTTTTCAAATAGAATTGACACACCTTCATTAAATAAGACATAAATTAGACAACAACTATTCAATTGAGGTTATTCTACTGGGAAAAGATAGAGGGCCTAAAGTTGAAACTCTAAATTGAATACCAAGGTTAAAATAGCTCATTAATTCAGTAGTATAATTCACCAAATTGGAGGAAGATGAATAGTCACTTCATCTAGAAAATGGTATTTCAGTATTTTGGGTATACCATTATCACCACAAGTAAAAAGAAGCTAAAATTTTGTAGGTAGAAAGCTAAGTCACGTTATAACAACATTTATTAAGGAACATTGTGAATATTCAGTTAGTAAGATGTCTAAATAAATCCAACATTTAGAGGTAAGATTTTGGATAGCACCTTGGCTACCCCCTATTCTTATATATTCTCATCTTCACTTTTTTCAAGGGATGGTTGTATTGAAGAAGTGAGATATTATGGAGAATTTATTCTAGATAAGAGGAGTTCCATTGATGATAATAAAGCCATAAAGGTCTAAACTCCAAGTGGTGGTGTAGTGGATATCTGAAGATTCTTCACTTTTGAGCTTGGTACTTCAATGTATTATTATTATATTTTTCTATAAATAGTTTTAATGATTCAAGGGTGTCTCTTTTCTTTCTTAAGTTCACTTTATTATATTTTTTTCTGGAATTTTTATCAACTTATGAAGTTAAAAGAATTATATTATTGTTTAAATTTTTTGGGATAGGTCTCCCCATTCAGAACAATGTGCTCAATTAGTTTCAGTTTCTTAGAGGTCATTGGGAAATTGAATCACTTAATAAGAGGATAAATGACTATATTTTTTATCTTGATATGGTGTCTGATAAATTTTGGTGTTCAAATGTAGGTATTTGAGTAATAATTGAGAAATATAATTTGAAAATGAATTTGTAGAAAATGATAAAGGGGGTGACTGAAGGCTAAAATGTTTCCACTATTGTTATCTTTATTCTATATTTTTCAATCATAATTGATTCTAATTTCTAATTTCTAACTTTTATTTATTTGTTTAATATAATTTTTTTTCATTTAACATTGTTTAGTTTCTTTTAAATTCATACTTTTAACTCTAATATTAACAAAGTTATATTTAAACATCTTAGTCTGGAACCTCTTCATGATACAACCACATGGTGACTATAGGGAAGACCTTGCATGAGTGTACACTTGAATCATGAAATCTTACTTTAAATAAGATCCCATCCATCTCTTTTGGTCCAAAAATTTGTAATATTTAAAACCCAAAAAACTTAAAACCTTAAAAAACTTTTTATAATTCCTCATTATGGACACAATTCATTCACTCAATTTGGTGGAGATTTAGAATTTTTTCAATCCTATGGTGACCCTTGCATTTATTTTGATGAAAAAAACCTTATTCAAACACAAAATCTTTTGATTAAATGGAAAAAGGTGAGGTAGGAATCTTTGTCCATGGAATAATTAAATAGGAATGGAATGAATTAACATAATGTAGAATATGAAATTTAATTTTTTTTAAGATTCATGATAAGTATGGTGCCTTGATTTTAAGCTTGTGAACTTCATTTACATGTTTTAAATTTTTCATTCACAATTTATTTTGACTACTAAATTATCTAGGAGTCCAAGTGTTATGTGTGGGGAAATTTTATGATATTTTTCACATGTATTTCAATTATTCAATCCCCAAAAATCTATCATTTTATTTAAAATTTCATCAGTTTTGGAATTTTGACAATTTTTTAGATAAATTTAAAAATATACCTAAATTTGGGCATTTTAACACTTTTTTATCACTTCTTTGTTTTGAGAATAACATTTTTTATACAGATATTGTTTTAAAATTTCTTTTTTTAGTAACCCTTTCCTTCTGGGATTCAAATTCTCCAATAGTACCAAGAGCTTAATAAACCATTTGGAGGCCTGAAAAAATCATTCAAATTGGAAAATCATTTTTTCAGATAGAATTAATGCAGCTTCCTTAAATAAGACATAACTCAGACTACATGCATCCAATTGAGGTGATTACATATGGAAAAGAGATAATGCTTGAAGGGTCATCTCTAAATTGAATACCAAAGTTCAATTCCCTCATTAAGTTAGTATTGGAATGAACTAAAGTGGAGGAAGTTGAATAGTCACTTATTCTAGAAAAAAAATCATTATTCTGGGTATAACACTATCATCCACTTGAGGGTTAATGCCAAGTCTATTTTTCCTTCAATTTATTTTTATTTTTAATTTTATTTATTTTCTTTTAATAAAATTTTGAATCTTTATTTTTTCATGTAGGTTTATAAGTTATGGTTTTTAAGAGGATAGCTCAAGGCTATTTTTGCTCAATAAAAACCAGTTTGTGTCTTCCTTTATATTTTTTTTCATGTATTATCATCTTGATTTTCAATTCACATATTAATTGATTTAAAATGAGTACATTTTACAAAATAAGTGTGGGGTGAATACTTGGTTCGATTTAGAATTTTATGTGTATTATTTTCAAATTTCTATATTTAGTTTTTCTTTCATATTTTTTATGTTACTTTTCAAGTTTTGTGTGTTTTATATCAAATTTAATTAAAAAAAATTGTGAGCTTCAAAGTAATAACCTTTTTTAATTGAAATTTTTTTTCAATGAAAGTAATAAATATGATTTATAGAACTGAACTTAAATTATTGATGAAATTTGTTGTGTTCCAAATTTAAAATTGTGTAAATTCATGGAAATGCCAATGAATTATAAATTATGTGCCATGAATGTTGTCCAAAGTTGAAAATCACTTTCCTGTGATAATTCTAAACCATTTTTTTATTTTTTTCATAATAATTCAACATCTTAAGAGAACCAAATAATTATTATGTTAACTAGAAAATTCCATTTTTATATCTAACCATTTGATATTTAAGGAACTTGTGTTCAAAATTATTGAGGAAATTATTTGTGATTAAAATCCCCTTTATAAAAAAATAACTCTCTTTATTTGGAATTCCTTATACATTTTTCCTTTATGATCCATTGGTATTCATGTATAGGTTGTTAGGTCTTCCACATTAAAAGACAATTTTCCCTTTCCAACTTACTATGGAAGTAAATATGCATAATCTAGTTGAACTTAAGTGTGGGGGATGCTACCTTGTGGTGTGTTATATAATTAGGTGCTAATTTGGGTGGAAATTCAAATTTTGAATATATTTTATTACTATTGAAATAAATTGTAACGACCCAGTTTTTTCAATGGAAATTATCTTCTTATAAATATGTCATATAAATCACTTGAAAACACAAAATAAAGAACTACTAAGTGATAAGTTAGCTTTAAACATAATATTGTCACTTTTGTGTTTAGAATTTCGAAAATCTGGCTTACACGGTTGTAATCAGTAAGTTATTTGGAGTCCGATAAGGAAAATTTAATTTTTTGTGAATAGTAACCTACCCTAATGAATAGTAACATACCCTTATGAATAGTGATATACCCTAATGAATAGTAACCTCACCTATGGTGGTATAAAAACAATATTCAAGTTGGAAGTATGATATACCTATATTTTAGAATAATTTTAATGAATGTATTAAAACTTGTTTTCGATAATGAATTATGAATTTAATTAAATATTAAATTAATCAAATTTAGAAAATTATTTTTGAAAAATGTTTGGGGTGAATTTTTGGGATTTTTCTGAATTACTTGAATTTTTAATGAATAGTAAAATATGATAATCAACTGTATATGTACATTATAAGATAAATAGACTATTCCTAGCATCATGGATGATGTCACCACCCTTGGTTCAGATTCACATGACCCATTTACTATTCTTGGTCATGGAATACTTACTATTCATTGTCTTGTAAAGAAATAATAAATTAATGGTTATAATATTGTGAAATCCCTCCTCTCCTCCACTATAAAACCCCCCTTCACTCCATCTTCTCTCCACTCCTCTCAAGCCTTGTGCCTTGACATTATTCTGCCCAAATCTCTCCCCAAGGTCCTCTCCCACTTCTAAAAGCTCTCAGCCTCCTCAAAATACCAAAACATCTCCCCTTAAGAGGTTTTCAAAGGAGGAAGTCTCAAGAGGTAAAATTTTTCTTCCCGATTTCTTCTTTTCATTTAAGTTCTTTTCTTTTATTTCTTTCCTCACCTCCCTTCACCATAATAGTATGATAAATCTAGTAACATACATGTACAGGAATGTTTTCATTCTAATGGTATATTTCATTATCTTCTCTCCTTTCCCCGCCCTTTTATTTGAAAGAAATGAAAGCACCATTTGAGATGTGCTAATTTAGCACATTCAAGGACAACAATTTATCAATTTATAACGTTATCTTTAATTCTGGTCATGAAACCATTTGTTCTATGGTTGAACCAGATTATTATACATGTAATATATCCTATTTTTTGTTCTGTAATCCTTTTGTACAAATGGTATTAAATTATAAAGCAAAACATGTTCTCCGTAATCAAATCCATCGTTTAAAAAAATGGTTATCATTAAGGTTATATATATAATAATTCGAATTCACTTTAAGTAAACTAACTAAAATTAAAAAAATTTAATCTCCTAGATGTTAACTAAAGAATATAACTTCAGTTATGGACAACCACATTCATCTTACATATAATCCAAACTTGAATATAAGTGAACCAATCTTTTAAAACCAAGTAAACAAACAAGCCCGAACAATGAAATTGAACCTTATAACTAATCAAAAAGGATTTGAATGAACTAAAAAGGGTTATAATAAGTAAATTAAATATATAATAGGTTCTAAAATTGTTAATTAAAAATCCTAATTTGTTTATTCAGGTCATTTATAACAAGTGGATAACACCAATAGATTTAAGGTAAGGGATTCTCCCCTTTTCACTCTTAATCAAGATTGTTCTCTATGCTATTTGTTTTGTGTAATACCAAGTTATGGGGTATTCTTATACACCTTCCCCATACTTCCCTAATGTTTTATAAGTGATGATAAACCCCTTATCTCACTCATCAAGTCCTCTTAGGAACACCCGACACCATGTCGGTAAAATCGTAACGAATTCTACCCAAACCTTCTTCATTCATTCAGGTTGCCTTATCTTTCTTTAAAAATGGTGTTATCATATCTATTTATGTGAATCTTATGAAATCTGAATAGTTGTAAAAGATTCCAATATCAAGACCCTTTCACAACTTTCTTTCAAGGATATACATGTTTTTGAAATATTCCCTCCTTAGAACTTTCCGATAAGAAAACATGTTTTAAGGGGACTTCCCTAATTTTTACCCAAATTTTAAGTTCACTATATCCTTTGTTTTAAGACACCATTGCCTTTAAAAAATTAGTATTTTTATTATGAAAACATTCTTGCTTAAATTCTGGTTTTATATAAAACAATATCCTTTTTTCTATTTGAAAATCTCTAGTGTGTTTTCCTTAAAACCGCACAAAAATGTTTTAATGATAATGTTTCTAAAATACATTTCTAATATGTTTTCACTTCTATTTTACAACACTTACCATGTTATATGAATATTTTACCATATTAATTTCCATGTATGTTCTAATCTTTTCCTTTCATGGACACTTTCATGATACACCCATTGGATATGTTTTATGTCATGACCGTGGTACCCAATTCTTTCCATGGGTACCCTTATGTTTGTGTATGGTTGATTATGTATGATTGTATATGTGGTAATAATATTTATGTGGAAGAATATTCATGAAAATGTTGAGATGGGTGCGCCCAGATAGCGCTTCAATGCATTGGGTAAGGATAAGTCTCATGAGATGCGATGTGAAACAGGATTGGCGGTTAGTCTTTACCCGTGCTAAAATGAAAAATGGGATTGGTGGTTACCCTTGACCTGTACTAAAGATATGATTTATGATTATTTAAAATTTATATGATTCCATGTTTATATGATATCATGCTTATATTAAATGATTTTATAAGTTTCATGCTTTGTATATCATTATGTCATGCCTCCTAACTCATGTGCTTGAGATGTATCCTTAAGTTCATTTCCCTTACTAGGCTTTTTATCTCATCCCTTTGTTCATGTGTTCCCCAGGGTACCCGATGCAGATGTAAGAGCTCAAAGGAAGTTATAAGATCTTTATGAAGATTAAATAAAGAAGTTTTTTTTAGCCCCTTGTTTTATGTTTTATGTACCTAGTCTTCCAAGACACTAGACTTAACGATCCTTGGCTTGTACTCTGATGTTTAATTATGCTTAAAATCATTAAATGTTTTATATAAAAGGATCAGGTCACTATAGTTTGTATCAGAGGATGGTCTAGTTATTTTTAGAGATTAGGAATAGAGAACCTTTATTAGAACCTTAAGGATGAGACTAAGTATAATGAAATATTCCTAAATTTTTGTGAGTATAGAGTAAGTGGTTTATCAAGAAAATATATCCCTGTCTGGATATGAACAGGTAGAGGCGGCTCTAGCACAGATGTATCTAGGGGTAAAACCTGAAAACACCACTTTGATCTATACTTGAATAAGAACTAGTGCATGATAACGGGCCTTGCTATACTCTTGGTTACGACACTCCCAAGGGATATGCTTTGGTAGATTCACGAGCTTAGTACAAACCATTATAAAGGAAAAAAATACCATAAGAATATAAGTTATGAAATAGATCGAGGATAACCTAGATATAAACCTAAGGAATCACAAGTTAGGGTGTACTTATTCTTTATAAGTTTATCCTTTAATGTTCAAAGTTTCCTTTTTATGCTCAATAGATAAGTATTCAAGACCTCTAATTATACGTTATTTTTCTTAGTTAATGGTGGGAAATAGAATAACATGTTCCAATAACCAATGTGATAGGCAATGTGATGATTGCCCTAATGACATGCCTAATGTGATGGAACCAGGTGCTCAAAACTTCATGGAAGTACTTTCTTAGCTGGATTGAGTTATGAATAATAACTTGAATCAGGTGGAACATCCCCCTCCTCCAAGGAAAGAGCAAGTTGTCGTAGAATCCTTCATGCGGAAAAGTCCTCCCATGTTTAGCGGGTCTTCTGATCCCCTCCTTACAGAACAATTGATTAACTCCATTAAAAATATATTCTCCGTCCTCTAGTGATCGGAAGAAGATAAGGTAGCACTGGCGGTCTATCGTTTTGATGGGGAAGCTGATTAGTGGTGGACACTGATCAAGAATACAAAGTCCCAAGAGGAAATCGATTCCATAGATTGGGAGGAATTCAAGAGTATGTTTTTCAACAAATATTTTCCTCGAACCCTCCATCTCAAGATGGAAATAGAGTTTCTTGGACTCAAGTAAAAGGAAGATGAGTCCATCAGGGCATATCAAGAAAACTTTACAAGTATTTCAAGGTACGCCTCTAGCTTTGTCATGAACACCGAAAGCAAGGTGGATCGCTTCTTTAGTGGACTAAATCTGAGTCTACGAAAAGTGTTGGTGATTCGAGACTTTGACAGTTATGAGGAAATTGTTTATTGTGCGCTCAAGGTTGAAATGTAGATTGGAGACTCTCAGTGGTCTCATGGTCCCAGTGATAAGAAGCGGAAGATAGAAAACAACATGGGTGGTCAATAAAGAAAATCCCGTGATGGAAAGAATCTCAACTTTTCTCTTTGCAAAAAATGTGGGAAGAAGCATCCCGGTAACTGTCTGAAGGGAACCAAGAATTGCTTAAAATGTGGAAAGTCTGGTCATCTGGACAAGAATTGCCAAAGGGGTGTGAAAAATCCCACTAATGTTGAAGAAGAAAGGAAGGTTCAGATCAACACTCAGCCTTCAGTGTAGTGTTATAACTGCAAGGAGCTTGGGCATTATGCGAACAATTGTCCTAAGTCGATGGTTGTCAGAGGCAATCAACAACAACCTCCAAGGCAACAAGGAAGGTCTTATGCTATCACTACTACTGAGGTGGAGCTAGAAAACGATGTGGTGACAGGTATTCTAGTTATTCATTCAAGAATAGTGAACGTACTATTTGATTTTGGTTCTACACATTATTTCATATCTTGCAAGTTTAGTAGAACTATTCAAACACCACCTCAAAATTTGGAGGAAAAGTTATCTGTGAGAACAGAGAATAGGGAAATCATTGCATCCATGGTTTATAACTCATCCCCGGTTAACGTTTGTGGACTGAACCTCCCAGAAAATTTTGTCATACTTTCATTGGTGGAGTTTGATGCTATATTAGGCATGGATTGGATGTCTTTATACAAAGCCAATATCGACTACCAGGAAAGGGAGATCACTCTTCACATCCCGAAGCATCCTCCGATTCTTTTCAAGTGAAAGGAGGAAGATGAATCTCCTTTCAAATCATCATCTCAAGTGTGGATATTTCTTCTTTATAAGCAAGCATATCTATCTCAAATGATTGGGAAAAAGGATAGAATCATGCTTGAAGACATGCCCATCATGAGGGATTACACTAATGTATTCCCTGAAGAATTTCCTGGTCTTTCTCCTGACCGAGAGGTTGAGTTCTCAATTGAACTTATCCTTGGATCTCTGTAAATCTCAAACACACCTTACAGAATGGCCACTGTAGAGCTGGAAGAGCTGAATAAGTAGTTACAACATAATATGGAGAAGGTTTTTATACGCCCGAGTGCTTCACCATGGGGTGCTCCAGTCCTCTTCATCAAGAATAAGGATGGATCAATGTGCCTATGCATTGATTATCATGAGCTCAATAAAATCGTGATAAAGAACAAGTATCCCCTTCCATGGATAGATGACTTGTTCGATCAGCTTTGTGGGGCCAGTTATTTCTCTGTGGTGTACCTTCAGTCGGGATATCACCAACTAAAGGTGAGGAAAGAAGATTTTCCCAAGACTGCCTTTTGAACGAGGTATGGACACTATAAGTTCATAGTGATGCCCTTCAGACTCACTAATGCTCCAGAAATTTTCATAGATTTAATGAATATAGTCTTTAGAGATTACATTGACAAATTTGTGGTGGTCTTTGTTGATGATATTCTGATATACTTAAAGATCAAGGAGGAACATGAGGAGCATTTGGAAACTGTGTTAAAGACTTTGCAAAGGGAGAAGTTGTATGAAAAGTACAGTAAATGTGAGTTCTGAATAGAGGAAGTATCACTCTTGGGGAATGTTATCACCAGGAAAGGGATATCTGTGGACCCTTCCAAGATGAAGGCAATTGAAGAGTGGTCAAGGCCAACTTCTGTAATGGAGATCCATAGCTTTTTAGGTCTAGCTGGGTATTATCGACGATTCGTGAATAACTTTTCACGATTGTAAAACCCAATGACCAAATGACACATAAGGGAGTGAAGTTCTTCTGGACACAGGAATGTGAAGACTGTTTCAAGGTGTTGAAAAAGAGGCTTATCACTGTGTCGGTACTCACACTCCCTTCAAGTAGAGAACTCTTTGTGGTGTATAGTGTTGATTCTAATAAAGGATTAGGCTATGTGCTAATGAAAAATGATAAATTGATAGCCTATGTCTCAAGGCAGCTGAAAATCCATGAGAAAAACTACCCCACGCATGATCTGGAGTTAGCGGCTGTGATCTTGGCATTGAAAATCTGGCGGCATTATTTCTATGGGGAAAAATGTGAGATATATACTGACCAAAAGAGTCTCAAATATATATTCACATAGAAATAGCTTAATATGTTCCAGCGAAGATAGATAGAGATCATCAAGGATTATGACTTCTCAATCCACTATTATCCCGGTAAGGCAAACAAGGTGGCGGATTCTCTAAGTATAAAGGATCCTGCATCTTTATCAATGATGATAATTTAAAAGGATCTGATCTTTTTAGATTTACAAAGGATGGACATGGGAATCATTAAGGGAGGAACATCATCAATCCTTTCTCAAATGATTGCTTAACCATCCCTCTTGGAGAAAATAAAGGTTGCTCAAAGAAAGGATGTGGAAATTCAGAAAAGGGTGGAAGCTGTTAAAAATGGGAAATCCTCTGATTTTAAAATTGATGAAGAAGGAGTTGTAAGATTTGGGACACGATTATTTGTACCATCTGATCTAGAGATAAAGAAGGACCGATTGAATGATGCGCATAGCTCGACCTTCTCTATCCATACTGGGAGTACCAAAATGTGTCGTGATCTCCGAGAACACTAATGGTGGGATAACATGAAAAAGGAGATTACGGAATATATATCAAGGTGCTTGGTATGTCAGCAAGTTAAATCTGAGTGAAAAATTTCCAAAGGTATGATGCAGCTATTTCCTATACCCATGTGGAAATGGGAAAATGTTACAATGGACTTTGTCACAGGTCTCCCGAAGACGTTGAAGGGAAATAATGTGATATGGGTTGTGTTGACCGACTCACCAAGACATCTCATTTCATCGCTATTCGGGAAGATCTCTTGCTTTAACAACTTGCAAAGTTATATGTGAAGGAAGTGGTGAGACTGCACAGTGTTCTACTCTCAATTGTATCCGACCATGATCTGAGATTCACCTCAAAGTTTTGGAAAAGTCTCTAGAATGCTATGAGCACTGAACTGAACTTCAGTACGGCCTATCATCCTCAAACTGATGGCCGGTCTGAGCAAACTATTCAGACACTGGAATACATGTTGAGAGCGTGTTCTATGGAATCCAAAGGAGGATGGGACCAACATCTTCCACTGTTTGAATTCTCATACAACAATAGTTTCCACTCGAGCATCCAAATGGAACCATATAAATCCCATTATGGGAAAAGGTGCAGAACACTGGCATGTTGGGATGAAGTCAGTGATCATAAGCTGCTAGGACCTGAAATGGTCGAAGAAATGGTGGAGAAGGTTAAAACCATTCAACAGCATATCAAGGCAGCCCAAAGTCGACAAAATATTTATGCAGATAACTGTCGACGTGACCTTGAGTTCAAAGTTGGATACATGGTATTTCCACACATATCTATGTGGAAGAATGTCATGAGGTTTGGGAAGAAAGGAAAGTTAAGTCCCAGGTACATCGTCCCCTTCTATATCCTTGATCGAGTCGGAGTTGTGGCCTATCGACTAGCAAATCCACCTACCATGTCGAAAATACATGATTTCTTTCATGTATCCCTCTTAAGGAAGTACATACCAAACCCTTCGCATGTACTCTCTTCAGATATGGTACAGTTGGAGGATGACCTTTCCTATGAGGAGCAGCCAGTGAAGATCTTGGATCGTAGAGACAAAGTTCTACGCAACAAGACTACTCATCTGGTCAAGGTACTATAGCGCAACTATAAGTACGAAGAGGCAACATGGGAACTGGAGGAAGCAATGAAGTAAAAGTACCCGCATTTTTTTGTCCTAGAATGTAAAATGAAATTTCAAGGGAGAAATTTCTTAAGGGGGGAAGAATGTAAAGACCCAGTGTTTTTCAATGGAAATTCCATTCTTATAAATATTTCATAAAAATCACTTGAAAACACAAAATAATGAACTACTAAGTGATAAGTGAGCTTTAAACATAATTTTGTCACTTCTGTGTTTGGAATTTCGATAATCCGGCTTACACAGTTGTAATCAGTAAGTTATTTGGAGTCTGATAAGGAAAACTTAATTTTTGGTGAATAGTAACCTACCCTAATAAATAGTAAAATAGCCTTATGAATAGTTATATACCCTAATAAATAGTAACCTCACCTATGGTGGTATAAAAATAATATTCAAGTTGGAAGTATGATATACATATATTTTAGAATAAGTTAATGAATGTATTAAAACTGGTTTTCGATAACGAATTATGATTTTAATTAAATATTAAATTAATCATATTTAGAAAATTATTTTTGAAAAATGGAATTCATTTTTAAATTCTACACGTCAAAAAATGTTTGGGGTAAATTTTTGGGATTTTTCTGAAATACTTGAAGTTTTGATGAATAGTAAAATACGATAATTTACCATATATGTACATTATAAGATAAATAGACTATTCCTAGCATCATGGCTGATGTCACCACCCTTGGTTTGGATTCACATGACCCATTTACTATTCTTGGTCATGGAATACTTACTATTCCTTGTCTTGTGAATAAATAATAAATTAATTCTTATAATATTGTGAAATCCCTCCTCTCCTCCACTATAAAAACCCCCATTCACTCCCTCTTCTCTCCACTCCTCTCGGGCCTTATGCCTTGCCATTATTCTGCACAAATATCTCCCCAAGGTCCTCCCCCACGTCCAAAATCTCTCAGCCTCCTCAAAATACCAAAACATCTCCCCTTAAGAGGTTTTCAAAGGAGGAAGTCTCAAGAGGTAAAATTCCTCTTCCCGATTTCTTCTTTTCTTTTAAGTTCTTTTCTTTTTATTTATTTCCTCACCAACCTTCACCATAATAGTATGATAAATCCAGTAACATATAGGTAATGGGATGTTTTAATTCTAATGGTATATTTCATTATCTTCTCTCCTTTCCCCACCCTTTTATTTGAAAGAAATGAAAGCACCATTTGAGATGTGCTAATTTAGCACATTCAAGGACAACGGTTTATCAATTTCTAATGTTATCTTTAATTTTTCTCATGAAACCATTTGTGATATGGTTGAACCAAATTATTATACATTTAATATATCATATTTTTGGTTCTGTAATCCTTTTGTAAAAATGTTATTAAATTATAAATCAAAACATGTTCTTCGTAATCAAATCCATCGTTTAAAAAAAATGGTTATCACTAAGGTTATATATATAATAATTCGACTTCACTTTAAGTAACCTAATTAAAATTAAAACCATGTAATATCATGGATGTTCACTAAATAATATAACTTCATTTCTGGACAACCACATTCATCTTACATATAATCCAAACTTGAATATAAGTGAACTGATCTTTTAAAACCAAGTAAACAAACAAGCTCGAACAATGAAACTGAACCTTATAACTAATAAAATAGGATTTTAATGAACTAAAATGGGTTATAATAAGTAAATTACATATAGAAGAGGTTCTAGACTTGTTAATTAATAATCCTAATTTTTTTATTCATGTCATTTATAACAAGTGGAGAACACCAACAGATTTAAGGTAAGGGATTCTCCCCTTTTCACTCTTAATCAATATTGTTCTCTATGCTATGTTTTTTTGTGTGTATAATTCCAAGTGATGGGGTATGTTTATAAACCTTACCAATACTTCCCTAATGTTTTATAAGTGATGAGAAACCCCTTCTCTCTCTCATCAAGTCCTCTTAGGTACACCAGACACCATGCCGGTAAAATCGTAACGAATTTTACCCAAACCTTCTTTGATCTTTTAGGTTGCCTTATATTTCTTTCAAAATGGTGTTATCATATATATTTATGTGAATATTATGAATTCTGAATAGTTTTAAGATAATCCAATATCATGACCCTTTCATCACTTTCTTTCGGGTATATACATGTTTTTGAAAGATTCTCTCCTTAGAACTTTCTGATAAGCAAACCTGTTTTAAGGGGACTTCCCTAATTTTTACCCAAATTTCAAGTTCACTCTATCCACTATTTTAAGACACCATTGTCTTTAAAAAATAAGTATTTTTATTATGAAAACATTATTGGTTCAATTCTGGTTTTATATAAAAGAATGTCCTCTTTTCTATTTGAAAAGCTCTAGAGTGTTTTCCTTAAAATCGCACAAAAATGTTTTAATGCTAATGTTTCTAAAATTCATTTATAATATGTTGTCACATATATTTGACACCACTAAAAATGTTATATTCCTATTTTACCCTATGAATTTCCATTTAGGTTCTAATCCTTTCCTTTCATGGACACTTTCATGATACACCCATTGGATATGTTTTATGTCATGACTGTGGTACCCAATTCTTTCCATGGGTACCCTTATGTTTGTGTATGGTTGATTATGTATGATTGTATATGTGGTAAGAATATTTATGTGGAAAGAATATTCATGAAAATTTTGAGATGTTTGTTCCCATATAGCGCTCAAATTCATTGGTTAAGGATAAGTATCATGAGATGGGATGTGAAACGGGATTGGCAGTTAGCCTTGGCCCGTACTAAAATTGGAAACAGGATTGGCGGTTAGCCTTGACCCATACTAAAGATATGATTTATGATTATTCCACATTTATATGATTCCATGTTTATATGATCCCATGCTTATATTAAATTATTTTGTAAGTTTCATGATTTTTATATCATTATGCCATGCCTCCTAACTCATGTGCTTGAGATGTATCCTTAAGTTCATTTCCCTTACTAGGCTTTTTAGCTCATCCCTTTGTTCATATGTTCACCAGGGTACCCTATGCAGATGTAAGAGCTCAAAGTAAGTTAGAAGCTCTTTATGGATATTAAATACAGATGTTTTTTTATCTCCTTGTTTTATGTTTTCTGTACCTATTCTTCCAAGATAGTCGACTTAACAATCCTTGGCTTGTACTCTGATGGTTAATTATGCTTAAAATCATGAAATGTTTTATGTAAAAGGCACGGGTCTTTATATAAATACTTTTTATTAAAGATGTGACTTTTTGGGGATTTCAAGGAAAATGGATTTTTTCCTTTATAGAGCTTCTAAATAAAGAAACTTATGCCTATATGGATCTTTCATGAAAAAAAATAAGAGAAATGTTATTTTTTTATAAAATTTTAATGATATGAGATTTCTATGATATTTTAAAAGATGATTAGACCTGAATTTACTTCTAATAATAAAGAGGATAATACCATGATTTAGTGGAAACTAGAATCTTGCAATCTTACTTCAAATAAGAGTCGATCCATCAATTTCATTCTCATAATTTTTGACATTTGAAACCCACCAACCATCAAAACTCAAAAAAAATCCTTTATTAGTCCTAATAAAGGATACAATTATTTGACTCAATTAGGTTTATATTTAGAAATATTTCAAACCTATGGTGAACCTTTAATTTATTTAGATGAGAAAAACTTTTTTCAAAATACAAATCTTGTGCTGAGAGGGAAAATGTGAGGTAGGAATCCTTGTACATGGAAGAATGAAATAAATGGTAATGGAATGAATGAACATAATGGATAATTTGAAGTCTAATATTTTTATGTGGAATGATAATTTTTGTGACTTGATTTTAATCTTTCTAATTTCATTTACATGTTTTTAATTTTTCATTAACATGTTTTGAATTTTTCATTGGCAATTTATTTTGACTAATCACTTGTCCATGAGTTCAAGTGTTAAGTGTGGGGTAATTAATATAGATGATATTTTCAATATTTTTCATATTATTTTCAATGATTTAATACTCAAAAAAATTATTTTATTTGAAATTGCATCATTTTTTTAATTTTCAGAGTTTAGAGAAAAATTGTGAAAATACCCTAATTTGGGAATGTTTATAGTGTTTTATCAATTCATTATTTTGGGAATGAATTTTTTTATTCTGATTTAATTTTAGAAATTATTTTTTAGGAAACCTTGACTTTTGTTATTCAACTTCTCCAAATGGAACAAGAGTTGAATCAACCATTTAGAGGCCCAAAAAATCATTGGAAATTGAAAATCGTTTTTCAGACATAATTGTCACACCTTCATTAAATAAGACCTAACTCTTACTAAAGGTATCCAATTGAAATGATTACACATGTAAAATAGATATTACTTGTATCCACATATTTAAATTAATTATAAAGGTTAAATTTACTCAATAAGGTGGCTATAGAAGGTACAAAATTGGAAGAATCCAAACAGACACTTCATCCAAAAAAAATATTATTTTGGGGATAACATTCTCACCACATGTTAAAACAAAGATAAAATTTTCTAGGGATAAATTTAAGACATGTTTAAACAACATTGAAAAATTACCTTTGTGGATATTCACCTAGTAAGAGACCTAAAATCGATCCAACATTTGGAGGATAGATTCCAAAAAACACCATGTCTGCTCCCTTTTCTTATATATTCTCATCTTTACTTCATTTCATGGGATGTTTGGATTAAAGAATTGGGTTGTTCTGGAGAATATATTTTAGATAAGAGATTTTACATCGATGATAATAAATCTATAAAGGTCTAAACTCCAAGTGTTAATCACAGCATAGATCCTAGGATTCTTTCCATTTGATATTGGTACTTCAATGTATTCTTATTATATTTTTTTGGAAACTATTTTAATGGTTTAAAGAGAAATATTTTATTTATTGAATTCAATTTCTAATATTTTTTTATGGATTTTTTATCAACTTATTAAAGTAAAATAATTATCTCATTGTTTAAATTTTTTTTGTACGAGGTTTCCTCATTGAGCATAACAAGTTCAATTAGTTTTAGTTTCTCAAAGGTCTTTAAGAAATTGAATCACTTTCATAAAATGATAAACACCCATATTTGAGGTCTTGATATGGTTTCTAGGAAATCCAGGTGTTCACTTGGAGGTATTTGGGTGATCATTGAAAAAATATAATTTGATAATTCATTTGTAGACAATGATAAAGGGAGTTTTTGAACTCCAAAACTTTTCCACTGAAGTTATCTCTAGTCTTTATTTTTATATCATTATTACTTATAATTTCTAATCACAAACTTTGAATTCTAGTTGTAATATGATTTTTTTCATTTAACTTTTTTTATTTAATTTTAAATCCCCACTTTTAACTCTAACATTAATAATGAAAAATTTAACAAAGTAACAGTTTGACAGCTTAGTCTACAACCACCTCATGAAATAACCCCATGGTAACCACTATCCTACATTTTAAAAAGGATAGAAATATTGATTGGGTTATAATGATAAAAATATATTTATCAGTTACAAACCTAAAAAACAATGATGGATATTTTTCTTGTATCAGGTCTCATGTTTATTCCCTCATGGGGGTTGGGATACTTTGGTTGGAATGGTCCTCATGACATACTCAAAGACATTTTGGGATCAGGCTGAAGCAGGTATTATTGGTGGTTTTTTATTTATTTACAATAGTTTTTTACTTTATCATACCATTTCACATGAACATATCACCACATTACATATTATGTATGGGTTCGCATTTGTGGTTCCCTACTGAGTATTGTACTCACCCCCTACTCGGGATGTTATTTTAATTGGGTACCTGAGAAAACTCTCACTTTGTTGTAGGTACAGGTTGGGTTGAGGACCTAGGGTTTTATATTATTGAGTAGGATATCTTGGAAAAGTTTATGAACATTGGGATGAAGTATGTATTTAAGTTTTTGTGGAGCCTTTTATTTTATTTTATTTCTTATTTTTTCATGTGATCATTCTAGTGGGAGATAGATCTTGTATATTGTATGACTTCTTTCATTTCATACATCCTATATAGTGTATTATTATTTCTGAATACTCTTATATGATGGATATGTATGATTTGTGATTATTTTATTTTTTATTTCACACTCTTATGTATTTAGTATATTCTCCCTATTGTACCACCATAGACTCATGCTTCTAGTCGGTAGCCTCTTGTATACAAGGAGGTGCACCAAAAATTACAGTAGTGACTATAGGTGAGGGAACTGATTATTGGTTCGAGGTGGAGGGACATTACAAAGTGGTATTTTAGTTCTTTTTATTTTTTATTACTATTTTGGATAAGGTAGATAAGATACATAGTAATGTGATATATCCAATGGTGGATATTGGGTTGGTGTATTATAAACACCTTTTTCAGTAAGAATTCCAGGTTACTGAGGGGTTGGGATTTATGTTCTTGGTTTTCTCTATTACAGTTATATGATTTTAACCTAGAGTGACTCACATAATTTTTTGAGGATTGTGATTTATTTTATATTTTTCACTTGTCCCATAGAGGTAAGATTCATCTCATGCATCATGATTAGACATGTAGGATCCACATGACATGTATTTCAACCTATGTGTGATTATATCACTCACGATAGAGGTTCATCTATTTAAAATTTTAGCAACAAATCATATGTTGTTTTTCTATATAAGTTCATGGTCTCATTCCACTCAATTATGCCAACATGCATATTTTTATTTCTGATGGGAGTTCATGTGGATTCTATAGAAGGATGGTCGATTATAAAGATATTGATACATTCCCTTAGTGAAGGGGATGTGTAGTGAACCTAGTAGGTCATTATATGCTTTGATGCCTTAGTGATGGACCCCTTAGGGGTGGTTAATATTTAGGTTTGGCTATTTAAAGTTTCAATAAAAAACTATATAGTGTTTACCATATATCTTGAAATGGAATTCAATTTAACTAGGCCAGTGATCATATTTTCCTAGATACGAATCATCATAGGGAAATGTCAGTTGTGTGTGTACGTGTGTGTGATGTATGATTTACTTCTCTAAGTAGAAATATAATGTGCATATGCTTTGAGAGAATGGGTTACCTAAGAGTGGGAATTGTTCTTGGCATGTGATGTCGATTTTTATATGATACCCTAATGTGGGTGGTTGAAACATGATATGCCTTGGTTTAGACCCTTGTATGTTTTAGAACTGTGAGGTTTTTCTGTGAGTTTTATCCTTCATGATACAAATTTTATCATCAAGGTGGGAGGACCTAGTGACCCTAAGGTGAAACCTAATATGGTGGTGATCAGATGGTATATAATGACTGAGGGTGACCATCAAAGGGGTTAGCCCAAATTTTTTAATTCCTTAGAGGTGGGAAGCATAGGTGGGTGATTTGGGTGTGGGATTAGTGTAAATATAGTGTAACCAATTATATGATATAGTAATGGTGAACATATCTTAGGTTTTATGGTATTAATCATCTTGAGTTCTAGTGCCTTGGGAAGTAAGAAACTTAGAGTGTTGTGGTGTTGGGACTATATTTAAAGGTAAAATCCATTATAGTTATTATCCATGTTGACTCTGGATACACTTTAAAAGTGTGGTGTAAGCATGAGTAAACATTTTTTGTTTTAGTATGGAATTAGGTGGTGTATAAGAGTGTGGTTAGACCATGGATGGAAACATGTTGTGTTTGGATGACACTAATTAGTGGGATATGGTGTGATTAACCATGGTACAAGTGAAGTGACTGATTTTGAAGAGGAATGCTTAGGGTGATCTGGTAAGAAGGAATTGATATTTCATGGAGTATGTTCAGCCAAGTTTGGAAGTTTGAAACTCACGGGATCTTGAGGAAGGTTTAGTGATCAAATAGTATGGAAGCATATGTCCATTTTGATTATGTGGGATTGAGGTGATGCATGTTTTTCATGTGTTGGGACTGTTGAATTATAGTTGATAACAACCATGGGTGGGTGGGGGACTACTAAATTTTTTTGATTTTTTTATGATCATAGAGGTTTGAGGTTTATTGATGTTGATAAATGTCCATATATTGTATATGAAACATCATAAATGGATCAGATATTGTGGGATGGTCAATTCGAGTATAATCTTGGACACATATTGTCAGTGAGGCATAATTTTAGAGGATGTAAATGGATGGGAATGACTCGAGAGAAGAGACACATGTTTTATGTTGGGATCATTTGGGTGTTGTTCTTAAGGATCTATGTAAGGAAAGTTGTATGGTGGGGAAACCACTGTATGATATTTGTATAATTATCATATCAAGTGATGTTTGGTGGTAGTACTCAGGTATGAGCAGGTTTGGCCACGTACGGCCATTGTGCTTAATGATAGATGGGATTTGGGTCATTGAGGTTCGAAATACGATCTAGTGAAAGGATTAAAAGGAAAAATATATGGTGGGTAGATTAATATAATTCATAGTGTGTGGACCTCACGTTGGAAGGATTATGGAGACGAGGCATCATCCAGTGGGTAGTCATAATGTCATCGAATGTTGCTATGCCTATTAATTAGATTTTACCTAGCCTCCTTGGTGAGTTTCAAATGTGAATTTGAATGAATTTATTGGGTAGAGTACGAGCATGGTCATCTAGACCAGGATGATTTAATATTATCCAAATGTATTATATTGGTAATGTATTAGTTCTTAGGTGGGAGTGTGTTGGTAATTTTTATTGTTTGTGTTTTAGTTGGAGAAGTCATTGAGAGTCATACATAGACTTCGATGAGCATGTATGGATGATCACAAGATGGATTTAGGAGTGAAGTAATCATGATCAGGTGATTTGGGTAATGTGTCAGTGGGTGAAACCAAGAATTTTCAGAACGGGTTGGCCTGTAACATCCCATTACTAGATTACAGGTACTTCTAACCCTTGAATTTGATTTTCCTTTGTTTGAGTCTTGTTTCAAGTTTTTTTATGCTTTTTGAAAATTTTCAAAAAAAAATTAACTTGTACATGATTAGAATAAGGTTACGATAAACCATGTTATTCATCCCAAGAAACCATGTTGTTCTTTTTCTTTAGGTTCTAGAGGGGTCCATGCGGTTAGAAAAAACTATTCAGCCTCCCCCTAAAACCATACGGCATGATATAATGGGGAGAGCATAGTTGGTGCACAGTTTCTAAACTATGTGGCCAAACCATGAACCCCTTGTCTTGTATCCCTAGATGGATATAACAATTGGAAAATGGTTTGTCTAACCATGAAACCTAACTGTATGACACTCTTCAGAATCTCAGTAAGATAATATGGTTTTCTCTAACTAGGTATCCTTACCCAAGACACCATGTGAATAGTTTTTTAATCCTCTAAATGTTTTAATTAAGGACCATTACACCCCTTGTTATAAATTCTAAACTCCTCCTAATTGAACCTAATCTGACACATTGGATTTTAGAGGCTATCAAGAGAGGATTTTGGTTCTTATAACCCTTTTACTCAATGGTCAAGGTGCCATTATATGTGATTGATCCCTCTCTAATAATTTTAATCTCCTTGATTTGTAATTATCCTCTCTTCTCTTCTATCCTTTTAGAGTGATTAATCCTTATGTTTTTTAGTGGATCTAAAGCTTGATTTTATGGGTTTTAATTCTATGGATTCCCTCTTGATCTTCTTCCCATTCAACTCTCCATTAAAGATCCATGTTTTAGGTGATTACTTGATCATGTGGCTAAAGTTAGATGGTTTCTTAAGGACTTTACCTATAATTAAATCCTTGATTTTATTTCTCTATTTGAAATTTATTTTCAATTGATTTCCTTTAATTGAGTAGAATTTATGTTTTATTTCAAAATTCATAGATTTATGAAACAAAACCCTTTTATAAATAATTTAATAAAATGATTTGATGTTGATAAATATGGATTTAATTGACAAGTGATTTGATGAAATGATTTGATGTTAATTATTAGGGATTTAAATGAAAGATGATTTTGAAAGGTGTGAAATTGATGAAAACATGTGATTTGGTTTTGAAATTGAAATGGCATGTTGAAACTTTAAATTATACATTTGAACTATGATTGATGAATTTAATTAACAAGAATAATTTTCCTATGGTTGATTGATTGAAAGAACATGTGAGGTTGGATAGTTAGTGGGTGATTGGGATAAGAATACAAGGAATATGACTCCATAGCAATGAATTTATAATGAAAACTCTTACTAAACTAATTTTGGAATAAATTTCCCCAATGGGGTGATGATTGATTATATATTGATGTCCTAATCCTTAGTTATGTTTTCACACTTTAATCCATAATGATTGAATGAGTTGTTCAAGGATCCTATATCCAGGAACTAACTAACCTTAGGTATTGTGACCATGTTTATTTGATTTTTTTTTATTTTATTATTAAATTACAATGATTATTAAACTATTTTTATCCATTAGCTCATGTTTTATTGAAATATTCATTTAATATAGTTTTTATATACTTGTCATTTATTTTATTTGAAAGTTTATTTTACTGAAAATGTGAAAATAATTTACCATGTATTTACTTTATTTAAATTTAAGAATAAATGTTTAATTTTTTATGGAACCATTTATGGAACATTGGTCAAATTTTATTGGGATATATTTTCTCACACCTTACCTTCACCTTCAAGTGTTAATAGATTATGTTATGTCCTGAACAGGAAAACGGAAAGGACCACTTGAAGGTTACAGGTTCACTTTATTCATGGGACCTTGGGTGATTGTGGTGACTGGTGGAGTTATGATTCACTTGTTACACAAAGAATATGGTACTTTTTCTTGATGGTTATTAGGTCATAATTTAGATGATGTATTATTTTTATCCTTATTTGATTGCTTGTGGTACTCTTTTCTTCTTGGGGAGTGTTTGGAATACTAATTTCTCCTTTATTTTATCTTTTATTATTATATATTGATTTATTTTTATTAGGGAAAATCATTCCCTTTGACTATTTGTTGATGTACATACATTAGTCACCAGCCCATGGGGATTGAGAATGCCATTTGAATCATGTCATTTTTGAATCTAGTATTGGTGTACTAGGTTATTCGGGTTGGTTTATGACAAAATGATATCAAAGGAGTTTGAACATATTTTCTTGATGTCGGTATATAGTTTGGAATGTCCTCAAAGATAGAAGGTAGGATTAACGGGACTTAAGAGGTATTTTATGATTGAGTGTTTAGACAACCCGCATCATATTGAGCCTTAAGTCACCATGGTTTTTTGGGGAAAGCATATTGAGGAATGATTTGATCTGATTCTAGTCTTTTTCCAAAATTGATCTGATTATTTTGAAATCCTAGAGAATTGAATTCTATCTTATAGAATTGATATTCCCATATCAATTGATTATGTTGATGTTCAAAGTATCCTTATTGATGTTTTTTTGTTACCTTTTAATGTTATATAGTACCATTCCCCCAATAAGATGTTTTAACTGACCTTTGGAGGGGGATGTTGATGAACCATGTAAAGAGAACACTCCATTTGATCAGAGCCTTGATGAGATAGTGGTCCATATAGTGAAAGCTTTGAGATAGGTAGTTTCACCCATTACCATTTAGGTTCCCATAATGGAACCTCTAAGGGATGAAATAAAAGATCTTTCTTAGGAGTTTCTTCGAAAGAAACCCTCATATTTATAAGGATTAAATGATCCTTAAGAATCGTAAGATTGATTGAGAAATATTTAGCTGATTTTTAAGCTCTTGGAAATTAAATATTCAATAACCCCACCTTTATTCTTTAAAGGCCTAAAAGTGGTGGGATTCAATGTTTATAGTAAATAAACATGAAGGCTTATAAGAAAAATACTTTATATGTAAATACCCCATCTCTAGTAGCTTAGAGTCATTAGTTACTTTATTATTTTGGTACTATATAAAAGTGATTCCATCCCAAAGGATTGAATAGTTTAGTAGTATTGGTAAAGTATATAAGAACATTCCTCACATTTGATAATGGAAATAAATTACATAACATAGTGAAATTAATTATTCTAAATCCTTGAACAAAATCAAATATCCTTTTTTATATCCTAGGGAAAGTAAAAAAATAATGGTAAGATCAAATACTCAGTAAGGGTTATGTATAGAATAAGATATCATAAGTAAATAAGGAATAATCAATATGGAAAGGTAAATAACAGAAAAAACATGTCATTAAATCAATAACTTGATAACAAAGAATAATATGGTAGGAATAAATAATGATCAAATAATTCCATATAAATAATCACATGAGCTTGAAACTTATCCATATATATTATTCAAAATAATTAAATAGAAAATAAAAAAGGATTTCATAATGATGGAATGCATAATATTAAACCTCTAAAACTTATCATCTTAAACTTGTGCAAAACAGTTTAAACCATGGGTAATCAAACACTAAAAACCCATTTAAAGGATATCAAACTAGTCTGTATCATGAGAACTAATTATGATTCAATATTATATGTACTTCAGGTCCCCTATCATTACTTAGTAAATCCAATGAATTCATCATATGAATAAATAGTACAAATTAATCAATGTAACTTATTCAAAAACTATCTGTATATGAAGAACTATCATATGGAATGATAATATTTTCCCAATACAAACTGTTCATAAAACATCTAGAGAGAGAATAAATATGGAATCATTACAACATATTCCTTGTAGAGAATAAAATATATTTTTTTATTATTAATATAAATACTATAAAATTTTCATTAAAAACATTCCTGAGGAAAATACCATTTTCACATTGAAATTTACTTTTAAAAATTAAAAAATTTCATAATATTAGGAAAAAATATTTTTTAAAAAGAAAAATGGAATCTTTTAAATAAATCTTAAAATATTTGAGTGGTAATGATGATGGTAAATTTAATACATGTTGAGTATATTAAAACAAGTATTCCTTTCACATTTTCAGTAAAAATTATATAAGTACCTTGTTCATAAAATGGAAAAAATATTACTTTTAAAACATTTTTTAAAAATACAGTCATGGTTAAAAATGAATTTAAACAATTATATAGGAATATTAAAAACATTTTTAGAAAATATAGACATGGACGAAGAAAAATGTGACTAAATAGGAAATAGATTTTATTTTTCTTAAAAATATTTTTTTATATTTTGAGTACATAAAGAGGGGAAATGAAAGGAAAAAATTTATTCTCTAAAAATAACCAAAGGAAAATAAAATCCATGAGTTTCATGGGAGGTAGATCATAATATTTCATCATTGGGAACTTAATAAAAAACAATCCTAATAAACAATGAGATTCTAACATAAAAAACTTATCACATTATAACATTTGAATCATAATCCTCATGAAATTGTTGAGTCAATAAGGTTTTCCTTATGACTTTTCCATTCCTTCATATAAGGGGGAGATTGATAAGTCATCAAGGTTTCCTTATTACTTGATCATTACTCTTTTTTTGAAAATCATAAACACCTTATCTTAAGGCAAATTTAATTTTACCCCTATTTTATCTCCATAAGGAAAATTTCCTTCCCAAAGGAAATTTACCCCTACCTTGTTTTCATTGTTCATATCAATATTTTTCTTAAGTATAAAAATTGTATTCATATCTAAAACCTCGGAATTGTATAATACTTAGATATGAAGAATTCTGTTTTAGGATCTAAATTCCTGTTATGAACTTTTATGAAGTTCTACTCCAAATTCACTGTTACGAACTTTTATGATGTTCAACTTTGAATTCTGATTACGAACTTATATAAAGTTCCAACTATGAATTCTAATGATGAATTATGATTAAGAATTATCATTACGAATTATGATAATGAATTCTGATTATGAATTCTCATTATGGATCTTGATGATGAATTCTGATTACGAATTCTCATTATGAATTCTGATTACGAATTCTCATTATGGATCTTGATGATGAATTCTGATTACGAATTCTCATTATGAATTCTGATGAATAATTCTGATTATGAATTCTCATTATGAATTCTAATGAAGAATTCTGATTACGAATTCTCATTACGAATTTTGATGAAGAATTTTGATTACAAATTCTCATTACGAATTCTGATGAAGAATTCTGATTGTGAATTCTCATTACTAATTATGATGATGAATTCTAATTACGAATTCTCATTACGAATTCTGATAAATAATTATGATTAAGAATTCTCATTACGAATTCTGATGAAGAATTCTGATTACAAATTCTCATTACAAATTCTGATGAAGAATTATGATTACGAATTCTCATTACGAATTCTGATGAATAATTCTGATTACAAATTCTCATTACGAATTCTGATAAAGAATTCTCATTACGAATTCTCATTACGAATTCTGATGAAAAATTCTGATTACGAATTCTCATTACGAATTCTGATGATGAATTCTGATTACGAATTCTCATTATGAATTCTAATGAAGAATTATGATTATGAATTCTCATTATGAATTCTGATGAAGAATTCTGATAATTAATTCTCATTACGAATTCTGATGAAGAATTCTGATTACGAATTATCATTATGAATTCCTTAGAAAAACAGAATCTGAATATTCTTGTATTATAGACTCCGAAATTTAACTTTCATTATTCTGAAATTTTATTTTCTCCATTCTGAATATCAGTTTTAGTTATTCTTTCACTTGTTCTATTATAAAACGATTTTGTTCCTTCAATTATCAATTAACCGTTTTTTGAGTGACACGTGTATAGGTCCCTCCGAAATTCAAGAAAAAATTTGACCATTAGAGGAGGGAGCTGACCATTGGAGCTTCACCTATAAATAGGAGCTCATTTGAACATGCTCAGTAACTTTTGGAATTTTGATGCTCTGAACTTTTTGAAGTGATTTCTAGAGAGAGAGGCTCTTATCAACTCTCAAGCTTCATGCAGAAGGTTTGAACAGCTTGTTCAAACTTTTCTTCGTGCATATTTGCTTCATACGACTCTGATTGTTGTTGTGTACAATCGAGGTCTTATGGGTATAGGAAGACAGAGGTTCTAACTCATTGAAGTTGAGGGCTTCCTTGTTGAGGAAGACAGAGGTGCCGACTACCTGATAGTTGAGGTCTTGCGGGGATAGCAAGACAGACTTCGATCTTTGTATCGAGGGCTTACCCTGGTATGGTTAAGACATAATTTCTTGAAAGTATAAATCAAGGGACCTCTTATCCAGGATTTTTGGATACCCTTCTCTTTGGGTCAAAAGAGTTATTGTTTGTTACTTGTTTTGTTACAAGTTTTTCCGATACATTTTGCATTGATAAGGAAAGTATAACTTTCTTATACTTCCTTACTTATACTTTGATATAGTTAGATTCTATACGCTTTAAGGTATAATCTTCATCTTTGTAAACTTTAGCTAAGTTCCTTTTCCAGAATCACTTTTCCATAATTTATCAAGTGATTAGAATTTATAGAGGTCTTATGAATTATCTTGTTTAACCTTGTTAAACATAATCATCTTTAAAAGTTCCAAAGGAATTTTTAAAAGGTACAATTCACCCCCCCCCTCTTGTATCTGAGAATCTCATTCTTATTTCAATCCTACATTTGGTATTATAGAGTATATCATACTCATACATATCATCCTAACAATTGGTATCATAGGATTTGGTTCAATCTGAATTAATCTCACGATTAGATTCAGAATAGAATTAGTTCTCGGAATAGAATTTTCGGATTCACATATTCGGATTCACACTTCCAGATTCATATTTTTTTTTTGGAATCTATTTTTCGAACTCATAGTTCAGATTCACTTTTCTGTAGAGATGCTTTTACTCTATATTTTCTTGCTTAGAATATTTTCCTTGTTTACAAATTTTTTCTACTAACAAGTGTTTGTGGAAAGAAATTTCTTAAAGATGTAAAGAATCAATGTTGGTTCCATAGATAATCTCAATCCAACCAGACCACCTATCTTCGATAGTAATGATTACGAATATTAGAGAGATCGCATGAAGACTTTCATTATCAACACTGGGGTTGAAAAAAATTTTATGCTTACCGGTGGATACAAAATTCCTGATAAAGAAGTAAGTGCCTTTACAAATCAAGAAAATCATGAATATCAACTCAATTATAAGGTACTCAATACTTTACTTTGTTCAATGACTAGAAATATATATATCCAAGTTTCATCTTGTGAAGCAGAAAATTCTATATAAAAGAAACTATAAGTTACTCACTTTAGAACTTCCAAAGTAATTGAGACCAGAAGATCCATGCTTATATCTGAATATCATGGTTTTAGTTTTCCTTATGGTGAACCCATGTGCAAAGTGCAACATAGATTCATGACTATTGTGAATAGTTTACAATCAATGGGTGAAAAACGATTAGATGATGAAGACCTTGTTGACAAGATCATCAACATCATTCCAAATGAGTGGGAATCTAAAAGGACTGCAATTGATGAGAATAGAAAGGTCACTTGTATTACCCTTGATGAGTTGTTTGGAACTCTTCTTCAGCATGAGACTAGAATGAAGAGAGATGCTGATATTGTGAAGAAGAAGAATGGAAATGGTAGTGTATCTTTTATTACTACTTCTAATCATATGAAATCCAAGAATCCTGAGAGAGTTACAATATCCAAATCTAAGAAAGGTGTTATCCATTTTGAATCTAATGGAAGTGAATCCTCAAAAAATTAATTGGAAAATATTTCTCAAAGGATGAACAAGATAGCTGGACAGAGGAACTTTCAATCCAAATACAAGAAGGAAAGGAATGACAAGAAATATTATGAAGTTACATGCTATGAATGCAAGAGAGCTGGACACATAAGACATGATTTCCCTATGCTCAAGAGAAAAGAAAGAAAGGAAAGGCATTTTGAGAAAAAAAGAAAGAAATATTACAATTCCAAAGCTAAGAAAGTGTTGAAAGCCAATGACACATGGAGTGCTAGTGGTGGAGATTCCTCATATGAATATTTGGATTATGAATCTTCTAGATAGAAGAATCTTGGTCTTTTAGTTATGCTACCTATTGATAATCATTGCTTGATGGCTAAGGTACAAAATGCTGAATCAATAACCAATGTTTCCTTAAATGCTAATGATATTAAATATTATAACTCTTCGGATGAATAATATTCTTCTGATGAAGATAATACTTTACCCACCTAAGAAGAAGTTTCTAGATTTTCCAAACTCCTTAAGAATGAGAATTCAAAACTTATCAAAAAACTGGATAAGGAAAATTCTAGGAATATTATTCTTACTAAGGAAATATTAGATCTTTCTAAAGATCTTGATAAGAAAAATGCTGATTTTGAAAGTATTCAAAAAAATCCTAAGGAAGTAAGTTCTGAGAAGAATAAACATTCTAAAGATCTAGAAAATGTAATTTCTAAGAAAAATGTTTTTGAGCCTAGCTCTAGTAAAAATGTTTTTGAATACAAGAACTTAGTAATAAAACTAAAATTCGAAATATTCTCCTTCTGGAAGTGTTTTTCAAACTTTACCCTAGGTAAGGAAAATTTTGATAAAATGTATTCACAAATCCAACCTCGAAGGAATACTTCTGGTTTTGGTTACACAATTTTTAAACCTATTTTTATCAATAATTACTTTGTTCATCAAAGTGCCCCATTCTACACTAAGTGTCAAAGTGGTGGTCATTGGGAAAAGAATTATTCTCTAAACAAAACCCGGTCTTTAGGATTCCATAAAGCTTATTTTTTAAAGAAGATATGGGTTCCCAAAATTTTACTTTCTGAGATTTTCGGATCCAAGCAAGTCTGGATTCCAAAAACCTAACTTATTCTTATTTTCCAGAAAATAGGGAAAGTACCAACAGCAATACATGGTACATGGATAGTGGATGTTCCCGGCATATGACTGGTAACAAAAACTATTTCAAAAAGATTATCAAGATGAAAGGAGGAAAAGTAACTTCCAAAGATAATGCTCAGGGAGAAATTATTGGTATAGGTAACATCGTTCTTCTTTGAAAAACATTGATTTCATATGTTTTATTTGTTAATGGTCTTAATAACAACCTCATCAGCATAAGTCAATTATGTGATGAAGGCTACCTTGTAAATTTTAGGAATGATAAGTGCTTAGTACACAATTCCAAGGAGGAATTTATTCTTTCTATCAATAGGCAAGATAATATTTAGACACTAAACTTAAAATACCTTAGGATTCAAGACTTACCTTGCCTTAAGGCAATGGAAGATCATTCTTGGTTGTGGTATAGAAGGTTAGGATACTGTAACCTTAGGAACTTATGAAAACCTTCTAAGAAGTGTTTAGTTAAGGATATACCGGAGCCTAGATTTGATTATTCAAAAGTTTGTGGCCCTTGAAAATATGGAAAGAAACATAAATAAAGTTTTAAATCAGTCAGTGAAGTCTCAACTACTGATGCATTAAATCTAGTTCATATTGATATTTTTGTTCCTACACAAACTAGAAGCATTGGGGGAAAAAATTATGTATTTGTCTTGGTTGATTATTACACTAGATTTACGTAGGTCTATTTTCTAGAAAAGAAGTCTGAATCTTTTTCTTATTTAAAAAGTTTTAGAGCCCAAGTTAAAAATGATAAAAATATTCCATTGAAAACTATCTATAGTGATCATGGAGAAGAATTTCAAAATTCTGATTTTGAAACCTTTTGTAGTAGAAAAGGTATTACTCACAACTTCTCAGCACCCAGAACACCTAAACAGAATGGTGTTGTTGAAAGAAGAAATAGAATTCTTCAAGAGATAACTAGAACCATGTTGAGTGAGTATTCTGTTGCCAAACATTTTTGGGCTGAAGCTGTAAGTACCTGCTTGTTATACTATAAATCGAGTTTTGATTAGACCTTTTCTTAATAAAACTCCTCATGAGTTATGGAATAGTAGAAAACCTAGACTTTCCTACTTTAAGGTTTTTGGTTGCAAGGAATTCATTCTGAATACTAAAGATAATCTTCATAAATTCACACCAAAATCTGATGAAGGAATTTTCTTAGGCTACTCCAAAACTTCTAAGGCATATAGAGTTTTCAACAAAAAAAATCATATTGTTAAAGAGAGAGTACATGTTAAATTTGATGAAACTAATCCTTTTTTTTAAACAACCCCAACCTACATCCTCGGATGTGTTTTCAAAAACTGATTATCAACCTATGATAGAATATCCTTCTGATAAGGAAAATGTTCAAGAAGATACATCTGAAACATTTACCCCTGAAGATTTCCTACCCTATGTTGATGAATAAGTTTTACAAAACCCAAATCAGTCATTTCTAAAGAATCATCCCAGTGATAGTATCATTGGTGATGTAAATCAACCCGTAAGAACTAGAAGTTCCTTAAGAAATGATGTATATCAACTAGCATTTCTTTCCCAATTAGAACCAAAAAGCACTGATGAAGCTTTAGGTGATGATGATTGGATTAAATCCATGCAAAATGAACTAAATGAATTTGAAAGGAATAAAGTTTGTACCTTGGTTGAAATACCTAAGGAAACTTCTGTAATTGGAGTAAAATTGGTCTTCAGAAATAAGTGTAATGGAAATGGAATCATAGTAAGAAATAAATCTAGATTAGTTTCTAAAGACTATAATCAATAATAAGGAATATACTATGAAAAAACCTATGCACCAGTAGCTAGACTTCAATCTATTCATATTTTACTTTCCTTTTCATCATTCTTCAATTTCAAAATTTCTCAAATGGATGTGAAATGTGCTTTTCTTAATGGTTATGTTCAAGAGGAATTTTTTATTGAACAACCTCCTAGATTTGAAGATAAAAAACATCCTGGTCGTGTTTTTAGACGTACTAAAGCTTTGTATGGCCTTAAACAAGCCCCTCGAGCTTGGTATGATAGACTTATAGGATTTTTTCTTCAAAATAACTATGTTAAGGGAAATGCAGATCCAACCCTTTTTATAAATAAAGACAAGAAAAATGTTTTTATTGTTCAAATTTATGTTGATGACATTATATTTGGTTAAACTCAGCAATCTTCAATTTATTCCTTTGTGGATCTAATGAAATCTGAGTTTGAAATGAGTATGATGGGTGAGTTAACATTTTTCCTAGGTTTTTAAATTTCTCAAAAACCAGAAGGAATCTATATATCCCAACATAAGTATATCAAAGATATTCTTAAAAAGTATGGATATGATAACACTAAGAGTATAAGTACTCCCATCGGTACCTCAAACACACTTGAACTTGATGAAGTTGGGAAACCAGTAGATCAAACATCTTTTAGAGGTATGATAGGAAGTCTACTTTACTTGATAGCTATTCATCTAGAATTAATGTTTTCAGTATGATTATGTGCAAGATATCAATCCGATCCTAAAGAATCTCATTTAAAGGCAGTGAAAATAATTTTTCACTACTTAAAGGGAATAATGGATTTAGGGATTTTTATACTTCTGGAAATTATTTTGTTTTAAAGAGTTTTTTGGATGCTAACTTTGGTGGATGTAGAATGGATAGAAAGAGCACATCCGGAACTTATAATTTCTTAGGATATTCATTAGTTTCTTGGTCTTTCAAGAAGCAACACTCAGTAGCACTCTCCACTGTTGAAGCTGAATATGTAGCAGCTGGAAGTTGTTGTGCTCAAGTGTTGTGGATGCAACACACACTCACAGACTATGGCTTGAGTTTTACCAAGACTCAAATTTTGTGTGATAACACAAGTGCCATTTCCCTTAATAAAAACTCTCCACATCACTCTCGTGCAAAGCACATAGATATTAGGCATCACTTTCTTAGGGATCACACACTAAAAGGAGATATCATTATTCAATTTATCAGAACGTAAGATCAACTTGCTGATATTTTCACAAAACCTTTACCCTCTGATAGATTTGAATAAAATAAACAGAAGTTAGGAATGATAACTGTAAGGTAATCTTCCTCCATTAACTATATGTTCAACCAATCTCCTTATAGTAATAAACTCCTTTTCATAGGAGGAGTACATATGTCATTAAAGTTTTTCAAATTTTCGTAATGAAAGTTTTTGTAGCTAGTTATTCAAATTTTCATAATGAAAATTTTTCTAGTTAGTTTTTCAAATTTTCATAATGAAAGTTTTTATAGTTAGTTTTTCAAAATTTTAGTAATACATTTTTTGTAGTTTTTTTTTTGAAATTTTCGTAATGGAAATTTTAGTACTGGAAATTTTTGTAATGGAAATTTTCATAATGGAAATTTTAGTACTGAAAATTTTCGTAATGGGAATTTCCGTACTGATTTAAGTACTGAAAATTTTCGTAATGAAAAATTTCATAATGGGAATTTTCATAATGGATATTTTTGTAATCAAGTTTTTTTCTCAAACTCTTTGTAATAAAACTTTTAGATTTTAAGTTTTTTGTAGTGATTTTTTCGTGGTCAAATTTTCTTCAAGAAGAATATCACTTATTACAAATAAACTTCCTAGCCAATCTGAAAGGTATGATTTTCTTACTTAAGTTTTCATAGTCACTTTTACTTGTTGGTAGTTTCCTTTGTTTTTAAAATTTCTTGGATTCAAGTTTCCTTAAATCTGAATGTTTTTTTAAAACTTCAAAAGATCGGATTCAATATTTCCTTGCAGGAATGTTTTCAACCGTCAGATCAGATCAAAGTTTTTCCCAACCATTAGATTGGTTTTGTAAGATGAAAGGTCACCTCCATCACCTATATAAAGGGGACCTCGATGGTTGTCCCACATTGGTTTCCAAGCTCTCTCATATCGAAGCTCTGCCTCAGTTCTTAAGCCCGTTCCAAAGCTCTCAAGGTTCCTCAGTCTGAATGTCTGCAGAAGCCCCTTCTCAAGATATGTCTACTGGTAAGATGATTCCAGAATGGAAAATTTACAGGGAGAGGTTAGTCCATCCAAAATTTTTCAATAAGTATGACTCTCTAATTTCCAAGAACATCAAGCTCAATGGATGGTAAGATGTATCCATCTCTAAGACAGGATCTCAAGATGTGGTCTATCCAGATTTGCTCATAGAGTTCTATGAGTCAGCCAGTTTTTTCAAAGAAGATGGAAGGGAGAAGATCTCCTTAAAAAGCTATGGAAAGATGTATGCTTTATCCTATACCAAAGCGGCTAGTCTGGTTGGAATACCCTATGAAGGAGAGTCATAATTTTTCTCTCATAAGTTTCCAGAAGTTCAGGGTATTTTTGTTAAGGCAAAGGCTATGGAGTGCCTTGGTCTTTCTCATATCAAGACTGCAAAGAAGATCACCCATATTTCAACCAACAATTGGATTCTACAGCTTTGGGTATAAGGATTTATCATACCGAGAAAGGGTGATAAGGATACCCTCAAGAAGAGTGGTATGTATATTCTATATTTTTTGGTAAATCTAAGGAAAGTGAATCTCATGAGACATATCCTCATTATGATTTAGAACATCAAGAATGGAAATCTTAGAGCTCAGGTCATTATGTATCCATCTTTGCTTTCTAAGTTGATAGTTCGGTGTCTTGAATCTTTCAAGATTCCATGCAGTTCTAAGCCGAGGAATTGTAAGGTGATGCTGATCAGTGATGACACTCTTAAGAGGATGAAGGTTGGTTTATCAAAGCAGTCAGGTGAGTTCTATGATCTACCTAGGGAATAGGTAGAAGCCAATCTAGAAATCATTGAAAAATCTAAACCATCCAAGAAGGCTGGGAAGAAAAGGAAGTTGAAAGAAGTACAAGCTGAAGATAAAACCCCAAAATCAAAGGAAGTCCAATCTGCACCTCCTAAACCCAAAAAGAAGAAAGTGTATCCAGATGAAGTGGTTGCAAAATGGAGGGAATTTAAGGAAAAGAGGAAAGAAGGGGAGCCACAGTTCGGCTTGGACCCTACTGAGGCTAAGGCCTTAAAAGAAAAAGATGTTGATGAGCTAGAGAAGCAAGAAAAGGAGAAAAAGTAGAAGAATAAAATGACAGAGGCTGATATTTTTCAATTCCTTCTAAGGGATGCTGAAATTGCATATGAGAACATACCAATGCTGAAATCTTTCCTTGTAGAACAATTACCTGAGACTTCGTGGATGAATTTCTTCACTCCGGAAAAACTACAAGAGAAGGTTGTGGAAGAGAAGAAAGCTAAATAATAAGTTCAAAACGCTGAGAGCAGTGGTGGTTCTGATGATTTAATCAAACAAGTTGAATACTATCATGACAATGATAGTACTTCCGAGAAATTCTCACCTCATACTTCTCAAACTGGATCATCAAAATTGGCTACACCCGCAGATATTGAGAAAGGAGATGAAGAAGAGGTAAACAAGCTATCTAAAGAAGAGAGTCATAATCATGACTTTATCCATCCTGAGGAAGTTGAAGCTAGATCAGAGAAGGAGAAAATTGATGAAGACAAGATAATACAATTATTTAGGAAGTGGGTAGGAATCTCCTGATGAGGAAGCAGTACCAAAAATTGATAAGGGTAAGCAAGTGGTTGTTGATTCTCAAAGAAAATCTACAGTGAAGAGGAAGAAAGTTGCAGGAAATTCAAAAAGGAAGCTTGTTGAGATTGAAAAACCAATCTCACCAAGTAATGTCTCGGATTCAGAGTCATCTTCACTTGGCCATGATTTTTTGGAGTAGTCTTTGAAGAATCTAGTCTGTTCCATTCTGACTTTTACAAACATAGATTCTAGATGCTAGATGCTCCAACACACTCTTAACCAGAAGTCGGATTCAGTGTCCATGGTGATGGACAAGTGTGTAAAGATAGAATTAGATTTCAAATCTTTTCTTATAGGATACGAAGCTCACATGAAGTCTTGTTAGAAAATGACCGCTTGGTCAAATAAGATAGTCCAGAATATGGCAGAGCTTGATCAATTTCAAGAGGAAGTAAAAGAGGCATTTGATACCGAATATTCCAAGATCAAGGATTTTATAAACAGTTTTCAGGAAAAGCTGACCCTAGAGAAAAAATTTCGGAATCAACAAGTGAGATATATGAATGGGAAGCTTAACTCTATTGCTCAAAGCTGGAAGGGGGAAAGAGATCTCCGGATTGAGATCGAAGAGAATCTTTTAAAACAGAATAAATTTATTAAGTCTCAAGAAGAAAAGATCACAGCCTTGGAGAAACAAGTAAAAGAGGACCACAAACAAATGAAGAAGCTGAAGACAATTGTCAAGATGCTAATTCCTGAGGAAAAAGAAACAAAATAGAACACTCCAATATTTTGTTGTATTTTTTCCTTGTACTAATATTTCCAATCATAATGAAATTGTCAATGCTTGTCCTGTTTGTATGTCGTTACTAATATTTCAGGGGCCATATTTCTTTTCCATTCCCTCAAACTCTTTTTGAAAATCATAAAGGGGGAGAAAGGAAAAATAATTCTAAAAGAGAGATGAAAAATCTAAAGGAGAATAATTATAAGTATAAGAAGATCATCACTAAGTAAGGGGGAGTGATCATTAAGAAGATTTTCCCATTCCAGAAATCTAGAATACGATACTTAGAGTTCCAAATCCTAAGGGGGAGTTAGTCATATTCACAATTATCCATGAACAAAAAGAGATAATATTTAATTTCAAGGTCTAGAAATTTATTCCAAGTTCCTACATTGTTTTTCCTAAGGATGTTTGTTCTTTCCAAAAAGGGGGAGATTGTTGAGTCAATAAGGTTTTCCTTATAAATTTTCCATTCCTTCATATAAGGGGGAGATTGATAAGTCATCAAGGTTTCCTTATTACTAGATCATTCCTCTTGTTTTTAAAATCACAAACACCTTATCTTAAGGAAAATTTCATTCTACCCCTATTTTATCTTCATAAGGAAAATTTCCTTCCCAAAGGAAATTTACCCCTACCTTGTTTTCATTGTTCATATCAATATTTTTCTTAAGTATAAAAATCAGATTCATATCTAAAACCTCGAAATAGTATAATACTTAGATATGAATCATTCTATTTTAGGATCTAAATTCATGTTACGAACCTTTATAAAGTTCTACTCTGAATTCCCTGTTACGAACTTTTATGAAGTTCAACTCTGAATTCTGATTACGAACTTATATAAAGTTCTAACTACGAATTATAATGATGAATTATGATTACGAATTCTCATTAAGAATTATGATGATGAATTATGATTACGAATTATCGTTACAGATCTTGATGATGAATTCTGATTACGAATTCTCATTACGAATTATGATGAAGAATTCTGATTACAAATTCTCATTACGAATTATGATGAAGAATTCTGACTACGAATTCTCATTACAAATTCTGATGAATAATTCTGATTACGAATTCTCATTACGAATTCTGATGAAGAATTCTGATTACGAATTCTCATTATGAATTCTGATGATGAATTCTGATTACAAATTCTCATTAATAATTCTGATGAAGAATTCTGATTACGAATTCTCATTACGAATTCTGATGAAGAATTCTAATTACGAATTCTCATTACGAATTCTGATGAAGAATTCTGATTACGAATTCTCTTTACGAATTCTGATGAAGAATTCTGATTACGAATTCTTATTACAAATTCTAATGAAGAATTATTATTACAAATTCTCATTACGAATTCTGATGATGAATTCTGATTATGAATTCTCATTACGAATTCTGATGAAGAATTCTGATTACGAATTCTCATTACGAATTCTGATGAAGAATTCTGATTACAAATTCTCATTACAAATTTTGATGAAGAATTCTGATTACGAATTCTCATTATGAATTCCTTAGAAAAACATAATCTAGATATTCCTGAATTATAGACTCTGAACTTTAACTTTCATCATTCTGAACTTTCATTTTCTCCATTCCAAATATCAGTTTTAGTTATGCTTTCAATTATTCTATTATAAAACGATGTTGTGCCTTTAGTTATCAACTAACTGTTGTTTGAGTGACATGTGTATAGGTCCCTCTGAAATTCAAGGAAAAATTTGACCGTTAGAGGAGGGAGCCGACCATTGGAGCTTCACCTATAAATAGGAGATCATTTGAACATGCTTAGTAACTTTTGGAATTTTGATGCACAGAACTTCCTGAAGTGATTTCTAGAGAGAGAGGCTCTTATCAACTCTCAAGATTCGTGCAGAAAATTTGAACATCTTGTTCAAACTTTGGTTCATGCATATTTACTTCGTGCGACTCCGATTTTTACTGTGTACAATCGAGGGCTTTCGGGGATAGGAAGACGGAGGTTCCAACACCTTGAAGTTGAGGGATTCCTTGCTAAGGAAGATAGAGGTGCCAACTACCTGATAGTTGAGGTCTTGTGGGGATAGCAAGACAGACTTTGATCTTCGTATCGAGGGCTTACCCTAGTGTGGGTAAGACAAACTTTCTTGAAAGTATAAATCAAGGGACCTCTTATCCAGGATTGTTGGATACCCTTCTCTTTTGGTCAAAAGAGTTATTGTTTGTTACTTGTTTTGTTACAAGTTTTTCTGCTGCATTTTTCATTGATAAGGAAAGTATAACTTTCTTATACTTCCTTACTTGTACTCAGATATAGTTAGATTTTATACGCTTTAAGGTAGAATCTTCATCTTTGTAAACTTTAGCTAAGTTCCTTTTCTAGAATCACTTTTCCATAATTTAGCAAGTGATTAGAATTTATAGAGGTCTTTTTAATTATCTTGTTTAACCTTGTTAAACATAACCATCTTTAAAAGTTCCAAAGGAATTTTTAAAAGGTACAATTCACCCCCCCCCCCCCTCTTGTATCTGAGAATCTCATTCTTATTTCGATCCTACATTTGGTATTATAGAGTATATCATACTCAAACATACTATCCTAATAGAAATAAATATCCATAGATGGATATGTAAATCCCCATAAATTTCATAATAAGCATCATAAAAAACATTCATGGGTAGTATATACACCATATAAAAGAAACAAGTGGTAAATTTGGCATGTGTCTCACAAAAATAAAAGTGAGATGAAAATCTATTGCCTTAGGTATGAATCATCATGTACATTATTTATATTACAGAATAATAAACTTAGTTTGATTATTTACTTTATTAAAAAAATTGATCGTATTTTATTTATTACTGTTCTTTATTTATTTACTTAATTAATTAATTTCACATCAGATTTTTTGAAGATATTCGGTCCATATGTCCAAAATGACTAGGGTAAGTTAACTATGGTCAAATAAGTCAGTATTCCATTATCTTTGGAATAATAATCATTAATTAATTATCATTATTATACATAAATTATACTTTTAAAAACAACCATTAAATATGGTTATAAAAAATGAACTACATTACAATTATGGAGATGGTAAGTCTTACGTACACAAGAGTAATGTTTCTATTTTTCAATGATCGTGATGAAAATAAAATAAGTATTATTCTATATTTTCAAAATGATAATTATATCATAAATACCAAATTATTAAATTATAAAAAACTTATATATATCATCCATGTGATGTGGTGATAGAAAATGAATCATGTCACTTCATGGAGGTGTTAGTCTATACATAAACACAAACGATGTTATCATTTTTCAATGGATGCAAAGGTAAGAAATTAAATGATATATTATCTTTTTAGAATAATAAAAATGTCATGAATATCATATATAAACATTAAATATGTCATTATAACCAACTTTTGTCTTATTACAGAACCTACTTATTTTAATGATTCTAAATCATGTTTATAATGCTATTAATGAATTTCATGTTTTCTATCAGTAAATAATTTTATGGAAAAACATAAAAAAATGGATAAGTACAGAGTTTTCTATGACATCCTACCATATGAGTAATATTCTTATCATGTAAAGGATCTACTGACCATGTCACCTTACTGCATAAACAAACTACCTACCATGTGTTAGATGGACAAATTTTATGAAAGTGATGACCTGACCATGCATTGAAGTTAAGATTACCATGCATTGAGAACCACCTTATCACATGTAAAATCAACCTAAAATGAGACCAAAATGTACCTAACATGAGTAAAAGAGACCTGACCAGAAAAATTAGTGAAGTGACCACATAAATAAAACTATCCACCGCATAAATAAATCAAGTTATCATGCCCATGTATGTAAAATTTTAATTAAGTAATGTCATAATAATGTCTATTGTTGTAGTAACTTCATGAAGAGGAATGCATACCACAAGATCAAATAAACTAAATGGAAGAATAAATGAACCTATCATGAAATGCCAACTGATTTTTCCAACCAACCATGTCAAGTTTCCATTCCAACTAACCACGCTTTATGTAAATATAGCTTTCCAAATTTAACTTAGAAATGGAGCATTTTAAATATCCAATGATTAGTTTTTGAAGCACTGATTGAATAATTTTTTAATCTAATATTGCATTGATTATTCTACAATGGATAATTTTGATGAATATATTTTTAATAAGAAAAAATGATCATGTGAAGAAAGTGAAGAGAAGAGAACTCTTTCTTCTACAAAGTAATAGAGCATCCTACTCGTGCACCTATTCTAAAAATAAGACTCATTTAGAAATCACAATTGCGCTCTTTTTTCCTGAAATTACTATGAAATTTGTATAAGCTCCTCTAAAATAAAAATTAAAAATACTTCAATACAACTAAAGCAATTTGGATTGAGATTCACCACATTTTCCTATCCTTTATCACTTACTCTTTCTTTTTATGCTTTATATTTGATTTGTGTTTTATATTTCTATATTTATCTACATAACATATTCTCTTGAGCTAAATTGAAGAGTAATTAATACTCTCTCAAATATTTTCTTATGTATTCCCATGTATAACTGTGTAAGAGGTCTTTTAGGATATGGTATTTTGTTTTATCCCATGCATAACTCTAGAAGAGGCTTTATTCCTAGATAGCCTTGTGTGTTGTTGTTTGTAAAACCTGGTCCAAGTTGTAAATTAGTTTATTTAATAATAAACTTCTTGGAAGCAAGTTATTTCCATGTGAATGAGTTAAGTATTAACATGATACTGAACACCTTGTAAAATTCCATTGTATGTTATCTATTTTGTTTTCATTTTTTAAAATTAAACCAGTATCTATTTTCTAATATATTAAAAAACTATACTCTTATGGTTAAAACTAGTGTTTTATATATAGTTTTTGATACAAGTATATTAGTTTAAAAAGTTATATTGTTTTAAAAAATTATTTTAATTGAGTTGTGATCGATCTTTTGAGAATATTTTCAAAATATCAAACTATATATTTCTAATATTTTTGTTAACTAGAAGATTTAATCAAATCATGGATTTAAGTTTTAAAAAAATTAATAGAAATTTTATTGGAAGGTCAATTCACCCCACCCCACCCCCCCTCTTGAGTTATCCACTGGGACCAACATTTGGTATCATATCACTTTAAAACTACTTTTTTAATGTGATCTATTTTTATTTAAATATCATAAATTTCTATTTTATCAAAATTTAATTATTTATGGATAATCATAAATAATTAGGAACTTCCACTAATCAGCCTCCTTATTTTAATAGAATAAATTATTCTCAATGGAAAATCAAGATGGAAATTCATTTATAAAGTATGGGATTTGATATCTGGATTGTAATTGAAGATAAATATGAAAAACCTCAAGCTGTTATAACTTCTTGGATTAATTATACTAAGTTAGTATATGATTTTAATTATAAATATACGAATTATTTTTTAATATTCCTTAGTATAATATGAATTTAATATAATATCTTCTTGTGCTACTGATTTTAAGATTTTGGATACTCTTAATATATATCATGAAGTAACTTCAAATGTTAAGGAAATAAATTTGAACACTTATACTATTAAATATGATACTTTCAATATGAATCATGATAAATACATTTATAACTTGTATCTTAGGTTTAATGAGATTGTTAATGTAACACCCCAAGCTTCCACAGTACGTTTCCCTTCGAATAATGCAATAGCGTGTGTTGTACGCAACCTCGAGCTCTAACACACACCACAACTAATTAAACTAGCCGTTGTGAATAGTAATACCTACTTTTTGAAATTTTATAAATTTTATTTATCAAAATGGACTTCATTTTTGGATTCGGAATATCGAAATTAGCCTATGTTGAATTTTTGGTATTTTTCTGAGAACTTCTAATTTTTTATGAATAGTGAAAAATACTTAAAAACAACTTTTTTATTCAAAATAATTTATAGTGATAAATTATACTATTTGGTGGTTTTAAAGTATAATTAGTATATATTTTTACCATTTTATCCAATGTTGGTCATTAGAATTAATTTCACTTTGAAATTGGACATAAACAATTGTCAATCTTTTGATATATATTGTTTCTTAAAAACACGCTATCTGTTGTAACAGCGAGAATTAATTATAAAATTAATTAATGCAACTTATATGTTTGTAGTTTTGTAAAATAGACATCATTTTTGAATTCGGAATATCAATTATAGCTTAGAGTGAAATTTTGGCATTGTTCTGAAAAACTTCAATTTTTGATGAATAGTGAAACCACTAAGTGGTAGTTAAATAACTGATTTTTCGTTTAAATGAAATATTGCCACTTCTGTGTTTTGAATTTCAAAAATCCAACATACATGGTTGTCATTAGTATGTAAAATTTGGTTCAATGGGATTAAAATAATTTTTTGGTGAATAGTAACTTTTAAGTTTAATTAATCGCGATCAAAGGTAATTAGTGAAATTTAAGGTAAAAATGATATTATAAAAATATGAAAATACCCTTACACTTGTCCTAACCCTATTGGATGAGTAATTACCGACCAAGAAAATCCATGGGTCAACTTGGGGACCCCATGGATCCACTTTAGTTGGAAAATGACATAAATACCTTTTATTTAATGTTAAAGTAAAAAAAATGACACAAACATGAAATGTTTTACTAAAACAATTTTTACATGGGGTTATACAAGTCATATTTTTTACTATAAATAGTCATTGGAAAGATAAAAATATTTCATACATCATAGTATTTTTTTATAATTTTTATACATTAAATAAATTAAATTATTTATGACATAATTATGATGCAGCGATGACCTCATTATTTAACGATTTTAATAAAATGAAAAGATAATGTAAAATAAAAGGCTTACACTTGTCCAAAGACTATCGGATGGGTATATTTCGAACCCTTATCACCTTATCCACGAATTATATAAGTGTGGGACCTTTAGAATCCGAAAATCATTGTATAATAATGTAACATTTCAATCTTTCCAAAAGGGCCCCTCCTCTCCTCTTATAAAAGGCCCCAACCTCTACCACATTATTCACACTTTCAAGCCTTTTGGTTCGGCCAACCTCTGCCCAAATACTCTCCCAACTTCTCTCCCTTCATCCTAGAAGCTTTACTTTAGTCAGAAAGCCATCCTAAGGAGTCCTTTTGATCAAATCAAAAGGAAGAACCCGAAGAAGAGGTAACGTTTTCATCACCCTCTTTCAAGTTTCTTTCTTCTTCCACTCCCTCTTTGTTTATTATTTCAATTCTAAAATTATAACTTCAGTATATTCTATATACTGTGATTTTATTATAAATATGGAACAACCATATTCAGTATTCTACCCATCATTTGAATGACATGTCACCATACGTGCGTACGTACGGCTTACCGTCTCCACGTCGTGGTGTAATTGTTATTCAATATATTATTATTTAGATGGGTATAATAATGATATGTAATTCATGTAAATAATAAATATAACATGATAATTATTCTGTATATATGATATACTATCCAATTATATATTATTTTAATATCAAAATAATGATATTGTCGCTCGTGCGTACGTACGGACTACCGTCTCCACGAACGCGATGAGATTCATTCTACGTCATATCCATTCAAGTATAATTATCATTTGATGATTTAAAAATAATGTTTAAGGACATCCTATCATTCTGGATATGATGAAGATATAACCTATCCATGAAAAACACGACTTACGTAACAAAACATATAAAAGAAAACGAGTAAGTTAACACCCGAAACAACGATAAATCTAAGATATTGTTAACAAAGCAATGTTAAAAGATCATATATGATATCATATGAATGTATATGATTCTTGTATAATTTAATAACAATTATTTCACCATTATACAGGAGGTTAACCTACCCCAACCAAGGAAAAGTACAAGGTAAGGGTTTACTTCACAACCTCTTCATTATCCAAGGTTGTTTATACATAATTATCTACTGGGACCTCGTTATCATCCACATCCATGTTTCTTAAAAATGTCTTTCAAAACATTTTTACTATTAAATGGAAAATGGGTTAAATTCATTTATACCCTTATACGTTTTTGAAAGGAATCTTACCGTCGTTTTCCAAACAATGTACTTTTTGACCTTTTTGACAAATTTAAGGTAAGAATGTTTTTTTTAACTTATACGGCGGGTGCGGCTATTTTCCGCCATTATAACTTCGTCGAAGCTTCCCTTACAAGCTTATAAGAATATTTTCAAATTAAATGTATTATTTTATAATTATGGTACTTTTAAATTATTTCAAAAAAAGAGAGATATTTCTCTCAAATAGCTTTAATTTCATCCATGTCAACATCCTTTGATGGGTTTTAAGTTTAATTGAAATCGATTTATGATACAAAACTTCCATTGAACATTTTGGGAAATATTTGACTGTGGATGTGTTATTTTTATACCATCCATAGTTTATGGAGAAATTGTTGACATTTCGTATGCTAGATATAATACGAATATTTATGTTATGTTTAAACCTTTTCATATGAGGAATGTATTGGACTTAATAAGTGACGGGTGGAGCCCACTATAGCTCCTCGATGCATCGGTAGGTCTCATGAGACAACTAGACGTGGAATTGGTCGAGGCCCTTTCCCAATTTGATTTATGGTTTTGGTCGAGGCCTTAATCATTTTAGACGTCTTGGCCGAGGCCTTGACAAAATGTTTCAGAATGTCTGGCATTATACATTCCCTCATTATGAAAGTGGTTATTGATATTTCATGTGATTATTCGTCTAGTAGAATATCCATGTGAGTAAGTAATGGCATTATTTTATCTTACTTTTTCAATATTATGCTGAAGTTCAAGTTCAATAAGGCTTTTGTTTTAGTTATACATTGCCTTAAATGCTTATGTTTTCTTATGAAAGTTTCCGCTATATTGTTATCCTTACGGAACATTTGAGCTCACCCCTTTCAATGTTTTATTTTTCGCAGGATGTGAAGAAGTGTATTATGACTGACTTTCAAGAATAGTCAGTGAGGATATGAGTGTGGACTAAGGAGACCATGTTATTGTAGTTTTCATTTTTATGATGTAATGTAATGTTTACGAATGTATCTAGTGTTTCCAAGGCTACTAAACTAATCGGTCTTTCGAGACTTGATCTTTTGTGATCATGCCAATGTTATGTAATAATGCACCGACTCTAGGTAACTGGGGTCGGGGCGTTACATTTGGTATCAGAGGAAGTTTAGTACAAACCTTGGAAGCTAGATTTAGACAAACTCTGATTAGAGCACGTAGACCTAAGATGAACTTTGAGGATTAGTATAGAAGAACTTACTAAAATTTTGGTATCGTTGAGATTTTGTGAGTTTTCCGAGCAATACATCCCTGTCTGGATACGAGCAGGTAGAGGCGGCTCTGGCATAGATGTACCTAGGGGTAAAACCCAAAAACACCGCTTTGAGCTAGACTCGAATGGGAACTGGTGCACGACGAAGGGCCTTGATTCACTCTTGGTTACGACACTCCCGGGGGATATGCTTAGGATAATTCTCATTTTCTTTACAAACAACTATGAAGGGTTACGAGTATATACTTCCTCAAAGAAAACATTTTTATAATTATGGATTATATCCATAATTAGTTCAATTTATGTTAAGTGTTTTACAAGTATGGAATTATGTATTTTGATTCATAAACTAATCTAGTTTATGCCATTATTTAGAAATGGATCCTAGTGGAAGGAATGGAAACCATATCAATGCACGCACTCCGTGTAGGGATTGCCCTCATGCTCAAGATAATTATGGTGGAGCTAGTGATACAACTGGTGCTGATCAGCTTCTCACCGTACTGGGACAACTCATGCAGGTTATGAATAATAACCTTACTCGTATGGAGCACCCTGATCCGCAACGTGGAGAATCAATGCTAGACCATTTCATGAGGAAACAACCACCAACATTCAATGGGAGTACAAATCCTATAGTAGCTGAGCAATGGATAAATTCCTTAGAGAAAATATTCCATGCCTTAGGGAGTAGTGAAAGGGAGAAAGTTGTCATGGCAGTTTACCACCTCACTGGAGATGTCGATCAATGGTGGTCACTAATTCAAAACACAAAGGAAGATGATGAATTAACAAACATGGAATTTCAGGAGTTCAAAGAGCTGTTCTTAGAAAAATACTTTCCTCGAGACCATCGAGCGGATATGGAAAGGCAATTTCTGAGTCTGAGGCAGAATGAGGATGAGAATGTCACAAAGTATGAGGCTAACTTTACAAGGTTAGCGAGGTATGCTGCAGATTACATATGTAACCCAAGAAGTAATACCGATCGTTTCTTTGATGGGTTAAAACCATTTCTTCATCGAGCTTTAGTATCACAAACCTTCTCTTCATACGAAGGTATTGTCTCGTGCACTATCAAGACGGAAAAGGAATTCTCTAAGTCTTATGACTTTAAATCAAATCAAGATAAGAAGAGATCCGCTGAAAACTCTGGGAAAGGAAATAAGGAAATAGGGAAGAAGGGTAGAAATGAATTTCCACCCTGTGATAATTGTGGTAGGAAGAACCCTGGTGCCTGTCTAAAAGGAAAAGGAGTATGTTACAAGTGTGGTGAAAAAGGCCACCAAGCTCATGAATGCAAGGGAAAGAAAGCGATTGTCAACGTGGAATGCTATAATTGTAGAGAGAAGGGACATTATGTAAATGAATATCCTAAGCGTTAGGGGAACTTACCTCAGAAGAGGCCGAGGGATCAGGGCCAGGCTTATGCTATCACTACTGCTGAGGTGGAAGCTCCGAAAGACGTGGTGGCAGGTAATTTAATGGTTTCCTCAAGTTTAGAAAATGCATTATTTGATTCTGGATCATCGTATTGTTTCATATCTTCCCAGTTTACTAAGAAAATTAGATATTTCCAATTTGATTTAACAAGGGAGTTGTCAGTCAAAACCCCTAAGGGAAGTATTGTTGCAACAAAGTTTTGTCGATTAGTTCCCATTAGAGAACCTAAATGTTCTTTACCTTCTGATCTCATCGTCATACCCATGATTGAATTTGATATAATCCTCGGTATGGATTGGCTTTCGGGCCATGATGAAAAAATTTATTGTAAGAGGAAAGAGGTTACTATTCTTGATGATGATGATAAGGAACACCTTATCTTTAGAGCAGAATCGTCGCCACATAATTCTTATCTAGATCCACCCCCAGTAGCTCAACTAAATTCAATTATTGGGGAGGAAGAGAAGGAAATTACTGAGGGTGAGGAAAGGAATATTCAAATAGAGGATGTACCTATTGTGAGAGAATATGTTGATGTGTTTCCGAAAGATTTACTTGGACATCCTCCAGAACGAGAAGTTGAGTTTTCCATTGATTTAATTCCTGGATCAAGGCCCATATCGAAGACCCCTTATAGAATGTCCACTGTGGAATTAGTTGAATGAAAGAAACAACTAGAGTAATTGAGTAATAAGGGATTTATTCTCCCTAGTGTTTCTCCTTGGGGAGCCCCTGTTCTTTTTGTTAAGAAGAAAGATGGATCTATGAGGTTGTGCATCGACTATAGGGAGATCAATGCTATAACAATAAATAACAAGTATCCCCTACCTCGCATTGATGATTTGTTTGACCAAATGCATGGAGCTCAATACTTTTCAATGATTGACCTTCGGTCTGGATACCATCAGTTGTGTGTGAAGAAGTAAGACGTTCCAAAGATAGCATTTCGAACAAGGTACGGGCATTACGAGTTTATAGTAATGCCTTTTGGATTGACTAATGCACCCTCTATTTTCATGGATCTAATGAATAGAGTTTCCAAGGAATATCTCGATGACTTTGTAGTGGTATTTATTGATGATATCTTGGTATACTCCAAAAGCCACGAAGATCATGAAAATCACTTACGCATTATCCTGAAGACTCTTAGAAGACATGAATTATATGGGAAATTTAGCAAGTGTGAATTCTGGCTTCAGGAGATTTCTTTTCTTTTCCATATTGTCTCTAAGGATGGAATTTCCATTGATCCTTCTAAAACCAAGGCAATCCAAGAATGGCCAGAACCGACAAGTATAACTGAGGTACGCAGTTTTATTGGTTTAGCAGGTTATTATCGACATTTCGTCCGGAATTTTTCCAGATTGGCTAACCCATTGACAAAGCTCACACGTAAAGGGATTAAATTTATCTGGACAAAAGAGTGTGAAGAATGTTTTGAAGAACTGAAGAGAAGATTAGTCAATGCCCCTGTATTGACTCTACCATCGGGGAATGATGAGTTTGTTATTTATAGTGATGCATCAAAGAAAGGACTTGGTTGTGTTCTTATGTAGAATGATAAGGTTATTGACTATGCATCACGACAGCTAAAAATTCATGAGAAAAACTATCCTACTCATGATCTTGAGTTATCAGCAATGATCTTTGCTTTAAAGATATGGAGACATTACCTCTATGGTGAAAAATGTGAGATTTATACTGATCACAAGAGTTTGAAGTATATTTTCTCACAAAAAGAACTCAACATGAGGCAAAGGCGATGGCTTGAACTACTCAAGGATTATTATTGCACGATACATTACCACCCGAGGAAGGCAAACAAGGTGGTAGATGCTTTGAGCAGGAAAGACCATGGAGTTTTGAATGTGATGAGAATTGAAAGGGATCCAATTTTCATGGATCTAGTGAAGATGGACATGGGAATAACTAGGGAAGATGAAACATCAATTCTTTTTCAAATGGTTGCCAACCCATCATTACTAGAAAGGATTAAGAGTTCTCAGACCGATGATGAAGAATTTCAGAAGAAGATTAAAGATGTGAATGATGGAAGATTGGGGGACTTTGTGTATAAGGATGGAATTTTGAAATTCGGGAAGAGACTTTGTGTTCCCGATATACCTGATCTAAAAAGGGAATTGCTGGATGATGCTCATAGTTCCAATTTCTCTATACACCCTGGGAGCACCAAAATGTATAGAGATTTGAAGGAACATTTTTGGTGGGACAATATGAAGAGGGAGATTGCTGATTTTGTGTCGAGGTGTATGGTTTGTCAACAAGTGAAAGCTGGAAGGCAACATCCTGGTGGAGTATTGCAACCTCTTCCCATACCTGAGTGGAAATGGGATAATATTACGATGGACTTTTTCATGGGACTACCAAAGACTCCTATAAGGAATGATGCAATATGGGTCATTGTTGATCATCTTACTAAGTCAGCACATTTTCTGGCTATACGGGAGGATCTACCACTTGAACGTCTAGCAAGACTATATATTAATGAAGTTGTAAGACTTCATGGAGTACCCCTATCGATTGTTTCTGATCATGATCCTCATTTTACTTCAAGATTCTGGAAAAGTCTTCAAAAGGCCTTGGATACTGAACTTCGTTTGAGCACTGCCTATCACCCTCAAACAGATGGACAATTAGAACGGACTATTCAAACCTTAGAAGACATGTTGAGATCATGCTCTCTTGACTTTCAGGGTATGTGGGATCAATATTTACCATTGGTAGAATTTTCCTATAACAATAGCTTCCATTCAAGCATTCAGATGGCACCTTATGAAGCGTTATATAGAAAGAGATTTCGTACACCAACCTGTTGTGATGACGTTGGTGAAAGAAAACTTGTGGGACCAGAACTGGTGGAAGAAACAATGGAAAAGGTGAAGGTAATCCAAAACCACATCAAAGCAGCTCAAAGTAGGCAGAAGAGCTATGCCGATAACAGAAGAAAGGTTTTGGAATTTCAGGTGGGAGATCATGTTTTCCTAAAGGTATCTCCATGTAAGGGAGTTATACGTTTTGGTAAGAAGGTTAAGTTGAGTCCCAGGTACATCGGACCTTTCGAAATTCTAGATCGTATTGGGGCTGTAGCTTATCGTTTGGCGATGCTGCCAAATCTCTCCAAAGTTCACGATGTTTTCCACATATCGCTATTGAGAAAATACATGCCCGACCCAACACATGTACTTACCTATGAGGAATTAGAACTGTAACCCGATCTATCTTATTACGAAGAGCCCATCAGAATTCTTGATGTGAGGGAGCAGGTGCTGAGAAACTGTACGACTCGTCTGGTAAAGGTTTTGTAGAGAAATCATAAAATGGAAGAGGCAACGTGGGAACCTGAGGAACTTATGATGAAGAACCACCTGAGTCTTTTTATGCAGTAATACCCTAGAAATTGCGAGGACGCAATTATTTGAAGGAGGGTAGAATGTAACACCCCAAGCTTCCACGGTACGTTTCCCTTCGAATAATGCAATCGTGTGTGTTGTACGCAACCTCGAGCTCTAACACACACCACAACTAATTAAACTAGCCGTTGTGAATAGTAATACCAACTTTTTGAAATTTTATAAATTTTATTTATCAAAATGGACTTCATTTTTGGATTCGGAATATCGAAATTAGCCTATGTTGAATTTTTGGTATTTTTCTGAGAACTTCTAATTTTTTATGAATAGTGAAAAATACTTAAAAACAACTTTTTTAATAAAAATACTTTATAGTGATAAATTATACTATTTAGTGGTTTTAGAGTATAATTAGTATATATTTTTACCATTTTATCCAATGGTGGTCATTAGAATTAATTTCACTTTGAAATTGGACATAAACAATTGTCAATCTTTTGATATATATTGTTTCTTAAAAACACGCTATCTGTTGTAACAGCGGGAATTAATTATAAAATTAATTAATGCAACTTATATGTTTGAAATTTTGTAAAATAGACATCATTTTTTAATTCGGAATATCAATTATAGCTTAGGGTGAAATTTTGGCATTGTTCTGAAAAACTTCAATTTTTGATGAATAGTGAAACCACTAAGTGGTAGTTAAATAACTGATTTTTCGTTTAAATGAAATATTACCACTTCTGTGTTTTGAATTTCAAAAATCCGACATACATGGTTGTCATTAGGATGTAAAATGTGGTTCAATGGGATTAAAATAATTTTTTGGTGAATAGTAACTTTTAAGTTTAATTAATCGCGATCAAAGGTAATTAGTGAAATTTAAGGTAAAAATGATATTATAAAAATATGAAAATACCCTTACACTTGTCCTACCCCTATTGGATGAGTAATGGCCGACCAAGAAAATCTATGGGTCAACTTGGGGACCCCATGGAGCCACTTTAGTTGGAAGATGACATAAATACCTTTTATTTAATGTTAAAGTAAAAAAAATGACACAAACATGAAATGTTTTACTAAAACAATTTTTACATGGGGTTATACAAGTCATATTTTTGACTATAAATAGTCATTGGAAATCTACAAAGATTTCCTACATCATAGTATTTTTTTATAATTTTTATACATTAAATAAATTAAATTATTTATGACATCATTATGATGCAGCGATGACCTCATTATTTAACGATTTTAATAAAATGAAAAGATAATGTAAAATACAAGGCTTACACTTGTCCAAAGACTATTGGATGGGTTTATTTCGAACCCTTATCACCTTATACACGAATTATATAAGTGTGGGATCTTTAGAATCCTAAAAGCATTGTATAATAATGTAACATTTCAATCTTTCCAAAAGGGCCCCTCCTCTCCTCTTATAAAAGGCCCCCACCTCTACCACCTTATTCACACTTTCAAGCCTTTTGGTTCGGCCAACCTCTACCCAAATACTCTCCCAACTTCTCTCCCTTCATCTTAGAAGCTTTACTTTAGTCATAAATCCATCCTAAGGAGTCCTTTTGATCAAATCAAAAGGAAGAACCCGAAGAAGAGGTAACGTTTTCATCACCCTCTTTCAAGTTTCTTTCTTCTTCCACTCCCTCTTTGTTTATTATTTCAATTATAAAATTATAACTCCAGTATATTATATATACTGTGATGTTATTATAAATATGGAACAACCATATTCAGTATTCTACCCATCATTTGAATGACATGTCACCATACGTGCGTACGTACGGCTTACCGTCTCCACGTCGTGGTGTAATTGTTATTCAATATATTATTATTTATATGGGTATAATAATGATATGTAATTCATGTAAATAATAAATATAACATGATAATGATTCTGTATATATGATATACTATCCAATTATATATTATTTTAATATCAAAATAATGATATTGTCGCTCGTGCGTACGTACGGACTACCGTCTCCATGAACGCGATGCGATTCATTCTCCGTCGTATCCATTCAAGTATAATTATCATTTGATGATTTAAAAATAATGTTTAAGGACATGATATCATTCTGGATATGAATAAGATACAACCTATCCATGAAAAACACGACTTACGTAACAAAACATATAAAATAAAACGAGTAAGTTAACACCCGAAACAACGATAAATCTAAGATATTATTAACAAAGCAATGTTAAAAGATCATATATGATATCATATGAATGTATATGATTCTTGTATAATTTAATAACAATTATTTCACCATTATACAGGAGGTTAACCTACCCCAACCAAGGAAAAGTACAAGGTCAGGGTTTACTTCACAACCTCTTCATTATCCAAGGTTGTTTATACATAATTATCTACTGGGACCTCGTTATCATCCACATCCATGTTTCTTAAAAATGTCTTTCAAAAAAAATTTACTATTAAATGGAAAATGGGTTAAAGTAATTTATACCCTTATACATTTTTGAAAGGAATCTTACCGTTGTTTTCCAAACAATGTACTTTTTGACCTTTTTGACAAATTTAAGGTAAGAATGTTTTTTTTAACTTATACGGCGGGTGCGGCTATTTTCCGCCATTATAACTTCGTCTAAGCTTCCCTTACAAGCTTATAAGAATATTTTCAAAGTAAATGTATTATTTTATAATTATGGGACTTTTAAATGATTTCAAAAAAAAAGATATATTTCTCTCAAATAGCTTTGATTTCATCCATGTCAACATCCTTTGATGGGTTTTAAGTTTAATTGAAATCGATTTATGATACAAAACTTCCATTGAACATTTTGTGAAATATTTGACTGTGGATGTGTTATTTTTATACCATCCATAGTTTATGGAGAAATTGTTGACATTTTTTATGCTAGATTTAATACGAATATTTATGTTATGTTTAAACCTATTCATATGAGGAATGTATTGGACTTAATAAGTGACGGGTGGAGCCCGCTATAGCTCCTCGATGCATCGGTAGGTCTCATGAGACAACTAGACGTGGAATTGGCCGAGGCCCTTTCCCAATTTGATTTATGGTTTTGGCCGAGGCCTTAATCATTTTAGACATCTTGGCTGAGGCCTTGACAAAATGTTTCAGAATGTCTGGCATTATACATTACCTCATTATGAAAGTGGTTATTGATATTTCATGTGATTATTCGTCTAGTAGAATATCCATGTGAGTAAGTAATGGCATTATTTTATCTTACTTTTTCCATATTATGCTGAAGTTCATGTTCAATAAGGCTTTTGTTTTAGTTATACATTGCCTTAAATGCTTATGTTTTCTTATGAAAGTTTCTGCTATATTGTTATCCTTACGGAGCATTTGAGCTCACCCCTTTCAATGTTTTATTTTTTTCCAGGATGTGAAGAAGTGTATTATGACTAACTTGCAAGAATAGTCAGTGAGGATATGAGTGTGGACTAAGGAGACCATGTTATTGTTGTTTTCATTTTTATGATGTAATGTAATGTTTACAAATGTATCTAGTGTTTCCAAGGCTACTAAACTAATCGGTCTTTCGAGACTTGATCTTTTGTGATCATGCCAATGTTATGTAATAATGCACCGACTCTAGGTAACTAGGGTCGGGGCGTTACAGTTAACATGATGAATTCATTGGAAAAACAGATTGGTGACAAGTATCAAGTCATCAGACTTCTCGGATTCTTACCAAACAGGTGGAGAGGAACATCTATTTCTATCAGAGTCTTGTGACATTAATATACTACCAATAAAAGAACTCATTGAAAATCTTGTGATGTATTAAAAATAACTACAAGTGAACAAAGAGTAATTGGATAAACCCAAAAGTAATTCAATAGTATTTAAGACTTATAACTTAAAACTAAAATTGAAAATGAAATATGAAAGTTAAAGTGATGAGGAATCACATTCATATAGTGTTTTAGAAATTGATCATTTATCTAGGAGTTTCAAAAAAAATTACAAGAAGAAGAATTATTTCAAGAAATATAACTATTGATTAAATTATGATAATAAAATGAAATTTAGAAAGGAATTTAAAAAGGATGATTCTTCCAATGAATTAATATTTTATAAGTGTAAAAGGAAATGACACATCAAAGAATTCTATCCCAAAATCAATTATATTAAGAAGCATGAGGACAATTGAAAAATATATATAAAAGGCTATAAAAACCACCTGGAGTGCCTCTAAGGATAGTTCTAGTGAATTAGATTCTAGAAGATATGATAGAAATGATAAATATTATATGTTTTTCCTGAGAAACGCATATGATGTTCTAAATGATTTTCCTGAATATCATACTCATGTTTCTAATCATTCTAAAAATGAAAATGATAAATAAAATATGTCTAGTGATGAATTATTTGAATATTATAACATGTTATAAGACACATTTAATGAATTAAAAGATAAATATAAAAATTTAAATAAGAATCATGCTATGTATTCTCACTTTAAAAATAATATTACAGTAGAAAAGAATAAAATTATCAAGTATTAAAATAAAATAATGAGGCAAAATTATTTAAAAATAAATTAAATAAACATTTGGAGTGATTCACTAATGGAATAAAAACTCTATTTCTTGGAAAACAAACAACTCCTAAATATACTATAAGAAATGGATATCAACCTAGATAGATGAAAATATATAAGAATAAATTTATACCAAATTATTTCTGCTGGTATTTATTATTCTACTAAACCTAATAAAGCCTTTATTTTTTAAAGTCTAAGGCCTTCTTATAGGAAACCATTAAAACAATTATGGATTCCTAAAGAACTTATTACTAACATCTATGGAACCAAGAAAATATAGGTACCAAAATCATTTTTGGTTTAAATATCCTTTATAGGAAACCTTCTTGAAGATTTCCAATAAGAAATTATGGTATTTAGATAGTGTATGCTCTAGAAATATGACTGGGGACTACTCAAGCTTCATAAATCTAATTAAATTGGATGGTGGACATGTCACTTTTAGTGGAAACACCAAAGGAAAAATTATTGGACTCGACCAAATTGGTAACTATAGTACGGTTTTAATTTCTAAATTTTTATTTTTAGATGGATTAAAATACAATATTAATATCATTTCACCATTTTGTGATGATAGTTTTCATGTCATGTTTGAAAAAAAATCTTGAAAACTTTTTTATGCCTAACATGATTTAGTTTTTACTACCATGTGAAATAACAACGTTTATGTTGTAGATTTAGACTCCTTATTTTCTCATAATTTTTTAGGATTAATTGTCATTAATAGAGAATCCTGGATTTGGAATAGGATACTAGGCCATTGAAATATACACTCTCGTAAAAAATTAACTAGAAAATTTTTAGTCATGGATTTTATTAAACTAGAATTCACATCAGACATAGTGTGTAATCCCTATCAAAAGGGAAAATAGCTCAAAATATTTTTCAAACTAAAGAAATAAGCTTCAACTTCTAAATAATTTAAGTATGGTTCATATGGATTTTTTATACCTTCTTGAGTTTCTAGTTTAGTAGGAAAACATTATTATTATATTATAGTGGATTATTATTCAATATATACATGGGTGTTTTTCCTTTCTCATAAAAGTGAAACTCTTTCCTATTTTTTAAAATATTCTAGATCTATAAAAAAAATTTGTGGAATTAGAATTAAAACCTTAAGAAGTGATCATTTATATGAGTTTGAAAATCAAAAGTTTGAATCATTATTCTAAAAACATATCTATAGTGACAAATTTTCAACTCTTAGAACCCCAAAGAAAAATGGTGTAGTATAGAGAAGAAAGAGAGCCCTTCAAGAAATTTTCTATACTATGCTCAATGAGTATGATTGACCTATATATGTTTAAATAGAGGATATAAATAAAGGTTGATATATAATTAATAAATTTTTAATTATTACACTATTAAAGAAGACCCTTAGGAATTATGGAATGGTAGAAAATCAAAAGTTAATTACTTTAGAGTTTTTGGATATAAAGTCTTTATACTCAACACAAAAGAGAATTTAGACAAGTTTTCTTCCAAAAGTGATAAAGGAATTTTCCTTGAATATTCTACAACCATTAAATCATATAGGGTATTTAATAAAAGAACTAAGATTGTGGAAGAATCTATACAAGTCAATTTTGATGAGACAAATCCACATGAGACTAAGACCCCTTTAGAAAATTTGAAGGATAATCTTTCTAATCTAGACTTTCATGATAAACCTAGAGACAATTATTTTATAACTCTTGTAAAGAAATATCATAGTTTTGATGAATAGGTTAAAGCTGAACCTATAGATGAAAATGAGCTATCTAACACTTTTATTCCTAGATCTATTAGAACTCATAGATATCACTCCTTAGATGCAGTTGTAGGAGACCTAGATAAAGGAACTAAGAGTGGAGATTATATTATAAATAAAGTTGAACATCAAGCTTTCTTATTACATCTTGAACCTAATAATATCAATGATGAAATTAATGATGAATTACAGATAATGGATATGAAAGAAGAGTTAAATTAGTTTGAAATAAATAGATTATGAGAACTAGTTGAAAGACTTAAGGACTACTTAACTATTAGCACTAAATGGGTGTTTAGAAACAAGGTTAATGAATCAGAAAAAATAATTATAAATAAAACTATATTGGTTTCACAATATATAGACAAAAATAATGTATTTACTATAAGGAAACATTTACACCAAATGTTTAGGATGTATTTATTGAATAACCCCTAGATTTAAAAACCCACACTTTCCAAATCATGTTTTTAAATTAACAAAATATTTATATGGTTTAAAATAAGATCTTAGAGCCTGGTATGATAGGCTCAACTCATTTTCTATTTCAAAAGAATTTATTAAAGAAATATCTAACCCTGCCTTATTTATTAAAATAATTTCAAAATATATTTTAATTGTTCAAATCTATATTGATTATATTTTTTTTCTCCTCAAGAAATTATTTGTGTATTGAATTATCAAAAATGATTAATTGTGAATTTTAAATGAGTTTAATGGGTGAACTTAAATTCTTTATTGGTTTTAGGATTTTTCAAAATAAATATGGAATTATTTTAAATAAAATTAAGTACACTAAATATATTTTAAAAAATCATGGATAGTACTAAAGGTAGTGATACTCTCACGATTATAAGCTATAAATTGGAACTTGATGAAACTGGGAAACCGGTTGATCAAACCACTTATAGAGGTATAATTGGAATTTTACTATACTTAAATTCTAGTTAGCCAGATATAATGTTTAGTGTGTATATGTGTGATCCTTTTTAAGAAAATACAAAAGATTCATATTTACTTGCTGTGAAAATAATTTTCAAACAATTCAAAAATAAAAACAACATAATTTTTTTTTTAAATTCTAAAGGATAAGTATTTGATTTAGTTAGTTATTCTGATATTGATTTTTGTGTTTTTAAGTTAGATAAAAAAATAACTTATATAACATGTCACTTTATGGGTAAGTATTTAGTGTCATGTTGTAATAAGAAACAAAATTATGTTTCATTATCCACTGCTGAAGTTGAGTACATAGCTGCAATTAGTTGTTGTGCACAAATACTATGGATGAAACATATATTACTAGACTATGGATATCAATTCTGTCATGTAAGTATAAATTGGGACAATACAAGTGTAATAAATATTTATAATAATCCTATATCACAATCTAAAATAAATAAAATTCATATAATACATCAATTTTTGAGATATAATTTTCAAAAAGGTGATATAACTCTTGAGTTCATTAGTATTGAATATTATCTTATTGATATATTTACAAAGCCTTTTAATTTTGAGAGAATCAGTTATATAAGACATGAATTGGGCATGATGAATTATGTATATTTTATTAATTTATATTTAGTTAGTTAATTTTGTATAATCATTTTAAAATCATGAGCTATTTTAGAAGAAACTATGTGGTGTGGTTCACATAGTCAATATGTTGACCATGATTTTTTGGTCTTACAGTTAGTGTAACTACTATAGAACTTAACTCACACAGTCACCATACATACCGTGATTATTTACTCACATGGCCACCATGATTACCATGAATATTTTATCACATGGTCAGTACTTACTTACCATGAACATTTTATCTATGTGGTTAACATACCTATCATGAGGTCATGGTCAGCATGCCTATCATGCTCTTATTATCATAGATCCATAGTTAGTATTCATACCTTATCTGTTTCATATAAATTTTTTTGTAAAATATTTTGGTAGGATTTCATTGAAGTATATTATTATTTTATTCCCTAAATTATTAAAGTTGATTTTGAATCAGAATCCAAATTGATGCCTATTTTTTCCCTGACTCTTATTATTTATTTTGAATCTTTACATTCAATGGAAATCCAACTGTATTTATCTCTCTATATCTAACTTAAACCTTTATACTTAAAACTTCTATCATGATCCTGATTATTTTGAGAAATAAAACTAAACCAAAAAATCTAAGGATGAAGTGAGGGTTGGAAGCTACATTTCCTGTTCAGTCACATCCTTTGAAGAAGTTGAAGAAATCAAAAGATTGCTTGATCACAACTTGATCTTTTGTTTTGGTGCTTTAATTCGATATGGTTATACATATCATTCATGGTCAAGTAGTTCATATTCTTCAAGTCATATTGTGGTCTAAGACAAGGGGACTCACTCTCCCCTGCCCTGTTTATTCTCACCCAAGATGTGTTGAGATGGTATATCAACCAAAGCATAGGTTTGGTTATAATCATCCCCTTTATTAATAAGAACATGGTAGGTGGAATCTCTCACCCGATGTTCACTTATGATAATATCATATTTTCCAATGGTATCACTAGATTAGTCCAGGGGATCAATGGAGTTCTAGAGGAATATTGTATTTGGAGTGGGAAAGTGGTAAATTGGGATAATATATATTTCTACACTAAAATAAAATGCTCAGATAGGATGTTCAGGACCCTAGAAATTAGGTTGGATATGAAAAGAGGGATGTTCTTGATGAATTATTTTGGTTCCCTAGTTTCCTAGAAAAAAATATAAATTCACCACTTTGATAAGGTGGTAGACATAATCATGGGGTGTATCTTGAATTGGAAGAACATGTTCCTATCTTTTAGAGGGATAATTACCCTTGTGAATAGAATTCTCTCATCTATACTAATGCATGTCCTCTCCACTCTAAAAGTACCAAAAAAAATTATATCCAACATAGTGACCTTGATGGTTTACTTCTTATGGTATGGACAAATGGATTGAAAAAACCATTTGGAATCATGGAAGAGGATTGAAATACCCCTCTCCAAGGGGGTTATCAACATCAAGAGTGTCTCTAGGACCATTAGGGGTTTCATGCTAAGTTATCATGGGAAGAGATTAAGGGGAAGTCATTATGGGGAAAGCACATGCAGGACAAGTATGAAATTAACATGACCATGTAGATAGAAATGCCTTCATCCATTTGACTGATGATTCATCCTTTCATATCATTCATACATAATCACACATGTTGGATCATAGGCAAGGGAGACATAAATTTATGGTAGCAGAATTGGGTGGGGACTAATCTAGAATTTCTGGGATATCCAAATCCAAACATCACATTCAGATAGGCAAGTGATCACCCCAGATTCATTCATTCAATCCCAGATGAGAACCAGTGGGAATTTTTTGATAGCATTATGTTAAACTCTAATATTTACAAGTTCATCTTCACATGTTCTTATTTAATAGCCTTCTCAACAAAATAGTTCCATATACTACATATGGATCCTAACGACCAGGATGCTTGGGGGAGCTATTGTTGTGCAAGGAGATTCTAAGAAAATAATTTTTTGGTATGGTGTGTTAGGAACAATTTGCTTCCTATTGAGGATAATATAAAATGTTTAGGATTCATTCTCACCTATAGGTGTCATTTCTATTGGTAACCAAAGATTTAAACTATAGGAAACCTATTTTTTAAATTGAATGTGTAAGCTCTGTGTTTCATGTGTTTAGGGAGTTCACTGGGTGGACTTCATAGGAGGTATCAAGTGAGACCTTTCTCCATCGGTGGTTTTAGGGTGTGGGAAACCTTATATCAAAGAAAAATTCTAGGGAAATTATTCTTGTTACAGGATGCTGGTGTATCTAGACAATGAGGAACAATGAATAGCACAAAGCAATAATCAAAACAGAACTTGTATTATCTTTAAAACCAAGAACATCTTAATGGATATTACTAGGATATGTAGGTATTGGGAGATATACCCCTATCTGATATTTCTCAAGGCCTCACATCCCTCCCCCATTATGGCCATCAGTCTGGGGAAGGGGAAATGGGTTTGGTGGAAACCACATCAACAAGGCCTTAAACTTAACATAGGTGGGTCTTTCCACATGGTTATTATGTGAGGTAGAGGAGTGGTCTAGGATAAGTGGGGCTCAATCATAGTGGAATTCTCCACTTATTTTTGAAGAGGTAACTCCCCTAGAGATAAAGATTAGGTAATTTTCATGGGCTTATGGTTATGTAACCAGAGTAATATTATCCTTGGGGCAGTTGAGATAGACTCTTTGACTATTTAAAATGCGCTACAAGGAATAAGAACCATCCCTTGGTCTATAGTGTATATTATCAAAATGTGTAAGGGGATCATGAACAACTACACAGACATATTACATGTGTGGCATGAAGGTAATTCAGTTGTAGACTTCCTAGAATCCAAGGCGACTCAAAGTGAGAGGATTTCTTACTTCTCTAGTCTTGGATCCTTTCCTCCTGAGGGGGTCAACTTTTTTAAAGAATATTCTATTGTAATTCACTATTTTATACCTCTATGATATGGGTTACCCTTTATATTTATTTCCTTGTACTTATCCTTGATAATAAAATATAAAACAATTGGTGGATCATGAGTGCAATAGTGAAGCTGGAGAATCTTCACCTAGTTGATCATCATATTTATACAGAAAAGGAAGTTGATGCATAGTGGTTTCAATCTAGTAAATTTCTATTCTAGGATGCAATTTTGGTTTTAATAGAATAGTAATCCTTTCTATCCTAATCTTATTAAATAATTTTATGTGCACCTTGAATTATTCCATGGAGATAAAAATAATATAGTTAAATCAACGATAAATGGTAAAGTTTTAGAATTCTCTTCGAGGAAATGGGAAAAGTGTTTGGGTGTACCTCAAAAAGGAGATTTTGGAGATTACCAGAGATCATATCAAGTTAATCATGTACAATTTGAGTTTAAAAGTGCTTTAAATGAGCTTACTGGGAATATAACTCTCAGAAGACCCACTAATATTGATTTTAGTGGTGAATGTAGGCTCATGTTCAAATTTATTTAGCATCTTATTTATCTAAGAAAAGGATACATCTATATCTTGTGGCATCAAGATATATTTTTCTTATTTTTTATAAATAATTTTTTTCATATTATTCTTTGTAGATACATAATGTGACATATATTTGAGTTGTGTAATCCTGCTTCTAAATTCATTTCTTTACCTTACCCAAAGATTTTTTTTCCTTCTTATAGTAAAAAGGATTAGTTCTTTAGGGGGAGAAAAATTACCTCATTGGATGGTCTTTTCCTAGAATATTTGTAATAAAATAAAGATAAACTGTAACCTTTGTAAAAGAGAATGGGTAGATGACTCAGAAAATTTTATGAAAAGTTTGGTCTAGTGAAGTACCCTGTTAGAACTCAAGATCTTTTGGATCCAGTTCTTGAACCTGATGAGATTGTTAAATATTCATATTATGAGGTAATTGTTAGTGAGAAAGATGAAGAAGATGAGGATGAAATGGTAGATATAGAATAGTAATCAAGAGTTTCTCACAAGGATAGCAGGGAAGCCTCTCTTATTATATATTTTAGACATCTTAAATCTACCTTACATTTTCCATCACATGAAGAAGATATTTATTGTGAGGATCTAGTTGTCATCAAAGTATCATTTGGTGGCTATAGGCCAATGTTGTATGATTCTATTGAGGATGATGAAGTCAGATCAATTGGATCACCTATGATTGGAATTAAACCTAGGAATCATGTACCAAAATCACCTTATTAGGGGGATTAGTCCCCAAGATCTCTTATTTTGGGGTAATATTATCTATATTCTAATGATGATGATGTGGGAAGTTGACCTAAACATAGTAGACCTATCATCCCTTCTACTCAGATATTTTTGAATGGATCTATTATTTCTATTATAGATACTTAATAGAGGTTTTAGGTATCTCCTATGAAACCTTTAGTTTACTTGACTCTTCATGATATCTTTGGTCCTACTATGACCAAATAAGGTAAATAATTTGAGAAAGGTAGTGTTTATAGTGAAGATGTTGAGGATGGTGCCCCTATTATTCATGAGGAAGAAGTGGATGTTGATGTTAGAATTTAAAATCATCCCGTTAGTGGTGAATTAGTGGAGGATTTACCTTAGTTAGATGGTAGGAAATAAGATTATTATCCATCTACCTATATCCCTTATACATCATATGTTACCAAAGATGATTTAAATGAATTTAAATCTGATCTTATGGGTGTTTTCAAGGATGTATTTCTTGGTTTTGGAAGTTATATGGGACCTTTTAGAGAAGGATAAATCATAAGGATAGTGTTTCTTTCAATTTATCATCATTAGCCAAAAAAATTATCTTGAAATGGATTTTCTTAAAAATGATATTACATGTCTTAATGCACAATTTGGTGCTCCCCAAGATATCCTATCTAATATGATGGTGCATTAAGATTAAAGGTTTATGAGTTCATTATTTCTTACACATTCTCTATCTCCTACTATTCATCTAGTCTTCCATGAATAAAAGATTAGGAAACTCATGAGAGATGATTGAAGATTATTTTTGATGAGTTTAGAAAGACCTAAGAAAATATGTTTTATGGTTTTCAAAAACATACTTCCAAAACCTTGGAAATGGTTAGAGAAGATGATAAGCAATCCAATCAAGATAGAGAAAAAATTAAGAAGGTGATATATTACACCTTAGAAAAATCTTCACTAATTCATAATTAAAGTTTATATCCAAAAATATTTCCTTGGATCTAAATATCCCTCCTTTTAATCAAGATTTTAAGTCTAAAGTTAAGAAATGCAAGCCTCTAATCAGTTTTTGGAAGCGTTTATAGAGAATAGAGATGATTTTATTCAGGATTTGGAGTATGTTTCTATAGCAATAAATTATTTCACTAGGTTGATGGAACCTTATCTCTACACTTCTCAAATAGTTGTGTTTTCCCCTTCATCCATTCCTATGTCCCTACCTACTACCACTACCTCATCTACCATCAAACCATTTGGATTGTCACTTAGGAAATCCTTTGATAAACTAAGACATGTTTCCAGATGTATAGTCATTGGTGACCCTGCTTCCACCTCTGCACCTCAGACTACCTCTATCCCTTCTTCTACTTCCATAGTAAAGGATCATATCCTTTGTTCAGAGATAAGGGATATACCATACTTAGATTTTGACTAGAATCATTAATAGGGATTTTTTAATAACTTTTTTTGTAACTATATTTCTCTATATTAAAGAAATATATTATTTTATTATAATTTATCTTTTCTCTTATTGCTTGTATTTTTATTTGTTCTTAATTTTTTATAATACCAAAAGGGGGAGTAGTGATAAAATAAAAACAATTAAATCCATTGCTTGATTTCATGAACTTTCTAAACGGTTAATTAAATCCTATTAAAATATACTTTTGTTGTATTTAATTTATTTCACTTTAAATGTCATTATTTTTTATAATTAAAAGGGGGGATATTATTGTATTAGTGCATAGCCTACTTATTTTAATTATTTTAAATCATGTTTATAATGATATTAAGTAATTTCATGTTTTCTGTTAGTAGATAATTTTTTGGAAAAAACTACAAAAATGGAAAAGTTTGTTGCTTACTATGACAACCTACTACAAGTATAACATGCTTACTATGTGAAGGATCTAGTGATTGTATCACCTTACTGCATGAACACACAATCTACCATGTGTTAGAAGGATAAATTTTGTTAAATTCATGAACTGGATATGTATTGAAGTCGAGATTAATGGGCATTGAGAATCACCTTACCACGTATACAATAAACCTATCGTGAGACTGAAATGTACCTACCCTGAGTAAAAATTACCTGACCATCTAAACCAGTGATGTGACTACTTAAAGGAAACTTCCTACCACATGAATAAATTAAGTTACCATGCCAAGGCGTGTCAAATTTTCATTAATTAATATATTAATGGTGTCTGTTATTGTAGTATCTACATGAAGATAAATTCCTACCACATGATCAAATGAACTGACCACATGAAGGAATGAACCTACCATGACAAGTTTTCATTTCAACTAACTGTTCCAACCAACTGTGTCAAGTTTTCATTCCAACTAACTGTGCTTTAAGTAAAGACATATTTACATGTCTAACTTAGTAGTGGAGTATTTTAAACCTCTAATAGAAATTGTTTTAAGCATTAATTGAAGAGTCAGTGAATTTAAGACTACATTTATTATTCTCAAATGGATACTTCTGATGAATATATTTTTATGAATAAAAACTTATCAAGTGAAGAAATAAAAGATAATAGAATACTTTATTCTATAAAGAATAATAGATAATCCTACTCGTGCACCTATGATAAAAAAGAAGACTCGTTCAGAAACCTCTATGACACTTTATTTTCATAAACCTACTATGAAACTTATATGAGATCCTTATAAATAAAAAATTCAAAGAACTTTTGGACAACTGAAGTTATTCGAATAGATCTACACCACATTTTATTATCCTTTATCTCTTTTTATTTCATTTTATTCTTTATATTTTAGTTTTGTTATATATTTATCTATTTATCTGGATAACATAGTTTCTTAACCTAAACTATATATTACTTTTTACTCTCTAAAATATTTTATTTTTTAATCCCATGAATAAATTTGGAATAGGTCTAGTGCGACCTTGTATTTTTTGTATCCCATCAATAACTATGGAAGAGGCTTTATGCCTGGAAAACCTTGTGCGTTATTATTTTAAAACCTATTCCAAATCTTGGATTAGTTTATTTAATAATAAAATTCTTGGTAGTAGGTTATTTCCAAGTAGATGGGATTAAGTCTTGACTTGATACTAAACACCATGTTAAATTTTGTTTTTCTTTATCTATTTTGTTTTCATTGTTTTAAATCAAACCAATATCTATTTTATAATATATTAAACAAGACTATACTATGATAGTTGACTTAAAAAAGTGTTTTATATATAGTTTTTGATATGAGTAGATTATTTTAAAATGTTATAGTATTTCCAAAATTATTTTAACTGATTTTTTATCGATATTTTGAGAAGCTTTTCAAAATATCAAATCATATATTTCTCCTATTTTTGTTAACTGGGAAATTTTATCAAATTGGGTATTTGAGTTTTTAAATTGTTTTTAACAAAAAAATTATTGGAAACTAAATTTACCATACATACATTGATTTTTACATTGGTAACAACACCATCTATGAGACGTAGTGATAGAAAACAAATCACATCAGTTTGTAAGGTGGTTGTCTTCTATACACACAAACGACAGTTTTGTTTCCAATTTTATGGAATTTGAGAAGGATATAGGTTATGTAATTAACATAAAAAAATCCCAATATATAGAAGATACTTATTTTATTATATCATCATGGATGAAGAATATTTTAAGGTGGTAGAATAAGGAATAAAATAAAAATGCATGATTGAGAACTATACCTCTTCTTCGGACAACCACCTTTTCTTTACACCTTTAGCTCACTAAGAATTATATTGTTTCCAAAATAAGGCCTCTAGAATGTGGGTAGTAGTTTTAGGAAGGGATTTGGGCAATAATTGGCCGAAAAAATGGCTCTTGAAGTGTGTAGAGAAGAGGAGAGAGGGTGCACTTTTATACAAGAGTGGAGGGGAACTTTTAGAATTTCTTAAAGTGTTAAATTAATATAAATTAATTTTTATTAAAAAATACAAAAAAAAACTTGTATATTTAGAATATATGATGGGCATGGGTAAAAATACACTAATCTAATAAAATTTTTACAAGTTTAAATGATGTTTTCACCCTTGCCTTTTTTTAACCCTCTATTAACCCTTTTGACAATTATCACAATATTTTAATTGTATACATTTTAAGGGAAAATAATGTTACCATAAAAGGAAAATCATCCTATAAATAGACCACAGTTGATTTTTTCACCCATATATAATTTATTTTTATAAATGTAAGATTATTTTGAATTTTAAATCATGTAATAAAATATTACTTATTATAAAATATTATTAATGTCATTTTTGACATTATCCATTTAATATGACTTTAAATACAGCAATACAAAGGGATAATTTGAATATAATTCTTTTAAACTTCGCTAATGTAACATCCTAAAATTTTATGATATATATTATTTCAAATAAATTTAAATTATTTAATATATTGTCTTATATGGAATAAATAGTTTAGATTACATCACACACAACACCGAGTTTTTTTCACTACATTAAACATTTAGTGCCTTTGATGACTTATGTTACACAAAAGTCTGATTCTTTCTAGGCAACAATATACTAATAATATTATTTATATAACATAATAGTTATAACCTAACCGTTGAAATAGAGGAAATTAATATGATTAACTAAATTATAAAATCATAGTTTAAAAATTTTTATAAAATTAATTCATTGGTTACCAATTAATTATAAATGAAAATAAAGACCAATTGAATATAAAGTATGTGTTTTTATAAAAAATATTTTATAACCAAAATTGAGTTTTATCTTAATAAATTTAATTATTCATTAATATTGAAAGATATTAATGAAATTTATATGTTATATATTTCATAAAATTTTTCTAAATTCATAAATTAATTTTGATAGTGTTAAGATAATAATAAATCCAATTTTAATCATAAAAAGTTGTATATTTTTAAAGGGCAGTTTCACCACCTTTTAATAAAGAACCTATTTTAAATATAATTTTTGGTACTTTTATATTTTTTTTATTTGGTAGAATAAAATTAATTTTTTAAATAGTATTTTCAAAATTCACTTTGGGTGAATTTTTGATATTTTTCCAAGAACTTTCATGATTTGATGAATAGTGAATGACACCGAATTTAAATTGAAAACTACTTTTTCATCTGAATAATTTATAATGTTAAATTATATTTTTAACCTTTTTAAAGTATATTTAGATAAATTTTATATAATTCAATCCAATTTAGGTGATTGAAATATTTTTCATAGTTATTTTAGATATAAAAAACTTAGAAAACTTTTGAACATTTTCACATTAAAACCCCACTTTGTCATCCCGTTTGTGGGATTAATTTTAAATTAATTTCTGCCACTTCTATGATTTTAATTTAGAAAAATGGATTTAATATTTTTAATAATAATAATTTATAATTTATTTTAATTTCATCTTATTTTTTATCCAAAAATATTAGTGAAATTAATTAAAATTAATTACAGCGATTAAGGTAAAAATGAGTTTACTTAGTAGTTAAACTTTAATCTTAAGGGGCCAAATGACCTAGAAACTTATCCAAATCCCATTGTATAGAAATTATTCTACCATATAACCTATTATCTCTAATTGGGATCACTATTTTAGGCACATTATGTAATTAAGACCTCTCAATAGTGTTTACCTTTTTATATCTACAAGAATGTCACTCCCCCTCCACTATAAAAAGGAACTCACCCTATCCCATTTATTCACACATATCAATCCCTTTTCATCATAAAAATCATGAAAAAATAATATACCAAAATCCATACCCTATCCCAAGATTCCTCACTTTGTTTATAAATCTAACCAAGGAAGACCTTTGATGCAAACCAAAAGAAGTTAACTGAAAAAGAGGTAACATTCTTCAACATGTGTTTATGTTTTATTTTTATCCATCCATTAAATTATTATTATTACATGATTATATAGTATTATAAGTATCATAAATATACTTATATTTTTTTCTATAAATTTTTTTACCAACACCAACACACACTTCCATCAAATGGGTAACGAACTTACCGTTCATGTGTACGGAAAATTATCACCTCACAAAATGTTGTCGTTCATTTTTCCTTTACCACCTATCATAGTTGGGAATTATGATGGAAACAATATTTTTATATTATATATTTTATATTAATGTTTTATTTATACTTATATAATTTTTATATAACACATACCTTCATGCTTTCCATTTTCTGTAAATATGATAACATTGTTTGTGTCTGTGTGGACTACCGGCTCCTCAAAGCGATGTAATACGTTCACACATTACATGGAATGTATTAAGGATGTTTTTAATAAAAATATGTGATATAAATGAAATATATATAATATTTATAACATAATTACCTTTCTTTAATTAAAATATATTGTTTTATTTTTTACCCTTTTCACACACTAAAAAAGTGATAATGTCGTTTGGGGACATGTGGACTAATGCCTCCTCGATGCGATGTGATTCCTTTTACATCATAATAATTTTATATATAAGTATATATTATAAAATATAATGGTATTTAAGATATAATTATCGTTATTTAAAGATAAATTTTACTTACCTTCTTTTCATAATGATCATTGAAAAATGAGAATGTTACTTAGGCGTACGTACGGCCTACCGTCTCCATGATTGTAATGTTGGTTAATTTTTTATAAAAATCATTCGTGATTGGTTTTAAAAGTATAATTTATGTATAAATATGATAATTATATCATTTTTATTATTCTATATATGTTTAAATAATGACCTCATTGACCATATTTTACCTACGAATGTCAGTTTTGACATATAAGTCGAATATGGTCAAAACATACAACTTAAACATTATTGATTGAGTAATTGTATATAACTTGTTTAAAATGGAAATAAAAGTAATAATAAACTTCTAAAAGGTTTCTAAGAAATTAAATTATTAACATAAGTTTATTATTTATTAATATATAGGACAAGCATGACAAATTGGACTCAAGGTAAGGGGCTTCGTCTCAATTTACATTCCATTGAAACTTAATTGTTATTATGAACCTAGTTACTTTTATATGGTGTATCCACTTTCCTATGACTTTTTATATCATTATTTTCATTTATTTAATGATATTTAATGTCTCAATTAATGTTATTCTTTCAATTAACTCATGATTAAAAAGTTACTCATGTAATAAGGGACTTCATCTCAATATCCTTTCATTGAGGCTTATCTTGGTGTTATGAACATTTATTATTTTATAAAGTGTATTTTCAGAATATTTAACATGTTATATAATTAATCTCCTTATTTATAATGATATCATATGCTTAATTTAATGAATATTATTTCATGGGGTTTACAGTTTTCATGTTGCCAAAGCGCCAATGGATTTTTTTCACAATTTGCCTTCTTTGTGATGTTTGTTAGGTTATACACCTATCTTCATTTATAAGGTGTATATACTACCTATTTAATATGTTATTTAATAAATATTATTATTCTTATCATATTCTTAGTTTCATTTAATTTTATTCCCTTCATTGGGTAAATGATTGAAATATTTTAAAGTGGAATGGGATGCTTTGGAATGTTTAAAGATTATTTTCTTCAAGAATGTTTTTAATGATATTTTAAGGTCATTTACATTAATAAACTGAAAAAAACCATGTTGTTAATTATCCTACACTGGGGATATTTTTTATTAATACCATACTTATTCATTATTTGAATGTATTATGTTTGTTTTAAAGATATTGTTGTGAAATCCAGGTTGATTGTGTCCTAAAGAGATTGTTGTGAAACTCATTTCTTTTCTATTGGTTGATTATGTCCAAAAGAGATTATTATGGAACTCATTTATTTTCCATGGTTTACTCTTGTTTCAAAGAGATTTTTATTTAACCCATTTCTTTTCCATGGGTTTATCATGTTCCAAATATATTTTTATTTAACCAATTTCTTTTCCATGGATTAATCATGTTTCAAAGAGATTGTTTTGGAACCCATTTCTTTTCTATGGGTTAATAATATTTCAAATAGATTTTTTTAGAACCCATTTCTTTTCTATAGGTTAATCATGTTTAAAAGTTATTTTAGTGTAACCTATTTCCTTTTAACATGTTAATAAAGTTTTGAAAATAATAATGGTTGTTTTAATGAGATTTGATGAATTATTTGTGTATTTAGTTCTTAGACAATATAAATGATGGGTGCACTCAAATAGAATCGGGTGAGCTTGATATAACTCATGCAATGGGTGCACCCAGATAGCACTCTAATGTATTGGGTACTCCAGATATGGAAGTCAGCCATATTGTTTATTCTATTTGTAAGGGTTATATAAGGATTCAATGAGATGATGTTCCAAGATACCAATATGTTTTCATTATGCTTGATATGGGTTTATAATGTTTATAATGATCAATATTGATATCACATAGATCATAATTATTGATTTTATGACTATTTCATTTACTATGTTTTCATATTTTATTATCTAAGTTTTGATGGGTATGAGTTCCTTTATGTTTCACTCATGCACTTTAATTATGTCATAATACCCTTATTCACTCCTATTCTCATTGGTGACATTTAATTGTTAATGCTTATATTTATCCTTACTAAGCATTTGAGATCACCCTTATTATGTTTCTTTTTCCTTAGGTTTTAAAGAATGATGTTAAATGATTTATGTCTATAAAGGATTTCACAAGGATGATTTTGATTACCTAATGTGAAATAAGAAAATTTGAGTATAACAGGAGATGATGTTCAACTTTATAAACTAGTTTCTTATGGTTCTAAGTTGATGTGAATTTTTTAGGTGGGAGTTTTTCCTAATTATATAAAACTATAAACCAAAAATTTTCTCCATAATTTAAGTGATCCAAATTTTCTATTTTATGTTTTGAGGTTTTGATGGGAAAAAATTGGGTCACAATTATCGGCATCATAACAAGAAATGTAAAGTTATGAATTTCAACACAGAATATGAGAGTATGAGTTATGGGATTTTGTAGTTGGTATCAAAGGTCAGTTTAGATAACATTTGAGATTATTATGTTTTTATGTGAGGTTATCTTAATAGTTACGGATACCTTTATAGGTCTATAAGATTAGTTATGATCATAAGTTCAAAGTATTAGACAACCCATTGAGTTTTTAAGAGATGATACCTTAAAGTTGTTTTTGGAGACATTTTTTTAGGATGATGTATTTTTAACCCCTAGGATCAAAATGAAGTGTTTTTAGGGAGGAATTATTTTTCATGTTTAAAGAAAAAAAGGAAAACCTGTATTCTTGGTGAAAACTCATCGCATCTGGAAAGGTAATGGGGATTGAACCCATGAATGAAGAACGATAAGGGTTTTTCACACTACAACTGGCCTACACAATATCCTAGTTAGCGTGAATTTTTTTCAATTAATTAATATGTTTATTACAGAAACATATGGGATTTTATTTGAGGAATAATGGCTGATTTATCTTTGAGGAATATATTATCAAATTCCTTTAATATTTGGGTTTCAAACTTAGTCAGGGAATGTTTGAAGAATTTTAAGGATGGTTATTTATGGAATAATTTAGTTTCAACTTTGGTTATTACATTTGAATATTAATATATCATATGAAGGTTTACTCATTTTTAGTAATTATATTACCATGTTCTAGCCATTTTGATTTTGTTTAATGTCTAAAGATAGGTGGAATAGCTTGACTAACCCTTTTATGGTTATTTGGACTTTAAAAGTTTATTTTAGTGCTTTATGAACTAAAAATCCATCAAAAATAATCATTGTTTGGATAAAAATATTATATTTTGTGTAAATTGATTAAAGGATGAAATTATACTCATAAATTAAGTATATTTCCTTTTTTTTTCTAGGTGGTAAGAGAATTCTTTAACTCTAGGATAAGGATCTTGAAACAAAAATTATTATCCCAGTGCCTTCAATTCTGATGAACCAATGGTCTTTTTCATCATCACGTATTTATGTTTTTGAGGCCCTTAAATTTCCATTGATCATTCACAAGTTTTTGATCAATAACCTCAATAACTCTCTATAATTATTTATGTTTTTTCTCAATTCCCACTTATCTTCTCCCTAGGTGGAATCCTAGTAATGCATAACTTCTGATGACCTTTATGGTTTCCACTTTTCCTTTTTAATATGATGCTTTATTAACACTTTTTACAATGTGGGTTTCAATAAAGTAATTCTAAAAATTTTAATCCTTTGATAACCAAGAATAATTTCAAGGGTGAAATTCATTTTAAGGGGGGTAGGATGTAACATCCCAAAATTTTATGAAATATATTATTTCTAATAAATTTAAATTCTTTAATAGATTGAATTACACACAATACATAGTTTATATTGCATCACATGCAAAACCAATTTTATCTTTCATTACACACAACATTGATTCCCTTTCATGAATTATGTAACACGTATGACCGAGTCTTACTAGACAATAATATATTATAAATATTATTTATTTAACATAATAGTTATAATCTAGCTATTGGAATAGTATAAATGAATATTATTAACTAAATTATGAAATAATATTTTACACATGTTTATAAAATTAATTCATTGGTTACCAATTAATTATAAATGAAAATAAAGACCAATTGAATATAAAGGATGTGTTTTTATAAAAACTATTTTTATGACAAGAATGGAATTTTATCTTAATAAATTAAACTATTCACTATTAGTGAAATATATTAATGAAATTTATATTTTATATATTTAATCAAATTTTTTGAAATTCATCCAATAATTTTTATAGTGTTAAGATAATAATAAATCCAATTTTAATCACAAAAAAAAAGATGTATATTTTTAAAGGGCGATTTTACAGCCTTTTAATGGAACACCGATTTTAAATCCAATTTTTGTCACTTTTATAATTTTTATTTGAAAAATAAACTTCATTTTTTAAATATAAATATCAAAATTTAATTTGGGTTAATGTTTTTTATTTTCTGAGAACTTTCTTATTTTGATGAAAAGTGAATGACACCGAATTTAAATTGAAAATTGATTTTTCATCTGAATAATTTATGTTGTAAAATTATATTTTTAATTGGTTTTAAAGTATATTTAGATCAATTTTATATCATTAAATCCAATTTAGGTAATTGTAATATTTTTTATAGTTATTTTAGATATGAAAACTTAGCAAACGTTTGAACATTTTCACTTTAAAAACCTGCTTTGTTGTCCCATCTGTGGGATTAATTTCAAATTAATTTCTACCAATTAAGTGATTTATATTTGGAAAAATATATTAAATATTTTTAATAATAAAAATTTATAATTTATAATAAGGTCAAATTATTTTTCAACCAAAAAATATTAGTGAAATTAATTAAAATTAATTACAGTGATTAAGATAAAATGAGTTTACTTAGTGATTAAACTTTAATCTTAAGGGTCCAAATAACCTAAAAACTTGTCCAAATCCTATTTTATGGAAATTAGACGACCATATATCCTGTTTTATCTATTTTTTATCATTATTGGATTCACATTATGTAAATTAGACCACTCAATAGTGTTTACCTTTTTATATTTATAAGAATGTCACTCCCCCTCCACTATAAAAAGGCATTCACCCTCCCCCATTTCTCACACCTATAAAGTCATTTGTATCATCAAAAACATGATAATATAAGCTCCAAAAATCCCTCCTCTCACCCTATATTCCTCAATTTGTTCATAAATCCAACTAAGTAATCACTTTGGTGAAAACCAAAAGGAGTTACCTGAAAAGGTGGTAACATTATTCAACATGTATTTATATTTTATTTTATTCTCCATCCATTTAATTATTATTATTACATGATTGTATAATAACATAAGTATCCTAAATATATTTATTTTTTTATTTTATTTTTTTGAACTACACCTACACACACTTCCATCAAATTTGTAACAGACTTATCATTCATGTATATGATAAATTACTACCTTGTGAAATGATGTCATTCATTTTTTATTTACCACCTCTCATTGCTGGAAATTATGATAGACACAATATTTATATATTATATTTATTATATTTATGTTTTATTAGTACTTATTTAATTTTTATATAACTCATGCCTTCATGCTTTCCATTTTTTGTAAATATGATAACATTGTTTGTGGACGTGTGGACTACCGCCTCCTCAAAACGATCTGATATGTTCACAGATTACATGGAATGTATTAAGGATGGTTTTAATAAACATATGTAATATAAATTAAATATATATGATATTAATGACATAATTAAAGTTTTGGAATTATAATATATCATTTTATTTATTACCCTTTTCACACACTAAAAAATTGATAATGTCGTTCATGGATGTGTGGATTAACGCCTCCTCAATGCGATGTGGTTCCTTTTACATCACAATAATTTTATATATAAGTATATATGATTAAATAAAATGTTATTTATGATATAATTATCATTATATAAAGATAAATTTTACTTACCTTCTTTCCATGATGATCATTGAAAAATTAGAATGTTACGCATGCGTATGTACGGCCTACCGTCTCCATGATTGTAAGGTTGGTACATTTTTCATTAAAATCATTCATGATTGTTTTAAAAGTATAATTGATGTATAAATATAATAATTATATATTTTTTATTATTCTAAATATTTTTAAATGGTGGCCTCATTGATCATAGTCAACCTATCAATTTCAGTTTTGACACATAAACTAAATATGGTAAAAACATCTGACTTAAATATTATTGATTAAATAATTGTATATAAATTGTTTATAAGTGAAATTAAAGTAATAATGAACTTTTAAATTTTTATAAATAAATTAAATAAGTAAAATAATTTTATTATTCATGAAGATAGAGTACAAGCATGACAAATCGGGCTTAAGGTAAGGGGTTTCATCTCAATTTACATTCCATTGAAATTTAATTGTTATTATGCACATAGTTTATTTTATATGGTGTATCTACTTCCCTGTGAATTTTTATATCATGATTTTAATTTATTTCATGATATTAAATGTTTTGATTTATTTTATTCTTTCATGGATCTCATGATTCAAAAGTTACTCAAATAATCAGGTACTTCGTCTCAATATCCTTTCATTGAGGTAAATCTTGATGTTATGCACCTTTATTCTTTTATAATATGTATGTTCAGACCCTTTGAAATTTTATATCATGAATCTACATATTTCTCATTATATTATAAATTTCATTTAATGATTATTATTTCATGGGGTTTACGATTTCAATGTTACCAAAGTGGTAATTGATTATTGTCACAATTTACATTCTTTGTGAAGTTTGTTATGTTATACGCCTATCTTATTTTATAAGATGTATATACTAACACTTTTATAATTTGATTAATACAACTTATAACCACCAATTAAGAAACTAGGTTATAACTATCAAATTTAAATAATAATATTTTGTGGTTTTTTTAGGGTTAGTGTTGCATGTCGTATACACTATTGAACATAGTGTTATTTTAAAATCTCTGGGTGTTACATTCTACCCCCACCCCTAAAAAAATTTTGACCCTTAAATTTTAACTTTTTCTCAATAATGAGTGTTTTAACATTTGAAAATTCATTTGTGGAAAATCCACATCATAAAAACGGTTAACAAAACTTCCTCTTGAAAATATGGAAAGAGAAATACTATATTCATCTAGAATAACACGTAAGTTGGTTTCTAAATAGGATTACATTAATGGGAAGTTAAAATATGAAAATGTAAGAAAATCATAATTTCTAAATAATTATGAATAGTGATAAATATCATTGATCATAAGAAATTGAATGATCATGAGAAATTTAACAACCATAAAACCATAAACCAAATAGGTGTGAAAAGGACTATCGATTCATCAGAAATGAAGGTAATGTGATAACATTTTTGTTTCAATGTCCTTCTACTATAGTTGAGAAATTTTTTTACCATATAGAACAATAACATAAGGAAATATACTTACTTGAAAAGTATAATTTCATCATTAAATCAATTTCCACCACAATATCATTTTTTCTCCAAATGATAAGTATTCAAGATGATTTTGTATGTATAAAGCACTAAAATAAAATTATAACAGATCAAATAACCCATAAATGGATAATAATATATTCCTCATGTAATTAAACATTAACCAAAAATAAAATTATTACCAAAAGGTAAGATAATACCCAAAATTTATAATCCTTAATTTGAATAGATAAAACATTTTACTTCAAAATTTCCACAATAAATTCAAGGTTTTGACTTATATTATTTTACAAATAAATAACCTCAAATCCCAAATAACCTCAATAACCTCAAAATTAAATAAAGTTTTAATGATAAAATTTATATCATACCCTTCATCATACACCTCTAAAAATATAATAGCATTCTTCCCAAATAATCCTTTCCATTAAACCTATACCTTAACCCAATAAAATGTCTCCAGAAATTTCATTAATCACCTCAAAATCCTAAAAAAATTAAAAATATTTTATCCTATAAACCTCTCTATGATACCAACTATAGAGACCTCATCTCCAGTAGACCAAAACTAGTGGTTACTTTATTACATTGGTATGATATATAAGTGATCATATCTTGAAGAAATAAATGGTTTAGTAGTCTTGGTAAACTATATATAAACATTCCTCATATTTTATATTATAAATAAAATAAAATAAAACATAGTGAAAGTAATTATTCTTTATCCTTGAACACATTCAAATATCCATTATTCATATCTTGTAGAAAGGAAAAAAACAATAGTAAGCTAAAATTCTCATAAATGGTTACATACAGTGGAAGATATCATGAGTAAATAAGTCATATTCAATATTTAATGTTAAATAACTAAAAACATGTGTCATTTAATCAATAACTTGAGCATAAAGAATAATATGGCATGAATAAATGATTATCAAATAATTTCATATAAATAATCACATGAGATTGAATATTATCCATGTATATTATTAAAAATAATCACATGGACAATAATAACTTATTTCCTAATGAAGAAATTCATAATGTCAGACATCAAAAACTTACCATCAAGGCCTTTGTGCCCAGACAGTTTAAACTATGGGTATGCATATGCCAAAAACTCATTTAAAGGATATACAAACAATTTTTATCATGAGACCTACTGATTAATAAAGGGGTTATGTAATTATAGGACCCAAACATCATATAAAAAGTTCAATTAATTCATAATATAAATAAATAATACAACTTAATGAACATACCATATTCAAAAATTGTCTGTATGGGAAGAACTAACATACAGAATGATAATACTTTCCCAAGTGAAACTAATCATAAACCATTAAGATAAATAATAAGTATTGTATCATTAAAACATATTCATAGTGTAGAATAAAAGGGTTTTTGTTTATGATGAATATAAAATCCATAAAAAGTTCATTAAAACATTTCTTAAGGAAAATACCCTTTTCACTTTAAAATTCACTTTTAAAAACTAAAAAATTCTGGAATATTATAAAAAAATATTTGAATATAACCATGGAAAATTTTAAAGTAATATTAAAATATTTTATCTTTCATGATGGTGTGAAATTCTATTCATGTTGAGTATGTTAACACAGATATTCTTTTCACGTTTTTTGTAAAAAGTCAATAAATACCTTGTTCGGAAAACAAAAAAAAATATTACATTAAAAACATTCTATAAAAATACATTAATGGGTAAAAATTAATTTAAATAACCATATAGGAATATTAAAGGCATTCTTGGAAATATTTTTAGAAAACATGTATATGGAAGAAAATGATTCCCTACTAAAGAAGAAATAAATGTTATTTTTCTTAAAAACATTTTTTTAATATTTTGAGTGATGAAAATAAAGAAAAATGAAATGAAAATATTTATTTTCCATAAATAACTATAGGATAATAAAATTAATTATTTTATTGAGAGTTATATTATAATATTTCATTACCGAAATCTTAATCACAAACAATCTTAATAGACAGTGATATTGTTACATAAAACCCTTACCGCTTTGGTAACATTTGAATCATAAAACCCATGAAAGAAAGAACCTTAAATGGATATGTAAATCCCCATAAATTTCATAATAATAATCATAAAATAAATTCAGGTTTTCTATATACACCATATAAAATAAATAAATGGGAAATATGTAATGTGACTCGCAGAAATAAAAGTGATACAAAAATATCTTACCACGGGTCTAACTCATCAAGTGAATTATTTATATTATTGAATAATAAACTTATGATAATAATTTAATTTCTTAATAACCTTTTACAAGTTTATTTTATTTATTACCATGTTTTATTTATTTACTTAATCAATTAAGTTCACATCGAACTCTTTGACGATATTTGGTTCATATATCCAAAATGACTATAGTAAGTTGACTATGGTCAAATAGATAATTATTCCATATTCTACAGAATAATAATAATGAAATAATTATCATTTTTATATATCAAATATACTTTTAAAACCAACCATGAAATGTGGTGATGAAAAATGAACTATGTTATGATCATGGAGACGGTACACTGTACGTATGCATGAGTAACATTTCTATTTTTTAATGATCATACTGGAAAGAACATAAGTATTATTTTTATTTAAAAAATGATTTTTATATCAAAAATACCATATTATTAATTTAAATAAACTTATATATATCATCTATGTGATTTTTTGATGGAAAATGAATCACAGTGTTGCGTAGAAGTCGTAGTCCACACATACAAACGAACGACATTATCATTTTTTGATGGATGGAAGTCTAAGAAAGTAGATGATATATTATCTTTTTATAATGATAAAAAATTAATCAATAACATGTATAAACATTAAATCCATCATTATAAATAGATGTGATAAGTTTTGATTTAAAAAAATTACATCAGTTCGCGAGGCGAAAGTTTGTCCTACACATGAACAACAGTTTTGTTTCACATTTAATAGAAGAGGAGGTGGATATAGGTTATATAATTTACATTATAAAATCCTAGTATATGGAAGATAATTATTTTATTATATCATCATATTTTGGGGGATATTTTAAGGAGGTAGAATAAGAAACAATATGAAAATTCTCGGTTAAGAACTATACCTCTTCTTCAAAAAACCTCTTTTTATTTACACCTTAATCCCTCTAAGATTGGTATTATTCCCAAAATAATACCTCTATAATGTGTGCCTATATGTTAGTAAAGGATTGTTTCAATTTTTATCCAAAAAAATGTCACTTTAAGTGAGGAGAGAAAAGGATAGGGGGTTCCCTTTTATAAGAGAGTGGAGGCACACTTTTGGAATTCCTTAAAGTATTAAATTAATATAAATTAATTTTCATTGAAAAATTGAGCTAAAATGATATATTTAGAATATAGGATAAATATTGGTTGAAATGAACTCATAAAATAAAATTTTTAAATGTTTGGATGATTTTCTCACCCTTATCCTTTTTTTAACCCTCTTTTAAACTTTTTGACAATTATAGAGATATTAAAACTTTCTACCATTTAAGTATCAATAGTGTCACCATAAAAGAAAAAAAGTCCTATAAATGGACCATGTTTTATTTTTCAACCATATCCCATTAAGTTATCCTAATTTAATATTTTTATTAATTTTAAATCATTTAATAAAATATTACTTATTATAAAATATTATTAATGTCATTTTTTGACACTATTCATTTATTATGACTTTAAATACATCAGGAAAATAAGGAATTCAAATATTATACTTTAAAACCTCTCTAAAATGTTAAATAGATCTATAAAATTCATAATTCATAATAATTAATTCAAATGATATCACTTTTTATATTTTCAAAATCATTTATTTTATTTTTCTATTAATTAAATGAATATTGTGTCAGTGTCACATAAGCATTTAAAGAAATTATTTCATCATTAAAAATCAGAAATAAATTAATATAATAAAAAAATATTTATATTTCAAATAACTATTTATAACCAAAAAAATCCTCTATTTATCCTTGTGTAAAAAATGTAAAGATAATAAAACAAAGAAAACGACATTTTTGTTTTTCTTTAAAAAAATAATATAAAGGTAAAAATCATGGAAAAATGGAAAAAACACATATATTAGAATATTAGATGATTATGGATGAAATAATTTCATCTAATGAAATTAAGGCAAGTTTTAGGGTCATTTTATGTTCCTTATCATATTATTTTTAAAATTAATTACATGATTTACCCTTACAATGGTAATAATTATTTATTATAGTTACTATCCATAATGATAAAAAATAAAAGGAAAATATTTAAAAAATTTGTACCTCATGTTTCCAAATATTTAACACATTTTTTAAGATCAAATTTCTATTATTTTTGGTAATTAATTAAAAATAAAAACACAAAACTCAATGAAAAACAGTTTTTTAGATAAATGCCTTTTTATGTATAAAAATGTTTTTATACCAAATTAAATCATAGAATTAATTATAATGAAATTAATAGTGTTATTAATAATATAATGTAATTAATTTTTCTTTGAAATTATTTTAAAACAAAATGGATCTTTGTAAATTCATGAAACAAATATATAGTTTTCAATAAAAATCGGTATTTTTTCACTATTCACTGGAAAATCAATATTTTCAAAAAAAATACAGAAAATTTCACCCTAATATAATTTTTATATTAATATTTCAAAAATTATATAATTTTTATAAAATAAAATTTATATAAGTTCTATAAATTAATTATAATATTTTTTCCCAAAAAGAAATAAAAATAATTTTTGGAGAAAACATATTTATGAAACATAAAATAACTTTACTAAAATTGATTAATTATTTCATAAGAATTAATCGATGAATTTTTATTGAGTAAGTACTTTATATATATTTCATAATTATTTTAATACTATTCATACCCACCAATTCAATGACTAGTTTATAACAGACATGTTTAAATAATAATATTTTTTGGTTCATTTAGGCTCAGTGTTAGGTGTTATATACACTATAGGATATAGTTTTATTTTAAAATATTAGGGTGTTACATCAGATATCTTTTAAAAAATTTGTTCTACCTAGAGTCAATGGTTTTATAAAATTATATAGACTTTATTAACCTTCAATAAGGTGATAGAATCGTGACTCAGTATGCAAACAGTTTTGTTGAACTTCTCAAGTTTTCTCCTAAGGTAGTGTCTAATAAGAAAATAAATGCCTAAAGATTCTATATGGATATTAGATATAATATTCAATATAAATTTTTCATGTTTAATATCACCCCTTATGAGGATGTGTTGGATATATCTTTTATGTTTGAGCTTGAGATGACTGGTATGTTAAAGTTGACAGGAGTTCCTCCTAATCCCAGTAGAAGTTCAGTTAGTTCCTTTAAAGGAAATAAGAAGCATGATGAGTCTTGTGGAAGATCATGATATCAGGATTCATTAAAACCTTCAGTGGTTTCTGGAATAAGTGCAATGAATTTCTTTCAATGTGGAAAGATTAGGCATTTGAAGAGATTTTATTCCGATATGCCAAATATTTGTGGTTTGTGCAGTCGTTCAATCCATTTATAGAAGTTTTTTTATGTCTTTTCTACCCCACATAGTTCAATGGGATCATTATCACCTAAAGGTGTTATGTTGTAGTCATATGATTCAAGAATTAAGGAGTTGTTTCCACAAGTTTCTAAAACGAAGCTTCTTCACATGGTCAAAGAGTCTCTAGTGGAATATGATGCAAGTCCAGTGTCAATAAGAGGTTCCATCACTATATATTCATCTTTAGTGATTAATTTATTTGATACTTTTTCATCTCATTCATTTGTATCGACCCATGTTATAAATTTTCAAAATATTCCTATGGAGATTATGTCTTATGTGATAGATATTGTGACACCCCTCAGAGTGAATAGAGAGTAGGGTATTTAATTCCCTTCTTTTACCTTTTATTTATTGAATATCAAGCTCATTTTGGATTTTATAGTTCTCAACATGAAACCTTTAGATGTAATTATCAATATATATTCGGTAGTTTTCTATAAATTCGGGATTAACTATTTTCTTCAACAGGTATCCTTTACTGACCCCGATAGGGTGTCCTGTGTTTTTTAGGGAGAATGGTACCAGAGGTTAAGTAGAGTCAAACCACCTCTTCCAAATTTGGATAGGATGACATATATGTTTTCTTTTTACCTGGAGCAATAATCTTTGAGTGGTGGTCCTCTACTAGTGGTCATTGAGTTTCCCAACGTATTTTTATCTGACTTTTCTAGTTTAGTACTAATGAGAGAGGTTGAGTTTTTATTGACTTAGTATTAGGTACTCAAAATATCTCCATTCCCTCTTACAATTTGGAACTAGTAGAACTGAAGTAATTAAATACTCATTTAAATGATTTTTTAGATAAATTCTTCATTCACTCGAGTGTATCGTCATGGGTGATTCCTGTTATTTTTACAAAGAAATATGACGGGACCCTTCACCTTTGTGTTGATTAACAAAAACTCAATTGAGTTACGGTAAATAAGAAGTATTTTTTCTTTAGATTGATGATTTTTTTTGATCAATTTAAAGGGTCTAAGTGGTTCTAAAATATTGATCTTTTTTCGGGTTATCACTATATTAGAATCAAAAAATATAATATCCTAAAAACCACCTTCTAGAGTATGTATGTCCATTACAATTACCTTGTTATTACTTTTGTTCTAACGAATGATCTTATAGTTTTATGGAAATTATGAATAGAATATACCATGAGTATCTTGGTTTTTTCATGGTGGTATTTGTGGATGACATCTTGATTTACTCTAAAACTAAGGAATATCACATGTGTCATTTGAGAGAAGTTCAATAAATTTTGAGAGATCGTTGACTTTATTTCAAGATATTGAAATGTAATTTATTGATTCAGGAAGTGGATTTCTTGGGACATGTGATCTCATAAAATGGTATTTTATTTTATCCTAATAAGGTAAAGGTTGTTATGATATGGGAACAAATGTGAAATGTTTTTAAGATTCATGTCTTCTTAGTCTTAGCATGATATTACTACTAGTTTGTTAAATATTTATCAAAATTGACTTCAATGATGATTTATATCACTCATAAAGGAGTAAAGTTATCATGGAATTCAAAATTTAGAAATTATTTTTGATCAATTGAAGTGTCTCCTGACTTCTTCCCTAGTTTTTGTAATGTCTCAACCCAACTTACCATTGAATTGATAGTCGAACCGGTAGGCCACATGGTCTCAAGCATGCCTCCCCATATTCCAGAGGTTTCCGACTAGTAGTGATGGTCTAGAGAGGTGATAGTGTGGATAATATACCCTCTTATCAGATATAGACAATGGTATTATCAGATAATAAACAATAGATAGTAGCAGAAGTAGTAATTAATAATTGACTGAGCAGATATAAGCAGAAGAATATAGTAATCAACTGAATAAAAAGTGGCCAATTCCACTACCATATAATTATGCATGAAATGTCAGATTTTACTAAAAGGTAAAAATAATAAAATATAAAATATATAAGGAAAAATCAATGGAAAACTCCTCAAGAATCCTGAGTATGAGCCTGGTCTTTCACTCCATAGCTCCCATGTACATAGCACAACACAAGCAATGAGTCCAAAGAACTATGAGCAAGAAGAAATACTCAGGTTCCAAATGGTTCCCGAGTAGGGTGTGAGATATAAATATCATTAGGCCATCACCCATTGTGTCTAGGCCAAACCATCTCCTGAAATAAATAAATAAATAGTGTTCTAATATGTATCAATGTAGAGTAGTAACAAATTTAATAATAACAACTTGGTCTGGGTTCCCAAATGGAAACTCATCCCTTATTACCTATTTTAGACTAAGAAGGAAGTCTAAATAGGGTACATGTGCAATCCATAAAATGTATACAAGGGGCCAAGTGATCAAGGAAACCCAAGAAGAGTTACACCCCCAAGCTTATGCTTCATCTCAGGCTAATTCACAAATCATCATTCAAAAGTGTTAGTAAATCAAGGTGAATAATCCCACATGCATGATAAAGATCATAATAATAATAATGAAGGACATGAATCTCATTTTAACAAGCAATCCAATCAGATAATCCATCAAAACCAGAGGCAGATTCCCATTCCCATCCAAGGCAATATAAAATAATCCCAAGTGTCACAACAGGAATATCTGATAATACAATACCACTGATTTTGTCCAAGGTGATCCAAATGGAGTCCCTTGGATCACAATGAGGCATGGTAACTCTGATTCCATCCTAGATATCTCACTAGGGTATTGAGTATCACCCAATACATGGAATATCCATCTTTCTTATGGGTCCATCCATGGTTACTCCCCTAGGGAACCGGTATCACTCATGAGTATAATAAACCACTCGAGAGCCAAAGAATCCATGATTCCTAGCAATCCAAATCATCTCCCCTAGCGTGTCTTGGTATAACCACCTAATCACAAGATTCATCCATGATTCCTTAATACGGAACCCATGTTCTCACCCAACCTGCATCAAGTGAACCAACTCTCCAAAACACATTTCAAGGAAAAGATCAATACATATATCACATAGAAAGCATATATATAAATCATGCTATTAAATAAGAACCATGATCCAAAATCTATTCAAGCTATCAAGTAAAACAATACAATCTATCAACATGGGAAAAGGAATTTAGCATAAAAGTAACTCAAGGATCTAATCCAAATAACTAGGGAATAAGTGATAAATAAAATCAAGGTTCAAGTAAGAGTATCAGTTATAGGTAATAAGCTCTGATATGAAATGCAACCAGATCCACATGGCATTAGAATACCTTTCACCATATGTCATAAATGACATCTCAAGATCTCAATCTATCAAGCTTGACCCTATATTTTATAAAACCAAACCAAACCACTTTGGCATAAAAAATATGCACGCACAAGCATATGGACAAGGATAAACAATAATAACTAGGAATTGGTATTGTCAAAGGTACCAATCCATGGTTTAATTCCAATTTAAATCAAGTTAGCAATTTAGGACATTAATACATGGTACCACACACTCACATAAGGTGAAACACAACTCAAGGAATTATGAAATTAGGACATTTACATTGGGTACACCCAAAGGGGTGTCCAAGAGGCAAGGAGAACCCCCTAGATTAGGTTTTTCCATAAGAAAATGTCACAATGAACACAACAAGACAAACAAAACAATTTAATAAATGATAACAAGGCATCGTCGGAAGGTTTTGGTGAGTGAAACAACAGCATGACATGTGATAAGTGATGAAATAAAGGGTAAGAGGGTAGACACCCTACACTGGTAATCCCCATTTATAAGGAATGTTATTCAGTTTATAAAATAGCCAAAATTCCTAAACATTCCATTTAAACAAAATTATCGACACAAATCCATTCATATTATTAAAAAAGGGCAATTAATAACTTGCCACAAAACCAGCATCAACATACAGGAATATAGAAAACTTATACCATAACTAAGCATGATATAAATAACTATCACTATTTTTTTATAAGATATTTCACCTCCATTGGAGGGGTTTTATTATAAAAATGTGATTTTTCTTTATCAAACTATTTATTAAATTATATTTTTAACATTTATTCTAAAACTCATGAAGTACTAATCAAACGTAAGGAAAGTTTGGAAGAAAGTAACTAAGGCATACTCAAATTTTGAAGGGGAAAAGAGAATGGGTACCTACCTCAAAAGGTAGTCCAAGATATCTAAATAAACATAAATTATCACAGTGAGTTTTTAAAGATAGTGCACCACCGTTAGAGTTGTTTTATTATAAAACCATTAATTTATTTATCTAACAAATCACTTATAATATTTACAATTTTATTCTAAAACCAATCTGAAATAATCAATATCCAAAGGAAGTGAGAGAATCAAAAAAATTAATGCATTCTTAAATTAAAGGGATAAGGACAAGGATCCTACCTCAAAAGGGACTAATCCAAACACTCGGCACATGAAAAATTTAGCAGTGACCACTTGAAAACACTAGTTAAAATACAACGCACTATAGATTAATTACTATGGAGTCAAAAACAATTTAATACCCTAAATAAAGAAGTTTGAAATAGTGTAGTGGAAGGAAAACCTCATCTCGGATGGTGGTGGTGAACCAAATCGAACACAATCTACTTTGCCTTTGGCGGAAGATGTCAGAATATGCACAAACACAACCTAAGGATCTCATTTAATACCATAAACAAAGAATAAGAAACCAAAAATTGGTTAAACCTTAACCTAGGGTTTAGTCAAACCAAAAATAGGGTGACAGAGACCAAAAATCGACTAACCAAGGAAGGAGATTAGGGAAAAAGGTCTTACCTCAAAGGATTAAGAGAGAATCGTGAAGGGTCATGATGGAAATATTAAATGGAGAGGGAGTCGGGAGAGGTTTTCTTCATGTGTCGAGAGAGGAGAGGGGGAGCACTACTCGTGCAATCCAGGTAAGGGGAGAGGGAGGAGAAACCCTCCTTTGGTTTACTTAAAACATAACCTAAAATAATAATAAATAAAAACTTAATAATAATAATTATTATTATTATTAAAACATTTATTTATTTTCTTATTTTCTATTTATTCCCATTTAATTTATTTTCATTTTTAATTTATTTCCTTTTAACTTTAAATTTAATTAAATTTTCATTTATTAAAAGAAATATACTACAAAAATTAAAATTCCATCATAATTTTGTCTAGTTTAAAAAATGAGTTGTTACAGTTTTGAATCTTCCAAAGGCTAGGTAGGGATATTTGGTCTTTTTTGATGCATAAAGTTAAATTTTGGGTTGTTTTCTCTTGCATAGTGATCATGTGGTAGCCTATGGTTCCCTAAAGCTTTGGCCACATGAGAAGAACTACCCTACTCATCACTTTAAACTCATATCTATAATTCATGTTCTTAAGAGTTGGAATCATTACCTTTTTTAAGAAAGGTTTACTATTTATTCCAATCATAAAAACCTAAGTTAAATCTTCTCACAAAAATATTCTAATTTCCAACATAGGAAATTGGTTGAGTACCTACAATCTTTCGATTTCAACATTTCCCACACCCTTGGTAAGAGGAATTTCATCTCTAATGTATTGAGTAGGAAACTTATAACCTATTTTTTAAAATAATGATCATAAGTGTAGAATTTGATAGCTCTCTTTTCTCATATAGATTTGGGAGTCTTGGATAACAAGATCTAGTTTTTTCTGAAAACTATACAGATGACCTCCACTCTTCTCAAGATGATTCTTCAAGAACAGTAGCTTGATAGTTATTTTTTTGGTATTTGGGACTATCTTTATAGTGGGGATACCATCAATGAGTGGTCTTTATATTTTTAGGTTATCCTATGTTTTTAGATCTGGTAAATTTTACCTTTTCCATGAGAAAATCTAGGATGGAATATTATCATAATTCCTAGGGGGTGGTACACCCTAGAACCATGAAGATGTTCTATAACATGTGGTGAAAATTGTGGTGGTTAGGTATAATATAAGACATTGTTGATTTTATTTCTCATTGTTATACCTATCAGTAGTTCAAATATGAGCACCAAAAACCTCTTGTTTTCTATATCCCTTTCTTGTGTTGACTTGGAAGTGGGATGAGATTTTGATGGACCATATTGTTGGGTTTATGTGTACCCCTTGAGGAAATAATGTGATACGGATAGTGATTGATCAGCTAAAAAAATCATATCACTTAATCCCCATTCATAATATAACCAAAGTTGAGTACTAAATAAGTCTCTATGTCTAAGAGATTATCATATTTCATGGAGTTCCATCTATAATAGTTTTTGGTAGGGATCCCCATTTCACTTCTCATTTTTTGGAGAGACATCTAGGAGGTGATGGGATACCTGGTTATTTTGAGCACAGAATATCTTCTACAGATGGATGTATAGATAGAACAAGATATATAGATCCTTGAATGCATGCTTATTGATTTCATTCTTTACTTGGGTAGAGCTTGGGATAGCCACTTGGGACTGGTTGAGTTTTCCTATAATAACAGTTACCATTCTTTCATTAGGATGGAAGCCTTTGAGGACTTATATGGATGACCATGTAAATATCTATTATGTTGGTCAAATATTGGTAAATATTACTTGTTTTTTCCTAGCTTGGTTTTAGAGATAACAATAAGGATTTAGTTTATTTTTCAAATAATGGTGATGGCACATATCTGGTATAAATCTTATGTTAATCGCTATCTATGCCCTTTGGATTTTTTAGCTGGTAACTAGGTGTTTTTGAGAGTTTCACCTATGTTGGGTCACCGATCACTTGGAAAGTAGGGAAAGTTATCTCTAAGATACGCGGTTCCATTTGAGGTAGTTAATTAAATCGGCAAGGTGGCTTACTATTTGGATTTTCTTCCTCAAATGATGTCGATTCATAATGTGTTTTACATTTCATAGCTCATTAAATATCTCTCTGATCCATCTCATGTCTTGAGTTGGGAGGACCTTGGTATGAAAATTGATTTATCTATGACTGGGAAGCTATTTCATATTGCTGATTATAAGATAAAAGTTCTTCATGGGAATAACATTCTTCTATTTTGTGTTCTTTGGAAGAATGATTCTCATTATCATGAGACTTGGGATCATGAGGCATTGATGAGAGAGTAGTGGACTCATCTCTTTTATATGGATATTTTTTATAAGATTTATGGTGGGATAAATCATTTATGGTGGAGATATTTTAACATCAAGTTACTATCTTTAAGATAATTTTAACCCCTTATTTTGATCATCCTTTATTTAGGTCTTATTTTAGGTTATTTTTTGAGACTTTTAGAAAATTTTAGAAGATTTTGGGGTTGTGTGTTGTTGGAAAATGGTTAGAGAAAACCATGAAGGTTGGACCATGAAAATTTGTGTCTTGTCTTTAGGTTCCATAGGTGGTGCACAATTAGAACAAATCGTATCACCTCCCCTTAAAACCATGTGGTTTTACACAGTGGGGAGAGCATGGTTGTCGCGCAGTTTACAAACCGTGAGGCCAAACCGTTCACCCCTTATCAAGTATCCTAGCAGAAAGAATACAATTGATACATGGTTTTTCTAATATTATATCCTAACCATATGTAACTCTCCATAAGACCAGTAAGGGTGCATGGTTAGGCACATGGTTAGCTCTAAAAATGCATACTAACCCAGGAAACCATAAGAACGGGTTTTTTTAATCCTCCAAAATTTTTAATTAAGGATAAAATCCCCCCATTATAAATTCTAAAACCCACCTAATATGACTTCTTATCTTTTGGAGGCTCTCTAAATATGATTTTTTCTCTTCCAGTCACATTCCTCTCAGGTCTAACTACTTGTGAATGTGATTGATCCCTCTATAGTAAGTGTAATATCCTTGATTTTGAATTCTCTTATCTTATATTATCTCATTATTTTAGAGATATTAATCTTCATGTTATTGGTGGATATAAAACTTGATTTAATGGGTTTTAATTCCAGTGATTCCATTTTTATCTTCTTCACCTTTGAATCTCCTTTGGTGATCCCTGTTTCAGTTGATTACATAATCATGTGACTAAAGGTAAGTGGTTCTGTAAATATTTTCCCTATAATTGAAGACTTCATTTTCATGCTCAATTTAAAATATACTTTCACTTGATTTTCATGAATTGATTATAATTGATGTTTTATTTCAAAATGAAAGTATTTTTTGAACAAAACCCTTTTTCAAAGTATTTGATAGATTTATTAGATTTTAAGAAAGATGGATTGAATTGAGAAGTTATTTGATGAAATGATTTTATATTGATTCTTATGTATTTAAATTAAAGATGATTTTTAAAGGTATGAACTTGATTAAAACCTGTGATTTGGTTTTGAAATTGAAATAGAATGTTGAAACTTGAAATTGGGAATTTGAACTACGATTTATTAATTTAATTGAAAAGAATTATTTTCCCAATATTGATTGATTGAAATCATATGTGATCCTAGGAAGTTATTGGGTGATTAAGACAAGCACAGTAAGACTCTAACTCCCTATAAATAGATTAACGATGAAAAATATAACTAAAAAAAGTTTGTCATTCCTTTTTAAAATGGGGGGATGATTGATTATATCCTAATGGAATTTTCCTTAGGGACATGTGAACACCTTCAGCTATGATGATTTACCGTGTATCACAAGGATCCTATAGCTAGAATCTAATTAACCTCAGGGATTATGACCATGGTGTTATTATTTGTGTTGATTTGATTATTACATACTAATTATTATTGAACTATTTTTATTCATTCCATTCTATTTTATTCAAATTTTCATTTAATTAAATTTTGATATACTCACCATTAATTTTATTTGAAAGATGATTTAACTAAAAATATGAAAATTATTTTCCATGTCTTGACATTATTTAAATTGAATAATTGATGGTTTATTTGTTGTAGAACTACTTATGTAAAATTTGGTGAAATCCTATTGGGATGTATTTACTCACACCCTACCTTGGACTTCAAGAGTTTGTATATTATGTTATTCCAAGTCCAAGAAAAGGGAATGTTTCACTTGGAGGTGATAGGTGTTCTTTATTCAGGGGACCATGGGTAATGTTGGTGACTAGTGGAGTTGTGATCTACTCATTACATGGAGATTTCAGAACTTTTTCTTGATGGTTTTTGTATCATAATTTAGATTATGTATCATTTTAATCCTTATATAACTACTTGTGGTCCTCTTTTCTCCTTGAGGAGTGTTTGGAATATTGAATCTTCCTTCATTTTATCTTTAATTTTTATATATTTATTTATTTCTATTGGGTAAAATTCATTCCCTTTGACCATTTTTTTATTCCCTCGTGCTATTCTCCAATACATGGGAATTATGAATTCCCTTTTGGTCATGTTAGTTCTAGATCAAGTATCAGTGTACTAGGGTATTTGGGTTGGTTCATGACATGTCCATAGTAGTTTTGACTATCTTTCTCTTGTTTAATTAGATGTGTTGAGATTAAAATTACATCATGTGCATCATTTTGGATATGAAGAGTGTGTTTTGGGAATTATTAGGGGCTTTAGAGGAAAAGTAAGAGTGCTCAAATTATGCTTGGGCAGTGGAGCCACACCCATTTTAGATTGGAAAGGGAAAGTGAGAGTTGGTACCAGTGCTCTCACATGCATAGAGGTATGTTGTTTCATGAACCATGTTGATCATTTCATCTGACCGCTGAGAATTTGTTTCAGTAGGTTATTTTTATGGGGGAAAGAACCATGTATCGGAATTGGTCATGATGATTTGGGTCACATGGTTGGGAGAACCATCAATAGAAGGGTAGATTAGAAAAAAGAAATGATGTCTTTTTGGGGTAGATGGGTGCGGGTAGGAACCATCTCTATTTTTTAGTAGTGGTTATGAGCAGTGACTCATGTTTCAGCAGTTTAAGTGCCATACATTGGAACTGAACTATTTAGGAGCTTGTTGAGTATTAAAGGATGGGACACAACCATTGAGTAGGATTTGGTTACTAGTGTGGTTCAGGTGATGTGGTTATATGACCACTAATACTTATCAGGGATGAGAAGTGTTATGATGGGGATTTTATAATGCCCTTGTTCACATGGGCATTTGACGTTCAAGGGGGGTTCAAGTTTTTGAATTGTTTGGTGGATTGAATTTTGAATTAGGTTTTGAAATGGTATTTCGAGAGTTTGGACACCTCAAATAGGTTTTATTGGACATGGAATGGAGTTTTGATAGTTTTTGGACACATAATATAGGTTAGAATGTAGTTGGGGGCAATGGGATATCACTGGAGGGAGGTCAAAAGTTGGGGCTACAGTCTGCATCCATCGGCTAGTCGATGGGATAGCCAGTCTCCTAACTATCTTGGCGTACAAACTATTTGGTGGACCTTAAAGAGACAAAAATACATCCCCCTCCTATGGTTTTTATAAGGGGTATCCCCCTTATCTCTTATTTTTATGCACACTCGTACCTCCTCTCCTTCTCCCTTCTCTCCCCTCTTCCCTCTTGGTTTAGGGATATTTTTTGTGGAAATCTCTAGTAATTTGAGGGATTTCCATTTTGATTCCACTAGATAATGGTGTAATCAGCTGAGTATGATAGGTATTTCATTCTTCCTAGGAATATTATGTCCTAATATGTCATCTTTATGTCTTAATTTTCTATTTTTATGAGATTTTTTTCTCAATTTGGTGTCAAGGTGTGTTTTGGATCCTCTTGGGGTGGTTAACCGAGGTTCTAGTGTAAAGAGGTTACCTAGGCCTCAAACAATTGAACAAATAATGAACAGGATTATTATGAATAGGAAGAACTACCGGGTATTGAATTAAGTAGGAGAAAATATTTGTGTGAGGTATGTGGTCCTTATTACTTACCCTACATCTTAATGTATATTATTTATGGTGTATGTGATGGGTTTCCACACCACTAAAGGCATTTAAATGATTTAAGTAATTAAATAATTTTTTTCCTTTAATTTTAATTTTTTAACTTAAATTAAAGTTTTTAATTAATCATGGAAATACTCAAGTTAGAAGGCATGAATTTTCAAGGTCATGTTAGCCTGGGTGAACTACCCTAATTGTCTTGGTCACCGATGTCTAAGATCTTGAGATTTTTTGGTATTCCCTATGAATTTTAGACCCATAAGGGGTGTGACTGTGGTGAGTGGAACATAGAGGCCCTGTTATTGGAGACCCTTATTGCCTCATTGTGGAAGGGTAGCATTAATTGATTTGATCCGCCTGAATAGGACAGGTGAGGACCCCTAAGGCACCCTCGAGTCGTTTGGTTCATTGAGTTAGGTTGGGTGGGAAGACATACCTAGTATGACATGAGGTATGATAAGGGCCATGATCCATATCTTTATGTTTTTTACTATAGGACTTACCCCTTGATCCCATGAGGTTGTGTTGTGTTGTGACTCTACCAAGATACATGACATCCTCTGACTGATGTGTTGTTACCCAAGTAGTTTGCTTGAGACAGAGCACCCCTAATAGGGTACCTCCATCTATGCATTGACCTAGGGTATACTATTGGGTTCCCTTGAATTAATTAAACCCAATGCGGCCATATATATATTTGGATAGATATGGTGGGTTTGGGCATTCGATAAACCCTGTTTATTTGTTCCTTTTTAATGGTTGTGCATGTTCAAAATGGTAAACTCCCTTGGGGTGGTTTTTTATTATAAATGATAAACACGCTTTGGGGAGGTCTTTTATTACGTATGGAAAATGAACATGGGGCAATTTTGATTATGTGATGATAAATCACCTTTAGGTGTGGTCTGTGATACTTGGCTGAGAAAACTCTCATAGGGGAGGTTCATGTTACTTGTGAACTTATGCCCTGACTGAGAAAACTCTCATAAGGTGGGTTTGTGTTATTTTTAGGCTTATTCACTCATTTATAAAACTCTAATAAGTGATTTCTATGTTATTTATTGACTTATTCCTTGGATAAGAAAACTCCCATAAGGTATTTTCATGATACTTATACTATATATCAGGGAAACTCAAGTCGTTTACTGGTTGTCTCAGTTAATGTGACGTACTCAGAGACACTCTGGAACTATATGAAGAAGTTATGTTCAATTGAATTCATAGACCTAAGTATTGAATATGAAAATTAGGATTGGCTCAGTTCATATGCTTACACCCTCATGGGGGTTAGGATACTATAGTTTTTATGGTCCCTGCAACATGCTTAGAGACATTCTATCATTGGTCCAAAGCATGTATAATTGGTGGTTTTTTTATTTATAGCAGTTGTTTACTTTATTATAGAATTTTATATGTACATATCACTATATTTTCGGTTATGTGTGGGACCGTGTTTGTGGTTCCCTACTTATTTTTTTAATCACACTCTGCTCGAGCCACCATTACACTTGGGTACCCAAGAAGACTCTCATTTGGTTACAGGTAAATGTTAGGATATAGCCCTAGGGTTTTGTATGATCAAGCAGGATATCTTAGGAAAGTTTATGGATTTTGGGGTGAGGTATGGATCGGGGTTTCTATATAACCTTGTATTTTATTTTCATTATTATTTTGTGTATGTGATTGGCCCATTGGGTGATAGGTCTTGTATATCATATAGCTATTTTTAATTTTTATAACATGTCAAATGTATTGTTATTTTTTGTGTACTCTAATATGATGGATATGTATGATGATTGGATATTTTATTTTTCATTACACGATTTAATATACAAGGTATATTCACCTCAATGTACAATCATAGACCCTCATTGTTATTCATAAGCCTCTAGTGTATGGGGATGTGTGCCTGAGGTACAGTAATGATAGCTAGGATGGGCACCGATTAGTAGTCTTGGGTGGTGGGATGTTACAGAGACAAACTAACAGATCAAAGTATAACATGATGAATAATCAAAATAACATTAGAAACAAAAGAAATTAGAATAACTAAAACTTTAAAATAAATAAAGATAAGATCATTAAGGTGGAACTACTCCAAACCCCCAGAAAACAACCAACTCCCAAGCTCCACCTCCAACCTTCATGATCGCTACATCAAGAAGCGCCACTAGAGAATTACAAAATATTCCTCTTTTTTGTATCATGAAAAAAAAATATGCATATGAACCAAAGTTAATATGAATGGGTTGAGTAATAATACCTAGTAGGAAAACTCTAATACTTTTCCCAAATTACATTAAAATAAGAATTGGGATAACTCATTATTTTTATAAAATAGTAGTAAAAAATACCAAAAAAATAAAATAGTTTCACTTTTTTATATAAGATGGAAAATAAGAAATTAATAAGTGATTCATAAAAAATATAGTTCTCATAAGTATAAAAAACAATTCATTCTAAGTCAATTAGAAAACCCATTCCTTTTTCTCACACAAAAACTCACCCATATATACCGAATGGCATCTTCTTACCTCATGATCAAATATTTTTCCTCCACAAAGTTGTCACTTAGCAATAACCATTGGCCCATATTGGCCTTGTGACTAAGTACCTCTAGAAAATATTCAATTAACATGAACACACATCAATCCTACCATGTAAATTTCACATATCAAAACCTTTATTTATTTTAATAAATCCATTTTATTAATTCATCTTCCACCTTGTGGGTGTCACCCACAACCCATGTTTGAGGAACCAGTTAGTGAGTGAACATTATAGTAGATTTAAAGCATGATAATTTTATTTAAAAGTACAATAAATTTATTTTAAAAATAAAATATCCTACAAATTCTAGATAAAGTTAAAAGAGGTAGAAATCACCTACCTTGAAAATTTTTGGCGCAAGGAGTCTTCACATGACCTTGCAGATCTGGACTCTTTATTTTGTTTCTCTAATGAAACATAATAAGATTCAACTAAAAATTTTCTAATCCCACATATTTGGCCATAAAAACCTATTATAGGGTTCAGATCAAAAGATAACATGCAGATTTAGATTATAAGGGAAGAATGGATCCCTTACCTTTTGTTTCCAAGATCCAACACTTAAATAATCATTGAGAATGGATTCCTGAAATTGATGATCACCAAAAATATAATAAATAGATCCTATGGCTAGAGGGAAAAAAGAATGAGGATCATTATAATTTTAAGGAAATTGGGATTAAAATGGTTGGATAAAACTGGATGAATTCACAATTTGAAATACCATTTCAATTCATCCATATACGTTAAAATTCATATCGCCTCACTAAAAATCCATAAACCCTACTCACACCTTAAATAGAATTCATATCCACTTCCTAGGAATTATTCACATCATGAATCAATTCCTATATCCATATTCCATCTTATTCTCTCATTCATCCACCTAATATAACTATTGACTCATCCCAACAATCCAAAACTCAAAAGGAACAACATATAAAAAGGGAGTACCTCAAGCTAGGGATACTACATACCCCTTATACTCATGATACATAATGAGTATTCAGAACTTGTGTAAAGTGATCGTACACAACAAATGAAAAGATAAAATGAAATATAAACAATAATATAATTTACAACTATAGTAGACTTCCATCAAGTTATTATTGTTGTTCTTCCTCTTCAATTCCCACACTCATGAGATATATTATTTAATATGGAGAGTGATATCCTTTTGTTTTATATTTTTTCTCTAGTTCAAATTAAATTTACAAAGAAAATCATTCAACTTATCCTGCTTAATTTCATGTTATAATATCAAATATGGTATTAATATTACCTTTATATGTGATTTATGGGTGTTTAAATCAATTTGGAGTAGTCACTAAAGGATAGAAACCATGACACCACCTTCTCAATCATATTATATGATTAGATAATATCATAGCATGTTTACATGTACAATTAATAATGTATGAATTCCCATATCTTATGGAATATGCATGTCACTTTCTATTATAGGAATAGAAACTAAGTGTTAAGTTTAACATTTAAATGAAGTCTTACATGTTGGTTATCATCAAATACTTGATACAAAAGTTTCAATGTATGGGAGTTCATTATATTCATGTAATAGTTACATGATTTGGTCATAGCAATTAATCATGCATTATAATTCATTACTAAATGCATGAAATATCTCAGAGTGTCCTCAAGGTCCCTATAAATGATCCCAAAATCATCTTATGGAAATATGCTTGTTCGTTCAAGTCTGTTCAAAATTATCTGGGACCTGAAGCTCTCTTCATCTTCCATATTTACCTAGAGAGGCGCTAGCATGTTGTGGTGTGAAGATGGATTCCACCCAAACATTGAGTGATTAAATAACTCATGGATAAATCTAATGAAGGTATATCCTTTGGATGAAACTTATATGATCTTCATTAACCACATATGATGAAGATGGATGTTGTAGTGGCTCTTCGATGTATGGTACACACTCTGTTTTATTTATTTCTTTGTTTATATTATAGGCATGGTTTCATTTATTCTAGCATGGTTCAATCTTAGATTGGGTTTCTATATTAATTTCACTTGTTCAACAAGTGTCATTATATCCATTTTAAACTCATCATTGGTATCTAAGCCTACCATCTATTTAGATTTAGTAAATAATTCTCAAAATGAATATTATTGAAATTGTATTGCATATTGTATGTCTATCATAACATAAGATTCAGTTTTTGTTTAGTTTTTTCAAATCACTGTATATGATATAGGGATACCATAGGTCATGAATTAGTAAAAAACTCATAGTTTTATATTATACATAGTGTATGATGCTCGATATACCGTATCCTAAAATAGTTTCATCATGTTTTAAAAAAACAGAGTATTGTATCGTCTTTGAAATATCTGTATATCATAAAATATGATGTGATATGTAACAGTTTACATTTATATATCAATCATATAATATTATAGGGTTATATTCATAAAATACAATTGATAATGCTAAAACTATTTTTGAACTGCCACCCTATCAGTCATATTCTAGAACTCCCATGAGATCATAAGATACGATTGATCATAAAATTTTATTTTTCTTTAATTCAATTATAGATTGAATTATATTATTTATAAATTGTTTATAAAAATGATAAAATTTATTTTTGGGATACTTATTAATTTATAAATCATTTTTAAGTTAATTAATTATAAAGAGTTTATAATTAATTAATTAATGTTTGTGAAATATTTATTATCAAATATTCCTTAATATTAAATGTTAAAATTATAAATATATTTTACCAAATTATATGGCATTCCTTATGACTTAGAAATAAATTTTTTATTTATAAATCACGAGGGTAATTTATAAAGTGTATAAATTACAAAATAATGTTAAATATAAAGTATTTATATTTTAAAATAATGAATTATTCATAATATTTTATTTAAATTTTTAAAATTAAGGGGCCTTATTTGGGATATTATTTAAACCACAATAAAAAGTTTTTATTATTTAATTATTCAAAGTTTAAATAATATTAATTATATGATATTTATATTATGTAAAATGTTTAAATGATAGAAATTGAATTATAAAATGATTATAATTCATAAAATATCATATATTTAAAGGAAATCCAATATAATGTATGATATGGAATTCATATTCCAAGATGAATACAAAGTGTTTATATTCAAAATTATAAAATGTTCATTATGAAAAGTTAATTCATAAATTGTTTATGATTATATTTTTATTATGAACAGTTCATAAATGTTTATCTCATATTTAAATTTATGATATGTTCATTTATTTAAAATTTATTCCCTTGTTTATTATTCATGGATATAAATTTTTTATATTTTTAATATGTGTATTCTTAGTTTAAATTATTTAACTACTTATATATATTATCATACATGCATCTATAGAGTTACATGTTAGGTATAGTAATGAATTTAGTTTCTATCTACCCTGAGTTCTGATTGTAATTAAAGTTATTAGGTTGAATGTAGTTTTTAAATATAATTTATACATATTAGGTGTTGAATTTATGATGAATTGGATTTTATCTTGATTAAAGTATCTCTAGATAGAGGGACTTCAGGTTGGGCTTCCCACTGGCCCAGAAGCTTATGTCATGTTCTAGAAAGGTTGGGTTGGCTATCTATGCATCCAAGATTAGAGATTATCAATTTCATATAATTTTAAAATTTTACATGAAAATTTCCTACACCTTATACATGAGGTGAATTTGGATATATTTAAATATATTTGGCTTCTATTTTTTAGTGATTAACACAAACTATGAGTTATGTAAGTAGTTACACATTAATATGGTTTAAACATGTTGATTTGATGAAGGAAATCTAATTCCAGAAACTAAATCATCAGAAATATACATATATAAAGGGAATAACATGGAATAATATGGTGAGATTAAATACCCTTCTAAATACTAAGTGTAAAATTCCTTCCAAAATAAAACTTTTCAAGAACTCAATCATCCAACTAAGTAAGTAGTGTAATTTAAATTATTAAAAGATTTCATACATAAATGGAATAACATAGGATAATATTGTGAGATTAAATCCCCTTAGAAATACTAAGTTTTAAATTCCTTCCAAAGCAACACTTTTCAAGACCTTCGGCATACAACTAGGTAGGTAATGTCACATTTGGGTTCACCTAGATTATATTATATAACTAAAGAAAGTAATGGGTAGCTCATTTCATAGTTGGCTACCAGTTCTTGTCATTTTATTTGGGTTACACTTAGCTGGAAGACCATGATGGGATTAGTTTTCTAGAGGAATACAGTTGGTTTTATCTACTTGATGGATTGGAAAAAGATTTGTCCACTCAACTATCCAAGATTCATATATGATATGATTGGAATGAGACCCTACTTAAATAACTAAGTGTTGAGATAAATGTCATAGTAGACTCATTGATTAGTGAAATATGGATATTTACTCACTAATGGGTATGATGTATTTTAAAAAGGGATCATCATTTTAGTGGGATATTACTGAGAAAATATCCTTATTAAATGGTAGTAATAAATTATACTAATATGATAAAAGATTATATTATAAATAAACATCATCATCATAATCAAACTTAAACTTTCAATTCAATCCTTTAAAGGAGCAGTTAATGTAAGAAACTCCAAAAACTGGTAAATTAAGAAAAGTTCTTAAGTAAAAAAAATCTATATGTTGGATAAATTCTTACTCAGATGACTAAGTATTAAAGTTTTTTAATAGATGAATCTAGATTCTTACAAGAATAATATAATGATTCACTTAATATTTTAAATACATTTGATAAAAAATGGACAAATGAATTTTATTCTCTACTCATATACTCAATATGATTAGGTATGTATATGACTTGGTGTAACTAGAGATTTCCTTAAGACTTATTTTTTCTAAAGAATTAATCATATTTTCATTGATGGAAATATTATAAAAATATGAATTAGTACAAGAAATTTTTACCCAATATTCCCAAATTATTGAAGATAGATGAACTGGGTATATGATATCTAAGTTCTAGTGTTGTATAGACAATATAAATGGGTAAAAATTTGAACGAGAAGAAGAAAGGTCATTTGGAGATTCCAACAATATTTCTTCAAGTAACCAGTTAAGGTCACTAAAACTTAAAGGTAAAATCATGAATAAGTAATGATTCTATAATATGTAATTGTTTAATATATATGAAGGTGTTTTTGAAAAAAAATATTTACTACTTTAGAAATTGGAATGTGAAAGTGTTTTTCAAGCTCAGATGAGTTAAAGTATAGTAATATCATTTCTATTATATGATAAGAGAATTGTTTGTTAACAAATATTTTTTATGAACAATATAAGATAATAAATTCAATGCACATGTTTCAGGACCCTCTTCCCACAAAGATACCCCTCCTTAGTCAACAATGAGTGAAGGGAGATAATGACACCCGAAACCCATCTCTAATAGGCCATCAGTTAGAGAAAATCATTGAGGGTATTTCATACACACAAATGAAAGGAATTATCCTCTAAGAATAACATGATTAATGAGAGATAAAATAAATCCACAAAAAATCGTTCTCATAATAAAAGTAAAATATTTCAATACTTGCTTGTAATGTCATAGAAACTAAATAATTAAAAATAAACCACAAGTACCAAAATAAAAACCCTTGACAATGACTCAAATCCCAAATAGATCCTAAAAAAACACCATGTGTTAGTAATGTCTATCCTAATCACAAAATAGATCTTTTGAACTTGAAAATAATTATATAGGTGTAGGGTGATCATAATAGGTATACTCAGTAGGATCCTCCCCAGAGCCTATCATGAAAAATATAAAGAAATAATATTGAATCCCAGTGAATAAATAAGTGAATCTAACTTTTCACCTAATTAGTTATGCTAAGTTCTTATCCTCACCATGGATCTCTACCACTTCTCCGCTAGTTTTTTACTTTGCCCCAACATCTCACATCGTGATTTATATCTCTCTAATAAATAATCATGTCTGAAGACACCTAGGAAACTATAACATATCATGCACCTTGTTCATCACATCATCTAACAATCAACATGGACATCTCTAGTTAGTAATTGAGTAGTTTTTGAGAGCCACCATATCTCATACATCATGTATTATACCTTAATCCATTACAGCTCATACACAACATACCTATAATAATCCTTAGGATACTATATTTGGATATACATGTGTGTGAAAACCACAAAACATTACAACCCTTTATACACATATATGGTAAAGATAACCATCATTCCTACCATCACATAATACTAATAGGATAAGATAATGAAGATAATGAGGAAAAAGGGGTTATTTAGTCATTCTTTACCCACTAACTTGGATGTTGGGAAAAACACCTTCTAAAGTCCACTAGTGTTGGTTTCCTTGACTACATGGGAGGGGTAGTGTATAAAATCATACAAAATACAGAGTATATATCTCACAACCACACTATGGGAAACTAGATAGCCTTCACTTCAATTGCATCTATCTTCTCTCGGAAACATGGTTTCCACTACTAAGGACTAGATATCCTATAATCATGCAAACATTTCAAGAGTCTTTTATTTATAACTTCTATTTAACATTTCATAATTACATTAATTATCAACTAAATTACATACCCTCTAGGTATAATCCAAACTCTTATGAGATTCCATAAGATTTATCATCATTGTATAATTTTTTTAAGCCTCCAACTCCATGGAGTAAATTTTTTATCATTCCATAATTCCAGGTACTCTATGAAGCATCCTAACCTACAATAAAAATGCATAAACCATGCACTTTCAGCTGCATTAAGTGGTGGGGAAAGGAAAGTAGAAAAAATAACCTGGTAATCCAACATTTAAATCAGATTTATTAACAACAAGAATCCCATTATTTATCACAATAAATAATGGGAAATCCCATATTTAACTCTCTCCATCAGTATTGATGCCATCCCTGACACCACCATGCATATCACCATCCATCACACCATCTCATGTGTAAAGTAATACCATAACCCATGCATCCTCACCCATTTCTTTCCAAACCATTATTCATATCAGGATTACATCACATTGGATATCAATTCTCCTCATCCATATAAAACTATAAGGCCCCAGCCTTAAACCTTAATTAATATTGAATTAAATGAATAATTCACAATGAGGATCTTTTCAGGTTTAGAGTTTTAGAGAATTAGGACATAACTATTACATCTCAAAAGATTACAAAGTAGAAACTTCTACTAAGTTTCCATAAAATAAAAACTCTTAAAAAGAAACATGTCTAGTTCCATGTTTTAGGTAGCATGACTTTCCCTTGATCCCATCCTTGACCCTATTCCACGTTAAGTCCTGTGAAAAACATTTCAAAAACTTGGGATGAGCATAAAAATCTCACTAAGGGATACAAAAAAATGAAAACTGTTAGTTTTTCAAAACAACAAGTAAACCATGTATACTTTAACAAAGTAATACTTTTCACCTTTTCGAAGTAGTAAAAACTCTTCACTGAATAAAAGTTCATTACTTACCCTTCTGTAACCAAAAGATCACCATAAAACCCATATAAAGATCACATAACATATAAAGGTAACTTGGGACATAAACATACTTAAGTGGAATAACCATAAGGTCAACTTCCACACATATCACTTAATGGAATAGCCATTCGGCCAACTTCCATACATACTTAATGGAATAGCCATACGGTCGACTTCCATACCCAATGAATTAGAGGTTATAACGTAACCACCCGTCCTGGTATTCACGGCACCACCCATCATATGGTTTATCACGTAACCACCCGTAAAATGTCCAAGTACCATTATAAAATTATAACACATAAAACCAACATAAAGGAATGATAAAATTTCCACATTTCAATCACAATATATCATTTAAATATATTGACATAACATAATCCTTTAACAAAACCATTTTCAATACCAAAATAAAAAAAAATTATATGGTATTTATTTTATTTTAAAAACATTACGGCTTGTTGAGGAAGCCAAAGATCAAATAATACTCGCGGCGGCGGAAAAGGTCGTTGTCACCACGTACGTAAAAGAAACATTCTTTTTTGTCATTTAGTAAAATTCTTTGTAGAAAAAAGATTCCTTTTGAATAAACATAAAATTCAAAGGGGTTTATACACCATAAAAAAGAAGTTTGTGTATAAAACAAAATATGCCTCAATGAATGGAGATTGAGACGAAGACCATTACAAAGACGGTATCCATGGTTTAAGGATAAACCAGTTGCATAATTATGTGTGACAAACGAATACACCAAATATAAGTGGATATTAAGTGTAAAACAATCAGAGGTTATTCACACATATTCATAGAATGACATATTCAATGAGTACAATTTTATCCCAAAGAATCAAATTTGGTTTAAAAAGTTCCCTTGCAAAAATTTGACAGCCTAATGGCGTCACTTCAAAATTCAGAAAAAGAGTTGATGAGAGATAAAAAAAGTATCTCATCACTTAAAATTTACATCAATAAGGATATATGATAACATATCCCAACATAACAATATGTGAATTAAAAGACCCAACAAAAGAAGTCTTTTAAAAAGAGGAGGGTGAAAGGTTCCCTTACCGACTTGGGTATCTTTCGAAACATACACCCCATGAAAGAAGGTCAATACATCATTGATATAAATACTCATAAACGAAAGTATATTACACAAAGAGTAGAATAATGGGAAGTAAATACACCACTCAAAGGAAATTGTGGGAAATGTAGCATAAATCTCACGGGAATAAAAGTGAGATGAAAAATCCCTTACGAAAACTCAGCAGCCAAACGGTGCCACATAAAACTTTCAAAATGGATTGATGAGAGAGAATAGGGTATCTCATCATATGAACAATAAAAATTACAGTAATATTAATATAAAATAACATCCCAATAATAAGAAATATGAGCTTTAAAAGGAATGACATAAAAGAGCATACTTAAAAAGAAAGAGAGGAGTAGGATCCCTTACCTTGGGTCCGACTTGACTCGATCGTTCTTTAACGTCCTGAATAATAAACTTGAGTTAATTTATATTGGCTTAAGAACCTTTTTCAAGTTCATTATTACTTTTATATCACTTATTTAAATTTTATAAACATTATGTAATCATTTAAGTTAATAATGTTTGTTTTGTCGATATTTGGTTCTTAAGTCGAAAGTGAACTTCTTACAATTACATGTTGTTCGTGTGGTCAATGGTTCATTATATCCATAATGATATTCAAGATTTAGATATCATATATATCATATATATCCAGAATATACATGTATTTATAATATTACATAATAATTTAGAGGTAAGAAATGAAATGCACCGTTCATGGAGACGGTAAGCCGTATGTACGCATGAACGCTACTTTCATTTCTTTGTCATATTAATAGAATTACAACTAAATGAGAGGTATGTATATTTTAACTCCAGAATTATATTCATCATTTAGATGTATCATTAATCATATATATCCATTATATACATGTACATATAATAGTACATTACATTTGGGGATAAGAAATGAAATGCACCGTTCATGGAGACGGTAAGCCGTACGTACGCATGAACGCTACTTTCATTTCTATCTCATACTTTAATGGACAGAAATAATAATTATATAGAGGTATATTATAATTCCAGTATAACATCATATATAATAACTTTAAATCCTTCCTTTATACATCTCACATATGGCATTAACGAATCAAATCACTTTGAGGGGGCGGTAGTCCACACTTCCTAAAATGAAATTATCGTGTTTACCCACAATGGAAACCATAAAGGTATGACAAAAAAGAAAAATAAATAAGCTTAATTAAAACATAAACATATTATATATCATATATAAATATAGTTACATCTTAATGGACACCTTTGAAGGTGTTATATGAGTGTTGAACAATCATCGTTTCGTGAGGCAGAAATTCGCCATCCACGGAAATAGTATGTTCTTTAACCATTAGATGTAGGTGTGTGTAAGTGTAGCTCGAATAATTATTATAAAAAAATCCTAGTATATTTAAGATACTGGATTTTTTACAAAAGAAATGAATAAAAAGAGTTTAGGGGGTTGGAGAGGAAAAATAAAACAAAAGGACTCAAGTGAAGACATTACCTTAAAATCGAGTAACTCCCTTTGGTTTGAGCTAAAAGGATTCCTTGGGAAGACTTCTGCCCAAAGTGAGGCCTCAAGGAGTTAGAGAGGGATGTGGAGAGACAAAATGGGCAGGGTTTGGCCGAGCCAAAGGCTTTGGGAGTGTGGGTAAGGAGGTAGAGGTGGGGGCCTTTTATAAGAGGAGAGGAGAGGCACTCTTGTAAAGTTACAAAATGTTACTTTATTTTCAAAAGATTTTCGGATTTTAAAGGTCCCACATTGATTTATTTAAAGGATAAGGTGATAAGGGTTCGAAATCCACTCATCCAATAGGTTTTTTACATGTTTAGGTCTTAGATATTACATTATCTTTCTATTTTATTTAAATAGTTAAATAATGAGGTCATCGCTGCATCATCATGATGTCATAAATAATTTAATTTATTTAATGTATAAAAATTATAAAAAAAATACTATGGTGTAGGAAAGATTTTTATATTTCAAATGACTATTTATAGTAAAAAATCTGACATTTATAACCCCAGGTAAAAATTGTTTTAGTAAAACATCTCATGTGTGTGTCATTTTTACTTTAACATTAAATAAAAAGGTATTTATGTCATTTTCCAACCAAAGTGGCTCCATGGGGTCCCCAAGTTGACCCATGGATGGTCTTGGTCGTCCATGACACATCCAATGAGGGTAGGACATGTTTCTAGGTCATTTAATTTTATTAAAACATTATTCTTACCTTAAACTACACTAATTACCTCTAATCGTGATTAAAAACTTAATAAGTTACTATTCACCAAAAAATTATTTTAATCCCATTGAACCACATTTTACTTCTTAATGACAACCATGTATGTCGGATTTTTTAATTTCAACACACAATGATGGCAAAATTTCATTTAAACGGAAAATCAGTTTTTATAAGTACCACTTAGTGGTTTCACTATTCATCAAAAATTGAAGTTTTTCAGAAAAATACCAAAACTTCACCCTAAGCTATATTTGATATTCCAAATTAAAAAATGATGTCTATTTTACAAAATTCAAAAAATATTAGTTATATTAATTAATTTAATAATTAATTCCCGCTGTCAAAGCAAATAGCGTGTTTTTATGAAACAATAAGTATCAAAAGATTGACACTAGTTTAAGTCCATTTTCAAAGTGAAATTAATTCCAACGACCACTATTGTATTAAATGGTAAAAATATATTATAATTTCACTTTAAAACCAATTCAAAAGATAATATAATCATATAAATAAATTATATTAAAAAGAGGTTTTGAATTAAAATACAACATTTTTCACTATTCATTAAAAATTGAACTTTTTTGGAAAAATACCAAAAATTTACGCAAAGTAAATTTTGATGTCCCGATTCTAAAGAAGAATTTTATTTTGTTAAATATAACACATAAAATTGTCAAAAAAGTGGATTTAAAAGAGGTTCGTCATCAAAAGGCGGTTAATCGACCTTTTAAAGAATATTAGAATGTTTACGCTTAAAATTGAATTCATTCGCATTTTTAATCCTCTAACATTTATTGAAAAAAGTAAAAATATTTGACAAACATATATAATCATTTTGTAGTTAGTTCTGTTCATTCCTGTCATTACAACGGCTAGGCGTTAACTACTATTTAAAATAATATTATTTTATTATTAGAGTGCAACTTAGGATTCTCAAGAAACTCATTGTTGCGTGTTGGGTACGCCATCGAGCATAGCATCCCCTTTAAAGTAATATTAATATTTTATTCACAAATATGGATAAATATAAAAATGTCATATTCTTTATTTACCTGGGGTGTTACATCCTTCCCCCCTTTTGGGAATTGCGTCCTCGCAATTTTAAAATTGAGCTTGGAAACATCCTTGAAAGTCCCACATCAGAACAAGAGTCGGTAAAACAATCACTTTAAAATAAAGAAAGATAAGTACAAAGGTCACCTGAGTTAACCCATACTAGGATTCCAAGTATGAAAATATGGACATGGAGGAAAAAAACAAAGGGTCATGTTCTGATGGAGAGTGATAGAAAACATGTTTAGGAGAAAGTTAACCACAAGAAAATCACAAACTTGTGATGGGTTAAACGGTATTCGATTCCCCAGTAGGAAAAGTTAATAGAAAACATTTTTGTTTTAAGTTTCTTTTTATTGAGTAATTTATTCATAAGGAAACATAATCACTTATCATGTTGACTTTCAACTTTTACACAAACTCATATTTTCTCCAAAAGACGAGTATTTAGGAAGACTTGTTCACATTAAGAGTACTATAATCAACTTCTATAGAATCACCTAATCCACAAAAGAGAACTATATACTTCCCATGTCTTTAGACCAAAACCAAAACCAAAACCAAAAAGTCTAGTACAAGATCAGATAATCCAGAAAAGGATAACCCTTTATAAAAAGAAAATCTATTCTTGATCTCCAAAATTTGTCCAACAAAACCCAAAGTTCAACGAGGACCATTCGATAAACAATTTGTCCATAAAATTCTTAAAAGTAAACCAAACTAAGATTGAAACCCAAATATTTGAAGGATTTAGTCACATAGTCTTCCAAGGTACAAATTAACTTTTGTCTCCAAATAACATCAGTTTCTCTTAATGTCTCGTATTGAAAAGTAATTAACCTAATCACATATCCTCCATGATAGGTTAATAAATATCCATATATAACCCAAAATAAACTTACTCTTAATTCATAAAATCGTCTAACTAAAAAGAATCAGTCAAACTAACCAGGGACTTCACGTAGTCCAGTGGTAGGCGATAAATACCAGTCGCACTTTGGTTGTGGGTTCGATTCCTGCAGCTTTGTCCGATGCGACGGGTTGTCACACGGTCTGCGTGTTGTCCTTTTTCCAAAACTAAATAATTCTTAAAACATTCCCCAAAATGAGATAAAATCTTCAAAAATGATCATAACATATTTTAACCTCAAGTTTATCTCATGCCTTTCATTTTCCATCATAACATATAATAACCCATAATTACCTCAAAAGTAAGGATCATATAAACTCTAATGGTTACCTTTATAATTATTACCTGAACATCCACATCGATTGGTCATCTCGTACATGATGCATTACAGATCATTCCAAGGTTCAAGTGGTTGATCATGACTCCTTGATAGTTGGTTTAGAACAACCACGAGTTTCCTCATTGAATCACCCATTTTATCCAGTATCCTAATCAGAGAACCACAACAGTTTCCTTCAAACCTGTTGTCTTTTTGGTGCCTGCTAGATCCATCCATTCACTAAAAACAGAAATGTTAGTGTGAGTATATCAACAAAACCATCATGTACTAATGAGGAAGATAAACACTAATATATACTTACTCATTCACTTTATCAGAAACTAGGACTCTTTCTGAAATCCTAACCATTATGGTAATGTCACTTATGCTTAGAGAATACCCTAACCTATAAAGTTATCTAAACCTACCTTTGATACCAACTATAAGGCCCCATCCTTAAACCTTACTTAATATTGAATTAAATGAATAATTCACATTGAGGATCTTTTCAGGTTTAGAGTTTTAGAGAATTAGGACATAACTATTACATCTCAAAAGATTACAAAGTATAAACTTCTACTAAGTTTCCATAAAATAAAAACTCTTAAAAAGAAACATGTCTAGTTCCATGTTTTAGGTAGCATGACTTTCCCTTGATCCCATCCTTGACCCTATTCCTCGTTAAGTCCTGTGAAAAACATTTCAAAAACTTGGGATGAGCATAAAAAGCTCAGTAAGGGATACACAAAGAATGAAAATTGTTAGTTTTTCAAAACAACAAGTAAACCATGTATACTTTAACAAAGTAATACTTTTCACCTTTTCTAAGTAGTAAAAACTCTTCACTGAATAAAAGTTCATTAATTACCCTTCTGTAACCAAAATATTACCATAAAACCCATATAAAGATCACATAACATATAAAGATAACTTGGGACATAAACATACTTAAGTGGAATAACCATAAGGTCGACTTCCACACATATCACTTAATGGAATAGCCATTCGGCCGACTTCCATACATACTTAATGGAATAGCCATACGGCTGACTTCCATACCCAATGCATTGGAGGTTATAACGTAACCACCCGTCCTGGTATTCATGGCACCACCCGTCATATGGTTTATCACGTAACAACCCATAAAATGTCCAAGTACCATTATAAAATTATAACACATAAAACCAATAAAAAGGAATGATAAAATTTCCACATTTCAATCAAAATATATCATTTAAATATATTGACATAATATAATCCTTTATCAAAACCATTTTCAATACCAAAATACAAAAAAAAAGTATATGTTATTTATTTTATTTTAAAAACATTACGGCTTGTTGAGGAAGCCAAAGATAAAATAATACTCGCGGTGGCAGAAAAGGTCGTTGTCACCGCGTACGTAAAAGAAACATTCATTTTTGTCGTTTAGTAAATCGCTTTGTAGAAAAAAGATTCCTTTTGAATAAATGTAAAATTCAAAGGGGTTTATACACCGTATAAAAGAAGGTTGTGTATAAAACAAAATATGCCTCAATGAATTGAGATTGAGACGAAGACCCTTACAAAGACGGTATCCTTGGTTTAAGGATAAACCAATTGCATAATTATGTGTGAAAAATGAATACACCAAATATAAGTGGATATTAAGTGTAAAACAATCAGAGGTTATTCACACATATTCATAGAATGACATATTCAAGGAGTAAAAGTTTATCCCAAAGAATCAAATTTGGGTTAAAAAGTTCCCTTGCAAAAATTTGACAGCCTAACGGCGTCACTTCAAAATTCAGAAAAAGAGTTGATGAGAGATAAAAAAAAGTATCTCAACACTTAAAATTTACATCAATAAGGATATATGATAACATATCCCAACATAACAATATGTGAATTAAAATACCCAACAAAAGAAGTCTTTTAAAAAGAGGAGGGTGAAAGGTTCCCTTACCGACTTGGGTATCTTTCGAAACATACACCCCATGAAAGAAGTTCAATACATCATTGATGTAAATACTCATAAACCAAAGTATATTACACAAAGAGTAGAATAATGGTAAGTATATACACCACTCAAAGGAAATTGTGGGAAATGTAGCATAAATCTCACGGGAATAAAAGTGAGATGAAAAATCCCTTACGAAAACTCGGCAGCCTAACGGCGCCACTTAAAACTTCCAAAATGGATTGATGAGAGAGAATAGGGTCTCTCATCATATTAAAAATAAAAATTACAGTAATAGTAATATAAAAGAACATCCCAATAACAAGAAATATGAGCTTTAAAAGTAATGACATAAAAGAGCGTACTTAAAAAGAAAGAGAGGAGTAGGATCCCTTACCTCGGGTCCGACTTGACTCGATCGTTCTTTAACGTCCAGAATAATAAACTTGAGTTAATTTCTATTTTCTTAAGAAACATTTTCAAGTTCATTATTCCTTTTATATCACTTATTTACATTTTATAAACATTATGTAATCATTTAAGTTAATAATGTTTGTTTTGTCGATATTTGGTTCTTAAGTCGAAAGTGAACTTCTTACAATTACATGTTGTTCATGTGGTCAATGGTTCATTATATCCAGAATGATATTCATGATTTGGATATCATATATATCATATATATCCAGAATATACATGTATTTATAATATTAAATAATCATTTAGAGGTAATAAATGAAATGCACCGTTCATGGAGACGGTAAGCTGGACGTACGCATGAACGCTACTTTCATTTCTTTGTCATATTAATGGAATTACAACTAAATGAGAGGTATGTATATTTTAACTCCAGAATTATATTCATAATTTAGATGTATCATTCATCATATATATCCATTATATACATGTACTTATAATAGTACATTACATTTGGGGATAAGAAATGAAATGCACCGTTCATGGAGACGGTAAGCCGTACGTACGCATGAATGCTACTTTCATTTCTATCTCATACTTTAATGGAAAGAAATAATAATTATATAGAGGTATATTATAATTCCAGTATAACATCATATATAATAAATTTAAATCCATCCTTTATACGTCCCACATATGGCATTAACGAATCAAATCACTTTGAGGGGGCGGTAGTCCGCACTTCCTAAAATGAAATTATTGTGTTTACCCACAATGGAAACCATAAAGGTATGACAAAAAAGAAAAATACAGAAGCTTAAGTAAAACATAAACATATTATATATCATATATAAATATAGTGACATCTTAATGGCCACCTTTGAAGGTGTTATATGAGTGTTGAACAATCATCATTTCGTGAGGCAGAAATTCGCCATCCACAGAAACTGTATGTTCTTTAACCATTAGATGTAGGTGTGTGTAAGTGTAGCTCGAATACTTCTTATAACAACATCCTAGTATATTTAATATATTTTATTTGTTACAAAAGAAATTAATAAAAAGAGTTTAGGGGTTTGGAGAGGCAAAATAAAACAAAAGGACTCAAGTGAAGACATTACCTTAAAATCGGGTAACTCCCTTTGGTTTGAGCTAAAAGGCTTCCTTGGGAAGACTTATGCCCAAAGTGAGGCCTCAAGGAGTTATATAGGGATGTGGAGAGACAACATGGGCAGGGTTTGGCCGAGCCAAAGGCTTTGGGAGTGTGGGTAAGGAGGTAGAGGTGGGGGCCTTTTATAAGAGGAGAGGAGGGGCACTCTTGTAAAGTTACAAAATGTTACTTTATTTTCAAAAGAGTTTCGGATTTTAAAGGTCCCACATTGATGTATTTCGAGGATAAGGTGATAAGGGTTCGAAATCCACTCATCCAATAGGTTTTGGACATGTTTAGTTCTTAGATATTACATTATCTTTCCATTTTATTTAAATCGTTAAATAATGAGGTCATCACTGCATCATCATGATGTCATAAATAATTTAATTTATTTAATGTCTAAAAATTATAAAAAAATACTATGGTGTAGAAATATTTTTAGCTTTAAAATTAATATTTATAGTAAAAAATCTGACTTTTATAACCCCATGTAAAAAAATTTTTAGTAAAACATCTCATGTGTGTGTCATTTTTTACTTTTACATTAAATAAAAAGGCATTTATGTCATTTTCCAACCAAAGTGGCTCCATGGTGTCTCCAAGTTGACCCATGGATTGTCTTGGTCGTCCATGACACATCCAATGAGGGTAGGACATGTTTCTAGGTCATTTAATTTTATTAAAACATTATTCTTACCTTAAACTACACTAATTACCTCTAATCGCGATTAAAAACTTAATAAGTTACTATTCAACAAAAAATTATTTTAATCCCATTGAACCACATTTTACTTCTTAATGACAACCATTTATGTCGGATTTTTTAAATTCAAAACACAATGATGGAAAAATTTCATTTAAACAGAAAATCAGTTTTTATAAGTACCACTTAGTGGTTTCACTATTCATCAAAAATTGAAGTTTTTCAGAAAAATACCAAAACTTCACCCTAAGCTATATTTGATATTCCAAATTAAAAAATGATGTCTATTTTACAAAATTCAAAAAATATTAGTTGTATTAATTAATTTAATAATTAATTCCCGCTGTCAGAGTGAATAGCGTGTTTTTATGAAACAATAAGTATCAAAAGATTGACACTAGTTTAAGTCCATTTTCAAGGTGAAATTAATTCCAGCGACCACTATTGTATTAAATGGTAAAAATATATTCTAATTTCACTTTAAAACCAATTCAAAAGATAATATAATCATATAAATAAATTATATTAAAAATAGGTTTTGAATTAAAATACAACATTTTTCACTATTCATTAAAAATTGAACTTTTTTGGAAAAATACCAAAAATTTACGCAAAGTAAATTTTGATGTCCCGATTCTATAGAAGAATTTTATTTTGTCAAATATAACACATAAAATTGTCAAAAAGTGGATTTAAAAGAGGTTCCCCATCAAAAGGCGGTTAATCGACCTTTTAAAGAATATTAGAATGTTTACGCTTAAAATTGGATTCATTCGCATTTTTAATCCTCTAACATTTATTTTAAAAAGTAAAAATATTTGACAAACATATATAATCATTTTGTAGTTAGTTCTGCTCATTACTGCCATTACAACGGCTAGGCGTTAACTACTATTTAAAATAATATTATTTTATTATTAGAGTGCAACGCAGGATTCCCAAGAAACTCGTTGTTGCATGTTGGGTATTCCATCGAGCATAGCATCCCATTTAAAGTAATATTAATATTTTATTCACAAATATGGATAAATATAAAAATTTCATATTCTTTATTTACCTGGGGTGTTACAAAAACACACAAGGTATCAATAAAACAACACGGTTAATAGGGATTCTAGTCCCTATAACCAAGGAATCCATCCTTCATAGGAAAATCGGATCGCTCATCACCAAACAATTATCTTTAAAAAAACAACCAATTTTTTACCATCATAAATTAACTAATTCATTTATCATAGGTTATAGACATATGAAACATGGGGCCTCAGATATCAATAGTAATAAGTTATTACTAAAACATTCTTTGAGTATAACCTCAAGTTCATCAATTACTGAAAGAACTATAACAATTAGCATTCCAATTTATCATTTAACCAATAATAATTACCAACCAAACATTATTTATCTATATTCCAATCATAATAAACATGTTAATTCATATCATAAATGAAATATAATACATTATCTAGAAAAACAATAGGCAAACCATTAACAAGTCATAAACACATGCGATCACTACAACCTAAAAACCAATTCATTATTTAAGTTTTGGTTTAATATTAATTAAGGTTAATTCCATCATTACCTAATGAGGCAAAGCATGATAACTTAAAATTTAATTTAAAATAAGGATAAACAATTAATCTCCTACCTTTATTTAGAATTTCAATGTCATCTAAGCAATAATGGATGATTGAGGGTCAACTACCACCAAAATCAAAGGAAGATTCACTATCACTAGCAAGTCGCTATCAACTATACTCAAATATCATCCCAAAATAAAATGGTTGTCACATAAAACAATCAGAAAAAAGGAATAATGGGGGTATAATGGGGAGTGGATACCTTTAACCAAGGGTGATTGATCCTCCACGATTCAAGGGTTATAATCCTCAAGGAGTTGATCAAAGGGAACCAAGGGGGTATGACTAACACTTATATAGTAAAAATTTCCATCAATAGAAACTCAATGTGAGAAAGTGACCCAACCACACCCTGGGTTCTTCTAGAGCATCTAGTAATTTAATTAATTTTCAAGAATATGATAATAGATCAATTAATAAAGGAAATAAATAATTAAAAACTCATTCAAGACCCCTCATAACATCGCCCTCATTTTCCCCTTTAAACTAGTCAAGATCCATAAAGAATGGAAGTCATTTTGGTCATTAAAATTATAGAATGAGTGTCACCATGGACTCCACTACATCCTCTAACAGGTCATGGTTTCCTCAAACATGCCTGATCGAAACGACATTTGTCGGGGAATGTTTCCAAATTATTGGTCGTTTTCCCTCACCATTGGTTGTTTTTCCTGAAACCAACTTAAAGAGTACTTTTAAATTATCATATCATGTATACAGTTATTTATTAATTAATTAAACTTACTTTTTGTGCATTTTCATGCATATATTTATGTTTTTTTTATTATATATTATTTTATGTTTTAAAATATTCAAAACCCTTTTATTATTTTATGTGAAAATCTATTTTTAAAACCCCTCTGTATTTTAATTATAAATTTAGTTGTGGTGTTCAGAATTTTATAATTATTATTTAATTTAAAATATAACAATTTAATCTAAATTTTATTAAACTACAATGTTATATAAATATTTTTCTAGCATGTTCTCATTTAATCCTGAACATGAATCATGTTTTTGGTTTCTAGAAAAACTTTAAGTTTAAAGTGTTTTAAAGTTTTCTTATGTATTTATTTTATAAATTTTTCAATAATGATCAGATTATTCTGTAATATATCCTGTTTTAAATAAAACTTATTTATATTCATTTCATTAGTTTAAATGGAAGTATATTTCTATTCTTTAAGGGGTGATCCATTTATTCAAAGATCTTGCAATAATTCTGAAAATCCTGGTTTTTCAGAATTGAAAATCTTTTTTGTTTCTTTAATATCTTATTCGTTTCTAATTTTAATTTCTCATAATTTGTTGGGTTATAAATATAATAAGTTTTTATTCATTTCATTAAACTATATTAAACTCTAAAAAAATCATCTATATACCTTAAAAATGGTCTGAAGTACTATAATACATTATGAAATGTTTAAAACATGTTCTTACTATTTTTTATCATAATTCATCCAATTATTATCAGGTTTAAGAAAGTTTTCATTCTTTGGAAATATATTTAAATTATATACAAATAAGTATTTTTTACCAACTTCATATTCAGTTGTTTACATATCTTAAAAATTCATTGAAGTTTATATGTTCTATTTGAATATTAAAATGATGAAACACTATTCATCATCTTCAACCTCTTTCCTCTTTCCTCCATGGTTGATACATCAAGATTATTATTCATAAATTAAAGCATATTTCTACCCTTTATAACCTCCTCTAAGATTCATCGAGCTTGATCATGTTGTTTACGGCTCATCTTCCCTAGGGTGGGTTTTTTCTTCCAAAGGAGAGTCTTCTTTTTAGTGGATGCTCTTTGTTTCTCAAACGGTGGCTTCCACTTCTCTTCTAATGCTGGTATATTTTTTAATTTTCCAATTTTTGGATTCAATAGTGAGTCAATATATTCATGAAACTATGATTCTTTTATGCCTTTTCCATTTTTCACTCTCAACGAGTCGTTCATGCCTTTGTTATTTTTCACTCTCAATGGTGAGTCTTTCATGCCTTTTCCATTTTCCACTCCCAACAGTGAGTCTTTCATATCTTTTTTATTACAATGGTGACTTATTTTTTATGTCAAGACCCATCCCCTAGGGCTCGTGTTTTGACTACCCCAAGCATGCCTCCAAAGGCTAGGGGCTAGTAACAAGCACCGAAGGCATTATCCTATGAGTGGGAGGCATTTTCCTGAGTACCTATACGCACGTACACACATACAACCACATCACAAACAGCTGGAAAGTAAAACATGAATACCATTAAACAACCACTGAGCAAAGGTACAAGATGTAAGTCAAATGTGTTAGAATACAAAACCAAAAAAATACAAACTAAAAATAGGAAAGTACAAAAGATCTTTGTAAGACGTCCACAGAAGACCCCACCTGAAGGGTAGGCAAGGAGTAGCTGCCTGTAGCCGTACAAGTACAACCTTCCATCCTATGTCACTAAGAACCACCTAGTCCTAGACCACCATGGTCTCCATCTAATCTTAGATCACCTACACAGGACATGTCATGTGCGGGTGAAGCCCGTGTTGTGGTGAGTAACACAATACTCAGTAGGGACCCTGAAACACAAGGGAAAGACCACAAAAGAAGATATGATCAAAGTACTGTCAGTACACCACTGAGAAGAGTACACTAATTACACTAAGTACACCACTGAGGAGAGTACGCCAAGTACACTAAGTACACCACTAAAGAGAGTACACCAGTTACACTAAGTACACCACTGAGAAGAGTACGCCAAGTACACTAAGTCCACCACTGAGGAGAGTACACCAAGTACACTAAGTACACCACTGAGGTGAGTACACCAAGCATCAGCTCACACAGGTATAATATAAAGTATATAAATTAATACCATCATTCACAACATAGAACACCTTGGGATACCATGGTACTCATACCTTATGAGTACCATGGTTATGTTGAGTCACACAGAGTCGCTCCCCACCGTGGGCCTGCCGGGTCACACAGAGTTGCTTCCCACTAGTCCTGGACTACTGTGGTACTCATCCCTAATAGTTCCATGGGTATTTTGGGTCACACAGAGTCACTCCCCACTGTGGGTATGTCGTGTCACACATAGTTTCTTTCCACTTTGTCCATCATACTGAGGTACTTATTTTTTATTAGTACCGTGGGTCGTCGGGTCACACATAGCCTCTATCACGACCCGTCCCCCAAGGCCTGTGTCGTGACTACCCCAATCCCACCTTCCATAGGCCAAGTGCTAGTGACTAGAACTATAAAGGCGTATCCCTAAAATGGGAAGGCATTGCCTTTAAACCTGTACAATCATACAATCCAAGAACATAAAAAGAAGCAACCATGAAGTAAACTGTTGTAGTAAAAAGTGTGCTGAAAGTAAAGGGGTTGGAATACAAGCCCAACTAAAAAGTACAAGTACAAATGAAAAGAGAAAACAACTCCTAGATCATCCACTTAGGATCCTACCTAAAGGGTATGTATAACTCACGAACAGTATTTCTATATCATGTCACATCAAATGGTCCACCTCTGAGCACCATCCAGTCCTAGTTTCCTCAGCCTCAATCAATGTTGTTCGTCGTCTGCACAAGACACAACAAGGTGTGGGTGTATCCAATGCAGGGGTGAGTATAAAGATACTTAGTAGAGACCATGAGACCCCCAAAGGTCTCCTAGAGTTCCACAAAGGAAAAATCAAAAAGAAAGACCTCAACCACAAAGCACGAAGTAGTTAATAACTCTACTTAGGTATATGCCCATACATATACCTAAGTTATAAAGATATACTTGTCTCATAAATGAGGGAAGAATACCACAAAGGTAACACCACGGAGGAAAAATTACCAAAAAGGTAACACCATGAAAGTAACACCACAAAGGTAAAAGTACCACACAGGTAAAACCACGAAGATAACACCAAGAAGGTAAAATTACCACACAGGTAGAACCATGAAGATAACAACACGAAGGTAAAAGACTTAGCTCATGCCAGGAATATAAGTAAGGTACAGAAGTATAGATGATTAGTCGAGAAGCTAGATTATCTTATTCTATCGAGAGGCACTACTCTTGATTATACAGAGTCTAACTCACACAGGATCGATAGGTACTAACCCCCACAATGACCCACACAGGATCCGACACACCCGAAGTTGATAGGTACTAACCCTAGTAATGACCCACATAGGATCTGGCCCACACAGGATCAGTATGTGCTGACCTACACAGGATCACAGAGTGCTGACCCACACAGGATCTGACCCGCACAGGATCGGTATGCACTGACCCACATAGGATCGCTGAGTGCTGACCCGCATAGGATCTGACCCACATAGGATTGACAAGTGCTGACCCACACAGGATCACTCGGTACTAACCTCCATATGATCTGTCACCAACCTCCACCTCACTTCTAGCTACTGGATTCTCGCTCATTGTATGCTTGATTCTGGGAGGATCCTCTCCTCAAGACATTGGTTGTACCTTAACACCATGAATCTCCATGAATAAGTATCCCAAAGGACCGTCATGTCATAAGGGTTCCAATGTGATAGACAACACGTCAATCCAACGCTCGGTCTGTGACTTATAAGAATTTTAGTTCTGAGGGCCCAATGGTCAAAGCGTCGTAGACGGTTCATAAAATGGATGCCCGGATTTCAAGTTATGGTTCTTTAGGTGAAACTGACCTGGAAGGGCCCGGGTCCGGTCCGCCCAGTCGGCCCAACCTAGCCCAACCTGGTTTGGGCCAACCCAACTAAGTTCCAGTCGACCCGACCTAGTCTGGGTCTTTCCTGGTTGGGATGGGTCGTGGTGGGCTCACCCCACTGGGTCGCGGTCTGGCCCGGCTCACAAGGGGTGTGGCCTGGCCCACAATAGCATGGATCGTTGGGCTCATGCGGCCTGGACCATAGAGGTGCGGCCCACTAGGCATGCGTGGCCCTACCCGCGGAGGCGCAACCCGGCCCGCAGCAGCGTGGACCGCTAGAGTGCAGCCCTCCCTAGCCGACATGGGGAGAAAGTCCCCCCGGTTTTCCAGAATAGCCTTTCGGCTTGTGAAGTAGCAGTGCCACGAGGCGCTGCCCGATCACCGCGGGACCTGCAGGATGGCGGGTCCCTCCACCATCACAGCTTCAAGCCATGGCCTCCTCCTGCGGTGCACGACAGCATGTCGCACCACCTCCGCCTTCCTCGGTCAGCTTGAGCCGGCCGCTGTCTTCACCCGCCGCAGCTACGGCCGCAACCTTTCCCAATGGCAGCACGCAACGGCGCGCCACCCAACCTCCATGGCTAGTCGATGCCAGCCACTCTTCTAACTGTTGTGGCATAGTATCGTGGGATCCTATAGCAGCGCACGACGGTGCGCCGCCTCCATTTTGGTCAGTTGGTGTTGCAACGTCGGCGGTCTTCCACAGAGAATGAAAGGGTAAACAAGGTAGTGGAGGGTCCGGTCCATGTTCATTTGGCCCACTCCCTTCGCGTTAGCTTGAAAACATGAGGGAGGAATAGGATTCAACAATCACTTGAAATTATAACAAAAATAAATCCCTAACTCAAGATCATTGGAGAACTCTCGTGATTGAGGAAGAGTCGGTGTTCGTCGTCCCCACAACAAGCCGCTAACGTTGCCGATCAAATGTCCTCCTTCGGTTCGTGATTCGATTTCACTCATCACCGCCCACTAGAAATGGCTCTATACTCTAAGTGATTGGCATCGCATCACTTTATTAGAACTTCGTCACTTGGTGAAGTTGTGTCAATACCTCTCCCTAAGCTCCAAATAAATAGGATAGGGGGAGGGTGAGTAACGCACGTGGAATTAATGGAGGTTCATTTGATAGGAACCTTCCTAATTCCAATGGAACTATTACAAAGTATTTTACGAGTCAATCCATTTAATGGATTGACATGTTGTAGTTCCTGCCAATGCTACTTTTCTGTTGGAGGAAAAGAAATAAATAAATAAAATAACAAATTTATTTTATTATTCTTTTAAAAATTCCAAAATCTAACTTTTTCTCCAGACTTACTATGGTTGAATTGAAGCCTTCATTAAGTGAATCCCAGTGTTTCAGATTCAACAGTGCTCTTGGATTTTTAATCTGATCACCGATTAAAAAGATAGAAAACGTCACCCGCGCGTTTATTGAGCATACCTAAAAAAGTTTAGAAATTCATTATGGGCACACCGGACCTCAGAATCACACAGCACCAATTTTTTTAGACTCGTAATAATTCCATATAATTAAAAAAATACATGTAAAATCTGGGTCTTTACATTCTCCCGACCTTAGGGATTCTCATCTCTGAAAGTCACAACATAGACTATGGAATCAAGTGGGGGAACTGAAAATGAATCTAAGCCTCCCACTCCCATCTGCTCTTCTAGAGGTTCTCATACTGCCAGCGAATGCACACCATATGTATTGATTATCCACAAAGGACCCACTCCTGTTGATCCTCAATCTCCATTGGAACCTCCGTAAACATTTCTCCATCATCAAAGTTCAGCTCTCCATGGTCGATGATGTGAGATGGTTCATGCATTTATCTCCTCAGTTGGGATACGTGGAAGACGTCGTGCACCCTCTCCAACTGCGGTGGTAGTTCCAAGTAGTATACTACCTCAACAATCCTATAAAGTATCAAAAAAGTTCTGATAAACCTCAGTGAGATTTTTTCGCCTCAGCAAAATCTATGCATACCTCATCGAGGTGAGACTTGTAGGAAGATATGGTCTCCCTCCTCAAACTTCAAGGGCCTATGTTTCCTGTCAGAATAAGAATTTTGTCTGCTCTGTGCAATATTCATCCACTCCTGAATGATCTACACCTTCTCAGTGGTAGCCCATACCAACTCTGGACCCATAAGCAGTAACTCCCCTGGGTCTGTCCAGCATAGAGGTGATCTACAAGGTCGACCGTATAAGGCCTCTAATGGTGCCATACCGATGGTTGAGTGATAGTTATTGTTTTAAGAGAACTCCACCAAGGAAAAATGATACTCCCGACTATGGGAAAAATCTAGGATGCAAGCACCAAGAATTTCCTTGAGTGTCTTAATGGTTTGCTCTGTCTAACCATCCGTCTGAGGATGAAAGGTGGTGCTCAAATGTAACTGAGTCCCGAATACCTCTTGTAATCCCTTCCACAACCAAGATGTAAAACATGAATCATAGTCAGATATGATCATCGATGGCACCCTATGAAGTCATTTGATCTCCTGTACGTAGAGGCGTCCTAATCCCTCTACTAATCCCTGCTCTTGAATGGGTAGGAAGTGGGCCAACTTGGTGAGTCAGTCAACGATCACCCAAATGGAATCATGTCCCCTAGATGTATGTGGAATCCCTGTCACAAAGTCTATGGATATACTATCCCACTTCCATTTCGGCACCTCTAGTGGTTGCGCTAATCATGTTGGAACCTAGTGTTTGGCCTTCACTTGCTAACAAGTGAGGCATCATGAAACAAACTATTCCACTTCTTTATTTATCCATGGCCACCAATTCTGATGCCAGAGGTCCTGGTACATCTTCGCCACACCAAGATGTAATGACAGAGGGGATGTATGGAACTCCCTCAACACCTCCTCCCATAGCACCACCGGTACCATAGTGTGTTCTCTAAAAAGGATGACGTGCTCCCCACCTTCAAAAAATCCATCAGGTGTCTGTCATGTGGATATATTAGCACGTCGTGCCTCATAGTCAACATCCCCAAGATGTGCCTCCTGAACTCACTGAAGAAGTGTGGGAGTGACAATTATAGAGTAGAGGTAAGATGATCCATCTCTATCCGCAAATGATATCTGCAATGCGGCTAGCTACTCTGTCACCTCACTCAGCAACTGTATACCAGACCTCATGCTGAGTGCATCTGCCATTATGTTCCCCTTCCCAAGAGTATAGACTATCTCAAAGTCATAGTCCTGGAGGAACTCTGTCCATCATCGTTTTCTTAGGTTCAGGTCCTTCTATGAGAAGATATACCTAAGACTCTTGTGATTAGAGTAGACTGTAAAACGTTCACCCATCAAGTAATGTCACCACATCTTCAAGGCTAAGACCACTACTACTAACTCCAAGTCATGGGTGGAGTAGTTCTGCTCATGTTGTCTTAGTTTTCAGGAACCATATGCAATCACTGCTCTCTCTTGCATCAGGACACATCCAAGTCCCTTCCCTGATGCATCGTATTAGACTACATACCCAACACCCTATTCTGGTAGCCTCAATATGGGGTCACTCGTCAGTCTCTTCCTTAGCTCTTGAAAACTCTGTTGTCATCTCTTCGTCCACACGAAGGGATGTCCTTTCCTCTTCAATGCTGACAAGGGTTCCAAAACTCTGGAAAAGTTTTGTATGAATCTCTGGTAGTACTCAGCCAACCCTTAGAAACTCTGCACCTCAGTCACACTCCTAGGTGTCTCCCAAGCTAGAACAGCCTCTATATTTGCTGGATCCACTATAACTCTAGTCTCCGTGATAACGTGTCCCGGAAAGTGGACCTCTCATATCCAAAACTGGCACTTTGAGAGATTACAATATAGCTGGTGCTCTTGGAGTGTATCTAGAACTATCTTCAGATGATAGGTGTTCTCCTCCTCCGTCACTGAGTACACCAAGATGTCATCGATGAAGACCAACACAAAGCAATCGAGGTATGGCTGGAAGATCATGTACATGAGTCCCATGAACACTGCAGAGGCGTTGGTCACACCAAAAGTCATAACCAAGAACTCATAGTGGCCATACCGATATCTAAAGGTCATCTTCTACACATCCTTATCTCATACCCTAAGCTGATGATAGCCTGATCTGAGGTATATCTTTGAAAACCATCGAGCTCCCTTTAACAGATCAAAGGGATCATCAATCCTCAGGAGTGGATCCTTGTTCTTCACGGTCACCTGGTTTAGGCATCGATAATATAAACAGAGTCTCAAACTCCCATATGCCTTCTTGGATAACAAAATTGAGGTTTCCCATAGAGAAAAACTAGGCCTTATGAACCCCTTCCTCTACAAGTCCTCCAGCTATACCCTTAACTCACGAAGTTCCGCAGGAGCCATCCGATATGCTGGTATATATATCAGTGTCATCCTGGGGTACAGGTCAATGTAAAAGTCTACCTCTCTGCATGGAGGTAGTCCTAGAACATCATCAGGAAAGACATCGGAATACTGGTCCACCACTACAGGATAACTTAGACTCTCAACATCAACTACTCCAAGGGTAAGCCTAGACAATTGATGTGTGATCGGTTGCACCCTCCTCCGGGTAAGTCCATACTATGCTGAAAAGGTTCCCTTCTCACTAGTGGAGGAATAAATGGTCTCATCCTCATGGAAACATTTCACTTTACACCTAATACAATAAATCTGATCATAGACTGTAGATAACTAGTCTATAACCAAGATGGTGTCGTAAGGCCTCGACACCGCTACTAGAAGATCCCAGCCGAAGCTCTCGCCTTCTAGAGTAAGCTCACACTACTAGCACTAGTGTGTAATCATAAAATATTCTTCCATAGGAGTCTAAATCCATAAGGATCGATCCAACATCTCCATCAGAATCTTTTAGCTCCAAATGAGTGTCATGGCAATGAAAGAGTGACTGGCACCTGTGTCTAAAAGTATTGTAGATAATGTGGAGTAGACATAGATCGTACCTCGAATCATCTCCAGAGTGTCATGATCATAGGCCTCAACTCCCTAGAGCTGAGCTCATCATTTTCCTCCTTCTTCTTGTGGTTGGGGTGGACCACCTAGAAGTGGTTGCGGTAGAACCTTGAATCATCGCCCACCGCCTGCTGTACGGCCATCTCCTCTGCCACGTCTGTCATCTTGTGGACCTCCTGACTCAAACCTCTACCTCTGCCTTATCAATTTCTCAACCATCATATGGTCTTATGTATGGCGAGTCGCGTAGTCACGAGCCATGTGACCCTACTCACCGCACGAGTAGCACTGCCTGATCCTCAACTGTCCTCCTCTATCCCATGAGCCCCTCACTACCGACCTTGTATCCTGAGGTCATCCACTAGAATGTCTGGATCTCTTAGGCTCTTGCATCATCCGTCTAGTACCCACTGTGGATGAATCTTCTACCTGACGTTCGGTGGTGGATCTCTCTATTGGTGGCTGCTCAGTTAGGAAGCTCTCCACCAAAAGTGCTTACTCTAGCGCCCCATCCTACATCAGAATGCTGAGAAATATCATCGATGCTTTGATATCCCATCGAAGACCCTGCTCAAAGTTCCAGGCCCTGAAAAAAGGGTCATGTACCATGTCAGTGGAGTAGCAGGAGAGATCAGTGAACCTCGCCGAGTACTGGGCCACGGTCATGCTTCCCTACTGTAAGTACAATAGCTCCTATATACGCATTGAAAGTAGAGTTGCTAGGATGAACTCTGCCCTGAAAAGGCCCTTGAAGTCCACCCATGTGAGGGTCACCTTGTCATGTAACTATAGTGTCATACTCCACCATATCCCAACTACTCCCTAGAAGAGACTGGAATCTAGGATCACCATCAGATCAGCTGGTATCCCGACTAAGCGAAAAACTCTGGCCATAGCCTCCAGCCAGTCCCCAGCCACCTTCGAATTCATCTCTCCTCAAAACCTCAGATCTCTTTACCACTGAAACTCATGAAACACGCTTATTCGGCATGCAACCTATATTAGTGGGGTAGGTTTCATTTGTTGCCCAATGGGTGGTGGTGTTACCGGTGTACCACTTGATGGTATTATCACCGTAAGAGGGGCCTGCACCAAAGCCTCATCGCTCAGTGGGCCGTCATCGTGTACTCTCTTGGGAATCTTGGCTATCCTAAAAGAAAACAGGTGTGCCATGGTCAATAAGTTATATCTGGTGATCTGACTCAAAGAAAACAAAAGAAAAATTTTCAAAACACACGCAATCAGTGTTTTCGTGCATTGAGCTAGAAATCAGAATTCAGGGTCCTGGTGTATGGATACATTATCTGCCGCACCAACACTGGATTTCCCAAATTGAAAACCACACTCATAACACTTAACACTATCACCACATTGAAAAGATCAGAGTCCTAGTTCTTTAGTATAACTAACCCCTCTGATACCACTTTGTCATGACCCGTCCCCCGGGGCCCATTCCCTGACTACCCCAAGCCCACATCCCATAAGCCAGAGGCTGGTGAATAGCACCACAAAGGAATATCCCTAAAACGGGAAGGCATTAACTTTAAACATGTACAATCACACAATACAAGAACACAACAAGAAGCAACTCTGAAATAAACTGTTGTAGTAAAAAGTGTGATTAAAGTAAAGGGGTTGGAATACAAGATCAACTGAAAAGTACAAGTACAACAGAAAAGAGAAAACAACTCCTGGATCATCCACCGAGGATCCTACCTAAATGGTAGGTACAGCTCATGAACAGTAGACCTGCATTGTGACACATCAAATGGACCACCTCTGAGCACCGTCCAATCTTGGATACCTCGATGGACAAAGGAAAAACCACAAATCAAGACCTCAACCACAAAGCATGGAGAAGTAAAAAACTATACTTAGGTATATGCCCAAACATATACCTAAGTTATCAATATATAATCATCTCATACATGAGGTAATAATACCATAAATGTAACACTAGGAAGGAAAAATTACCACAAAGGTAACACCGCGAAGGTAACACCATGAAGGTAAAAGTACAACACAGGTAACACCACGAAGATAACACCACAAAGGTAAAAGTAACACACAGGTAACACCATGAAGATAACACCGTGAAGGTAAAATTCTCAGCTCACACTAGGTATATAAGTAAGGCACAGAAGTACAGATGATTAGTCAAGAATCTAGATCATCTTATTCTATCGAGAGGCACTACTGCTGATTATATAGAGTCTGGCCCACACAGGATCGATAGGTACTAACCCCCGCAATGACACACATAGGATCTGACCCACCCAGAGTAGATAGGTACTAACCCTCACAATGACCCACATAGGATCTGACCCACACAAGATCAGTATGCGCTAACCCACACAGTATCGTTGAGCGCTGACCCACATAGGATCTGACCCACACAGGATCGTTATGTAATGACCCACATAGGATCGTTGAGCGCTGACGCACACAAGATCTGACCCACACAGGATCGGTATGCTCTGACCCACATAGGATCTGACCCACATAGGATCGGTAAGTGCTGAACCACATAGGATCACTCAGTACTAACCTCTGTATGATCTGTCTCCAACCTCCGCCTCACTTCCAGCCACTGGATTCCTGCTCATTATCCACTTGATTATGGTAGGATCCACTCCTCAAGACATTGTTTGTACCTCAACCACAAATAAGATCCATGAATAAGTATCCAAAATAACCGTCATATCGTAAGGGTTCCAACGTGATAGATGGGGCGTCAATCAAACGCTCGGTCTGTAACTTATAAGCATTTTAGTTCTGAGTGCCCGGTTGGATTCAGGTTCGATCCAACCCGACTGCACTTCAACTTTCTCCAAAACTCAATTGGAGTATACCAAAAGGATTATCTCACTCCAAGGGTTATATTTCCACAGACAGTTCGTCAAATGGACACCAAGATTTCAAGTTATGGTTTTTTAGGTGAAATTGGCCTAGAAGGGCTCGGGTCTGGTCGGACCCAGTCAGACTGACCCGGTCTGGGTCTGTCCTAGCTGGGATGGGCCACGGCGGGCTCAGACCACTAAGCCACGATCTGGTCTGGCCCGCAAGGGGGTGCAGCCCAGCCTTCTGGGCTCGTGCGGCCCGACCCGCGGAGGCGCAGCCCGTTGGGCATGTGCGGCCCGCTGGTGCAGGGCCTTCCCTAGCTGACGTGGGGGGGAGAAGTCCCCCCATTTTTTCTGAATTGACTAACAGTCATTTGAATTGTGAAAAGGCGAAGCCGCATGATCATCGCAGGACCCACGGGAGAGAAAGTCCCTCCACCACCATGGCTTCGAGTCGCGGCCTCCTCCTGCGGCGTGCGACGGCGTGCTGCACCACCTCTGCCTTCCGCAGCCGGCTCGAGTCGGCCCCTATCTTCACCTGTCATGGCTTTGGTCGTAGCCTTTCCCACCAATAGTGCACTGCTCCACTAACTGCCATGGCATAGTTCCACAGCCTCCTCCTGCAGCACGTGATGGCACGCCGCCTCCATCGTGGTCGGCTGGTGCTGCCGCGTCGGCGGTCTTCCATGGAGAACGCAAGGGTAAACAAGGTAGCAGAGGGTCTGGTCCATGTTCGTTTGGCTCGCGCCCTCCGCTTTAGCTTGAAAACATGTGGGAGGAATAATATTCAACAATCACTTGAAATTATAACAAAAATAAATCCATACCTCAAGATTGTTGGAGAACACCCACGATTGAGGAAGAGTTGATGTTCTTTGTCCCCACAACAAGCTACCAACATTGTTGCTCAAACATCATCCTTTGGTTAGTGATTCGGTATCACTCGTCACCACCCATTGGAATCAGCTTTGTCCTCCAAGTGATTGGCATCGTGGCACTTTATCAGAACTTTATCGCTTGGTGAAGTCGTACCAATACCTCTCCCCAATCTCTATATAAATATGAGAGGGGGGTGGTGAGTAACGCACGTGGAATTAATGGGGATTCATTTAATAGGAACCTTCCTAATTCCAATGGCACTGTTACAAAGCATTTGAGGAGTCAAGAAATTTAATGGCTTGACACGTCATTGGTCCCACCACTGCCGCTTGTCCGTTGGAGGAAAAGAAAGAAATAAATAAAATAACAAATTTATTTTATTATTCTTTTTAAAAGTCCAAAATCTAACTTTTTCTATAAACTTACTGTGGTCGAAGCGAAGCCTCCCTTAAGTGAATCCCAGAACTACAGATTCAACAGTGCCCTCATATTTTTAATCTGAGAACTAGTTCAAAAGATAGAAAACTCTTCCCACGCATTTATTGAATGTACCTAAAAAAGTTCATAAATTCATTTTGGGAACACCGGGCCTCAGAATCACGCGCTGTCAATTTTTGCAGACTCATAATAATTAAATATAATTAAAAAAATCCATTTAAAATTTGGGTCTTTATAGCCACTCCCCACTGTGGGCATACCTGGTCACATAGAGACTCTTTCCACTGGGACATCATAGATAATCCACACAGGGTCGCTTGTCAGCAGTCATCGGGTCTTAGTCACTTATAGGATCTCTGTAGGTAGTGCGCTTGATTCAAGGAGAAAAAATTACTCAATCCATTCATCGTATTCTAACTTCTATAAAATACTCCTTAGAGTATGTCAAAATATCCACCTCGCCGTGAGGATTCCAACGTCGCAAACAGCTCGTTAATCAGATGCTCGGTTTGAGAGATATTGGTGTTTTAGTAAACAGAGGTCAGTTGCATCTGGGCCAGGTCGGACTGACCCGACCAACCCGGCCCATGGGTCCCGCATGACTCAGCCCGGTTTGACTAACTCAAACCAACCAGGTTTGGGTCTGGGTTGGCCCAGTTCGGCCTGGCCAGTGGGCCAAGCCCCTTGGGCCTTGTTGGACCCAACCTGGTTCAGACGGGGGTCTAACCAACTGGGTTGCCTGGCGACCCGGTCCCATCCGACCCAGCCCATAGCTAGTGGGCTAGTTTGTTCCTAGCCCGGACCACTCAGTGGTCCGGTAATATATCACCAGCCCGGGCTGCATAGCGTCCATGTTTGTGCGTCCTAGTCTGGCCTTCTTGTCGGACCAGTCTCCTTTGCCTAGCCTGTGTGCATGGGTTGGTTCTCCTCCAACTGGATGCATGGGCGTCCGTCTTGCAATGCACTATTTCTAGATAATCCGACCTCACTTTGGGTCCCGAACGCAGTCATTGTAATGCGTGCTAGCACGGGCTAAGTTCGCCACCGCCAGCCGGCAGCTCCTACCACCTCGTCGCGACTGACACCCCCACAATGCACCATCGTGGCCCACTACCATCCTCCTGTGGCCGCCGGTGGGTTCTTCTGCATACCACTGGGTTCGCTCCGGTGGTCCATTCTTCACGTTGTCTGCACCTCCGATCTCCATGGGGTGTCATGTTCCCTGCTAAGGCCTTGAAATCTCCTCACCATCAAATTGGAGATTTGACACGAAGAACGCACAAGGAGGAGGGGCTCGGGCCTTGTTCATGTCTACCCACGCACTCCGCATTAGAGTTTAAACATGGGGAGGTTTAGGATTGGAGTTTTATCACACAATTAATCAATCCTAATACTTGAATCCTAAGAAAATGTCACCCTCTCGCAGGAATGATCAATATGTGGATCAATCCCTTTATGGGTTGATCCATGTTCCACATTTTAGAACAAAGAACGGGAAAAAGGAATTAAAATCAAAAAAACCCTACCTGTGATCGAGTTCTCCCCTGGAGTGATCCGTCCATGGGGATCCATGTTCCGTTCTTCGAAGCCATTGGCATTCATCGTGCACCGGTCCCACTCTTCGATGTGTGTTGATGTTGATAGTGATTCTCCGATGTTCTTCATTGGAGAGAAAAACCTTCTCTATCTATCAAAGAAATTCCACCATCAGATTCTCCAACCTGTTATCTCATTAATAGAGAAACGTGTCGCATCATTTTGGTTACGTTGCATCGTCGTGTCGTTACCCTGTTTCATTAATGAAACAGCATATCTATTTCACTTTAGTTAAAGGGTCTCATTAAATTGGTTCATCACCGCACCGCGGTGCTGGCGTTCCACTACTCAATGGTGAGGAAAAGAAAATAAAATAATTTTTTAATTTATTTTATTTCTCTTCCAAAATTTTCTAAAATTAACTTTTTCCCTCGACCCATGCCAGTCGAGGTTAATTCCATGATTAGGTAATGTTGTCATTCTGGATGCAACGGTTCCTACATATTTTCAATCTAGGAACCTGTTTAGAAGTTTCCAAAACTGCACATGCATGCCATCTTAATTCAATTAAAAAATCCAAAAACTATCTTTAAACCTAGACCCACGCCGTTAGAGATTAAGCTCCACCTAAGGAAAACACTCCCTCACAAGCTCAATGGTACTCTTGGATTTCTAATCCAAGTTATCATTTAGAAGTTATAAGGATTTGATAATAAAATACTTGTTACTTAATTATTTTATTTACGATTAAAAACTTACTTCCACTATTGGCATGTGCCAGCCAATGTTAGGCTTTTCCTAAGAAAAGAATATTTTCACAAGCTCAACGGTGATCTCATATTTTCAATCTGAGTCATTATTCGTGAGTTATAAGTATTTTAAAAATAAAATAATTTTATTTAATTATTTTATTTATGGTTATTCCATTTTTATTTTTTCTCATTATAGGCATATGCTGACTAAACTTAAGTCATGTCTAAGGTAAACCCACCATCCTAAATGCAATGGTGACCTCGGATTTCTGATCCAGGAACCTTTTTAATAGTTATTCCACATTTTCAGGAAAACTGCTCATGTGCACTATTTAAAACTTAACATTTTTTGACGGATCATTCTGGGCACTCTGGGCCTCGGAATCGCATGTCGTCACAGCGCCTGGTTTCGAAATAATTCCATATAAATAAAAAAATACATGGAATTTCTAAGACCTTAAATTTTAAGTTCAATGATGACTTATTTATCAATGGTGGCTCAAATTTATTTTGCAATAGTGACTTATTTTTTTCAACGCCTGGTATTATTTTCCACCGCCAGTGATGATTTCTTCATACTCTTTTTTTTCACTTTTTCTATTTTGATGAACTGCATACATTTTATAATTATTTAAAGTGTTATTAATTTCTAAAATTAATATATATTATATATGAACCATGAAAAGTATTTTTATAATATTTTAATGAGTTTAAAAATGTTATTAAATTTATTTATTATTATTACATGACTTTTGTACCATGTTTTTTGGAGTATGTATGTCTTAATATGTGTATCTTTGTCATGAGGCCCTACTCAATAAGTTCACCTAGACTCTTATCACCTCTCAAGGTACTTCGATGGAATTTCTCTCATCCCGGATTACCTCATGGCTTTGGGATGGTTATTCTCATTATATTTCTTCTTATATTTGTCCTGCTTTAAAGTCATATTTTAATGGGATCATGTCCTGTTTGAAGTGGATTGTTTGTAGGGAGTCTACACTGAATGCTTGGAGCACTAATTGGCTGGCCAGACTGATCCAAGAGGATGTTGATATTCCACCAAATTTGTTGCACTGTTCGGTTGCAGAAATACAGGATGGCAGACCAGGCCTCTATGAGTTCATTCCACCTCAGATTAAGGATGACATTCACAGATACAATTACATTGACAAAGGCACTCTTGTCTGGAAACCAATCACTAATGGTGTCATCACTACCCGGGTTGTGTATCAGTCCTTGTGTGTTGGGCAGAATGAAACGCCTAGGTGGATTTTTGCTTTCCAGAATTTCTTCATCCCTCCTTCAAATTATTTACTTCTTTTGAGGATATGGAAGAGAAGGCTCTCGGTGCACTGTACTCTTCAAAGGGCTGGGATTCAGCTTTCCTCGGCCTGCTCTACATGTTTTACTGTGATGGAATCAATTGACCATTTATTTTTGTCTTGTTCTCTGATATGCAGGTAATGGAAATATATCCAGGATATGATAGGATGTTGTTTGGGTTTGGGATCATTTGAGGGAATCCTTGCTTTAGCAGTTTTTGCCTACTGTAGTGAGCAGGTCCGGAATATCCTCATGGTTGTTGTTTCAGCAACTATTGGGTTCATTTGAAAGGATAGAAATGGTCAGGTTTTTGAGGATACCAAGCTAACATTCTGGATAGGTGTGAGGGCGATTCATAGGGTTGTTTACACAACCTCAAGAGTGCAGGTTGGATGTATGAATAATGGTTTGAATGATCATATTATTTTGAGGAACTTTAGCATTGCTGGCAGGGTTAGAAAACCTTTGGTGATGAAGTCAATCAGATGGATCCCTCTTATTCCCTCTTGGGTGAAGGTTAATGTTGATGGGGCGGCTTTAGGTGCACCAGGGCCTTCAGGCTGCGATGGTGTATTCCGTACCTATCGGGGATTCGTTAAGGGCTGATTTTATCATTATATTATCCAAGGCTCTGCCATTGAGGCTGAGTTGTGGGCTATGATTAAAGCTATCAGATATGCAGTTCACTATGGTTGGATATTTCTCTGGATGGAATCAGACTCAATGGTGCCTGTTGATTTACTTAGAAGGCGGTCAAGGAATTTCCCATGGATGATGTTGTCTGCTTGGATTGATTGTCTCCGTCTCCTTGATGGTATCATTTTTTAGGTGACTCATGCTTATAGGGAGGCTAATCAGGTTGTTGATACTTTTTCAAAGAAGGATATTGTGGAATCCAGTTCTGAATGGTCTTTTATGGATTTTGATTGTTGTGTGCCCTTTGTTGAGGCAGATGCATGTGTTAAGTCTTTTACTAGGCTTTTTTAACCTCCCTTTTAATATTTTGACTGTGTCCTTTATTTTTTAATAAAATTTGGTAGGAGCGGGTTTGAATCTCTCTTGGGCCTTTTGAGTACACACTCCTATAAATTAAATTATTTCTAATATTTGTTTGAAACAGTATTATGATTTTTATAGGATTACATTTGACTTATTATTTTCATTTATCATGTAATTCAGGTTTGTTTGAATTGATCTTTGGTTTTAAATTCAAACGTTTATTTGTTGCGATTATTCTGCACACTAATTCTCTCTCTCTCTCTCTCTTTTGAATAATTAAACAATTTTTTTGAATTAGAATTTCTCTACCCAGAGATTGGTTTGTTAGTTTTGTTTTACATATCTTATTTAAAGGTGTGAGGACACTTCAAGGGTGACATGGGTTAACATATTCAATACACTATTTTTTCAAAGGGAAAGTGTTGTGAAATTTGAACTTATTGTACATTTGAAACATCCTGTGACAATTTTTTTCATCGCCTATATGATCTCTAAAGGGCCAAATTTCTTCTGCTTTGAATTCTACTACCTTGAAAAGATGAGTCAATCTAATCCTCAACAACCAGTACCAATGCTTTAATTATTTATCTTCTTATTCATCTATTTTTTAGTATGTAACACTGTTTCTAATCTCACACGCACTCTGCTTTTTCTATTTCTACATTTACATATAAAAGCATTATTTTTCCTTATATTTTTTGGGTCGTGACTCCCGAATTCTAAAGTCATTATCTAAGGATTATGACTCCTTATATCTAAATTTATGACTATTTAGGTTATGACTCACTCTGTCTAAATTAAATTTTTAAGGGTTGTGACTCCTTATACAATATTCATTGCCATGGTTATTCCTCCACTAGAAAAGGATTCTATAATTGGGTTATGATTCCCCCTCAAAAATAATTTTAGTACACATGTATCTCTTGCTGAGTAGAGAGGTATAAGAGTAGAGTATGCCCACTTTGGACTAAACTACTATAAAAAATATTCTCGTGTTATTTAATTTTTCCACAACTAATTAAACTTAATAATTAACTTTGATAATTAATTTAATTAATCAATTCATTTGATTAAAAAAATCATCTGGTCTATTCACCCCCCTTTATACCATCTTCCATGTCCCTATTGGGACCTAACACTTACCATAATAATGTTGATATTTCTACATCCACTATTTACATGGTAATTTTCATAGGTTATTTTTTCAAATCAAAAGTTTATAGTAGTTCTCAATCTATAATGATAACAATGAGATAATATGATATTAATCTTAAAAATATATCATATGGTCTAGGTACATCATGTTGATAGGACACAGATGATGTACAACCATTAGGTATTGGGGGATCAAAAGTATTGAGACTTCTTCTCATGAAGTTCTCACTTGGTGATATCAATTTGATGAGATCAGGAGGATTGACACGATATAGGAACACCACAAGTTTCAAGAGTCATCAGTAGTTCCTATTTAGGAACACATATAAGGGTCTCTTGACTTGATATTATTATCAGTGTATACAATTTTATTGTGTACTTTGATACAAGAAAAAAACTATGGTATTGATATCATAGAGAGATAGATTGTGTTGAGTGCCTCGTTGGTGGTATGTAATTGATTGAATAATCAAGATATAATTTTTTTTATTCTCAAATAAATTGATATCTCAGGTCTGGTTGACCAAAATGGCAGTTCCTTCATTAAATCCATGGTCATGGTAGAAAAAGGCACTACTATAGATATTCCCTTTTACAGCACACAAAAAAGGATTTTAACAATGATAAAAAGGTGTTTTTAATTGCAGTGCTGATAAAGGGGGTCCTTTATCTATGCTAAAAAATCATTGATAAAGGCCCCCCTTTATCAGTGTTATTTTAGCATTTATAAAGGACTGGCTTGCTGCAAGTGGGATTTGAATATAACAGTACACCCAACAAAAGCCTTTAATTTCAAACAATTCTATATACATTTAATTTCCATCATGAATACAAAAAAAATTCCCATGGTATATATAAAAAAACACTACTATATATATTTCAAACAATGATTTATATAATTACATTTATAATTTTCCAACAAACATTTAAAAACATTAATGTTTCATCTTTTTATGTTTGTGATCCCCTCTCAAAAATGTTTGCTCATGGTATCAATTTCTGAATAAATCATCTCAACCCGAGAAAAAGATTCCTTCTATATAGAAAAATAAATATTATGTTATTAATACTATAAAGAAATAAATTAAACATTAAAATGAAATAATACATTAATAAAATGTCAATTTTTAATAAAAAAGAAACATTTTGAGTTATACTGGTCACACGGTGCATTGTATTGAGGTGGGGTTGATTCCTACATGTCACAAATGAGTAATGGATCGTTTTCCTAAAATATAAAAATAATACAAATGTGTTTTATCAGTTTTGAGTATGTCACTTGTTCTTTTACTAAAATTAATGTCAATTTTAAATAATGACACATTTGAAGTTATACCAGTCACATCGTACATCAGATTGAGGTGTGGATAATTCCTACCTATCATAAAATACTGATGGATCATTTTCCTAAAGTATCAAAAAAAAATAATGCATTTTCTTAGTTTTAAGTATGCTAGTTTTTTTTTTACTAAAATTACATTTCAAACTAGAAACATGTATTTTGAGTCCTATCGGTCGCATTGTGCATTGGTTTGATGTGAGACTTCTTCATATATGTCACAATTGACTTATGAATCACTGTTATAAATTATCAGGACAATAATAACATGTTTTCTTATTTTTTAGTGAGTTACACATTTTGAACTAAAATGTCAATTTTAAATGAATAATGGACACTTTTAGTCATACCGATCACATTGTGTGTCATATTGAGATTTAGTTGCTTACTACACATCACAAATGACTCATGGATCATTTTAATAAAGTATCAAAGTAATATGAATGTGTTTTCTTGGTTTTTATTATGTCACTTGTTCTTTTTACTTAAATTAATGTCAATTTTAAATAAAAATACACACTTGGATTCATAACAGTCACAGCGTGTGTTGGATTGAGGTGAGGTTGACTCCTATACATCAAAAATGACTCATGTATTGTTTTCCTAAATTATTAAAACAATATGAATGAATTTTCTTAGTTTTCAGTATGTCACTCGTTCTTTTTACTAAAATTAATGTCAATTTTAAATAAAAAGAGACACTTTGAGTCATACTAAGAACATTGTGCATCATATTGAGGTGTATTTGATTACTACACATTAAAAATTAATTATAGATCATTTTCCTAAGGTGTAAAAACAATATGAATGCATTTTCTCATTTTTCAGTATGCCAGTTATGTTTTTTTACTTAAAATGTCATTTCAAACTGGAAACATGCATTTTGAGTCATATCGATCGCATCATGCATTGGTTTGATGTGAGACTACTTCATACACATGAAAAATGACTTATGAATATATTTCCTAAATTATCAAGACAATCAGAGCATGTTTTCTTGTTTTTTAGTGAGTGGCACAATTTAAACTAAAATGTCAACTTAAAATAGATAATGGACACTTTTAGTCATACCGCTCACACCATGTATCATATCAAGGTGTGATTGATTCCTACACATAAAAAATGACTCATAGATAATTTTCATAAATTATCAAAACAAAATGAATGTGTTTGCTCGGTTTTTAGTATGTCACTTTTCTTTTTACTAAAATTAATGTCAATTTTAAATAAATATACACACATGGAATTATAACAGTCACACTATGTATCATATTGATGTTTGGTTGATTCCTATATATCACAAATGATTTATGGTTTGTTTTACTAAAGTATCAAAATATTATGAATTTATTTTCTCAGATTTTAGTATGCCACTTGTTCTTTTTACTAGAATTAATTTCAATTTTAAATAAAAAAAACACTTAGAGTCATAAAGGTCACATTGTGCATCTGATTGAGGTTTAGTTGATTCCTACATATAAAAAATTAATTATGGATCATTTTCCTAAAGTATCAAAATAATATGAATGTGTTTTCTTGGTTTTCAATATGTCACATGTTCTTTTTAATGAAATTAATGTCAATTTTAAATAAATAGACACACTTGGAATTATACCGGTCACACCATGCATAATATTGAGGTTTAGTTAATTCCCACACATTAAAAAATATTCATGAATCATTTTTATAAAGTATAAAAACAATACAAATTTATTTCCTTGGCTTTTAGTATGTAACTTGTTATTTTTACTACAATTAATGTTATATTTAAATAAAAATAAACACTTATAGTTATAACGGTCACAACATGCATCTTATTGAGGTTGATATTATTCCTACGCATAAAAAATGACTTATAGATAATTTTTCTAAAGTATCAAACCAATAAGAGTTTTTTTTCTCAGTTTTCAGTATGTCACTTGTTCTTTTTACTAAAATTAATGTCAATTTTAAATAAATAGTCATGATTTGAATTATATCAGTCACATCGTGCATCATATTGATGTTAAGTTGATTCCTACACATCAAAAATTATTTATGGATCATTTTACTAAAGTATCAAAACAATTTGAATTTATTCTCTTGGATTTCAATATGTCACTTCTTATTTTTACTAAAATTAATGTCAATTTTAAATAAAAATACACACTTAGAGTTATAGCAGTCACACTATGCATCTGATTGAGGTGTGGTTGATTACTATAATTCAAAAATAACATATGGATTGTTTTCCTAAAGTATAAAAACAATATTAATGTGTTCTATTAGTTTTCAGTATGTCACTTTTTCTTTTTACTAAAATTAATGTCAATTTTAAATAAATAGATACACTCAAAATTATACCGGTCACACCATGCATCATATTGAGATATAGTTTATTCCTACACATCAAAAATGACTTATGTATCATTTTTCTAAAGTAAAAAAATAATATGAATGTGTTTTATTAGTTTTTAGTATTTCACTTGTTCTTTTTACTAAAATTAATTCCAATTTTAAATAAATAGAGACACTTAGAGTTATAGTGGTCACACCGTTCATCTGATTGAGTTTTATTTGATTCTTACACATCAAAATGACTTATAGATCATTTTTATAAAGTATCGAAACAATATGAATGTGTTTTCACAACTTTCAGTATGTCACTTGTTCTTTTTACTAAAACTAATGTCAATTTTAAATAAGTAGACACGCTTTTATTCATATCGGTCACACCATGCATCATATTGAGGTTAAGTTGACTCCTACACATTGAAAATGACTTATAGGTAATTTTCCTATAGTATCAAAATAATCCAGATTTATTTTATCAGTTTTTAGTATGTCATTTTTTCTTTTTACTAAAATTAATATCAATTTTAAATAAAAAGAGACACTTTGAGTCATATCAGGCACATCATGTATCATATTGAGGTTCTGATAATTTATACATGTCACAAATGACTTGTGGACTATTTTCTTAAAGTATCAAAACAATATTAATAGTTTTTCTTGGTTTTGAGTATGTCGGTTGTGTTTTTTACTAAAATTTATATCAATTTTAAATAGAAAGAAGCACTTAGAGTCATACCTATCACACTGTGTGTTGAATTGAGGTTTAGATGAATCTTACACATCCCAAAGTCTAAAAATAAATCTTAACTACCAATTTTATCATGATTTCCATTATCTTTATTTGTATAACTATTAACACTGCATATTGACTTGATGTTCTTACCTGAAAAGAATTTCTTGTTGTTGAAAACCAGGAGAGTGGAGGAAGCTCATGTGCCCATTATATCATGATAATTCACCAAAATGAGCACATGATCTTCCTCTACTCTTCTGGTTTTCAATGATAAGGTTGTTTCTAATAAATAACATTGAATATGTATAGTGTTGGGATCTCGATAAAGAGAATCAATGGAAAGTGTAAAGATCTATGTAAAAAATAAGTGTTAGATAAAAATGATATAGAAATTAACTTACAAATAGTAGATAAAATGATGAAAATTTTAATTAAATAAGTATTAGTAATTCACCTTTTCATGATGGTTGTATACATTCTTGACCCATTTATTTATTAACATTATCTCAATTGCAGCCTCAAAGCCCAATCTCTCATCAGCATGAGCAACTTCGAAGAAACCACCCCAACTCAAACAAAGGAATCGACCTATATAAGAAAAAAATTCTTATGTGAGTAAACAAAAAATAAATAAATTAAATATAAATATAAAACAATCCATTAATTATATGAAAGTCACATATTCATGCTATTTGTGTACATTCTGTCATCAGGTATGTTGCCCATTATTTTCTAATAAAATCTATATCATCTTATGAATATGAGTCTTTTCAATAGTCATAGTAGTACTAGAAAAATATAAATACAAAAAGGATTAATAAATTTTTTAAATTAAATAGTAATTATCTTCGAAAATACCTCTTTGTGGATACTAGTCTGTTCAGGAATGTGATATCTCTCTTAAATTTACAAACATAATAACTACAATCTTTTCCATTTTTTTATTTCTAACACTATAAAAACATTGAGAAAAATAATTAATTTTTTTATATGTGTTTGGATAGTGAAATATTATTATATATACCCTAGTAATTGTCTAGTTTTAAAACTTTTTAGTATCATTATGCTTATCCCATTGCCTCATTCCTTGTTTTTCACGGTATTTATGCACCACCCTATAATAAAAAAAATCCTAATAAAAATAATATAAATTATATAACTTGAAGTTTCGTTCTAAAATATTTTATTTAGTGTATTAATTATTGTAAAAATTCATCATGTGTGGTCAGTTTGTTAGGTATCCATGTAATGAATCCAGGAAATAAATCTTTGTAGTATATAAATTGACCGCAATGAGAATCTAATGTTTCCTAAAACACAAAAAGGTATAAGTAATGAATGAAATGAAAATATATGTGATATGATTAAATTGTATAGTTTTACCCATACATCATTGGTATTAAGAAGAATATGTATACATTTATAACTAAGTCATCTAGCCAATCATATTCAAGGATTTCATTTTCATTCTAAACACCAATGTATTCTTCACCTTTCTCTTTGTACATATTTTATTCAAAATCAACTATGTGACTACTACTATTTTGTAACTTTGTATCCATATGAACCTTCAATGTTAGTAAATTTGGATATGGAATGGGTAGGGTAAAGGTGATTTTGGTAGATCTTTTTGATCTGTTGGTCTATCCTTTAGATGTTTTTGAGTTAGTATTTTGTTTCACCCCTTCCCATTGTCCGTCTATAATAACATTCATCAGTCCATCCCATTTTTCATTAATTATTAAAGGTTGAGCTTGAAAAATAAATTTTAAATGAATACCTCCTTGTATACATGTTTTTTACAAGATGCGATGGCCATGGGACAAATGTTATAATAGCTCGGTCGACAATATGAATATCATCTTAATCAAGTGGAACAAGTAATTCGACACTCGGCTCATGATCTACACTAATCACCACTCTCACATGACCTGTTGGAAGTGATATATTATGTAGATTGTTGTCTTGGATATTGAACACTATAGCCCTCTCTAAAAGGTGATGGGTGGGTGTTGATAGATATAAATCACAATCATTTTCACCCTATAGAATATTATTACATGAAAGGTATCAGTGTATATATGATTCACATTCCATAGAAACAATTATTATAATATTTATTACCATGACTAAGATAGCTCTTTGTGGGGAATGGCTCACCTTAAAGCTAGTGGGGGTGGGAATAGATCTTCACACAATGGTTTTTCTTGAGTTGTTTCTTCTCTTTGATTACCCCCCATAAAAGTTTCTTTCATCTCTCTATGCCATTAGAATTGTTCTTAAATGGTATCTATTATTTCTTTCAACTATTTCATTTCTTTATCTTTATCCTCCTCTTGTTTTTTTCTCAAAATATGTTCGGGGTGTCACCCCAAAACATTCACCTCTGATGCATCCATAATTTTCTGGATGCTTCAAGTCCACCGATGGTAGGTGTTCATTCGTTATAGGTTTTTTAAATTCCTATGACTATGTCAGATAGAAAATATAGAAAAATAATTAATCATTATTATGTAATAGTGATTTAAAGAAAAAAAAATATTATGTCATACTTACACATGTTTCCCACACTTTTGTGTGTTTTCATATATTAGTAACCCATGTTTATTTACATGTGGCTCCTTCTATAGAACATGGTGTGGGATGGAAATGGATTTGGATTTAGAGTCATCAATCTATAGATAAATAGAGGAACATAATTATGTTGTTGTTTCATGTCACATAAAATTATTATAGTATATCTAAAATACATACCAATTTTTTTCAAGTGAATCATACCCCATCCTTGATTTATGGTAGGGGTATGTTGGTTTTGCTTCCTATTCCTTATTTTCAACACTCAGTTGTTGTTTCATAAATAAAAAATTTCAATCAAATTTATGAATAAAAATATCATCAAACAACGTATTACTAGCCACAATGTACCTAAAAATACACATCTACATGATGTTCAGTAAATGAATCTCATGATTATTAGGTTATTAGGTGTGCATACATTAACAGTGGGTGTGGGTTTCTTTTCCCTTCAGTATATTTCAGAAGATGTCTCATTATAATTGTACAAAAGCCTCTGTGAATCTTTCCAGTGAGCATTAATATATATTTATTATGGGATTCATATACTATAAATGAACTCTTTAAGGGATGATAAAGATTAAGTCAATGTTTTATTATTTTATTTTTTTAGTAAAATAAAGAAATGATATCATAATGTTATTTTAATCTCTTCCCACATCAGTTTCTTAAGCATGGGCATAACATGGGGCCACAAATCTACATCAATCATCATGAATTGTCGAGTGATGATTCCAATGTAACTGCTGAACATAGAATTTTGGGGTTAACATGATGACCTCGTGCATTCCATCCGACCTCATATTTGATGCCTTTGATTTTCTCCTTAATGATTTTTTCTAACATCGTCAAACTACGATGCTTCTATTTTTTATACTTTGCTAGTCCTTCATGGACTACCATTTCCTCGGATTCAACTTCATCAATATGTTATTCCTCTATAGTGTTAGCATCATCATGTGTAGATGGTAATTGTACCTCTACATTGGGAGTAGCAACAAGTTGAGAAGCCTATTATTCCTCAATATTGGGAGCATCAACACGTGCAGAAGGTCATTTTTACTCTGCACTACAGGCAGCAATGGGTTGAGAGACTAGTTTTTCCAAATTATTGGGAGCACTCACTTACAAAATTAATTATCTACATAAGTGGCTTAACATTTAGTTTAGATTACATAAATTTAGTAGAGAATAGAAATTAACATGAGGTAACACAATGTATATTACAAAAAAATATAACATGATTATTTAAATCTCTTTTTATAAAGGATGAAGGGATTTGACCCCTCTATCAACTATCAAAATCCCTTTATTGTGGTCTCCTAGGATATACAAAGTGCCATCTAAATTGGGACCACTTTGAAATGATTTCAATGTACCAATGAAAGATTCATCCTCAACTGAATTTCCATATAACCCTTCAATGGTTTTGGTTGATAACAGAACAATTGACCACTTTTGGTTTGTAGGATATGGAACATAAAAAACTTGTATTGCATGTGATTCCATTATAAACGGTTCGTCTTTGTACCCTTACTTACTGAAATCAACTTTCATGAATCTCAATTCATCTATTTTAATATCACTCATGTTATCAACCAACTTGAATTGAAAAATCAACACTTGTAATGTTTTATAATTCAACTCCCATATTTTTTTGATGATTCCAAAGTATGACACATTCATATAAATTGGATTTTTATCCTTAGTACCAGAAACATGCATTGCTTCATCCATAAGTATAAATCCATTATTTTCTATGGTACTGTCTTAATTATGTTCATTTTTATAGAACTTATAAACATTAATTACATAACCATTGTAAGATAATACATACACACTTGGTCCTCCTACTAGACATTGAAGTCATTCTGAAACTGAATCCATATTTCCGTCTAACTCCTTAAAAATATAGTCCTGAAACCATCCTATAAACTATTGATTATGTGTATTTGATATTCATATTTTAGGCCTTAATGGATTCAAATTCCTAATAATTTATTTGTGGGTTTTAACATATAGGTAAACCTCCAAACTATTATGAAAAATGTAAATTTGGTTCTACTCCCGATCTGTAATATTGATTGTGACAACATATCTTCCAGAAATTCCTTCACCCGTAATCCACCCAGTGTGATGAGATTTCAATAGAAAAATGCTTTCCGTATTGGATAGGTATTCGGTACATGATTCAATAGCTTCCTCAATAATATATCACTTCTCAATACAACCATCTAGCCGACTTTGATTTTTGATATACCCTTTAAAAATATTCATATATCGTTCAATGGGATACATCCATCTATAGTGTTAAGGACCACATAGTCAAATATATATCACCAAGTGAACCATTAAATGAACCATCGTATTAAATAATTATGGTGGGAAGAACATTTCCAATTCACATAATATAGCGATAATTTATCTTTCCATGGTCAGCAATTTTTCTAGGTCTATAATTTTATTGTATATAGCATTGAAGAGTAAATAGATCTTGGTTAATGTATGATGGATATTCTTGGATAAAATGAAACATAAAGTTATGGTAATTAGATCCTACATCAAAACATGTCATTCATGTGATTTCAGACCCTTTAACTTTAAATCAGTCATCGACAAAATATTCTTGATATTCTATGAATACCCCTCTAGAACCTTTATGTCATTCAAGAAGTTTCAAAATTGATATCTCTCCTTCTTGGAAAAACTATAAGAAGCCAGAGGAAGAAAATTTCGTTTTTCACCATTCATTGATTCCAAATATTCTCATATTCCCATGTCAATCATGTCCAACCTATCTATAATTACATCCTTTGTTTTTTTTGGGTGCATTTAGAAACATGTTGATGAAATTATTACATAAATTTTTTTCAACATGCATAATATCAATAAAATGTTTTATGTACAAAAAAAATCAATATGGTAATTCAAAAAAACTTATCTATTTTTTCAATTAGTTTTTGTAAGGTTTTTTGAAAATGGTTTACCAAAAGTAGTGTTCACATCTTTTACTTTCTCAAATAGTTGATCAACTATTAGTGGAGACGATGTTGTATGTTCTTATTAACTTCCATCGAATGATGTCATCCAAGATCGGTACTTATTTTGTCGAGGTAGAAATATGTGATGTCTTAGAAACACAGTCTTCGATGAATGTTTCAAATTAATTGACTGTGTACCTTGTCCACAAACGGGACAACCTTGAGTTCCTTTAATGCTATATCCTGAAAAATTTCCATAATTTGTAAAGTAATTTATTGTCCCATACAAAATGGAACTCAACATGAAATATTCATTTATATAAGAATCATACAACATAACACATGAATCCCATAAAAATTTTAAATCCTTGATCAATGGAGCTAAATAAACATCAATATCATTACCCAGTTGTTTTAGTCCTAATATAAGCATAGATAACATGATGTATTTTTGTTTCATGCATAAACATGGTGACAAGTTATAATTTATCAACATAACCAATCATTTACTATGAGTTATTCTTTGAAAACCAAAAGGATTCACTCCATATATAGATAATTCAAGATAAATGTTTCTCGTATCATTTCCAAATTTAGGATACTCATGATCAATTTTATTCCACTGAGGAGAGTCTTCCAGGTGACCTAATTTCCCATATTTATTTCTTGTATCTGCATGCCACATCAATTACCCTGCAGTATCCTCACTTTAATATAAGAACCTAAACCTTGGAATGATTGGAAAGTACCATAAAACTTTCATAGGACTACATTCCTCTTTCTTGTATCAAGAAGCACCACACTTTAGGCATTCTGTAAGTGATTTTTGGTCTTTGATAAATAGTATATAGTCATTTGGGAAGGCATGTATTCTTTTAGAGATCATACCCATCGAATGTAGCATTTGTTTGGCATCATATTTTCAGATAGGGAACTCATTATCTTCTAGTAGTATGTCATTAAAGAGAAAAAGTAGTTCTGTAAAATTGGAATCACTCCATCTATTGTCTGCTTTCAAATTATACAGCTTCATTATAACTAACAATGCTGTATATTTAGTACAACTAGTATGCAATGGCATTTTTTCAGAACTCTTTAACTTCTCAAACAATTTTGGATAATCACTAAATTCATCTTCAACTGTCCTTTTCATTTCCTAAATATGATCTTCATCATTATTCACATATGTAATCACATCTCCAATATGGTCTTATTCATTTTCCACACTTTTAATCATATCAGATGATCTGTAAAACATAGTGTTATCATAGCCACTAGTTACATTCACTTTTTCCCCATGTTTATTCCAACATTTATAACTTTGATCTATTCCATGACAGATTAATTGTTCTTCCAACTCCTCAGGACTAATTATTCTCAAATAACAACAGCATAAACACGAACAAAGGATTTGATAAGGGTCATGTGCATGATCTTTTGAAAACTTGATGAACTATTTCACTCCATATTCATACTATTTTGTCATACGATTGGTATCCATCCATTATTTATTCATATCTATCCTATTTTATTTGATAATATAAATATTTAACAAAATAAATACAAAAAGGGTCTTTAAAATAAGGGGAACTCACCATTTTAATGATGGTTATTATTTCATTTTGTTTCTAGAGACTCAATCCCTTAGAATCTAACACCAAACTAGAAAGAGGATGTAATGGTAGAGGACTCCCCTAATTTAAACCATGCAAGTCATGTTGTATGAAAATTAGACTTAGGAGTTTCAATGGGGTTAAACATTAATTCACCTTTTTCGGGAGTGAGGTCATGATGGATATCCTATGGGTTAGATAGAGTTAGTTACATACCCTTTCTATGGTGTTATTATCAATCTACTTGTCTTCCCTATATAATGTAATGTTTTTCCTAATTCTATAAAAATATAAAATTAAAATATTATTGAAAAACTACATTTTAGATGTACTTTGAAAAATATTTATAAAATCACACTTGAAATCCCATTAAAAAAATTTACCATTTATATAAATTTCTCTTTAAAATAACACACCCTTTTTAAAATAAACCATTCGATTCCAAATACTCTTTCACAAAGCCACAATTCCTTTTTTTAATCATTCAAGGAAACTTCATAACCCAATAGTCTTAATCATTTAAAATGAGTGACAACCCTCTATATTTTACAAATTTTCATTTAAAACTTCCCAAGAACCTTGTTAAAATGAAATCAGTATTAAATACTCTTTCAAAACATTCAAATCCCTTTATGAAAGCCAATCGAGTGAGTTGAAAAACACTTTTCATGAAACCTAAGTCCATGCCAGGTGTTTAAATCATTTTAAATCAATTTAAAACCAAAAAAGGGTATGTTGAACAAATATATTTTTTTAAGAAACATTTCAAAACACTTGAATAATTTTAAAAGAGCCATTTAGGAATTTTCAAAAAGACATAAATCCCAAGAGATGTACTTTATAAAAGATACATGAATCAAAAATAACCAACATTTTATAAAATATAAAGTTATAAAAGGTTTACACATGATCCAAAATATAAAGGTAGAAAAAAAAATTATTTTCAAGAGAGGCACTTTATATTAAATATATTAAAATAACACAAAATGAATATTGTCTCTTTATGCCCTATAGTGACCTCTACATCCCATTATCATTATATATTTAACAAGTTGTAACACCCTGACCCCAGTTACCTAGAGTTGGTGCATTATTTTAACACATTGGAATGATATAAGGAAATCATGTCCCTAAAGACCGATCAGTTTAGCAGTCTTGGAAATAGATTGCATACATCAACTTCACATTACAATTTCAAACATAAAATACAGCATAGATAGTTCTTTGATAACGCCAGTATTCCCTTTTAGTTTAAACATGCATATCAATCATAATACACATCTTAGAAATCTTGGGAAAATAAAACATAAGAAAGGGGTGATCTCATATGCTCAGTAAGGGTAAAAAATTTAGTGGAAGATAATATAAACAATAGGTATGGTGAATAATTGAAAACACATGCCTTTACAAATAATAAACATGAACACTTTATGGAAGAAATATGAGTTGAGTAAATAATTCCATAATAAAACATAGTCATAGGTATTCTACTAGTTGAATAACCACATGATACATCAATATTACATAATGAGGGAATGTATAATGCCAGACATTCTGAAACATTTTGTCAAGGCCTTGGCCAAGATGTCTAAAAATGATTAAGGCCTCAGCCAAAACCATATATCAAATTAGGAAAGGCCTCAGCCAATTCCATGTCTAATTGTCTCATGAGACCTACCGATGCATCGATGATCTATAGTAGGCTCCACCCGTCACTTACTATGCTAGATACATTCCTTATATGAAAAGGTTTAAACATAACATAAACATTTGTATTAAAAATAGCATACGAAATGTCAATACTTTCTCCATAAACCATGAAGGGTATAAAAATAACACATCCACATTCAAAAATATCACAAAACCTTCAATACAATATGGAAGATTTTTATCATAATAAGTCAACTTCAACCAAGTTTAAAATCCATCAAAGAATGTTGACATAGATGAAAATGATTTGTAAAACTCTTTGAGAGAAATATCCCTTTTTCATGAAAACATTTAAAAGTCACACAATTTATAAAGGACAAAATTTAAAGACATTTTTGAATAAAAGTTTACCATACCACTTTGAAACTTTTTAATGGGATTAACATTTTAAAAACATTCATGTTCATATAAATAAATCCTTAAAATCATTTTGAAAACAAGGACATTAATGAGAATGATTTAGAAGAATAAATATTTAAAAAACTTAAAATGATGTTTTAATAAAAGAGTACCTTAAAAGGAATCCCTTTGAAAACTATTTTATGAAATATGGATATGGATGATAAATATGTCCCAGTAAAAACTTACCCATAAAAAATCACGAATAATAATGAGATTGAGGAATTAACTCATACCTTGCACTTTCCTTTGGTCGAGGGTACGTTTAACCTCATGTATAATGACCATAGTATATTATTAAATTATACCATAACCATATTCATATTTATTATATCATATATGATTCATTTATGACTTTATACTACCCATTTAATAATGATTTCCATGTTAAATTAACATTTTGGGTAATAATCGCTTTCTTTATCGTACGTGTTTTAACTTGTTATTCTTGATCGTATCATTTAGATCATGATTTAAATACTTACAGAATATAAAACTTGATTTATATATCATATATATTTAGAATATAAATATTTATAATAGATATATATATGAAATGGAAGGCACCGTTTATAGAGACGGTAGGCCGTACGTACGCATAAACAGTGTTTCTGTTTTCATATCGTATTGAACGGAAGTAAGTGAATAAGATATATGTAAGTACATGCATAAATATATATATATATATATATATTTACATTAAAATTATTATTTCATATATTAAATACTTATTAATAATATATATTTTTATAATCATCATTGAATGGTGAACGTGGGAATGAATCTCATCGTGTCATGGAGACGGTAATCCGTACGTACGCACGAGCGACAATATCATTATATTGATGGTGAAATCATATGTAATTGGATGTTATATTATATATAAATAATAATTAATATGTTATATTTATTATTTACATCATTTATACTCATTATTATACTCATCCAAATAACGAAGTGTTTGAATAAAAAACTACACCACGATGTGGAGACGGTAAGTCGTACGTACGCACGTATGGTGAATTTTTCATTCATACGATGGATAGAATAATGAATATGGTTGTACCATTTTTATAATAACATCATAGTAAATATAATATACTGGAGTTATTATTTTATAATGGAAACAACAAAGAAAGAGGAAGTGGAAGAAGAAAAAGAACTTGAAAGAGGTGATGAAATATTTACCTCTTCTTCAGGTTCTTTCTTTTTATTTGATCAAAAGGGCTTATTAGGTTGTCTTTATGATCAAAATAAGGCATATAGGTTGAAGTGAGGGAAATATTTAGGATATTTGGGCAGGTTTTGGTCGATTCAAATGGATTTGGAGGTTTTATTTTGAGACAAGGGGAAGTGCCCTTTTATAAGAGGGGTGAGGGTCACTTTAGGAAAAGATTAAAATATTAATTTATTATAAAATAATATTCAGTTTATAATGGCACAAAATGAATTTATTTAGATCCTTAGGTGGTTATGGTTAGAAAACCTCTCAACCAATAGGTTTTAGACAATTTTAGGTTATCATTTAAACCTTATCTTTTAGATTTAACTCTTAGTTAAATAGTTTAACTTTTACTGTGTCTTCTTGTATTCTTACACTATATGGTTAATAAACTTACTCTAAAATTACAAGAGAAACTCAAGTGGTTCATTAATGACATATATAATATTATTTAATCTCTTTAGACTAACTTTATATTTTTATAAATATTATATCAACCAATAATATAATATTTGTTTTAAAAATTAATTGATGTCAATTTTAATACTATTTGGAATTTGGTTTTTGTGAAAGTCATCACAACTTTATTACCTTTAAAAATATACATTTAATAAATCCTAACATGTCATATTCACTTATAAAATTCGTTTATATCATAAAAACTTTTAAATTATATTTATTTTAATATTTATAATACCATTTATTTGATTCTTTCATTAATAAGGTAATTACTGCATCATCATTGTGTCATAAATAAATTTAATTATTTAATGTCTAAAAATTTTAAAACAAATACCATGATGTAGGAAATTATTTTATCTTTCAAATGAATATTTATAGTCAAAAATATAACTTATATAAGCTCTTGAAAAAAAAATTTAACTAAAAGATATATGTTTATGCCATTTTTGTCTTTACTTTAAATTAATTAATATAAAGTGTCATTATCACTCTCAACTGGCTTCATGTGATCCCAAAATCAACCCAAGGATGACCATGGTTGGAAATGTATCAACCAATAAAAATAGGACACGTGTTAGGGTAATTTAAGATTATTATAATATTTTGTTTTTACCCTTATTTACCGGATTTACCCTTTAACCATGGTAAATAAAATATTTACCGAAGTAAATATTCATAATGTCTAAAAATAAAATTTACCTATTTACACAATTTGGACCTCCTGATTCCAAGTATGAAATCCATTTTTTTAAATTCAAAACATAGAAGTGGTAGAAATTAATTTAAAATTAATTCACATTGTCAAAACAAAAAACGTGTTTTTAAGAAATAATAACTATCAAAAGATTGACACTTGTTTATATCCAGTTTAAATGTGAAATTACATCAAATGAACTAAATTATATTAAAATATAAAAATATAATCTAATGATACTTAAAAACCATTCAAATTTATAATTTAACACTATAAATTATTTCGATTAAAAAATTGTTTTTAATTAAAATTTAGTATTTTTCACTATTCATCAAAATATGAAAGTTATCGGGAAAGTACCAAAAATTTATCCAAACTAAATTTTTATTTCCCGCTTCTAAATAATAATTTTATTTAATTAAATAGAATATATAAAAGTGTCAAATATTGGTTTTTAAAAAAGGTTCTCCATTAAATGGAGGCAAAATTGCATTTTTTGAAAAATACTTCTTTTATATGAAAAAAATGAATTTGTTCTTATATTATGTTTAAGAAACACATAATATGGATTATAAAATTATATGAAGTATATAAAATTCAAAATTCAGTTAATACTATTCATAACCACTTTTTGAACAGCTGGTTTGGTAAGTCGTGGTGCGCTCGAACTCAGTGTTGCTTGTAGCACAAGTTATTAAATTTAATTGAAGAGATAATGTACTATGAAATCTTGGGGTGTTACACAAGTGACTACAAAACACCACTATAAAAGTGTGACCCTTCAATTTTACCTATATCATAGACAACTAAGTCTATATATTCCCCAATGTGCATATTTATGGTTTGAGCAAAGAGCCTAGTAGGATATCATCAAAGATTTTATACCATTCAATTTTTAAGACAAACCAAAAAATTCTAGTTTTAGGGAAAATAATGAAAATAATTTTATTACATAGGGTTGAGTAAATAAAACTAAAAAAACATATATTTTTCTTTTAAATCAAATATAATTTACCAAGATACAACCATAAGATAAAATAATAATAAAATATCAATTATCAACCATTAACGGGTACTTACCAAAGGCCTAAAGAGATAATCTAAGTTGAAAAATTAAGGGAATCATCACACTAGAATATTATTGCAATACAAATGCGACACAATCAACTCACCATTAATGGCCTCATCGAGAAGGAAATTCCTATAGTTGGTGTGAGACCTAAGAAAGGGGTACTATAAATATGTGACCATAATATTATAACTCATGTCTCTAGAATTCCCACATCTCTACCTAAATATTCCCATGATGTTTTTCTAAAATCCCAACACTAATAATCAATGAAACACTTTTATAAAACTGTCATTTCAACATGGTCTAACAACCATTGAAGCATCCAAATACACATCAACACCCATAATTAAACATGATAAAATTTAAAATATATATTAAAAATAAATAAGTGTATGAAAAATAATATGTAAATTAAATAATAACATTTTTAATTCAATCAAAACAAGTTATTATGTTCTGAAAAATGAAATTAAACAATAATTTTTTTTCAAATCAATAATAAATCATACCATTGATATAAGTCCAATTATTTCCCAATGAATTTAAAACAATTAACCACCCTAGGCTATGTCAAATATATTAAAGAGTATAGAATCACCAATATTGGACAAGTTGAATTAAAACACTTCAATGATGGTAGGTGAGGATAGATAGGGACTCTATACACCCTAGACACCAAAAACTCCATGTTTTAGAATATAATTAACCATTTATTTGAATGTCATAGACATTTAGAGAAATAAAAAAAGAAAGAGGAAAGAAGAAGGCACAAATAAGAACATACCTTAGATTTGGAGGTTCGGTGGCAGTAGTAGGGTCTGGCGGTGACAGAGTTGGTGTCGGCGGCAGCTACGGAGGCCATAGAGGGTAGAGGAAGAGCTGGGTTGGCAGCAGTGGTGGTTCCAATGTACACATCGGCAACAGCGGTGGTGATACCAGAGGCAGTGGAGGCAGCATAGGTAGGAGGCAACGATGGAAGGAAGAAGCAGCAGTATAGGTTTGGTTCTCTGAGTGCTTAAATGCGAATGGTGGCAGGGCACTAATAGGGTTTCTTTTATAATAAAATGAAAGGATTTTATCAACGCTTTTTAGAAATCACTGGTAAAGGTATGTTTTATCAGGACTAAAATAGAAATCACTGATAAAACCTACCTTTATAAGTGCTTTTTTGGTGCTGATAAAGATACACCTTTATCGGTGCTAAAATTATAGCACTAATAAAGATAAAATTTATCGACACTTTTTTAGCACTGATAAAGGCATATCATTATCAGTGTCAAAAAACACTAATAAAGATCTCATGTTGATAAATATATATTAATTTAAATAATTTTAGAATTATAATAAATATTTTTATTATATTTTTAATTACATATAATAAATGTATTAATTATATATATTTATATAATTATAAATATAATATAGATATTTATTATAAATATAAATATATAAATTTATAGTTATAATTATAATTATATATTTATTTATTTAAATAATTATAAAATTGTAATAAATATCTATATTATATTTATAATTATATAAATATATATAATTAATAAATTTATTATAATTTGATAATTATTTAAATATATCTATATTTATTTATAATTATAAGTATAAATAATTATTTATTTATTCAAATAGTTATAAAATTATAATAAATATCTATATTATATTGATAATTAAATAAATATATATAATTAATATATTTATTATAAATTTATAATTATCTAAATATATCTATATTTAATTATAATTATTAGTATAAATATTTTTATATATTTATAAATATATTTATAAAATTTTAAATATAATAAATATATTTATTATAATTTTATAATTATTTAAATATTTATATTTATATTTATTTATAATTATAAGTATACATAAATATATTTACAAATATTTATATGTAATTATAAATATATTTATATATATTCATTAATATATATAAATATATATATTTATAAAATTATAATAGATGTAATTATTATAATTTTATAATTATTTATATATATATAGTTATAATTATAAGTATATATAATTGAAAATTTATAATTATAAATATAATAAATATATTTATTATTTAAATATATTTATTGTAATTTTATAAGTATTTATGAGAACATAATAGGTTCATGGGTATAACATGAATCATATACCTAAGTATAGATATAATTATAAATATATATATATATATATATATATAATTATAATGGATATATAATTATAACTATAAATAAATTTATATTTATTTAAATAATTATGAAATTATAAATTTAATTATGTATATTTATGATAATTTCATAATTATTTAAATGGATATATATTTATTTATACTTATAACTATAAATATATATTTATTTATTTATATTTATAATTATAATTAAATATTTATTTATATTTATAATTATAAGTATAATAAATATATTTATTATAATTTTATAATTATTTATATTTATATATATATTATTTATAATTATAATTATAATTATTTGTATATATGTTTAAATATTTCTATATATTTATAAATATATTTTTATAATTATATATAGTTATAGAATTATAATTATTATAAATATATTTATTATAATTTTATAATTATTTAAATATATATATTTATTTATAAATATTCATATGTAATTATAAATATGTTTACATGTATGTGTGTGTATTTGTGTTAATATATAAATATATATATTTATAAAATTATAATAAATGTATTTATTGTAATTTTATAATTATTTAAATATATACGAAAGAGGTCTATCCAGAAGTTGAAACTCCTGACCATTTATTAAATTTAAAGAAAAATAAAGCCAACACAAGAAAACAAGAATGGGTTCAAACATTGGGAAAAGCCCTTATCAAGAAACAACATGTCAAAAGTTGTCATAATCATGATCAGAGTCCTGACCAGGATCTCCAACATCATCGGTGGACTCACACTCTGACTAGGAGTTCTTCTGATTAAAGAGCGCAATATACTTCTCCTTGATCTTCTCCTACTCTGGGGTGAGCTGAGTCCTAGAAGACGTACTTCGGCCATGCCCTCATGTTATAACCCAGTCCTCCCGACCACGTACTTGGCCAATATTTTTTAGATGATAACCCTGCCTCCAAGTCTTAGGTTATTTCCAAGCCTCTTCCGACTCTTCCCTCCATAACTCGGAAATACCTTCCTTCAAGAGACACTACTCATTGACAATAGATACTACTTGCACCAGATCAAGCACATCAAAAGTATTTGAGTTGATAACATGCACCATACCCTTGCTCTACAGATGTCCAAGATCAGAGGCAGCGTTATGCACCACAACCTTCTTAGTAGGAAGAGGGGACAACTTATCCCTTCCCTTCCTATTAGGGACCAAATCTTGTTCTTAGATCAGTTTCCTGTCCACTTCAGTATAGATATTATTTTCAAGTTTCTCCAAAGCATCATAATCATATGAGGTTTCCACTGGAATAGCAATAATCTCATCATCAACCTACTTCTCCTTTTCATTAATAGCCATCTCGTCCCATGAAACCTTAGAGCCACTAGTTGGAGAAGAGTTAGTAGCCTTCTTGACTACATTAGAAAAAGAGACATTTCCTGCAATAATGATATGTTCTTCCTCATGACCACTAGAAATAGGGTCCACCCGAGGATAAAGGTTGGCTTCAACAGCAGTATCCACCCCCACCTCTACGTTAGAACTGGGTTTCCTTTTTCAAAAATCAATAGAGTTTCCTTTTATCCCACAAAAGTTGCAGACCACCCTTCTATGGCACTTATCATAAGTGTGTCTCAATTTATTACATCATTTATATAAGTCAGGAGATTTTTCATATTCAACCAATAAATCAAATATATTGTCATCTGATGTCAACACAATGGACTTAACATTATATATATATATATATATATAGTTACAATAATAATTATAAATAAATAAATTTTAAAATTATTTATATATAATTATAATTTTATAATTATAAATTTAATAAATATATTTATTATTTAAATATATTTATTGTAATTTTATAAGTATTTATAAGAACATCATAAGTTCATGTGTATAACATGAATGAATCATACGGGGGTCAATTTATAAATGAACATTCATAATGATGAATACATAACATATGCATGTGCACGTCATTGTAATCTAGGTAATCTTAACATTTAGAACATAACTCACAATCACGTCCACAAATAAACTTTATGATCATATAGGATCAATTATACTCACACGTCAATATATAAACATAAATAACAATAATCAATATCATCATTATCTCATGATATATATATATATATATTAATTAAAGACATATTTATTTAAATATATATATATAATTATAAATAAATATATTTAAAAATTATTTATATATAATTATAATATAATAAATATATATATCATTTAAAAAAATTATTATTATAATTTTAAAATTATTTAAATATATATCTATTTATTTTTAAACTTATAAATATTTTTTAAAACATTATATATATTTGAATTATTAAAAAATATATATTATAATATATCATATTTATATTAATTATAAACATGTGTTTTTTAATTAATGTATACAAATAAACATTATTTTTTAATATAAATATAATAATTTTATACAAATTAATAATATTTTGTATTAAAAACTTTTATCAATACTGATAAATCTATCCTTTATCAGTGCTTGTTTTAGCACTGATAAAATTGACCTTTATCATCACTTTTAGATAACACTGATAAAGGAGTGTCTTTTATCATCACTTTCTACTTAGTGCTAATAAAATTCGATGCATCCCTTGCCCAGATCTATGGTAGTGGGGTAACTCTATCCAGTTAGGTCAATAAACAATAAATCATGAAAGGATGATGACATAAAGTGTGCGCCCTGCTTAATGATATATCATGAGACAAAGAGATTATATTACAAAACTTATGTTTGTTATAAAGGTTACCATTACTATGACTATTCATTATCTCTTTAAGGGACTTGATTGGTTGCTAGACTCTACTCCGGATCTATGAATAGTATTCACTACTATCAAGATAAGGTCCTAGAGGGTCACAAACTAAGCGTATTCAAAAGTCTGACCTATTCTTGTGAATAGAAGTATATAACAAGGAGGGACCCACCACAGGGTTCGAGTGATGGTTGAGAATTTATAATCACCATGAAATAAATAAATTCATATTATTAAAGTTTAGAATAATTGATACTGAATTTATTTATTAAAAATATTCATAATATATTAAGTGAATACATAGAAAAATATTATATGAATGAATATTATTTTAATATTTAAGGTTTGTTTAATATTTTCAGGAACAATGAGTTGAGTTAAAGAGCCATTTTTATCATTTAATATATTTATTATATTATTCATAAGTGAAAAAAAATATAAATGATGTTTATGACATAGTTAGTTGGTCATAACATATCATTTGTAGCTTATTTAGTGGGTAATGCATATCCGGGGTTGGGGAGTCAATTCAAGGAATTTTATAACTCACTATATAAGGAGGAGGAGGCTCTCATTTACTATACTATTCACTGTATGATTTTGAGATTCCATCTCTTATATATCCTTCATCCTAGAGAGATAATCGATCGATCTAAGAAACTAATCTGAGTTATGATACATGGATCAAAGGATCGATGTAGCGGTGATCATTGGGATATTGAAGGCATCCTCGGATCTCTATGCTAGAAACTGTATTTCAATGATCGATACTACTATAGAATTTTGAAGTGTGTGTGGACAATATAGAGGGATTCAACTTCGGTTCCTTCAAGCAATAGTCCTCAGCGATGAGTGGTTGTCGAACATGCCTTCAAATTGATGGAGGCAATTTTTTGATTTATTTTTCATTCTAAAAATATTCACGTGAGGTCCTCATCACTCTTACCAGGATATGTATCACCATAGATAATGTATTTATATCTATTGCTGGTAAAAATTATAAATCCCTGACTCATCTGCTTCTGTTGTGTGCTATAGTGCCTTCAATTGTTATCATAGGGATCACGTGAAATTTTTAAAACAAAAAATAATAATTTTTCATTAAATTCATGAAGAGGGTGTCATTATGGTCTCATTGTCCAATACAATGATTCAATAAGATATCGAATGGTTGAGATATGGTCATAAAAGGATCAAAAATCAGATTGTCACCAATCTTCACAGGTTTAATTTTGAAGAACATGTGTATGTGTGTCTGTGATTTTCACTCAAAGGTGATCGGTATAGGAAGTTTCCGGTGAACCTCAGTATTCCAACCATTTTTTAGGGATTGTAATAGATCTATGGTGGGCCTCAATATTCAAAAATAATTTATAAATGAAAAGTTTTCAATATGGCCTAAAATCATGTGCATTGGAAAGAAAACCAGAGAAATTTTTTTTCAAAATCCTATCATGAGGCTTTGGCAAGAAAAAATAAAAACCTATAGGGAGGGATGGCGCTCGATCATATGGGAATGAAACAAAAAAATTTCAAATGGTAATAGGGGTGATGGGACCAAGTGATTAAAAAACAAAAAATATATATTTTGTTTCTCTTGGTAGGCAGTGACATTGTCCCCCACCTCTACCACCCACATGATGCCCCCGTCTCTAACCTCCCTCTTGGGTCAGTTTTCTAACCTCCTATAAGCTAGACCTTAGCACTAACCTCCCCACCATACTTCCCATCATACCCCATCCCTAACGGCCCACACTACCCCACAAGATTCCTTTTCCGACCGCCCATCCCACCAGCCGCCTCCCTATCATCATTGGACCACCTGCTGCAATCGACCTCCATCAGTTATCCCACTGTTGGCCGACCTCCTATGATCGACCTTCCCATATTCTTCTCTCATGCACCCAACCCCATTGGACCCTTCGTCATGTTGCCTCTATCGTTGTCGTCAATCCCTATCTCCCATCACTATCCCATTCATCATGTAGCCTCAATGTCTACCAAACCTTCCATTAAGCCCCACCTCTGGACCCTCTTATCATACGGCCTCTTTTGTAGCATGATTGGCCAACCCAATGGTTCAACCAGGTTGGCCCAACTCAGAACAAGCTTGGTCGGGCCTGTCCTGACCTGTCCAGCCCATATGGCCTACACAGGGGCATGTGAATAATAATTTTATTTAAAAATATATTTATTTCAAAAACTAACTTAAAATTTTTGGAATAAAATTGAATTTAATACCAAGTGATATATTTTATTTAAATTAAAATTATAAATAATTATTTAAATTTATTTAATTTCCCTTGATGTAAATCGATCAAAAATTTAATTTTTATTACGCATTTAATCTGTGTGTTGACTGATCATGAGATGTGACCAGCCAATGTGTGTATGGGTTTTATTTATTAATTAATTATTTCATTTGATTGATATTTTTAATAATTAATTAATTGAATATATGGTATGTTCATTGTTAGTCTTTATCATTATATGTATAAGGGTATGTGTGTCCTTAAGAGTTGTATTGAATGTGTATTGCACATTCCCAAGATCTCCTCTCTTGAATGGGTGTATTTATATATTATTATGAATAAAAATAAATATGTGGACCACACCAAGACCAAGAAAAGTTCTAGATGATATGTGGATACATTGGACCAGGGTTTGAGCTGTGATATGATTCATACATGTCTTAGGTATTTTACCCCTAGGGTCTCCGTTGATCCATTTATACTAAATGGATCAACTGGTAATAAATGATCATGATTAGTTGTTTATTTTATTTTATTTATTGTTGACGCTCCTTTCGTCACAGAATCTAAAGATCGGAAAAGGGAATATCTGAGCTCAAAGTGATTCAGCCTTTGAAGAAAACATCAAAAATCAACAAAGGAAGGAAGAAAGGATCAACAGCAGCATCACCGCGCAAGTAATATAACTGGCGCGCAAGTGTACTTGCGCGGCTACCTTGGTCACGCAGGTGACTTGCGCGACCTAATTGGTAACCGCCCGGTAACCGCCCGGGGTCTTCTTTTGCCTATAAATAGACCCTGTGGGCCCCCCATTCGAGAGGATCTTTTTCTAGAAACTCGTATTGAATCTCCCGACGCCCAAGTCTCTTCTCAAAGCTTCTGGAACACTTCTAAGGTAATTTCTTACCTAGAACGGAAGATCTAAAGAGAAGAAGGAAGGCCTAAGTGTTGAAACTTATCAAAAACTTGCGCGCCGACTTATTTCCTTAAAGATAACTTGTGCGTCCCTTTTCCTTTGAAAGGATTCGATTTCCTCAGAGTCAAATCCTCATTTCTCTCCGGATCCAACTCTGAGGGGGGACTTTTGTTGACGCTCCTTTCGTCACAGAATCTAAAGATCGGAAAAGGGAATATCTGAGCTCAAAGTGATTCAGCGTTTGAAGAAAACATCAAAAATCAACAAAGGAAGGAAGAAAGGATCAACAGCAGCATCACCGCGCAAGTAATATAACTGGCGCGCAAGTGTACTTGCGCGGCTACCTTGGTCGTGCAGGTGACTTGCGTGACCTAATTGGTAACCGCCCGGTAACCGCCCGGTAACCGTCCGGGGTCTTCTTTTGCCTATAAATAGACCCTGTGGGCCCCCCATTAGAGAGCATCTTTTTCCAGAAACTCGGATTGAAGCTCCCGACGCCCAAGTCTCTTCTCAAAGCTTCCGGAACACTTCTAAGGTAATTTCTTACCTAGAACGGAAGATCTAAAGAGAAGAAGGAAGGCCTAAGTGTTGAAACTTATCAAACACTTGTGCGCCGACTTATTTCCTTGAAGATAACTTGCGTGTCCCTTTTCTGGAAGAACCTTGAGAACATTCTAAAGGGTTTTAAAAAGAGTCGCTCAAGTATTTCATTGCTGGTTGAAAATCGCGCAAGTACACTATGTGTCGCGCAGGTATACCTGCGCGACCAACACTTGCGCGCCCATGGAAGACTTGCACGCCTTGCAAGACTTGCGCGCCCCTATCTTTTTGGGTGCCCATCTTGCCCATTTTTACCCCTCTTAAGCCATTTCACCTTTCCTTTTCAATATTCAGTCTTCAAGACATTCTTCAAAGCCATTTATGGCATGATTTCTTGATTTCACTTTCTTATCTGAAAGGAATTATGTGGAATCTCTCTCAAAGTCTAGTGATTTAAATATCCTTATGTCACTAAAATATGGAGAGTTCATTCATTCAACCTCATCCTTTAAGATGAGAGAATCTTAACCTGGGTCTCCTTTTCAGGAATAATCCCCAGTTATAAAACCTTTAATCTGGGCATCTTCCTCAGGAGTAAGCCCCAAATTCTTAAAGTTCCCAATCTTGGGCATCCTCCTCAGGAGTAAGCCCCAATCATAATTCTTTAACTTGGGCATCCTTCTTAGGAGTAAGCCCCAACCTCAAATATGGGCATCCTCCTCAGGAGTAAGCCCCAAACCTTAATACCTAACCTGGGTCTCCTTTTTAGGAATAAGACTCAGTCATAACCTTGGGATTCCTTTTCAGGAGTAAGCCCCAAGTCCCTTAACCTGGGTCTCCTTTTCAGGAATAAAACTCAGTCATAACCTTGGGTCTCCTTTTCAGGAATAAAGCCCCAAGTCCCCTTAAATTTCTCTTAACCAGTCATAATCCAAATTTGATTTGGGTTTCCTTTTCAGGAGTAAAACCCAATCATAAGTCCCCTCCTAACTTGGGCATCCTCCTTAGGAGTAAGCCCCAAGATTAGAGTATTCAAATCTCCATCAAGCACATATAACTTTATGGACCCTGTTCATGGATTTTCTCCCTAAAAGTAAATCCTAAACCTTCATCTATCTGGGCAGTCATCCATACATAAGCCCCAAACAAATTCTTATGATTGCATCTTTCATGGCACAATTGTCTAAATTTTTACCAATACCTCTTGTTTCTCACACCGAGCATGACTCACGTGAGCTTAGAGTGTAAAAGTAATTATGACATTCATCTTTGAGCCATCAATCATAAACATCATACTCCATAACTCGAACTACGTGGGTTCTGATTCCTTTTCCAAAACAAAGGATATGTAGGTAGCCCATTTATGGGTTCGATCCCAACTTTGAAATAATCCCTGTCCTTCTGAATGACGATAAACTTCAAGTGCCCCACTCAGTGGCTTTAAAAACAGCCTGGTCATCATAATGACCAAGAGACTTTTATATAAATGTTTTGAAGGATACCATTGACCAAGAATCTCTAAACAGATATAGATGATTCTCTATTGATGAAGAACCTCGAATACATATAAAAGATTCTCTAAATTTCTTGCATATTTAATCACTGATTGTTAAAACTAAAGGAAAGCACATTTTTATACTTGGTAATATAATAAGGATTCACGAACATAACTTAAATCTATAAAGAGAGTCCCGGAGTAGACAATAATTCCCCTCAAAAAGGTGTGATGAGTCCGACCTCCCATCCTCTCGACCAATGCAAATTCCTAAGCCTCATTAGTCCACAAGCTAATGAGCGCCTTCCTTTGGAAAGTAGGTCTAAACGGATGTGGAATCATTGGATGTTTCCGGTTCTAGGAACAAACCCGTTAGAAACCGATCGGAACGTTTGAATCTTCCGTCCAGGAGGTCATCCCCGGATTCCGTGCGAAACAAAAATGGTGAACCCGACGTGAATCCTTAACCAATTAAAGTGATGTTCTTCTTATTTGTTAGGCCCCTTGGGACAACAAAGAAATCATTGACATGTGCTCATCCAAAAGATGCAGTGGCCGGATTCATCTTGATTATGTCTGTTACATGGAACAGGCACTCTTTTCTCAAGATCTTCTGCAAAATGGATTTCCTTAAATTCACCTCTGTGAATACTGCTACTGTGAACACCTCTACTGTGAGGTCTGCTGCTGTGAAAACCAATGTTGCTACTCCTGCTGGAACGTCATCCACTCTGAGGATGACATCACCAACTCAGCGTCTTCAACGCTGTGTTTCTAATGCACTGGTTAAGGAGTACCGTCGCAACGGTACTATCCCAACTCTGGAGGCCGCTCGTCAAGCCCTCCAAGTTAACAACTCTACCTGGTCGTCCGAACAACGGCGGCCAGCAATCAAGAAGCAGGCGGTGCTGACTACCGTCTCCAACCGTTTCGGGTCGTTATCCCCGGAACGCAATTTCCATTCACTCCCTTACTCTGAGGAAGTGAATGAGCAGGTCCCGCATGACCTTAATTCAAAAAGACAGGAGTCCTTCTCAAGGGCTCCCATCAACAATCACCGCCAGACTCGTGCGGTAGTGCACCCTCAACATGATGAGGGTACCGACTCCAGGCATTCAGCTCAGGTTCCTCGAACCCGAGCAGGCAAGATGAACCGCCAGAGACGGAATCCGGTTAATAATAGGCAGGTTGTCATCCCTGCCATCTCCGGAGAAGTCCACCAACCTAACTTGGTGGCAAACAACGAGCAGGCATACACACCTGTTCGTTTTAATTCCGCTGTCCAGCAGACTCGTCTGACAGCATCAAGCCTATCCCGCCAGGCAATTCCGGCGGAGTACCATAGGCAGGAACATACACCTACTTATACATCACCAGTTAGTCAGCAGGCTCATCTGACTACATATGATGGATCTCGTCAACCGCGTTTGGCGAAGTGTAATCAGCAGGCACATACACCTGCTAATACTAATCAGGCCTACCAACAGTCTTGCTTGGTAGCGCCTGGAGAAGTCAGTCGGAAAGTCCCGACGACAAACAGAAGGCAGACTCAACTCTCTGCCTCCACACTTGAGTACTGTTAGGATTCACTGACAGGAAAAGGAGGACAGGAGCAGGCACATACACCTACTCCAAGCCCGGAATGGACGTATATCCCCGTTCCGGCGGCTGAAGTCACCAAACATATTTTGTCAATGGTGAAAGAGCATAAGCAAATTCCTGCTCATATTCTGGATGCTTGCCAGGATATCATAACAGCTTCAGCATCATCTCAGGGACAGACACATAAATCTATCCCTAGCAATGGAGTGACACATCAACGATTCACTCCGGAACAGACACACACATCTGTTCCAGTCCAAGAGGGTTATGGAGCATACTCCCCCATATCATACGGACAACCAAGTCAGGCACATACACCTGATTTGAGTGGAGATCGTCAGCCTAACCTGACCATCTTTCCTGATCAGGCACATACACCTGCTCAGAGCAATCACTTTCGTCATCAAGTGGTTTCTAAAGCGAGTAAGAAGGCATCTAAGAAAAAGATCTGCCCAGCACAGTCAGGAGATCAAAGGCCAATCTGCAACAAGGCCTTTCTCGATGCTGGAGTTCTTAAAGCCCTCAGACATTTATCTGTCGGAATTCAAGATTCTACTCCCTCAGTTCCCAATAACAGGAACATTAATTCTGAAGGTCTTCAACAGACACTTCCTCATGAAGACTTGCTTCATGAAAATTCGGTCAATCTTGAAGTTTCTTCTTCAGATGAGAGCCACAGGAACCCTCTGTGTGGTCAGAAGGCCAAGGAGCAAGAGATCTCATCTTTTGCTGTAACCCATCATGACGGTCCTCCTCATGGTGATGAACTTCGCTGTGAAAGTCCTCTCTGCAGTAGTGATTCACGTTGTCTCGAAAATTCTTCAGAAGGCAATGTAGTGACGAGAAAGCCCTCCTATCTCGAGGCACTTGCAAACGTAAAACCAGTCATGTCTGATGCTTTACTATCGGCAGGTGAAACTCTTTCTCCATCAGAAGATAGCCTGGGGTTCAGGTTATTCTCCGAACCATCCCTGGGTCATTCATCTTCCAGCATGAATAGTGATTTCTCTACCAATATTGTTGAATCCGATGAAGCAACAAGGAAACACCAACTCTGGTCCAAACAGGTAGAAGAATCTTCATTTAATGATAAAGAGGAAATGCTGAACATGAGGAAAAAACTGGCAAAAGGTGAAGTACCAGTCATGTTTTGGCCTTTGGCTGACTCCCAGTACGACATTCCAAAGATGTTGACGGATGATGGAATCCATGATATTCGTCTCAACATATGGAAAACTCTTTGTCAATTAAAGAAGAAGGTATTATCTTACGATGAATATGAAAATCATCTTAAGATAATAGAAGGGTTACAACGCCAGATTGATTTGGCATCTCTATCAGTCTCTCGGTATCCGAAGGCTGAAAAGCAACAGAGAACCCTTCAATGTTCATGCCTTGTCACACTAAGAAGATTGTGTCAGTTAATTGCCAATGCTCCATCTGATGTTAATATCAGAGGATGGGGTGTTCACGGAGCACTACATTTCACAGTGCTTTCCGGTCAGCAAAGCCCGCCGAAAATGGTCTCATGCAATGTTATTGTCCATGGTCGGCCACAGTCAATGGGCTTTGTTCATAATCAAAAGCTTGCTCAAGAATAGGCTTCAACTAGTTCCTCTCAAAATCAAGTATATAGAGAACAGGTTGTTGAATTGATCCTACATCAAGCAGGCGAGAATATTGTACAAGCCTCTCATCTGGAGCAAACACGTCATCAAATGACAGAAGTTTCGGAAATCATCCAACGGTCTGTTGAACCAGGTGATAAAAGTGGATACAGGTTAATGCATCCAGCTAATTTCCGAACCAAGATTCGCAAGATCAAGAGAGATTTTAAGAAGATCTCAGACATAGCATGTCAAGAGACACCCCAGCTTGCCAGACTGGGGACTTCTCTAACCCAACCCTCAGAGTCAATGAATGGGATTCGAGGAGTTGAGCGGAAGCAGCAGGAACATCCCCAGTCCACCGGACTGGGGACTTTTTCAAATCCTCAATCCCTCCCTCAGAGAAAGTCAGTATTCTCTCGATTAGGGAATAAGCCTCAAGAGGAACGAAGAGACAAGCTGTCAGGAGATTCTCTCCAAGTGACGGTTCCCCAAGAAATTCCTGAGGGATCAAGTCAACGGAATGCCATGTCTCATCATGGACATGGAAGGATAAAATATCACAGAAATGCTGATAGAAAGGATTTCATGCAATATGCATCCATTAATGTCATCAATACCGTTGCTGCTGATTCACCAGATGAGGCTCAATCAGAGGGATCAGACGAAGAGGTTCCTGCTTAAGAAGTTGCGCACACAGACCTAAATGAAGAAGGTGTGCGCACACGTAATCAAAGGCTTACCCAAAATCTGGGTATTCCTTCAAGTAACCCACTTCCCCCTCTCCGAAAATGATCCAATAAGGGGAAAGGAAAGAATCAGGTTACTTCTCACCCTTCCTCTGAAGGAGGTCAATCGCTCTCATTAGAGCAAAGGTTTGCACAATAGGAGAAAGAAATGAAAGAATTAAGAAGGTTGAATGCAGAACTACTTCAGAGTAGTCTTCTTCTTAAGAATGCTGAAGTCCGACAGCCGAAGGAATTTGTTGTAACTACTGAGATGGATCAAGAATATCCTCCTTTATCAGTACACCCACAGAGGTATAATCCTACGGGTCAAACGCAACAACGGTTGGCAGCACTACCATCAATTGCAGCACCAACCACCATGTCTGTCCAAGCTCCATTCATTGCACCTACCCAAAACCAAGTTCAACCTGACGTTTCTCAAAAGTTAATAACTACTATTGAGTCATTAACAGCTCGGTTAGAAACTATGGAAGGGAAACGGGCGCAAGTTCAACCTGAAAATAAAGTTTACCCTGAATGGGTAGATTCAATTTCTCCTCCATCCAGTTTTGGAAACCCTATTTTCCCTACTTTCAATGGATCAGGCGACCCTGAACAACATTTGACGCATTACGTGTCTTGTTGTGATCCTATGATGGGAACTCCAGAGCAGCAAGAAGCAGTGAAACTCAGATGCTTCGTACGAACCTTGCAAGGACCAGCTTTTGTCTGGTATACAAGCTTGCAATCCTGGTCAGTCATCGGATGGGAGGATCTTCGTCAAAAATTCCTTCTTCAGTTTAGCTCAACTTTGCCAAAAACGACAGTTTTTGATCTTACAAACTGCAAGCAAAGGGAAAATGAAAGAGTCTCTGATTTCATTGCTCGTTGGAAGGGATTAACGTATTCCTTGAGTTTAGCACTCCCTCAGGAGGAATTATTGCCAATATGTGTGGCAAATTTGCGTGACGAATTACGCACGCCATTGATCCCTGTGAAATACACAGGAGGGTTTCGAGACCTTACTTCAATCGCTCAACAGATTGAAGATTACCTTATATAGGCTAAGGTTAAATCTCGTGTAATTCCATCAGCTCCAGGAAGAAGAATGGGTAAAGTAGAAACTGCTACAGTTATGCTTAAACAGGCACCTGTACCTATTTCTACTTCAAAACCTTCATCTTCTCGAAGGGCTCCACCTCCTGAACGCCAACAACAAAGGTTGTTTTGTCCAAATGATCAAAAAGATCAACGACGAAAACAATTTGAGGATATGAAGAGTAAAACATACTCTTTCCGAAGTGAGCAAGTTCCTGGTTACTTCATTTCAGCCCTGGAAAATAATTTGGTTCAATTACCAGTGCCGAAGAGGCCAAACAAGGAAGGAGATGAAGATCGTCCCAATTATTGTCCCTTTCATCAAATGTTGGGGCATCCCATCTAGGAGTGTTTTGTCTTTAAAGACCTCCTGCAAAAGATGGTCGACTTGGGACAAGTCAAATTGAAGGTTTCTTCAGCTCATGTAGCGTGTATTACCGCTACAGATCCAGAGGAAGGAGGCGAGTGGCAGGAAGTCAAAAGCAAAACTGCGAAAAAATATGACGATTGCATGGTCAGAAAGACAATCAATCGGACCCATTCCATTTTGCGAACACAATTGAAGAAGCCAATTGTGTCTCCTACAAAAGCTGCAGTAAAGCCTCCATCAAAAGACAAATCCTCAAAAGGGCAGCGCAATTCAAAGAAGAAAGAGGAATCAGGAGAAGATGAGTATGTATCAAAGCCTAAATTGTCTTTGACTCTGGCAGATTTCATGCCATCTACTTCAAAGCCACGGGCACCGTCCCACCAAACGGCACAGCCTAAACAGGCTAACCAGGCGGAGTCTTTATCAGACAAAGAGTTAATCTTTGGTTCTGTTAATATGATTCAATTAACAGATTCATATTCCAGTCTTGATGAGCCTGAATTCCCTGTATCAAATAAGGGAACCCGAGGAAGTTCTAGAGGTTCAGGATATAGGGGAAGACGTGGATCTTTCCGAAGCCACTACTCTAATTCTACCCCTGCTAGCACTATATATGCAGCAGAAACTCGTGGTAGAGCCCTTCAGCGAGATCAAAAAGAACAAGCAAGTTCTTCTGCCAATGGCCAACTCAGCTTCGGCACAGTTATTTTAGAAGACCGATTAAAAGTTCCATCTTCTTTATCTCAGCAAGTAAATGGATCTAATCAGTCTAATTTTCCAAAACCAAGGATGTTGCCAACTTCAATACAAGATGCATCAGCTTCCAAAGCATCTGCTTCCAAGGTACCTACTAAACCACATATTCCTATTGGGAAACGCAGACCTCTAGATCAAAAGTATGATATATTGAAACACTTGGCCCAAGTACCAGCCAAGTTATCAATTTTGGATGCTTTGAATCTGTCAAGAGATCTTCGGGAAGCACTCATCGAAGCTTTGTCAAGTCCTCAGGAGTTTGAAGCTGAAATTGCTGCAGCTGAAATCTATCACATAGAGAATAATCCTGCGGAATGCCATGCAGTAATATCTTTTACTGATAAAGATGAAGATGATGTTGTGCATGGGCACATAAAACCTTTATACTTATCTGGAAAAGTCAATGGTATAGATGTTCGAAGAGCTTTCATTGACAATGGTTCAGGAGTCAACCTCATGCCCATTCGCACACTTCGTCGCTTGGGCCTCACGGAATCTGATTTATCTCCTTCTACCATGATGTTGCAAGGATATGATAAAAATGAACAAGAACCACTGGGAGAAGTTACGCTCAGAACTTAGTTTGGAGATCTTGTTTCCAATTCGGATTTCATGATTGTTGATCAAGACTCAGCTTTCAATATCTTGCTTGGAAGACCCTGGCTACATCAGCATGCAGCTATTCCATCATCATACCATAAATGTCTCAAATACTGTTTCGATGGTCAAGTTGGAACATTGTATGGTGATAAGGCCTCGTTCAAGACATGTGAGTCTCAATACTTTGAGTCAGAATTTTATCACATGAAGGGAAGAGAAAAATCTACAATGAAGGAAATTACCAAAGTTAATGCTCCATATGGTTTGGAAAAAATTCCAATAAATCCATTTTCACATGTGAGTACAGATTATGTGTTACCTATCAGTCAAATTGACAAAATAGGCCCAAATCAAAATACTCTTATGGAAAGATCCATAATGTCAATTACGGCAATCGATCCAGACAACATGGGAGAAATTGGTAACTTACCAAGCAGTGATGAAAGCATAAGTGGTGACGTTTTCATTTCGTCTGCTGAAATCCAACAAGTCTATACTTTGCTAATCAGGCCAGAAGAAGTTATAGCAACACCAGAGATGAATATTGATGTCGATTCTCAATCCATCATCTCCTCTTTCTTTTCCAAAGAAGACCCTTTATCATCAATAGGGTCGGAAATGGAAGCTTCTTCTTCAAAATGTGAAAATTTTGACATTTCTTATGATCATGAGAATTTCGTTTTTTCATCTACTTTGCAAGTAGAAACGGAAGAAATAACACATGATGAAGAGGAAGAGGAAGATCTTAGAGATTCTCCTCCAGCATTTGAAGAGGGTATCTCTACCACTGTGGATGAACTCAGAGAAGTAAATCTGGGTACAGAGAAAGATCCACGCCCCACTTTAATTAGTGCGTCCATGACCCTTGAAGAACAAGAGATGTATATTTCTTTTTTAAAGCAAAATAAAGATATTTTTGCTTGGAATTATACAGAGATGCCTGGCCTTGATCCTAATGTTGCCACCCATCATTTGGGTTTTCCAAAAGAACATCGAGGATTCAAGCAAGCCGCGAGAAGAACACACCCAACCTATGCTTCCAAAATCGAGGCTGAAGTGGATAAGCTTATCAAAGCTAACTTCGTCAGAGAAGTTCAATATCCCAAGTGGTTGGATAATATTGTCCCTGTAAAGAAGAAGAACGGACAAATTAGGGTTTGCATCGATTTCAGAGATCTTAATCGGTATTGTCCTAAAGATGATTTCTCAGTTCCGATTACAGAACTCTTAATTGATGCGACGGCTGGCTATGAAGTACTTTCTTTCATGGATGGATATTCTGGATATAATCAGATCCGAATGGCCCCAGAAGATGAGGAATATACAGCCTTCAGAGCTCCTCAAGGTGTGTTTTGTTATCGGGTGATGCCCTTTGGTTTAAAGAATGTAGGTGCAACATATCAACGCGCCATGCATCGTATCTTCAAACCTTTTCTAGGGAAGTTTGTTGAATGCTATGTAGATGATTTGGTGGTTAAATCCAAACAACGTTTTGATCACTTGGATGATTTGGAAGTCATATTCCACAAGCTTCGACAACATAATTTGAAGATGAACCCCTTAAAATGTGCTTTTGGGGTAACCTCAGGAAAATTCCTCAGCTTTGTTGTACGCCATCGTGGTATTGAAGTCGATCCTGAGAAGACCAAATCAATCCTTGGTATGTCACCTCCTCAGAATTTGAAAGAATTAAGAGGACTTCAAGGACACTTAGCCTATATTCGGCGTTTCATCGCCAATTTGGCAGGCAAAAGTTTACCCTTTACCAAATTATTGAAGAAAGGAGTCACTTACCAGTGGACTGAAGAATGTAAAGAAGCATTTGATGTTCTCAAGAAATACCTCTTGAGTCCACTAGTACTCATGCCACCTGTTTAGGGTATGCCTCTTATCCTCTATGTGACAGCTTTAGAGCGATCATTGGGTGCCTTTCTCGCTCAAAAGAATGATTCTGGGAATGAAAATAGTCTCTACTATCTCAGTAGAACTATGCTTGAAGCAGAAACCCGGTATTCGAGTATTGAAAAGTGCTGCCTAGCATTAATCTTTGCAGTTCAGAAACTGAGACATTACCTGCAACATCACGAGGTCCAATTGGTATCTCGTAATAATCCGCTCAAATTCATCCTTAGTCGTCCAATGCTTACAGGACGTCTGGCAAGATGGGCGGTTATTCTACAGCAGTTCGACATTCAGTATGTGTCTCAAAAGGCAATTAAGGGCCAAGCTCTGGCTGATTTCCTGGCTGAACATCCTTCAGTGGAAGACACGTATTCAGATATCGAACTCCCTAATGAGGAAGTTTTATCTATTCAAGAGAGTCCTCAAACATGGGAAATGTATTTTGATGGTTCTTCTAGAAGTCCAACAGGGAAGAAAATGGAAAATCCTAAATTCAACAAAGTTGGTTTAGGAATTGTGCTCATTTCTCCAGATAAGGCAGTGTTACCTTATTCCTTTTTGTTGTGGGAAGGTGGTACCAATAATGAAGATGAATACCAAGATCTCATTACAGGCTTGGAGTTAGCGCTTCAAGCACAAGTGAATCACTTAAAGGTGAAAGGTGATTCAGACCTGGTAATCAAACAAGTCAATGGGGATTATGCCATCAGAAAAGAAGAATTAATCCCTTTGTATGATTACGTCAGAGAGTTAATGTCGGAATTCCCTTCAGAACCGACATTTTCTTATGTCCCAAGATCACAAAATGCTCAAGCTGATGCACTGGATAATATAGCCACAACTTTAGCAGATCCAAATCGGGACGAAACAACCATCTGTATTGCCCACCGTCGTGCAATTTCACCTTATGTTCAAGTCAGAACAGAGGAAATTAATGAAATTAGTCTCATTCCTGAACTGTATGGTCATACTACAGGATGGATGTCACCTATCAAGGAATACCTTCAAAATGGAACACTTCCACCTGATAGAGCCGAGAAAGAACAAATTCGGCGATGTGTGGTCAATTTTACTCTTTATGATGGTCCAAACCACCTCGAGAAAATTCTCTACAAACGAGGTTTTGATGGAGTTGTCTTCAGATGTATTGATGGTGAAGAGACAATGGCTGTCATAAAAGAAGTGCATGCAGGAGTCTGTGGTGCCCACCAGTCTGGACATAGACTGTCTAATCAAATTCGAAGGCTTGGATACTTCTGGCCTTCAATGATACAAGATTGTGTTAATTTCACAAAGAAGTGTCATTCATGCCAATTATATGCCAACTTCATTCATCAACCTCCAGAGTTGCTTCATACAGCTAAATACTCATGGCCATTTTCCACATGGGGAATGGATGTGGTGGGACCTTACCCTTCAGCTACGGCCAAGCAGTTTAAGTACATTCTTACTGCTACTGATTTCTTTTCCAAATGGGCATAGGTAGTACCTCTCAAAGAAGTCAGTTCTAAATGCATTGTTAGCTTCATCAAGTCTAACATCATTACTAGATTTGGTGTCCCTCATACCATATTGACGGACAACGGCACCAACTTCTGTTCTTCTGAGGTAAAGAAATTGTATCAAGAATACAACATTAAGTCCAACCATTCATCTCGATATCATGCAGCGGCTAATGGCCAGATAGAGGCCTTCAACAAGACTCTTTCAAATATACTGCAAAAGATGGTGGATAAAGATAAGAGGTCATGGCCTGATAAACTCTTTCATGCTTTATGGGCTTATAGGACTACCACTCGCAATGCAACGCGGTCTACTCCATATTCATTGGTATATGGAACAGAAGCAGTCTTGCCAATTGAAGTTCAATTACCCTCACTCAGAATAGCCATTTGTGATCAGTTATCAACAGATGAGCAATCCCAAAAGCGGTTGAATGAATTGGAACAGTTAGATGAGAAAAGATTGTGCACTTTACACCACTTGGAAATCTATCAGAATCAGATAGCATGAGCTTTTAACAAAAAAGTTCGTCTTCGTTCATTCATTCAGGGAGAATTGGTATTGGTTCTCAGAGCACCAATGATACCAGGAAAGAAGCCTCCCAAGCTTGAACCAAAATGGGAAGGACCTTATTCAATACATAAGGTCTACTCCAATGGAGCGTATTCTCTGATCTCAATGGATGGAGAACACATCACGACTCCAACTAATGCCAGATTTCTGAAGAAGTATTTTGTATAAACACAAAATATTGTTCCCAGAACCAAGACTCTTACAATTGGTTCATACAGTAATGGTCCAGTATGACCTTAAACTGCAACTTCATCCAACATGACGTTAAACTGTGTCACCTTCAATGTCCGAGATGACATTAAACTATATTTTGTCCTGGCAACATGACATTAAACTGCGTGGCACTTTCATCGTCCAGCATGACGTTAAACTGTGTTAGTTCCCTTATCGTCCAACATGACGTTAAACTGTCACATTGGTTACTATTATGTCCGAGATGACATTAAACTATATATTGTCCAACATGACATTAAACTGTTATAATGTCCAGCAAGATGTTAAACTGTGATGTCCTATCTACATGACATTAAACTGTACAGAAGTTCCATATTTTGTCCGAGATGACATTAAACTATATTTTGTCCTGGCAACATGACATTAAACTGTGTGGCACTTCCAACGTCCAGCATGACGATAAACTGTAAAAAGTCCCCAAAACTGATATCCTCATATTGGTTCACCTTAGTCCTAGCTACATGACTTTAAACTGTACAGCACCAGTTCGTCCTTGCTATATGACGTTAAACTATACAGCAATGGTCCAGTATGACTTTAAACTGCAACTTCGTCCCACACGACATTAAACTGTGAAAAAGTTCCCTAAACCGTCCATCATGACCATAAACTGCATCATCCCTGGTCCATGTATATGACCTTAAACTATTTTCAAATCCTTTATGTCCAGCAAGACGTTAAACTGTGACGTCCTAACTACATGACGCTAAACTGTATAAAAGTCCCTCACGTCCGGAAAGACGTTAAACTATATAATCTCAAAAGTCCAGTATGACATTAAACTACACCATTCACGGTCCATGAATATGACCTTAAACTATTCGCACTTTTGTCCGACATGACGTTAAAATGGTACACTCTTTTGTCCTTACTGCATGACATTAAACTGCACAGTCCCCCTTTCGTCCAATATGACGTTAAACTGTATTGTCCCCATCGTCCTAACTACATGACGCTAAACTGTACAGAAAGTCCTTGATATGTCCTACATGACATTAAACTGTTATTTTGTCCCTGCTACATGACACTAAACTGTGCAGCACCAATAGTCCTAACTACAAGACTTTAAACTGCATAGTCCCTTTTTTATGTCCTACATGACATTAAACTGTGCATCGTTAAGGTTGTTATTACCTCTTGTTTCTCACACCGAGTATGACTCACGTGAGCTTAGAGAGAACATCAACCATAACACTCCCTTTGGGCCACTAACCATGTATAAGTCCCAACAACATTTTTTATTTAGATCATTGTCCACAAGAACAACTTGATCATTAATTCATTTTTTAATTGAACTACACGGACTTTGATCCTTGCCCTCCAGGCTGGGTATGTAGGCAACCTCCCAGGGTTCAAGCCCAAAAACAATCTCTTCACATCGGTTCACCACAACCTCATATGATGTTGATTTGTGAAACCGCCCCTGGAATCAATATCTTTACATTGATTCACTTTCGTCCTTGTTATATGACGTTAAACTATACAACACTTTTGTCTGGTACGACAATAAACTACAATATTCTTTGATTTCCTCATTTGAGAAGGAACTATTATTTACATTTATTTTTCAATCATGGTTTTCATTTTCAAAAGACTACGTGCATACATGGTAATGCCTAAACTTTTTATCTCAGGTTAAACCATCATTGCACTAAAGTCCCCTTTCACCCTTCACATGTACGAACCAAATTTGTACAAAGGGTAGTTCTAGAACTACGTGGAATTGATTCCCATCCTTATGGGATACGTAGGAACATTCGAGTGTCCCTCGAATCCAGTCCCAAGTCTTTTGGGCCTAACCCCAAATTTCACTTTCAGTCCCTTGGCTGAAAAGTCCTCATGAAAACAAACACTGTGTATTCATTATTATGGTCCGAATTCTATGACCCTAAACTAAGATCACTCATACTTTCGTCCTGCACGACGTTAAAATGCATTTCAAGAACTACGTATGGCTTGATTCTCATTCTTATGAGATACGTAGTGAAGTCCAAGTTTCAATTCAGGACCCAGCCACAACATGATTATGGTTTTCATTGACCTATGTATCTCTATATACATTGGACAATACCCATCTTTATGTGTTATAATCCTAACCTTAAATATTTTCAGATCTTCATAACCCTTTTCATGACTTCTAGTCACAAAAATGTCAAACTTCTGAGAATTCTTTTGCCTGACTATGCAGCACGTGCCCATAGGTGGACTTGCATAAACAGTTCACATAACAGACTTGTCAGCCAAAAGATGCTATTCATTTGACCATGCGGCCAATGCCCATAGGTGGCCCTGCATATTTCAACCCCCTAACGGGTTTTGTTAAATAATAGTAACTTCATTCTTGGGAATAATGCCTCTTTTGTCCTTATTTGTCTTAAACAACAATATGTAGGGATCCGCAAAAAAATAGTCATCCTTAACATATTTATCCCATATCCTTTTTCATGATCTGAAAGTATTCAAGTCTATGGTTTATTCTTCTTCCCTATGTTTGGGTCAGACCTTCGTAGGAGTGATATTCATCCAGTTCTTCGATATTCTTGTTTGGAAATATCTTCTCCATATTCAAGTACCTCTTTCCATACAACAAACTCTATGCTTTAGAAAATTTGAATCTCCATAAACTTTCACTGGCTTTTAGCACTAGGAAAGTAAATTTCTGGGTGTTCTTTTGCCTGACTATGCAGCACGTGCCCATAGGTGGCCTTGCATAAACAGTCCACATAACAGACTTTTCAGCCAAAAGATGCTATTTTATTTGACCATGCAGCCAATGCCCATAGGTGGCCCTGCATATTTCAACCCCCTAACGGGTTTTGTTAAATAATAGTAACTTCATTCTTGGAAACTACTTCTTCTAATGCCTTTTAGCTCTTTTTCATATCATTCCTCAGATTCAAATGTTCTTAAGCCATAGTTTACATTTTTTCCCTCATACTTGAGTATGGTAATATGTTTTCAGATAAATTGTCAAGGAATTGAATCCATTTTTAATCCATTTTCGGTCAAATCTATTTCGACCTTAAACATTAGCCCCTTTATGTCTGGCATGCATGACTTTAAACTGCCCACACAAAAGACAAAGGAACTCTGAATAAAAGTCAAGTTCCATCTCACTAAATATACATTTTTTTTGTATGATTTAGGTAATATTGATCAATTAAAAGGTTCAAAGTTTGTAGGATTATTTGTAATAATCCTAGTAAAAATCAAACTATGCTTACTAGGCCCATTGGCTTAAGTAAATTTGAAGCAGGTAATGAAAGAATGCAGGTACAAATGATTGAAGAGGAAAGTGTTTTTCATTGATACACAAGAGTTAGAAGGACATCCACAGACTGGAGTCTCTTCTCTTTTTCGAGAATTACAAGAGGCTTTCAACATAAACACTTCATTTGATTTTACGGCATCCCGAGCTTCATCAGTAACCACCTGGAATTCATTCATTCAACTGGATACAATAAGAGATGCAGTGATACCAGCTCTTCTTGGAACAATTGTAAAAGGATGTTCTTAAGTGCGGTTTGAGAAAATTTTCTGCTGATCAAACAGTGACTCTGTTTCTATCCAAGAGACTTGGAAGATGGATACATGGATTTGAGAATGGAGCATTGGAAGTAAAGAGCCATTTGGAGAGAGTACTCTTTTCAGATATTGCTCTAATATCATGTTTGTCTTCTCTCCACCAACCATTAGTAGAAAACATTTCAGCCCATGGGTTTTCCATTTTCATATCTGCAAGGGAATGACATGGAGGAAGAATTTGAAAGTTCACACCATTGTTGTTACTCTTAATACACAGCATAACCGAAATAGAGAAGTAGCAGTGCAGCTGCATCTCAGGTGTATAATTGTTTGCATTTGGAACATTGACTCCTTGCAGATGACCATGAACACACAGAGACAGGTTGATGCTCTGTGGGAAATTAAGATGATATTTCTTCAAGTACTTATCCAAATCTGGGAAAGTGCTATCGCAGATATCATAGTAATCATGGCCAATAATGTTCATCATGTCATCAATCCGCTTGCTAGCCAGTTCATCAGCCGTTCCAATTCCCTCAGGAGCCATTGAATCTGCACAGGAGTTGAATAAACTAAACTCTTAAATGGGTTTTATTTTTTCATAAAATTTGTGAAAGAATTTGGGAAAAAATGGCTAAGGCATTAAGGCACATAAGTATGGAGATGTCGCGCAAGTGATACATTTTCCGCGCAAGTTTTTGGCGCGCAAGTATTACCGTGCAAGACCTATTACCTTTACAGGAGCGCGACAGCGAGGGAACAGTGGAAAAGAGACTTGCGCGGCTTAGGTGACCTGCGCGGCGAGAGCTCGAGAAGGGATGAAGTCCGGAAATCTGGATACTTGTACGAAGGTGAGGCCGTGTATTTATAGGCCAGGAAGCCTACCTGCGCGCCACACCTAGAACGCTTAAGGCCTGCGCGACGCAGACTTGCGCGCCACCCTCTGCGCACTAAAAGACTTGCGCGCCCTCCCTTTTCCTTTGAAAGGATTCAATTTCCTCAGAGTCAAATCCTCATTTCTCTCCGGATCCAACTCTGAGGGGGGACTTTTGTTGACGCTCCTTTCGTCACAGAATCTAAAGATCGGAAAAGGGAATATCTGAGCTCAAAGTGATTCAGCCTTTGAATAAAACATCAAAAATCAACAAAGGAAGGAAGAAAGGATCAACAGCAGCATCACCGCGCAAGTAATATAACTGGCGCGCAAGTGTACTTGCGCGGCTACCTTGGTCGCGCAGGTGACTTGCGCGACCTAATTGGTAACCGCCCGGTAACCGCCCGGGGTCTTCTTTTGCCTATAAATAGACCCTGTGGGCCCCCCATTCGAGAGGATCTTTTTTCAGAAACTCGTATTGAAGCTCCCGACGCCCAAGTCTCTTCTCAAAGCTTCCGGAACACTTCTAAGGTAATTTCTTACCTAGAACGGAAGATCTAAAGAGAAGAAGGAAGGCCTAAGTGTTGAAACTTATCAAACACTTGCGCGCCGACTTATTTCCTTGAAGATAACTTGCGTGTCCCTTTTCTGGAAGAACCTCGAGAACATTCTAAAGGGTTTTAAAATGAGTCTCTCAAGTATTTCATTGCTGGTTGAAAATCGCGCAAGTACACTATGTGTCGCGCAGGTATACCTGCGCGACCAACACTTGCGCGCCCACGGAAGACTTGCGCGCCTTGCAAGACTTGCGCGCCCCTATCTTTTTGGGTTCCCATCTTGCCCATTTTTACCCCTCTTAAGCCATTTCACCTTTCCTTTTCAAGATTCAGTCTTCAAGACATTCTTCAAAGCCATTTATGGCATGATTTCTTGATTTGACTTTCTTATCTGAAAGGAATTATGTGGAATCTCTCTCAAAGTCTAGTGATTTAAATATCCTTATGTCACTAAAATATGGAGAGTTCATTCATTCAACCTCATCCTTTAAGATGAGAGAATCTTAACCTGGGTCTCCTTTTCAGGAATAATCCCCAGTTATAAAACCTTTAATCTGGGCATCTTCCTCAGGAGTAAGCCCCAAATTCTTAAAGTTCCCAATCTTGGGCATCCTCCTCAGGAGTAAGCCCCAATCATAATTCTTTAACTTGGGCATCCTTCTTAGGAGTAAGCCCCAACCTCAAATATGGGCATCCTCCTCAGGAGTAAGCCCCAAACCTTAATCCCTAACCTGGGTCTCCTTTTTAGGAATAAGACTCAGTCATAACCTTGGGCTTCCTTTTCAGGAGTAAGCCCCAAGTCCTTTAACCTGGGTCTCCTTTTCAGGAATAAAACTCAATCATAACCTTGGGTCTCCTTTTCAGGAATAAAGCCCCAAGTCCCCTTAAATTTCTCTTAACCAGTCATAATCCAACTTTGATTTGGGTTTCCTTTTCAGGAGTAAAACCCAATCATAAGTCCCCTCCTAACTTGGGCATCCTCTTTAGGAGTAAGCCCCAATATTAGAGTATTCAAATCTCCATGAAGCACATATAACTTTATGGACCATGTTCATGGATTTTCTCCCTAAAAGTAAATCCTAAACCTTCATCTATATGGGCAGTCATCCATACATAAGCCCCAAACAAATTCTTATGATTGCATCTTTCATGGCACAATTGTCTAAATTTTTACCAATACCTCTTGTTTCTCACACCGAGCATGACTCACGTGAGCTTAGAGTGTAAAAGTAATTATGACATTAATCTTTGAGCCATCAATCATAAACATCATACTCCATAACTCGAACTACGTGGGTTCTGATTCCTTTTCCAAAACAAAGGATACGTAGGTAGCCCATTTATGGGTTCGATCCCAACTTTGAAATAATCCCTGTCCTTCTGAATGACGATAAACTTCAAGTGCCCCACTGAGTGGCTTTAAAACCAGCCTGGTCATCATAATGACCAAGAGACTTTTATATAAATGTTTTGAAGGATACAATTGACCAAGAATCTCTAAACAGATATAGATGATTCTCTATTGATGAAGAACCTCGAATACATATAAAAGATTCTCTAAATTTCTTGCATATTTAATCACTGATTGTTAAAACTAAAGGAAAGCACATTTTTATACTTGGTAATATAATAAGGATTCACGAACATAACTTAAATCTATAAAGAGAGTCCCGGAGTAGACAATAATTCCCCTCAAAAAGGTGTGATGAGTCCGACCTCCCATCCTCTCGACCAATGCAAATTCCTAAGCCTCATTAGTCCACAAGCTAATGAGCGCCTGCCTTTGGAAAGTAGGTCCAAACGGATGTGGAATCATTGGATGTTTCCGGTTCTACGAACAAACCCGTTAGAAACCGATCGGAACGTTTGAATCTCCCGTCCAGGAGGTCATCCTCGGATTCCGTGTGAAACATTTATGCATCATTTATTATTATTTTGTGAGTACATAAGTGATCACAATCACATAAAATAATAAACAAAATTCATATATTAAAATATATAGAGACATAATGAATTTTTTCTATTTAATACATATCCAATATGTGAGTTTGATCACTAAGTACGAGTATATAAAATAGAAAAATGATTTCATTAATCAAGAAATAATATAAACCCTCAGAGAAAGATTAATTCATAATGCTTTCCATTTTTTAATTTGAACAAATTTGGGTGTACAAGGTGTTCATCAACCCTAGTTGAGGGTACCTCCTACTAATAGGGAGTTCTTATAAAATAGATGGGTCAACTTAACTTAAGATGGAAGTAAATAAGTATTCATAGCAATATTGTTGTCACTTTAGAGGTAAATAGTTGAGTAAATAAATTTTATGATGCTTAGAATCTAGGACTTCACTCAATAGTTCAAGGATCCATGAGTTAATGTGGTTTCCTAGTCAAACTCATACCTTGAAAATGTATGAGTAGTGGTATAGCCATGGCTTGGACTATGAGGAGAGGTTTTAGGAATATTTTTCCACTAGAATACTCAAATGACTGGGTATTTCAAATATAGTAGTGAGGGATTCTAGGGTTCAATAAAATAATGGGTGACATTTAACATAATAGTTTTATAATGTCTAATAACTAGTAATCAAGATAAAGTGCTTAACTGCTTAAATTTTATTTTCTAGAAAATTGAAAGTAATACCACAAATAAACTATGATCACTATTAGAAAAATAGCATGTTCTCATCAACATGAATTTCCAAGAGTGGTACTATAACTTTAACAAAGTTCTATCATATAGGAAATTCTATATACCGTTGTCCCCAATACCTGTTGTGATACCTCAAGAAGCGAGTGTGAGAAATATTCTTATAGGAGACACATGTATATCACATTTGATGCTTAAAACATAATTTTATCATCAATGTATAATGTTTTATGGATACATCATGAGTACATGGATAGTTATATCATGTTTCCTCATCTCCGAACAGTCTATGAGGAGAAAGTGAAGCAATATATGAATGAGGTGATCATTACACTAAATACATATAAAATGAAAAGATGAAACATGGTCTTTCAATACATCCCTTTATTATATTATTTTCTTCCACTTACTCTGGTTTCATTTAATATTACCAAATGAACAGTATGGAGAAAATTCTTCATTATCTTTTGGGTAAGGTTATCCAAGAAGATAAGAACTTAATGAAAGATTAATCTTTAATTCTTATGGTGAAAAAGTTAAAAGAAAATGTGAAAAGTTCAATATAAAGTGTAACTCCAAAGTAACATTCATTATTTCCTTCAAATAAAGTAGTTTTATCATTATCCAGAAGGTTATTTTCTTTTCAAGTCATGAGATAAACCTATGGAATTTTAAATGAAATGAATTGAAGTAGAAGAAAGGGAGGCTTCTACTTAGTGTATATTCATCATTGTATATGATGTTTCCATCATACTTATTGGGTGTTAAATAAAATATTACTATCAAAAATGTGTATTGAAATACAGTAACCAAGTAAGAAAAGAAACATTACAAGAAGTAAGGTGAATTCTATAACCAGCTTAGAAAGGGTGATTTCTAAGTCAGTGTTGATAATTACACAACTTTTAAATTTCCAAGATTAGTGATTATAGTTAAACTTTTATTGAGTATAAACATTTATCTCATGTTTCTATAAGGTACAAAGAGAAATTATTCCATGAAGGAATGAATGTTGTTTATGGTATCTAATATCTAACTAATAGTTCATTAATCCTTGAATCATTGGTAATAAGTGAAGAATATAAAATGTAAGACTCAGTTATACCTAGTTGTGACACGATAATTATTTGTCTAGTAAAAGTAAGAAGTTTTCAAGGATATAACCATTATGGTTTTAGAATATTTGGAGCTAAAGACCTTAGGTATTATTGAAACATTTACTATTTTATCTTTTGAAAAATAAACCTTTATAAATAAAGGTAATCTGTAAAGTTTTCAAAATTAGTTCAGTTAGAGATCATGAACTATTCAAAGGTTAATCTAGTGGTAAATATACTTTATAAGATTCCTTTAATTATTTTAAGGAATATAAAGTGAATTACGGTATATTTATGGTAAGAATATATTATTTTCTTTGGTTTGTGTGATAAAGGATATCTTAACCAGACATTTATTAATCTTTAAAATGTAGCATGGATCAATTTTTAAACACACATTTCTTTATATACATAAGATTCATGATGTTACTAAGGATGATCTATGATGATTATTACATGAAAACATTGATCATTAGAATTTAGGGTGGAGTAATTCATAAATTCACATTTCTTTATAAACATCAGAGTCATGATTTAAGTAAAAGAAGCATCAATGCTGAGATTCATATGCAATGCAGAAACTTCCATTGTTTGTCGAGACATGCTTCAAAAATAGCGGTGTTATACCATAATCATAAGAAAACTATAAGTACAAATGGATATCATATGAGTTTTAGTATGATATAAATTCATCATGTCCCAATAACATGTGTTTATATGAAAAGTGTTTGTTATGGATATAAAAAAACTTTCATCAATTGAAACAAAAAGTGCATCACTATTAGTATCCTAAAGTTCATATAGAAAATTATATAAATCCATATGATAGAAAATTTATATTTAAGTGATAGACTATATTTCTATAAAAGGGTGTGTGGCTCTATTTGAGACTATCGGAGCAAGATTGACTTGGATTTAGTCGATGTCATAGATGCACAAATAGTTGACATAAGAACAAGTTCCACATGATCTTTTAGAAAAATAATGTTCCAAATACACATACTGTGTAGGAAGGATAAAACCATAGAAGTGCTTTTACATTCACTATAGATGGTGATGCATTATTCATTGAGAATAATTTATCCTATAATAAATTAGTCAATGGAAATCAGCTGTTTTTAACAAATTTATATGAATTTATGAAATAGATTCCATTTATCAAAGTATATGTGCTTAGTATTTTGATTGTTTCAAATATTGATACTATGGTGGTATTCAAGAGAAAAATTACATGGATGGTATAATATTGGTACTAATAAGGCTTGATTGGTTATACCAAGTCATAATGACTAAACCCATTAGAAATTTATAATTATCATAGCTACTTTCTATGAACATTATATTTGTAATAGGATGTCAAGACCACCTTTCTTGGAAAGTATCTATATGATATAACCAGAAATATTTAGGGACATCATAGAATTATAATAAGGGTAAAAGTTACAGAAATATAGTTTAGGAATGAAGTAAGAAAAAATATTGTAGAACGTTTATTTGGAATGAATTTCGGTCACGATTCTATAAGAGTTTAATAGGAGCCTCACTATTTTCCAAGGAAAATATGTTTGATAACATATGGAAAACAACTATTGGTATTATAGTTAGTTGAGACCAAAATGAAAGTATCTATATGGAGATTGATTTAAATTATAAACCTAATTTTTAGGGAAGAAGATCTACTAAGGTAGATAAAATGGGTTGCTTAGACCAACTCAAAGTACATATGCTGAAAGGGTATTGATAAAATAAAAGTTAGAACAATTTCATAGAGAATTTTTTCCAATGTCACATGGAATATATCTCTTCAATAAGATATGTATGGTGCATAGGAGGATATTAATGTGGTAAGTAGAATTACATATGCTTTTTCAATGGATCTATCACATATGTCATGATATGTAAAAGATATGATATTTCCAACATATAATTTATGCTAGGAGAATATCATTAAAATCCTAGATAACTACATGGGAAGCGGTCAAAACTATCCAATTGTACTTAAGAGAGTGCAAGGGTTATGTTACTCATACTTGGAGATAAATGAAAAATATTAAAAAGGGTACATAGACTATTATTCCTTTATATAAATATAATATAATATCATAGTCATGTTAAGTTAATGAGCAAGAGAATCCCATTCAAGCTGTTGGTATCCATATCTACAAATATCGAGTGTATTGTGTCTTCTGAAAGAGATAAAGAAGTAGTGTCTAATACACAATGGTTTATTCTAGTTCTTGGAATAATACCTCATAAGTAAATTTTTATCATAATATAAATTATGATAATTTTACTATAATGGTACTAACCAAGATGTCAAGTCTTAACAAAGGATAAAAGAAATATACTCTAGGAAATCATCTCTTGAGAAGTCTTACTCAAGTAGGTAAAGTCACAGATATAAAAATAGCCCTATAGTGAATATATGTAATTCCCAATGACTAAAAACATAACTCGATAAAATCATGATCTTATCATGTGAGAAGTAACAGTGATAGTTATAAAGTTGGTGCTAGTGAAAGTGGGGGCGTTATAAAAGTGGGTTCCCAAAATCCAACTTGAATAGTACTTTTCAACTAACATATCATGTATACAATTACTTATGCATGATGTACACTTAACATAATAGTGTTGAAATTTTTTTGTACACTATTTATATGGTAATTTTCATAGGTTATTTTTTATATCAAAAGGTTATAATAGTTCCCAGAATATAATGAAAACCTTGATATACAATGACATTAATCTTAAACATATGTCATATGGTTCAGATACATTATATTAACAAGAAATAGATGATGTGTGACCATCATGTGTTAGGGGATCATAATCATTGATACTTCTTCTCATTAAGTTCGTACTTGGTGATCTTGAGTTGATGAGATCATGAGAACTGACCCTCTAATAGGAACACCACATGTTTCAGGTGTCATCGGTAGTTTACATCTTTGAACATGTGTAATGGTCTCTTGAATTGTGATTATTATTAGTGTATAATATTTGATTATATACTTTGATAGAAGATGAAAATTATGTAATTGATATTGTAGAAATGTGGTTTGCATTGGGTGTGTCATTTGTGGTGTGGCATTGATTGAATAATCAAGATAGAATTCATCACTTCTGAAAGGATGTGATGTCTTAGTTCTAGTTGACCAGGATGGTATTACCTTCATTATATCCATGGTCATGTTAGAAGAAGGTAATTCATTCCAGTTGGGACACTAAACAATATAGAAAGAAAGGATGATGACACACAAGTGTGTATCCTGTTTTATGATATATCATGAGACAAAGATATTATATTACATAGCATGTGTTCATAGGAAAGGTTGACATTTATATGACTATTCATTGTCTCTTTGGGGGCCTTGAGGGATTAATATAATCCACTCCTAGTGGGAACCACCATAGGGTCTAATTGATGTTTGGGAATATGTGATCACCGTGAAATAAATAAATTCATATTATTCAAGTTTAGAATAATTTATACTGAATTTATTTATTAAAAGTATTCACAAGATATTAAGTGAATACATAGAAAAATATTATAAGAACCAATACAATTTTAATATCCAAGGTTTATTTAATATTTATGGGAACAATTATTTGAGTTAATTAATCACTTTTATCAATTAATATATTTATTACATTACATGTAAGTGATAAAAATTTAAATGATGTTTATAACATGGTTAGTTGTTCATAACATGTCGTTTATAGCTTATTTAGTGGGTAATGCATATTTGGGGGTCGAGGAGTTATTTCTAGGTATTTTTTAACTCACTATATAAGGAGGAGGAGACCATAATTCATGGTACTATTCACTACATTATTTTGAGAGCCTCTCCCACCTCTCTCTCATATCCTAGAGAGATAATTTATTAATCCAAGTAACCAATCTAAATTCTTCTTCATGGATTTAAGGATCGATGTAGCGTTGATTATCGAGACGTTGAATGTATCTTCGGATCTACATGATAGCACCTAGATTTTGAGGATTGATGATGCTATAGAATTTTGAAGCACATGTGGATGATCTAAAGGGATATAGATTCAGTTCCTTTGAGTAACAGTCTCCAGGGATGAGAAGTTGTTGAATACACCTTTAAATCGACCTAAGTAATTTTTTGATTTATTTTTCATGTTTAAATATTCACTTGGGATCCTCAACTTTCATAATGGGATTCACATCACTAGAGATGATGTATTTACATCAATCAGTGATGAAAATTTTAAATCTCTATCACATCTGCCTCCACTATGCACCTTGGTACCTTCAAATGCGGCCTCCACCACAAGAATGGTGAGGTATCTATTGTCATGGTCCATGGGATCTCCCCCATCACTCCTCACCTGAGGCCACACCCTAGTCTGACCATGTTTACAAGCCCATTTTACATAGAGGATCACCATAGTACAAAACAACCAACACCACACCCTCCTCCATGAGTGTTTTATCCATTTGAACGGAAAAAACACCTCTATAGCCTCCAAATTACTCCAATATTCCTTTCATCACCACCAATCCTTGTAAAATAAAAAGAGAGTGTATCTTTGGAAATTCGGGCCCTCAAAATATGGTTTATGATTCATTGAATTCAATAACATGCTATAAAAAGAAGAAAATGGTAAAAATGTTTTATCTAGGATAAAGTGTTTATTTAGATATTTGTTAAAATATAAGGGATGATGTTCTCACCATCCATAAATGGAATATTTTGACGAATAGTCTACTTTTCAAGATAAAAATGCTCCAAAAAACATAGAATACCATGCATGACATTAAATCAATAGTTTATTTTTTAGATAATCCTATTAAAATTAAGTAATTTTAATTTGATTTTGAGTATATTAACATTATATTTTAAAGATAATATGTGTCTAAGAGGATAGGTATAGTTATTTTGAACTCAAATAAGTGAAAAGTTAACAAATAAAAGATTATACCAGTCTAAAATTAAAGTGATTTCCACTGAATATCCTAAACAATTTATGATATATGATGGTAAAGAGAAATTTAAAGAATTAAATTTAGTTACAGTGAGATAGTGTATATCAATATTTCCTAAATTATTATTCTATTTAAAGTAAAAAAATTAATTTTACTTGATATCTTAAAAGAGTTTTAGGGTATAGCGATAAAGAGAAATGAAAAGAGTTGCATTTAGTTACCATAACAAAGTGAATGTTTATTTATCCTAAAATATTTTAGAATATTTTGGTAAGTAATAATGTAAACAGTTATATTGGTTACCAAATGATTTTAAATAAAAAGTTTTATGTAAAATGGTTTCAAGGATGATGATGTTATACTTAGAGAAATTCCAAGTAAATAATGAAAGTTATTAACATTGTAACATTTGATATTGTAAATATAATGGATTTGAATATGTTTAAGGATTTGAACATTAATATTATGATTAATAAATCTCACCATTATCCAAACCTACTTTATTAATAGATATTTATAACTAAAGAGTTTAGTGATATGGTTTTGTTAGGTGGTCATATAATGATGTGAAAGGAATTACATATAGATGTAATGAGTTAACAAAGCCCCTAAAATTTTAGAAAACATAAGGTAGATATGCTTATGTAAGGTTTTTCTAAGTATTATTAAAATATTTTTAAGAATATAAAATGTATCATGTAAGGAAATCTTCACTTTTTCATTCTTTCATATTGGATACATAAATGTATATATTGATATACATTTCATGAATTATAATGATAATTGAACTATAAAAGTATGAATTTGAGTTATCTCTAATAAATATTCATTATAGATTATTATAGAATATAAATAAATTTAAAGGTTAGTGTGAGTATGATTCATGTATCAAGATATGGAATATGCTCATGAGATAAAAAAAATTGTTTTTGTATGTTGGATAACCCATGAATTATATCATATGAAGTGATATGAAATATCTATTTAGTATACTAGGGGTGCATAGATCATATCATTGTCCCCATTACCTAAGGTTTTTGATATACATAGAATAAGAACCTTCATACTTTAATATCTTTATTACATAAGCCTTGAGTCTTATCTAATCATGAGGTGGTTGGGTATGTTGTTGATCATATTCTCAATTTGAGCTCAACCAAGAGGAGATTTTTCCCCTAATATGAATAGTATATAATCAAGGCCCTCAGTCAAGATAAATTGTGGAGTTTATAGTCACACAAAGATATTATATATTATGTTATTATCTATTCATATGAGGTATGTATGATGTGTCCATCCATAAAGGTTAATGACATGTGATGTCTTCATTGGTCGCGTCAGTCTATACGTGGAGAATCAAGAATGTATGAGTCATCTATATGGGATTGACATACTTCATTCCCTATGGTCACTTGATATCTTAGATAAAGGGAATGTGTGAGAATACATGCTAACATGTGATACGACTGGTGGGAAAAGTTATAGAGATACATGTATTTAATAGAGATCACATTGGATCCCAATGTAGCTTGAGGCCGATCTTTGCTTGCATTTATGGATCAAGAGATTCATATATTGTTTCAATGCTATAAAGGCCCTTGGGTTCATAATTTTTTGGATGACTATATGGGGATTGAGTTTGACTTATAGATATTCTCTAAAAGTTTTTTATAGTTAAATCTAAAATATTTTTGGATGGGTATTCATAAGGTGTTGTATATAATGTGATACATGGTGAAGTTGATGATAATTTTCGAAAAGTTTTTTTGGAATATATTCAAAATGGATTTGGATATGGTCTCATAATTTATTTTATATGATACAATATAATGTGAAATGGAACAAAGATTTTAATGATTTAGTTAAAGTGGGATATTGAAGGAGATATTCTTTAAATCCATGGTGCATGTGATGCACTTTGGCTATATCATAAGTGATGATATAGGCATATCACAAGACATGGTTTAGAGAAACCATGTCACTGTCTTCTCAGTCAAATTATATGATTGGATGATATCATAGGGTGGCTTCATGGAAAATTCATAATGTATGCCTTCACATATCATATGGTGTATGCATGTCACAATCTATAGTATAAATGGATGTCAAATATTAAGTGTTAACATTCAAATGAAGTCCTCCAAATTAACTATCATCAAAGACTCATTGAAAAAAGTTATAACACGTGGTATTTCATTATATTAATGTAATAGTTAAATTATTTGGCTATAGTATTTACTTATATGTTATAATGCATAAACAAGTGCATAAACTATTGATGAGTATCATCGAGAGTCCTATAAAGGAGACCACTGTCATATGATAGTGGTGTGCTTGTTTATTCATGCTTGATTAAAACTCTTTGAAACCTAAAGCTCTCTTTATCTTCTACCTTTACCTAGCGAGGTGATAGCACACCATGGTCTAAATATGGATTCCACCCAAACATTGGGTGATTTAAAAACCTATGGATACCTTTAGAGGTGATGCATCATTTGGTTTCCACTTATGTAATCTTTATAAACCCCATATGATTAAGATGGATGTTACACTGGAATTTTGGTGTATGGTACATGCTCTATTTTATTCAGTTCTTCATTTTCATTACTTGCATGTATTTATTTATTCTAGTTTTTATAATCTTCCAATCATCTAAGTCCTGATGAGAATGAATACTCAATTTTAATGTCAATCAATTGTCTTACATGTGAACATAGCAGTAACACTTATTCCTCTATATGAAGATAATTCCACACTATAATTATCTTGTTTCACTCCTTTAACAACTAGATATAGTTGTATAACTCCTTGTTTTCCTTATTCCCTCTAAGAACTAAAATATGGAAATGAATCACATGACCTCCTTCTTCTATATAAATATCTCAATATATTCAATATCACTCTCTTTTTTCCATTTTCCATCTCATGAACCTTGCGTATCATGGTGCATCTCTAGTAATTTATCAATTTTCTATATACATGGTTTAGAAAACCCTTACATATCAGCTCGATCAACCCTTATATATAGGTACTTTTCCATTTTCCTGATCTAGATCAACACTTATGAACAAGTACTTTTCTATTTTCCCAATCCATATCAAACCTTATGTATCATCCAAATCGACCCTTATATATCATAGAGTGTGGCTTGGAAACCTTTACGTATCAAACTGGTAACATTTACATATCAACTTAGTAACCTTTATGTATTAAAATTAAAGTTATGGTGACCCTTAAATATCAAGAATTTTCCATTTTTATGACCTAATCCATTACATATTAGAGTAACCCTTACATACCATAAGGGGAATTCTAGTTAACCTTACAAATCATAGGGAAAGTTTTGGTAACCCTTACATGTCATGTCTTTATTAATTTTTCAAACTCAGTCTACTCAACACCAAGAATTTCCAAACTTCTTTAAAACACCTCTAGACATGTCCATACCTCTTCTAAAATCATGAATTTAATAAATAGAGATATAAAGGTGTCTATTTTAATTTCTCTATTATTGCTTCCATGTGAATCTATTCTCAATATCTCCCATGAATATCCTAAAACTCTAGTCTTGTATATTCCAATGTCAAGTATTCTTATATCTTCAGCACCTTGTATTGTTCCCTGATATGGTAACCATATTCACTTTGTTCATACCATTATCTCTCCTCAATTATTTCATAGCCTTCCATCACCACCAATTGACAACAAATCCAATAGTAATAGACAATAATTCCAATTCAAACCCTCTAATTTTAATAAATTTTTTATCAATCATATATTGGTGAAGTTAATAAAAAATTATAAGAGTTTTTGATAATTTGGAAACATTATAGTTTGAGTAAGAACTCATTGTTTAATACACTTATAAGGAGCATGTGGAGTATATATTTATACACAATAACACCCTCAATTTTTTGAATCTTTCTATTTTATTATGTAAGAGTCATTTGGTGGTTTTTTTTGTTTCAAGAAGTTTTTTAGGGATTCTTGGTTAGAAGGGGTAGTGTTGGGGCTCTGTGGGGTGCACCACAGCATGGTATTGACCGTAGTGTGGGTTGTGGCCCTATGTGTGTTGGTGTTGCAGGAGTAGTGAGTAGACCATGCAACAGAATTTTTTCATGCCATGTAAAAAACCATTTTAGCAGGTGTATTGATTGGGGGACTCATACTATGAGAAATGAGGATGAGCACCATATCGTATGAGGTGGTTTAGGTAAAGTAGGGATACCAATGTGGTTTTTCCTTGGCACAAGTAAAACCACACCCAAGACTATGGTCATTTTTCTGGGTGTGGCGCATGGTGCGGTCTCTCTAAGTAAAATGGGTGCATGAAATGGTGAGGGGGACTGTGGTATGTTGGGTCATGAAAATGTTGAGATGGCATCAAAAAGTTGTAAATGTAAATTTGAGGTCCTCTATGTCATGATTTTTGACATGGAAGTTAGAAATGACAAGGTATACTTCCCTATGTAATGGTGAGTGGACATGGTGGCATGTTGGGCATTCGAAACACCTTGAACCATGTTGTGGTGTAGGTTTTGGTGGAAATAAAACTCATTTTTAAATCAAATGAAATTTTCATCGAGTTTTAAGGGTAAGTAACATACTATAGAATGAAATAATATTAAATATTTTGAGGGATGGTTAATGTGATTTTTGACCTAGTTATTTCCATAAAAATGAATGTTCTTCCTATCCTCATGAAGGCTCTTGAACCAAAGGTTTCTATAGGTTCTTTTGGGTGACTTGCTTACTTATGAATCTCTTATCTTGGACTCGTTTATATAGGCATGGTTGAGGTAAGTGGATTCTCACTCACTCAAATTATGTCAATAACTTGGATTCTTGGGTGTTTTCATATTGAAATGCTTGTTTTAACCTATGATTAATGTTTGAAAAAATATTGGGTGAATTTATTATTGTTTATAATGGTTTGATACAATGTATCTACACATTGTTTGATGATTTTCTTATTTGAAAAAGTGTTTTGGAAGGATGGGTTGGTGTGTGTTCATGACTTTCATGTATGGGTCCCTATTGGTTTGAACTTGGATAACAGTGTTAAAAATGAGGCATGTTGATTTTTCATGGGTGGGTGTGTGTTCATGAAAAGTATGTATGAATACTTTTTGGTTATAAATTGGCTCTCAGTGCTGAATTTGGGGCACATTAAATTTCACCTCCAAGTGATGACTTGGTTTAGGTTAAATGGGTTTCTTCTTGTGAGTTGGTTTTTTCATTGGGAGTTCTACATTGTTGGGGGATTCATGGCATGGGTGTGAGTACATGTCATGGTTGTGTGATTTATAGTGTGGTTTATTTAATATAAATAATGGTTTAAATAAGGAAATGTGGATTTTTTTTATAAGTTACTTATATGGTTTTCTCTAGATTATTTTTTTCATTATGCTCCTCTCATGTTTTATATAAATGTGAGCTAACTTATTCTTATTTAAGTGGAATGTGTGAGAAAATATTTGGGGGATTTTCTAATAAGTTTGTATACTCACCCCTCTACATATGCATCTTGGTGTGTATGAAATCATGGTTTGATATGCTATAGATAAGGGAATATCTATCACTTCTATAGATAATCATATGGGTGTTGTGGTCTTGGGTGATGGATTTTGGATCCTGGTGTTAGAATTCTTTTGGAACATGGGAGAGTTCTATATTGTCACTAGCTCTTCCTTTTCGGTGCTTGATCTTATAACCTCATCTATATGAATTGTTTTTTTTTGCGAATTTTATTATCGTTATTGGTATTATATATCAGAGGTTGGTCTTGTGTTGATTCATGCATCATGTTTATACATATTGTCTTAGATTTATCTATTACTATTCAAGGAAAAATCATCCCCCATGATTTTGTGATACCCTTAGCATTTATTTTTAGTCTTAAGTTTCTAGGGGATGTACCCAAGGTTAGTGAAATTATAGTCCTACCCAAGAAAATGGGTTGAAGTCGGGATGTTACAAATGGTATCAGTTTGGTATGGTCTGACAGTTGGAATAGTAGGTGTGGAGATAGGTTATGTCAAGACTTGAAATATATAGTATAAAAAGGCATAGCTAACTTATTTATATTGAACTTCAAGTTAATAGGGTGTTTTGGGTATAAAAAGTGTTTTTAAGAACTTCAAGTTTTGTAATTATATCATTTTTGTGTGTTATGTTGATGATATTTGGGTATTGTGAATTAGTAAAGAGACTTCCCACTAGTATTTCATCATTCACATGGTTTTTTATTGCTCATGCATTGGAAAATGGTAACATGATGACTTTGATTTATGGAAGTGGATGTTTATAATTTGGATGAAACTAATAGTTTCTAACAAATGGTTTCTAAAACATGGTAAATATGGTTTGTATTTATGTTTTTTATTGATTATTACTACCATCAAGTTCTTTTTATGCCTTGTGTTTTATTAGTTAAATGAACATGAAATTCATGTAGCGATAGAACATAATTTGATGATAACTCTAATTGAAAGAAATTGATTAATAGTAATTGGAATCCATGTTATTTTAAGAGAATGTTTCTAATTTAAAAATATGTATCCAAAATCATTAAACCATGTTTACTATCTTACTTAATGATTTTCATCATATTTATACCATAGAGGGACCTTTAACATGATATAATGAATTGTTTTTTCATCTCATTGAAATTTTTCATGAAATGTTATTCCTTGAATTAAATTCCATGATTTATAAGTAAAATTCATGATGACTATAAGTACCCAACCTTAAACAGTATATAATCTTGAGTTTTAAGTTAAAAATTCATTCTCTTACATTTTAGGATCTTTTTAGGTTTAGATTTTTAGAGAATTAGTTCATAACTCATATATAATAAAACCATATTTTATAAAGTGGATACTTCTAATCAGAATCCATTTTGTCCATAATATAAAATTTTTAAAATAAAAAGCATTTTATTCTCATGAAAAATCATCATGACTTTAAAATTTACTTATTCTTTGCCTTTACCCATCCTTAAACCATCTGAAAAACATTTTAAAACATTGGAAGAGTATAAAAAATCTCATTAAGGTACATAAAAATAAGAAATTTGTTAGTCCGGTGAAAAACATGAAAATCCAAGAAATTTTTAACTTTATATTAATATTCTTTGATAGAATGAAATAGATTATGTTCACATAAAAAACACGTACACTTTTTTCTAAAATAAAACCTTTAAAACTCATAGAAAGAAAATAAAAACCCTTTCAAGAAATATGGTGAAATTATATTCATAGCCTGTTTTAAACTCATGTCAGAAATAACTGGATCCTAGTTAAATCCATAAGAGAAAACCTCTGGTAACTCACTCCTTCTTACCTATTAATAAAGGAATGTTACCCAATGCATTGGAGCATTATATTGGTATACCCATTATATAAGATATATCAGGATCACCCATTCATCATGAGTGATAATGGGGCTCAAACTATCATATAAGATGTATCAGGATCACTTATTACCCATATAATTCTCAAGTACCATATCATGAATAAAACATTTTATGCTTGCACCTTTTCATCATAAAACCTTTGAAAAACTCCTTTAATCCCATATAAAAAACACTTATGGATATTGAAATACGCTTTCTTTTCAAAACCCATTTTCAAAAATAAAATACCCAAAATGAAGGGAAAGAGAGTTTTTCTTTGAAGAAAACATGAATTCTTGTAAAGGAATCCAAAAATCAAATAATGGTTATAGCGGTGGGAAAAGTCATTATCATCGTACACATTAAAATATAACATTGCTATTAAATTTTTTTTTAAAGTAAAACTATTCTGTAAAAATATTCCTTTTTAAAAACTTTGAAAGAAAGTAAAAAGAGACATAAATTACCCAATTTACCTTTTACCATGCTAACAAAAATTACATAGCTTACTATTCATATTTACCAAAAATAAAAGGGACCTATATACCAAATTTAGGCCTCTTGATTCCCAATATGGAATCCATTTTTCAAAATTCAAAACACAGAACTGGAATAATTTAATTTAAAATTATATCGTTAAAATGTAATGAAAAACACTTTTTCATAAAAATGATCATTTTATGTGTAAAATGTTTTTATACTAAATTCAAGTATAAAATTAACTTCAAAAACCATAATTATATTATTTTAAATAAAAATAAATAAATTTTAAATATAATCCAAAATATAATTTTTCTTTATAAATAATAGGAAAGAAAATACAATTTTTAATAAAAATCAGTATTTTTCACTATTCATTGAAAAATCAATATTTTTAGAAAATTCTCAAAAATTCATCCTACGATAATTTTGACATGATGAATTCAAAAATAAAATTCATTTTTTCAAATTCATATTATATCATTTGAAAAATAAACTTTAAAATAAAACCATAAAAGAAAATAGTTTAATAAAGTTATTTCCTTTTTTATTTTAAAAAATACTTAACATATTTATAATGAATATAAATATCAAATTTATGAATACTAATAATCATGAAAATGATTTACTTTATCATTATTTAAGTTGTTATATTCTTCCCCCCATTTGAAAATTGTGACCTTGCAATTTTATTCACTTATCAAACGATTGGGGATATCTTTCCCTCATAGAATTTTCAAATTCTCATGTAGCTTATTCAACCATATAGTTTTTTATAAAACCTTAACTTGATTAATTAACTTATTTAAAAACACTTGATCTCTATATTCAAGAATTTTAATAGGTTATTCCTCAAAATAAAGTTTCTCTTCCAACTGAACCACTTCGGTGCTCAAAACATGTAATTAATTGGACACATATTTACTTAACATCAAAGCATGAAATATGTTATGTAACTAGGATAAACTCAAATGAAAATCCACTTGGTAGGAAACTGATCCAACTTTATTCAGGATTTCATACAATCTAATGAACCATGGACTTAACTTTCCTTTTTTACTAAAATGCATAACCCTTTTTCATGGAGATACTTTAAGAAATACAAGATCACCTACCTCGAATGAAAGATCCTTTTTCTGGTTATATACATAATTTTTTGTTTGATCTAAGACTTCCTCATATACTGTTGAAACATATTTTCCTTCTCATCTGTTTCCACTACCAACTCTAGTCCCATCTGCTTCTTTTCTCCTACTTCATCCCAAAAAGAAAGAGTATGACACTATTTTCCAAAAAATTCCATAAAATGTGAAATTTGTATACTAGAATAGAAATTTTTATTATAAGAAAACTAAACCAAAGAAATTTATTGATCTCAACTTCCCTAGTAATACATTGAATAAAAATAAAGCATGTCTTACAAGTTATGAACCATTTACTTAGACTATCCATCGTATTGGGGATGAAAAGATGTATGGAAATTTAATTCAATACACAATGACTTATAAAGTCATTTCCAAAAATTATAATATGGCCTAAGATCATGGTCATATTCAATGGAGAGAGGAAATCCATGTAACCTAACTATCTACTTGAGGAACAATTGAGAAAGCTAATCCAAAGATATTGTATCTCAAATGGAATGGAAATTTTTATATTTAGTTAATAAATCAAAAATAACCTAAATTGCATTATTACCTTGAGAAGTATTTATTAATCCCACCACAAAATCCATGGATAAATTTTCTCATTTCCACTCTAATACTAAAAATGGCTAAAGCATCCCTTCAATAATTATCGTTATGTTTTAACCTATTGAAAAGTCAAACATTTCATGGTAAATTAATCAATATATATTTTCATTCCATCACACTAATAATACTTCTGAAGGATTATATATATCTTAGTACTACTAGGATGAATGGATAATAGAGAACTATGAGCTTTACTCAACAGTTCTCTCTTCAATCAGAAATCACAAGACACACGTAATCTCTTTCCAAATATGATAACACCTTCTTCATCAATATTAAATTCAAGAAAATTACCCTTCTTAACTGATTCTACCTCTTCCTACAACACATAGTCTTCCTTATTATCTTTTTTAGTTCTTTATAATAGAGATTATTATTCTAACACCTAAAATAAAATAGAGGAAGTTACAAAATCCACAACTTCTATTCCAAAATTCATCAAATCATTAATCAAAGGGTCATGTTCCAAATGTAACATGGTTAATGTAGCATAATTTTTCTGACTCCAAGTATTATATACTTTTTTTTCTTTTCTGGGATGGTAATGAATTGTGCAGTCATAATGATTAATTAGTTCCAACAATCTTATTTGCCTCATGTTAAAATATTTTTGAGTAAATACATAGTTCAAAATTCTGTGATCAGAATATATTTTACAATTTACTCCATATCAATGATGTCTCTATATTCTTAAATAAAAAAACACATTAGATAATTATAGACCATATGTAGGATAATTTAACTCATGAGGTTTCAGTTGTTGTGAAACATAATCAATTACCTGATCATTCTATTTCAAAATTCAACCAATTCCCTTCAATAAAGCATCGCTGTAAATGAAAAATTCACCATCTCTAGAGGGAAAGGACAAAATTGGATCATTCACTAATATTTCTTGGAAAAAAATCACATTCTTTCATCCAGATTAATTTAACTCCTTTTCGAGTTAACTTGGTAGATGGGATAGAAACCTGAGAAATGTTTTCAATAAAACACTGGTAGTAACCTGCTAAACCAATAGAACTGTGAATATCTGTGAAATTTTTTAGTCTTGTTAATTCTTCTATAACTTTAGTTTCGGAAGGTTCAACTATTATTATTTCTTTATAAATAATATTCCCAAGAAAAGAAATTTGATGCAACCAAAATTCTCACTTGCTAAATTTTCCATATAGTTTATTTTCTTTTAAGGTTTTCAAAACAATTCTCAGTTGTATTCCTCAGTCCTCGTGAATTTTTGAATATACCATTATTTAATAAATAAAAACAACTATAAACTTATCCAGGATTTCATGTAAAATTCTATTCATAAGATCCATAATATAGCTGGTGAATTAGAAAACCCAAACAGCATAACTACAAACTCATAATGCCCATTTCTAGTCTAAAATGTTTTCTGTAGAATATCTTTATCCTTAACTTTTAAATTATGGTACCCCAAACTAAGATTAGTCTTTGAAAATTATTTTAAACCTTAGAGCTTAATAAAAAAATCATCGATATGAAGCAAAGGATACTCATTCTTAATAGTGAATTTATTCAGGCTTTATAATCAATATAAAGTCTCATTAAAGAATATTTATTTTAACAAATAAGATAGGATAACCCCATGGTGAAGTAATAGGATGAATGAAACCTTTATCTAGAAAATCTTTTAATTACTTTTTCAATTTGAAAAGTTCTACTTATGCCATTCAATAATGGAATTTTGAAATAGGTTTAGCATTAGGTACTAAGTAAATAGTAAACTCAACCACCCGATCAAGAATAACACCAGGAAATTCATTAGGAAAAACATCCATATATTCATTCACTACTAAAACATCACTAATTTGAATAGTTTTATTTATTTTTAACAACATGAGCAAGGTAACTTTCATTTTCAACCCTAATCAATTTCTCAGCTTCTTGGTAGGTTATCAAAGGTATGAAATCATTGAACAAAACTTTCTTGAATATGTAATATATCTTATCATGGTAGACTGAAATCCAATCCATACCCAAAATGATATCAAACTATACTATGGGTGGTTCAAAAATATTCATAGAAAATACCATCCAACTAATAATAATGAGAATATTTATATAAATCTTAGTTGCTTTAATATTTCCACACGAAGTTCTCACCAAAAGTTATATCTTATTTTCATGTGGTGATATTCCAATTTTACTTGAAAATTTATCAAAAATAATATTAAGATCCATAGTCAAATAGGGTATTGACATAATTCAAATAAACAAGTAACATATTTGTCACCACTTCATTTGATGGTCCAACATCAACTGTGGTTGTAGAAAATAATTTTTCCACTCTTTTATATTTATAATATTAATGATTTTCATCTTGTGTAAATAACTTTGGACACATGTTATCATAATGACTCAATTAATTTCAACTAAAATATTTCACCATTGAATGGCTATCAGTTACCCCATTCTTTGATTGTTCAGGAATCTTTTCTTTATAGTCATGAGCCATGTGACCAAATTGACCACACTGATAACACTTTCAATATCCTATCAAACATTCCTTGAAATTTCATTTTCCACACTTAGAATAAGTTAGAAGGGATTGTGTCCATATTTCTTAGTCAGAAGATTCTCTGTTGTTTTCCACCTTAACCTTTTCTTACTCTTTTCATCTTTAAGAACATGAGTGTTAGTAAACTCCATCTCAAATTTCTCAACACAACAATCAACTTTGTCAAAAAAATTAAATTCTCATGCGGTCAAAGATCTTCATAGATTTAGTTTCAATCCTAAGTAAAATATATTAATTTTACCATCAATTTCCTAAATAAAATATGGTGCATGCCTAGTTAATATTGTAAAATTTTATTCATATGAATCTATAGAATCTTTATTTTTTGCCTCAATTCCAAGAATTGTTTTTTCATACTGGGTCAAAAAAACTTAGGGAAATATTTCTCAAGGAAAATATTCTTAAACATGTACCATTCCATGAAATCAATCTCATATCTCTCCCTAGTATCCTTAACCAATGACCATCATTAATAAAATTCACCCTCAAAATGATAAATGGAAAGAGTTACCTTTTATCATTCTGAACACCCCATGAATTCAAATATTTTTTCTAGAGCATTGATCTATTTTTCAGATACCACTGGGTCTTAATATCCATTGAATATTTGTGGATGTTGTCTCATAAAATGCTCCACTATCATCATGTTAATATTTGGTAGATCTGACGGATTTCTATCATTGATATCACCACCATTTATTTTCTATGTTAATTGATCCATCACTGTAACAAACTACTCAATTCAAATTGCAACCATTCTAGAATTCTTATTTGGAAGTATATTTTCCTCTTAGTGCCTTCCTACTATAGCTTCACTATTTCCTATGTGGAAACCCATTCTAAAAAATATATTTTAGATGAATAAACATGGTAATATTCAAAATAAATATCATTTTGACTTAACTATAAAGTATAATCTTTCAAGGGTATGCTATTAATATTATTCATAAGTTATCTAAACCTTTCCTATGATATTAACTATAAGTAACTGGCCTTAAACCTTATATAATCTTGAGTTTTAAGTCAAGAATTCATTATTTTACATTTGGGGGTCTTTTCAGGTTTAGTGTTTTAGAGAATTATGTCACAACTCATACATAAAAAAATCATACTTTATAAAGTGGACACATCTAATTGTAATCCATTTTTTCCATAATATAAAACTTTTAAAATGAAACACATTTTATTTTCATGAAAAATATTCATGAATTTCAACTTGGATTATTCTTTGTCCTTAACCATCCTTAAACATTTTGAAAAACACTTTAAAATGTGGGATGAGAACAAAAATATTATAAAGGTACAGAAAAAAAAAGAAATTTTTTACTCTAATAAAAAACATGAAAACCCGTGAAATGTTTACATTTATCTCAATAACCTTTGAGTTAATGAAATAAATCATTTCCACATGAAAAATACACACTTTTTTATTAAATAAGAAAATAAAAACCCTTTCATACAACTTAGAGAAATTATATTCATAACCCATTTTAAACCAATGTTGGAAATAACTGGAGCATAGTTAAATCCATAGGAGAAACCCTCTGGTAACTCTCTCTTTATTTCCTATTAATATAAGTAACATTACTAATAATCCATATTTATATACACATTTTGGATATATTTATTTAAGGTTCACTCATGATTTATTCAATAATACGCTAGATTTTGGTTCGTTTTTGTACGAAATATGAATTTAAGACTCAAAGAAAGAATTGCTAAAAATTGGAAAAAAACAAGATTTACATGTCGTGAAAGGAGTTAATGGTGTGTATTCATCATTTATAGCATACATGAGGACCAAATACCTACTGTGAACATTTACATGACGTGAAGTTATTACACAGTGTGTAGATACATTACATGTTGTGAGTTTTTTAAAAGTTGAATCCTACTGAAAGTTCATGAAATGAAGGAAGTGAAATACATAAATCGCATACACAACGTGTATAATTTACACAATGTAAAAATTTTGAGATCTCATTCTATCAAAGATGCAACCTAAGGATTTTGAAATATTTAAGATTCTTGGAGAAGATTTTGGATATGAAGTGAATAGTGTGAATACCAATTACATGTCATGTACAAGTCAAGATAGAATCCACTTAAATCCATTACATGACGTGAATACTTTACACATTGTATAATTTTTTATCCTATATATTTTACAGCACCGCCGTTGCGCAAAGAAGCTAGGACTTATGTTCTTTCTCACGTTTTCTTCTTCTTTTTCTCCTATGTTTCTCTTCTAAACTAGTTTTAATTCATTTCTTTCATTTTTTATTAAATCCTTTGAATTTTTTAACATTCTACATATATTGTTTTTTTATTTAATTTATATCTTCCTATTCAACACCTATTTTCCATATTGATTGTCGTTAAATGTAAACACTTATTGTTTCTTTACTGTTTCTTCATTCAAAGTAAGTTTTTGATTGTATTTGAATTGTTTAATTTTAGATTTATTATTTTTGAATTGTTTTACTATTATTTAAATCATGTTTCCCACCTTCATGTTTCTGTTTAACACTATCATGTGTGGCTAATCCTCTTAGGGTTAGGGGTTGATAGTAGGGGCGGTTTGAACCTAATGGATGTCTAAAATCAAAATTGGGTAACCCAATGGAGAGTAACCAGGTTTAAAAAAATTGTAAATCTCATTTTATTGCACCAATCCTAGCCATCGGAGGTGTAATAAAATGATCATGACCTAGTTTTACTTAGTTTTATTTATCTATATGTAATTCATGTTTCCTATTTAAAAATTGTTTGATTTGGAATCCCTATTGAGATAATTTTTTCTTGAGGATAAGCAATTATTTATGTGTGGGGGAATTTGATAAGCTGGATTTATATAAACATTTTGGATACATTTATTTAAGGTTTAATCATTTTTTATTTGATAATACACTATGTTTTGGTTTGTTTTTTGCAGGAAATGGTAATTGAAGAAACAAAGGAATAATTTTTGAAAATTAGAGAAAAAATATTTACATATCATGAAGGGATTTCGCGACATGTATTCCTTATTCATAGCATACTTGAGGACCAAAGACCTGCCTTTAAATATTTACATGATGTGAATCCATTATACGATGTGTATATACATTACATGTTGTGATTTTTTCAAAATATGAATCTCACTGATAGTTCATGATGTGAAGTAAGTACAAAACATGAATCGCATACATGACATGTAGAATTTATAGGATGTGAAAAATTTGAGATCTCATTCTTTCAAAGATACAGCCCAAGGATTCCGCAAGATTCAAGATTATTGGAGAGGATTGTGGATCTGAAGTACATGGTGTGAATCCCACTTACACATCATGTACAAGTCAATACAGAATCCACTTAAATCCATTATACGATTTTAATACTTTACACATTGCGTACTTTTCTAGCCTATATATGTTACAGCACCTCCATTGTGAAAATAATTAGGGACTTACATTCTTTCTCTTGTTTTATTCTTTTTTATCTCCTTTGTTTCTCTTTTAAACTAGTTGTAATTCATTCCTTTCCTTATTTTATCAATTCCTTTACATAGTTTTCCATTCTACATCTGTTATTTTCCCATTTCATTTTTTCCTTATCATTAAAAACCCATTTTCCATATTGGTTTCCATTCAACATCAATGCTTGTTTTTTCTTTCCTTCTTCTTCATTCAAAGTAATTTTTTATTGTATTTGAATTGTTTAATTTTTCATTGCTTTTTCTAAATTGTTTTATTATTATGAAAAACATGTTTCCCACCTTTTTGTTTTTATTTAACACTATAATTCATGGATAATCTTCTTAGGGTTAGGGTTTTAGAGTATTGGTGGTTTGAAATTAATGAATATCTAAAATAAAAACTGGGTAACCCTATGGCTAGTAACTAGGTTTAAAAAAATTCAATCTCATTTGATTGCACCTACCCTGACCATTAGAGGTGTAATCGAATGACTCTGATCTAGTTGGACTTGATCAGGCTAGGACAAATAGTATATGATTATTTATTCCTATAATCTAAGCTTCTTGTGCTTAGTTTGTCAACAACTCAAGACTAAGGAGTAGTTTCTATCTTAGTTTGATCCAATTGGTTGGACCAAGATCAATTGGTGTTTTTTTCACAGCTTTGTTGCCTATATCATAGGTTCATCCTAGGTTATATTTAGGATTATCCTTTGCCTATAATTTTAAATTTACCAAGAACCACTTCTTTATTCTGATTTAAATCCCAATATACTTAGTTTAGTAAATTCAAACCAAATATGTTAATAGAGAGGAATCTGACTCAAAAGGTTCTTACCTTTGGGTTTCTTGTCTGCAAATTGTTTATATGAGTTCGGCCTTGGACTTCCACTTTTCTACAACTTAGTAGTTGAGTGTAATTTGTGATATAAATTTATAATCTGATCACACTTGTAGTATTTAACAATTTCCTGAGGATGCATCAATTACCCGATGCATTGAAGCGCTATTTGGGTGCACCCATTGTATAAGCTCGATCAGGATCACCTATTTATCATGAGCTATAATGAGGCTCAAATCTTCATGTAATATATATATCTCACATGTTTCACATATATAATTCTAAAGATTCATATCATGAATAAAACATTTTATTATTGCACCTTTTCATCATAAAACCTTTGAAAAACTCCTTTAAACCCATATATAAACCACTTTTGGATATTGAAATATCCTTTCTTTTCAAGACTCATTTTCAAAACTAAAATACCTAGAAGGAAGGTAAAAAGGGTTTTACTTTGAATAAAACATGAATTCTTATAAATGAATCCAAAAATAAAATAATGGATATGGTGGCAGGAAAATTCATTGTCATTGTATACGTTAAAATTAAACACTCCTTTTTATATTTTATAAAAAAAGTAAAAAAAATTGTAAAAATATTCCTTTTTAAAACCTTTGAAATAAAGTAAAAAGATACATAAAATTTAATTTAAAATTATTTTATGTCCAAGTAAATTCATTAATAATATATTTTAAAAATATGGACATGGAAGAAAAAGAGTTGGAAGGGAATATTTAAGAGGGTTTTTAAAAGAAAGTATCTTACCTTGTGCCCAGCTTCTTCCCAAATAAAAAAAATTTGTTAATTATTTAATTGATTGATAAACTTTTTCAATTTTATTATTCCTTTTATTTCACTTATTTCCATGTTATATACAATTAATTTATAAATTAAGTTCATGTTGTATGTTTTGGTGATATTCAGCTCATATGTCTAAAATGACTTCAGTTGGTTGATTATGGTCAAAGAGTTCATTATTCCATAAAATAAATAATAATAATCATGACATAATTATATTTTTTATACATAAATTATACTTTTAAAATCAACTATGAGAGATGTTTATGAAAAATTATCTATGTTACAATCGCAGAGATGGTAGGTCGTACGTACGCATGAGTAACATTTCTATTTTTGAATGATCATTATGGAGAAAAGGTAAGTATTATTTTATCATTATAGAATGATCATAATAACATAAATACCATAATATTTCTTTAAATATACTTATATATAATCTATGTGATGTGGTGATGAAGAACGAATTGCATCGCTTCGTAGAGGTGGTAGTCCGTACGCATGAACGACGTTATCATTTTTCAAGGAATGAAAAGGTAAGAAAATAGGTGTTATATTATCTTTAAATAATGATAAATATTTCATTGATATCATATATATATATATTAAATACATCATTATAACCATCTATGATAGGTGGTAATGGAAAACAAATTACATCGGTCTGTGAGGTCATAGTCTATCATACACATGAATGATGGATTCCTTTCCCGTTTGATGGAGGTTGGAGATGGATATAGGTTATTACATTAATATAATAAAATATCATTATATGGTAGATATGTATGTTATTATATCATCATGTTTAAGGAAGATTTTAAGGAGGTGGAAGAAGAAATAAAACAAAAATGCTCGGTTAAGAACTATACCTCCTCTTCGGATAACCTTCTTTTCTTTACACCTTAAGACCTATAAGGTTGGTATTATTCCCTAAATAAGGCCTATAGGAAATGTATATAGATGTAAGGAAAGTATTTGGTTGGTTATTTTTCAAACCAAAAGGCTTTTGAACTGTGAATAAATGGGAAGAATAGGTTCCCTTTATAAGAGGGGAGGGGCACTCTTGAAATTTCTTAAAATATTAAATTAATATAAATTAATTTTGATATCCAAATGGCTCCAACTTGATATGATTCGAATATAATTTTATTATGAGTATACATAATATAATAAAATAAAATTTAGACAAGTATGGATCACATTTTTATCCTTATCTTTTTGTTTTAACCCTTTGGTAACCCTTTTGGTGATTACGGTGGTATCAATGTTTTTTATGCTTAAGGGGATAATATAGTTACTATTAAAGGAAAAATGTCCCATAAATGGATTATATATGATATTTTAAACCATATAAAAATAAATTGTCTTATTATAGGATTTTTAGGAATTTTAAATCATTTAATAAAATATTATTTATTATAAAATATCAATAATGTCAATTTTCAAAACTATTAATTTAATTTGACTTTTAAAACAACAAGAAAAGAAGGGAATTTGAATATAATGAATTCACACCTCTATAATATTTAATTTTTAAAAAAAAAATTGGGGAACACAAATATTCATTCGAATCATATTACTTTTAAAAAATTTAAAAGCATTTGTTTTATTTTTATATTAATTGAATAATTACTGCATAAGTGTTGCGTAAGTTTTTAAGGTAATTATTTATTCACTAAAAAATATAACTAAATTATCATGGTAAAAATAAAAACATTTAGATTTCAAATTAATATTTATAACTGAGCATATCCATTGTTTATCCCTATGTTAAAAATATTATATTTATTAAAAGTAAGAGTGTGACATTTTTTTCTTTATATTTACTTAAATATTATAAAGGTCAAAATCATGTCCAAATGGAAAAAAGGCCATATGTTCAATTTTTAGATGATTATTAATGAGATATACTCATCCAATAAAATTAAGGTGAGTGTTATGGTCATTTTTTAGTCCTTATCATTTTTTTACCTTAATTACCTGATTTACCCTTTACCGTGGTAACAAAAATTATTCAAGTTACTATTTGTATTGACCAAAAATAAATGGGACCTATTTACCAAACTAGAACCTTATGATTCCAAATATTTGATTCATTTTATAAAATTCAAAATACATAAGTGGTAGAATTAAATTTAAAATTAAACCAAAAAAATGTGACGAAAAATGGTTTTTAAAAAAAACTTTTAAGTATAAAATTTATTTAAAAAATCATAATTTTATTATTTTAAATCAAAAAAATAATTAAATTTTAAAAATAATCCATAATATTATTTTAATTTTTAAATAACTTAAAAGAAAATACAATTTCCAATAAAAATAAGTATTTTTCACTATTCATTGAAAATTCTTAAAAATTCATCCTAAGATAAATTTAACATGTTAAATGAAAAAATGAAATTAATTATATCATATTAAAATTATATAATTTGAAAAATAAACTTTTAAATAAAACCTAATAATAAAAAAGTTTAATAAAACTATTTCCTTTTTAATTTTAAAATTTACTTAATATATTTTTAATGAATATAACTATCTAATTTATGAATACTAATAATCATGAAAATGATTTACTCTGTCATTACCTGAGCTGTTTTAATGAATTTAATTATAAAAAAGGCATGTTATAAGTTGAAGTATTTTTTTAAGAATAGAATGTGGTATTCCATGTTATATATGTATTTAGTGAACCATGTCTAATATAGTGAGTAGCATAGCAAGTAAAATGGAATAATGTTAAAAATAATATCCTATTGTAATGTTTAATTAATTTGATATTCTCATAATTATTATATTATTTTTCATGAGACCATGTTGAAATATATGATATATTAAATTTGGTTGTTTAATTCATGCATTAATTGAGCATGCTTATTTGGTAACAAATGTTATTGAGTAAGACATTTAAGACATGATCATCATGACATAAAATATGACCATATAATATGTGTCATAAAAATTTGTTTTCCCCCTAATTGAAAATAAATGAATATTCTTTAGATTTATTTGGAACATGGTATAATTATTTTTGTATTAAACCAGTTTATTGAACATGGGTTGATAATGAATTTAGAAACCTTTTCATGTATATAAAATGAAGGATGCAAATTTTTTATGTAACATCTCTATTTTTTCCATGTAAAGATTTGAAATATATCTAATAATATTTTTAGAATCAAATGTTGAGACTGAGCGAGATTTTGAGGCTTGGTGAGTCCAAAATTGATATTTTAAAAATATTAAATATATTAATATCACATGCATGAAATTTTTCTCAAATAGTGTAATAAATCTAGATTGGAGGCTTGGATCGAAAATTTGAGGCCACTGTTGAGTTCATAACATGGTTTTTACCATAGTCATGACATAAACCTTATGTGTGTCGGGTGTTTTTCTTGGGAATCATTGTGGATGGATAAATAATTAAATAAATAAATAAATTGTTTAATTATTTAATTAAATCCAAAAAACTGGACTCCTTTATAAATACATTATTATGTCCAATTCATAGTGTTATCTACATAACCCTGATAATTGAGAGAGAGTGTTGTAGGATATTGTTGGTGGATAACAACAGATCGGAGGGTCGGATCGATACTGTAGGGATCATCTACGCCAACAAAGTTCAGGGATCTCACCAATGAGTATGACGTAGGATTTTTATTCATTGGTGATTGATCCAAACTCAAGGTAGGATGTTTGATTTATGTGTATTTGTCCCATTTTTATCCCGTGTCAAACATAGATCAATTCCACTAACAAGAATTGATTTGCGCATTGACAACTGATTTACAGTGGATTTATTTGATTATTTCTTGGTTCTTTTTTCATCATTTTAACAACAACTAATCGAGATCAACATGAACATAGCCAAGGTCCATTCATCATTTTGTGGTTTTTTCTTTTCTACCCCATTTCTTTGGACATTCATCACGGTAAATTTCTTTGTCCTGTGGTTCGATGAATACGTAGTATTAGATCATTGTGCATCCATTCTTTAGTGAAACGGATCAATACCGTGGGTGTGGTTCACATAGAGGATACAATCGAGGTGAAATGATGATGGAGGACAATCAAAGGTGAATTGGATCAGATCGGTGATTCTCATTCTTTCTAATTTGATGTGCGATGGTGGTATGAGGCAGCGGTGGTTGATTTCCAATCGGATCAAAGCTCATAATCTAGCAAGCAGCGATAATGAGGGTTAGTTAACATAGATCCATGATCACTAGTGAGTTTCATGGTTAGGTTGAATAATAAAGGTGTGTGAGAAGACACGTGGAAGAACAACATAATCTGAAAAATTCTATGATACACGATGTGTAATCTGGAGATACATGTTGTGTGGGACCCCTGGCTGCAACACTAGGGTTTTCGCAGAAAGTTAAGGATCACACATCATATGGAACCTATCAAATTCCATGTGTCCTGTGGCTGGCGACTCGATGTGTACTCTGGGAGTACACAAGCACGTACACATCCAGGCACACGGGAATAGGTAGAGTACACAAGCACAACCCAGTACTCATATATGGCCCAGTGCATGGCCATGACCACAATACATGGGCATGGACCGAAGTATATAAGCATGACTAGGTGTACACAGTCATGGGAAGATGGTACATACAGAGTATCGATTGAACTCTACATGTCATGTACCTGGAGTGGACACACCATGCATATAGAGTTTTACATGTCATGTGAGACAACAAGATACAGGCATACTAGAGGTTGAAAATACATGTTGTTTACCCCTAGTACACACTATGTACTCCCTCTTAGGGTTTTTGTAACTCTTTGTTTCCACAATTTAGACCAGGTTCATTTGAGTATGATATCTTGTTCCTTTCCCATGAGGGTACAGTTCATTATTACATCCTTAGTATAGGACTGTGAGTCCCTCTATGGGTTTAGTTTTGGATAGATTGTGGTGTATCCCCCTATGAGATCAGGGTAGGGTCTTCTATCATTCCTAGGTGGGTTTCATGGTATCGGTGTGACCAATATGCATAAGAAATTAATATCATATCTATTAATCTAATCTATTAGGGTTTGTTGTGTCCCCCAATGGTCCTGGGTGTGATCCCCTACTTGGATGGTGAGTTCTTAAAAGACCCAGTGAGTACTTCTTATGTAGGGCCCAGCAGTCATGACCACTTGGATAAGTGTCACCAATGATATCAAAATTCATGGAGTGAGTGCTCCCAGGACAAGAATTACCTTTAATCCTCGGGTAGTATCTTGTGGCTAGTAGTATTGGTTGAGACCCCTTGATATGGGTTGTCTGTTATAAGTATATCTAGTTTTTATATTATTATTATTTCTTTCATCATATTGACATATCTTGTGTTGAACTAATTACTTTTGATACTTTATGCTTAGTGATTTTAGTGCATCCTTCTAGGTATTTTTATACTCACCCCTATATGGTCTTTTCCCACACATGTCATATTTTATGTTTCCTTCTTCGGGTTATAAACAAAGGTTTAGGTAGGGTATGTCTATGAGGAGTACTATGTTATAAGATTGTTGTGGGAGATGCTGAAGATCTTTCATGAAATAATAAGATTATGTTTCTAATCTCCAAATACACTAAACTATTATGGTCCTCAGACATGTGTTTATGAAATGTGTTGAATATTCATCTAAAACAATGTGATATTTATATATGAAAATCTTGGGTCCTTATAACATGGATCATATCGGACTAGAGATTCATGTTCTTCCTGATTTGATGTGCAGCGATGGTACAAGGAGAAGGTGGTTGATTTATAAGAAGATCAAATCCTAGAATCCAACGAGTAGCAATGGTGTGGGTATCTCAATATAGATCTGTGATCACTGATGGTTTTCATGATCGGATCAAAGGCCAAAGTCACAGGTGAAGATGCGTGGAAGAACCGCAGAATCTAGAAAATTCTACGATACAGGGTGTATAATCTGGAGATACATGTTGTGTGGGACCTCTGGTTATGGTGATAGGTTTTACATGGAAATTTAAGGATCACGCATCATGTGACACTTATCACACACCATGTGTCCCATGGATGGAAAATCAGAATTTACTCTAGAAGTACACGTGCACGTACATGGACAAGAACAAAAGCATGAGTAGAGTACACAAGAACAACCCAATACTTATACATGGCCCACTACATGGGCATGGCCACAGTACATAGGAATGACCCTAAGTACATGGGAATGGTTAGGTGTACACAGGCATGAGTAGACGGCACGGAAATAGCATCGACTGACCTCTACATGTCGTGTACCCAAAGAGGATACGTCATGTATATGGAGGTTTACATGTTGTGTGAGATATAAATACATGGGAAGATTTTAGGTTGGAAATACATGTCATGTAATACCTATGAGGTTTTTTAGACCCCTTTGTTTCCTCAGTTTAGACCAGGTTCAGTTGAGTTTGATACCTTGGTCATTTCCCATGAGGGTACAGTGCATCATTATGTCCTCAGTAGAGGATTATAATTCCCTCTATGGATTTAGTTTTAGATAGAGTCTGGTGTATCCCCATGTGGGACTAGAGTGGGATCCTCTATCATTCTTATGTGGGGTTTGTGGTATCAACATGAACACCATGAAATGGGCATCGATCCCCTATCTAGCAGGCTGATTTGGTAGGGTTTGTGGTATCCCTTAGTGGCCCTGGGTGAAATACCCTACTTGGATGGTGAGATATTTAGAGATCAGTGAGTACTTATTGAGTGGGGCCCAATGATAATGACCTCTTGGATGAGTGTCACCAATGATAGCATAACTCTTGGAGTGGTTTCTCTCAAAACGAGTGTTTCCTTGAAGCCTCAAGTAGTATCCTATGGATGATAGTATTGGTTGAGACCCCTTGAGACTGGTTTTATGTTATGATCATATCTAGGTTTTCTATTATTGTTATGTCTCTCATATTTTTAACATATCTTGTCTTGAGTTGAATACTTTTGGTGATTTATTCTTAGTGATTTCATAGTGTCGTAATGGGTATTGTTATACTCACTCATACATGGGATTTTCCCAAGAATATCATGTCTTATGAAAAAAATAGACCATTTGACCCTAGGAGGACTGGGAGTAGGTAAAACTTAAATTGGACTAGACATACCGAGATGTTTATCAAGCATTTAATTTGAAACTAGTCCCCTCCTTCTAAGTAGGTTGGACTCATTTTCGGTTCTTTTTATACCTGTATTTGGACCCTTTATCACTTTCCATTACTTATTTTCATACTCTGATGTGGGATAGATGTTATGCATGCATTGGTATCGGTTGTTTTTACTTTCTCGGAATTGTATGGGCTTGGAGACGTGTTCATGCATACAGGTACATTAGGATGATGTCTCCCATGTGTGTGATATGCCTACTCGGCATTGGTCGTGACCCCTTGTCCTATTTTAGGTGGACTTGGGGTAGTCACACTCAGCTTATCACTGACCATGCATGCCTCAGTTGGTTGTATCATGACAGTTCAATTGTTATTTATTGATGCTTACATAATTTTTGTGGTGGTGTTTATGTGATCTGCTTCATAAGTACATGCTTATTAATAAAAATGTTTTCAAATTAAAGAATGTTGTTAAAAAGTTTTGTTTTATAAAGGTTTCATTATTACATGGAATTTTTAAATAGATTTTATAAATGGTTTTACTGGTGTTTGGATTTTATACAGGTTTCTTTAAATGGATTTTACAAAAGGAAATTTTTAATAAAAACTTTCTCATTGTTTTTGGAACTTGATATTTTTGCATGTGGTTTTTGGGATTTTTATAACATGGTGAATTTATGGGTGAAAAACTTATGTAATCTTTCTAGAATGGGAAGTAATGAGTTATTGTGCCTATGAAAGATTTGGTTAGGTATTTTCTTGGTGTAATTGATGTGTTTGTATTTTTTGTGCTAGTTATGCTTATTTTTCTTGTTGTGATGGTTATGTTTGCATACTACTTTTGTTTTTTGTTCTGGTATGGCTAGATGTTTTTGTTTTTTAGTACACATGATAGTTGGAAGGGGTAAATAGAGATTTCATGTGGAAATGATATCTCATGGGATGAGCATCAAGAAACCTCATGGGTAATGGAATTTCATGAGAATTTAATTTGGTCATCATGATCAATTACCATCAACATGGTTTAGTTTTGGTGGGAATCAAATGCCTTACAAATTGACATCTTGGATATAAGCATGGTGATTAAGGAGTGTTATTTAATGTCATATTGGTTGTTATGTCTGTAAAGTCACTATCATATCTTCAAATGGGGTTCATATTTTTAGTGGGGATGGGATGTGAATCTGATCGGACGAGTACAATTGGGAGCCATACTTTGTCAGTCACTAACTAAACTATGTGAATTGTGTATCTAGTCAAAGAAATTGGGAAAAAAGGTTTTCTTTATTTTATATGGAAACCTTCCTGGGTTGAAATTCTCATTTAGGTGTGGTTCCTAAGAAGTTTTTTTCAAATAGGTAACCACCTTTGAAATTTTTCAGGGTATGGGAGAGTTCATGGTCAAGTCTCTGGATTTGGAAATATATGATCTATTTTCCTAGCACAGTTGAATGGTATCATTTCTAATCACCTCAAGTATTGTTACCCTCTATGCTTAGTGGTCTATTTTCAGTGTCTTGTTCATGTTTTCTTGTGTCTAGTCTCACCAAGGACTGCTTTGACTAGGTATGAATCTTCATGATCTATGGGGTGGAGGGTGTTTATTCGCAAGTATATGGGTGAAGGGTTAGTAAAGAATGAGATCAATGATGATTCATGAGTTTAATTGTGGGCATGCACTTGGTTTGTGAAAACCAGGATAGAGTTTTGGTTTTCTGTCTATTGGATCTCATTACTAGTTTGGGTTACCAAGTATTAGGATGTTCGGCAGTCAAATTATAAAAGCCTTATCATTAGGTTAAACCTTAATGGTGGAGATTCATTTATGGGTGGTAAAGAAATGGGAATTCTCTCTTTCATTTTGAGATTTAATTTTGGTTATGTTTCCTTCTTATGCTAGGACAATTGCTCAGCAACTATACCTTTAGTGCGGTAGAAGGTAATTGTTTTGGGCTTTGATATTAGATTGTCTGAGATGTTTCAAAAGTATGACGTCGTCGAGTGGTAGTTGACCGACTCATTGAGTTGGTGTATTTCAATCCAATTTGGGGGGATGAAGTCTGTAGAGATCCTATTGTGGTGTATATCTATAAATTCATGAGATTTCATAGTGTATTAATTACCATCATCTCTAGAAGGTCCTAATTTTCTTCATGGGATCAATGGTCATTGAATTGACTATTGGAAACTAGATTAACCATGAGTATAGTATATCATCTTCTATCCGAGAGGTGGTATGAGTGATCATAAATCTAGGAGGAGGTTATTAGAGCTTGTTTCATGAACTTTGGTAGTTCATGGGAGGCTTGTATCCCTTTAGTGGAGCTTTCACATGTCTTCAGTTACCCTAAAATGATTAATATATCCATGTTTGAATCATTATACATTCCAAACACAACTATTCAAGTGGAGGTTTGTATAAGAGTTTTCCTTAGACTAAGTCATGTACAAAAGACTGTTGAAGAGAGTGACTAGTGTGAAGAAGCATAGTTATGGATTCGAATAGTTTGGTATTGTATTAGAATCATTGGAGTATTCCATTATTGTTGATAGTGATGGATCATATGTTTTTGCGGTAATTTCCATGACTAAGGAGTTTTCATCTAGGTAAGCAAGGGTAGTTGTCACCTTAGTGTGTTGGGCACTTTGGGATTTTTGAGCGCATTGGTCAGGTTACTTATATGGAATCATCACCCTCTTGATTTGGCAATGCATGACTGTTTCACATATCTCATCTCTAGAGGTATGACCCTTGCTCTATTTTGTGGGTGTTTGGAATATCATTACTCTCGGGTCAAATGTTCCATTAGGTCAACACCATGGTTCTAATATTTTTTATAATCAATAGAAGATCTTGAAAGGCCAATAAATACCTTTGTTGCATGTGTTATAGTAGCATGGTTGGGTTTGTAAGAAGCTTTAGTAATGGGACACTCTTATATTAGACCAACTTTCTGAGGAATGAAATCTTAATGGTGATGAGAATGCAACACACTCATTTTGTGGGATCTTGTCATTTTATTATGTATTTTATATTCATGTCGTGGTTTTTGTTGGTTTTGGGAAGTGTTGGAAGGGTGCTTGGTTGGAATGGGTAGTGTTGGGGATCTATGGGTTACACCACGATGTGGTATTGATTGTGGTGTGGGTCATGGCCCTATGAGTGTTGGCATTGCAGGAGTGGTGAGATGACCATGTGATGGGACATTTCCATTCCATGTAGCTAACCGTTTTGGTGAGTGTTGTGATTGGGGGAGTCTTCTTGTGAAAAACGGGTAGGAGCACCATGCCATAAGAGGTGGTGTGGTGTTGTAGGGAGAACAGTTTGGTTTTCCCCTAGTGCAGGGAACACCACATCCAAGCCTATGTGTGTTTTTTGGGGAATGGAACATGGAGAGGTATCCCTAAGTAAAATGGGGAGTGTGAAATGGTGAGGGAGAGACGGTGGAGTGTTGGGTCGAGCGAAGGCCAAGTTGGCGTCGGTGAGTTGGAAACGGTGATCTAGGGTCCCCCATGCCATGGTTTTCAACATGGTAGGTTGAAATGACAATGGATATTTCCCTATATCAGGGAGAGTGGTCATGGTGTCATGTTGGGTGTTCGAAACACCTTGAACCATATCGTGGTTAAAGGCATGGTGGCGGTCAAACTTGTTTTTAAAACAACCAAAATGATTATTAGGTTTGGGGGGAAGTTTCATGCCATAAAAGGAAACCATGTGCGATATTTTGGGGGTGATTAATGTTTGAACAAATCTTGGGTGAATTTATTCTTATGGTAAATGGTTTGAAATAGTGTGTGTTCACACATTTTTTGATTAATTACTTATAACGGCCTAGAATCTTATCAATGGAATTTCTATTTTTATAATTATGTCATATTTTATAATTTAGTATAAAGCACATGCACCACATGATGAAACCAACAAATATTTTATTATATTAATTGAAAATTTCCATTTAGAGAATAAAAATGGTCATAAGAATTAAAAATATTAAAATGGGATAAAAAATAGAAAATAAGATAACTAAAATATGAAAAATTGGATCTGCTTGATTCACCAGAATAACTATACCCACAACACTATAGAAATGAAGCAGAATACTAGTAATGCAATATTCATCTTGAAATTAAAAATATATATAACCTTGAGAGAAAATAGAAGTGAATGAAGAATGAATAAAATAAGAGGTATTTATAGAAAGTAGTAATCTCATATGTCCATTACAAATCTGGCCATTGGATTAGTAATCTGACCATTAGAATGGTAACCTGGTTGTTAGAATAGTAATATAGCCATTAAGAATAGTAACATGGAAATTAGAATAATAACCCTACCTATGGAAATGTAAAATAATATTAAATTATCTTATAAAATAAAAATATAACACATTTATATCATGATGCAGATAAAAAAATTAAATTGATATATGAAGTGTTTGTATCTTTGTAAAACATAAATTTTTTAATTGCATTTTTATAATAAATATAATGATTTAAAAGAAATTTTATTTTCATAAAATGGATTTATAAATTAATATTAAGTTGTGTTATAATGATTAGATATATTTATGATACTAAGTGATTTTTCAAAGGGTCATAAAATCAATCATAATATTAAAATTGATATTTTTCAAATAAATGGGGATTTTATTTAAAAATTAAATTTTTCATATTTAGAAAATTATTTTTATAAAATGAATTTCATTTTTGGAATCTATACATCTAAAAATGGTTATGGTGAATTTTTTGTATTTATCTAAAATAGTTGAATTTTTGGTGAATAGTGAAATATGATAAAATATGGTATTTAACATTATAAGCTAAATGCATGAATTTTTGAGTCATCATTGATGTAAGAATCCACCAGTTCAAGCTCATATGCATCATTCACTGTATAAAGTCATGATAATCAATACTACTAATAGTATTGGACCAAAATAATAAACTAATGAATATAATATTCAAAAACATTTCTCTTCTCCCCTTAAAAATATCACCCCTCGCCACTCATTCTCCTCACATCTTCTAAACCATGGAGCTTGCCAAATTTATAATCAAATCTCTTATCAAACCCCTCCCCCATGTCCTAGTGCTACTGGTCTTACCAAAAGACCAATTCCAAGTGCATTAAGGAGTATTTCAAGGAGGCGGCATTCAGGAGATAATATTCTCAATTTACCTCTTCTAAATTCTTTTCTTATTCTACCTTCTCTTCACCTCCCTCATCCAACATGGAATAATAATTTAAGTATCATATATATACTTTAATGTTATATTTCTAATGGAATATCTATCATCCACCCCTTTCTCATCTCCTCTTATTCTAATAAATAAAACTATTGTCCATATTATGTCGGTTCACCGCCTTCATGGATGATGAGTTTTTATTTTCCACTACCACCTTCATGAAAGGTTTAAATTCACTTATAATGGTTTAAAATAGACTAATTATGTATATTATATATTGTTTCTCATTCTGAAAATGAATATATGGTCGTGATATTAAATAAAATGAAACTAGTTCGTGATGGTCAGTAAAATTACTTGAATGAACTAACTGTACAACACTAACATTTTTACTAAAAGAATCATCCCTATGTTGGAACACATGGATATTTGGGACCAATTAAATTTTTAAAAGTACATGAATACCATTTCATTTCACTTTTGGAGTTTTATTCTCATTTGATAATAACTTCCATAATTATACACAAGTGATCCGACCATGGAACCATGAAACGAACGCCCTCAAGAAAGCGAAATTAAATATTATCTCATTGAAATAGTTATAAATGAACATAATAAAATTATAATGAATCAAATATCGATAGAAAAGGTTCTGAATTAAGTAATTAGTTAATCTAATTTGATTATCCATGACATTAAGTGCAAGTGAAGAATGATTATGAAACATAAGGTAAGGGATCTCTCCGACCCCCCCCCCCTTGGGAATGGAATGATTCTAAATTTTGTACATGAATTTCATTTCATTTCACTTCTGGAGTTGTATTCTCATTTGACAATAACTTCCATAATTATACACAAGTGATCCGACTATAGAACCATGAAATGAACGCCCTCATGAAAGAGAAATTAAACTTTATCTCATTGGAATGATTATAAATGAACATAATAAAATTATAATAAATCAAATATAGATAGAAAAGGTTATGAATTAAGTAATTAATTAATCTAATTTGATTATCTATGACATTAATTGCAAGTACAGAATGATTCTCGAACATAAGGTAAGGGATCTCTCTAACCCCCCCCCCCCCCCCAGGTTATGACCTTTCTCTCTCTAACTCACTCTCTCTTTTATGTAATGGAATGATTCTAAATTATGTATATATGTCTCTTATATATATACCTATCTTATTCTCTCTTCCTTTGATGGGGTAATACATGTCATAAGTTCATTTCTCAAACATAACTCATTTCTTTCCATGGGTAATTCTTATGTTTATTCCTTATGATTGATTTTCTTTTGTGGCACACATAAACATGTACATGTTATGATGGGTGTGCCCAGATATTCATCCAATGTATTGGGTAATGTTTTTGTCTCATGAGAAGTTATGAATGGGCATGATGGGACTTTGTCCACTATGTGATGTTCTCTTGACGGTTAGTCTTGACTTATGCTTATGGCATGTTTTATGTTGCTGACACATTCCTATGTTATCATGATCATATGATACCATGTTCATTATGTTATACTCTCATGTGATTATTCATGATCCTTCTCTTTTATGATATCATTTTATGTGATTTGACTCACATGTTATGATTTATTATCATGTTTATTCCCTTATTAGGCTTTTTAGCTCACCCTTTTCTTTTATGTAGTCTTCATATTATCTTATGTACTTTTAGGAGATTAAAGATATTTGAGAACTCATTATGGAGAATAAAATAAAGTCGTTTTATTTTAGTTTCACTTTGATGTATTATGAACCTAGTCTTCCAAAGACACTAAGATTTTCGATCATTTGGTTGTATTTAATGGATATTTATATTAAAAAAACTTGTAATAATATGTGTAAAAGGTTTGGGTCACTATATTACTTGTTTGGAAAGTGTTTTGGGTTGGTGTACATTCATGACTTCCATGTATGGGGCCTTGTTGGTTCGGACTTGGCTGTTGGTGCTGAAATTAGGGCACGTTAGTTTGGCATGGATTGGTTTGTGTTGATGGATTGCATGTACAAGACCTTGTTGGTTCGGACTTGGTTGTCAATGTAGAATTTGGGGCATGTAAAATTGCACCATCAAGTGACAGCTTGGGTCAGATTGAACGAGTTTCTGCTCGCGAGTTGGTGTCTTCATTGGAAGTTCAACATTGGTAGGGGGGTGCATGCATAGGTGTGAATGGCATAGGTGTGTGAGTTAGGGTGTGGGTTATTTCATGGAAATAATGGTTTAAAAATAAAAAATGTGGATTTCGGTATGTGTTAATTATATGGTTTTCTCTTGCTTATTTGTTGTATTCTGTTTCTCTCTCGTTTTATATAAATGTTAGCTAACTTGTTCTTGTTCAAGTGGTGTGTGGGGGAAGTCCTTGAGGGATTGTCAACTGAGCTTGTATACTCACCCCCATGCATATGCATTTTGATGTTTATGCAGTTATTGTTTGATATGTTGTAGATAAGGGGAGATCTCTCACTTTTTTAGGGAAGTGTATGGATGTTTCATAAGCATGTACATGTTATGATGGGTGCGATCAAATAGCGCTTCAATGCATTGGGTAATGTTTTTGTCTCATTAGATATTATGAATGGGCATGATGGGACTTTGTCCACCATGTGATGTTGTCTTGATGGTTATCTTTGACTTATGTTTATGTCATGTTTTATGTTGTTGTCACTTTCCTATATTATCATGATTATATGATACCATGTTCATTATGTTATGCTCTCATGTGATTATTCATAAGTATTCTCTTTTATGATACCATTTTATATTGTTCAACTCACATGTTATGATTAATTGTCATGTTTATTCTCTTATTAGGTTTTTTAGCTCACCCATTTCTTTTATATATTCTTCAGGTTATCCTATGTAGTTTTAGGAGCTCAAAAAAAATTAAGAGCTCATTATGGAGATTAAAATAGTCATTTTATTTTAGTTTCATTTTGATGTATTATGAACCTAGTCTTCCAAAGACACTAAATTTTTTATCCTTTAGTTGAATTTAATGGATATTTATGTTAAAAATCATGTAATAATATGTGCAAAAGGTTTGGGTCGCTACATTGCTTGTTTGGAAAAGTGTTTTGTGTTTGTGGGCATTCATGGCTTGCATATACGAGGTTGTGTTGGTTCAGACTTGGCTATCGGTGCCGAAATTGGGGCATGTTGGTTTGGCATGGGTTGGTGTGTGTTAATGACTTGCATGTACAAGACCTTGTTGGTTCATACTTGGCTATTGATGCTGAATTTGGGGCATGTGAAATTGCACCATCAAGTGATTGCTTGGGTCAGATTGAATGAGTTTTTGCTCGCGAGTTGGTGACTTCATTAGAAGTTCAGCATTGGTAGGGGGTGCATAGGTGTGAGTACATGGCATAGGTGTGAGTTGTGGTGTGGGTTATTTCATGCAAATAATGGTTTAAAAACAAAAAAAAATGTGGATTTTGGTATGAGTTATTATATGGTTTCTATTGCTTATTTTTCATATTATGTTTCTCTCATGTTTTATATAAATGATAACTAACTTGTTCTTGTTTTAAGTGGCGTGTGTGGGAAGTCTTTGAGGGATTGTTAATTGAGCTTGCATACTCACCCCCATGCATATGCATTTTGATGCTTATGCTTGTTTGATATGTTGTAGATAAGGGGAGATCTCTCACTTTTCTAGCAAAGCATATAGATGTTTGATAAGCATGTACATGTTATGATGGGAGCGTCTAGATAGCGCTCTAATGCATTAGATAATGTTTTTGTCTCGTGAGAGGTTATGAATGGGCATGATGAGACTGTGTCTACCTTGTTGGTTCGGACTTGGCAGTCGATGCCGAATTTGGGGCATGCAAGATTGCACCATCAAGCGACAACTTGGGTCAGATTGAACAAGTTTCCACTCACAAGTCGGTGTCTTCGATGGAAGTTCAACATTTGTAGGGTGTGCATGCATGGGTGTGAGTACATGGCATAGGTGTGTGAGTTATGGTGTGGGTTATTTCATGAAAATAATGGTTTAAAAGCAAAAATGTGGATTTTGGTATTAGTTATATGGTTTGTTCTTTACTGCTACAAATTTGACCTTTAACAGCGCTAATAAAAAGGTTTTCTCAGTTCTAGAAGTGTTGATGATGCGAGCAATGTTAAAGGGTTGGCTTTAACAGTGCTCATAAAAAGCATTGTTAAAGGCTCCTTTAATAGCGTTGGTAAAGAGGGTCTTTATGAGTGCTTTTTTTTTAACGCTGATAAAGGGAGATTTTTTTTTTTTTTGAACCACTTCCCGCCCCACCTTTTATCATCACTTTAAATAATTCCACCCTACGCGCACCCCTGCCTCTAGTGAGTTTCGAACCTGAGACCTTCAGGTCATATGTCATCACCTTTTGTTTTCCATTTTATGATATATCTATATATTTATATATATTTCATTACATTTTTTAGTCATATATATATATATTATTAAATACATATATAAATATGTTTTTTTTTTTGTATGTGTCTATACATACATGCATCCATGCATCCATCCATCCATGCATCCATCCATCCATCCATCCATTCATATCTGTGTGTATGGTCGCATCTATAAATATAATTATACATATTTATATTTATTTACATATATTATATATTAATATTCATATGCATATATTAGAATATATAGATAAACATATATATGTTTGTTAATACACACACAAATATAACATCATATATACATTAATTGTTTAAGTATATAAATATTCATACATTTGTATTTAAAATTAAATGGATATTAGTTTTTATTTAGATAAGGTTTATATATTGAGAAATATATTATATATATAAATATGTTTATTTATTTATAAAATTAAATTTTTATGTGCGAATATATAAAAAAAATATGTATATATTTTTATATATTTGATTATAAATAACAATACAATATGAAAAACGATAAAATTTCAAAATCATAATATCAATATGAACATAATCCCTGAGAATAAATTCAGCCTTCACTGAAAAAAAGGCAAAAACCCCTCTTAAACGAGTCTGAAATTTCATTGAATGTTAAAAAATTGGTATACCCAGACTAAAAACTCGATTTTAGAAGCATTTCCACCCTTTTTGACCTCAAAAAATGTGATTGGAGGTTCTCCCTATCACTAGGGCATGGTAATCGCAAACTTCGATTTGATATGTGGTAGAATTGAAGCGTCATCTTCACGCCAGAGCAACCCTCTTGCCTTCCACACAGAACTTCCTACTTCCCCCGAGCTGCAAATGCCATTAAAAACTGATCTTACAACTATTCATGTAGGGTTGGTGGGGGAGGTCTGGTATTCAAGCCTCCCCTAACGGGTGTGTGCGCCGTTTTCTTTGTATTTCCCTATCCCTGACCAGTTGTAATCACTACAAATTTGATAAAATCAGTTTTAAAGTGGCAAAAAGGACATACCTTTTGTCTCAGGAAATCAAGAGCCTCCCTCTTGGAAGGAAAATTGGAAAAAACAGAACCCGAGTATTCATCGAGAAGATCTTTAAGCTGTTTCAACTTCAATGACTCTCCAGGCACCTGCAATGCATCACTTATCAACAAACCTTTGAAGACCAACTAATAACAGTCTGGTTTAATGTGAAATGCACCTGGCGAAGAATCTGCCTGCACAGGCTTTTCAACTTTATCCTCCTTCCAATGACGGCATCTGATTTTCGCTTAGCCAGGGAACCAGTACCAACACCATCCTCTCCATCATCACTGTCATCAAAAGATGTCTTCTTCCCCACAAATCGGCAACCACCAATTTTTCGTGGCTGATCTTTGATGCCCAGGCCTTGCTTCCCAGTGGTGCACTTATCTTGAACAAGTCTGTACAGATTTTCTTGATCTTCTTCATAGAAGACATTCCGTTCATTGTTGGTTTCAACACTTTCAGCGACACGGGGTTTCTTTCTTGCGGACTTGGCTCCAAGAAAACCTCCCCAGACAAACCCCTTTTTGTACCCCCACCATTGTAATGAAATGTCTCTGCTTCCCATATCTGAGGCATCGTCACTCTCAACCTTGCAACTATCACTTTCAGATGGCCCAATTAACCGCAGCTTATCTCCATCCACGCATGGCACTTCAACCTTCCTGACCTATAATTAAAATTTCCAAGAAAATAAATCCGTAACTGAAATAAGCTCAGGAAGCACTGTCTGAACATAAACAAAATACTAAAAGAAAAGAGAAATGTAATGATAAATTCTAATTTTGTCGTCGTTCTAATTAGTCCTAGACATATTTTATTGTGACGTAAGATATAGTTTGTTTTGATTAGGCAACATTTCAGGAGCACGGGCCTGTATTTCCAGATGAAATGCGTGGGGCATTTCACTAGACATTTGTCTACCAAATATTAAATGACCAGACGAACTAAAGCTAGTTTTTTTTAATACCATGAAATTAACCAAGCTTAAATACCATTCAAATATTCTCAATCTGTACAACCATAATTATCATCCGATAATTTATAGCCTACATTCAAGAAAGTCTCTCCAAATGAAAATGCAAAAAACTTTGTAAATTTCTGTTGATTTTAATGGATGAAAAAATAAATAAAATAATAATAGATATCAAGACCCAGAAATTTTGTATAATCAATGTGATTTTGAATTACTGCATGTTAATTTTGGCATATGTATAAATATATTGTATAAACAATCAGAATTTGTAAAAAGAAGATGGAACAAACTCAAACAAAATACATTACTTTTTGAATGTTACAAATTGTTCAGCAATAAAAAACAATTTTCAGTATGAAGCGACCAATCTCAAAAGTGAAGTTTATTTTACTTAATTTATATAATTAGTATGATCATACTACTCAGAAAAAACAATTTTTTAAAGATAAATTCATCCAGATGGCAGTAACAAGTTTTACAGATTTCAGTAGGATTTTACTGAATTTGAACACTTTATATCTACAATTTTCTCGAGAAACGGGACAATTATCAAAAAATTGCATTCAATATGATCATATTGAATACAGAAAAAAAAAACTGTACGTAAAATTCATTAGGATTTTTAAAAAGAAAAATTACATGCTGCAGATTTTTAGTAAGATTTTACAGGGTTTGAACACTTCAAATTTAATATTTTGTATCACAAAAAACTATGAAATCTATTTCTTATGTTTAATAAATTCAGTATAATCATAATAAATTCTGAAAAAATAACTTTTAATGGATAGAATTCATCTAAAAGATTAAAAAGAAAAATTACAGATTTCAGGAGTTTTACGATGATTTGAACAGGTTAGAAGAAAACCTAGGGATGCACCTGTTAATAGGGTAAACTTATAACAAATCCTCTTATTAGGTAGAGGTAGGCCAAAAAAGACCCCTTCAAGATGATCGTGTTTTAAATGGTTTCAATGAAAATATGGTTTTTGATAAAACTAATTAGCGACATTTGATCCATATAACCCCCATTTAATTAGGTTTAAGGCTTGTGTGCTGCTGCTGTTGTTATTGTAGGGGTTCTAATGTTATTTTACTGGATTAGAGCACTTCAAATTTCTATATTTTTAAATCAAATTAGCTAACTATGATTTTATCAATATGATCACATTAAATATGGAAAAACCCATTTTTTGGGGGGGGGGTAACATGATTATAGTGAATGTATATATCCCCCGATATATTTGATTCACACCTATCTGACTTAATTGAATCTAACAAAAAAGGCAAACAAGTTTCTTCATCCACCAAAAAAATCATGATGTCCTTCATCCACCAAAAAATTGTTTCGGACACATCAAATAGATTCATATTGAAGCAATTGCAAATTGAAATTTTTATTTCTTAAAAATCACGATGTCCTTCATCCACCAAAAAATTGTTTTGCCCAAATTCAATATAATATTACTGAGTCGTACACAGTTCTGTAGATTGGGAAAACCCCCTTACCTTCAAGGTGAGGCGGAGGTTTTCTTTTATAGATTGAGAAAGAGAAATACAAATAAGAGTATTCCGATGTGGGACTCAGAAATACCCAAAATAATAAAAGGGTTTTAACACTCCCCCTCAAGCTGGACATGCCCAGCTTGGACAACGAGCCCCACACACGAAGAAAAAAAAAGATGACATCATACAAGACCAGACACACTCCCCCTCAAGCTGGGCTGCAGATGCTGTGGATGTCGAGCTTGGAACTGAGCGAGGCTAGGCGAGCCCCTGAGAGGCCTTTGGTGAAGATGTCAGCAAGTTGGTCCGCCGTCAGGATGTGGCTAAAGCTGACATGATTGTGCTCCAGGTAGTGGCGAATAAAGTGGCAGTCAACCTCAATATGCTTCGTGCGTTCATGAAAGACGGGATTCGAAGCAATCTCGGTGGTTGTCTGATTGTCCCACCAGATGTGAGCAGATGTCTGCTGAGTAAAGTCAAGCTCCTGTAGGAGTTGTCGAAGCCAAAGGATCTCCGTAGTGACGGTGGTCATGGCACGGTACTCAGACTCCGCACTGGTTCGGGAGACGACAGTCTGTTTCTTGTTGCGCCAAAAGATGAGGTTGTCGGCCAAGAAGACGGCAAACTCAGAAGTAGATCTCCGAGTAGCAAGACAATCAGCATAATTAACATCACAGAATGCCTCAATATGCAGATGAGGCTGCTGAGTAGCGAAGACCACAGGCAAGATCTCGCTTGATGTATTTGGCGATGCGGGGGACAGCATCCCAATGAGAGGTGGTCGGATGCTCCATAAATTGACTCACTCTGCCAACAGCGCAGGCAATGTCGGGACGGGTCATGGTGAGATAATTGAGTTTGCCCACCATGCGACAGTACCGCTCTGGATGTGGATACAGTTCCGAGGAGGCATAAAGAGATTGTTCCCCATGCTCCAGATGAGTGTCCACAGCAGTGGCCTGTGTCACCCCAGCATCCTGCAGAATATCCAACGCATACTTCCGTTGGCAGAGGGAGATGGTGTCCGAAAAATAGGATACCTCGATGCCGAGGAAGTATGTGAGAGGGCCGAGATTCTTAGTGTGGAAGTGTCGGTGAAGATGCTCCTTCAGTTGGGCGATACCTGCAGAGTCGCTACCGGTGATGATGATATCATCCATATAAACAACCAATAGGATGCAGTCAGCGGAGGTCGTCATGTAGAACATTGTGTGGTCATTCATGCTATGAGAGAGCCCAAAGTCGGTGACGACTGTGCTAAAGCGGCCGAACCAAGTACGGGGAGACTGTTTGAGACCGTAAAGAGAGCGGCAGAGTCGACAGACTTAAGACTCGGCGCCGAAGGCACAAAATCCGGGAGGCTGCTGCAGATAAACCTCTTCCTCAAGGAATCCATGTAGGAAGGCATTCTTGACATCTAGTAAGTGAAGAGGCCAATGATGATGGGCGGTCAGAGAGATAAATAATCGAACGGAGGGCATCTTGACAACTAGTGAGAAAGTATCAAAGTAGTCAATACCGTAAATATATGCGAAGCCCTTGGCCACAAGGCGGGCTTTGAGGCGATGGAGAGTGCCATCGGGATTCAGCCTGACTGTGTAAATCCATTAGCTGTCTACCGCTTGTTTGCCTGCTGGAAGAGGGACAAGATCCCAAGTATGGTTTTCTTCCAGAGCATGCAATTCATCCCGCATTACTGCCAGCCACCCGGGTTGAGATTTGGCATCACCAACTGTGCGAGGAATAGAAATTGTCTCCAGAGCGGACAGACCCTTGTATGAAGATACAAATAGAGGAGTACTCTGGCAGGAGCAAGTACATTTCCGTAGGGCAATGGGCAAGTCGTTGGGCGGCGGGGCAGGAGCGTCGGACAAAGCGGGGACGACAATGTCATTGGCCGGGATGGGGGACACAGTTGATGGACGACGGGAGTAGACCTGACCAAAATGGGTGTCAACAGGGGTTGACACCGGTGGAGGGTGGATGATGAGAGGAAGACAATCATCGATGGCGGAGTTAGGATGAGGAGAGGAAAGGGAGAACGGAGAGCTCTCAACAAATGCGACGTCGGCCGAGATGACATACCTCCGTAGGTCGGGTGAGAAGCAGCGATATCCGCGCTGAGTGCAGCAGTAGCCAAGAAAAATACACCGGAGGGATTTGGGAGAGAGTTTGGAGAGGTCGGGACGTGTGTCGCGAACGTAACATAGGCATCCAAACACGCGAAAGGGAAGGGAGTGAAGAGGGAGAGAGGAGAACAAAGCCCGAAAGGAGTCTCCCCCTGAAAGATAGAGGAAAGAAGACGGTTTATAAGGTAGGTGGCGGTGAGAATTGCATCTCCCCAAAAAATGCAGAGGCACCTGCCGGTGGAATAGGAGGGCACGAGCAGTCTCCAGAATATGTCTGTGTTTCCGCTCGGCCACGCCATTCTGCTGAGGTGTATCAGGACAGGAGGTCTGATGAAGGATGCCTTTTGTCTGGAGTAATTGCCGAAAGGGAGTAGAGAGATATTCAAGACCATTATCTGAGCGGAGACATTTTACAGAGATGAAAATTTGGTTTTGAATTTCATTGTAAAAGTTTTGGAATGTTGAAAACACTTCAGAGCGTTCTAGAATGAGGTAAAGCCAATTTATTTGCGAAAAATCATCAATGAAAGATATATAATATTTATATCCCAAATGACTGGAAATGGGACAAGGACTCCACACGTCTGAATGAACCAGATCAAAAGGGTGTGAGGCCCTTGTATCCACTCGATGAATGTATGTAGTGCGATGATGTTTCGCAAATGTACATGACTCACAATGAAAAAAATTATGCCCACTAAAGTCTAGAAAAAGCTGATGAATGGTAGAGGCAGGCGGATGTCCCGACCGGGAATGAAGATCCAATGCTCGAGTAGAGGCAGACGTGCAAGCGATGGGTGCCGGTCCATCGAACATGTAAACCCCATCCCGAAGCCGGCCTCTACCAAGTTCTCGGTTCATAGTCCGCTCCTGAAATACAACACCAGAGGAGGTAAATATACCAGCACAATTATAATCTTTTGTTAGCTTACTGATGGAAAGAAGATTAAATGGACTGCGGGGCACATGTGCCGCAGAGGGTAGGTGAATCGATGGAGTCAGGGAGTATGCGCCGAAGCCCGCAATGGGGATAGTGGAGAGCCATCGGCGACGGTGATGGCGGATGACCCGGTATAAGGGCAATAGGAGGTCAACGTGATTATAGTGAATGTATATATCCCCCGATATATTTGATTCACACCTATCTGACTTAATTGAATCTAACAAAAAAGGCAAACAAGTTTCTTCCAACTCCAATTCTTTTCTATTACAATTGCACTATTTACTCTTTTGGACACGGTAAGATCATACAAAAGCGAGTACAAAATTAAATTTTTTATTTCTTAACCATCTAGATCATTTTTACTGACTAAAAATATTTTTTCTAGATTAGGTATTGTTTTACTAAACTGTATGGAACCCCTAGAAAACTCCAAAAAAAAACAGCACGATTTTGTGTTTCAGACACATCGAATCGATTCATATTGAAGCAATTGCAAATTGAAATTTTTATTTCTTAAAAATCATGATATCCTTCATCCACCAAAAAATTGTTTTGCCCAAATTCAATATAATATTACTGAGTCGTAAACAGTTCTGTAGATTGGGAAAACCCCCTTACCTTCAAGGTGAGGCGAAGGTTTTCTTTTATAGATTGAGAAAGAGAAATACAAATAAGAGTATTCCGATGTGGGACTCAGAAATACCCAAAATAATAAAAGGGTTTTAACACTCTCCCTCAAGCTGAACATGCCCAGCTTGGACAACGAGGCCCACACACAAAAAAAAAAGACATCATACAAGACCAAACACACCCCCTCAAGCTGGGCTGCAGATGCTGTGGATGTCGAGCTTGGAACTAAGCAAGGCTAGGCGAGCCCCTGAGAGGCCTTTGGTGAAGATGTCAGCAAGTTGGTCCGCCGTCGGGATGTGGCTAAAGCTGACATGATTGTGCTCCAGGTAGTGGCGAAGAAAGTGTTGGATTGGTGTTGCCCGATCCGGTTGGGCCGAATGCTTGTGGCCCGCAACTGTCGCGGAGCTGACCGACCAACTGTAGCGGTGCGGACTTCGGGGTCAACTTTACTGTAGCACTTTTGACAAAGCCAGTCGTCGTTCACTGTAGCGACACGGACCACTTTTCGAACAGTGATCGTCTTCTCTATTGTTTTATAGCCCATTTTCAGGATAGGGTTACTACTGAAATCCTCTGTAATTTTGTGCTTCCGACTCATAGTGAAATTCTGCCTCTCCCGTGGACGTAGGGATTTTTCCCGAACCACGTAAATCATTGTGTCCTTTGGTTTCTTTCTTTTGTTTTTCCTCGTTTCTGTCGTTGTGTCTCCCGACGATTCCGCAACAACTGGTATCAGAGGAGGTTCGGAATTCTCCAACGATGGCTCTGGATGAAGGCAAAGTGAAGATCGATCGCTTCGATGGAACTGATTTCAGTTTCTAGAGGATGCAGATCGAGGATTATCTTTATCAGAAAAAGATGCACTTGCCACTTCTGGGTGTGAAGCCTGCGGACATGGAGAAGTCGGAGTGGGAGCTACTTGACCGGCAGGTTCTGGGTGTTGTGCGCCTGACGTTGGCAAAAAACGTGGCGTTCAACATCAGAGAAGAGAAGACGACGGTGGACCTGATGAAAGCCCTCACAAATATGTACGAGAAGCCTTCTGCGGCAAATAAGGTGCATTTGATACGACGATTGTTCAACCTGAAAATGGTTGAAGGGAGACCTGTTGCAGATCATATCAACGAGTTCAATACCATCATAAGTCAGTTGTAATTGGTGGACATTGATCTTGGTGATGAGGTATGTGCTCTGGTTTTATTATCTTCGTTACCTGAAAGTTGGGAAGCAACTGTAACAACTGTGAGCAGCACTTCGGGGAATACGAAGATGGCTCTGAAAGATATACGGGATCTAATCCTTAGTGAGGATGTTCGAAGAAGAGAATCAGGCAGATTCTCTGGTTCTGCTTTGAACGTTGAAGGAAGAGGAAGGTACCCACAGCGAGACAATCGGAAAGGGCGATCGAAGTCAAGAGGAAAGAGCAGAGACAAGGCAAAGGAGTGCAGAGATAACCGGAAGGGACCTGAAACCAGTGGAGCAAACACTGCAGCTAAAGGAACTGATGACGTGCTGCTGCTAAGCGTGGACAGCCTGATGGAGTCTTGGATTTTAGACTCTGGGGCGTCTTTTCATTCTACATCGAAGAAGGGTTTCCTGAACAATTTTGTTTCTGGAAATTTTGGCAAGGTGCATCTTGCTGATGACGAGCCCTTGCAGATTGTGGGGAAAGGAGATGCACGGATCAAGACCAACAGTGGGAGCTTGCTGGTTCTGGAAAACGTGAGGTACATCCCTGGTTTAAGAAAAAATCTCATTTCTGTGGGGCAGCTTGATGATGCAGGGTTGAGTACCACGTTAACTGGTAGTGCATGGAAGATCATCAAAGGAGCTATGGTCATAGCTCGGAGAGCAAAGAATGGCACCCTGTACAACATGACAGAAACTTGCATGGACATGGCTGCATTACTGGAAGCTGTCGGAGGTTCTCAACTGTGGCACTACAGACTCGGCCACATGAGTGAAAAGGGGATGAAGGTGCTGGAAACAAAAAGGTTGCTACCAGAGCTGAAGTCGGTGGAAGTAGGCTTTTGTGAAGATTGCATCTTTGGAAAGCAGAAGAAGGTGTCCTTTGCAAAAGGAGGCAGAACACCGAAGGCTGGAAAGCTGGACCTGGTGCATACAGATGTTTGGGGGCCTGCACCAGTACCATCCCTCGGAGGGTCACAATATTATGTGACATTCATCGATGACTCAACGAGGAAGGTATGGGTTTACTTTCTGAAGAACAAATCTGATGTGTTTAAGATATTTCAGAAGTGGAAAGTCATGGTGGAGAACGAGTCAGGAGCAAAACTGAAATGTTTGAGGTCTGACAACGGTGGAGAGTATGGCAGTCAGGAGTTCAGAGAATTTTGTTCTGAAAATGGAATTCGGTGGGAGAAGACAATCCCAGGAACACCACAACAGAACGGTGTGGCCGAGAGGATGAATAGGACACTGAATGAACGTGCCAGGAGCATGAGACTGCATTCGGGGTTACCCAAGACCTTTTGGGCTGATGCAGTGAATATGGCAGCATATCTCATAAACAGGAGTCCCTCTGTGCCAATGGGGGAATGTCTACCCGAGGAACTCTGGTCTGGTAAGGTGGTAAGACTCTCACATTTACGAGTCTTTGGCAGTTTAGCATATGTTCATGTTGATGTTAATGCAAGGGACAAGCTTGATGCCAAGTCCAAAAAATGTTTCTTTATTGGCTATGGTGGTGAGGAGTTTGGGTATCTCTTTTGGGATGATCTCAACAGGATGGTCATCAGGAGCCAAAACGTGGTATTCAATGAAGGTGTCATGTACAAAGATCGCCATGCAGTTGAAGATGAAAATGGGAACATTGAATCAGAATGCAAAAAGCAAGTGGAGCTTGAAGGTGTGTCTGGGCTTGAGAGATCCGAACCGGTGGAACCTACTACTCCAGTGGAGTTGAGGAGATCATCAAGGGTGAGAAGGCCCGTGCAGAGGTATTCACCATCACTGCATTATCTGTTATTGACTGACGGTGGAGAACCAGAATGCTTTGAAGAAGCAATGCAGCTGAAGGAGTCAAGCAAGTGGGAGCTGGCAATGAAGGAGGAGATTTCCTCATTGCATGACAAACACTTGGGAGTTGACATCCCTGCCAGTAGGAAAGAAAGCATTGCAGAACAAGTGGGTCTACCGGGTGAAGGAAGAGCATGATGGCAAGAGGAGGTTCAAGGCAAGGCTGGTGGTAAAAGGCTTCCAACAGGAGGGAGTGGATTTCACGGAAATATTCTCACCAGTAGTAAAGCTTACCACCATCCGAGTGGTTCTCAGCATTGTGGCGTCATAGGATTTGCACCTTGAGCAGCTTGATGTCAAGACTGCTTTCCTTCATGGAGATTTGTAGGAAGATATCTACATGCAGCAGCCAGAGGGATATGTAGAGTCTGGAAAGGAAGACTTGGTGTGCAAACTCCAGAAGAGCTTATATGGACTGAAGCGGGCACCGAGACAGTGGAACAAGAAGTTTGATTCATTTATGTCTAAAAATGAATATAAACGGTGTGGCATGGATCAGTGTTGCTACATCAAGTCTTTCGGTGATGAATATATTATATTGCTTTTGTATGTGGATGACATGCTCATTGCAGGATCATGTATGCAGAGGATTAATGAGCTGAAAGGGCAGTTGGTTGAGGAGTTTGAAATGAAGGATCTTGGAGAAGCTGGCAAGATTTTGGGAATGAAGATCAAGAGAGACCGCACAGCTGAAACTTTAATGTTGTCACAGGCTGATTACATTGGGAAGGTTCTGAGAAGATTCGGCATACTGGAAGCAAAGGCAGTCTCTATTCCCCTGGCGAGCCACTTCAAACTATCAAAGGAGCAATCACCAAAGACGGCAGAAGAGGTGGAGTACATGGCAAAAGTTCCATACGCATCATCTGTGGGAAGCCTGATGTATGTCATGGTTTGTACTCGACCTGACATTGCTCATGCAGTGGGAGTTGTGAGCAGGTATATGGCGAACCCTGGAAAGCAACATTGGGAAGCTGTGAAGTGGATACTGAGGTATTTGAAGGGCAGTAAGGAGGTATCTCTGTGCTTTGGGAAAGGAACTTCATTGCAGGGGTATGTGGATGCTGACCTTGGAGGCGATGTCGACAGCAGGAGGAGTACCACGGGTTATGTTTTTACCTGTGGAGGAACTGCGGTAAGTTGGATATCACAATTCCGAGGAGGCATAAAGAGACTATTTCCCAGGCTCCAGAGGAGTGTCCACAGCAGTGGCCTGTGTCAGCTCAGCATCCTGCAGAATATCCAACGCATACTTCTATTGGCAGAGGGAGATGGTGTCCGAAGAATAGGATACATCGATGCTGAGGAAGTATGTGAGAGGGCCGAGATTCTTAGTGTGGAAGTGTCTGTGAAGATGCTCCTTGAGTTGGGTGATACCTGCAGAGTCGTTGTCGGTGATGATGATATCATCCATATAAACGACCAATAGGATGCAGTCAGCGGAGGTCGTCATGTAGAACATTGTGTGGTCCTTCATGCTACGAGAGAGCCCAAAGCCGGTGACGACTGTGCTAAAGCGGCCGAACCAAGCACGGGGAGACTGCTTGAGGCCGTAAAGAGAGCGGCTGAGTCGACAGACTTGAGACTCGGCGCCGGAGACACAAAATCCGGGAGGTTGCTGCAGATAAACCTCTTCCTCAAGGAATCCATGTAGGAAGGCATTCGTGACATCCAGTAGGTGAAGAGGCCGATGATGATGGGCGGTCAGAGAGATGAATAATCGAACGGAGGCCATCTTGGCAACTGGTGAGAAAGTATCAAAGTAGTCAATACCGTAAATCTATGCAAAGCCCTTGGCCACAAGGAGAGCTTTGAGGCGATGGAGAGTGTCATCGGGATTCAGCCTGACTGTGTAAATCCATTAGCTGCCTACCGCCTGTTTGCCTGCTGGAAGAGGGACAAGATCTCAAGTATGGTTTTCTTCCAAAGCATGCAATTCATCCCGCATTGCTGCCAGCCACCCGGGTTGAGATTTGGCATCACCAACTGTGCGAGGAATAGAAACTGTCTCCAGAGCGAACAGACCCCTGTATGAAAATACAAATAGAGGAGTACTTTGGCAGGAGCGAGTACCTTTCCGTAGGGCAATGAGCAAGTCGTTGGGCGGCTGGGCAGGAGCGTCGGACAAAGCGGGGACGACGGTGTCATTGGCCGGGATAGGGGAAACAGTTGAATGACGACGGGAGTATACCTGACCAAAATGGGTGTCAACAGGGGTTGACACCGGTGGAGGGTGGATGATGATAGGAAGACAATCATCGATGGCGGAGTTAGGATGAGGAGAGGAAAGGGAGAACGAAGAGCTCTCAACAAATGCGACGTCGGCCGAGATGACATACCTCCGTAGGTCGGGTGAGAAGCAGCGATATCCGCGCTGAGTGCAGGAGTATCCAAAAAAAATACACCAGAGGGATTTGGGAGAGAGTTTGGAGAGGTCAGGACGTGTGTCGCGAACGTAACATAGGCATCCAAACACGCGAAGGGGAAGGGAGTGAAGAGGGAGATAGGAGAACAAAGCCCGAAAGAAAGTCTCCCCCTGAAAGATAGAGGAAGGAAGACGGTTTATAAGGTAGGTGGCGGTGAGAATTGCATCTCCCCAAAAATGCAGAGGCACCTGTCGGTGGAATAAGAGGGCACGAGCAGTCTCCAGAATATGTCTGTGTTTCCGCTCAGCCACGCCATTCTGCTGAGGTGTATCAGGACAGGAGGTCTGATGAAGGATGCCTTTTCTCTGGAGAAATTGCCGAAAGGGAGTAGAGAGATATTCACGATCATTATCTGAGCGGAGACATTTTACAGAGATGAAAAATTGGTTTTGAATTTCATTGTAAAAGTTTTGGAATGTGGAAAACACTTCAGAGCGTTCTAGAATGAGGTAAAGCCAATTCATTTGCGAAAAATCATCAATGAAAGATATATAATATTTATATCCCAAATGACTCGAAATGGGACAAGGACTCCACACGTCTGAATGAACCAGATCAAAAGGGTGTGAGGCCCTTGTATCCACTCGATGAATGTATGTAGTGCGATGATGTTTCGCAAATGTACATGACTCACAATGAAAAAAATTATGCCGACTAAAGTCTAGAAAAAGTTGATGAATGGTGGAGGCAGGCGGGTGTCCCGACCAGGAATGAAGATCCAATGCTCGAGTAAAGGCAGACGTTCAAGCGATGGGTGCCGGTCCATCGAACATGTAAACCCCATCCCGAAGCTAGCCTCTACCAAGTTCCCGGTTCATAGTCCGCTCCAGAAATACACCAGAGGAGGTAAATATACCAGCACAATTATAATCTTTTGTTAGCTTACTGATGGAAAGAAGATTAAATGGATTGCGGGGCATATGTGCCACAGAGGGTAGGTGAATCGATGGAGTCAAGGAGCATGCGCCGAAACCCGCAATGGGGATAGTGGAGAGCCATCGGCGACGGTGATGGAGGATGACCCGGTAATAAGGGCAATAGGAGGTCAACATACCAGCATCACTGGTGAGGTGGTCGGAGGCACCTGAGTCGAGCATCCATGTAGGGGAGCGACGGCCGACAAAGGCAGCGGAGCGAACAGAATGGGCCAGAGAAGCTGAGGATGGACCGGGTTCTGCGGGGTCCCTGCCTCGGGCGCTGAGATGGACGTCCATGCAGAACCCAACATCGGTCGATCAGGTGGCCAAGCTTGCCAAAATGTTGACAGAGGGGACGTGGATGGCCTTCCACACGGCCACGTCCACGAGGGCCCGAGGAGCGTCCACCACCATGACCGACGAGAGTTGAGTGGCCGATAATGGGGGGCGGGAGGGGGAAGAGCCCGTTGGGCCTTGCTCAGCCGATGATAAACCTGAGGGATCTCCAACGTAGAAAGGCTGGCAATCAACTCAGTAGTCGTGGTGGCAAACTCCGAAGCGAGGCTGCAGAGAAGAGTGAAGATGCAGAGTTGGTCCCGCTGGGTCTGAGCCTCTGTCGGTGTCAGAGGAACGGGCCACAACTCCTGCAATTCATCACGAAGCCCTTTCCATTCCATGAAATATGTGGTGAATGACTGGTCCTACTGTCGAATATGGGACAGGCGCTGGAGGATATCGGAAACCCGAGCCAGGTTGTTGGTCTCGGAATAAATGATGTTCAAGGAGTCCCAGAGTTCCTTGACTGTATTCGCCGTTCGGGTGACATTCTTGACCGATCAATCCATTGAATTGACCAGCAGAGCGAAGATCTTGCTATCAGCAAGCTTCCACGAACGGTACTTGGGGTCAGTCGAAGCCGGGGGAGGATCCTCAAGGTGATGATCAAGGTCCGTCCCGGTCAGGGACATCACCACAGTCTTCCGCCAAATGGAGAAATTTGTGGAGTCCAACCGATCATCAACGAGGCGGGTGGATGCGGTGATCATCTGAGGCAGAGGGGAGGAGTCTGCCATGGAGGCATCGGGTAGCGGGTGAAGGCGCAGTAGTGGGCAGCGCCAGAATCAGCGGGGGGTCGGGCGTGCCGGGAAGCGGTGAATGGCGAGCCAGCTAGAGCGCCGGGAGAGGGCGGCAGGTGGGAGCCGCTGGAATGTGTCGCGCACAGATGAGGAGGGGCCGCTGGAGGCGTCGAGCGCAGAGGAGGGCCGCCGAGGGGGGCTGCTGGAGGTGTCGAGCGCCGAGGGGGGCTGCTGGAGGTGTCGAGCGCCGAGGAGGGTCGTTGGGGGGGGCCGCTGGAGGCGTCGAGCGCCGAGGAGGAGGGCCGCCAGGGGGGCGCTGGAGGCGTCGAGCACCAGGGGGTTGGCGGGTGGCGTTGCGACAGAGAAGGGTTGCGGGGAGGCCGAGGCCGGACGGCGCAAGGAGACGGAGGTCACCAGGTGAGAGCGCCGGATGTCGGGGTCGGACGGAGCAAGGCCGCTGGGTGAGTGCGCCGCTGGGTGAGTGCGCCGCTGGGAGGCCGGGGCCGAACGGAGGAGGGCCGCCGGGATGCGTAGGGCAAACCGAGGAGGGAGGGGGGGTGCCGCGTAGGGCAGACCCAGGAGGGAGGGGAGCCACTTAGGGCAGAGCCGAGAGAGGAAAAAATTAGAGGGAGGGCTCGGGAATAGGTTCCCTCTGATACCATGTAGATTGGGAAAACCCCCTTACCTTCAAGGTGAGGCGGAGGCCTTCTTTTATAGATTGAGAAAGAGAAATACAAATAAGAGTATTCCGATGTGGGACTCGGAAATACCCAAAATAATAAAAGGGTTTTAACAAGTTCCAAAACAAAACTTCAAACACAATAAGATTCCTCAGTTTCACGTTTTGGACACAATAAGATTATACTAATTCGAAAGTAACTAAAGGAATAAAACTTTGGAGCACAATTTTAAACAGCACGATTTTGCGTAAATGATTTTATTTACTATACTTAAAACTTTCATTCAAACACTTGCTTGAATAGTTTGTAAATAAATTTGTCAATATAAAATCCATAGATTGATATCTAGAAATTTGGTTTTGATTTAATTTTGCATTTAGGGTTTTGGGGGAAATTTATGCCTACATTTCGTTTTAGATTTCTGATTTCTAAAAAATCTAGCAGTTTTTATGAGCAGTTTCGTTCCTTGTATTAGAAATAAGAGTGAGTCAGATGGTTTTTGTGATTCAACACTTCCCATTTTAGGACTTACGTGTACATATATAAATGTTTTAGGATTTATCCGCGATCACCCCAATAGAATAATTAATAAAAAAATGAAATCAAGAAAAAAGGAATCTATAAATTCTAATCTCCTTGTCCAACTACATCAAGAAACAATTTAGGGAACGTAAAAAAGTAATTGACAGTTTTCTTGAATATTTTTTCTAGGAAGAAGCCATTATCAAAGTCAAAAAAACTCACTAGAATTCCTTCAAGATCTTTTTCAGAATAGGCCTGGACAAGCTTCCCACGCTCCCTCTTCTTATACCTAGGAAAAAAATACACGTATAAAACTTTGAATCACTCTCTTTCTCTCTTTTGCCCTTTTTTTGTGTGGAACAACCCAGACTGGTTACATAGTATACAATAATAATTCAGTGAAATGCACAAACCTCCCCTGTGGTCGGGAAGGTTTGAGAACAGAATTCTGAATACTGCTCGGTTCATCACTCACTAGACTTCCTTGAGTGTCATCCATTTCAGCAGCTGTTGATTGCAAAGAGACTTATTAAATTGTGATGCCTTAACTAGATGTGGCACCGAATCCATTTAATCAATTCATACCATGGTCACCAGTGTCCACTGATTGCTGTCATTTTTACACAAAAGCAAAAAAACAGAACACAGAAACGTGTTAGCAGTGACACTGCATCTGAACATATCTAGCATTCCAATAAAAGCAAATGAATTTTACCACTTTCAAACTTTTTAGGATATTGTCAAATTGTGTAGTATCAAATGCCCAGTTGCTGGGGAGCTCGGTACCAATACCTTAAGAAAATAAACAAAAAAAAAAGGAAATTTAAACTAATCAATCATGACAATTACATATGTCAAAACCATGATTCAGTGTAACAGCTAATAAGAGGGAAAAAACTATAAGGAGCGCGTTCGGTTATCCAAAAAAAATATGTCATGGTTTCAAAAGGGCCTAAATAACCAAAAAAAATTGGAAACCACGTTAAAAAAACTAATTTATTCGATATTATGATTTGTTGTCTAATATAAATGGCCGAAATAGCCAGCAAGTTTTTAACAAGAAAGCAGGAAACGTATATTAGGCTCCAGATAAATTCACTTTTCATTGATTTCGTAACTGTTACCCGCAACCCAAACAGATCGTGCATTTGATGGCAGAAAGAAAAGAACACGCAGCACGGAACAGACCTAAAGTGTCCTGCTTGTTTTTAACTCGTACGTGTCCTTTGATCCCTTGCCTGTCTTTTCCAAGCCCCTCGCCTTCCTCCCATCCCTGAACAATATCTTCGCATTATCAAACATCACACATTACGCACCACAAGGAAGCACCAACTCAAACCAAAACCATCAAATTCCAGAGGCAATACACGATATATCATGGATCGCTGATAAAAATTACAGACAAAATTTTAACATGTATCAAGGCAACTACGTAAAGATAGATCAGCATTCAACAAACATAAGAAGAGAGATGCAGGGAAAAATAACAAATCACCATTTGTTTCATCAAGCGGAAAGCAGCAGACTGCCTAGCAACGCCGACATAACATAGAGGAGCTTCGGGTGCCGACATAGCTGCTGCTCTGTTTTACAATGGGAGGATGACTGGCAAGGATCAAAGGGCTGCTAAAGCCCTAGAGAAGAGAATAAAGGGCGACGCCCAGGACTGCTATTATGGGGAACTGCTCCGGGGACTGACTTCCGGGCTCGATTACCCGGAGGACTTAATCGACGTCGTTTTACTAAAGAAAATGTAGATTCTCCGTTAATGGCTTTCTCGCCGTCCTCATGGTTGTTTTACAATATCCGTACTGAAATCAAGACAGTAATCTTTTTAATGATCGAGCATTTCATTAATCTCATGTGCTTGGAGTCTCCAGGATAATTAAGATGGTCACATGGATGCATCACAAGATATTCAGCACCCAATTTGATATTGATTGTTAATCAAAAAAAAATGTGAATTGTCGTAGTCCAGCTCACTACTACAAAGACAGGCTTTATCAGCGCTCAAAACTAGCTTTAACAGCGCTATAAAAACGTTGTAAAGCTTAACGCTGATAAAGGGCTTCTTTATCAGCGTTAAAAAAACGCTAATAAATGTTCTGTTTGTTGTAACATAAAATTCTGTAGCAGCACACCCAAACAAGACCTGCAAAAAAATCAACATATCAACAAGTATACCCATACAAAATTAACACATAATTCATAAGGTAATTACAGCAAGAATACACATACAATAAGTATACCCATACAACAAGTATATTCATACACCATTAACACATAATTCATAAGTTAATTAAATACATAAAGAATTCAATTCAGAATTCAGGGGGTTGGGGGGTTGTTCAGGGGTTTGGGGTGGCTGTCCAAGGGAGGTAGGGGGTGTCCAGGGGGGTGGGGGTGTTCGGGGAGATGTGGGTGTCCAGGGGGGTGGTCCATGGTGGTGTCCTGGGGGGGTGTTCAGGGGTTGGGGGGCTTTCCAGGGGGGTGTCCGGGGGGGGGGGGGGGGGGGGGCTGTCCGAGGGGGGTAGGGTGGTGTCCAGGGGGTGGGGGTGATGTCTAGGAAGGGTGGGGGTCGTCCAATGGGTGGGGGTCGTCCAGGGGGTTGGGGTGTCCAGGAGGTGGGGGCTGGGTGTTTGGGGGTTGGTGGGGGGGGGGGCTTTCCAGGGGGTGGGGGTGGGTGGTGTCAGGGGGGGTGGGGGCGGTCCAGGAGGTTGGGAGGCTGTCCAGGGTGGGGGTGTCCAGGGGGGTGGTTTTCCATGAGGGTGGGGGTGTCCAGAGGGGGTGGTGGTGTCCGGGTGGTGGGGTGGTGTCTATGAGGGGTGGGGGGCCATCCAAGGGGTGGGGGTCGTTCAGGGGGGTGGGGGTGTCCGAGGGGGGTTGTCCATGGGGGTGGGGGTGTCCAGGGGGTTGGGGGCGGTCCAGGGGGTTGGGGGCCGTCCAGGGGGGTGGGGGCGGTCCAGGGGGTTGGGGGGCTGTCCAGGGGGTGGGGGTGTCGAGGGGGTGGGGGGTGTCCAGGGGGTTGGGGGCGGTCCAGGGGGTTGGGGGCCGTCCAGGGGGTGGGGGCGGTCCAGGGGGTTGGGGGGCTGTCCAGGGGGTGGGGGTGTCCAGGTGGTGGGGTGATGTCTAGGAGGGGTGGGGGTCGTCCACGGGGTGGGGGCGTCCACGGGGTTGGGGGTGTCCAGGGGGGTGGGGTGGTGTCCAGGGGGTGGGGGGCTTTAATGGTTTTAATGGAATGAATTTCATGGATTTTAAGATCATTAGTATTTTTAAAATGGTTTTGGAATAATGTTTATTTCAATAGTATGTGTTTCTTTAGGAAAAAATGAATGTTTTTTGTGTGTATGGTAGGAAGGGGGATTTCCGTACGTCAGTTATTGTTTTCACTTAAAATTTTGTCCATTTTAAACAAAAGAGAGACACTTTGAGTGATACCAGTCACACCATGCATCGTATTGAGGTGAGGTTGACTCGTATACGTCAAAAATGACTCATGGATTGTTCTCCTAAAGTATCAACACAATCTGAATGCGTTTGGTTGGTTTTCCGTACGTCAGTTGTTGTTTTCACTTAAAATTCTGTCCATTTAAAACAAAAGAGATACACTTTGAGTGATACCAGCCACATCGTGCCTCGGATTGAAGCGGTGTTGACTCATACACATCACACATGACTCATGGATCGTTCTCCTAAAGTATCAACACAATCCAAATGCGTTTGGTCAGTTTTCCGTACGTCAGTTGTTGTTTTCACTTAAAATTATATCCATTTTAAACAAAAAGAGAGACACTTTGAGTAATACCGGCCACACCATGTCTCAGATTAAGGAGGGTTTGACTCATACGCGTCACACATGATCCATGGATCGTTCTCCTAAAGTATCAACACAATCCGAATACGTTTGGTTGGTTTTCCGTACGTCAGTTGTTGTTTTCACTTAAAATTCTGTCCATTTTAAACAAAAGAGAGACACTTTGAGTGATATCAGCCACAACATGCCTCAGATTGAGGCGGGGTTGACTCGTACACGTCACAAATGACCTATGTATCATTCTCCTAAAGTATCAACACAATCTGAATGCATTTGGTCGGTTTTCCGTACGTCAGTTGTTGTTTTCACTTAAAATTCTGTCCATTTTAAACAAAAGAGAGACACTTTGAGTCATACCGACCATACCGTGCCTCGGGTTGAGGTGGGGTTGACTCGTACACTTCACACATGACCCATGGATCGTTCTCCTAAATTATCAACACAATCCGAATGCGTTTGGTCGGTTTTTCGTACGTCATTTGTTGTTTTCACTTAAAATTTTGTCCATTTTAAACAAAAGAGAGACACTTTGAGTGATACCGGTCACACCGTGCCTCAGATTGAGGTGGGGTTGACTCGTACACATCACACATGACGCATGGATTGTTCTCCTAAAGTATCAATACAATCCAAATGCGTTTGGTCGGTTTTCCGTACGCCAGTTGTTGTTTTCATTTAAAATTTTATCCATTTTAAACAAAAGAGAGACACTTTGAGTGATACTGGTCACACCGTGCCTCATATTGAGGCGTAGTTGACTCTTACAAGTCACACATGACCCATGGATCATTATCCTAAAGTATAAACACAATCTGAATGCGTTTGGTTGGTTTTCTGCACGTCAGTTGTTGTTTTCACTTAAAATTTTGTCCATTTTAAACAAAAGAAATACACTTTGAGTGATATCGGCCACACCGTACCTTATATTGAGGCGGGGTGGACTCGTACACATCACAAATGACCCATGAATCGTTCTCCTAAAGTATCAACACAATCCGAATGCGTTTGGTCGGTTTTCCGTAAGTCAGTTGTTGTTTTCACTTAAAATTATGTCCATTTTAAACAAAAGAGAGAAACTTTGTGTAAGAACCAGGTTTTTGAGCCTGTAATACTTTGAAATTTTCTTGATGTTATTCCAGAGCAGGGCGTTCAGACGGCGTGTGATTCCGAGCCCTAGAGCGGCCAGAATTAAATTCTAAGTGCGTTCACACTGGACACGCCAAATAAACAGAATAGCTCCAAAACAATTGCTCGTATGGGAAAACAGAGGGCACCGTTGAGTCCGGAGCATGTTGTTTACCCTAGGAGGGGTGTAACTTTCGCGGGCACGACCCTTCTGTGGAAAACGCCATCAGGGGCGTTTTCATAATTTGGCGGCCTCGGGCGTGAACTTTACAACTTCTGAACGGAGGCTCGGATTAAAATTCTGAGACCATCGTTGCACTCAGAACGTGGTTTTTACCCTAGAGGTGGCTTAACCTCGACCCCGTCGAGAGTCCGGGTACGAGCCTACTAGTGGGTGTTTTAAAACTTAATTAAATTTTAATTAAGTTTTCTATTTAAACACACCACCCCCACCCTCTTCTCCCCCTTGTTTTTCTCCTTGGCACAAGTTCTTCCCAATAAGGGAGAACCTCCTTCAAGCTTCTCTCTCCCTCTCCAAGGCGGGTGGCGGCTCCGACGGATCACTGGTGAAGTGTCGGACTACGCCTAGCGAGGTAAGATCGTGCATTTTCTTTTTTTTTATTCCTGCATCTTCTTGAATTCAATTTTAGCGTCGAAACACTGTTTAATTTTCAAGCGAATGCCATAGATGCGTAGGGTTCGATCCGAGCTTTCCAACGCTCTTTTCGGATCGAAATTTCGAGTCCCGCGACGTCCGGGGCGGCCTCGGGAAGTTTTTCGGCCATTTCCCTTAGTTTCTGGCGGTTCCAGGGAGGTCTGATGGGTGAAGGCAGCGGCGCGGGGTGTTCCAGGCAGTGGCGTGGCGCGGCTCCCAGGCGGCGGAGGTGGGCTCCCAGGCGGTGCGGCAGGCGTCTACGGCGGAGGTCGCCGGTGCGGGGCGTGACGGGGGTCGCGGCGCGTGACCCCGTGCGGAGACCGAGATCTGCCTTCGGTGGGTCTCCGCGCAAGACAATGACCGTCCATGAGGGCCGGTCGGTGCGGGTGGACCACGGGTCCGCAGCCAGCCCAGGCCGGGTGGACCGGCTGGACCGGGCCGGTCCAGCCCAAAGGGGTTTGCCCCCTTGTCTTCGGACACCCGTAACTTCCACTACGGGTGTCCGTTTTGCCTGTTGTCTAGGACAGTGCAATCCTCGGCTCGAGACGGAGATTTTGGGATGGTTTCAGGGATTTTTAATTCTTGAGACGGGGGCTCGGTGGCACGACACACCGTTAAGTGTTGTTTAGCGCCTCACCGAGATTCTTCTTTCGGATGGCGCGAACACATCCGGAGTCCGTTTAAGGCGTCGTCATCAGTGTTGTGACCCTGGCGTCAAGATGATGCTGTCCAGGGTGGTTTTAGGCATTGAAGCTGGAGTTGAGGCGTGGGCCCCACGGGCCGTCTTTTAAGTTGTGAGCAGCGTTTTGCGACTTTTTCATCAGAGGTTCGTTTGGGGCAAATGAGTAGTCGTTTTGGCGTGTTTTTTTCGAGAGCATCGCATTGGAGTAGTTCGCCCGACCTCTTTCGGGACCGAGGTGTGGGCCCCACGAGACGTCATATGAGCATAAAGCGGTGTTGAATAACTTTTTTGTCGGGAGTCCGTTTCCAACAAGTAGTCTATCTCGCGTGTTTTTCCGCAAGGATTACAAAGGTATAATCTGTTTGTGTGTGTGGAGACTCTTTATATATCTTATTAAATGTGGAAACATGAAAGAGAATTTGTCGGAGGTTCCTTTGACGCACTCTGAACCAATGCACGGTAGCGATGTCAGTGACACCCAGTGATGGCACAGACAGTGCAGAGTTATCGGACCAGTTCTGGGTTTACCCTCCAGCGGGGCTGGGCAGTGGGTTACCCACCGGCGTATCAGGGTATACCCTCCAGTGAGGCTGGGCAGTGGGTTACCCCTTGACTTTAGGGTTTACCCTCCAGCAGGGCTGGGCAGTGGGTTACCCGACGACCTTTAGGGTTTACCCTCCAGTAGGGCTGAACGGTGGGTTACCCGATGACCTTTTGGGGTTTACCCTCTTGCAGGGCTGGGTCGTGGGTTACCCGACGACCTTTAGGGTTTACCCTCCAGCAGGGCTGGGCAGTGGGTTACCCGATGACCTTTTAGGGTTTACCCTCCAGTTGGGCTGGGCAGTGGGTTACCCAAAAACTTCTTTAAGACTCAGCCCTTTCGATGAGGCTAGTCAGTGGCTTTTTTTCTCCGTGTTTACCGGAGCGGGACTTTTGGTGGTACGGTTTAGCGATGAGGCATCTTTGACGTGCGGGACTGTTAGGCATCAGTGATGGCTTCCCTTAGAGCTGTTGGTGACTCATCCTGGGCTGAGCTTGGAGATGGAGATCCCCTTATGCACTTGTTCGGGTTTCTTTTTGAGTATACATATATACACCCTACTTTTTTTCCCACTCCTTGGGTTCAGTTACTCTCCTTCTAGGAGGGGAAAAGACACACGGTGTATGCCACATGCTTTCCGTGTCTAGCTCCCCTTGGTCGGGATGAGTCTACTTCCTTTCTTTTGTTGGGTTGAGTTGCACTCTCTCTATTGTACTCTTACACTATTCTTTGTTCTGTCTACTGCTCACTGTTTTAGTATTTCCTTTGTTTCTCCCTCGAGCTTTCGGGGCATCCTACTGAGTATCTTTATACTCACCCCTGCTTGGGCTTTGCCCGCACTTGGTGTGACCTTGCAAACGACAGACATGTTGATCGAGACTGCGGAGGAGCGTAGAGGACACAGGAGCTTGGGATGCCATCAGTGGTCTCATCAAGACTTTCAAGTGTGAGACTCACCAGCTGTTTACTTTTGTTTACCTGTTTCTGGGTTGTGGCACCTTTCGGGTTGGGTGCGTGTTTTGCTCTTTTTCTGTTCAGTATCTTGTTAGTACTTTTCAGCACTTTACCTTTTTCTATTTAGAGGTTGATGCATGACTGTGGTTGGGTTATAATTGTTTTTCCTTTGGTTTTCTTTTACTCTGCACTTCTTCATTGAGTGGGCTATGTGTGTGTGTACAGGTACTTAGGCAAAGGACTCCCCGAGATTGTTACGCCTTCGGTGCTTGTCGCCAGCCCCTGCCTTATGGAGGCGGGCTTGGGGTAGTTGCGGCTCGAGACCGGTAGGGTCGGGTCGTGAAAAAGTGGTATCAGAGGTGGTTCGTTCCTTGGAGCTTTGTTCAAACATTCCTAAAAAGAAATTGGTTGGGATTTAGGGCAATAGTATCGACGTGTCTCGAGAGCGGCTCTCGGGCCAGGGAGTCCAGTGATGGTACGGGTGTCCGACGTATCCCTTCACCATGACCCTGATAACCCGCTTTTCTACTTGGCACGTTGAGACATTTGTTGCAGGGAACTTTGGAATATGCATCCAGTAGGATTGAGTCTTTGACTGTCCTTGTTGATTCAGCTCCCCTTTGTGATTACTATTATATATATATGCTCATCGCGGTAATCCTTGATAACTTTCAGGATGCCCTCACGACAGCATCCAGCCAGGTTACCCTCTCCAGTTCGTGACGACGATCTAGTGAGTGACGAGGCGTCAGTTCAGGGACCCTCACGTGATCCCCTTCCACCCAGTGCTTCAGTAGTAGCCCCTCCACCTGGAGAGCAGCAGTTAGTACCGGCATCACAGGCCAAGGTTGAGCGTAGGATGAGTGCGCTCTGAGACTTCCAGCGTCATCGGCCGTAGAAGTTCTGTGGGGACCCAGATCCCCAGGAAGCAGAGGACTGACTAGAGTCTGTGGACCGACTTTTCAGGATGGTACAGACACCAGCGGACCAGATGGTAGCCCTAGCTGCCAGCCTTTTCCTCTGGATGATCGGGCGTTGGTGGGGGTTGGTTACATAGACCCACGACGAGTCATCTCTCACGTGGGATAGCTTCTAGAAGCTCTTCCGGGAAGAGTAATCCTCCTCTTGTTTATGCTCTATTTGGATTCAGGAGCTTCTAAAGATGAAACATGGGGGATGGTCGTGGAGTAGTACTCGAACCGGTTTACTGATCTAACACGCTACTCGCAAGATATGATCCGCGACAGTTACTTCCAGGAGCGGAAGTTTGAGCAGGGTCTTCGCAGGGAGATCAGTGCTAGCGTAGTACCCCTATGCATCCCTACTTATGTCAGGGTGCTAGAGAAGGTGCTCGTGAAGGAGATCTTCTTGGCTGAGGGACGCCAGCTGACTGAGCCTATTAGTGGCCGCTTCAGTGCAGAGTCTTCGGTAGCAGGCAGGCAACAGAGGACAGAGCCTCAGTCGAGGAGAACCTTCCGTGAGTAGACTTAGGGGCAGGGCCGTACACCTCAGTGGCGTCGTAGAGCACTGTGGCAGTCAGGAGAGAGTCAATGCTATGCCTGTGATGGACGGGGTCACCTAGCAAAGGACTGCCCGACCAGGCGTACCGAGCAGCCGTGGTAGGCAATGGGTGCACCGCAGCGACAGAGGTAGTGTTGTGACCAGGGATCCCCTAGGCGAGGATAGGGTGGTCCTCAGGGAGGTGGCGCAGGCAGAACGGCAGGACCTGGAGGTTCGGGACAATGTTTCGGGGTCCTTCCATCACCACTACCGGGCAACCCATGCCAGGCTCAGGGAGCTGGTGGTAGGGGTCATAGGAAGCTTCAGGCTATGGGTGTTCGTGACCCCCCAACATACGAGATGGTCTGAGGTACGCTTTGTGTTTACTCTATGATCGCTTCAGTACTAGTAGACATAGGCTCTAACCACTCCTTTATATCGCTACTTTTGGTATGGGAGTTGGATCTTCCAGTAGAGGCACTGACACCTGCACTTAGCCTCGAGGTTCCTATGGGAAGTACCTTGTTGGTGACCTTTATCTACAGACAGTGCGAACTGTCGTTCGGAGGAGAGAGTTTCATGTGGGACCTACTCGTCATCATGATGGAACCTTAAGACATCATCCTGGGCATGGATTGGCTTTCTATAGTTCATGCCCAGATCGACTTTTGTCACAGACGAGTCAGAGGCGTGCACACTGATGGGATGAGGTTCACCATTCTAGGCGAATGAGACCTCGTGGCAGAGCAGATAGGTACTCTGAGTAGGAGACCACAACCCTTTTTTCACCAGTTGGTGAGCATGGCTCTCGGATCAGTAAACGCTACAGGCACCTGGATCCTGACCGTTGTAGAGGACTACATGAACATCTTTCCCGAGGATGTTCCAGGACTACCTCCAAGGCGAGAGATGGAGTTCTGTATTGACTTGCATCCGGGGACTGCCCCGATATCATGTGCAACATATTTTATGGAACCCAAAGAGCTTCGGGAGCTACGAATTCAATTGGAGAACCTTTGTGAGAAGGGATTCATCAAGCCCAGTGTGTCACCCTGGGTAGCTCCAGTTTTGTTTGTGAAAAAGGCAGATGGGAGTCTATGGCTTTGTGTGGATTATCGTCGCCTGAATCAGGCTATGATAAAGAACAAGTACCCTCTGCCGAGGATCGAAGACCTTTTCGACCAGTTGAGAGGTGCGAAGTGGTTCTCCAAAATTGATCTTCGATCTGGCTACCACCAGTTGCGGGTTCATGAGGCTGACATCCCAAAGTTGGCTTTCTGTTGTCGTTATGGGCATTACGAGTTTCTGGTGATGCCCTTTGGCATGATGAATGCCCCCTCCATTTTCATGGCTTTGATGAACCAGATATTCCAGCCGTACTTGGTCCAGTTTGTGGTTGTCTTTATTGAAAACATACTCATCTACTCTACGACGGAGGAGGAGCACACTGAGCATTTGAGGATGGTCCTAGACTTACTCCTAGAAAACTATCTGTATGAGAAGCTCTCGAAGTGTCAGTTCTGGATTCATGAGGTTCACTTTCTGGGGCATGTAATTTTGGAACAAGGTTTGGTCGTAGATCCCGCAAAGATAGAGGCAGTTCTTGCTTGGGAGCCACCCAACAATACGTCATAGGTGCAGAGTTTACTTGGTTTGGCAGGGTACTACAGGAGGTTTGTGAAAGATTTCTCCAGGATTCCCACCCCTTTGACCGCATTGACATGGAAGGGATGACCGTTCACCTGGACTGATCAGTGCTAGAAGGCCTTTGAGGAGTTGAGACAGAGGCTGACTAGTGCTCTAGTGTTGAGGCTGCTAGAGGAGGGCATTGAGTTTGTGGTGTACTACGATGCTTCAGGAGCTGGGCTCGGGTGCGTGATGATGCAGCAGCAGGGCAGTGATTGCATATGGGTCAAGGCAGTTGAGGCCCCATGAGCAGAATTATGCGACCCACGATTTGGAGCTGGCAGCGGTGGTCTTCGCCTTGAGGTTATGGAGACACTACCTTCTGGGTGAGTGTTTTGTGGTCTACTTAGACCACCAGAGCCTCAAGTATATCTTCACTCAGAGGGATCTAAATATGAGGCAGATTCGATGGATGAAGTTTCTTCAAAACTATGATTTTGAGATAGTCTACACTCCAAGGAAGGGAAATATAGTAATAGATGCTCTTAGCAGGAATTCCCAGGCTCGGTTAGTGCGGGAAGCTTCAGAGCAGTTGGCTTCCCTACGATTGACCTTGGTGGAGTAGGAGGTTACTAATTTTCTACAGTCGATGGTGTTGACTCCTTCTCTCCTTGAGCGTGTGAGAGAGTCGCAGTTAGGAGATGTTGATAGTGAGGTACTGTGTGATCAGATATCCATGGGCGACGCACCCGATGAGTATTCTGAAGGAGGGAATCACGAGATCCTATTCCAGGGGTGAGCTGTAGTACCAGAGGTGATTTAGGAGGAGGTGATGTGGGAGTTCCACACTTCTCCCTTGGCTATACATCCCGGTGTGGGGAAGATGTACAGAGACCTTCATCAGCAATTTTGGTGGTCAAGCATGAAGCGGAGCGTAGCTGAGTTCATTTCTTGGTGTCTTACCTGTCAGCAGGTGAAGGCAGAGCATCAGGTTCTGGTAGATTTGTTGCAGCCCCTTGATATCCCGGAGTGGAAGTGGGATGACATATCTATGGACTTCGTCACATGGCTTCCGCGCACAGTGAAAGAACATGACTCCATTTGGGTGATAGTGGACCGACTCACGAAGTCGGCGTACTTCCTTACCATCAGGGAGTAGAGTTCGGTAGAGATTCTAGGGTATGTATGTTTGGGAGATTGTCCGCCTTTATGGAGTACCCTCGACGATCGTCTCTGACCGTGACGCACGGTTTATGTCGTGATTGTGGTGAGGCCTGCAGGAGGCATTCAGGACTCAGCTGCGGATGAGTACAACTTTTCACCCCCATACTGACGGGTAGACAGAGCACACTATCCAGGTGGTGGAGGATATGCTCAGGGTGTGCATGTTAGACTTTGTCCTGAGCTAGGAGGATCACCTACCCTTGGTAGAGTTCGCGTACAACAACAGTTACCACTCTACTATCGGCATGACACCTTTTAAGGCCCTCTACAGGAGACCCTACATTTCACCGTTGTGATGGACAGAGGTTGGGGAGACCTCCCTCGTGGGCCCAGAGTTAGTGTAGGCGATGACAGAGAAGGTGCAGGTCATTCGTGAGCAGATGATGATGGCTCAGAGCAGACATAAGTCCTATGCAGATCGTCATCACAAGCCTTTGGAGTTTGAGCAGGGGGACCATGTCTTTTTGAGAGTCTCTCCACAGCATGGGGCATGGAGGTTCGGCCAGGGAGGCAAGCTGTCCCCGAGGTTCATCAAGCCCTTTGATATCGTGTGGAGGGTCGGTGAAGTGGCCTACCTTCTTGCTCTACCCTCACAGCTGGAGAGGGTGCATGATGTCTTCCACGTGTCGTAGCTGAGGAAATATGTGCACGACCCCACACATGTTATCAACTGGGGAGAGATGGATATTGAGGATGGATCCACCTTTGTAGAGCACTCGGTGGCGATTAAGGACCGACAAGAGTGGACAATGCGTGGACGAACCATTCCTTTGGTTTGTGTGTTGTGGCAACACAGGAGAGTGTAGGAGAGCACCTGGGAATGGGAGAGCCAGATGCGGGCTCAGTATCCTGAGTTGTTTTTGTAGTTTTGTTTTTTGGGGAAAAAAACTTGAAGGACGTAATGATGTAAGAACCCAGGTTTTGAGCCTGTAAGACTTTGAAATTTTCTTGATGTTATTCCAGAGCAGGGCATTTAGACGACATGTGATTCCGAGCCCCGGTGCCGACAAAATTAAATTTTAAGTGCATTCACACTAGACATTCCAAATAAACAGAATAACTCCAAAACGGTTGCTCATATGGGAAAACTGAGGGCACCGTTGAGTCCGGAACGTGTTGTTTACCCTAGGAGGGGTGTAACTTCCGCGGGCGTGACCCTTCTGTGGAAAACACCACCAGGGGCGTTTTCATAATTTGGCGGCCCCAGGTGTGAACTTTAAAACTTATGAATGGAGGATCGAATTAAAATTCTGAGACTTCCATTGCGCTCAGAACATGGTTTTTACCCTAGAGGCGGCTTAACCTCGCCCCCGTCGAAAGTCCGGGTACAGGCCTACTGGTGGGTGTTTTAAAACTTAATTAAATTTTAATTAAGTTTTCTATTTAAAAACACCAACCCCACCCTCTTCTCCCCCTTATTTTTCTCCTTGGCGCAAGTTCTTCCCAATAAGGGATAACCTCCTTCAAGCTTCTCTCTCCCTCTCCAAGGCGGGTGGCGGCTCCGGCGGATCATTGCTGAAGCGTCGGGCTACGCCCAACGAGGTAGGATCATGCGTTTTCTTTTTCTTTTTATTCCCACATATTCTTGAATTAAATTTTAGCATTGAAACACCATTTAATTGTTGAGATAATTACATAGATGAATAGTGTTCGATTCGAGCTTTCCAATGCTCTTTTCAGATCGAAATTCCGAGTCTCGGAGCGTCAGGGGTGGCCCCGAGAAGTTTTCTGGCCATTTCACTTGGTTTCCGGCGGTTCCAGGGAGGTCCGGCGGGCAACGATGGAGGCATGGAGTGTTCCAGGTGGTGGAATGGCGTGGCTACCAGGCGGCGGTGGCGGGCTCCCAGGTGTCATGGTGGGCGTCTACGGCGGAGGTCGTCGGTGCGGGGTGCGACGGGGGTCGCAGCGGGTGACCCCGTGCGAAGATCGAGACCCGCCTTCGATGGGTCTCCGTGCGAGACAACGACTGGACATGAGGGTCGGTCGGCGTAGGTGGACCATGGGTTCGCGGTCGGGTCGTGTGGATGAGCCGCGGGCCGGCGTGGCGAACCGGGTTGGCCGGCGCGGGCCGGCCCGGGCGGGGTGGACCGGCGAGACCGGGCCGGTCCAACCCAAAGGGGTTCGCCCCCCTTGTTTTCGGACAGTCATAACTTCCACTATCAGTTTCCATTTTTCCTGCCGTCTATGGAAGTGCAATCCTCGGATTGAGATGGAGATTTTGGGATGGTCTCGGGGATTTTAATTCCTGAGACGGGGGCTCGGTGGCATGACACACCGTTAAGTGTTGTTTAGCGCCTCGCCGGGATTCTTCTTTCGGATGGCGCGAACACATCCGGAGTCCGTTTAAGGCACCGTCAGTGGCGTTGCAACCCTAGAATTGAGAATACGTTTTCTAGGTTAGTTTTAGGTGTTGAATCTGGAGTTGATTTATGGGACCCACGAGCCGTCTTTTAAGCTGTGAGCAGCGTTTTGCGACTTTTTCATCAGACGTTTGTTCAGGGCGAATGAGTAGTCGTTTTGGCGTGTTTTTCCGAGAGCATCAAATTGGAACAGTTCACCCGACCTCTTTCGGGACTGAGGTGTGGGCCCCACGAGACGTCATATGGGCATAAAGCGGTGTTGAATAACTTTTTCGTCGGGAGTCCGTTTCCAGCGAGTAAGTAGTCTATCTCGCGTGTTTTTCCGCGAGGATTACAACGGTATAATATGTTTGGTTGTGAAAATACTATTTATAAATCTTATTAAATGTGGAAAAATGAAAGGGCATTTGTTTGATCTTCCTTTGACGCACTTTGAACCAACGCACGGTAGCGATGTTAGTGACACCCAGTGATGGTACGGGCAGCGCGGAGTTATCAGATCAGTTCCGAGTTTACCCTCCAGTGGGGCTGGGCAGTGGGTTACCCACTGACATATCAGGGTATACCCTCAAGTGAGGCTGGGTAGTGGGTTACCCCTTGACTTTAGGGTTTACCCTCCAGTAGGGCTGGGCAGGGGGTTACCCGACGACCTTTAGGGTTTACCCTCCAGCAAGGTTGTGTGATGGGTTAGCCGACGACCTTTTGGGGTTTACCCTCCAGTAGGGCTGGGCAGTGGGTTACCCAACGAACTTTAGGATTTACCCTCCAGTGGGGCTATGCAGTGGGTTACCCAATGACCTTTTGGGGTTTACCCTCTAGTTGGGCTGAGTAGTGGGTTACCTGACGACTTCTTTCAGACTCATCCCTTTCGATGAGGCTAGTCAGTGGCTTTTTTTCTCCATATTTACCAGAGCGGGACTTTTGGTGGTATAGTTTAACGATGAGACAACTTTGACATGCAGGACTATTGGGCATCAATGATGGCTTCCTTTAGAGCTGTTGGTGACTTATCCTGGGCTGAGCTTGGAGATGGAGATCCCCTTACGCACTAGTTTGGGTTTCTTGTTGAGAATACATATATACACCCTAATTTTTTCCCACTCCTTGGGTTTAGTTACTCTCCTTATAGGAGGGAAAAAGACACGTGGGGTATGCCACGTTCTTTCCGTGTCTATATCCCCTTGGTTGGGACGAGTCTACTTCCTTTCTTTTCTTGGGTTGAGCTGCACTCTCTCTATTGTACTCTTACATTGTTCTTTGTTCTGTCTACTGCTCACTGTTTTAGTACCTCCTTTGTTGCTCCCTTGAGATTTTGGGGCATTCTACTGAGTATCTTTATACTCACCCCTGTTTGGGATTTTCCCGCACTTGGTGTGCCCTTGCAGACGAAAGACAGGTCGATTGAGACTACGGAGGAGCGTAGAGGACACAGGAGCTTGGGTTGCGATCAATGGTCTCAGCAGGACTTTCAAGTGTGAGACTCACCGGCTGTTTATTTTTGTTTACCTGTTGCCAGGTTGTGGCACCTTTCAAGTTGGGTGCATGTTTTGCCCTTTTTCTGTTCAGTATCTTGCCAGTACTTTTCAGCACTTTACCTTTTTCTATTTAGAGGTTGATTCATGACTGTGGTTGGGTTATAGTTGTTTTTCCTTTGGTTTTATTTTACTCTGCACATCTGCATTGAGTGGGCTATGTGTGTGTGTACATGTACTTAGGAAAAGGCCTCCCTGAGATTGTTACGCCTTCGATGCTTGTCGCCAGCCCCTGGCCTATGGAGGCGGGCTTGGGGTAGTTGCGGGTCGAAACCGGTAGGGTCGGGTCGTGACACTTTGAGTGATACCAGCCACACTGTGCCTTAGATTGAGGTGGGGTTGACTCATACACATCACAAATGACCCATGGATCATTATCCTAAAGTATCAACTCAATCCGAATGCGTTTGGTCAGATATGAAGGTATTTTGGAGATTTTATAGCTTTTTCTTATGCAAAGCCCAAAGAAAAGTGGTTCGTCATTCTTGCATGCTGCTAGTGCATTTTATCTATTAAAATGAAAAAAATGAATCATTGGATAAAGGATGTTTTATTTAATAACAATTAAAATTTTCCTACGAACATTTACATACAAAAATGTTTCATCTTTTGATCCCCTTAACCCCTCTCAAAAATGGCTGCCAATTGCACACATCCTCAAGTCAGATCTTCATTCTATTTGTGTACAATCTTCCATCAGGTATGTGGCCCACTCGTTTCTGAACAAATCTATATCGTCTTGTGAATATGAGGCCTTTCAAAAGTCAAATTAGTACTGCGAAATATATAAATAAATAATTTAAATGAAATAGTAGTTGTTTTTGAAAATACCTCTTTAGGGATGCTAGTTTATTGATGGAAAATGATCTCTCTTGTAAATTTACAAACATAATAACTGCAATCATTATTGTTTGTTTGTTTTGGACACTAAAAAAACTTTGATCATTTGGAGAATAAGTAACTTGTTTTGACATGTGTTTGGATGGTGAAATTTTATTATATATACCCTAATATCGGTCCATACATAGTATTTTCTCACCTCCTTATGCTTATCCCCTGTGCTCATTCCTTGTTTTAGACGATATTGATACACCGCTCTATTATAATAGTGTCCTCAGTAAAAGATAATATAAATTATATAACTTGATGTTTAAACCTAAAATGTAGGATTTAGTGTCTTACAAATTCACAAACTTCATCATGTGTGGTCGGTTTGTTGGACCCTGCATGGTTGGTATTAGGAAGAGTTTGTCATCTGTAATCTTTCTTTCAAATGTTTTCAGAAAGCCTTTCACTATTTTATCCTTTTTTGATGGCTCTAATTTCATTAGTTATGTTGATGTGGTATGAGGACTAATGAGTCCAAATTTTGGATTATGGGAAAATACATTAAACTATTTTTCATATATACGCCCGCCAATAATATAAAATGCATTTAGTCATAATTAGCACATTATATCAGCTTTTAGAAATCAATTCATGAAAACATAACTCATATATAAATTTACAACTGTGACGCCTAGCCAACCGTATTCAAGGATCTTATTTACATTTTCAGCAGCAACGAAATCTTGAATTTCCTCTCCTTATATATTCTTTTCAAAAACAACTATATGAATACTAACATTTTTTTAACTTCGTATCCACATGAGTCTTCAATTCTAGTAAATGTGGATAGAGAACAAGTGGTGTTATTATACTTTCAGTAGCTCTTTGGGGTCAGTTGGTCGATCCTTTAGATGCTTTTGAGCCCATGTTTCTTATCACCCCCTTCCCTTTCTCCATCTATAATAACATTCATTGGTTGAGACCTTTTTTTCATTAATTGTTAAAGGTTTAGCTTGAAAAAAATGGAAATAAATACCTCTTTGTCCACGTGTACTCTTACAAGTTGTGACAACCATGAAATGAATGTCCCAATAGCCTTTTTGACTGTATTAATATCATCTTCATCAAGTAGAATAGGTATCTCTTCATTTGGCTCATGAGCTACAATAAACTTCACTTTCAGATGATCTTTTAGAAGTGGTCTATTATGCAAATTTTCCTCTAGGATGTTGAACACTGTAGCCCTCGCTACAAGGTGATAGGTGGGTGTTGACATATATAAATTACAGTCATTATCACCATGTAGAAGATCAGTACATGAAAAGTATCAGTGTTTGTCTGATTCACATTTCATGGGAACAATTATTAGAATATTGATTACCACAACTAAGATAGCTCTTTGAGGGGAATGGCTCGCCTCAAAGATATTGAAAAGAGTAAGACACTATTTCATTATTTTATTTGATAGCAAATTAAAGAAATAATATCATAATGTTACCGTAATTTCTTCCCATATCATAGCCTTTAGCTCAAACACAACATGGTGCCATGAATCTATGTCAATCGGCACGTGTTTCTGAGTGAAAATTCTAATGTAACTACTAAACATAGCCTTGTTGGGATTCAAATGTTGGCCTCATGCATTCCATCCAACATCAAATTTGATGCCTTTGTTTTTCGCCTTAAGAGCTTTGGCTAACACCGTCAAACTACGATGCACCTGTCTTTTCTAGGATGTCAGTCCTTCATCCCTGACCATTTCATCGATATAAACATAATATATATGTTCATCTGAAATGTTAGCAATGACATGTGCTTATGGTTGTTGGGCCTCAACACTAGGAGCAACAACAGGTTCAAAAACTTTTTATTGCTCTGCACTATGAGCAGCAGCAGCAGCAGCTTGAGAGACTTGTTCAGCCTTGAGGTTAGGAGAACCAAAACGTACAGAAGTCATTATTTGAAAAAGTGGTTGAATGGTTAATTTAGATTACATAAATTCAGTAATGATAAGATAATAACATGAGATAACAAGATCTATGTTATAAACAAAATATAGCCTGTTTATTGAACTCTATTTTTTTCAAAGGCTGAAGGGATTTGAAACCTCTATCGATTATCCAAATCCCTTCATATCAAATGTTCTTTTAACTACTCTGGAGTAATTATTCTAGAATAACAACAACTTAAACATGGACAAAAGATTTGAGAATGATCCTTTGCATAATTCTTTGCAAACTTGATGAAATTTTTCACTCCGTTCTCATACTCTATTGTCAAATGATTAGCATCCACCCAATCTTTATTCATCTCCATCCTATTTGAATCTCAAATATTAGTATTTATGATTCAAATACACAAAACAAGACTTCTAAATATAGTAGAAGATAACCACTTCCTTATAAAAATAGAGATTAATAGAGCCTAATCGTTTTCAATAAAGATTTGGAAATCAATAGAATCGGGATAGACCCCCCATCAAAATCAACACACTTTCCAGCCCCCTTACTAATAGTTCTAGAACACACCACCCTTACAACAAAACATTAAACATCCTTTTAACCACCCCAACCAACCACCTCATTCATAATAAAGTAATCACATTAAACAGCCCAAAACTAGTGACCAAACTCAAATAAAATGAAAACAAGGATACAATTTTGATGATAAAACTAATATAGTAGATACATTTCCAAACACAAAGGTGTTCACATGGGAGACAAATAACCTAGGTTTATCTAAAATTACTATGGAATATCATAGGTTTTGTTACCCAAATTAACATAAGAAATAGAAAATTAAGGTTAGTGAACATAAATTCTATCATGAACATCTAAAGGATATGAAATAACTCTCCCCCACCTTACCCAAACTCGTACCTAGAACCGCACTTGAAGCCTCTATGAGATCCTATTGCTTGGAACACACCCTTTTCATTTCACACTAGTTTGCTAAAAATAAGGATTTCTATGACACCTTAGCACATAAAAAGGGCCTCAAACACACAATTAAAAGGACCCCATCTACAACACCTATATAGTAACCACTTTAGGAGTCACTAACTTGCCCACATGTTTTTGGATCACCTCTCAAGAATACATCTTGATGGGGGAATTGTTCATCTTCCTTGAAAGTCCAAATTCATACCAAACATCACTAACATGGGGCTCTACCAATGCATACCATATACCTAGAAAATAATTGAAAAAATTAGAAAAAATATTTTATTGTACCTATTTCTAATAGTATTACAAGAAAAGTATAACGAACATAGATTGTACCTCCAAACACTCCTGGAGTCTCCTGGTAAAAAAACTCTAGTGACTACAACTATCCAAGATTCTAACCACTAACTTCTCAATATAGGAGTGGTCTACTTAGGGATAATATTAGTAGAATCAAACCAAAGTTCCATCCACCTCATGCTGCTCCCCGATCTCCTCCATCACTTTAGTACTATATAGACCTCCTTTCTCCAGTTCCTTCCTCTGCTTAGGCTATTCATTCACTACCTCTCTGACTATAGCATGAATGTTAAGAAAATGCAATGTGATATTTCTATACCCATCACAATCATATAAAATTCCTTGGAGTAATGGGCTATCCTTGAGGTGCCTATGAATGACAATGCCTCCCAAGATGAGACTTGCATCACACACCTACTGTGGGTGGGTGGTGCTAACCCTACATCCCAGAAGATCAATACCTTAAAATATTATGATATGAACTCAAACCATATGCATAATCATAGAACACTAATATAGCCATCCAAAGCTTAGTATTACATGTTAAATTTACCCAAACCACTAGAGGTCGGTCTATGAATTGAACAACATAAATTAATGGATTTAATAAAAAGAGTTGAAATATAATCCAACCAAAAAATGGAAAATAATGTATAACCTACATAGAAGTAGGGGAAAAATGTTAATTCACCATTGGTATACACCTCAGTCTGTGTATCCCAAACTAATATATACCTTATCCTAGTCCACCAAGGAATCTATGAAATTTTCCATCGTCTGTATAAGACATGACATGTATGGTAAGATCCCTTGTAGGGATGAGTATTACAATACCCAATAGGACACCCCAAAACACCATACATAAAGAATCAAGAGTATTCATGTCACTAAAAACAGGTATTCCAAACAAGATAAGAGACATAATGATAAACAAGGATATCCCAAATATACTCATAAAATACTATGAGTCAAAAAATGTCTCAACCACTTCTAGTTGTAGATCCACTAAGGGTTTCAAGGTAACACTCATCTGATAGGAAATGCTACCCAAGCTATAATTCCAATGACGACACTCATCCTAGAGGTCACACTCATCCGATCTAGCCAAGAAAAATCACATAGGAAATTGAGAGTGTTCACTCGAGATATACACTCCATCAGACTAATACCCCATCAGAAATATCAGCTCATGATATAAATATAGGGGGTCAACGCCCAAGGCTTTATGGGGGGATACTAGAGTCTACTACAATAATCCTCCAATATAGGGGATAGAAACTTGTGTAAGTGTTGGTCATGCCAATTCAACAAACCCAACATAGGGAAAACACATTGGAAATAAGGTTTGCTTTAGGCCTCTCGGAGGGATACAAGCTCCAGGTCACTAAGCGACCTATGGTCTATTGCTCAAGATCATATTCCATAATAACCCCCATAAAAGTGAACTGAGACCACTCACTATAGAATAAGTATATTGAAAACTGAGAGGGTTCATCCAAGATACATGCTCCGTCGGACTAATACACCATTTAAAAGATCAGATCTCTATACAGAGAGAGGGGGTTAATTCCTAAGGCTTGATGGGGGACAATAGAGCCTACTTGAAACATCCTTCAATATAGGGGATCAATGACCATGTAAGTGTTGGTGATTCCAATTCTATAAACCCAATATAGGGACAACATGAATGAAATGAAGATCACTTCAGGTCCCTTGAATCGATACATGTTCAAAGTCCTTGAGGGGTATGAGTTCTAATGAATGAGACCTAATTCCATAATAACCCTCATATAAGTGGACTAAGACAACTCAATAAATAATAATGGAACTCACCAACACTACCTTGATCATTAAGAAGATATAGTGTCACGACCCGTCCTTGGGGCCCGTGATGTGACTACCCCAAGCCCGTCTTCCATATGCCTGGGGCTGGCGACTAGCACCAAAGGCGTAAAACCCGATAAAAAGGGAAGACATTGCCTTTATGATAGTAACAAACACAACAGAGTATGCAAGTGAAGTAAGCACTAACTAAAACTGAGTACAAAAGTAAGTGCTGAAAAGTAAATGAGCCAGTATACAAACCCAACTGAAAGTACAGTACAACTGAAAAGGAAAGTACAACAATATTAATGTAAAGCAACAACCACTGAGTCATCCTCTGTGAATCCCACATGAAGGGTGGGTACAGATGGTCTCCTCGGCACCTCGGGTTCGTCCGTCTGTCCACTCCGTGCACGCCTCACTAGGTGGTCCACCTCCGGGTACCGTCCAGCTCTACAAGACTCTTCCACGATCAGTGTTGTCATTCGTCTGCATCCAACACAACGTAGTGCAGACATATCCCGTGCAGGGGTGAGTATACGATACTTAGTAGGGACCCCGAGACCCACAAAGGTCTCCCAGAATCTACGAAGGATAAACTAAAAAGGAAAGGAACAATCCCAAAGAATCAACCAACCCTACTTAGGTATATGCCCATACATATACCTAAGTTATCAATCTCAGTTCAGCTCCAACTCTCGAGCCCAAGCACAAACCAGTCCACACAGGAAAGATAGTCAAACACATCAAAGATAAAGATTGAAAGTCAAGACTCAGCTCACATAGGTATACATCTTTCGTATAGAGATAGAGATGATCAGATGTAGCCATTGATTTATCTAAGCTGTCAGACCCACAGAGGATACAAGTCTAGCTAAGCTGTCAGACCCATACAGGATACAAGACCAACTACTCTACCAGAACCACAAAGGATACAAGTACAGAGGTCAATACTATCAGACCCACAAAGGATACAAGAACAGTAGTCATCTCTGTTAAACCCACGAAGGATTCCAGTACGGTAGTCGTCGCTGTCGAACCCATAGAGGATTTCAGTACAATAGTCGATGCAGTCGCAGCCAGCTTTAGGGTTCCCGCACACAACACGATCGATTCCGGGAGGGTCTGATCCTCGAGTAAGGGGGGGTTGATACATCAACTTTCACGAAGTCCAGATTTGATGTATCCCAAAGTTCTGTATCATCAAAAGAAACCCAACGCGACAGATGGTGCGTCAATCGGATGCCCAGTCTGAGAGTTATTGGCTTTTCTACTCCAGGGGCCGGGTTGGTTTTTAAGATAAAACCAACCCAACCATACTCCAGCTACATCCAAACCTTAATTTGAGTATTCCAAAAGAACTTTCCCATCAAAATTAATTCAACGTAGTTGACGAAACGTCAATCAGACGTCCGATCCTTAAGTTATAAGTGTTTCCGCTACAAGGGCCCGATTGGTTTCAGGTTCGAACCAACACGGCCATACCCAAACTTTGTCAAAACCTTTATTGTAATATAACAAAATGACTTTCTCGATCCAAGGATTCCTAAGCAACTGACGGTGCATCGATCAGAGGTCCGTAGCTCAAGTTATGGGCAAAAGACTGAAAAACGGTTTGAAGTGGGGGGGTCTGGGCCCGGTCCGACCCGGCCCAACCCACCCTGGGTCGGCCCAAACCGGGTCGAATCGACCCAAGTCTGGGTCCAGGTATGGCCCGGTTGGGCGCGGCCCAGCCCGCGTGACCCACCCCGGCCCGGCCGGGGGGGGGGGGGGGGTGGCCAGCTGGCCGAGCGGGGGGGCGCGACCCCTGGTTTCGTGAACGCGGCGCCAGGATGGCGCCGCTGGTCTCCCTGGATCCCGCACGGCCACGGGATCCACTACATGCCGCTGTGGAAGGCTCCTGTCGATGGTGCGTTGGGGCGCCGCTGCCTCCAGGCGGCCGGCCGGTGCCGCTGCGCCGGCGACCCGCGCCACCGCGGTCTTCCGCGGGCCACCGGAGTCATTCCGGTGGTCCGTTTTTGCTTCCGTCTGCGCCTACGGTCGTCTCGGGATCCAAACTCCACTGCGAAGGCCCCAAATCGGTGTTACGGTCTCGTTTCATCATCGCCAAACACCCCGTGCATCAAGAACAAAATAGCGGTGGGTCCGGACTTGTTCGTTAGTCCGTACCCACCGTGTTAGTGGTTCAAATCATCACTCAATAATTAAACGCCATGTTCGAGAGTAAAAAAAAACATATATGGAAATTAAAAATTCCCCCTACCTTGAAGTTGTTGTCATACATCATCGATCCGTGGAATACGAGCGTCGCGGAAGAACGGTGTCGTTGCTTCAACGATGGGGAAGGGTCGTTGTCATAGGCGATGTAGGCTCCTTGACGTCGAGGTGAGTCTAAGGAAGATGCGTTGTTGGAATAAGTTCTTCGCGTTCTTCATTGAAGAACGATGTTCTTCGTCGATGAAGGATCACCTCTCCTTTAATTCCCCAGAGTCTTTTCCCAAAAGTGATTTGCCAACAAAAAGAAAAAAAGAGGCTCTCCAATTAATATAATTGTCATGAAATTTATATTAATTCCAAAGCGGTACCAATTAATTTAACGCTGATATTAAATTGATAGGTTGACACATTTAATGGGATGAGGGAGGTAGGAAGGCTCCACCATTAATGAGGAGTTGTCAAAGGAAACAGTAGATAATTAATGGGGAGTTGAGGAGAGTTATGTGGAAAGAAGGTTGGGGCTCGTGCAGGCCCCACCTCACAAATATCCACACTTGGGAGGAAATAACCAACTCACAAAATAAAATTGTGTACCACACAATTTTTTTCAATTTAAGATTAAACCCCAAAAAAAACTTTTGACCCGCATAAAATGCATCTGCGGTAAAGGTCCCCTTAAGCGAATATCGGCGCTGCGAGTTCATCGGTGCCCTCAGATTTAAATTCCGAGCATCGGTTCAAAAGATAGAAAAACTCACTCGTACATTTACTGAACGTACCCAAAAAAAATTTCAAAAATTAATTTCGGGCACACCGGGCCTCGGAATCAGGTGCCGTCAGAAGCCACAGACTCGTAAAATTTCAAAGTATTTAAGAAAAAAAAAATCCTTAAAATTTTCAGGTCTTTACATTACTCCCACCTCAGGGCTTTACGTCCCCGTAAAGCTACAACATACACTAGGGAAACAAAAAGGGGTACTGAGCATGCATCTGAGCCTCTCGCTCCCATGTGCTCTCCTGAAGGTTCCCGTACTGCCAGCAAAAACGCACTAGAGGAATTGACCATCCACAAAGGACCCGCTTCTGTCGATCCTCGATCCCCACCAGAACCTCCGAGAATGTCTCCCCATCGTCGATGTCCAACTCCCCATGATCGATGACGTGGGTCGGGTCGTGTACGTATCTCCTCAGCTGGGATATGTGGAAGACGTCATGAACCCGGTGCAACTGAGGTGGAAGGGACAGGCGATAATCCACCTCACCTACTATACTGAGGACCTGGAAAGGTTCGATAAAGCACGAAGATAACTTACCGCCTTAGCCAAATCTTCGTAGTCCTCATCAAGGTGAGACCCGTAAGAAAACGTGGTCGCCATCCTCGAACTCCAGTGGTCTCCGTCTCCTATCAGTATAGGACTTCTGTCTGCTTTGTGCTGTTTTCATTTGCTCCTGGATGATCTGCACCTTCTCCACCGTAGCCTGAACCATCTCTGGTCCTACAAGTGCTGACTCCCCCGGGTCAGTTCAGCACAGAGATGATATGCAAGGTCGGCCGTACAACGCCTCGTACGGTGCCATCCCGATGGTGGAGTGGTAGTTGTTGTTGTACGCAAACTCCAAAAAGGGTAGGTGATCCTCCCAGTTGTGACCAAAGTCAAGGAAACATGCAAGAATCATGTCCTCGAGAGTCTGAATGGTCCTCTCAGTCTAACCATCCGTTTGAGGGTGGAAGGCAGTGATCAAACGTAGCTGCATCCCAAAAGCCTCCTGCAACCCCTTCCAAAGCCGGGAAGTAAAGAGAGCGTCTCGATCGGAGATGATAGACGATGACACACCATGAATCCGTATGATCTCCTGAACGTAGAGGCATCCCAAGATCTCTACTGAGCCCTACTCTCTGATCGGAAGGAAGTGGTCCGACTTGGTGAGTCGGTCTACGATCACCCATATGGAGTCATGTCCTCTAGAAGTACATGGAATCCCCATCAAGAAATCCATGGATATCCCGTCCCACTTCCACTCTGGAACCTCTAAGGGATGTACCAAGCATGCTGGTACCTGGTGCTCTGCCTTCACTTGCTGGCAAGTGAGGCATCGCGAAACGAATTCTGCTATAGCCTTCTTTATACTCAGCCACTAGTGCTGTCGTCTGAGGTCCTGGTACATCTTCGCCACTCCTGGATATACCGCTAGAGGGGAAGTGTGAAACTCACTCAGTACTTCCTCCTACAGTGCAAATGGTACCATGGTACATCCCCTGAAGAGGATGACGTGCTCTCCTCCTTCAGAAAACCCATCAGGCGCCTGCCCTGTGGAAATATGATCACGTCGCGTCTCACAGTCAACGTCCCCATGCTGTGCCTCTATGATCCGCTGAAGTAGTGGAGGAGTGACTGTGAGAGACTGTAGAAAGGCTGTCCCATCTCTATCCACGAAGGATATCTACAATGCAGCTAGCTGCTTCGTCGCCTCCCCTAGCAGTTGTATGCCCGATCTTCTGATGATAGCATCAACTACTACATTCCCCTTCCCAAGAGTATAGACTATCTCAAAGTCATAGTCCTGGAGGAACTCGAGCCATCGCCGCTGTCTCAGGTTCAGGTCATTCTGCAAGAAAATTTACCTGAGACTCTGGTGGTCACAGTAGACTGTAAAGTGCTCACCCATCAGATAGTGCCGCCACATCTTCAGGGCAAAGACCACTACTGTTAACTCTAGGTCATGGGTATCATAGTTCTGCTCGTGCTGCCTCAACTGCCGTGAACCGTAAGTAATCACTACTCGCTCCTACATCAGGACACACCTGAGTCCGGTCCCTGATGCGTCGTAGTAAACTACGTACCCTACGCCCTCCTATGGTAGCCTCAAGATGAGCGCACTGGTCAATCTCTATCTCAGCTCCTGAAACCTCTGCTGGTATCTATATGACCACACGAAGGGTTTCCCCTTCTTCGTCAAGGATGAAAGCGGTGCTGCAACTCTGGAGAAGTCTGGCACAAATCTCCAATAGTACCCAGCTAGACCTAGGAAACTTCACACCTCCGTCATGCTCCTAGGTGGCTCCCAAGCAAGTACTGCCTCGATCTTCATAGGATCCATAGCAAATCCCGCCTCCGAGATGACATGCCCCAAGAAGTGAACCTCTCGAATCTAGAACTTGCACTTCGAGAGCTTACCATAAAGATGGTTCTCTCAGAGTGTGTCCAGTACAACCTGTAAGTGGTAGGCGTGCTCCTCCTCAGTGGTCGAGTAAATTAGTATGTCATCAATAAAGACTACGACAAACCGATCAAGGTAAGGCTAGAAGATCCTGTTCACGAGACTCATGAACATTGCTAGAGCGTTGGTCATGCCAAAGGGCATAACCAAGAACTCTTAGTGTCTATACCGACACCTGAAGGTCGTCTTCTGCACATCCTCATCTCGAACTCTGAGCTGGTGATAACCTGAACTAAGGTCTATCTTAGAGAACCATCGTGCTCCCTTGAGTTGATCGAAGAGGTCGTCAATTCTCAGAAGTGGGTACTTATTCCTTACGGTCACCTGATTCAGGCGATGGTAGTCGACACACTGTCACAAGATCCCATCCTCTTTCTTGGCGAACAAAATCGGAGAAGCCCAGGGTGAAACACTGGGTCGGAAGAATCCATTTCCCTGTAAGTCCTCCAGCTGTACCTGCAGCTCACGAAGCTTTGCGGGAGCCATCCAATATGCTGGAGTAGATATCGGTGTTGTCTCAAGGTACAGGTCTATATAGAAGTCTACCTCTCTACGAGGAGGTAGTCCTGGAACATCGTCAGGAAAAACATCTGCATACTGATCCACCACTACAGGAAAACTCAGACTCCACACGTCAACTACTCTGAGGATGAGACTAGCCAAATGATGTGTGATTGGCTTCCCTCTCCTCTGCGTAAGTCCACCATGTGCTGAAAAGGCACCCTTATCACCGTTGAAGGTGAACCTGGTCCCATCCGTGCGGACACACCACACTTTGCACCTAATACAGTCGATCTGGGCATGTACTGTAGATAACTAGTCCATACCCAAGATGACATCGTAAGGCCTCGACGCCGCTACAAGAAGATCCCATCTGAAGCTCTCGCCTCCTAGAGTAAGATCACATTGCCGGAACCAATGCGTAATCATCGAGTCTGCTCCCGTAGGAGTATCTAGCCGTAAGGATTGATCCAACGGATCCATCAGAATCTCTGATCTCCAAACAAGGGTAGAGGCAATAAAAGAATGACTCACACCTGTGTCTATAAGAACTGCAACAAGGGTGGAGTAGACACAGATAGTACCTCGAATCATCTCAGGTGCGCCGTGGTCATAAGCCTTCACTGCCTGGAGCAGAGCTTTCCTCTATCCACCAGCTCCCTGTGGTCGGGGTGGACCTCCTGGAGGTGGTGGTGGTAGAGCCTCGAAACGTTGTCCACCACCCGCTGCTCGGCCAGCTCCTCTGCCTCATCCGCCTGATCCCTGTGGACCACCAAGGCCAAACCTCTGCCTCTAACTGGGAGGTCCCTCCACTTTCTGCTACTCGTCTGCATGGCGGGTCGGGCAGTCATGAGCAATGTGGCCCTGCCCAACGCATGCATAGAACTGTCTGCTCCTCGTAAGGCTGGCTCTATTTCGTGTTCCCCGTACGACCGAACCTGTATCCTGAGGTCGCCCACCTGATGGCTTGGTCTGCTTGGACCCCTATGACATCTATCTATTACCGGCTGCAGAAGACTCCGCTACATGTTGCCCTGTGGTGGGTCTCACTGCTGGTGGCTACTCAGCGAGAAAGCTCTCCATTAAAAGGGCTCGCTCCAGTACCCCTGTCTGCGTTGGGATGCTGAAGGGAATCGTCGAAGCCCTGATCTCGTTCCTCAGTCCCTGCTCGAAGGTCCGGGCCCTGAAGAACGGGTCCCGTACCATATCCGTGGAGTAGCGTGAGAGGTCAGTAAATCTCACCGAGTACTGAGCTACTGTCATACTGCCCTGCCGCAGATGAAGTAACTCCTGGATGCGCATCGCACGGAGGGTGGCTGGAACAAACTCCGAGTGGAAGAGACTCTCGAAGTCTATCCAAAGTAGAGATGTCTCGTCGTGAACCTGGAGCATCAGGATCCACCATCTAACTGTTGTTTTGTGCATGAGACTCGCGACAAGGATCACCATAAGGTCAGCTGGTGTCCCTACCAATATGAAGACTCTGACGATAGCCTCCAACCAATCCTCAGTTGCCTGAGGGTCCGTGTCTTTGCAGAACCTGGGTGGCCTCTGTCACTGAAACTCATGCAATGCACTCAGTCGGTGTGCACTCTCTGCTGTTGGGTCCGGTAGGATCAGTGGCTCAACAGGTAGCGGTACCACTAGTACCTCTGTTGTAATGGGGCCCTGCACTGAGGCCTTTTCGCTCGGTGGGCTGCCATCTTGCACATAACTTGGAACCCTAGATGACTGCCTTCATGGGGCCATCCTGAAAAGAAACAGGTGTGCCACAGTCAAACATTATACCTGGTGAGCTGACACAAAGTAATCACAAAGAAAACTTTTGAAAGGAAACACACACGTAATCAGTGTTTTCTTGCACTAAGTCGGAAATCAGAGGTCAGCGTCCTGGTGTATGGATATGTTGGCTACCGCACCAACACTGGACTCTCTAGACTAAAACACACACTCAATACTCTTAACATTATTTCTTCAAAGAAAGGAAAGATCAGAGTCCTGAGTTTTGCGGTAGAACCGACTCCTCTAATACCAATTTGTCATGACCCGTCCTCGGGGCCCGTGCTGTGACTACCCCAAGCCCGCCTTCCATAGGCCAGGGGCTGGTGACTGGCACCAAAGGCATAAAACCTGATAAAAAGGGAAGGAATTGCCTTTATGATAGTAACAAACACAACAGAGTACACAAGTGAAGTAAGCACTAAGTAAAATTGAGTACAAAAGTAAGTGCTGAAAAGTAAATGGGCCAGTATACAAACTCAACTGAAAGTACAGTACAACTGAAAAGGAAAGTACAAAAACAGTAAAGTAAATCAGCAACCACCGAGTCATCCTCCGAGAATCCCACTTGAAGAGTGGGTACAGATGGTCTCCTCGGCACCTCGGGTCCGTCCGTCCGTCTGCTCCGTGCACGCCTCACTAGGTGGTCCACCTCCGGGTACCATTCAGCTCCACAAGACTCTTCCACAATCAGTGTTGTCCTTCGTCTGCAACCAACACAACATAGTGCGGGCATAGACCGTGCAGGGGTGAGTATATGATACTCAGTGGGGACCCCGAGACTCAAAAAGGTCTCCTATAATCTACGAAGGATAAACCACAAAGGAAAGGAACAATCCTGAAGAATCAACCAACCCTACTTAGGTATATGCCCATATATATACCTAAATTATCAATCTCAGTTCGGCTCCAACTCTCGAGCCCAAGCACAACCCAGTCCACACAGGAAAGATAGTCAAACACATCAAAGATAAAGATTGAAAGTCAAGACTTAGCTCACACAGGTATACATCTTTCGTATAGCGATAAAGATGATCAGATGTAGCCACTGATTCATCTAAGCTGTCGGACCCCCACAGGATACAAGTCCATCTAAGCTGTTGGACCCACACAGGATACAAGACCAGCTACTCTGCCGGACCCACACAGGATACAAGTATAGAGGTCAATACTGCCAGACCCACACAGGATACAAGAACAGTAGTTATCACCATCGAACCCATGGAGGATTCCAGTATGGTAGTCATCGTTGTCGAGCCCACAGAGGATTCCAGTATAGTAGTCGATGTAGTCGCAGCCAGCTCTAGGGTTTCCGCACACAGCACGCTCGATTCCGGGAGGGTCCGCTCCTCGATAAAGGGAGTTTGATACATCAACTGTCATGAAGTCCAGATTTGATGTATCCCAAAGTTCAGTCTCGTCAAAAGAAACCCAACGCGACAGACGGTGCGTCAATCGGACGCCCGGTCTGAGAGTTATTGACTTTTCCGCTCTAGGGACCCGGTTGGGTTTTAAGATAAAACCAACCCGAACATACTCCAGTTGCGTCCAAACCTCAAGTAGAGTATGCCAAAAGAATCTTCCCATCAAAAGGAATTCAACGTAGTTGATGGCACGTCAATCGGACGTCCGGTCCTTAATTTATAAGCGTTTCCGCTCCAAGGGTCCGATTGGTTTTGGGTTCGAACCAACCCGGTCATGCCCAAAATTTTCCGAAACCTCAAGTGTAATATACCTAAATGACCTTCTCAATCCAAGGATTCCTATGCAACTGACGGTGCGTCGATCGGAGGTCCGTAACTCAAGGTATGGGCAAAAGACAGAAAAATGGTCCGAAGTGGGGGGTCTGGGCCCGGTCCGACCCGGCCCAACCCACCCTGGGTCAGCCCGAACCGGGTTGACTCGACCCGGGTCTAGGTCCTGCCCTGCTGGGTGCGGCCCGGCCCACGTGACCCGCCCTGGCCCGGCCGGGGGGGGGGGGGTGTGCTGGCTCGGCCAGCTGGCCGAGTGGGGGGGCGTGGTCCCCGGTTCCGCGAACGCGGCGCCAGGATGGCGCCGCTGGTCTCCTCGGATCCCGCACGGCCGCGGGATCCACTGCTCTCCACCGGGGCCGGTGACGTGGTGGGCTCCTGACGGCGGCACTCCAGGGCACCGCCACTTCCAGTTGGTCGGCCGGTGCCGCCGCGCCGGTAACCCGCGCCACCGCGGTCTTCCGCGGGCCACTGGAGTCATTCCAGTGGTCCGTTTTTTCTTCCGTCTGCGCCTGCGGTCGTCCCAAGATCCGAACTCCACTGTGAAGGCCCCAAATCGCCGTTGCGGTCCTGTTTTGTCATCGCCAAACACCCCTCTCATCAAGAACAAAATAGCAGTGGGTCCGGACTTGTTCATTAGTCCGTACCCACCACGTTAGTGGTTCAAATCATCACTCAACAATTAAACGCCATGTTCGAGAGTAAAAAAAAACACATATATGGAGATTACTAATTTACCCTACCTCGAAGTTGTTGTCATACGTCGTCGATCCATAGAAGACGAGTGTCGTGGAAGAACAGCGTCGTTCCATCAACGACGGGGAAGGGTCATTGTCGTAGGTGATGTAGGCTCTTTGACATAGAGGTGCGTCTGAGGAAGATGCATTGTTGGAAGAAGTTCTTCACGTTCTTCGCCAGGGGTGTTCTTCATTGAAGAACGATGTTCTTCGTCGATGAAGGATCACCTCTTCTTTAATTCCCCATAGAATTTTCCCAAAAGTGATTTGCAAACAAAAAGATAAAAAGAGGCTCTCCAATTAATATAATTGTCATGCAATTCATATTAATTCCAAAGCAGTGGCCATTAATTTGACTCTGATATTAAATTGATAGGTTGGAACATTTAATGGGATGAGGGAGGTAGGAAGGATCCACCATTAATGGGGAGTTTTAAAAGGAAACAACATATAATTAATGGGGATTTGAGGAGAGTTATGGGGAAATAAGGTTGGGGCTCGTGCGGGGCCCACCTCACAAATATCCACACTTGGGAGGAAATAACCAGCTCAAAAAATAAAATTGTTTACCACAAAATTTTATTCAATTTAATATTAAACCCCGAAAAAAAACTTTCAACCTGCATAAAATGCATCTGCGGTAAAGGTTCCCTTAATCGAATACCAGCACTGCAAGTTCATCGGTGCCCTCAGATTTCAATTCCGAGCATCGGTTCAAAAGATAGAAAAACCCGCTCGTACTTTTAGTGAACGTACCCAAACAAAAATTTAAAAATTGATTCCGGGCACACCCGGCCTCAGAATTAGGTGTCGTCATAATCCAAAGACTCGTAAAATTTCAAAGTATTTAAAAAAAAATCCTTGACATTTCTGGGTCTTTACATATAGAGGGGCCAAAATCCTTGGACGAGGTCATGAAGCTGCATCAAGACCTCATAGGAATGGACCAAGGGAACACAATCCACCAATACTAGTCCATAGAAGCTCAAAAATCTCACAAAAAACTGAAATAAAAGGAAATAGAGCTCAAAACTATCCTCAAAGGAGGACATGATGTGTCCCTAGGGGTATACGGTGTGTCTAAAAAATACTAGCACTACCCATGTCTCATTTTCACATGGAGTGATCCGTGATTCCAAATATGGAATGTACAATGACCATTCACCAATTATTCATTGAATCGTTGGTCAAATGAGAATTAAAACGATGAACACATGTAGAGAAGGGAGATAAATTACCAAAAATTAACCTAAAAGGAGAAGTGATAGACTTACATAGAGTAGATCACACCCACGATGGAGGGAGAGAATAAGCGTCGAGCAGTCAGGGAGCCTTATGTGCTACACCGGGAGGGGATGGTGTGACCTCTAGAGGGGGAGGTGCACGGGAGGAGCCACCAATTGTTGAGAAATGGAGGAGTAGGGTTCGCAGGGAGTAGGGTCCAGTGGGGAGGAGGAGAAGTAGGGTTCGCAGGTAGGAGGATCCACAGAAGGGATTCGAGGGGGAGGATAAGGACTAGGGCTAGCGAAAAAGTAGGGCTAGCGGTTAAGGTCCGACAAAGAGAAGATCGGGGGGGGGGAGTTTTCGTAGGGGTACAGTACCGCGAGATCTTGAAGGCACGATAAACAGAGGATGTTATGCACCCGATTTTATAAAATGAGACTATGGTTTTATCAGCACTAGAAAAGCACTGATAAAGGGACCCTTTATCAGTTCTTTTAATTATCACTGATAAAGATTTACCTTTATCAACGCTTTTTGCTTAGTGCTGATAAAAGGTGGTGCTTCCCTTGCCCGTTTTTATATTAGTGGCTCCATGAGATAGATTATTTTTGAATTGACAATAGGTCGGAGTATGATATTGTTTATGATATGTCATATATCACCATTTTGTTTTAAGCCGTCAAGGATATGAATTCCAATGATAGGTGGTTGTTGAGATTTTACCAATGACATTTGGGTTGCACAATGATCGAGAGGATGAGAGTTTGGCCTCATCCCACCCTTTTGAGAAAAAATATTACTTACTCTGCAACGCTCCTATAAATTTTGGATATGTTTGTAAATTCTTCACAATAATAATATTACTACTTGTTATCATCGTGCAAACGATTGATCAAAACCATGCATTGATGTGAACATTTGTAGGTATCATAAGTTTTTCATCTTTCCTTTACTCAAAAATTATACTATGGTTTAAAGTTGAATTTATCATTATCTAGGTAGGCAGAAGGTGTTATGAGGTTGAGATCGGGTCCATGAGAAAAGGTTTCTCATGTATCATTGTGAAAGGAATTAGAATCTACATAGTTTTATGACACTTAATAATACACAACTACCATAGTTGGTCTCTTTAATAGTACACAAAAAGGGATTTAACAATGATAAAAAAACATTGTTGTCCATAGCGTTGTTAAAGGAGGGGTCTTAATCAGTGTTAAAAAAACAATGATAAAGGGCACATTTTATTAGCGCTTTAGTTAGCATTGATAAATAGGGGATTTTATTTATGTTATAAATATCGTTGATGAAGGTATTATTTCTACAGTGTGCTGTTGAAATTACACTGCACCGCAACAGCAACTTGAATACATATGCCAAATTCATAATTTAATTGAAAGAAAAATTACATCATAAATACAAAAAAACACTATATTATAAACATTTAAAACAATGTTTTGCATAATTACATTAGCAAGTACTATCACAAAAATTCTAAAACATCAATATTTCATTTTCCTTGGCACCTGACCCCCTCTAAAAAAGCCCGATATAAGTTGCTGAACAAACTACCCCAACTCATGTAAAAGAATCGACTTATATAAGAAAAAAAATCTTATGTCAGTGATACCATAAAGAAAGAAATCAAACATGATATGAAACAATACATGAATACAATGTTAATTTTAAATAAAAGGACACATTTAGAGTCATACTGGTCGCACAATGCGTTGAATTGAGGTTAGACTAATTCCTACACGTCATAAATGAATTATGGATCATTGTCCTAAAGTATTGAAACAATCCAAATATGTTTGATCAATTTTGAGTACGTAGCTTGTATTTTTTACTAAAATGTCATTTGAAACTGAAAACACACACTTTGAGTGATACTGGTCGCATCATGTGTCGATTTGATGTGAGATTAATTCTTGTACATCATAAATGACTTCTGAATCATTGTCTTAAAGTATCTGGATAATTCAAGTGTGTTTGCTCAGTTCTTAGTGAGTGACACACGTTTTGAACTAAAATGTCAATTTTAGACTATTAACAGACACTTTAAGTCACATTGGGTACACAGTGTATCAGATTGAGGTGTGACTAATTCTTACACATCACAAATGACTTATGGATCGTTGTCCTAAAACATCAAAATAATCCAAATGTGTTTCCATATTTTTGAGAATGTCACTTATTTTTTTACTAAAATATAAATTTTAAATAAAAAGACACACTTATAGTCATAATGGTCATACCGTGCATCGAATTAAGGTGGAGCTAATTCTTACACATCACAAATGAAATAAGGATCATTTTCTTAAAGTATCGAAACAATCTAAATGTGTTTGCTCATTTTTGAGTATGTAACTTTTCCTTTTTACTAAAATTCCATTTGAAAATGACAACATACACTTTGAGTGATACCAGTCACATAGTATATCGGTTTGACATGAGACTAATTCCTATATGTCATAAATGACTTATGAATCATTGTAACGACCCAAATTGCTATAAATAAAATTTCTCTTATGATTTTTAATTGAACGTCTTATTATGTTATATGGTTATAGAAAACACATTCACTTTTTTGGGATTTAAAAATACCGTTAAATTATCATTACCATTGATAATATAGTCATTGAATAGTGATCACATAGTTAGTATATATATAGGGTTTTAACAAATCCAATTAACACAGACAAAGGAAGTGATGGCCTCAACCAATAGGATTGTATCATATGAATCCCATTTATCAGATTTTTCAAGGGAGATATCATCACTGAGTTTTTCTCTTGACAAAGCCCAATATCCGATCCAACAATTTAAGCATGAGAGGAACCATTTATGGGAGAAATTCAAGCTCATAGAGATCACGACCCAAACAGTGTACGTCGAACCACCCCATGAAAGTCTCATCGTTAGGAACCTAACTCTCAGGGTGTTTGCAGGTGTATTAAATGGATATGTATCAAGACCCTAGCAATATGAGTATCTAAATTATTTTTTATAGAATAATGGATATATCTTAATTCTATTATTGTTACTTTATAAATGTTTTTTATTTTGATATAATAAAACACAAACAATATTTTTGGGTAATATTCAGATTCAATCAAGGAATTTATTTTGATGATTTAATGGATTTTTGAAATAAATAATATTTTTATAAAATATTATTATTAAATAATTTTTATTAAATATAAATGATCGTATAATTTTTATTAAGTCAAATGCAATTTTTATAAGGGTTTAAAAACTGTTATTGTAAAAAACCCAACATTTCTCAATAAACATCGATTATTATTTTAAAAGGGAAAATAAACATATTTATAAAATTATTTAGATAAAATTAATATTATTTTTGGAATCATAATATCAAAATTATCCAATGGTTAATTTTTCATAATTTTCTGAGACAGTCAAAATTTTAGGTAAAAATTAAATACCGTATAAATATACTTTGTGTATTATGACATCATAAAGACCCAAAAATGATGTAAAAAATACTATAAAGGGTTTCCACGACTAAATATATGTTTTACCTTTAAAATAATGTGATTTTATATTTATTTTATTAATTTTATAAATCCCTTATGAATCCTCCCAAACCATTAATATATTTTATGGTTTTAAAACCATTTCTTTAAGAGTATGACTCACATCCACATAATCAAGAGTATTATTTTATTAATTTTGGACTTTTTACTTATAAAATAATGATAACCACTCCCATTTTTCAAAAACCATGGGTAAAAACCATGGGATGATTTTTTGTTTTTGTTATTTTATTATGTAGAATTCATAACCTAAATAATAAAGAAACCCACCTATTTTCCTATATAAACCCACCCAAAATCCCATTTCTCTTTACTCAAAATACTTTAATCATGACCATACTATTCCCTCCACTCTCTATAGTCCTCCCAAGGTTCCCTCAGTCTCTTAAAAAGCCCCTACCAAGCATTTGGAGTCACGCACTCAAGTAAGGGATCTTTTCCTTTCTCCTCTTTATTTAAGTATCTTATTTACCTTATATTTTTTATCTTCATTTAATTATGATGAGATATGTTATTACATATCCCTTTTTCTATCCAATTTATGTCAAAATGAAGAGATACCCCTTTTACTCTCATCAACCCATTTTATGAATTTTTATGTGATGTTTTTATGTTGTTGAAATTTCACTGTGATGTTCCATGCCAAAACAATTGTGTAGTGAATACCATAATCATTTCATATCAAGGGTATTTATAAGGCCCTAGCCTTAAAAATTTCAAAATCTTGATTTAATTTGAGAATTCACATTGAGAATATTTTCAGGTTTAGATTTTTAGAGAATTATTTCATTATTAATACATATCATCCCATAATCATACAAGAGGATACTACCAAAACAGTATCCTTTTTTTCCACCAAAGGAAACCCTTTTAAAAATAAAACATGATTTCTTTTCTTGATAAAAATCTTCTTGACTTCTTACTTTATCTTAGTCATCCTTATAACCTATGAAAACATTTTAAAAACTTGATATGAGCACAAAAAATCTTAGTAAGATATATAAAATAAATAAAGAAAAACGTTAGTCCATGAATACTATAAACCCATAAAATCATACTTTTCACTTGTAAAACATAAGCTCTTTAACATACCTCATGAAGTCATAAGATTCATGAAAAAATTCTTATAAATCATAAATCATAAGGTAACTTATGACATCCATATCATACTTACATTTTAGATTTCATAGTTACACAAGGATTAACCTTCATGGTTACATTTGGAATACCCATCACAGTATATTCCCTAAATCTCTTAGAAGAAACCTTATCGTTTAACTCTATCTCATTACCCAATTCATTGGAGAGATATCATGGGATCCACCTTCCCTCGATTTATCATATAACCACCCATATACATAAGCAATTCCCAAGAACCAAAACATAATTACAACACATAAATCATGCAATAAGGAAAAATAAAATTTCCACATTGCAATCACAAGATATCATTTCAAGATATTGACATTATTAATCTCTTCTCAAAACCATTTTCAATACCAAAACACATGAAAAGGAAATATGGTATTTATTTTCCTTTTAAAAACATTAAGGATTATAGAGGAATCCAAATATAAAATAATGTTTACGGTGGCAAATAAGTCATTGTCGTTGTATACGTTAAAAAAAATTCCTTTTATCATGTTAAGAGTTTAATTACATAATCAATAAATATAAATTTAACCTAAAGAATGGAAATTGGGTTAAGAAATTCCCTTACCTCAAGTCTGACCTGTCTTGTACGTTCTTTATCTTTCTGAATAATAAACTTAGGTTAATTTATACTTACTTGAGAACATTTTTCCAGTTTATTATTCATTTTATATCACTTCTTACCATGTTATAACAATTACACAATTATTTAAGTTCATGTTAGATGTTTTTTCGATATTCGGTACTTGAGTCGAAAATGAACTTGGTATGATGTCAAAAAGTCCATGTGGTCATAAGTCCATTATTTATAGAATATAAAAAATGATATAAATATATTATATATATTAATTATATAATAATTTATAATAATATTTGAATACAAAATAAAAACACCATTCATGGAGACGGTAGACCGTACGTACGCATGGACACTATTTTTGTTTTTCCTCTTGTATTGAAAGAGTGAAATTAAATGAAATGTATATAAATATGTATACATATATAATATAATTATAGTAGAATTAATATGTCATTTATATCATATATTTTTACTAAAATAATTCTTAATACATTCTACGTGATGTGTGAACGAATCACATCATTTTGAGGAGGTGGTAGTCCACACGCCCCCAAACGAAGTTATCGTATAACAAAAATATGAAAAACATGAAGGTATGATTAATATAAAATATCCAGAATATGAAATAGGTTATAATATATATATATATATTAAAATATTATTTTACCATAATAATGGTTTTAAGACCATCCATGAAGGCGATAAAGGAAAAAAGAACAAAAACATTATTCACGAAGACGATTAACTGGCATAACTTGGACAAAATTTTTGTTAATTTGAATAATATGAGGTGAGAAATGGAATAGATATGAGATATTCCATTAGAAACATAACACTATAGTATGTACATGATTCTGGAGTAATCATGCATTTATGGATGAAGGAGATGAGGAGAAAGTAGAAAAATAAATAAATTAAGAGAGGTACTTGGAGAAAACTATCTCTTGAATATCCCCTCCTTGAAAGACCCTTGAGGACCTTGGATTTGGTATTTTGGAGAGACCAGAAGCACTTAGAAGTGTGGATAGTGGGGAGGAGAGTTTTGGGTAGAGATTTTAGGTGCTAAAAGGCTTTGTGGGTCGAAATAGGGTGGTGGAGAGGTGGTGTTTATACTTGAGAAGAGGTGGGTTCAAGTGATTAATTTATTGATTATTTTATATTAAAAGCCAACCATATAGAGGTGGCATTTATTTTCATGGATTTGGATTGTAATTAATGTTGTATAGTCTATTTAGGGTCAAGAAACACCTCAAATAACCATTAAATTTGTATTTTTTAGGTATGTTAAGCTTGTAACTCTTAACTTTAACCCTTGTCAAAATTTCACTTTTACTACGGTAAATAATTTTTTTACCATAGTAACTTTTTTATACCTAAAAATGAAATTGAACTTACAACATGATTTGGACCTTTTTATTCCAAATATTTAATCCATTTTATCTAATTCAATTCACATAATTAGGAAAATTTGATTTAAAATTAATTTCGCAAACAAAACTAAAAAGCGGGGTTTTAAAGTGAAACATTCAAAAGTTTGAAATGTTTTTATATCTATTTTCAACTTGAAATTGATTACAATGACCTAAATTAGATTAAATGATAAAATATTAGTTTAATTAAACTCTAAAATTAATTAAAAGGACAATCTAACTATATAATTAAATTAGATGAAAAAGCAGTTTTTAATTAAAATGCAATATTTTTCACTATTCATTAAAATATGAAAGTTATTAGAAAAATACCAAAAATTTATCCAAACTAAATTTTGATTTCCCAATTCCAAAGAAGAAATTTATTTTTTCAAATATAACTTATAAAAGTGTCAAAAACTAGATTTAAAATGGGTTTCCCATCAAAAGGTGGTAAAACTATCTTTTAAAAATATTAGAGCTTTTATGCCTAAAATTGGATTTAATCTCATTTTAAGCCTATTAAATTTATTGGATGAATGTAAAAAAAATTAATAAACATGTGTAAACATAATATAGTTAGTTATATTCATTCCTTCTAATACTATGTGTAGAGACCCAATTTTTTCCTTGTAAGACTTTGGAATATCTATACATATATTTCCAGAGCTAGGTGCTGAGACGACATGCGATTCTGAGGCCCAGAGTACCCAAAATAAATTATAAAAAAATATTAAGTATATTGTATACTATGAATGCGAAAAAAATGGGACGTATCTCAAATTCTAGCTTGGATCAGAAATCTAAGGCCATAGTTGAGTTTGCAGCATGACGTTTATCCTAGGCGGGACATAACTTTTATCAGTGCAGACCTACTGTAGAAAACACCACAAAGGACGTAACCATAATAAAATAATTGAATTAAATTATTTTATCTCAGTCGTCGAATCAAATAAATTTTGAATGGGGACTCATATTGGAAATCTGATATCGTCGTTGAGTTCAGAATAGAGTGTTTTACCTAAGCACGACATAAAATGAGAGGGCATTGGAGTTTCAGATTCTACGACTACTAGAACTTTCTTATAAATAGGAGTTTAGAAAAATGAAATAGAGTTAGTTAATTTCTCTCGCGGATGGAGGAGCTCTGGCCATCTGTTTTCGATGGTGATTTGACGTCCAAACTTTATAGAATCGCGATGAAAATGCAGGCACTAGTAGATCACAAATCCAAAATTGAGGTAGGATTTATATTTCAGATTATAAAGCTCTCCAATTGAATCCTTCTTTGTCATTTTTGATTTCTTTTGGAATTTTCTACTTTAGAATCCTTTGTTGATGGCAAAACTAACAACGACCATAATCTGTTTTGATTCGGGATCGATCATTCTTCACGTTCTACGTTGTTCATCAATGATAACTTTTTATCCTGCTCAAATGACCTCAAGTCATGGATAATGACACATATCTGTGAATCTATCGATACAAGGAGTCTTGATCTGTGCTCATATTCAAGTTTTGGGTGCCAGAGGAGGTGCGACAACGAGTGAAAGATCCGCCAACTTTTCATCACGTTGAAACATTGACGATTCTTTGAGTGGAGACCACTGTAGTGTAGATCAGGATCCGAAGATCCTAGATCTAGTCTCAAAATAATTTTTTGAGCACCATATTGTTTTCAGTGGTTCGTGGAAGGTGGCAGCGGCGTGGGTTTGGCAGGGTGTGACTCTGACAAGGTAGCGGCACAGCGGGCTACAAGCGGAGGCTGCAGTGAAGCGCTGTGGGATGACGCGTGGAGGTGACCAGACCAGGATGGAGGTGGCAGTAGACTTCCATCCGTGGGAACCCCCCTATAGGTTTTAGAAAGAAAAGAAAAGAATAATAATAATAATAATAATAATAATAATAATAAAACTTTTAAACACATGTAACTTCCATGTGTGGCGTCCAATTCATGCACCGTCAGTGAAAATGTGACCCTGACTTCAATGTGTTCTTTTTAAGACCAATGTTGAGTACCTTTCGCTGACTCGCAGAGCAGGTAAATAAATCATCTTAAAACTAATAATAATAATATTATTATTATTTTCTAACACTGATTCGAACGTAACACCCACATGGAGCATCCGATTAACATTCCATCTGCAACAACATGATCCTTGATTTGAGGTGGGCATTTTGAGGCTAGTTTTAGAACTTTATGTTTTGGTATTGAGGCTCAGTGGCATGAAATGTCTAATTATAATAATAATAATATATTTATTATTATTTGGATATTCTTGTATCAGACGTATCTCTTGCATCTGATGTTCAATTTATGCGCCATCAGCGTTATTGCGACACTAGAATTGAGATGGACATTTCAAGAATGATTTCAAGCACTAAAACCAAAATCAATTTGTGGGCCCCATGAGGCCCAATTTTGGCATTTGTGGTGAAATTCAGATTTTTCATAGGGTGTCCATTTTGGAAAAATTAATAGAAAACCCCAGGTGTTTTTCCATGAGGATCACAATGGTGCGATACATATGATGTGTTCCGAGATTGAGGTGTGGGACCCATGAAGCACCATTCACATATGATACTGGGAAATGCAATTTCTTCACTGGGAGTTTGATTTGGGTGAATGAATAGTCGATCCTGTGTGTTTTTCCACAAGGATCGTGACGGTGTGATCTGTTTAGTTATATAGAGCCATTTGAAGAGTCATGTTGGTAAAATTATGTTTTTTCCCTTCAGATCCAAAAAGATCATCATATGTTCATTAGCATTTTTGTCTAGAGGTGTCATTTACTCTGGGAGTACACTGGAATGACTAAGGGCACTTATCGTAGTTTAGTACCTAAGTATGGCTAGGTACATGGCTAGGCGGTGAGGCAGGGTATCATGACATGTGGACCCATACGCACCGTGTACCACTATGAATCTTCTACCTCTCATATCTTCTTCTTCTGAACTCGTATTTTGGCCCATGAGTAGCCTATCCTGAGTGTTTTTCCACATAGAACGTGATGATTCCCTCTATAGTGGATTTCAAGGTACAATGTGAGATGTTTTAGGTGTGACAATTTTTCAGGTGACGTTCGATGATAGTAGTGATCAGGCATTAGCATATTAGTGCTTTCTAATAGGTACCATCCATCAAGGATGACCGATGTAGTTCCTCGATACCTTATGAGTGGAATCCCTATACCAGGTAGGGTTTGGGTCCTCGATGAACTAGAGTGGAATACCCTATCGGCATGAGTGTGGGTCCTCTATGACTACTATGTGAGTGGAACCCCCCATCGGCATGGGCGTGAGTCCTCTATCAGCTACATCCGAGTGGAATCCCCCTAACGCACTAGGGCGAGGGTCCTCAATAAACAAGAGTAGAATCCCCCTGATGCATCAGGGTATGGGTCCTCTACGATGACTATTAGAGTGGAATCCCCCTGACGCATCAGGGTTTGGGTCCTCTATAATTACTATTAGAGTGGAATCCCCATAAAGTACTAGGGTGTGGGTCCTCTACTTTGGGTTTACTCCATTCAGCTATGCAGATCAGTGGAAAGACACGCTTTGATGTTACTTTGGACTCATGAGTAAGAGGGGTGCTTTCCCCACCGATACACATCCTTGTGATGCAACCTAAAATTGTGAGGGTGAGATAGTACTGCCCAAAGTGGATAGTATCAAGGTGTGGTGATTGATTCCCTTTGACTTGTGCATTTAGAGCATATGTGAGGATGTTGGGCATCATTAGTGGTTACTTCTGGAACTGTTGGTGACCCTTCTTCCTGGGATGAGCTATGACATGGATATCCCCTTACTCAATCATTTAGAATTCTTTGACTAAGCATATATATATATAAATATATCCTATTGTAGTACCCAATCCTTGGGTTTTTAGTTACTCTCCTTCCAGGAGAGGTGAAGATGCGAGGGGTATGTCACGTGCTTTCCGTGTCTAGATTCTCATGGTTGGATGAGTCTACTCTCCTACTATAGGTAGAAAAGACTCGACAAGAAGTTCATCTTCTCACCATTTTGAGATCCTTGTGTTTGGATAAGTCTACCTTCATCATCTTATTGGGTTGAGCTATACTCTTTTATTGTACCTTGTTCTGTCTACTTCTCCCCTCTTCAGTACATCTTTTTCTACTCCCTTGAGCCTTTGGGGCATCCTAGTGAGTATTTTTATACTCACCCATACTTGGGATTTTCCCACACTTGGTGTGACCTTGAATATGACAGATAGGTTAATAATGGAATCAAAGGAGCTTAGGGATACAAGGTGCTTGGACTGTGTGTGGTGGTCGTAACTTGGGATCCAGTAGTAGGAATATCTCAGATGTTTTACTTTACCACTTGTTGCCGGGTTGTGACACTCTTCTGGTTGGGTGTGTATTTTTCCTATTTACCTTTTAGTTTATTTTACAACACATGTACTTGTACTATTTAGAGGTTTATGCATGTTTGTGGTTTATTTATAGCTATGTTGTATCTTTTTTTCCACTCCCTATGCACTTTTTTCATTAAGTTGGCTATGTGTGTGTGTACAGGTTCATATGAAAAGGCCTCTCTGAGTTTGTTGTGCCTTTGGTGCTTGTCTCCACCCCCTGGCCTATGGAGGTGGTCTTGGGGTAGTCGCATCTCGAGCCTCGACATGGGTCGAGTAGTGATAAAGTTATATTAGATTTAGGTAGACCCTTGGGATGTTGTTCAGAAATTTCCCTAAAAAGGTCTTGGTTGGTTAAGGGCAATAGTGTCAACATGTCTCGAGTGCATATCTCAGGCTAGGGAGTCTAGTGATGGTGTGGCGGCTGACATATCCCTTCACTAGGACCCTAATTACCCTCTTGTTGACTCATCATGCTGAAGAATTTTTTTACAGGGAACTTTGGTACATGCATCATATAGGATTGAGTCTTTGACTTTAATTCTTGAGTCATCTCCCCATTTTTGTTGATATATATATGCTCTTTAACTTCGGTACTCCTTGATGGATTTGGGATACCTATGCGATGACATACATCCAGGATACTGGCTCTAGTTTGTGGTGAAGATTTTGCGAGTGATGAGGCCTCAGTTTAGGATCCATCATATGATCCCCATTCCTCCAAGTGGATAGGTAGATGCACCTCTACTTGTTGAGTAGCAGTTAGTCTCAGTAGAGAAGGATGAGGACATGCATAGGCTGAGCGCACTCTATGAGTTATAACATCATAGACCATTAAGGTATCACAGTGATCCATATCCTTAGGCAACAGAGGTTTGGCTAGATTCAGTAGTTCACCTCTTCAGGCTTGTTCAGACACCAATAGATCAAATAACGACTTTTAAAACCAATCTTTTCCATGGAGAAGCTGGATGTTGGTGGATATTGGTTACACAGATGTTCATGAGTCGGTACTCATGTGGGATGACTTCTAACAACTATTCTGTGAGGAGTAATACCCCTCCTTATGCTCCATTCAGATTCAGGGAGATTCTTGAGCTTTAGTAGGGAGGGATGATGGTGGATGAGTATGCAACTAGGTTTACATACCTTACTCATTACTCTTCGAACATGATCTTAGATGGATACTTCCAAGCATATAAGTTTGAGAAGGGACTCCATAGAGAGATCCATGTCAACATAGTTCCCTTTTACATCCCTACTTACATTAGGGTTTTGGAGTGGGAATTGGTGATGGATATTTCTATCAATGAAATGAAAGTTAGATAGTTTTTGTAGTGGACATGTCAGAGCTGAGACGTCTGTCATAGCTAGAAGACATTAGTTGGTAGGGCCTCAACATAGGAGGCCTTCCCATGATCAAACTCAGGCACATAGTCTAGTACAACGTAGAGCACCAGGGAAGCCTGGGGAGGGTCAGTGTTATGCTTGTGATGGGTGACGTCACATGGAATGAGACTGCCCGACCAGACGTGCTGAGCTTACAGATAGATAGTAAAAAAACTGCTATGACAGAGATAGCGCCATGATCAGGGATATCCTAGGAAAGGAAAGGGTGGTACCCAGGGAGGCAGTGCTGGTAGAGGGGTATGAGGAGTTATTTTTGGTGGATAACGCTACAAAATCCTTCCACCACCACCAGGAGACCCACGTCAAGCTTAAGGAGCTAATGGACAGGGCCACAGGTAGCTGCATATTATGGATGTCTATGATACTACAATGTGAGATGATAATAAGTACCCTTTTATCCTTTCTTCTTGATTGAGGTTTTATCAGGGTGACACGAGGTGTCGGTGTAACCCTGTGTTGGTTTTGTTTGATTTAGCTTTGAATGCATGAGGAAGAGGGGTCCTTCCCCCACCAAGATGCATTTTTGTGATGTGAGAAAAACCATGAGGGAGAGTCAGTGCCACCCAAAGAAAATAGTATCAAGGTGTGGTGGATGAGTCCCTCTGACTTGTGTGTTCATGGAGGGGTTGTGTAGTGGAGTGTCAGAGTAGGTCCTGGCATTGCCAGTGGAGTTTTTCTGCTTGAACTCCTTTTGCTTGAAATGCCACTAGTGGTTATGAAAGAGTTTCTGGTTTGGGGTTACTATCCTTCCAAGATAGGTAAGGATGTGTGGGGTATTCCACATGCTTTCTGTGTCCAGCCTCTTGTGGTTGGATGGGTTCACTCACCTACACTGTTCATTGGTACCTTTTCATGCTCAACATAAACCTTGATACATTAGTTATCAAGTACAAGTTGAGGTGATGGAGAACCCATGAACATGACTACATGAATCACTATCTAGTGCCAATAGTAGTAGAATTTTCCATGAGAATGCAGAGATGCTACCTCATGGGATAAATCTTTGTGGTTTACTCAGACTACCAGAGTCTTAGGTATGTCTTCACTCTAAGGGACTTAAACCTGAGGCGATGACGCTGGTTGAACTTCCTATAGGACTATGACTTCAAGATAGTCTATACAATGGGAAAGGTAAATGTTGTAGCAGATTCTATTAGCAGGAAGTATCAGGATCACCTAGTGTGTGAAGTTTCAGATTAGTTAGATTCCTTAAATATGATCCTAGTGGTGGAGGAGGGTATAGTTTTTCTTTAGTCAATGGTGTCGATTCCTTCACTCCTCAAGCGTGTGAAAGAGTCCTAGTTGTGAGACACCAACTGTTAGATCTTTCATGATTCAGATATCCACAGGAAACACCCTAGATGGATATTCTAAAGGAGGGAATCATGATACATTGTTTTAGGGAAAAACAATGGTTCCAGTTGCAATGTAGGAGAAGGTAATGTGAGAGTTCCACACTTCTCCCTTAGTTGTACATTCTAGTGTGGGGAAGATGTACACAGAACTTTAGTGGTATTTTTGGTGGTATGACATGAGACGAAGCGTAGCTGAGTTCATCTCATGATGCCTTACCTATCAACAGGTGAAGGTTGAACACCAGGTTCCAACGGGTTATGCAGAATCTTGAAATCCCAGAGTGGAAATGGGACGACATATCCATGGATTTATTTATAGGGATTTCTCTCACAACTAATGACCATAATGTCATCTGGGTGATAGTAGACCAACTTACGGGTTGGTGTACTCCCTTACTCAGGGAGCAGAGTTTGGTGGAGAGTTTGGGATAGTAGTACATATGAGAGATCATCCGCCTTCATGAGGTACCCTCGACGTTTGTCTCCAATAGTGACGCAAAAATTACATCACTATCATGGAGAGGCCTATAGGAGGCATTCAGGACCCAACTACAGATGAGTACAAACTTTCACCCCCAAACCGATGGGCAGACCGAGCGCACTATCTAGGTTCTAAAGGATATGATGAGGGATTGCATATTAGTTTTTGGTCAATGAGGAAAGCTATCCCTAAGGTTCTTTAGGCCTTTTTGAGATCTTGCAGAGGGTTGGTGAGGTTTCCCACCACCTTGCCCTACCCCCACAACTAGATTGGATGCACGACATTTTCCACTTGTCGTAGTTGAGGAGATACATGCATGATCCTACGCATGTCATAAACAAGAGAGGACATTACATGGATGGACCATCCCTTTGGTTCTCATATTGTGGAAACATGGAAATGTATAGGAGTTTCCCTGGGAGTGGGAGATCCAGGTGTGAGCTCAGTATCCTGAGTTGTTTCCCTAGTTTTTCTTTTCAGGAATGAAAATATTGAAGGAGGGAATGATGAAGAGACTCAATTTTTTCCTTGTAAGACTTTGAAATATTTATACATATATTTTCAGATCTAGGAGATAAGACGTGTGCGATTCCAAGGCACGAAGTGCCCGTAATAAATTATAAAAAAATATTAAGTATATTGTATACTATGCATGTGACAGAAATGGGATATCTCTCAAATGATAACTTGAATTAGAAATCTGAGGCCACAGTTGAGTTAAAAGCGTTGTGTTTACCCTAGGTGGGACATAAATTTTGTCGGTGTGGGCCTACTGTATAAAATTCTATGGAGGAAGTAATTGTAATAAAATAATTGAATTAAATTATTTTACCATGGTCATCAAATCAATTAACTTTTGAATGAGGACTCTGATTGGAAATCCGAGATGACCGTTGAGTTTAGAATGGGGTGTTTTACCTAAGCATGACATAAAATGAGAGGGAATGTGAGTTTTGGATTCTACAACCACTAACAGTTTTTTATAACTAGGAGTTTAGTGAAATAAGATAGAGTTAGTTCATTTCTCTCGCGGACAGTGGAGCTCTGTCCATATACTTCTGATAGTGATTCGACATCCAAACTTCATCGGATCACAATGAAAATGTAAGCGCTAGTAGATCAGAGTGTAGGGAATACAACGACATATCCAAAACCGAGGTGGGATTTCTATTTCGGATTATGCAGCTCTTCGATTGAATCTTTTATTATCGTTTTCAATTTCTATTGGAATTCACTGCTTTAGAATCCTTTATTGATGGCCAAAGTAACAATGACCATCATCTATTTTGATTTGGGATCACCCGTTCTTCACGTTCTTCATTTTTCTTCGATGATAACTTTTAGATATACTCAAATGAACTCCGATTTTATAGAAATACACATATCTATGAAGCTCTCTACACGAGAAGTCTCGATTTGTGCTCATATTTGAGTTTTGGGCACTAGAGGTGGTGTGATGGCGAGCAGAAGATCCGCCAAATTTTCATCACGTCGAAACATCGATGATTCTTTGAGAAGATACCACCGTAGTGTAGATCAGAATTTGAGGATTTCAGATCTGGTCTTGAAATAATTTTTTGATCACTAGAGTGGTTCTGGAGGTTTGTGGAAGTAGCGACGGTGTGGGTCCAGAAGGGCGTGAGTTCGGCAAGGCTGCAGGCGGAGGCGGTGACAGAGCGCTTTGGGACGACACAAGGAGGAGGCCATAGAATGACGATGGTGGTGGTAGGTGGTCAGCCATGGGAACCCCCCTACAAGTTTCAGAAAAAAAAGAAAAAAAAAGAAAAAAAAGAATAATAATAATAATAATATTATTATTATTAAAAAAATTTAAACACCCGTAATTTCCCCCGTGTGATGTCCAATTCACGTGTTGTCAGCGACAATGTGACCCTGACTTCAATGCGGTCTTTTTAAGACTAATGTTGAGTACCTTTTTACAACTCATGGAGTGGGTCAATAAAACGCCTTAATAATAATAATAGTAGTAATAATAATATTATTTTCTAATGCGGATTCGAACATAACACCCACATGAAGCATCCGATTAACGTTCCATCTACGACAATGTGATCCTTGCTTCTAGGTGGACCTTTTGAGGCCAATTTGAGAATTTTATGTTTTGGGCTTGAGGCTTGGTGGCATGAAACATCTAATAATAATAATAATAATTATATATTTATTATTATTTGGAGATTATTGTATCGGATGTATCTCTTGCATTCGATATTTTATTGACATGCCATCAGCGACATTGTGACACTGAAATTGAGGCATACATTTCAATAATGATTTCGAGCACTAAAACCAAAATCAAGGCATTGGCCCTATAAGGTCCGGTTTGGGCATTTGCGGTGAAATACATAAATTTCACCGGGTATCTTTTTTGGACAAATGAATAGCTGATCCCATGTGTTTTTCCATGAGGATTTCAGTAATGTGATCTATATGATGTGTTCCAAGATTGAGGTGTGGGCCCCATAAAGCATCATTCATGTACAATGCTGCGAAATGTAATTTATTCACCGGGAGTCCGATTTGGGTGAATGAATAGACTATCCTATATATTTTTTCACAAGGCTCATGATAGTGTGATCCATTTGATTATCCAAATCTGTTTGTTGAGGCATGTCAGTAGAATTATGTTTTCACCCTTCATATCAACAAAGAGCATTGTACGTTTATCAACCTTTCTGGCTAGATGTGTCATGTACTCTGGGAGCACACTGGCATGACTGGGGTAATTGATCACAGTTTAGTACCCAAGTATGGCTAGGTACATGGAAAAGCGACGAGGTAGGGTCTCATAAAATGTGGGCCCCATACGCGCCATGTACCACTATGAATATCCTACCTCTCATATCTCCTTCTTATAAACTCGGAGTTTGGACCGTGAGTAGCATATCTTGAGTGTTTTTTCATGTAGAACATGATGATTCCCTCTATAGTGTCTTTCTAGGCATTATGTGACATATTATAGGTGTGATGCTTTTTTAGGTGATGTCCGACGATAGTAGTGATCATCCATTGGCATATCAATGCTTTCCAAGAGGTAGCATCCAGTAGGGATGAACAGTGTAGTTCCTCGATACCTTCTGAGTGGAATCCCCCTACCGGGTAGGGCATGGGTCCTCAATGACCTAGAGTGTAATCCCCCATCGACATGGGTGTGGGTCCTCTACGACTACTATGAGAGTGGAATCCCCTATCGACATGCGTGTGGGTTCTTTACCAGCTACTTCTAAGTGGAATCCCCCTGATGCACTAGGGCAAGGGTCCTCAATGAACAAGAGTGTAATCCCCCTAATGCATCAGGGTGTGGGTACTCTAGGATGACTATTAGAGTGAAATCCCCCTAATGCATTAGGGTGTGGGTCCTCTATAATGATTATTAGAGTGGAATCCTCATGATGTACTAGGGTGTGGGTCCTCTACTTTGGGTTTACTCTATCCGGCTATGCAGATTAGTGGAGAGAAACTCTTTGACGTTACTTTGGACTCATGAGTAAGAGGGGTGCTTTCCCCACTGAGACACATCCTTGTGATGCGACCTAAAACCGCGAGGGAAAGACAGTGCCGTCCAAATTAGATAGTATCAAGGTGTGGTGATTGAGTCCCTTTGACTTGCACATTTAGAGCAGACGTGAGGATGCTGGGCATCGTTAGTGGTTACTTATGGAACTATTGGTGACCATTATTACTGGGATGAGTTGTGATATGGAGATCCACTTACTCTCTTTTTTGGGTTTCTTTGATTGATAATATATATATGTTCTATTTAATTACCCACTCCTTGTGTTTTTGGTTACTCTCCTTCTAGGAGAGGCGAAGACGCACAGGGTATGCCATGTGCTTTCTGTGTCTAGATTCTCATGGTTGGACGACTCTAATCTCTTACTATAGGTAGAAAAGACTCGATGAGAAGTTTATCTTCTCATCATTTTGATCTCCTTGTGTTTGGATGAGTCTACCTTCATTATCTTGTTGGGTTTATCTATACTCTTTTACTGTACCTTGTTTTATCAAATTCTCCCCTATTCAATACATCTTTTGATGCTCCCTTGAGCCTTCGGGGTATCCTACTGAGTATTTTTATACTCACCTCTGCTTGGTATTTTCCCGCACTTGGTGTGCCCTTACAGATTAGAAACAGGTTGGTCATTATATTATAGGAGCTTAGGGATACGGGGTTCTTGGACCACGTGTGGTGGTTGTAGCTTGGGATCTAGGAGCGGGGCTCTATCAACTATTTTAATTTTCCACTTGTTGCCGGGTTTTGGCACTCTTCTGGTTGGGCATGTATTTTACCACTTTACCTTTCAGTTTACTTTACAACACCTTTACTTGTACTATTTAGAGGTTAATGCATGTTTGTGGTTTATTTACAGTAGTGTTGTATCTTATTTTTCTCTCCCTCTACACTTTTGTATTGAGTGGTCACTATGTGTGTGTACAAGTTCTTAGTAAAAGACCTCCCTGAGTTTATTATTCCTTTGACACTTGTCGCCACCCCTGGCCTATGGAGGCGGGCTTGGGGTAGTTGTAGCTCGAGCCCTGATATGGGTCGGGTCGTGACACTACGGCTAGGCGATAACTACCATTTAAAATAATAATAATAATAATATTGTATTATTTTTCAGTATAACTCAGTCTTGTGCGCAACATAAGATTTTAGATAAACCCATTGTTATGTGTTGAGTATGATATCGGACATAGCATCCCTATTAAGGTAAATTTAACATCTAATTCATAAATATTAATAGATATGAAAATGTATTATTTTATAATTACCTAGGATATTACATCCTTCCTACCTTTTTGAAATTTCATCCTCACAATTTTATTCAATTATCGAATAAGTGGGGGTATTTCTCCCTTATAGAATTTTTAGATTCCTATGTTACCTCTTCAACCATAGAGTTTTTACACAAAACCTTAACCTAATGAATCAAATTATTACGAAACACTTTATCTCTATGGTGAAGAATCTATACTGACTGTTCCTCATAAGAAATATTCTCTTCTAACTAAACTACCTATGGACTCATAACATGAGATGAATCTGATATATACTTTCTTAACATTGAAACATGAAAAACATTATGTATTTTGGATAAACTAGGGGTAAAGCCACTCGGTAGACAACTGGTCCAACTTTATTTAGGATTTAATAGGGTCCAATGAACTGTGGACTCAGTTTCCCCTTATTACCAAAATGTATCACACTTTTCCAAAGATAAACTTTGAGAAAGACATGATCACCTACCTCAAAATAAAGATCCTCCCTCCTGTTATCCACATAAATTTTCTCCCCACTATGAGCTTTCCATATATGATTCTGAATCAACTGAAATTTGTTTTCCATCTCATCTACTAATTATGGTCCTATCAACTTCCTTTTACCTAATTAATCCAAAAAAGTTATATTTCGATACCGCTTTTCATATAATGCCTCAAATGGTGCCATATTTATACTGGAATGAAAACTGTTATTATAAGAAAACTCAACCAAATAAAGATGTTGATCCCAAATTCTCTGGTAATCCATTGAACAAGCTCATAGCATATCTTCCAAAATCTAAATTGTTCATTCTGACTGCCCGTCTGATTGAGGATGAAAAGTTGTACTAAAATTTAATTCAGTACCCAACAACTTCTGAAGGCCTTTCCAAAAGTTAGAAGTGAACCTGATATCATGATAAGATACAATGAAGAGAGGAACTCTATGCAACATGACTATCACTTTAAGATATAACCAAGAAAGTTGATCTAGAGATAAAGTATCTTGAATAGGAATAAAATGAGCTGATTTAGCCAATCAATCAATAATAACCCAGAACGCATTGTTACCTCGAGAAGTATTTGGTAATCCCTCTACGAAATCCACGGATAAATTCTCCCATTTCCACTCTAGTACTGGTAAAGGATGAAGCATCCCCTTTGGAAACTGTCATTATGATTTCACCTGATGACAAGTCAAACACTTCACAGTAAAGTCATTAATATTTTTTTTCATTCTAACCCACCAGTAATATCCTCGAAGGTCTTTGTACATCTTAGTACTGCCAAGATGAACTAAAAATATAGAACTATGAGCTTCACATAACAACTCTTTCTTCAACTGTAAATCACAAGGCACACATAACCTCTTCATAAATCTCAAAACACAATCTTTATTAATGTTAAATTCTGGTAACCTACCCTTTTGAACCAATTCTACCTTTTTATGTAACTCATGGTCATCCTTCTATGCTTGCTTAATTCTATCTAATAGAAATGGTTTCACTAACACCTGAAACAAAACAGAGGAATTTCCTACACCAATAACTTCCATGCCAAAGTTAATCAAATCATTAATCAAAGGGGCATGTTTCAAGCATAACATGGTTAATGTATCATTACTTTTCCAACTCAAATCATCAACCACTTTATTTTATTTTCTAGGATGGTAATGAATCATGTAATCATAATCTTTTATTAGTTCCAACCATATTCTACATCTCATGTTTAATTTATTCTGAGTGAATATATACTTCAAACTGTTTTGGTTAGTGTATATTCCACATTTTACTCCATACAGATGATGCCTACAAATTTTTAAAGAAAAAAAAAACAGTAGCTAATTCCAAATCATGAGCAGGATAATTTAACTCATGAGTTTTCAACTGACGTGAAGCATAAAAAATTACTTGATCATTTTGATTTAGGACACAACCAATTCCTTTCAATGAATCATCACTATAGATAAAAAATTCACCATTTCTGGAAGGAAGTTCCAAAACTGGAGCATTCACCATTATTCTTTTCAATCCCTAAAAAAAATCATCACATTCTTTTGTCCAGATAAACTTAACACCCTTTCAAGTTAACTTAGTCAGTGGGCTAGATAACTGTTCAAAATTTTCAACAAACCTCTGGTAATAGAATGATAAAATAAGAAAAATATGAATCTCAGTTATATTTTTGGGTCTTGACCATTCTTCAACAACTTTTATTTTAAAAATATCAACAGTTATTCCATATTTATAAACAATGTGACCAAGGAATTATTTTTTTGTAACCAAAACTCACACTTGTCGAATTTCCTATACAACTTATTTTATTTTAAGGTTTTCAAAATAACCCATAAATAACTTTCATGCTCCTCTTTACTTTTAGAATATATCAAAATTTCACCAATAAATATAACTACAAACTTATCCAAGAACTCACAAAATATTCTATTAATAAGATCCATGAATACAACAGGTGAATTAGTTAACCCAAAAAACATAACTACAAATTAATAATGGACATATCTAGTATGAAATGTGGTATTTGGAATGTTTTCTTCCTTTAATTTCAACTGATGTTACCCCGACCTCAAGTCAAACTTTGAAAAAATATTGTGCTACCTGGATATGATCAAAAAAATCATCGATATGAGGCAATGTATACTTGTTCTTAACAATTATGTTATTCAAGGATCTATAATTGATGCAAAGTCTCATTGAACCATATTTATTTTTAACAAACAAGATTGGACCACCCCATGGTGATGTGCTAAGTCGAATGAAATATTTATCTAATAACTCCTGCAATTGCTTCTTAAACTCTAAAATTTCATATTGATCCATTTGATAAGGGGGTTTTCAAATTGGATTATCATCAGAAACTAAGTCAAAAGTAAATTCAACTTATTTATTAGGTATAATAGTAGGAAACTCATTCATAAAAACATCAAGATACCCATTTACCACTGGTACATCATTAATATGAATAGTTACTTTGTTTTCAACAATATGTGCAAGGTAGCATTCATTTAAATCTTTTAATAGTTTCACAACTTCTTGATATGTTATCAATGGTAAGGGTTCATTCTTGTACAAAAACCTAAAGTCTTTCTAAAAAGAAACCTCTTTAGCTCTACATTCAATCTTAGAATGGTACATAAAAAGCCAATCCATATCCAAAATAATATCAAACTATACTAGAGAAAAAATGACAAGGTTTTTAGGTAAATTCTTTCCACAGACAAAGACATGAATATTCTTATAATTTTTTTTGCCTCAACATTTCCCCCAGGTGTTTTTACCATAAGTTATGGATTCATTTCTTGAGGTGAAATTTCTAATTTACTAGAAAATTCCTTAGAAATGAAATAATGTGTAAACCCTGAATCAGAAAACACATTGGAATAATCTGAGTAAATAAACAATGTACCTAATACCACTTCATTTTATGGCCCAACATCTACTAAAATAGTTGCAAAGGATTTCACCACACCTTTCTGCTTATAGTTTGGTTTCTTCCCTTCATTCGAGTTCTTTATCAGACACTCATTTGCATAATGACTCATCTCATTGCACTTAAAACATTTTACTAACTGTAAATCAAATTTTGTTTTACCACTATCATTATCTTTTTGAATGAAATTACGATCCTTATTCCCCATTTTACCACATTATAATCACTTACCAGAATTCAGATGGCATTCTACAATGTGTTTTTACCACAATTTTCACAAACTGTAAAATTAATTTTCTCACCATCAGATTTTTTTGAATAATTCTTCCCTTTCACTTACCACCCCAACCTCTTATTCTTCTATTTTTCAAAGAACACATGATCATTGGAAAACTCTATTTTCACCTTCTTCACACATCAAACAAGTATTTCATAACTTTTGAACTCAAAATAAGCTAACGCCCTTTGATACTTTGACTTTAACACTGAGTAAAAATGATTGATTTTACTATCAAGATCTCAGATGAAATTTGGAGTATACCTTTCCAGTCGAGTGTTTTTTTCTTTATAAGTAGCCACTGATTCATCCTCCCACCTTAATTCCAAGAATTGTTTTTCTATCCTAAGTTGAACCGCCTTAGGAAAATATTTCTCAAGAAATATATTTTTGAATTTATCCCACTCAAGAGCATAAATATCCTCATTTTCCTTGATGTTATTAACCAAAGACCACCATTGACTGACTTCAACTTCAAAATGGTAAACAAAAAGACTAAAATTTTGATTGTTTGAACACCTCATGACATTGAAAATCTTTTATAGTGCTTTAATCCACCCTTATGCTAGCACGAGGTCAGATGATCCTCTGAATGATGGGAGATGTTGCCTCATGAAATGCTCCACTTCCGACATGTTCCTTTGTGGTTGATTTGGATGATCTCATGTATGGATACCACCACCATTTATATCCTGATTCAATTGTGCCATGACAGTGGAAAACTATTCAGTTCTGATTCTGACCATCTTAGGTTGCTGATTTGGAAGGTTGTTTTCCTTTGGATGTCATCCCAATATAGCTTCCCTCTTTCCTCTATGGAAAACCATTCTAAATAGACATATCTAATATGAACCAACATGGTAATCTTCAAATTATATATCATTTCAATTTTATAATAAAGTAAAAATCATTTATGGATATTCTATTAATAATATCCTAACCCCTAAAGTTATCTAAACCGACCTCTGATACCAAATATAAGGACCCAACCTTAAATATTTCATAATCTTGATTTAATTCAAGAATTCAAATTGAGGATCTTTTCAGGTTTATAGTTTTAGATAATTAAGTCATTATTAATACATATCATCCTATAATCATACAAGAGGATACTACCAAAACAGTATTAATTTTTTCCACCAAAGGAAACCCTTTTAAAAATAAAACATGATTTATTTTCTTGATAAAAATATTCTTGAATTATTAATTTCTCTTACTCATACTTATACCCTGTGAAAACATTTTAAAAACTTGGGTTGGGAATAAAAAATCTCAGTAAGGGATATAAAATAAATAAAAAAATGTTAGTCCATGAATACTATAAACCCATGAAATTATACTTTTCACCCATAAAACAAAATCTCTTTAACATACCTCATGAAGTCATAAGATTCATGAAAAAATTATTAGAAATAATAAATCATAAAGGTAACTTTTGGAATCCATATCATACTTACATTTTATCTTTCACAACTACATAGGGATTAACCTTCATGGTTGCATTTGGAATACCCATCATAGTATATTCCCTAAATCTCTTAAGAGAAACCTTATCGTTTAACTCCATCTCATTACCCAATGCATTGGAGAGATATGATGGGGTCACCCACCCTTGGTTTATCACGAAACCAACCATATACATAAGCAATTACCAATAACCAAAACATAAGCACAACACATAAATCATGAAAAAATGAAAAATAACATTTCCACATTGCAATCACATGATATCATTTCAATATATTGACACAATCAATCCCTTATCAAAACCATTTTCTATACCAAAATACATGAAAAGGAAATATGGTATTTATTTTTCTTTTAAAAATATTATGGATTATATAGGAATCCAAATATCAAATAACGGTTATGGTGGAAAATAAGTCGTTGTCACCGTATACGTTAAAAAAACATTCCTTTTGTTGTTTTGTGTGAAAAGTCAAACACTCAATATAAAAAGATTCATTTTAAAAAAAATGAATTAAATTAAAGATATAAATAAAAATAATATATTCAAAATTCATTTCACAAGTAATAGTTAAACGACATAATCAAGAAATAGAAATTTAACCCAAATAATGGAAATTGGGTTAAGAAATTCCCTTACCTCAAGTCTGACTTGTCTCGTACATTCTTTATCTACATGAATAATAAAATTACTTGAGAAAATTTTTCAAGTTTTTTATTCATTTTATATCACTTCTTACCATGTTATAACAATTACATAATTATTTAAGTCCATGTCTGATGTTTTGTCGATATTCGGTACTTGAGTCGAAAATGAATTTGGTATGATGTAAAAAACTCCATGTGGTCATAAGTTCATTATTTACAGAATATAAAAAATGATACAAATATATTATATATATTAATTTTATAAGTATTTATAATATTTTTTGAATATAAACTAAAAACACCGTTCATGGAGACGGTAGGCTGTACGTACGCATGACCGCTATTTTCGTTTTTCCTATCGTATTGAAAGAGTGAAATTAAATGAAATGTATATAAATATGTATAAGTATATAATATAATTATATTAGAATTAATATTTCATTTATATCATATATATTTACTAAAACAATCCTTAATACATTCCTTGTGATGTGTGAACGAATCACATCATTTTGAGGAGGCGGTAGTCCACACGTCCCCAAACGAAGTTATTGTATAAAAATAATATGGAAAGCATGAAGGTATGTTTAATATAAAATATAAATAATATGAAATAGGTTATAATATAAATATTAAAATATTATTTTACTAGAATAATTGTTTTAAGATAGTCCATAAAGGCGGTAAAGGAAAAAAGAACAAAAACATTATTCATGGAGGTGATTAACTGGCATAACTTGGAAAAAAATTTCGTTTATTTGAATGAGAGGAGGTGAGAAATGGAATGGATATGAGATATTCCATTATAAACATAACCCTATGTTATATACATGATTATGTAGTAATCATTCATTTATGGTTGAAGGATATGAGGATAAATTAGAAAAAGAAATAAATTAAGAGAGGTACTTTGAGAAAATTATCTCTTGAATATACCCTCCTTAAAAGACCTTTGAGGACCTTGGATTTGGTATTTTGGAGAGTACAGTAGCACTTAGAAGTGGGGATAGTGAGGAGGAGAGGTTTTGGTAGATATTTGAGGTGCTAAAAGGCTTTGTCAGTCGAAATAGGGTGGTGGATAGGTGGGATTTATACTTGAGGAGAGGTGGGTTCAGGTGATTAATTTATTGATTATTTTATATTAAAAGCCAACCATATAGAGGTGGTATTAATTTCCATGTATTTTCCTTGTAATTAATTTTTTATAGGATGGTTAGCATCATTACACACCTCAATTAACCATTAAAATTTGTATTTTTTTAGGTATGTTAAGCTTATAACTCTTAACTTTAATCGTTGTCAAAATTTCACTTTTAATATGGTAAATATTTTTTTTAACATGGAAAATTTTTTATACCTAAAAATAAAATATAACTTACAACCTGATTTGGAAATTATGGCTCCAAATATGGAATCCATTTTATCTAATTCAATTCAAATAATTTTTAAAATTTTATTTAAAATTAATTTCTCAAATAAAACTAAAAATAAGGGTTTTAAAGTGAAACATTCAAAAGTTTGAAATGTTTTTATATCTATTTTCAATATAAAATTGATTACAATGACCTAAATTAGATTAAATGATAAAAATTTAGTTTAATTACACTATAAAAACAATTAAAATGACAATCTAACTATATAATTAAATTAGATGAAAAAACATTTTTGAATTAAAATGCAGTATTTTTCACTATTCATTAAAATATGAAAGTTATTAGAAAAATACTAAAAATTTATCCAAACTAAAATTTGATGTCCCACTTACAAAGAAGATTTTTTTTCAAATAGAACTTACAAAAGTGTCAAAAACTATATTTAAAATGAGTTCTCCATCAAAAGGAGGTAAAACCATCTTTTAAAAATATTAAAGCTTTTATGCTTAAAATTGGATTTATTCTCATTTTAAGCCTATGAAATTTATTGGATAAATGTAAAAACATTTAATAAACATGTTTAAACATAATATATTTATTTATATTCATTCCCACAAATACTACATGTAGAGACCTGGTTTTTTCCTTATAAGACTTTAGAATATCTATACATATATTTCCAGAGCCAGGTGCTGAGACGACGTGCGATTCTGAGGCTCAGAGTACCCAGAATAAATTATAAAAAAATATTAAGTATATTTTATACTATAAATGTGACTAAAATGGGATATCTCTCAAATTCTAGTTCGGATTAGAAATCTAAGTCCGTGATTGAGTCCGCAGCGTGACGTTTACCCTAGGTGGGACCTAACTTTTGTCAGCGTAGACCTACTATAGAAAATTCCATAGAGGACATAAACATAATAAAATAATTGAATTAAATTATTTTATCTGGGCCATCGAATCAAATAAATTTTGAATGAGGACTCAGATTGGAAATCTGAGATCGTCGTTGAGTTCAGAATGGAATGTTTTACCTAAGCGCGACATAAAATGAGAGGGAACGAGAGTTTTAAATTCTGTGATGACTAATAATTTCCTATAAATAGGACTTTAGAGAAATGATCTAGAGTTAGTTCATTTATCTCATGGATGACAGAGATCTAACCATCTGCTTTCGACAACGATTCAACGTCCAAACTTCATCGGATCGCGACGAAAATACAGGTGCTAGTAGATCAAGAATATTGAACACAACGACGGATCCAAAATCAAGGTAGGATTTCTATTTCGAAATTTGAAGCTCCCTGATTGAATCCTTCATTTATATTTTCAATTTATTTGGAATTCACTACTTTAGAATCCTTTATTGATGGCCAAACTAACAACAACCATCATCTATTTTTATTCGGGGTCACCCGTTCTTCGTGTTCTTCATCATTCTTCGATGATAACTTTTTACCATGCTCAAACAACCTCTGATCTTGGATAAAGACACATATATGTGAATATCTAAACATGAGGAGTCATGATATGTGCTCAAATTCGAGTTTTGGGTGCCAGAGGAGGCGTGACAAAGAGTGGAAGATCCGCCAACTTTTCATCACATCGAAACATTAATGATTCTTCGAGAAGAGACCACCGTAGTATAGATCGGGATCCGAGGATCCCAGATCTAGTCTCAAAATGATTTTCTGAACACCAGAGTTGTTCCGGTGGTTTGCAGAAGGTGGCAGTGGCACAGGTCCGGAAGGGTGCGGCTTCGGCAAGGTGGTGGTGTGGTGGGCTCGAGGCGGAGTCGGCAGTGGAGCACCGTGGGACGGAGGCAGAGGTAGGCGTCCAGCCGTAGGAACACCCTATGGGTTTCAGAAAAAAAGAAAAGATAATAATAATAATAATAATAATAATAATAATAATAATAATAATAACAACAATAATATTAATAATAATAAAACTTTTAAACACCCGTAACTTCCCCGTGCGACGTCCAATTCATGCGCTGTCGGTGATAATGTGACCCTAACTTCGATGCAGACTTTTTAAGACCAATGTTGAGTACCTTTCACCGAATTGTAGAGTAGGTCAATAAAATGCCTTAATAATAATAATAATAGTAATAATAATAATAATAATAATAATAATAATAATAATAATAATATTTTCTAATGCTGATTCGAACTTAACAACCACATGGAGCATTCGATTAACGTTCCATCTATGGAAACGTGATCCTTGATTTGAGGTGGACCTTTTGAGGCTAGTTTGAGAACTTTATGTTTTGGGATTGAGGCTCGGTAGCACGAAATATCCAACAACAACAATAATAATAACATATTTATTATTATTTAGAGATTCTTATATTGATCGTATCTCATGCATCCGATGTTCGATTGATGCGCCATCAGTGGAATTGTGACACTGGAATTGAGACAGAAGTTTCAAGAATGATTTCAAGAACTAAAACCAAAATCAAGGTGTGGTCCCCATGAGGCCCGGTTTGGGAATTTGCAGTGAAATGCAACCTTTTCACAGGGTTCCCATTTAAAAAAATGAATATCCAATTTCATGTGTTTTTTCATGAGGATCGCAATGGTGTGATCCATATGATGTGTTCCGAGATCAAGGAATGGGCCCCACGGATCACCATTCCTGTATGATGCTACGAAGTGTAGTTTTTTCATAGAGTCCAATTCGGCCGAATGAATAGTCGATCATGTGTGTTTTTATGAAAGAATCATGATGGAGTGATCTGTTCAGTTATCCAGATCCATTTGAAGAGACATTTTGATAGAATCATGTTTTCTCTCTTTGGATAAACAAATATCATCATACATTCATCATCATTTTTGGCTAGAGGTGTCATGTACTATAGGAGTACGCTGGCACAACTAGGGGTACTTACCGCAGTTTAGTACTTGAGTATGGATAGGTACACAACCAAGCGGGGAGGCAGGGTCTCATGACATGTGGACCCATACATGCCGTGTACCACTATGAATCTTCTACCTCTCATATATCCTTCTTCTAAACTCATATTTTGGCCCTCGAGTAGCCTGTCCTGAGTATTTTTCCACGTAGAACATGATGATTCCCTCCATATTGGATTTTGATGTATGATGTGAGATTTTTCAAGAATAACACTTTTTCAGGTGACGCTCGACGACTGTAGTGATCAGGCGTTGGCATATTAGTTCTTTCTAAGAGGTACCGTCCAGCATGGATGACCATTGTAGTTCCTCGACACCTTACGAGTGGAATCCCCCTACCAGGTAGGGTGTGGGTCCTTGATGAACTAGAGTGGAATCCTTCATCGGCATAGGTGTGGGTCCTCTAAGACTACTATGAGAGTGTAATCCCCCATCAGTATGGGCGTGAGTCCTCTACCATCTACTTCTGAGTGGAATCCCCCTGATGCACTAGGACGGGGGTCCTTGATAAAAAAGAGTGGAATTCCACTGACACATCAGGGTGTGGGTCCTCTAAGACGACTATTTGAGTGGAATCCCCCTAATGCATTAGGGTGTAGGTCCTTTATAATGACTATTAGAGTGGAATAATCCTAACATACTAGGGGTTGGGTCCTCTACTTTGGGTTTATTCCATCCAGCTATGCAGATCAGTGGCAAGACATGCTTTGACATTACTTTGGACTCATGAGTAAGAGGTGCACTTTCCCCACTAAGACACATCCTTATAATGCAACCTAAAACCATGAGGGTGAGATAGTGCTGCCTAAAGCAGATTGTATCAAGGTGTGGTGATTTAGTCCCTTTAACTTGTGCATTCAGAGTAGACATGAGGATACTGGGCATCGTTAGTGGTTACTTTTGGAATTATTGGAGGCCCTTCTTCTTAGGATGATCTGTAATATAGAGACCCCCTTACTCTCTCATTTAGGATTCTTTGACTGATCATATATATATGTTCTATTTTAGTACCCACTCTTTGGGTTTTTGGTTACTCTCCTTCCAGTAGAGGTGATGACGGATGGGGTTTGCCACATGATTTCTGTGTCTAGCTTATCGTGGTTGGACAAGTCTACTCTCCTACTATAGGTAGCAAAGAATCGATGAGAATTTCATCTTTCACCATTTCAAGATACTTGTGTTTGGATGTGTCTACCTTCATTATATTATTGGGTCGAGCTGTAATCTTTTATTGTACCTTGTTTTATCTACTGCTCCCCTATTCAGTACATCTTTTGTTGCTCCCTTGAGCCTTTGGGGCATCCTAGTGAGTATTTTTATACTCACCCCTACTTGGGATTTACCCTAACTTGGTGTGACCTTGTAGAAGACAAATAGTTTGATTGTTACATCATAGGAGATTAGGGATATGGGGTACTTGGACCGTGTGCGGTGGTCATAGCTTGGGATCTAGGAGTGGGGATCTCTCAGCTGTTTTACTTTTCCACTTGTTGTTGGGTTGTGGAACTCTTCTAGTTGGGCATGTATTTTTCCCCTTTACAACACCTTTACTTGTACTGTTTATAGGTTTATGCATGTTTGTGGTTTATTTATAGCAGTTTTTATCTTGTTTTCCACTCCCTATGGACTTTTTCATCAAGTTGTCTACATGTGTGTGTATAGGTTCGTAGGCAAAGGCCTCCTTGAGTTTATAGTACCTTTGGTGCTTGTCTCCACCCCTTGGCCTATGAAGACAGGCTTGGGGTAGTAGTGGATCGAGCCCCGACATGGGTCAGGTTGTGAAAAGGTGGTATTATCTATGGTTCGACCCTTGGGACATTGTTCAGATGTTTCCCTAAAAAGTTCTTGGTTGGGTTAAGGGAAATATTGTCAACATGTCTTGAGTGAAGCTCTTAGTCTAGGGAGTCTAGTGATTGAATACTGGTTGACGTAGCCATTCACTGGGACCCTGATGACCCGCTTGTCGACTTGGCATGCCGAGACATTTTTTGCAGGGAACTTTGGTACATGCATCATATAGGATTGAGTCTTTGACTGTACTTCTTGAACCAACTCCCCATTGTTGTTGATATTTGACTATGGTACTCCTTGATGGATTCAATATGCCTCCATGATAACATCCATCTAGGATACTAGCTCTATTTTCTAGTGACGATTCTATGAGTGATGATGCCTCAATTCAGGATCCATCATATGATCCCCTTTCCTCTAGGTGGACAGGTAGTAGAACCTCCACCTGTTGAGCAGTAATTAGTCCCAATAGAGAAAGATGAGGACATGCACAGGCTGAGCACACTCTGCAAGTTCTAGCATCATATACTGCTGAGGTTTCATAGTGAGCCATATCCTCAGGCAGCATAGGTTTGGCTAGAGTTGGTGGTCCTCCTCTTCAGGCTTGTTCAGACACCGACAGATCAGATAATGGCTTTGAAAGCCAGTATTTTACATGGAGTGGCTATATATTGGTGGAGATTGGTTACACAGATTTTCATGATTTGGTACACATGTGGGATGACTTTCAGCAGCTGTTCTGTGAGGAGTACTATACCTTCTGCTTATGATCTATTCATATTTAGGGAGATTCTTGAGCTTTAGCAGGGAGGGATGATGGTGGATGAGTACATGACTAGGTTTGAAAACCTTACTCAGTAATCTCTGAACATGATTTGAGACGTCTAATTTCGAGCATAGAAGTTTGAGTAGGGACTCCGCAGAGAGATCCATATCGACATAGTGTGCTTTTTCATCCCCAGCTATATCGAGGTGCTGGAGAAGGTAATGGTGACAAAGATATTTATATCAATGGAATGCCAGTTATCTAGTTTTGGCAGTGGGAACGCCAAAGATGAGACGTCTACCATAGCTAGCAGATGTCGGTTGGCAAGGCCTCGACGTAGGAGGCCTTTGCATGATCAGACTTAAGAACATGGTCTGGGACAATGTAGAGAACCAGGGCAGCCCAGGGAGGGTCAGTGTTATGCTTATGATGAGTGAGGTCACATGGAATGAGACTGCCTAACCAGATATACTGAGCTTCTAGGAAGATAGTAAAAAAAACTGATATGATAGAGATGATGCTGTGATTAGGGATATCCTAGGTGGGGACAGGGTGGTCCCTAGAGAGGCGGTGATGGTAGAGGATAAGAATGAGTTATGGTTAGTGTACGACATTGAAAAATCATTCCACCACCACCAGGAGACCCATATCAGGCTCAAGGAGCTGGTGGCCAGGGCCGCAGGCAGCTGCATGTTATGGATGTCTATGATACTGCAGCGCAAGATGATAAGAAGTACTCTTTTCTCCCTGCTTCTTGCTTGATGTTTTACCAGGGTGATGCAGGGCATCAATGTAACACTATGTCAGTGTTTTTAGATGTAGCTTTGAATGCATGAAGAAGAGAGGTCCTTCCCCCACCAAGATGCATTTTTATGATGTGAGAAAACCCGTTAGGGCGAGTTAGAGCCACCCAAAGTGGATAGTATCGAGGTGTGGTGGATGAGTCCCTCTGACTTGTGCATTCATGTAGGGGTTGTGCAGTGGAGTGCCAGAGCAGGTCTTGAAATTACTAGTTGAGTTTTTCTACTTGACCTCATTTTTATTGAAATTCACTAGTGGGTATAATAGAGTGTCTGGTTTGGGGTTACTCTCCTTCCAAGATAGGAAAATATTCATGGGGTATTCCACATGCTTTCTGTGTATAGCCTCTTGTGGTTGGATGAGTTTACTCACCTACCCTATTCATTGGTACCTTTGCATGATCAACGTCAACCTTGATACATCAGTTATCAAGTATAGGTCGAGGTGATGGAGATCCCATAAACAGTACTACAGGACTCACTATCTAGTTCCAATAGCAGTATAATTTTCCCTAAGAATGTGGAGATGCTACCTCATGGGAGAATGCTTTTTGGTTTACTCAGACCACCCGAGTCTCAAGTACATCTTCACTCTAAGAGACTTGAACCTGAGGCAACGACACTGGTTGAACTTCCTATAGGACTATGACTTTGATATAGTATATAATTTGGGAAAGGGAAATATTGTAGTAGATTCCCTTAGAAAAAAGTCTTAGGCTTGTCTAGTGCGGGATTTTTAGAGCATTTAGCTTCCCTATAGCTAACCCTAGTGGAGCAGGAGGGTATAATTTTTCTTTAGTCAATGGTGTCAACTCCTTCTCTCCTCGAGCGTGTGAAAGAGTCCTAGTTGTGAGAAACTAACTGTGAGATCTTGCATGACTCAGATATCCACAAGTGGTTCACCATATGGATATTCTGAAGGAGGTAATCATGACACATTGTTTCAGGGACAAACAATGGTTCCAGTTGCGATGTCGGAGGAGGTAATGTGAGAGTTCCACACTTCTCCCTTAGATGTACATCCCAATGTGGGGAATATATACATGGATCTTTAGTGATAGTTTTGGTGGTCCGACATGAGATGAAGCATAGGTGAGTTCTTATCATGATGCCTCACCTATCTGTAGGTGAAGGATGAACACTAGGTTTCAGCGGGTTATGCAGCCTCTTGAAATCCCAAAGTGGAAATGGGATGACATATTCATGGATTTCTTCATAGGTATTCAACGCACAAATAATGGACATAACGTTATCTGAGTGATGTAGACCGACTCATAGGTCAACATACTCCCTTGCTTAGGGAGCAGAGTTTGGTGAAGAGTTTGGGACAATTGTACATATGAGAGATCATCTTCATTCACAAGGTACCCTCAATGTTTGTCTCCAATCGTGATGCATGGCTTACGTTACTATCGTGGAGATCTTGTAGGAGGCATTAGGGACCCAAATATAGATGATTAAAACCTTTCACCCACAAAATGATGCGAAGACCGAGTGCACTATCCAGGTGATAGAGGATATTCTGAGGGCTTGCGTGTTAGTTTTCAGCCAGGGAAGTAAGCTATCCCAAAGGTTATTCGGGTTTTTTTGAGATCGTGTGGAGGGTTTGTGACTTTTCTCACCACCTTTCCCTACTCCCATAGCTAGAGCGAGTGCACGATGTTTTCCATGTGTCTTATCTGAGGATATACATGAATAATCCTACACACAACATCAATAAGAGAGGACCTTATGTGGACAGACCACCCCTTTGGTTTGCATGCTATGGCTATATGAAAATGTGTAGGAGTTTCTCTAGAAGTGGGAGATCTAGGTGTGAGCTCAGTATCCCAAATTTTTCCCCTAGTTTTTCTTTTCGGTGAAAAAAATCTTGAAGGAGAGAATGGAGTAGAGACTTGGTTTTTTCCTTGAAAGACTTTAGAATAATTATACATATATTCCCAGAGCCAGCCACTGAGACGACATGCGATTCCAAGGCCCAAAGTTCTCAAAATAAATTATAAAAAATATTAAGTATATTATATACTATTCATGTGACAAAAATAGGATATCTATCAAACTCTAGCTTGGATTAGAAATCTGAGGCCACCGTTGAGTCCTAAGTGTGGGGTTTACCCTAGGTGGGACATAACTTTTGTCAGCGCGGGCCTACTGTAGAAAACGCCATGGTGGATGTAACCCTAATAAAATAATTGAATTAAATTATTTTATCATGGTCGTTGAATCAAATAACTTTTTAATGGGGACTCCAATTGGAAATCCGATATGACCGTTGAGTTTGGAATGAGGTGTTTTACCTAAGCATGATATAAAATGAGAGGGCATGGGAGTTTCAGATTCCGTGACCACTAGAAGTTTTATATAAATATGAGTTTAGAGAAATGAGTTAGAGTTGGTTCATTTCTCTCAAAAACGATGAAGCTCTGTCCATCTGCTTCCGATGGTGATTCAATATCCAAACTTCATCGGATCATGATTAAAATATAGGCATTAGTAGATTAGAGCGCAGGGAACACAATGATGAATCCAAAATCGAGGTAGTATTTCTATTTTAGATTCTACAGCTCCTTGATTGAATCATTTATTACTATTTTCAATTTTTGTTGGAATTAACTACTTTATAATCCTTTGTTGATGGCCAAACTAACAATGACTATCGTCTGTTTTGATCTGGGATCGCCCGTTCTTCACGTTCTTCATTGTTCTTTGATGATAATTTTTCTCCATGCTCAAATGAACTCTAATCTTGGATCAAGACACATATCTATGAAGCTCTTGACACGAGGAGTCCCAATCTATGCTCAGATTTGTGTTTCGGGTGCTAGAGGCGGCACAACAGTGATTGGAAGATTCACTAACTTTTCGTCATGTCGAAACATCGACGATTCTTTAAGAGGAGACCACCGTAGTGTAGATCAGGATTTGAGGATCTTAGATCTAGTCTAGAAATAATTTTTGAACCACTAGATCGGTTCTAGTGGTCTTCAAAAGGTGGAAAAAATGCAGGTCCAGTAGGGCATGGGTTCGGTAAGGCAGTGGTGCAGCGGGCTATAAGTAGAGGTGACGCCGGAGCACTGCGAGATGACGCATGGAGGAGGCCAGAGCGGGACAACAGTGGAGGCAGGCAACCGACCGTGGGAACCCCCCTATGGGTTTCATAAAAAAATAAAATAAAATAAAATAATAATAATAATAATAATATTATTATTATTATTATTATTATTAAAAAATTTAAACACCCATAACTTCCCCATGCGGCGTCCAATTCACGCGTTGTCAGCAGCAATTTGACCTGACTTTAATGCGGTATTTTTAAGAACCATGTTTATTACCTTTTTCTAAATCATGGAGAAAGTCAATAAAATTCCTTAATATTAATATTAATAATAATATTATTATTATTTCCTAATGATGATTCAAACGTAACGCCCACATGAAGCATCTGATTAACGTGTTGTCTTCGACAATGTGATCCTTGCTTTGAGGTAGACCTTTTGAGGCTAGTTTTAGAACTTTATGTTTTGGTATTGAGACTCGATGGCACGAAATGTCCAATAATAATAATAATATATTTATTATTATTTAAATATTCTTGTATCTAACGTATATTCTCTATCCGATGTCTGATTGATACACCATCAATGGAATTGTGACACTGAAATTTAGGCAGACATTTCAGGAATGATTTTGAGTGCTAAAACTGAAATCAAGGCATGGGATCCATGAGGCCTGGTTTGGGCATTTGCGGTGAAATGAAAATTTTTCACTGGGTATCCATTTTGGACAAATGAATAGTTGATATAGTGTGTTTTTCCATGAGTATTGAAACAATGTGATCCATGTGATGTGTTCTAGGATCAAGGCATGGGCCCTATGAAGCATCGTTTGTGTACGATGCTGCAAAATGTAGTTTCTTCACCGGGAGTCCGATTTGGGTGAATAAATAGTCGATCTTGTATATTTTTCTGCAAGGATCATGATAGTGTGATCCATTTGGTTATCCAGATCCGTTTGAAGAGGCATGTCAATAGAATTATGTTTTCACCCTTCGGATCAACAAAGATCACCGTACATTCATCAACCTTTTTGGATAGAGGTTTCATGTACTCTGGGAGTACACTAGCACAACCAGGGGTGCTTGATTGTAGTTTAGTACCCAATTATAGCTAGGTACACATCCAAGAGGCAAGGAAGGGTCTCACGAAATGTGTTCCCCATACGCACCTTATATCACTATGAATCTTCTACCTCTCATATCTTCCTCTTTTGAACTCAAAGTTTGTCCCGCGAGTAGCCTATTCTGTGTGTTTTTTCATATAGAACATGATGATGCCCTCCATAGTGGATTTTGAGGTACGATGTGAGATGTTACAGGTATGATGCTTTTTCAAGCGACATCTGATGATGGTAGTGACCAAGCATTGGCATATCAGTGCTTTCTGGGAGGTATCATTTAGTAGGGATGTCCAGTGTAGTTCCTCGATATCTTTCGAGTAGAATCCCCCTATTGGGTAGGGTGTGGGTCCTCTATGATTACTATGAGAGTGGAATCCCCCATAGACATGGGTCCTCTACTAGCTACTTCTGAGTGGAATCCCCCTGATGCACTAGGGTGAGGGTCCTCAATGAACAAGAGTGGAATCTCCTTGATGCATCAGGGTGTGGGTCCTCTAGGAAGACTATTAGAGTGGAATCCCCATAATGAATTAAGGTGTGAGTCCTCTATGATGAATATTATAGTGGAATCCCCCTAACGTACTAGGGTTTGGGTCCTCTACTTTGGGTTTACTTTATCCGGCTATGCAGATCAGTAGCGAGACACTTTTTGACGTTAATTTGGAATCATGAGTAAAATGGGTGCTTTCCCCACTAAGATGCATCCTTGTGATGAAACCTAAAACTGTGAAGGCAAGGAATTACCGCCAAAAGTAGATAGTATCAAGGTGTGGTGATTGAGTCCCTTTGAATTGCGCATTCAAAGCAGACGTGAGGATGTTGGGCATCATTTGTGGTTACTTCTAGAACTATTGGTGACCCTTCTTACCAGGATGATCTATGAGATGGAGATCCCCTTACTCTCTTGTTTGGGATTCTTTGACTGAGCATATATATATATATATATGTACTATTGCAGTACCCACTCCTTGGGTTTTTGGTTACTCTCCTTCTAGGAGAGGCGAAGATGCGTGGGGTATGCCACATGCTTTCTGTGTCTAGATTCTCATGGTTGGACAAGTCTATTCTCCTACTATAGGTAGAAAAGGCTCGAGGAGAAGTTCATCTTCTCACCATTTTGAGCTCCTTGTGTTTGGATGATTCTACCTTCATTATCTTGTTGGGTTGAGCTGTACTCTTTTATTGTACCCTATTTTATATACTGCTCCCTCATCAGTACATATTTTTTATAATCCCTTGAGACTTTAGGGAATCCTACTTAGTATTTTTATACTCAACCCTGCTTGGTATTTTCCCACACTTGGTGTGCCCTTGAAGATGACAGACAGGTTGATCATGAAATCATAAGAGCTTAGGGATACAAGGTGCTTGGACCACGTGCGATGGTCATAACTTAGGATCTAGGATCAGGGCTCTCTTAGCCATTTTACTTTTCCACTTGTTGTTGGGTTGCGACACTCTTCTGGTTGGGCGTATATTTTTTCCCTTTACCTTTCAGTTTACTTTACAACACTTGTACTTGTACTATTTAGTGGTTAATGCATGTTTGTGGTTTATTTATAGTAGTGTTGTATCTTGTTTTTTTCTCCCTCTACACTTTAGCATTGAGTTGGAAGTGTGTGTGTGTATAGGTTCATAAGAAAAGGCCTCCTCAATTTTGTTATGCCTTCAACACTTATCACCACCCCTAGCCTATGTAGGCAGGCTTGGGGTAGTTACGACTCGATCCCTGGCATGGGTCAGGTCGTGACACTATGATTAAGTGATAAATACCATTTAAAATAATAATATTAATACTTTATTATTTTTTGGTATAACTCAATCTTGTGTGCAACATAAGATTTTTTAGAAACCCATTATTGAATGTTGGGTATACTATCAGACATAGAATCCCCATTAAGGTAAAATTAATATCTAATTCATAAATATTAATAGATATAAAAATTTATTATTTTATAATTACCTAGGATGTTACATCCTTTCCCCCTTTTGGAAATTGAATCCTCACAAGTTTATTCACTTATCAAATAAGTGGGGGTATTTCTCCCTCATATCATTTTCAGATTCCCATGTTGCCTCTTCAACCATATGGTTTTTCCACAAAACCTTAACCTTATGAATCAACTTATTCTGAAACACTTTCTCTTTGTGGTCAAGAATCTAGTCTGGTTGTTCCTCATAATAAATATTCTCTTCCAACTGAACTAGCTCTGGATTTATAACATGAGATGAATCCAATATATACTTTCTTACCATTGAAACATGAAAATAATTGTGTACTTGGGATAAACTATGGGGTAAATCCACTCGGTAGGAAAATGATCCAACTTTATCTAGGATTTCATAGGGTCCAATGAACTATGGACTCAGTTTCACCTTATTACCAAAATACATTACACTTTTCTATGGAGAAACTTTGAGAAAGACATGATCACCTACCTCAAAAGAAATATCCTTCCTTTGGTTATCTACATAACTTTTCTACCTGCTCTAAGCTATCCTCATATGCTTCTAAATCAACTGAATTTTTTTTACCATCTCTTATACCAATTATGGTCCCATCAACTTCCTTTCACCTACTTCATCCCAAAAATCTAGAGTTCGACACCACTTTCCATATAATTCTTCAAATGGTACCATCTATATACTAAAATGAAAACTATTATTATAAGAAAACACAACCAAAGAAATATGCTGATCTCAACTTCCTTGATAATACATTGAGCAATATTATAACATATCTTTAAACATATGAATTGTTCATTCTGATTCCCCATATGATTGAGGATGAAACGATGTGCTGAAATTTAATTCAGTACCCAACAACTTCTGAATGCCTTTCTAAAAGTTATAAGTAAACCTGAGATCATGATCAAATACAATAGAGAGAGGAACTCTATGTAACCTAAATATCTCTTTAAGATACAACTGATAAAGTTTATATAGAGATAAAATATATCTAATAGGAATAAAATGATAAGATTTAGTCAATAAATCAATAATAACCTAGATCACATTGTTACCTCGAGAAGTATTTGGTAATCCCACTATGAAACTCATGGATATATTCTCTCATTTCCACTCTGGTACTGGAAAAGGATGGAGCATCCTCTTTGGAAAATATCATTTTGATTTCACCTGCTGACAAGCCAAAAACTTCACAGTAAATTCATCAATATCTCTTTTTCATTCTATCCTACTAGTAATACTCTCGAAGGTCTATATACATCTTAGTGCTGTCAGGATGAATTAAAAACAAATAACTATAAGATTCACATAATAAATATTTCTTCAATTTTGAATCACAAGACACACATAACATCTTCCTAAATCTCAAAACACAATATTTATCAATATTAAATTTAGGTAACCAAACCTTCTAAACCAATTCTATTTTTTTTCTACAACTCACTATCTTCCTTCCACTCTTGCTTAATTATATCTGATAGAGATGATTTCACTGACACTTGAAACAAAATAGAGGAATTTCCTAGACCAAAAACTTTCATTCCAAATTTCATCAAATCATTAATAAAAGAGTTGCGTTCTAAATGTAACATGGTTAATATATCATTACTTTTTCGACTCAAAGCATCAACCACTTTATTTTCTTTTCTAGGATGGTAATGAATCATGAAATCATAATCTTTAATTAGCTCCAACCATATTCTCTATCTCATGTTCAATTATTTTTGAGTGAATATATACTTCAAACTATTTTGGTTAGTATACATTCCACATTTTACTCCATACAGATGATGCCTCCAAATTTTTAAAGAAAAAACAACAGTAGCTAATTCCAAATCATGAATAGGGTAATTTAACTCATGAGTTTTCAACTGACGTGAAGTATAAGAAATTACCTGATCATTTTGCATTAGGACACGACCAAGTCCTTTCAATAAAGCATCATTTTAGATAAAAAATTCACCATTTCTGGAAGGTGGTTCCAAAACTGGAGCATTTATCAATCTTCTTTTCAATTCTTAAAAACAATCATCATATTCTTTTTCCAGATGAACTTAACACCCTTTCAAGTTAACTTAGTTAGTGGGATAGATAACCATGATTTTTTTCAAAAAACCTCTGGTAATATCCTATTAAACCAAGAAAACTACAAATATTAGTTATATTTTTGGGTCTTGGACATTATTTAATAACTTTCATTTTAGCAGGATCAACAGTTATTCCATATTAAAAACAATGTGACCAAGGAATGAATTTTTTTGTAACCAAAACACACACTTTCCGAATTTCCCATATAGTTTATTTTCTTTTAAGGTTTTCAAAATAACCCTTAGATAACTTTCATCCCCCTATTTACTTTAAAAATATATCAAAATGTCATCAATAAACACAATAATAAACTTATCCAAGAACTCACAAAATATTCTATTCATAAGATCCATAAATATAGTAGGTGAATTAGGTAACCAAAAAGACATAAATATAGATTCATAATGGCCATATCTATTATGAAACATAATCTTTGGAATGTATGCTTCCTTTACTTTCAACTGATGGTACCCCGACCTCAAGTCACCCTTTGAAAAAATATTGTGCTCCTTGGATCTGATCAAACAAATCAACAATATGAGGCAATGGATACTTTTTCTTAACAATTATGTTATTAAAGTATCTATAATTGATTCAAAGTCTTATTGAATCATCTTTATTTTTAACAAACAAGACAGGAGCACCCTATGGTGATGTGCTAGGTCAAATGAAACCTTTATCTAAAACTCTTAAAATTGATTCTTCAACTCTAAAAGTTCAAATTGATCCATTTGATAAGGGGGTTTTTAAATTGTCTTAGCATCAAGAACTAAGTAAAAAGTAAATTCATCTACTTGATTAGGTATAATACTAGAAAACTCATCAAGAAAAACATCAAGATACTCATTTAACACTGGTACATAATTAATCTGAATAGTTCCTTTGTTTTCAACAATATGTGCAAGGTAGTATTCATTTACATATTTTAATAGTTTTTCAAATTCTTGATATTTTATCATTGGTAAGGGTTTATTCTTTTGAAAAAAATTATATCCTTTCTAAAAAGCAACCTCTTTAGCTCTATAGTCAATCTTATCATAGTACGCAAAAAGACAATCCATAACCAAAATAACATCAAACTCTACTATAGGAAAAACAAAAAGGTTTTTAGGTAAATTATTTCCACAGAAAAAGACATGAAGATTCTTATAATTTCTTCTTTCCTCAACATTTACCCCAAGTCGTTTTTACCATAAGTTCTGGATTCATTTCTTGATGTGGAATTTCAAATTTAACAGAAATTTTATCAAAAATGAAAGAATTTGTAGACCCTAAATCAGACAACACATTGTCATAATCTGAGTAAACAAATAATGTACCTGATACCACTTCATTTGATGGCCCAACATCTTCTGAAGTAGTCATAAAGTATTTCACCACACCTTTCTTCTTATAGTTCGGCTGCTTCCCTTCATTCGAGTTATTTACCAGATACTCATTTTCATAATGAACCGTCTCATTGCACTTAAAACATTTTACTGATTGTAAATCTAATTTTGTTTTACCACTATCATTATCTTTTTTAGTGAAATTACAAGCCTTATGACCCATTTTACTACATCAGAATCACTTACCAAAATTCATAAGTCATTCTACAATGTGTTTTTACCACAATTTTCACTATATGTAAACTTAATTTTCTAACCATCAGACCTTTTGGAAGAATTATTCCCTTTCACCTACCACCTTGACCTCTTATTCTACTGTTTATTAAAGAATACATGATTATCGATAAAATCCATTTCCACCTTCTCTACACATCAAAAAAGTTTTTCATAAATTTTTAACTCATGAGAATCCAATGCCCTTCAATAATTTAACTTTAACCTTGAGTAAAAATGATTGATTTTACTATCAACACCCCAGATGAATTTTGGAGAATACCTTTCCAGTTGAGTAAATTTTTCTTCATAGGTAGCCCCCGAGACATCCTCTTTCTTTAATTCCAAGAATTATTTTCCCATCCTAAGTTGAACCGCCTTAGGAAAATATTTCTCAAGAAACATATTTTTGAATACATCCCACTCAAGAGAATCAATCTACTCACTATCCTTGATATTCTTAACCATAGAAAACTACTTATACACTTTACCTTCAAAATGATAGATAACAAGACTAACCTTTTGATTGTTTAAACACCCCATGACATTGAAAATATTTTTTAGTAATTTAATCCACCCTTCAACTAGCACACAGTTAGATGATCCTCTAAATGGGGGATGTTGCCTCATGAAATGATCCACTACCGACATGTTCCTATATGATTGATCTAGATAATCTCATTCATGGATACCACCACCATTTATTGCCTAAGTCAACAGTTCCATCACTACAACAAACTATTTAGTTCCAATTCCTACCATCTCAGGTTGCTAATTTGGAAGGTTGTTTTCCTCTAGATGTCATCCTAACATAGATGCCATGTTTCCTCTGTGGAAAACCATTCTAAAAAGAAATATATTAGATGAAGAAGCATGATAATCTTAAAATTATATATCATTTAAATTTTATAATAAAGTAAAAATCATTTTTGGATATTATATTAACAATATCCTAACCCCTAAAGTTATCTAAACTGACATCTGATACCAACTATAAGGCCCCAACCTTAAACATTTCATAATCTTGATTTAAGTTAAGAATTAACATTAAGGATATTTTCAAGTTTATAGCTTTAGATAATTAGGTCATTATTAATACATATCATCCCATAATCATACAAGAGGATACCACCAAAATAGTATCAATTTTTTCACTAAATGAAATCGTTTTAAAAATAAATCATGATTTATTTTCTTGATAAAAATATTCTTGAATTATTACTTTCTCTTACTCATCCTTATAACCTGTGAAAACATTTTAAAAACTTGGGATAAGCACAAAAAATATTATCAAGGGATATAAAATAAATAAAGAAAAACATTAGTCCATGAATACTATAAACCTATGAAATCATACTTTTCAACCTTAAAACATAATCTCTTTAACATACCTCATAAAGTCATAAGATTCATGAAAAAAATATTAGAAATAATAAATCATAGAGGTAACTTTTGGAATCCATATCATACTAACATTTTAGCTTTCACAATGACATAGGGAGTAACCTTCATGGTTACATTTGGAATACCCATCATAGTATATTCCCTAAATCTCTTAAGAGAAACCTCATCATTTAACTCTGTCTCATTACCCAATGAATTGGAGAGATATCACGGGCTCACCTTCCCTTATTTTATTATAGAACCACCCATATACATAAGAAATTCCCAATAACCAAAACATAATCACAATACATAAATCATGAAAAAAATGTAAAATAACATTTCTACATTGTAATCACAAGATATCATTTCAAGATATTAACATAATCAATCCATTCTAAAAACCATTTTAAATACCAAAATACATGAAAAGTAAATATGGTATTTATTTTTATTTTAAAACCATTAAGGATTATAGAGGAATCAAAATATCAAATAACAATTATGGCGGAAAAGAAGTTGTTGTCGCCATATATGTTAAAAAAATATTTCTTTTGTCATTTTGTACAAAAAGTAAAACACTCCATATAAAAAGATTCATTTTAAAAAACATTGAATGTAATTAAAGATATAAATAAAAAATAAGATATTCAAAATTCATTTCACACATAATATTTGAATGACATAATCAAGAAATATAAATTTAACTCAAAGAATGAAAATTGGGTTAAGAAATTCCCTTACCTCAATTATGACTTGTCTCATAGGTTATTTATCTTCCAGAATAATAAAATTAGGTTAATTTATACTTTCTTGAAAAAAAATTCAAGTTTATTATTCATTTTATATCACTTCTTACCATGTTATAACAATTACATAATTATTTAAGTTGATGTCAGATGTTATATCAATATTCGGTACTTGAGTCAAAAATGAACTTTGTATGATGTCAAAAGTCCATGTGGTCATAATTCCATTATTTATAGAATATAAAACATGATATAAATATCTTATATATATTAATTATATAATTATTTATAATAATATTTTAAGACAAACTAAAAACACCATTCATGGAGACGGTGGGTCGTACGTACGTATGAACGTTATTTTCATTTTTCCTGTCGTATTGAAAGAGTGAAATTAAATGAAATGTATTTAAATATGTATATATATATAAAATATAATTAAATTAGCATTAATATTTAATTTATATCATATATTTTTACTAAAATAATTCTTAATACATTCTATGTGATGTGTGAACGAATCGCATCATTTTGAGGAGGCGATCACACATGCCCAAATGAAGTTATCATATAAAAACAATATGGAAAGCATGAAGGTATGATTAATATAACATATCGAGAATATGAAATAGGTTATAGTATAAATATTAAAATATTATTTTACCATAATAATGGTTTTAAGACTAGTCATGAAGGTGGTAAAGGAAAAAAGAACAAAAACATTATTCATAGAGTTGATTAACTGACATAGCTTGGACAACAATTTAGTTTATTTGAATAAGAGGAGGTGATAAATGGAATAGATATGAGTGTTGGAACCATGAAATTTCTATTCTAAAAATGGAGTTTGATTTGTGTTTGTTTTCAATCCTCATTGGAAGTTCAGAATGTTTTCCAGGAAAGGGATCATATAGTTCAAGCAGACAACAATATTGAAGGTGGCGTCATTTCCCATTTTTTGCCAATTTTTTTGGGCCTAAAAATTGAAAAATGGAGAAATGGGTGATTAGAAAAGGAAGTTTCATGCAATATTGTAGGAGTTTTGGAAACTTACGCACAAGGCATGTTTTAGGATCAGAACATTGAAAAATGGAAAAGGCATGAGCTGCGTGAAATATTGGAGTGGTGCATGAAAAACATGGATTGTGTGATAAATTGGTTTTAAACGCAATATTGAAATCAGGTTGTTTTTTTCATGAAAAAGGTGTTTCAGGATCATAACTTTGAAAAATGGAAAAGGCATCTAGTGCACAGAAAATCTGTAGATGTGCACGAAAAATGGTTCTTGCGTGAAAAGCTTTGCGTGCAGAAAAAGAGTTTTACATACATAGTGGGTTTTGTGCATAGGGGTTGGAAACGCCTATAAATAAGAGGTGACCCACTCATTTGGGATGGCTGAAGACTTAGAGAATATCTAAGTTCTGATGCATGTAAAATTTGCGTGAAAAAGTAGCCACGCGTAAAAGTTTATGTTGCGCATAAAAGTTGGTGTTGCATGTAAAAGTTGATGTTGCGCGTAAAAGTTGGTGTTGCATGTAAAAGTTGATGTTGGGTGTAAGAGTTCAAGTTGTGCAGAAAAGTTGAAGTCGCGTGGAAAATTCAGAGTTGTGCGTAAAAAGATGAATTTGTGCATAAAGGTTGTAGTTGTGTGAAAGTTTTGCGCGCAGGAAGGAAATATTGTGCGCACAGGGTAGGTGTTACGTGCAATTGGAAATATATGCTGAATACATGTTCTAAATATATAAGGCCCCAGCCTTAAACCTTAATTAAACTTGAGTTATTACAAGATTACACATTGAGGATCTTTTCAGGTTTAGAGTTTTAGAGAATTAGATCATGAAACTTGCATTACATTCCACATTTAAACAAGGTGGTTACATAAAAGACAATATTCATTCTTCCCATCAATGGAAACCTATTTAAAAATAAAACACGGATTCTTTCTTGACACATCCTTGACACTATCGTCACATCATGTACCTTTCCCTTGACCTGTGAAAAGCATTTCAAAAACTTGGGATGAGCATAAAAAACTCAGTAAGGGTTATAAAAATATGGAAAGGAAACATGAGTTCATATATACATAAGAATGAAATCATACTTTACCCATAAAACATAGGCATATCAAATCATGAATAAATCATAGAAAACATAAGACATAAAGGTAACTTGAGGCATTCATAACATTCTTACGTAGGGAGTAACCCTCTTGGTTACGTTTGGAATACCCATCACAGTATATTCTCTAAATCTCTTCGGAGAAACCTTAACGTTTCACTCCTTCGCGTTACCCAATGCATTGGAGAGCTATAACGGGCTCACCCGCCCTTAGTTTATCACGGAACCACCCGTTCTTCATAACAATGCCCAAGGACCATAACATAATCGTATCACATAAAACATGCATAAAGGAAACATAGCATTTCCACATTTCAATCACAATATAACATTTTAGTATATTGAAATAATGAATCCATTCAAAAAGAAACCATTTCCAAAACCATTTAAAACATTTAATAAAGAGATTTTTGAATCAAAGTGTCCCATACCACCTTGAAGATTAAAACTTTAAACCATTAATATCCATATAAATAAATCCTTAAAACCATTTTGAAAACATGGATATTAATAAGAACAAATAATTAAAACATTTAAAACGATATTTTGGTTAAAGTGGTTTTACCAAAATTAGAGACACTTGAATACAACAATTGAGGAATAACATTTAGTCATAACTTTATAATATCATGAGAATAAATGGATTCATGATATAATACTCCAAAGGACAGTATATACACCATATAAGAGTGAATTGGTGCATAACAACAATGAACCCTCAATAGAAATGTCAAATGTGATGAAATCCCTTATAAAGAAGGTATCCTTAAATTAAGGACAAATAAATCTCAAAAATATGTGTGACAAATATAAATACACCCAATATAAGTGGATATTAAGTGTAAAACAATAAAAGGTCATTCACACATATTCAATGGATTACATATTCAATGACTACATGTTGAACCCAAAGAAATCGAAATTGGGTTAAAAAGTTCCCTTGACAGCCTAACGGCATCACATCAAAATGAGTTGATGAGAGATAAAAAGTGTATCTCATCACTTGGACATAAAATTTACATCAATAAGGATATATGATAACATATCCCAACATAACAATATGTAAATTAAAAGACCCAACAAAATAAGTCTTTTAAAAAAAAGGAGGGTGAAAGGTTCCCTTACCGACTTGGGTATCTTTCCAAACATACACCCCATGAAAGAAGGACAATAGATCATTGATGTAAATACGCATAAACGAAGGTATATTACACAAAGAGTAGAATAATGGGAAGTACATACACCACTCAATGGAATTTGTGGCAAATGTAGCATAAATCTCACGGGAATAAAAGTGAGATGAAAAATCCCTTACGAAAACTCAGCAGCCTAACGACGCCACTTAAAACTTCCAAAATGGATTGATGAGATCAAATAGAGTATCCCATCATATTAAAATAGAATTTACAGCAAGAGGAATATAAAAGAAAATCCCCCAAAATAACAAATAGTATCTTAAAAGAAGTGACACAAAGGAGAGTACTTAAAAAGAAAGAGATAGGTTAGATCTCTTACGAAAGTTCGGCAGCCTAACGGCGCCACTCAAAACTTCCAAAATGGATTGATGAGAGAGAATAGGGTCTCTCATCACATGAACATAAAAATTACAGTAAATGTAATATAAAAGATCATCCCAATAACAAGAAAGATGAGCTTTAAAAGGAATGACATAAAAGTGTGTACTTAAAAAGAAAGAGAGGAGTAGGATCCCTTACCTCGGGTCCGACTTGACTCGATCGTTCTTTAACGTCCTGAATAATAAACTTTAGTTAATTTATAATTCCTTAAGAACCTTTTTCAAGTTCATTATTACTTTTATACCACTTATTACCATGTCATAAACATTATGTAATCATTTAAGTTAATAATATTTGTTTTGCCGATATTTGGTTCTTAAGTCGAAAGTGGACTTCTTACAATTACATGTTGTTCGTGTGGCTAAATGTTTATTATATCCAGAATTGTATTCATTATGTAGATATAATATATGTCATATATATCCAGTACATGCATGCATTTATAACATTACATAATCATTTAGAGGTAAGAAATGAAATGCACCGTTCATGGAGACGGTAAGCCGTACGTACGCATGAATGCTACTTTCATTTCTATTTCGTATTTTATAGAATGGAATAATAATGATATAAAGGTATATTATAAATACAGTATAATATCATATATAATATCATATTTCCATCCTTTATACATCCCACATATGGTATTTAACGAATCAAATCACTTTGAGGGGGCGGTAGTCCGCACTTCCTTAAATGAAGATATCGTGTATACCCATAATGGAAGCCATAAAGGTAAGACAAAAATGAAAAATACAGAAGCATAAATAAAACATAAACATATTATATATCATATATAAAAATAGTGGCATCATAATGGCCACCTTTGAATGTGTTAAATGAGTATTGAACAATCATCGTTTCGGGAGGCAGAATTTCACCATCCACGGAAACCGTATGTTCTTTAACCATTTTATGTAGTTGTGTGAGAGTGTAGCTCGAATAAATCTTATAACAACATCCTAGTATATTGAAGATACTGGTTTTGTCACAAAAGAAGTAAATAAAAAGAGTTTAGGGGGTTGGAGAATCAAAATAAAACAAATGAACATGAGAGAGTGAATTACCTTTAAAAGTGTAACTCCTTTTGATTTGAGCCTAAAGGCTTCCTTTGAAAGGATTCTTCCCAAAGGTAATCCTCTAGGGTGAGGAGAGGGATGTGGAGAGAGTAAATGGTCAGGGTTTGGCCGAGCCAAAGGCTTGAGGAGTGTGTTAAATGAGGTAGAGGTGGGGGCCTTTTATAAGAGGAGAGGATGGGTACTTTTGGAAAGTAAAGAAATATTACTTTATTTGAAAATGTGTTTCGGTTTCAAAAGGTCCCACATTGATATAATTCGTGGATAAGGTGATAAGGCTTCTAAATCCACTCATACAATAAGTTTTGGACATGTGTAGTTCATATAATTTATATTATCTTTCCATTTTATTTAAATCGTCAAATAATGATGTCATCGCTGCATCATTATTATGTCATAAATAATTTAATTTATTTAATGTCTAAAAATTATAAAAAAAATACTATGATGTAGGAAATATTTTTAGCTTTCCAATGAATATTTATAATCAAAAATATGACTTGTATAACCCCACTTAAAAATTGTTTTAGTAAAACATATCATGTTTGTGTCAATTTTACTTTTACATTAAATAAAATGTTATTTATGTCATTTCCCAACCAAAGTGGATCCATGGGGTCCCCAAGTTGACCCATGGCTTGTCTTGGTCGGCCATGATACAACCAATGAGGGTAAGACATGTGTCAAGCTCATCTCATTTTATTAAAGCATTATTTTTACCTTAAACTACACTAATTACCACTAATCGCGATTAAAAACTTAATAAGTTACTATTCACCAAAAAATTATTTTAATCTCATTGAACCACATTTTACTTCTTAATGACAACCATGTATGTCGGATTTTTGAAAATCAAAACACAATGATGGCAAAATTTCATTTAAACGGAAAATCGGTTTTTATAAGTACCACTTAGTGGTTTCACTATTCATCAAAAATTGAAGTTTTTCAGAAAAATCCCAAAAATTCACCCTAAGCTATATTTGATATTCTGAATTCAAAAATGAAGTCTGTTTTACAAAATTCAAAACATATAAGTCACATTAATTAATTTAATAATTAATTCCCGCTGTCATGACAAATAGCGTGTTTTATGAAACAATAAGTATCAAAAGATTGACACTAGTTTAAGTCTGATTTCAAAGTGAAATTGATTCCAACGACCACTATTGGATTTAATGGTAAAAATATTTTCTAATTTCACTTTAAAACCAATTCAAAATATAATCTAATCATATAAATAAATTAGATTAAAAAGTGGTTTTGAATTAAAATACAACATTTTACACTATTCATTAAAAAAATGAACTTTATCGGAAAGATACCAAAATTTTACACAAAGTAAATTTTGATGTCCTGATTCTTAATAAGAGTTTTATTTGGTCCAAAAGAATGTTTAAGAGTGAAAAAAACTATATTTAATGATGGTTCTCCATCAAAAGGTGATAAGTGAACCTTTAGTGAAAACTAGGGCATATACGCCTAAAATTGAATTCTTTCCGTATTTTAAGCCTTTATCTTTTATTGTATAAATGTAAAAATATTTAAGAACATATATAATCATATTTTAGTTATTTATATCCATTCCCTCCATTACAACGGCTACATGTTAACTACCATTTAAAATAATATTATTTTATTATTAGAGTGCAACGTAAGATTCCCAAGAAACTCGTTGTTGCGTGTTGGGTACGCCATCGAGCATAGCGTCCCCTTTAAAGTAATATTAATATTTTATTCACAAATATGGATAAATATGAAAATTTCATATTCCTTATTTACCTGGGGTGTTACAAAATATCTAGTTCAATGGTTCATTACTTTCAAGTGAATCAATTTAGTACTTCGATGCAAGCAGTGTCTCGTGTTGAACAAAGACAAAGACTTCAATGCAAATCTATTGAAGAGGCCTTCAAGTCGATAAAATGAGTTTGAATTATCTCAAGGTAGTGAGCCAGGGGAGTCAAGGGAAGTGATCTAAGGAATGTAGTGAGTGATCCCTGAACCTTTGTAAAGGTAGTGTGCCTGGCACAAAGTGACTGTGACCAAATCTTGTAATCCTCAAACTTGTGAAGATTAGTGGATTTAGGTACGACTGAAACACTGTCAATATATTCTCCTTGTACATAGCCCTTTGTGGTGAACCAAGTAAAAGTGTTGTGTAATCTCCCCGCTTTCATTTTTTTGAAAGATTTAACAAGTTCCTACCAATGTGGTAATAAGATTCACAACTTTAAAAATAAAAATTTGACACCCTAATTCACCCCTTCCTTCTCAGGGTGTTCCAGGGTCCTTCAATGAGATATTCCATTAGAAACATAAAAATCTAGTATATACATGATTCTATACTAATCATGTATTTATGGATGAAGGAAATGAGGATAAAGTATAAAAATAAATAAATTAAGAGAGGTACTTTGAGAAAATTATCTCTTGAATATCCCCTCCTTGAAAGACCCTTGAGGACCTTGGATTTGGACTTTTGGAGAGAACAACAAAACTTGGAATTTGGGAGAGTGAGGAGGAGAGTTTTGGGTAGATATTTGAGGTGCTACAAGGATTTTTGGGTTGAAATAGGGTGGTGGAGAGGTGGTATTTATACTTGAGGAGAGGTGGGTTCAAGCGATTAATTTATTGATTATTTTATATTAAAATATAATCACATAGAGGGGAATTAATTTCCAGGACTTTGGATTGTAATTAATGCTGTATAGTATGGTTAGAGTCGATAAAGACCTCAACTAACCATTAATTTTTTTATTTTTTTAGGTTTGTTAAGCTTCTAACTCTTAACTTTAACCCTTGTCAAAATTTCACTTTTACTATGGTAAATAATTTTTTTACCATGATAACTTTTTTATACCTAAAAATAAAATTTAATTCACAACTTTATTTGAACCTTATGATTCCAAATATAGAATCCATTTTATCTAATTCAATTCACATAATCGGGAAAATTTTATTTAAAATTAATTTCACAAATAAAACTAAACAACAGGCTTTTAAAGTGAAACGTTCAAAAGTTTGACACGTTTTTATATCTTTTTTAAACTTGAAATAAATTCCAATTACATAAATTTGATTAAATGATAAAAAAATAGTTAAATTATAATCTAAAATCAATTAAAATGGAAATCTAACTATATAATTAAATTATATAAAAAAACAGTTTTGAATTAAAATGCAATATTTTTAACTATTCATTAAAATATGAAAGTTATCAGAAAAATACCAAAAAATCATCCAAAATAAATTTTGATACCCCAATTACAAATAAGGAATTTAATTTTTCAAATAGAACTTATAAAATTATCAAAAACTATATTTAAAATGGGTTCTTTATCAAAAGGTGGTAAAATTACATTTTAAAAATATCAGAGCTTTTATGCCTAAAATTGGATTTATTCTCATTTTAAGCCTATGAAATATATTGGATAGATGTAAAAACATTTAATAAACATGTGTAAACATAATATAGTTAGTTCTATTCATTCCCACCAATACTAAGGCTAGGCGATAACTACCATTTAAAATAATAATATTAATAATGTATTATTTTTCGGTATAACTCAGTCTTGTGTGCAACATAAGATTTCATAGAAACCCATTTTTTTTGTGTAGAGTATTCTATCATACATTTAATCCCTATTAAGGTAAAATTAATATATAATTCATAAATATTAATATATATGAAAATGTATTATTTTATAATTACCTAGGATGTTACAGTATTCGCCTTTATACACTTATACCTCTTTGAATTAGGACTTACTTGTATGTATTATACACTCCTTAACCGTGTAATAAAATATTATGATGAATTAATCCATGTTGTATGATCTATATGGCACACTTAAGCATGAGAATAAAATGAAAGTGACGGGTGTGTCCAGAATTATATAGCGCTCCAATGCATTGGGTAATGTTTAGTCTCATGAGATGTCATGTTGGGACAGAGAGTGAACCTGATTCCTTTATGGGACCTTTTCCACCATTATTGCTTGGATTTTTAGCCTTTACCTATGTTTATGATGCAGCATTTTAAGTTTTTTCCACATTTCCCATGTTATGATTATCATGCTATATCATGTATCATTGTTCATGTTTATAATTCCTACTTTTTATGCCCTATTGATATGTCTATTATATAACTTTTATCACCTAATTCCATGATTATTCCCTTATTGTGATTTATATATCACCCCTTTATTATGTTTTTCCTTGAGTTATCCCATGAAGTTTTAAAATCCATAGAATTTTAGAATCATGTTAAGAAAGTTTTCAATAATGTTTGTGTATCTCATGTTTAAGATTTATGTAATGTACCTAATTACCAAATATACTAGAATTATTGATATTTTGGGTTTTATTATGTGTCCATTTATGTAATAAATCATGAATTAATGTTTAATAAAGAGCACAATTATTATAGTTTCTATTAGAGGAACAATTTAGTTATTTTTGGGATTAGAATTAAAAAAACTCTAGAAAAATACTTAGGGATAAGACTGAGTATAAGAAAACATACATAAATTTTTGTAAGTATATATTAATTGGTTTATTAATAAAATATATCCCTATCTAGATACTACAAGTGGATATGGTTCTGGCACATATGTACCTAGGGGTAACAACTCAGACAAGGTGCGATAGGCCTAACTCGGTGTACCCTGGTACATGACAACAAGCCTTACTACACACCTGGTTTGACACTCCCGAGGTATATGATTTGTTAAATTCATAAGCTCATTACAAACCATTATTAAGGGAACAAAGAATGTCCATAAGAATATATGTGAGGAAATAGATTATGGATAACATAGATTGAAGCCTAGAAATTCATAAGTTAAGGAAGTAAATTTAAGTTATAACTTACCCATTTAATATCATTAAATTAGTTTTTATGTGTTTAATAGTTTAAAAATAATCATCCCTAATTTGACTTTTTTTCTATCCAATGGCTGGAAATAGGAGGAACTGGGTAAATAGTCAATGTGAAGGGTAATGTGATGACTGCCCCAATGAGATTCCCAACCCGATGGGAGTAAGAATTGCAAACTTCATGATGATACTCTCTCAGATAACTTAGGTTCTAAATAGAAACCAGGATTAGGAGGATAATCCAAAACCCCTTAAGAGAGAAAAAACTACTATTGAAAACTTTATGCAGAAAAGGACTCCAACTTTCAATGGATCATCTGACCCCTTAATCACAGAACAATGGATCAAATTTATTGATAAGATCTTCTCTATTCTTTAATTTTATAAGTAAGAGAAAGTTCTAATGGTTGTTTATCATATGGAGGGAGAAGATGATCAGTGGTGGACATTGATCAAGAATATGAAGCCTGAGGAAGAGATCGAAGCGATGGGGTGGAAGGAATTCTGGAAAATATTTTTCGATAAATATTTTCCTCACACTCTCCCTCTTAAAATGTAAAGAGATTTTCTCGCCCTTAAGAAAAAAAACGAAGAATATATCATGGAATATGAGGAAAGCTTCACAAGACTTACAAGATATGCCTCCAGATTTGTTGTTACCCCTGAATATAAGGTTGACCACTTCTTTGGTGGGATAAAACCTAGTCTACGAAAAGTCCTGGTGATTTATGACTTTGATTTCTATAATAAAATTATCTGATATTCCCTTAAAGTTGAAATGGATATTAGAGAATCTCAAGGGTATCATGGGGATAAGAAGTGTAAATTGGAATTTAATTCTTTCAGTCCAATGGAGAAATCTAACGGTGCTAAGAAATTTCAACATACCACTTGTCAAAGGTGAGGAAAGAAGCATCCTAAAAATTTCCTAAGGGGGGTGAGGAAATGATTTAGGTGTAGGAAGGAAGAGCACCTAGCTAGTGATTGACAACAGGAGAAACCCACTAATGTAGTGGAGGAAAGAAATTATCTAGTCAACCCTCAATGTATTGTTCATTGCTTAAATTGTAAGTAACCAAGGAAATTTTCAAATCAATGCATTAATATAAGGGTTTTCATAGACAACCAACAAATACCAAGGTAGAAAGGGTGAACTTTTTCCATCACGGCCGATGAGGTGGATCCCAAAAAACAAAGTGGTGATAGGTACTCTCATTACTCATATAAGAATAGTGAATGTATTTTTTTGATTTTGGTTGTAAACATTCTTTCATATCAAGAAAGTTTTGTAGAAATATTCAAACACTGCCACAAAGCATGGAAGCTGAGCTGTTAGGGAAAATGGAAAATAAGCAATTATTACATCCCAAGGATATAACTCTTCTCCTATCAAAATTTCTGGGATGAAATTCCTAGAAAACCATGTTATACTCACTTTGGTGGAATTTGATGTAATTTTGGGCATGGATTGACTTTCATTATACAGAGAAAAACATAAATTATCGTGAAAAGGAAATCACTCTCCGTATTGCAAATCGACCCCCGATTCTGTATAAGTGCAAGGAGGAGGATAAATCTTCTTCAGTACCAATATCTCAAGCATGGATATTATTTCCATATAAGAAAGCATATATTTCTAAAATAATTGATTCTAAATAAAGAACCATTCTATAAGAAATGTCTATTATGAGGGAATACACTAAAGTATTTACCAAGGAATTTCCTAGTCTTACTCCTAGCCAAGAGGTTGAATTTTCAATTGAGATTATACCTGGGGTGCTGCCATTATCCAAGAATCTATATAGAATGGATGTTGTGGAACTTGAGGAGCTACAGAAAAAACTATAGGATAATCTGGATAAAGGGTTCATACACCCAAGTGCTTCACCATGGGGTGCACTAGTCCTTTCCATCAAGAAGAGGGATGGGTTAATGCACCTTTGCATTGATTATCATGAGATTAATAAGATCATGATAAAGAAAAAGTATCCTATACCACATATTAATTTCTTTTTCTACCAGCTACATGAAGCACAATACTTCTACAAGTAGGATCTGTGGTCATGATATTACCAATTTAGGGTAAAGTAGGAGGATATCCCCAAGACTTCTTTCCATACAAGGTACGGGCACTATGAGTTCATAGTAATTCCATTAAGAATCACTAATGCTCCAAAAATCTTCATGCACTTTATGAATAGAGTCTTTAGATATTAGCTCAAAAAATATTTAGTAATATTTTTAGATGATATTCTAATATGCTCAAAAACCAATTAGGAGTATGAGAATCATCTGAGCACCATGCTGAAGACCTTGTGAAAGGAGAAGCTTTATGCAAAGTATAGAAAATGCGAGTTATAGTTGAAGGAAGTCTCATTCTTGGAAAATATCACCATAAGAAATGAGATATCTATGGTCCCTTAAAAAATATAAGAAATTGAAGGATGGATGAGGACAATATATGTGACATATATTCATAGCTTCCTTGGATTAGCTGGGTATTATCGCCGATTTGTGAGAAATTTCTCACGATTATCAAACCCTCTAACCAAGATAACTCGAAAGGGGGTAAAGTTTTCTTGGAATGATGAATGTGAAGAGATATTCAAGGATATTAAAAGGAGTCTTATCACTATACCCGTTCTCACACTACCTACAATTGGATAGATTTTTGTGGTGTTCAACGACACTTTGAAGAAGGGATTGGGATGTGTGTTAATACAAAATGACAAATTCATAACCTATGATTCAAGGTAGTTGAAAGTTCATGAATATAACTACCCAACACATGATCTGGAGTTGGATTTAGTGATATTTTCTTTTAAAATATGATGACATTATCTCTTTTGGGAGAAGTGTGAAATATATACGGATCACAAAAGCCTCAAGTATATATTCACATAGAAAGAGCTGAATATGCGCCAATGAAGATGGTTAGAGATGATCAAGGACTATGACTATTCAATCCAATACCATCATGGTAAAGTGAATAAAGTGGAAAATGTTATAGGTAGAAAGTATCCAAAAATCCTATCATTGATTAGAATTGAGGGGGATCCAATCTTCTTAGATTTGGAAAGGATGGAAATGGGAATCATAAAGTAAGGAATATCATCAACCCTTTCACAAATGATTGCTCAAACATCCCTTAAGGAGAAGATAAAATATGCAAAAATAAAACATGGGAATTAAGAAGAAAGTGGAAACTATAAGAAAAGATAAATACTTAGAGTTCAATGTTAATGAAGAAGGAGTTGTGAGATTTGGGTAAAGACTATGCGTACCATCAAATCTTGAGTTAAAGAAGGAGCTGTTGGATGATGCACATAGCTCAACCTTCTCCATCCACCCAGGAATCAAAAATGTGTATGGTGATCTCCAAGAGAACTATTGGTGGGATAATATTAAGAAGAAGATCATGGATTATACATCAAGATGTCTTTTATGCCAGTAAGTGAAGGAAAAAAAGAAAACAATATAAGGGAATTATGCAACAATTACCCATACTTACATGGAAATGGGAAAACATAAACATAGACTTTGTCATCAAACTTACAAAAAAATCCATGGGAAACAATGATATATAGGTTGTGGTGGATCATCTTACAAATATTGCACACTTCATTTTAATTTAAGAGGACTTATCACTAGATAAACTTGCATAGATATACATCAGATAAGTGGCGAGGCAGCATAAAGTACCAATATCAATTGTATTTGATCAAGATCCTAGATTCACCTAAAATTTCTATAAAAGTATCCAATATGCTCTAAAAACTGAGATAAATTTTAGTATTGCCTATCATCCTCAAACTCATGGCCAATTTGAGCAGACTATTCATGCAATAAAATACATGTTGTGATCATGTTCTATGTACTTCAAAGGAGGATGGGACCAACATATACCTTTGGTCAAATTTTCTTACAACAATAGTTTTTACTCAAGCATCCAAATTCCTCCCTATAAATCCCTTTATAGGAATAGGTGCATAACACTTGCATGCTGGGATGAAGTTGGGGAATAAAAACTACCAGGTCCAGAAATGGTTGAGGAAATGGTGGAAAAGTTTAAGACCATTTAGTAGTACATCAAGGCTGATTAGAGTCAACAGAAGAGATTTTATGACAATCATTGATGAGACCTAGAGTTTGATATTAGAGTCATGGTATTCCTCTACATATCTCTATGGAAGAAAGTGATGAGATTTGAGAAGAATGGAAATATTAGTCTAAGATACATCAGACCCTTAAGATCCTTAATCGCATTGGAGTAGTTTTCTACTAAGTAACACTCCCACATAACCTATATCAAGTACATGATGTATTTAATGTATCCCTATTGATAAAGTACATACTAAACCCTTCACATTTACTCAACCCAAAGGTGGTACTATTGGAGAATGACCTTTCCTATGAGAAGCAGTCAGTGAAGATCTTAGATCATAGAGACAAAGTTCTATGAAATAAGATAATTCACCTTGTCAAAGTGCTGTGGAGAAACCAAAATTTTGAGTAAGAGACATGGTAACCAGAGGAGTTAATGAAATAGAGTTACCCTCATATCTTTTAGTGTGGTAAATAAAAATTTCAAGTGTGAAATCTCTTAAGGGGGAAGACTGTAACAACATGAACTGTTATAAATAAAATTTACCTTATGATTTTAATTAAATATATTATTATGTAATATGGTTATAGAAAACACAAGAACTTTTTTGGGATTTAAAAATACCATTAAAGTATAATTAATTTTGATAATATATCCATTGAACAGTGATCATATGGTTCATATAAATATAGGGTTTTAACAAATATAATTGACATAAACAATGGAAGTGATAAAATCATCCAGTAGGATCATAACCTATAAATCCCATTTATCAAAGCTTTTGATGGAGATATAATATGACAACCCTAATTTTTATTACAACTTAAACATGATTTATTACATAAAACTTAACTTGATACAACAAAGAAGATCGAGAGGTTTAATGTCTTTGGGGCTTAGTATCATTACATAAAAACTTAAAACATGAAATACAATATCTTTATTGAAAACTTCCTTTACATGACCACTACATTCCCTCGTACTTAGCATTGCATGGGATAACCTGAGGACATGCATAAGAAAAGGGTGAGCTATAAAGCCCAGTAAGGGAGTACACATGGAATAACATGAGGAGTACAATACATGTTAGACAATAGGAATATCAATAGAGCATAAAAGAAACATGAACATAAAGGCATGATAAATCATGATAATCATAACATGGAAATGTGTCAACAACACTTAACATGGAATTAGCATGAGCTAAGGCTCATTGCACATAAAGCATGAGTAAACCCTCATTGCACATGAAGCACGAGTAAACCCTTGTTGCACTTGAATTAGCATGAGTCAACACTCATTGCACATGACGTATCATGATACTATACTTTACCCAATGCATTGGAGCGCTATAAGGGCGCACCCTTCTTAAACATTTCATTTCATGCATAAGTGTGCCACATGGATCATAAAACATGGATTCATAAAACATAATCATTTATTACACGATAAAGGAATGTGGAATTCATACATGAAACTATACAATCAATAAGTAAATGTGCATAAAGGTGAATACCCTTGATGGAGAAATGGGCATGGTATTCACTACACAATGACATTGGCTTAGAAAATCAGTGCGATTCTGGCAGCATAACGGCGTGACATAAGAATTCATAAAAATGGTTTATGAGAGAGAAAGGGGTTCCTCATAATATTTAAATGTAATGGACAGCAATGAGGTCATATAGATACATGTCTCAACAATTGAAATGGAATTTAGATTCATGATACAAAAGTATTGCTTGAATGTAAAAGAAGAGAGAGAAGTTCCTTTCGGAATTTCGGCATAGTAATAGGTGTACATGGGAGGTATTTAATGAGAGAGAAAGGGGTCTCCCATCATTAAAAAAATAATAGGGAAGTATGGGGGAGGTGAAAAAACATACCCCAACATTCATAATTGAAATTAAAAGGGCAATACGACTTAAAGAAAATTGAAAAAAATGAGAAAGGAAGAAAAAACCCTTACTTGGAAGTGTGCTTTCAAAGGCTAGAGAGAGGCTTGTGAGAGGCTTATTGGGATCTTGGGGAACCTTGGGAGGATTATAGAGAGAGTAGGGCAGAGGTTGGACGAACTCCAAGGGCTTTGAGTGAGGAGGAAGTGGGATCTTGGGTGGGTTTATATAGGAAAGGTGAGGGAATTCTTTATTATTTAGGTTTGGGACCCCTTATATTAAATTAATCCCAACCACAAACCAACCCATGATTTTTGCCCATGGTTTTTGGAAAAGGGAAGAGGAAAAAAATATTTTATAAGGCCAAAGTCATAAATTCTTAAAATAATAAGGTTTCTTATGTGGAGGTGAGTCACACTCCCATGGAAATTAATTTAAAAAGGCAACGTGTTGAATAAGTCTTGAGGGGTCCATTAATGCTTTGAAAAATAAGTCAAACAAACCCAAAATCACTTTATTTTAATGGTAAAACATATATTGGCCGAACATAAGGATTATAGTATTTTATTACATCACCATTGGGTCATTATGATGTCATAAAACACATTATATATTTAAACGGTATTTAATTTTTACCCAAAAATTTGACTGTCTCAGAAAATTATGAAAAATTCACTGTTGGAAAATTTCAATGTCCTGATTCCAGAAATAAAATTTATTTCATCTAAATAATTTTCTAAATATGTTAATTTTCACTTTTAAAATAAAAAACGACATTTATCGAAAATTCACAGGTTTTGACAAAAATGGCTTTCAAACCTTAATAAAAATTTTAATTACATTCATAAAATTATAAGATCGTTTATATTTAATAAAAAATTAATTTAATAATAATATTATTATTTTATTAAAATATTATTTAATTCAAAAATCCCTTAATTTAATAAAATAGATTTCTTAATTAAATAATAACTAAAAACTCCATTTGTACTTTAAAAACTATTTACAATGTATCAAAAATAACTATAAATTATATTCATTATTATATACAAAAATAATGTACATGAACATAGTACTACTTATTTGTTACATAACCCCTTAAAAAAGCCGCATAAGACCTAAGGGTAAGGTGTGCGATGGTGACAGACTCTTGGGGTGGCTCGGATAATATCGCTCGAGTGGTAATCTCTATCAACTTCCACTTTTCCCATAGACGGTCCCGTTCGAGCTTGACATTGTGAAGCTCAGTGTGGGCTTGGTCAAGGGAGAAGCCCAAGGATGCCACCTCTTTTCCGAGCTCTGACAAATGGGCTTCGTATGGGGAAATTCTACTGGATGAGGCCATCACTTCCTTTGTCTAAGTAAATATTGGATGTGTTAAAGACCTATATTTATACTAATCATGTGATCACTGTTCAATGGCTATAAAAGTAATGGTCATAATTCTTAACATAAAACCAAAGAAGTTGACATCTTATAAAAACATTTTATATAAAGAGACATTTAATTAGATCAAGAGGGATTTCCATTAATGAAACTTTGTGTCGTTACAACATTCCCCCCTTAAGAAATTTCACCCTTGAAATTTTTCCTTTTCCCACACTAAAACAGATGTGGGTAACTCAGCTTCATCTTTTCCTCTAATTCCCAAGTCACTTATTCAAACTTGTGGTTTCTCCACAAAACCTTAACGAGGGGTATTGTCTTATTTCATAGAAATTTTTCTCTACGATCTAAGATCTTCATTGGTTGCTCCTCATAAGAAAGATCATTTTCCAATTGTACCACCTCAAATGAGAGTACATGTGAAGGGTCCGGTATGTACTTCCTTAAGAGGGATACATGAAAGACATCATGTACTTTGGCCATAGTAGGTGGAAGTGCTAGTCGATAGGCCACATCCCCAAAATGATCAAGAACCTCGAAGGGGCTGATGTACCTTGGACTTAACTTCCCTTTATTTCCAAACCTCATGAACTTTTTCCACGGAGATATGCGTAGAAACACCATGTCTCCAACTTTAAACTCAAGGTCTCATCGATTATTATCTTCATAACTCTTCTATAAACTTTGGGCTTCATTGATATGCTGCTGAATGGTTTTCACCTTCTCCGCTATTTTCTCGACCATTTCTGGTCCAAGCAGCTTACGTTCACTGACCTCATCCCAACATGCCGGTGTTCTGCACCTTTTCCCATGCAGGGCTTCATATGGTTCCATTTGGATTCTTTAGTGGAAACTATTATTATAAGATAACTCAACCAGAGGAAGATGTTGATCCCATCCTCCTTTAAAGTCCACTGAGCACGCTATCAACATATCCTCAAGTGTTTGGATAGTCCACTCGGATTGGCCATCAGTTTGAGGATGATAGGCCGTACTGAAGTTCAGTTCAGTATTCAGAGCATGTTGAAGACTCTTCCAAAACTTAGAGGTGAATCTTGGATCTCGGTCAGACACAATAGATAGTGGTACTCCATGAAACCTTACCACTTCCCTGATATATATTTGTGCCAGTTGATCCAATGAGAAATCCTCCCGAATAGCAATGAAGTGTGCAATCTTTGTTAGACGATCCATAACAACCCAGATTGCATTGTTGCCTTTGGATGTCCTTGGAAGTCTGATGACAAAGTCCATGGTGATGTTCTCCCATTTCCATTCTGGTATGGGCAATGGTTTCATCATCCCCTTAGACTTCTGCCTCTCTGCCTTCACTTGCTGACACACCAGGCACTTTGATGTATATTCAGTGATCTCCTTCTTTATATTATCCCACCAAAAATTTTCTCGGAGATCTCAATACATCTTTGTGCTCCCTGGGTGAATATAGAAATTTGAACTATGCTCATCATCTAAAAGTTCCTTCTTCAGCTCCAGACTTGATGGAACACATAGTCTTTTCCCAAACCGCACAATTCCTTCTTCATTAACATTAAACTCTGAGGATTTCCCTTTTTCGATAGCTCCAACTTTTTCCTGAATTCCCACATCATCCTTTTGAGCATCCTTTAACCTTTCTAAAAGATATGGTTGAGCAATCATTTGTGAAAGGATTGATGATGTTCCCTTCTTTATGATTCCCATGTCCATCTTCATAAAGTCTAAGAAGATTGGATCCTTCTCAATTCTCATCATTGATAGAATTGCTGGGTCCTTTCTACTTAGGGCATCTTCCACCTTGTTCGCTTTCCCAGAGTGGTAATGTATTGAACACTCATAATCCTTGACGAGCTCTATCCATCTTCTCTGGCACATATTAAGCTATTTCTATGTGAATATATATTTAAGACTCTTGTGGTCAGTATATATCTCACATTTCTCTCCAAAGAGATAATGCCGCCAGATTTTCAAGGCAAAGATCACAACCGCCAACTCCAGATCATGCGTTGGATAGTTTCACTCATGTATTTTCAACTACTTTGAGGCATAGGATATCACTTTATCATTCTACATCAGCACACAACCTAAGCCCTTCTTTGAAGCATCACTAAATACCACAAAAAGTTCCCCACTTGTGGGTAAAGTGAGCATGGGTGCAGCGATAAGCCTCCTTTTCAACTCCTTGAAGCTTTCTTCTCATTCATCACTCCAAGCAAACTTTACTCCCTTTCGAGTTATCTTGGTAAGAGGGTTGAAAAATCGTGAGAAATTTATCACAAATCGTCGATAATATCCAGCTAACCCCAAGAATCTACGAATATCCGTTACCAATGTTGGCCTCGTCCATCCCTCAATTGCATCTGTTTTGGAGGGGTCCACAGATATCCCATTGCTTGTGATCATATGGCCCAAGAATGAGACCTCCTTCAACCAGAACTCACACTTTCTGTACTTTGCATAGATATTTTCCTTGCGCAAAGTCTCTAGTACAGTTTTTAAATGCTCCTCATGATCCTCCTTGGTTTTGGAGTATATTAGAATATCATCTATAAAGACTACCAAAAATTTGTCAAGGTAATCTCTAAAGACTCTATTCATCAAGTCCATGAATATTTCTGGAGCATTGGTGAGTCCGAAAGGCATTACTATGAATTCATAGTGCCCGTACCTTGTACGAAAAGCAGTCTTGGGGACATCTTCCTTCTTCACCCTTACTTGATAATATCCCGACCGCAAATCCACCTTGGAGAAGTATTGTGCTCCACGCAGTTGATCAAACAAGTCATCGATTCTTGGGAGAGGATACTTGTTCTTTATCATGATTTTGTTAAGTTCACGATAATTGATTCAAAGCCGCATTGATCCATCCTTCTTCTTGACGAAGAGGACTGGTGCACCCCATGGTGAAACACTTGGGCGTATAAACCCTTTATCCAGATTCTCCTGTAGTTGTTTCTTCAGCTCTTCAAGCTCTACAAAATCCATTTTATATGGAGTCTTGGATATTGGTAGCACCCCATGTATAAGTTCAATTGAGAACTCAACATCTCTTCTTGGAGGAAGACCAGGCAGTCCCTCGGGAAACACTTCCGCGAATTCCCTCATAATAGGAATTTCTTCAAGGATGGTTTCTTCCTTGGACTCAATCATCTGAGCCAGATATGCATGCTCATAAGGCAGTAATATCCATGCTTGAGATGATGGAGCTAAAGGAGATTCATCTTCCTCCTAACACTTGTAAAGAATCGGGGGTTGATTCTCCATATGGAGTGTGATTTCCCTCTCCTGACAATTTATATTGGCTCTATATAAGGAAAGCCAATCCATGCCAAGAATTGCATCAAATTCCACCAGAGGGAGTATGATGAGGTTCGCTGGGAAATTCAATCCACATATTATAACAGGGGAGGACTTATACTCATGGGATTCAATGATTGCCCCATTTTCCGTACTCACCGACATCTTTACTTCCATGATTTGTGGTGGTGTTGGGATTGTTCTACTAAACTTTCGAGATATAAAAGAATGCATAGAACCTGAATCAAAAAGTATGTTCTCTATTCTTGAATGAATAACTAGCGTACCTGTCACCACTTCGTTGTCGGGGTTCACTTCGGCAGAAGTGATGGCAAAAGCTCTTCCTTGCTATCTTGGAGGTTGTTGGTTGCCTCCGATAACCCTTGGATTAGGGCACTGATTTGCAAAATGACCTGGTTCTTTGCATTTGTAGCATTTAACAATGCGTTGAGGTTCGAACGGATTGTTCCTCTCCTCTGTCGTAGTCGCGGGTGCTTCTTGCCAACAGTTAACAGCTAGGTGCCCTTCTCTTCCACACCTGAAGCATTTTCTCGTCCCCTTAAGGCAATTTCCAGGGTGCTTCTTTCCGCACTTTTGGCAAGTGGGGTGCTGGATCTTCTTAGCACCGTTGGATTTATCCATCGGACCACCAGCATTGAAGTCCACTTTATGCTTCTTGTCCCCATGATACCCCTATGATTCCCCAATCTCCATTTCGACCTTGAGGGCACATCAGACAATTTTCTCATAGTCGTCTAATTCACGGATCGCTAATGATTTCCGCAAGCTAGTCTTCAGCCCACCAAAGAAGCAGTCGACCTTGCATTCGGGGGTAACGACAAAGCCGGAAGCGTATCGTGAAAGCCTTGTGAAGTTTTCCTCGTACGCTCCAACAGATTATTCATCTTTTTTCTTGAGGGAAAGGAAGTCCCTTTCCATCTTAAGCCAGAGGGTGCGCGGAAAATATTTATCAAAAAACATCTTCCAGAAATCCTTCCATTCCAACGCCTCGATCTCCTCCTCAGGCTTCATATTTTTGATCAACGTCCACCATTGATCAACTTCACCCTCCATACGATAATCCTCTAGGATAACCTTCTCTTGTTCAGAACATTGGAGGATGAATAATATCTTTTCAATGGAGTTTATCCATTGTTCAATGATCGTGGGATCAGATGATCCACTAAAAGTAGGAGGCATTTGTCTCATGAAGATCTTGATAGTGACTTATTATTTCTTATTGGGGGTTGAACGTTCCTCTTGACCCGTGTTTCTATTCAAAACTTGAGTTAGTTGAGAGAGAAGCGTGACAAAGTTCGCAATTCCTGCTCCCATTGGATTTGGCATCTCATTAGTACAGTCATCACACTGATCTTCACAATGGTTGTTAGCTCGAGTCCTCCTATTACCGGCCATTGGCTAGAATAAAAGGAAAGTTAGGGGTAACACATAAAGGGTAATCCAAAGACAAAAGTTTATGACTTATAAATAAACTTTCATTTCCTTAACTCATGATTCTATAGGCTTTAATCTTGGCTTTTCATGATCTACTTTCTAACATATATTCTTAGGGGAATTTTTCCCTTAATAAGGGTTCATACTAAGATTGTGAATTTATCAAAACATATCCCTCGAGAGTGTCATAACCAAGAGTGTAGCAAGACCCATTGTTGTGCACCAGTTCTCGTTCGAGTCTAGCTCAAAGCGGTGTTTTCGGGTTTTACCCCTAGGATACATCTGTGCCAGAGCCGCCTCTACCTGCTCGTATCCAGACAGAGATATTTTTTTTTTGATAAACCACTTACTCAGCACTTACCAAAACTTAGGGATGTTTTTATTATACTTAGTCTTGTATCTAAGGCTTTACTAGGGTTTCCTAATCCCAAAAATAACTAAACCTATCCTCTGATACCAACTATGACAACCCTGCTTTTTATTACAACTTAAACATGATTTATTACATAAAACATCACTTGATACAATAAATAAGATCAAGAGGTTTAGTGTCTTTGGGGATTAGGATCATTACATAAAAACTTAAAACATGAAATACAACATCTTTATTGAAAACTTCCTTTACATGACCACTACATTCCCTCGTACTTAGCATTGCATGGGATAACCTGAGGACATGCATAAGAAAAGGGTGAGCTATAAAGCCCAGTAAGGGAGTACACATGGAATAACATGAGGAGTACAATACATGTTAGAAAATAGGCATATCAATAGATCATAAAAGAAACATGAACATAAAGGCATGATAAAGCATGATAATCATAACATGGAAATGTGGCAACAACACTTAACATGGAATTAGCATGAGCCAAGGCTCATTGCACATAAAGCATGAGTAAACCCTCATTGCACATGAAGCACGAGTAAACCCTTGTTTCACTTGAATTAGCATGAGTCAAAACTCATTGCACATGACGTATCATGATACTATACTTTACCCATTTCATTGGAGTGCTATAAGGGCACACCCTTCTTAAACATTTCATTTCATGCATAAGTGTGCCACATGGATCATAAAAAATGGATTCATAAAACATAATAATTTATTCCATGATAAAGGAATGTCGAATTCATACATGAAACTATACAATCAATAAGTAAATTTTCATAAAGGTGAATACCCTTGGTGGAGAAATGGGCATGGTATTCACTACACAATGACATTGGCTTAGAAAATCGGTGCGATTCCGGCAGCGTAACGACGTGACATAAGAATTCATAAAAATGGTTGATGAGAGAGAAATGGGTTCCTCATAATATTTACATATAATGGACAGTAAGGAGGTCATATAGATACATGTCCTAACAATTGAAATGGAATTTAGATTCATGATACAAAAGTATTGCTTGAATGTAAAAGAAGAGAGAGAAGTTCCTTTCGGAATTTCGGCATAGTAACGGGTGTACATGGGATGCATTTAATGAGAGAGAAATGGGTCTTCCATCATTAAAAAAATAAGAGGGAAGTATGGGGGAGGTGTGAAAATATACCCCAACATTCATAATTGAAATTAAAAGGGCAATACAACTTAAAGAAAATTGACAAAAATGAGAAAGGAAGAAAAAACCCTTACTTGGAAGTGTGCTTCCAAAGGCTAGAGAGAGGATTGTGAGAGGCTTATTGGGAGATTGGGGCACCTTGGGAGGATTCTAGAGAGAGTAGGTCAGAGTTTGGACGAACTACAAGGGCTTTGAGTGAGGAGGAAGTGGGATCTTGGGTGGGTTTATATAGGAAAGGCGAGGGAATTCTTTATTATTTAGGTTTGGGACCCCTTATATTAAATTAATCCAAACCACAAACCAACCCATGATTTTTGCCCATGGTTTTTGGAAAAGGGAATAGGAAAACAATATTTTATAAGTCCAAAGTCCAAACTTCTTAAAATAATAAGGTTGCTTATGTGGAGGTGAGTCACACTCCCATGGAAATTAATTTAAAAAGGCAAAGTGTTGAATAAGTCTTGAGGGGTCCATTAATGCTTTGAAAAATAAGTCAAACAAAACCAAAATCACTTTATTTTAATGGTAAAACATATATTGGACGAACATAAGGATTACAATATTTTATTACACCACCATTGGGTCATTATGATGTCATAAAACACATTATATATTTAAACGATATTTAATTTTTACCCAAAAATTTGACCGTCTCAGAAAATTATGAAAAATTAACCGTTGGAAAATTTCGATGTCCTGATTCCAGAAATGAAATTTATTTTATCTAAATAATTTTCTAAATATGTTAATTTTCACTTTTAAAATAAAAAATGACATTTATCAAAAATTCACGGGTTTTGACAAAAATGGCTTTCAAACCTTAATAAAAATTTTAATTGCATTCATAAAATTATAAGATCATTTATATTTAATAAAAAATTAATTTAATAATAATATTATTATTTTATTAAAAGATTATTTAATTCAAAAATCCCTTAATTTAATAAAATAGATTTCTTAATTAAATAATAACTAAAAACTCCATTTGTACTTTAAAAACTATTTACAATGTATCAAAAATGACTAAAAATTATATTCATTATTATATACAAAAATAATGTACATGAACATAGTACTACTTATTTGTTACATAACCCCTTAAAACAGCCGCATAAGACCTAAGGGTAAGGTGTGCGATGGTGACAGACTCTTGGGGTGGCTCGAATAACATCGCTCGAGTGGTAATCTCTATCAACTTCCACTTTTCCCGTAGATGGTCCCGTTCGAGCTTGACATGGTGAAGCTCATCTTGGGATTGGTCAAGGGAGAATCCCAAGGATGCCACCTCTTTTCCGAGCTCCAACAAATGAGCTTCGTATGGGGCAATTCTACTGGATGAGGCCATCGGTTCCTTTGTCTAAGTAAAGATTGGATGTGTTAAAGCCCTATATTTATACTAATCATGTGATCACTGTTCAACGGCTATAAAAGTAACGATCACAATTCTTAACATAAAACCAAAGAAGTTGACATCTTATAAAAACATTTTATATAAAGAGACATTTAATTAGATAAAGAGGGATTTCCATTAATGAAACTTTGGGTCGTTAAATAGAATCACTAGGATTTTACATTGAAAAATCTCAAGCTGATATCCAACAAATTAAGCATGAGAGAAACCATTTACAAGAGAAGTTCAATCTCATTGAGATCATGACCCAAACCATGTATGTTGAACCACCCCATGAAAGTCTCACCATCATGAACCTTACTATTATGGTTTTTGTGGGTGTATTAAAGGGAAATGTATCAAGAAACTAGTGATATGATTATCCACATTATTTTTTATAGAATAATGGATATATTTTCTTCCTATTATTTTTACTTTAAAAATTATTATTTTTTAATATAATAAAGAAAAAACAACATTTTTGGGTAATATTCAAATTCAATCAAGGAATTTATTTTGATGAATTAATGGATTTTTTAAATAAATAATATTTTAATAAAAAATTATTATTAAATAATTTTATTAAATATAAATTATCATATAATTTTGATGAAGTCAAATATAATTTTTATAAGGGTTCAAAAACTGTTATTGTCAAAAAACCCATCATTTCCCAATAAATGTCAATTAATATTTTAAAAGTAAAAATGCAAATATTTAGAAAATTATTTAGATAAAATTAATATTATTTTTGGAATTATAATTTTGAAATTATACAATGGTGAATTTTTCAAAGTTTTCTAAGATAATCGAATTTTTGGGTAAAAATTAAATACTATATAAATATAATTTGTGTATTATGACATCGTCATGGCCCATAAGTGATGTAATAAATAATATAAAGGGTATACATGACCAAATATATGTTTTAAGTTTAAAATAATGTGATTTTATGTTTATTTTATTAATTTTATAAAGCCCTTATGAATCCTCCAAAACCATTAATATATTTCAAGGTTTTAAAACAATTTATTTAAGATTATGGCTCACCTCCACATAATAAAGGGTATTATTTTATTAAGTTAATCCCTTGGACTTATAAAATAATTACAAACAATACCATTTGGTAAAAACCATGGGCAAAAACCATGGGATGGTTTGTGTTTTTTGTTAATTTATTATGTAGAGTCCAAAACCAAAATAATAAAAAAATCCCCCATTTTTCTTATATAAGCTCACCTAAGATTCCATTTCTCTTCACTAAAAATCCTTGAATCATGTAAATAATAGTACCTACAATATTTATAGTCATAAAAAGGTTCCCCAAGCTCTCAATAATCCCCTACCAATCATTTGGAGTCACACACTCAAGTAAGGATTCTTTTCATTTCTCCTCTTTATTTAAGTATCTTCTTTACATTGTGTATTTTATCTTCATTTATTTATAATGGGATATGTTATTACATATCCCAATTATCATCAAATTTATTTCCAAATGATGAGATACCACTTTATCTCTCATCAAACCATTTTATGAATTTTTATGTGATGTCGTTATGATGCTGAAATTTCACCGTGATTTTTCATGCCAAAACAATTGTGAAGTAAATACCATACTCATTTTCTATCAAGGGTATTCACCTTATACCCATTTTAATTGGAAATTACATGTATGTATTAAAAAATACTTGATTATGGAATAAAATATAATGATTAATGAATTCATTTTGTATGATCTATGTGGCACACTTAAGCATGAGAATGAAATGAAAGTGATGGGTGTGCCCAAAATTATATAGTGCTCCAATGCATTGGGTAATGTTTAGTCTCATGAGACATCATTTTGGGATAGGTAGTGAACCTGATTCTTTTATGAGAATTTTTCCACCATTATGCCTTGGAGGTTTATCCTTGACCTATGTTTATGATGCAATAAGTTGTTTACACATTTACCATATTATGACTATCATGTTATATCATGTCTCATTATTCATGTTTATGATTCCTAATTTTTTATGTCCCATTGATATGTATATTATATAACATGCATCACATTATTATATGCTTATTCCCTTAATATGATTTATATCTCACCCTTTATTATGTTTTTCCCCAAGTTATCCTGTGAGTTTTAAAAGCCATGGAATTTTAGAAGCATGTTAAAGAAGTTTTCAATAATGTTGTTGTATCCCATGTTCAAGATGTTATGCTATGTAACTAATTCCAAAATACACTATACTTATTTATATTTAGGGTTTTATTATGTATAATTTTATATAATAAATAAATAATTTATGTGTAATAAATAACATGGTTGTTATAATCATTTTTCTAAAGTATCAAGACAATCTGAGCACATTTTCTTAATTTTTAGTGAGTGACACATGTTTTGAACTAAACTGTGAATTTTAGACTGATAAAGGACAGTTTGAGTCATACCAGGCACACCATGTATTATATTGAGGTGCATATTATTCCTACACATCACAAATAATTTATGTATAATTTTCATAAAGTATTAAAACAATCTTAATGCATTTTTATGGTTTTGAGTATGTCACTTGTCTTTTTTACTAAAATTTCAAATTTAAATAAAAAAGCACACTTAGAGTTATATTAGTCATACCATGTTTATAATGAATGATTCCTACACATAACAAATGACTTATGTATTTTTCCCCTAAAGTATCAAAATAATACAAATGTGTCTTCTTGGTTTTGAGTATGTCACTTGTGTTTTTTACTAAAATGTCATTTTAAATTGGAAACACACACTTTGAGTCATACTGGTCACATCATGTGTTATTTTGATGTGATATTGATTCATATACATCAAAAATTACTTATGAATCATTATTCTAAATAATTAATACAATATGAGCATGTTTCTTGGTTTTCAGTGAGTGACACATGTTTTGAACTAAAATGTCAATTTTACACTAATAACGAACACTTTGAGTCATATTGGGAACACCATGTATCAGATTGAGGTGTGTATGATTCCTAAATGTCCAAAATGACTTACGGATCATTTTACTAAATCATCAAAATAATCTAAATTCATTTTCTTGGTTTTGAGTATATCACTTGTCTTTTTTACTAAAATGTCAATTTTAAATAAAAAAACACACTTGGAGTCATACAGGTCACAACATGTGTTAGATTGAGGTGAGTATAAAAATTATTTATGGATCATTTTCCTAAAGTATCAAAATAATCTAAATGCGTTTTATATATTTTGAGTATGTCACTTGTGTTTTTTACTAAAATGTCATTTTAGACTAAAAACACGCACTTTGAGTCATATCGGTCACATCATGTGTCCGTTTGACATTAGACTGATTCATACACATCAAAAATGACTTATTAATAATTTTACTAAATTATATTGATAATCCGAGCATGTTTTCTTGGTTTTTAGTGAGTGACACACGTTTTTAACTAAAATGTCAATTTTAAACTGATAATGGGCACTTTGAGTCATACCGGGTTGTCTGTGTATTGGATTGAGGTGAGGATAATTCTTACATATCATAAATTAATTATGTATTATTATCCTAAAGTCTCAAAAAAATCCAAATGAATTTTCTCAATTTTGAGTATTTCACTTATCTTTTTTACTAAAATGTTAATTTTAAATAAAAAGACACACTTGGAGTCATATTAGCCACTCCATGAATCATATTTAGGTAAATATAGTTCATATACATCAAAAATGACTTATGGATTTTTTTAATAAAGTATCAAAACAATATGAAATTAATTTTCTTAGTTTTGAGTATGTCACTTGTGTTTTCTTCTAAAATATCATTTTAAACTATAAACACACACTTTGAGTCATACCGGCCACATCGTGTGTCATTTTTACATGAGACTGATTCATACATGTAATAAATGAATTATGAATCATCCTCATTAATTATCAATACAATCAAAGATTTTTTTCTCAATATTTAGTGAGTGAAACATGTTTTGAACTAAAATGTCAATTTTACATTGATAACAGACACTTTAAGTCACATAAGGAACACCGTGTATCGAATTGTGGTGTGGATTATTTCTAAAAATCACAAATAACGTATGTTTTGTTTTCATAAAGTATCAAAATGGAATGAATTCATTTTATCGATTTTGAGTATGTCACTTGTCTTTTTTACTAAAATGTCAATTTTAAATAAAAAGACACACTTGGAGTCATATCAATCACACTGTGTGTCAAATTGAGGTAAGGAAAATTCCTACATATCTAAAATGATTTATGGATTGTTTTAGTAAAGTATCAAAAAAATATGAATGTGTTTTCTCATTTTTGAGTATGTCACTTGTGTTTTTTACTAAAATGTCATTTTAAACTAAAAACACGCACTTGAGTCATACCGGTCACATCGTGTGTTAGTTTAACATGATAATGATTTATACATGTAAAAAATGAATTATGAATCACTGTCCTAAATTATCAAGAAAATATAAGTTATTTTTCTTAGTTTTCAGTGAGTGACACACATTTTGAACTAAAATGTCAATTTTACACTAATAACAGACACTTTGAGTCATATCGGGCACACCGTGTATCAGATTGAGACGTGGATAATTCCTACATGTCACAAATAACTTATGGATAATTTTACTAAATTATAAAAACAATACAAATGTGTTTTCTTGGTTTTTATCATGTCACTTTTCTTTTTTACTAAACTGTAAATTTTAAATAAAAAGGCACACTTTGAGCCATACTATTTACATTGTGAATTTAATTGAGGTGTGGTTTATTCCTACATTTCAAAAATGACTTATGAATTGTTTTCCTAAAGTATCCAAAAAATATTAATGAATTTTATAGATTTTGAGTATGTGATGTGTGTTTTAAACTAAAATGTAAATTATAAATTTAAAACATATTGTCTGAGTCATACCAAGCACACTATGTATCAAATTGAGGTGTTGATAATTGAGTATGTGATATGTGTTTTACTTTCAACTAACTGAAAAAATAAATAAGAGAGAAAACATTTTCCATTCTAATGGAAGAGGAAATCCCATGTTGCCTCAAACACTTCACGTTTTTGGTAGCATGGGGTTTCCTCTTCCATCAGAAAGGGACATGTTCTTTCTTTTCTAGATTTTTTTAGATAGTTGAAAGAAAAATATGACTTCCCAAAATATTTGTGAAAAAAACTAAATAAGTATTAAATAAAAATGATAAGGAAATTTACTTACAAATAGTAGATAAAATGATGATATAATTAATTAAATAAGTAGTAGGAATTAAATTTTTCATGATTATTGTATACATTCTTGACCCATTTACTTATTTTCATTATCTTAGTTTCATCCTTGAAGTCCAATCTCTCATGAGCATGAGCAGCTTCGAACAAACCAACTCAACCTGAGAAAAAGAATCTATCTATATAAGAAAACAATTCTTATGTTAGTAATACTATATAGAAATAAATTAAACATAAATATGAAATAATAAATTAATAAAATGTCAATTTTAAAATGAAACCATACAATTTAAGTCATACCGAGTAAACCATGCATCATATTGAGGTATGGTTGATTCCACCGTGTCTTTTTATCCTTGTTGATGAAGTCATTTATTTATGATCTCTATAAAAATTAACAAAATAAGTATTAGATAAAAATTATGTGGAAATTAACTAAAAAAGTAGATAAAATGATTAGAAAATCAACTAAAGTAGTAGTAGGAAGTCACATATTTATGATATATGTGTAAATTCTGACATTAGGTGTGTTTCCCAGTCATTTATAAACAAATATATTTCATCTTGTGAATAAGAGGACTTTTGGAAATCATGTAATTATAAGAAAAATATAAATACATAAAGGATTAATAAATATTTTAAATGAAATAGTAATTATCTTCAAAAATACCTCTTCGAGGATGCTAGTTTGTTGATGGAATATAATATCTCTCATAAATTTGGAAATATAATAACCACAATATTTTCCATTGGTTTTTTTAGACACTGTAGAAACATTAAGAAAAATAAGTAATTTGTTTTGATATGTGTTTTGATAGTGAAATCTTATTATATATACCCTAATACTTATCCACTTGTAGAAGTCAATAGGATCCTTATACACATGGACTATCCTCATACCATGATTTTCACAACATTTAAACATCACCCAATCATAATATAATTATCATTAAAATATAATATAAAATATATAACTTGAATTTTAGTTCTAAAATGTTGGATGTAGTGTATTGAAAATTGAAAAACACCATCATGTGTGGTTAGTTTGTTGGGTATCCATGAAGAAAATCTTGGAAATAAATCTTTGGAGTATAAAAATTGACTACAATGAGTACCCAATACTACCTAAAAAAAGTAATAATTAATTAAAATAATGAAAATATATTTTAAGTGATTAAATTATAGAGTTTTACCCCTGTATAATTAGTAATAAGAAGAGTCTGTCGTCCATAAGTTTACTTTCAAACACTGTGTCTAGTTTTTCCACTATTGCATCAATTTTAGATGATTCCATTTTGGTTTGGTCTGTAGAAGTGATGTGAGGACTAATGAATCCATATTTATGTTCATAGGTTTTCCCCTTCAAATAGTATTGATGTAAACTGCAAAAAATATGAATTGTATTTATTCATAATTAACACATTAGACCAACTATTAGAAAAAAAAATCATGAAAACACACCTCATGTATACATTTACAACTGAGATTCTTAACCATTCATACTTGAGGATTTAATTTACATTTTGAAGAGTAATGAAGTCTGAAATGGCCTTTTTATTCAAAATTAGCTATGTGATTACTACCACTTTATAACCTTGTATCCACATGAACCTTCAATGTTAGTAAATGTAGGTATTAAGAAAGTGGGGTATAGGTTCTTTATGAATATATTTTTGACTGTTCGGTTAATCATTTAGATCATTTTGATCCAACCTTTCATTTCACCCCTTCCCTTTTGTAAGATATCATCATTTTCTAGGTATGTATCTCTCTGAGTTTTTCATTAAAATTTTCTCAGTTAAATTTTTCCTCAATTATAAACCTTGGTGGTTTTGTTTTCATTGTGGTTGTCTTTGTGTTTGAATAAACATAGTCTTGGGTTGCGAGGAAACTTGAGAAACCCAAAGAGGATCCACATGGTGAGCCTTTGTTATGTAAAATTACTTAAATTCCATAGATTTATGTTATTTTGAATTAATGGAGTCTGGGTATAAATGGTTTAAGTGTTACTAAAGGTCCTTGTTAAGTTGAGAAGATTTAAAAGGGTTTCAAATTGTTTTTATAAGGAAAATGGGATGAAAACTATCTGCAAACATTTATATTCCATGTAAATGGATTACACGTCGTGTAATGTTCAGGAAAATTAAATATTCAGTTGTGGAGATGGGTTTTTTGGTGTATCCCTATAGAAATAATTACACACTGTGTAATTCCCCAACCTTTAATTTTAAATTGTGTCGTGTAGATGATTTTTCTATTCACCTACATTCAGTTTTTCTCTACTCAACCTAAGGTGACCTTCTAGGAATTTTTGGAGTTCCAACCCCCCTTTCAGACATCCTGGTAATGAATTTGATCCCTATTAAGTGGTTTTGATCCATTTGTCCCTTCTCTCCCTTTTTTCTCCAGATGTTGTGGTGTAATCTCTTGACCGTGTTCATTGTTGGTTTTGATCTTGACCAGATTTGATCTAGGATCCTTCTTGCAATACTATAAATTGGAGCTATACCAACAAACCTATACCAATGGTTTGGAAAAAAGTATTGGTATAGGTACCTTAGAGAGACCTTATACCAACAGTTTTGACATAACTGTTGGTATAGGTACCATGGAGAGACCCTATACCAATGATTTTGGCCAAAACCAATGATATTGGTCCCTTATATAGACCCTATACCAATGGTTTCTCCAAAAATGTTGGTATAAGTCACTTATGTGGACCTATACCAATGGTTTTGGCTAAAACCATTGGTATAGGTCCATTGTAGAGACCCTATACTAATGGTTTTGGCCAAAACCGTTGGTATAGCTCAAAAATTCAAGTTACCTATACCAACAGTTTTGAGAACCGTTGGTATAGATACCCATATTTTTTATGGATTATTTTTTCAAATAACATTAAATACATAAAAAAGTTAAAATAATTGTAAATATGCACACACACACACACACACATATATATATTTATGAAATTATGTTTACAAAACCCATCTTAGGTTAGTGTTTAGGTCGTTGGATTATAAACGGGAGGTTCTGGGATCAAAAATAGCTAGGTTTTATTTTTATATTACCAATACCAATGATTTTTTAAAACCTTTGGTATAGGTCTATATCAATACCATAATATACAACTCCCCTCAAAACCATTGTTATAGGCTATACCAATAGTTTGGAGATGTATACCAATAGTTACAAACCATTTGTATAGGTTTTTTTCTATTAGTGTTGTGATCATCTACACCTTCTTCCTCATGGGCATTTGTTGTGGGAAGCATTGTTTGATCAGTAGTTAAAGGTAGTGGATCTAAATCTTAACCCTATGGTTTTATAATTTTCAAGTATGTTCAATATTGAAAATTTCACCAACATATCATTTTCCAACTAAATTGAAATAATGAATTAGATTATTCCTTGGAGTCCCTTTGGATTCAATTGGTTATTGACCTGACTTGTGGCTACCATTCAGGTGAGCGAACCCTTGATTATTAAATGAATTTTTAATGGATTAAAGCATGTTTAACATGACATGGGATTGGGTATTTTCTTGATATAGACTCACCTTGGTATGACCTGATTATTGAGATTACTAGCATGTTGTTGATTATGACCAAATGATAAATGATATGTGTAATTGAAAGATAAATGTTAATTTTCATAATTAACCATTGATGACGTGATATTTTGATATCCTTATTATTATGAAATGTGTTGTAATTTTGAATGTTGTAATGCTTATATGGGCTGTTTTCCCAGTTTGACTATTGTAATGCTTATATAGGGTGATGGACCAGTGACATGATGAAATGCTTATATACCAAGTTTGGCTCTAATAAAATGTTTAAATGATTCTATACTGGGCTTGGCCCTGATAAATGATGAAATGATTATATAGTGGGTTATGGATAGTGAAACATGATGAAATGCTTATATACTAGTCTTGTCCCTGATAAATGCTGAAATACTTATATAGTGGGTTATGCCCAATGTCACATGCTAAAATGTTTATATACCGGGCTCGACCCTAATTAAATGTTAAAATTCTTATATAACAGGTTCTCACTCAGAATTTTGTGATTTATACCTTGTTTATAAGGTTATGTTTTACCATGGTTATATGGTTATGGTTGACATGTTTGTGAGAAATGATCAGAGACATTTTGACATGGTGACAAGGTAGCTTTTGTTTTTCCATGGTTATATGGTTATGGTTGTCATGGTTATGAGATATGCTCAAAGATATTCTATCATGGTGATGAAGTAGGTTGATGTGGTATTAATTGAATTGTTTAATTAATAAATACACTTATTTATTTCATTATTTCATACACTTTTTTGGCGTTGAAATTCATCCCGCTTAGGGAGAGAACTCATCAATTCTGTAGAGTTAATAAACACTCAAAAAGACCCTAAATCCCCCCAAACCATCCCCAAGGGATCCTTCATGAAGCCCTCTATAAGGATGGCCTGCCTTCACGAGGACCACCTCTATGATCATCTTCATGGCATCATAGACCCTCGGCGAGTCTGACACATTCTGGCAGAGTGTGTCCTCTCCGCGGCGTCATCAGTCTCCGCGGCCTGCTCCACGACGACCGCTTCTACGATCCTCTCTGCGACATCCCGCAAACTATGTGAGGCCTATGGATTTTGACAAATCCTCTCTTCTCTATGGCGTCACTCCTCTCCGTGACAAGTTCTGCAACCCTCTTCGACCTTCATTTCCTATAAATAGAGGGATCACCCCCTCTCAAACCACCGTTACTCTTCCCTTTCAACTTTCGAGCTTCCATTTCACAAAGACCTTCATGAAACCAATAGATAGATCACAAAAGGTACTTGGCCTATAAAAACCATGCCTCATGTTCTTCAGGGCCTCCACCTATGATGGGGATGCTATTTGTGAAGGCATGTGACCTTATCAAAGGATAGATCCTCTTCGGGGTGATCGAGGCTTCACAAATCGTAGATCCTTCATGAAGTACTCTCCAAACAAAGAGGGATTTGCTAAAGAGAATCTCTTCCCCATTGAAGGATTCCCTTCACGAAGGCCCCCCCTTCGTGAAGACCCTTCCCTTCACGAAGACTCTTCCCTTCACGAAGGCACTACCCTTCATGAACATCATTCTCTTTTTGAAGTCCCTTTTCTTCGTGAAGATCCTTTTATTCTCCAAGTCCATTCTCTTCTCAAATCCCCTATTTGCAAGGTCTCCTATGTTGCATTCCACTCTTCCATGCAGCCCTCTAGGATCGTGCAAAGTGATTTCATGGTCCCTCGAGTGGTGCCTCATGTTGCATTGCTTTAACTTATTCTCCTTCGTATAGGCACACACATGGATGTTGCTTCTTTGCATAGCCACGCTAACATAAACCCCTCAATGGATCACTCCACAACCCCACCTCTATACAGAATTGATGGTGCCTTCCCTTCACCAAGAGTTAAAGTGATCCAATTATATAAGTCCTAGGGATGAGGAATGAATCCTAACTATCTGAGTTGTAGGACATTAAACTTCCAAGCACCTATGTCCATGACACATGAAGTTAAACTGTGATCATTGTATAAGAGAAAAGTCCATAGGAGACCATGAAGGGGATGGGCACCATAGCCTTATCACTCTTCTATCCCTCTGAGATTCGTTACCATGCACACCTCAGGCAGTCTCCACGTAAGCCTTGAAACCCTCTGATGGGATGTTTCAGGCATGATGACCATATCCTCCTCATACATCTGGACATCCTCCTTTCTCATCTAGCCTCCCTCATAGAGCAAGTCCCAATATCCGTCTTCTAGGGCCTCTAACCATGCATAAGACTCATTCCATTTCTCATGGACACACCTTTCATGACACGATTTTCAGGTCTTTGTTGCCTCTTGTTTCTCACACCGAGCATGAATCGTGTGGGATTAGAGTAAGCATTGACCATGAAATCCTCTTTGGGATGTATTAGTGTGTAAGACCCATTCTCCTCTTAGCCTAACTATGTGGACTTTGATCCTTTCCCTTTCTAGGAAGGGTATGTAGGAATCCTCTCTGAGATTCAATCCCATCACTCATCGGTCTCGACCACTTCACATCAATTTACCCTCACCCCGCATGACGTTAAACTATATTCCCCTTTTTCCCCACATGACATTAAACTGTACTATTTTGAACTATGTGGATTTTGATCCTTGTCTCTTAGGTAGGGTACGTAGGAAGCCTTCCCGATTTTCAACCCCAAATACTGTTAAACTTCGATGTTCCATTTTTTGGGACCCACATCCTTGGTCTGCCCCTTATTAGCATCAGAATAGTTCTTGGGAACCTAACCATGTGTAATCTCCACACTCAATTTACACTCCTTCAACCAAGAGTTTCCCTCTTGTGATGGTCTGCTAACCACGTGTAAGCCCCAACATGTCTTTGGGGTACTGTCATTTGTGTACACTCCGATTCCATGACCCCATTCCTAAACTATGTGGACTTTGATTCCCGACCACATGGATGTGTAGGAGGTATCCCTGAGGTTCAAGCCCATATCTCATGTCCCATCATGGTCTCTCCCTCGAGACTCTGTGTTTTGGGAAGATCATACCCCAACCTGGAGGTTCTACTTCCTCCAGGTCCGAACCATTCATCCATTCTCATGATCCACCTCCTCAGGCGACTCATCTCCCCACCAAACTACATGGAATTTTATTCCCACCCACGAGGATATGTAAGAATCCTCCCTAAGGTTCAATTTCAAAACCACCATCACCTTCATGTCAATTACATATCATTCATCTCATCCACGTCATCAAATTATCCATCATCCATTCTAGTTTTCCCTAAGACACCACATCCCAGTGAAATCATGCCATCCATTTGGGCAGATAACCATACGTAAGCCCCCAACATGTCTTCAGGTTGTTTTCTGTGGTGTACACCCTGATCCCACAATTCACTCTCTCGAACTATGTGGATTTTGATCCCTGTATCCTATACATGGTATGTAGGAAGCCTTCCTGAGGTTCAATACCATCCAATGGTAAAACTTGGTGTCCCCTTTGTCAAGACCCAATCATTCTCAGATCCATCCTAATTGGGAAACTTGATTCCCCCATCTAGTAAACCTCTCAGGTTCTCCCTCCTAGGTATGTACCCATCTGATCCACTTCCATCAGTGTTATAATCAGTCTGATCTATCTTCAATAGACGTTAAACTCACGGCATACCCCATGTTAAACATGGTATGTTGAGGAAAACCTCAGGGACATGCCTATGGAATACAATTCCCCACACTCGACGTGGGATGACTCGAGCATCCACACCTTCAAAAAGCCCTATCATAAGGGGAAGAGATCCAGGTGTACTAGTGTTTTAGTGCCCAGACACACTAGCGATGCCCAACATGACTACTCCCCTGACCGAAGGTTCCTGTCCTAACTTTACCCCATGGAATATCTTGACAGAAGAAGTGTAATTAACTGGAGTCCACAAAGATATGGCACTGGGAAGAGTTTCATGAACAACATCTTAATCTTTAAGGGAGACCCAGACTAGGTGATGAATTTTGTGGAGGAATCCACAGAAGGAGAGACCAAAATCCCATCACCCCATTTCGATCAAGGAGAAAACATCCATGGATAAGCGATGGTTGCTGCCTTCCTTTGGAAATTAGGAATGCGGGGAAACAAATAGCCAGCGCGTCCTCCACAGACAGATGCACATGCCCCAACGAAAGCATCAGAAACAGAAATAGTGAACCCGATGTGAATCTATTCTCCTCAATATGATTATTATTAGTGTTCAAAACATCAGAAGATGAGTGTGTCACTGGATCCAACTATCTGGTACTAGGTCTTACTAAGAAAATAGTGGGATTGGCATGAAACTCACTAGGATTCGGGGCAGTTGATCGTTGGGCATCCCGGTCTGTGACATTGTCAGTGTGGATATTTATATCCAACCATGGAATATTGAATGATGCTAGGGAACTGGGAATCATTTTCCTATTATCTATACTGAAGGGTGAATTTTCCTACTTTGTAGGACCCAAGCTCAAGCTACAGGAAACCGATTGCCTCTCGCCTGTAGACATAGGGGCAGGAGCAATGTCTACACGGTAGTCCCGCACGACACCATATCTTCTACAAAAACTTCCACGACCACAACTACTGGATGAACACGCCCCTATCACCCTCTGAATTTATTCAGAGGAGGGTTATTAATACTCTTGTCTGTCGATACGAATAGGAGGGGGTTATCCCGACAAGGGACATTACCTGCTAAGACCTAGAAGCTTCTGTGCCCCATCAGAACCATCTCCCCCAAGGGCTGTGTAGGGAGCCATTAATCCCCACTCCAACCTTCAACAGCTTCAGGAGCATATCCCTGGAGCACTCATATGAATCCCTTTCTTATTCGGATTAAGTAAGGGATGTCCGAGTCCACCCGACTAGGACTTTAGCCAGGGAGCTGCCAAGGAGGGCTCCCACCCAGTCGTGTCAGCATCGCCATCTGGTTTTACAAACCGAGGATCAGGTGGTCTATACCCCTGCACATCTGACTCTAGTTTGGATGACCTGATGTCAACATTGGGTATAAGCTCAGGAAGACTCCTTCCATGGGTCATCATCTTCTATAACTCCTATGGCCCAATCCATTGTTGGCGCATACTATTTGTTGAAAAAGTGGGTGCCCTATACCAAACTATTCAGTGGTTTTGATTACCATATCGTGTATACAGTTAACTATACATGATTTCATCTTACCATTATAATGTAGAATTTTCAGCATCCACTATTGAAAGAGTAATTTCTAATGATTAATTTTCATATCGAGAGGTTATAACAGATCTCAGGCTATAATGAGAACCTCGAGATACTATGACATTAATCTTAAACATATATGTTTTATGGTCTAGATACATCTCACTGATTGGACATAGTAGATGTATGACTATTAGGTGTTGGGGGATCATAAGCATTGAGACTTCTTCTCATGAAGTTCACACTTGTTGATCTCTAATTGTGAGATCATAAGGACTGACCCACCAATAGGAACACCGCATGTTTTGGGTGTTATTGGATGTTCCTATCTATGATCATGTGAAACAGTCTCCTAACTTGAGATCATTACTAATGTATGTCATTTGATTGCGTACTTTGATGCAAGACGAAAACCATGGAAATGAATTCGTGTCGAGGTAGTTTGTGTTGGGTGCGTCATTGGTGGCATGACATTGGTTGAATGGTCAAGAAAGGATTTTTTTCTTCCGGGTTGTGGAAGAAATATATCTCAAGCCATGTTGATATGGATGACAATACCTTTATAAGACCATGGCCATGGTAGTTGAGGGTAAATTCATCCAGTTACATCAACAAACAATAAATCAAGAGAAGAGAGACGACACGAGAGTGCGTCCTACTTTATGAGATATTATAGACAAAGAGATTGTATTACATAGAGCGTGTTCGTAGGTTGGTTGTCACTGCTATGACAATACTTCTCTCTTCAGGGGCCATGATAGGTTGCTAGATCCTGCTCTTGGTATGTGAATAAGATTCACTGCTGTTGAGATAATGTCCTAGAGGGTCACACACAATAGCATATTCAAGAATCTTCCCTACTCAATTGAATATGAGTTTTGGAAATGGTGGGCCCCACCACTGGGATCCGAGATTTGTCCAAAGAAAAACGATCACCAATGTAATAAATAAATTCATATTATTCAAGTTTAGAATAATGAGAATTGAATTTATTTATTAAATGTATTTATGAGTTTTAAGTAAATGCATGAAAAATATTAATTGGCGAATATTAAATTATTCAAGGTTCAATTAATATTTATGGGAGCAACGAGTCAAGTTAATGACTCAATTATTATCACGTAATATATTTTAATATATTACAAGTGAAAGATAATAATATTTATGACTCAGTTTAGTAGTCATAAAATGTTGTTGATAGTGCGTTAAGTATTCAGGGGCTGATGAGGCGATACTAGGTATTTTAATTAACCACTATAAATATAAGAGGAGAGGAGATTTCTAATTAATATTCATGGTGCTTCTCTCTTCTCTTCTCTCCCATGGTCTAGAGAGAGATGATCTGGATCCAAGAAGCTTGGATCAAACACTCTCTCAGGCATCGCTTGTGAAGCGATGCGGTGATTGTTAAAGCATAGAAGGCGTCGTCGCAATTTCATGATAGCACCCAAATTACGACGAACGACACTCCTGTGGATTTCTTGAAGTGCTTGTGGACATTCTAGAGGAGTTCAATGTTAGATTCTTTGATCAGAGATCGCCAATGATGAGAAGACGTCGTGCGTGGATTTAGAATTAAACTAGGTATTTTATAGTTTATTTTGTGCTTAAAATCCATCACGCATGGTCCTTAGTTAAGACCGGGCTGCTATTCACCGACGTCAACAAGTTTACATCGATTTTTGGTGGAAATGTTTTAAAAACCCACATATTTGGGGCTTCCGTTGCATGCTCAGTTCCAACAATTGGTATCAGAGGGAGAGCATGTCGATTTTAATCCAAATAAATTAAATTTGCATAAAATATAATGAAGGGTGTCGATACAGTCCCACTACCACAAATTGTGTGTTAATCCGACTTCGGATGACCATTCTGCAGTCATCCGAAGTTTTAGATCAGATTTAACACCAGTTAATACATATAACATTTTAGATCGATGAACCTCAATATGATCCTGTGAGTTTTTATAATAATTATTATTATAATAATTTCATTGTAATAATAATAGTTCTATTATAATAATAATTTTATTATAATAATAATTTTATTATTATAATAATTTTATTATAATAATTTTTTTAATATTATAATAATAATAATATTTTTCTAAACCTATACAGGTTTAAGAAAATTTTTTCAAAAAAGGGGGAGAGATGACCCATCTTTGAGGGTCAAGTCATCAAAAAAAAGGGGAAGAAGACCTTTTTTTAGGTATTGTTTAAAAAAACATAGAAAAGTGGGGAATACCTCAAAAGGAGGTCAAGTCTAATATATATATATATATATATATATATATATATATATATAAGGAAAAGTGGGGGTGGCGCCCCACTTAAAAGAAACATGATGGGGGCCGATCGGCCCCCCTATTCACCGCGCAGCGGCCCCAGCAGCCGACTCCTCCCTCCCTGCCCCATGCAGGACAACCGCGGTAGCCCCAAGCCACCTCTTCCTTTCCCTTTGAGGTTCCTCCTCCCCTACCAGCTGAGGCCACGTCTCCCGCTACCTTAGAACACCACCAGGTCACCCGCACCCATCCACCCTATGGCAGGCCACCCACAGCACAGAGAGCCAGATGCCCCGACCGCCGCGACGAACCCCAGCCGCACCACCCAAGTCTACCACCTCCCTCCAGCAGGCCGGTGATACTGGAACAGCCTCCCACGCCAGTCTTCCTATGGAGCTATGACGCACGGGCCGACTGACCACCCGACCATCTCCTCCTACCCGCGAAGCTAACCCTAAAACTTCCTGCTGCAAGCGTTGCAAGGACAAGCCACCAGGCGCCACCCCGACGCCCTCTCCCCACGATGACCTCCCACCACTGCTGTAGGCCATGCCTCCCAGTTGGTCTCCCTCCTATAGAGCCACTCGAAGGGCTCCCTGAACAAGCACACAACGACCCTTCAGAGCTACCTCCTCCTCACCGCGCTACAGTAGAGGCATTGAGTCCACCTCCTCCCGTCCTACTCTAGGCACAACAGTACCACGGTCGACCAGCACCGAGGTCGGCCGCCTCCCAGATGTGTAGTAGGAGGACCACCTAAACACCTTCCCGGTGAGCTACCTCCTTCCTTCCAGTGCACCACCATCATCCGCCTTCACTAGGACTGCACCGAGGTCTCCCTCACACGGAGCAGCGGCGCACCAATATTGAAAACCAGGCCACGCCTCCCGGTTTCTCCACTCCCGGCTGCCGTAGAAACTCCACACCAACCGAATCACGTGGCACACCACCGACCTGCAACACATGAGGTAACTATTTTCACAAAATGGGTTTACCCTGAAACAGGCCCGGGCGGGTCTACCCAACCCAGAATGGACTTAGACGGACCTACCCATCCCAGAACCCCCTGCACGGGGACGATACCACTCAGAATGGGCCTGCATATATCCACCCTAACCTGCACAGGCCCTACCCGAAGTTTTAAGGGCCCGGGTGTTTTAATTTAATCAAAAATTAATTAATTTAATTAATTTAATTTCATTTGATAATTAAATTAATTACGTATTAATTTTTGGTTTAAATATTTAATGTGGAATAATTAATTTAATTGAGAGATTAATTAAATTAATTAATTAAATTAATTTTTAGTTTTAAAATTAAATTAATTAAATGGGACCGAATGACAAAATTTGTTGAATTAAAATTAGAGTCAAATTTTAATTCAAAAAATAATTCCCTCAAAATTTATTTTTAATACAAGTTTAATTTTTATTCAGCATTTATATATGTGAGTTAATGCGTATACTGGTCATGAGCCATGGACCTACCAATACATGTCTAGTGTATTTATTTATTTAATTTATTTATTTAATTATTGCATTCCATTTTGTAATAATTATTTTAATTAAATAAAATATGATCTGTGTGTCGTCTCAAATGTCATTATATGTATAAGGGCCTGCACGCTCATTCTCAGAGATGTATTTTATTCCCTGAGACCCCCTCGCCTGCGTGTGAGTATAATTGTATAATGATGAGATGACATATGACGCACTTAATGCCAAGTGACGGTGACACACCAGACATGAGTTGGTTGCATTGGATGAGAAGACGTTGATGTTCAAGTTCCAAGCCACGTGACTAAAGGTACTTACCCCTAGGGTTTCGATTGGTCCATTATTCACTCAACGAATCAACCATTAGAATCGTCTCATGATCAAGTTTTTCATTTTATTTCTGCATGGTTTGTTATTTTTTGAATGTGTAGTTTATTGTGTGATCACATAATATAATAATAAACAAGCATGCAAGATAAAATGAACATGTGATGCGATGAAATTTTTATTTCTTACATTGTCATTTGTGAGTGTGATCACATAGTACATGATTATAAAAATAGAAAATGATTTCTTTTTTCACACTAAAAATAATAAAAACCTCAAAAATATATTAAGTGTAAACAACCTTCTATCATTTAAATTTAGAAAAAACCAGCTGTTTGAGGTGTCAATCATTCCATAGCTGAGGGTGCCTCTTACTACTAGGGAGTCCTTATAAGAATGATGGTTGACATAACTAAAATTGCAACAAAGAAATATCCATAGCTGGCTTGTTGTAATTTTAGAGGCAAGTGTTGAGTAAATCAAGTTCTGATTTTAAGAAGTTGGGACTTCACTCAACAGATCAAAGAGCCGCAAATTAAAGTGGTCAGCTAGCCAAAATCCCACCAAAACCCCTCTAAGTAGTGGCGTATCCATAGATTTTAGACTATGAGGGTTGGTTTCAGGATCCTTTACACTAGAATACTCAACCGACATAGTATTCTGATTCTAGCATAGAGGGTTCCTAGAATCCGATAAAATAGTGGGATACATTAAATGATTTAAGTAATTAATCAAAATGTATAAACCAGTAATCAGATAAAAGTCACTCATCTTCTAAAATTCATTTTTGTAGAAAATGGAAAGTTATACCACAAGTTTAAATTGCGATAAATATTGGACAAAGTAAATGTCCACACTGACACGAGTATCCATGAATAGTACATGCACATGCGCATAGTACTATGATATAGGAAACTCAAGGTGTCAGTGTCCCCAACACTATTAAACTACCTTAAGAAGCGAGGGTGAAACTACTTACAGGAGACTAATGTATAAAGAACATGATAGTTATATGCTTTTATCAATTTTCGGTGTCAGTTTCAGTCACTACACTAGAACATGGATGATATAACATGATGTCTCATCTCTGAGATGTTTCCAAGGAGAAAGCAAAGCAATAATATGAATAAGGTGAAGTTTGCACCGGAATTTTTAAATTGAAATATTGATCATGATTTTTAAATGGATACCTTTCTCATATCATTTCACCACTTTACTCAAGATTCATTTTAAGTTACAAAAATGAACAAGTATTGAGTAAATGTTCCATTATCTATCTAGGTAAGGTTCACCAAGTGAATAAGAATAAAAGATAGTTAAGTTTTAATTCTTATGGTGAATAAATTGAAAGAAAATGCGAAAAGTCCAAAAGGAAAGTAATTCCAATGGAACATTCACAACGTCCTTCAATTAATGAGGCATTAAAAAGGGTTATTTTCATTGAATATTATAAAATAATACTATTGATGTTTAAAAGAAATAACCTGATATAAAGGAGCAAGTTACCGCTTCTACATCAGGTATATTCATCAATTGTAATGTTTCAGTTTTACTACTTGGGTATTAAATACAATATGATGGTGACATATGTGTATTTTAATACAATAACCAAGTTATTATAGAAACTTTACTAGAAGTTAGGTGTATTCTTCAAGTGGCTGCAAAAGGGCGATACCTAGGCTAGTGTTGAAGAGTACATGGCTTATTAATTTCCAAGTGAAATATTCATGTGGAACTATTATTGAGTATAACCACAAACATTAATCTCATGTGTCCTTGGACACAAGGAGACATTCTTTCAGGTTCTCAAATGAATGTTGTTTTTGGTAAACTCAATCACTAGTTCATTAATACATGAATCATAGGAAATTAGTGATAAATATAAATGTAATAATTATACCCAGTTGTGACAAGATAATTCTTTGTCAAGTAATACTAAAAGTGGATGTCATTAATATACCAAGTTTGGTATTTAGGCTCAGTATAGCTAAATACTTTTGGTATTATCGACGTATTTAGTTTTGAAAAAGGATCCTTTAAAAATAAAGGTATGTCACAAAGCTTTTGGAAATAGTTCAACAAGCGTGAACTATTCCAAGTATAAGCTAGAGTTATATATACTTCATAAGATTCCTTTAAGTAATTAAGGAATAATAAAGTGAATCATATGCATGGTCAGAAGATATGAGTTGCTTTGGATTGGGATACTGAAAAATATCTTGACCAAGCATTCATCAATCATGATAATGTAGCGTGGATTAATTCCTAAATGCATATTACCTTATAGACATCATGAAACTTATGTTAATGAGGATGATTGATGATGAAGTCTTACATATCAATATTGATCAACAAACATGTAGCGTGAAGTAATTCCTAAATGCATATGTTATACATAAAAATTTTAATGTAAGTAGTATCAATGTTGAAACTTCCAGAAACTTCCATAATTTTTCATGAAATGATTTGAAAATAATGGAGATATACCACAACCATATGCCAACTATAATGAAAAATGGATATCATATGAGTCATATTATGATGTAAATCCGTTATTTCATAAGGACATATTTTTGGATGCAAATAGTTTGTTCGGCTACAAACAAACTTGCATCAAGATAAACACATTGTGCATCTAAGGTACTTATCCTAACGACTACTTAGGATATTACATAAATCCCTAAGATAGAAAAGTTGCAGTCAAATGATGGACTACATATCTATATAAGGGTGCACATCTCTATTAGAGATAGTGGGAACCATATTGACTTGTGTTTATTCAATACTCGAGATGCACAAATAGTTGGCATAGGAACTAGTTCCACAAGAGCATGTGGAATAGAGTATGTTCTAGAGACACATACTGCATATGAAGGATAAAACCATGATGATGGTTTTTATATTCACCACAGTTGGTGATCTATTATTCAATATGAATAATATTTCCTACAAGTAAGGAGTATATGAAAATTAGCTAAAATTGATAAGACCAAATAAAATTCAATTAATGGATTCCATGTATCAAAGTGAAAAGGGGATTATTATTTTGAATAATATGGTGGGTATTCAAGTGAGTTTATACATGGATGGTAAAATCTTGGTACCAATAAGGATCGATTGGTTTGACCAAGTTGTTATGCATAAATCTATTAGAATTTTACTTATCATAGCTAATATCTATGATCAAGTTATTTAGCATTGGATGTCATGACCACTAATCATGGATGGTGTCTATACGATGCAACCAGAATGGGATGGTCACATCACAGAATTCTAATAAAGGTTGCAAGTTACTAAAATCCATTTAGGATTAAAGTAAGAAACAAGATCATAGAATATAAATTTTCAACAAATATTTTCCATGTGTCTACAAGTGTTTAGTGGGAGCATCAATGTTTTCCAAGAAAAAAATATGTTTTTCAACATATGGAAAATAGACATCGGTATCACAGTTAGTTAAGACCAAGATAAAATTTATTCTCTAGTGATTGACTTAAAGTAGCAACCTAAGTTCCAGGGAACAAGATCCATTGAGGTAGATCTATAGGTTTCTTGGTTCTAGTCAATCATACATATAATGATGAGTTAAATCCATACATTGAAGCAATGGATCAATCACATATGCCATGATATGTACAAAAACCGATATTGCCATGGTATATTTTACAGTAGGAAAATATCCGTTATATTTAGGAGAACTGCAAGGGATGTAGTCAGAACTATCTAATTGTACTTAAGAAGTACAAAAGATACATACCTGGTAAGTGGAGAATAAAGGGTACTAGTTTTCAGGGATACAAACTAGTCTTCTATAGATCAATGTCATCTAGTATCATAGTTAGGCTAAATATGATGAGCGAGTCAAGCTCATATAAGCCAGTAGTATCCATACCTACAAATATTGAGTATGTTGTAGCTTCTAAGGCAGCTAAGAAGTAAATAAATAAAATTATTTGTTCCAATTTTTGGAATTTCACCTAGTGATAAAAGTATTATCATAATGTAAATTATGATATTCTTACTAGCCAATATGTCAAGTTATGACAGTGGAAAAAAGGGATATACTTAGGATACCATCTCTTGAGAAGTTTTACTCAACAAGACAAGGTCACTATAGCAGAATAGCCATGTGGTGGAACCGTGGTGGACCCAGTAGCTAAAGCCATTACTCAGCAGAAACATGATGTTTATCATGTGAGTAGCTAACAATTTTGGTTATCAAGTTGGCTCTAGTGCAAGTGAGAGTGTTGAAAAAGTGGGTTCCCTAGACCCAACTATTTAGTGCTTTTTATTACCATATAGTGTATACAGTTAGCTATACATGATGTCATCTTACCATTATAGTGTATAATTTTTTGCATCCACTATTGAAATGGTAATGTCCAAAGATTAATTGTCTTATTGAGAGGTTATATCAGATCCAAGGCTATAATGAGAACCTCAAGATACTATGACATTAATCTTAAATATATATGTTCTATGGTTTAGATACATCTCACTAATTGGAGATAGTATATGTCTAACTATCAGGTGCTGGGGGATCATAAGCATTGAGACTTTTTCTCATGAAGTTCACACTTGGTGATCTCTAGTTGTGAGATCATAAGGACTGGCCCTCCAATAGGAACACCACCTGTTTCAGGTGTCATTGGATGTTCCTATCTACGATCATGTGTAATGGTCTCCTAACTTGAGATCATTACCAATGTATTTCATTTGATTGCATACTTTGATGCAAGATGAAAACCATGGCAATAAAGTCATGGTGAGGTAGTTTGTGTTGGGTGCGTCATTAGTGGCATGACATTAGTTGAATGGTCAAGAAAGGATTTTTTGCTTTCGGGTTGTGGAAGTAATATATCTCAGGCCATGTTGATATGGATGGTAGTACCTTTATGATACCATGGCCATGGAATTTGAGGGTAAATCCATCCAGTTACATCAATAAACAATTAAGCAAGAGAAGGATGATGCCACGAGAGTGCGTCCTGCTTTATGAGATATTACAGCCAAAGAGATTATATTACATAGAGTGTGTTCGTAGGTTAGTTGTCGCTATTTTGACAATCCTTATCTCTTTAGGGACCATGATGGGTTTCTAGATCCCGCTCTTGGTCTGTAAATAAGATTCACTACTGTTGAGATAAGGGCCTAGAGGGTCATACACAATAGCGTATTCTAGAATCTGCCCTATTCAGTTGAATAGGAGTTTTGGACATGGTGAGACCCACGACTGGGGTCCGGGAATTGTCTAAAGAAAATCAATCACCAATGTAATAAATAAATTCATATTATTCAAGTTTAGAATAATGAGTATTGAATTTATTTATTAAATGTATTTATGATTTTTAAGTAAATACATGAAAAATATTAATTGACTAATATTAAATTATTCAAGGTTCAATTAATATTTATGGGAGCGACGAGTCAAATTAGAGACTCAATTATTATCACATAATATATTTTAACATATTACAAGTGAAGGATAATAATATTTATGAATCAGTTTAGTAGTCATAAAATGTCATTGATTGTGTGTTAAGTATTTGGGGGTCGGTGAGGCGATACTGGGTATTTTAATTAACCACTATAAATATAGGAGGAGAGGAGATTTACAATTACTATTCATGGAACTTATCTATCTTCTCTTCTCTCCCATGATCTAGAAAGAGAGGATCTGGATCCAAGAAGCATGGATCAAGCACTCTCTCAGGCATCGTTTGCGAAGCGATGCAGTGATTGTTGGAGCATCGAAGGTGTCATCACAATTTCACACTAGCACCCGGATTACAATGAACGGTGATCCCACAGATTTCTTGAAGCATGTATGGATGATCTAGAGGAGTTTGATGTCAGATTCTTTGAGCATCGATCACTAACGATGAGAAGATGTCGTGCGTGGTTTCAGAATTAAACCAAGTTTTTTACAGTTTATTTTTTTCTTAAAATCCATCATGCATGGTCCTCAGCTAAGACCGGGCTGATGTTCACCAACGCCGACAAGTTTACGTCAATTGTCGGTGAAAAATTAAAAAAAACCCACCTTTTTGGGGCTTCCGCTACACGCCCGGTTCCAACACTATTGTCCCCCTAATATTGTCTCAGAGCAGGGGAACTTCCCTATCCCAGAGCAAGGACGCTTCCATGCCCAGTCTAGATTGAGGCACGATCCACCTCACAAGTAGGTTGAGTTGACTTCCCTGGTCACCGGTGTAAGTTGCAGTTGTTATAGGCTGACCCGTGATGATGATGCCCCATACAGAGGTCCTCCCCATACCATCATTAAACAGATCAGAGGTCCTCCCTACTCTTTCATCCAGCATAGAGGTGATCCCCATGCCACCACCATCAACTCTAGTGGAGACCCTCCCCGATTCATCGAAACTCAGCATGCAGGTCCTTCCCATGCTATGGGTTTTAGCAGAGGTCCTACCCGCTTCGTCGATGATCATCACGAAGGTCTTTCCCATATTCAGTATGGTCAGAAAAAATAACCTCCTCATACCACAACTACTAAATCCAGTCGACGTGAAGGTCCTATCCATGTTATCGATGATCACCATGGGCCCCCTCCCCATGTGCTTTCCAGCTCCAATGGAGGTCCTCCCTACTACAACACCCTCGATCACGAAGGTCCTCCTCATGTTCTATTTTACATTTTCCCGGGTGCTCCTCGCACCGTGTTTTTTCCAAGAGGAGGTCCTCCCCACTCTAGAAATAACCCTAGAGGAGGCCATCCCTATGTCCAAAATCTACCCTACCCTGAAGAATCACCTCAGGGAAGGAGGAAAAGTCGCTGCTGCCAAAGGAAGAATCATAGGAAAATTCATATTGAAATCAAACTAGTTTTCTTTTCAGACTCTGAAGCAGAGTGTGAATCGATAATGGAACCCTCAACCTGATCCTCTGTGTCGGGGTTTGGGGTCGGGAACCACCGTATCAACCTAATTATACTATAAATTGAGGTCCACCGAATTCATGAATCCCTCTGTAGATACATAGAGGAGGAGGAGGATTTGGCCCCTATTCAAAATATTGTTGTTCAATTCTATCTATCACCACCGGGATCATTCTCTACCTCGACGAGAGACCATGGATAATTGTTTTGGGGACCGGTCAATGATGAGAACCAGATTGATCCACCACCAATGACCCCACCCCTATACAGGAAATAGTGATCGAAACCCCGTCTTATAGGGAGTGGTGGTACAATTAGTGCAGTCCCCTAGAAACAGCCCAAGATGTGGCGGTTTGTCAGCTCACACACCGTATTCTCCACCAACCAGTCCACCATCTCAATGTTCTGCATCAGTGCCATTTCTGGTCCCTAAACTACCCCCAGTCGATGAATGGGTCAACCAAGGGCCAGATCCTGAGTCTAATCCAAGAAGTTTATGGAACCTGCTCTCCGTGGATCATCTCTATGAGATGTTCTGTCCCAATACAACAGCTGGTTTCAATATTCCGGAATCTCTCACATAGAAGGAGGTCACGTGATTTCATCAAAATCTCTGGGCAATGCACTTTCATCTCCATCATCGATGATTAGCTTACCCCAAGAGCCAGAAACACTTCAACGAAATCATCCAGCAATGCCGCATGGTCGACTTGGCTATGCTCCTCAGGGCTCAGCACCCTGAGTCACCCGGTCATCATCAGACCCTCTAGCAAGGATGTGCCCAGAGCCTTACAGGGCTCCACAGAATTATTAAGGAGGCTTCACCCCACATCCAGATATGTGGTTGTGTGTAGTATGCTACCCTTAATTTTAGTCCTATTCGGCGCCAGCCTGACTTTCTAGGTGATATTGAGGATATTCCTCCAGGAACAGTCGCAGTTAACATGGCCAACCTATCAAAGAAAGAAATCAAGATGGGAATCATTGAAGAGAACTTACCCCTAGGATGGTACCACACCTATTGGATCCTTTGGGTAGGGTTACTCGCCAACAAATAAATTTACTGGGCCTTCTGACACCTTTAGAGTCATTTTCCTTTGGTCGAGACCCCAATAAGGGTAAAGAGCATGATGGGACCATCAAACCCTCTCGCCTGTCTGGATCAGTGCAAAAGATGGAATATGGCCCTAAAAAGGCACTACGACAAAAAAGGCCTTTAGCGGCGGTTTTTTTCGTTTCGCAGCGGTTTAAACCGCCACTAAATCGATTGGCGGCGGTTTTGAAAAACCGCTGCTAAATCGTGCATCGAGAAACTATTCACGGCGGTTTTCAAAACCGTCGCAGAACGTTTCGCGGCATGCACATGCACATTTTATTATTTCGTATTTATTTTATTTAATCACATGCACATGCCCATGCACATGCCCATGCAAATGCACATGCACATGCCCATGCACATGCCCATGCCCATGCCCATGCACATGCACATGCCCATGCCCATGCCCATGCACATGCCCATGCACATGCCCATGCCCATGCACATGCCCATGCCCATGCCCATGCCCATGCACATGCCCATGCACATGCCCATGCAAATGCACATGCACATGCCCATGCACATGCACATGCCCATGCCCATGCCCATGCACATGCACATGCAAATGCCCATGCACATGCCCATGCATGCCCATGCAATATGAAGAAATTCTGCGTTGTGATGCCCATGCCCATGCACATGCCCATGCCCATGCCCATGCCCATGCACATGCCCATGCACATGCCCATGCAAATGCACATGCACATGCCCATGCACATGCACATGCCCATGCCCATGCCCATGCACATGCACATGCAAATGCCCATGCACATGCCCATGCATGCCCATGCAATATGAAGAAATTCTGCGTTGTGAGATTTGAACCCCTAACCTTTTGCATATTTTCCAAAGACTTTACCACTCCAGTAAGCTCGCCATGTGGTTAATAAACAGAATTTAATATACTTATATATATTAATTGAAAAAACAAATAATACATAAATAATAAATAAATATAAATAATAAATAATAAAATAATAATAAAGAATAATAAATAAATAATAAATAAATATAAATAATAAATAAATATAAATAATAAATAATAAATAATAAATAATAAATAATAAATAATTAATAATTAATAATAAATAATAAATAATAAATAATAAATAATAAATAATAAATAATAAATAATAAATAATAAATAATAAATAAGGAATAATAAATAATAAATAATTAATAAATATAAATAATTAATAATAAATAATCAATAATCAATAATCAATAATGAATAAAAAATAAAAAATAAAAAATAAAAAATAAAAAATAAAAAATAAAAAATAAAAAATAAAAAATAAAAAATAAAAAATAAAAAATAAAAAATAATAAATAATAAATAATTAATAATTAATAATAAATAAACATATATAATTAATAAATATAAATAATAAATGTAAATAATAAATAATAAATAATAAATAATAAATAATAAGTAATAAATAATAAATAATAAATAATAAATAATAAATAATAAATAATAAATAATAAATAATAAATAATAAATAATAAATAATAAATAATAAATAATAAATAATCAATAATGGATAATAAATAATAAATAACAAATAATAAATAATAAATAATAAATAATAAATAATAAATAATAAATAATAAATAATAAATAATAAATAATAAATAATAAATAGATAAATATAAATAAAAATAATAAATAATAAATAATAAATAATAAATAAATATAAATAATAAATAAATATAAATAATAAATAATAAATAATAAATAATAAATAATAAATAATAAATAATAAATAAACATAAATAAATAATAAATAATAAATAAACATAAATAAATAATAAATAATAAATAAACATAAATAAATAATAAATAATAAATAACCAATAATAAATAATAAATAATAAATAATAAATAATAAATAATAAATAATAAATAAATATAAATAATAAATAATAAATAAATATAAATGAAAAATAAAAAATAAAAAATAAAAAATAAAAAATAAAAAATAATAAATAAACATAAATAATTAATAAATATAAATAATAAATGTAAATAAAAAATAAAAAATAAAAAATAAAAAATAAAAAATAAAAAATAATTAATAAATAATAAATAATAAATAAATATAAATAATAAATAATAAATAAATATAAATAATAAATAAATATAAATAATAAATAATAAATAAATATAAATAATAAATAAATAATAAATAATAAATAATAAGTAATAAATAATAAATAATAAATAATAAATAAAAATAATAAATAATAAATAATAAATAATAAATAATAAATAATAAATAAACATAAATAATTAATAAACATAAATAATTAATAAATGTAAATAATAAATAATAAATAATAAATAATAAATAATAAATAATAAATAATAAATAATAAATAATAAATAATAAATAATAAATAATAAATAATAAATAATAAATAATAAATAAATAATAATAAAAAATAAAAAATAAATAAAAAATAAAAAATAAAAAATAATAAATAATAAATAATAAATACATAATAGATATAAATAATAAATAATAAATAATAAATAATAAATAATAAATAATGAATAATAAATAATCAATAATGAATAATCAATATTAATTATTAAAAAATAAATAATAAATAATAAATAATAAATAAATAAATATAAATAATAAATACTAAATAATAAATAATAAATAATAAATAAATAAATATAAATAATAAATAATAAATAAATATAAATAATAAATAATAAATAAATATAAATAATAAATAATAAATAAATATAAATAATAAATAAATATAAATAATAAATAATAAATAAATATAAATAATAAATAATAAATAAATATAAATAATAAATAAATATAAATAATAATTAATAAATAATAAATAAATATAAATAATAAATAATAAATAATAAATAATAAATAATAAATAAACATAAATAATAAATATTAAATAAATATAAATAATAAATAATAAATAAATAATAAATATAAATAATAAATAAATATAAATAATTAATAATAAATAATAAATAATCAATAATCAATAATGAATAATAAATAATAAATAATAAATAATAAATAATAAATAATAAATAATAAATAATAAATAATAAATAATAAATAATAAATAATAAATAATAAATAATAAATAATAAATAATAAATAATAAATAAATATAAATAATAAATAATAAATAATAAATAATAAATAAATATAAATAATACATAATAAATAATAAATAATAAATAAACATAAATAATTAATAAATATAAATAATAAATAATAAATAATAAATAATAAATAATAAATAATAAATAATAACTGATAAATAATAACTAATAAATAAATATAAATATAAATAATAAATAATAAATAATAAATAAACATAAATAATTAATAAATATAAATAATAAATAATAAATAATAAATAATAAACAATAAATAATAAATAATAAATAATAAATAACTAGTTACAAATAATAGATAATAAATAAATTAAAGTATATTATAAATAATAAATAATAAATAATAAATAATAAAGGAAACACATGAAAAAGTATGAAAAGACGTGATAAGGGATGAAAAATCATGAAAACGCATGAAAAAGGATGAAAAAACATATGAAGAATGAGGCATTAGAAAGAATGAGAACGCATGAAAACTCGTGACAACTCTGGAAAACTCCTTAATAATTCAACATAATCATCATAATAACCCATAAAAAACCATTGATAAAGATAACAAGTCATGGAAACCCAAATAAACAGTAATAAATGGAGCAACCGTTAAAACCCGTCAAAACGGTCATAAAGAGACAAAAACATTAGACTCACATTAACGGAGATAACTTATGGTCCGAGAGTCCGTTTTAGACCCACGACCTGTCAAATCAAAGATCCTGAAACGATCTTCAACCTGAAAGGTGAAAGAGTCCGAATGGATGGGCGGATCGGAAGTTATGACCGTTTAAAAAAAAGATGACGGGGAACGGGTGCTAGAAACGAGGCATTGAAAAACATAACAAACCTAATACCCACTAAAAAGGCCATAACATATGATCTAGGAGTGCATGTGGGCGCTGCGACCAGTCAAACTGAAGCTCATGGAACGAGCTACGATCTGGAAGGTGGAGGAGGCCGAAATGACACGCAGATCGAAAGTTAGGTCCGTTTGAAGACAAGTTCGATGGGACACCGGTGACGGAAATGGGTTTTTAGAGGCCTTCGGAGGCCGAAATGACACGCAAATTGGTGCGTATCTCTCTTTGCTGGCTTCGATTTGTTATGTGGTAGAGCCCAAACGGACACCCGGAGCGAAAGTTATGGTCGTTTGAAGTTGGAGAACTTTTTTCAACTTTCTTATAACTCTGATATCTTCCGCACCTTAGACCGTCTCACGGTTTTGATTATATATGCCTCTAGATCTCTTCATGATCTTCGATTTTACTGGTCGTGGCGCTTCAACGGATGCCCGGATCAAAAGTTATGGCCATTTTAGTGATTTCGGGCGCTCTCGTGTTTTTTTTTCATTTCATTTCGCGGTGGTTTTACCGAAACCGCCACTATTTCGTGGCAGTTTTTTAAAAAACCGCCGCTAATCCTCAAATAAAATTAAAAAATAAAATAAAAAATAATAAAAAAAAAAGTTTTTTGGCATTTCGCGGCGGTTTTAAAAACCGCCGCGAAAAAACCGCTGCTAAACGGTAGTTTTCTTGTAGTGAGGCTACGTTTTCTCAACAAATTGTGGAACATAAAAAGATGGTCGATGACCTTCTCACTGAACGTGCTGCGAAATGATGACTTGATTACGGTAGTCCTCGACTGGGGTAGCAGGGGCAGGAATAGCCACCCCCTGGCGAGTTTCCTCCTAGTGACCTTAACCATCCTACCCATATAGATAGAATGGAGGCTAGAGTTTATGGCAAGTGGTCATGATATGCATCACCGAATCCACCTGAGTTGCTTGATGACCCTCCTCAGGACCCAGCTCAGGTTCCCCTAGCCGCTCCATAGGTCACTCCCCCAGTAGTCCTACAAGTTATCCCACCAGCCGCTCCATGAGCCACTGGGCCTGCTTACCATGTTGAAGAACCCGTTAAAACATTGGTGGTCATAGATCCTCATCAATACAGGAATCCCCACCAAGATTATCCAATGACCGCTCTCATTTCCCGTATTAAGGCTTTGGAAGCCCAACAAGTGGAAATCCCACTTGATGGTAAGCTCTATCTAGCATGGGTCCACCTGCATGTGTTAGTCCCTTCATCATATCACCAATGCCTTAATTTCTCACTTAATGGTCAAGTAAGTGTACTCCAAGGTGATTAATCTCACTTTTCCTCTTATGAATTCCACTACCTGGATGACAATTACTATAAGAGAAATGACAAATAGATTCAATCCAATGAGATTGAATGTGCTACGATTGTGATCGACCCGTGGATAGACTTGTATGGCACCTATGTTTTCCCAATTCACAGATTAGAGGCCATGAAACTAGACTTGGGGTAGTTTTTTTTCTATGGAATGAGGGGTAATCACATTCCCAAGTCTAAGGAATTCCAAAGGATCACCTCATATTCCTACACAAATTAGGATCAGGTGATCCCAGATCCCCCTACTCCTATAAGGTATCGGGATGTCTGCCTAATGGAAATCATGATATGTCATACTTTCCTATTTCACTGGGCTAGGATAAACTAGCTTAAGCCAATGTGCCACTATTGCTTTGATATTATCAAGCGTGGCCCTTTGGGTCAAAGGCCAGATGAGATCGGGTTGTCAGCTTTCGTCACCATGGTTTCAGCAGTGCAGGAGTCCCTCGATGAGGTTTCCACTACTACCCAGGCTGTCACTAGTGTCCCATCAGGATCATCCAATGTAAAAGAGTTTCCTCTTACTGATGATCCTCTCTCCATGAATGATGAAGAGTATTTGGAAGATTCTCCTCCTTCATTCGAAGAGGGCGTCTCTACTACGGTCGATAAATTGGTACAGTTAGACCTTGGTACTGAGATGGATCTGAAACCAACATTGATCAGTGCCGCTATGACTATAGAATAGAAACAATGATACATGGATTTCCTAAGGTAGAACCATGATGTATTTTCCTAGAGTTATGATGAGATACTAGGGCTATATCCTCAGGTCACTGTCCACCATCTTGGTCTTCCAGAAAATCACAATGTGTTCAAACAGCCTCCCAGAAAGATGCACCCTTCTAACAGTGCTATGGTCGAGGCTGAGGTTGATAATCTCATCAAAGGAAACTTCATCAAGGAGGTCCAGTACCCCAGATGGTTAGCTAACATTGTTCCTGTCAGGAAGAAGAACATAAAGATTAGATTCTGCATCAACTTTCAAGATCTCAAACGTCACTGTCTGAAGGATGATTTCCCCCTTCCTGTGACAGAACTATTGATTGATTACACTGCTGGGTTCTAGGATCACTCCTTTATGGATGGGTATTCTGGATATAATAAAATCTGAATGGACCCCGAGGATGAAGATTCTACCACCTTTAGGGCACCAAAAGGTACTTTCTACTACCAAGTAATGCCTTTTAGTCTAAAGAATTCAGGTGCCACCTATCAGCGTTCCATGCACTGAATATTCAAGATGATCCTTGACACATTGGTGGAATGCTACATGGAAGGACTGGTGGTTAAATCTCTTCAGCGTTAGGACCATCTTAGGGACCTTGATAAAGTGTTTGTCTTCCTTTGTTCCTGCCATCTAAAAATAAACCCTGTGAAGTGTGCCTTTGGGGTCACCTCCGAAAAGCTTATCAGCTTCGTTGTCAGATACAGAGGCATTAAGATTAACCCAGAAAAGATCAAGGCCATCAGTCAGATGTATCATATGAGAGACATTTGGGATCTCCAAGGATTTCAAGGACACTTATCTTACATATGTCGATTCATTGAAAATCTGGATAGAAAGTGTAATCCTTTTTCCCATCTCATAAAGAATGGGGATGATTATAAGTGGGATGAGGAGTGTCAGACTGCTTTTAAGTAAATCAAGTAGTACCTACTACAACCACCGGTTCTGATACTGCACGTTTTTGGAAAGTCATTGGTCCTATATGTGACCACTCTAGAATGGTCCCTTAGTGCCATTATCACCTAGAAAAATAATGAGGGAATAGAGAACAATTTATACTATCTCAGCCACATGCTCCTCGATACAAAGAGTATATATTCCTCTATTAAGATGAGATGTCTTTCACTGGTATTCGTAGTGTAGAAATTGCAACATTACTTATAGAACCACGGGATACATCTAGTGTTTCGAGTGGATCCGATAAATTACATTCTAAACCGCCCCATGTCGATAGGCCATCTAGCGCGGTGGGCAGCAATCCTTAAACAATTCGACATGAAGTTTGTCCTCCAGAAGGCTATCAAGGTATAGGAACTGAAAGAATTTATTTCTTCCTATCCAGATCCTATAAACTAGTATTTGGATCTTGATTTTCTAGATGAGGAAATCCTCTCAGTGGAACAAGCCATTCCGTGTTGAAAAATGCACTTTGATGGTGCTTCCTGAAGCCCTACTGACAAGAGACTGAATGATCCCAAACTCAATAGAGTATGTATGGGTACCATCTTTATCACGCCTGCACAAGCTATCCTGCCCTATTCATTTCTATTGTTATAAGGATGTACCAACAACAAGGTAGAGTATCAAGCTCTCATCACTAGTCTCAAGCTATCCCTCGAGATTGACGTTCCCCATTTTCATGTGAAAGGGGACTCTGAGATGGTCATCAAGTAGATCAACAGAGACTATGTTGTCAGGAAGCTAGATCTCATACCCCTGTTAGAGTATACTTGCCAGTTTATGGCCCAGTTCCCTTCTCAGCCAGAAGTTACTCATATCCCTCGATCGTAGAATGATCGAGCTAATGACTTGGCCAACCTTGCCACATCTCTTACAGAGCCCGACCAGGATTATTTGATTATTCATGTAGTGCATCGAAGATTCATCACTCTCGTCACTCCGGACGATGATGATAGCCTGCATGTAATCCACCTTACCACCAATACCTCCACATAGGGACCTCTAGGTCCCCATTCCACAATATTGGAGGAGACCCTTGACTGTATGACTCCCTTTATCAAGTATCTCCAGCACGATAATCTCCTAAAAGACCGAGATGAATGTGAGAGAATTCGTTAGCGCGTAGTGTAGTTCACCCTTAAGAGTGGTCTCATTCTTGAGAAGATTCTCTAAATATGGGGATTTGAGGGGATTCTTGTAACACCCCGACCCCACTAGGCTAGAGCCGATGCATTACTTATGATATTGGAATGGTTAGAAGGAATGAAAATCCCAAAGGAACGATCAGTTTAGTAGTCTTGAAGAAACTAGATACATAGATTTAACACAAATTACATTGGATAAGGTTACAAGATATGATACATAATGAAAAACAAAAACTGCATCCACAAGCACTCAATAAATGACCTCCTCTTAATAACCTGTTGAAGGTAAACAATAAAAGGGGTAATCTCAAATGCTCAGTAAGGGTTAAAACTAGTGGAAGAATGAGTACAATAATAAGTGAATCATAATAAATCTGACATAATCAAAATGGCACAGTGAATAAATAAACAACTAATTCCATTAATAAATTGAGAATGAAACTGCATCCATAGATTTTTTCATAGTGAAAACGTCATGGATAGTAATAATAAATGGTATTTAATAAAGAGAATTCTTATTAATCGGATTTCATGTATCTGGAACATGAACCATAATACCGTAAAAACAGTTTAGTTCTATGGGTAGAAACCCGTCTGATTTTTTGGAAACAAACTCGAAGGGTATGTCGCCAAACTGTTTTGTCTCATGAGACCTACCGATGCATCGAGGGGCTGTAGTGGGCCCCAACCACCTCTACATCCAATAATTATTTATAAATATATTCAATACAAGAGCAATATGTATTTACATTATCCGTATAGAATAGAGGATACAGATTCATCAACATTTCCACAGTCAAAACAACATTCAAAATAAATACCGTATGTAAAATGGTATACAGATTAGAAAATAATAATATCCATGATATGAGAATATGGATATTCAAATGGAATATAATTTCAATTGAAAAGTGATATCAAATGGGAAATAGGTACACCACATAATAAAGAGTAGGTGCACAATTACTAAGCAAGTCACAATGAAGTGAAAATTGAGACAAAGCTCGTTACCGTATTGTATTCAATTGAGTCGTATGACAATGAGTTAATAACCACAAAAAGAGTCACATAATACAATGAATATAATGAGAACCATTATAAAATATTTCAAATGGTATTACACCTATACCACATATAAGAAATAAGAGGTGAATAATAGAGATCCCACGGAACTGAAAGTGAGATGAGAATAACCTCTTACAAATATTTTGGCATGGTAACGAGTGTTATTGAAAGGTCTTAATGAGAGGTAAAGGGGTATTATATTATTTATATATCAAAAGGGCAGTATGGTGGAGTTGAGAAAACATACCCCATCATTAGAAATTAAAAACAAGAGCACACAAGATAGGGTGGATTCTTGAATAAAAGTGAGAGAGAGGATCCCTTACCTTATGCTTGAAGGTGTTCTTGACTTGTTATTAAAGACCTGAATAAAAAAATTAGGATTATTAATTCATAAGTACAAAAACTCTTTTATATGTAAATGATTTATTATAATCCTTTTTAGTTCATTCTAGGCCTTTTTGATTGGTTATAAGGTTCAATTTCATTGTTCGGGCTTGTTTGTTTACTTGGTTTTCAATGATTGGTTCACTTATATTCAAGTTTGGATAAATATATAAGATGGATGTGGTTGTCCAGAAATAGATTTATACACTATTAATGACCATCTAGGATATTACATGGTTTTAAATTTAATTCGGGTTACTTAGATTGAAGTCGAATCTTTAGATATATATAACCTTATTGATAACCGTTTTGGTTAATCGGTGGGTTTGATTACGATGAACATTTTTTGCTTTATAACTTAATACCATTTGTAAAAAAGTATTACAGAACTAAAAATTGGATATATTTCATAATAATCTGGTTCAACCATAACACAAATGGTTTCCTGACCAGAATTAAAGATTATAATAGAAATCGATAAACCGTTGTCCTTGAATGTGCTAAATTAGTACATCTCAAACGGTGCTTTCATTTCTTTCAAATAAAAGTGGGGAAAGGGGAGAAGATAATGGAATATATACCATTAGCATGAAAAAATTAAAGTACATGCATGTTACTGGATTTATCATACTATTTTGGTGAAGGGAGGTGAGGAAAGAAACACTAGTGCAGAAAACGTTTTTTACGTCGGTTATTTTTTATTATTTACGTCGGTTTTTAGGCGACGTTAATACGGACGACGTTATAAATAACGTTTTTTACGTCAGTTATTTAAAACCGACGTAATATCCCTAACATCACGGTGGTTATCACGTCGGTTCATATAATAACCGACGCGATAAATATGCGCGGGGGGCTTTATCACGTCGGTTATTACCTAAACCGACGTGATAAAACGCCTGGGATATCGTTTATCACGTCGGTTATGACATAACCGACGTGATAAACCCTTCCCCTGGCCTATTATAACGTCGGTTATTTAGGAAACCGACGTGATAAAAAGGCATGGGAAACGTTTTAGCACGTCGGTTATTGAATAACCGACGTGGTAAATCGATTCCCAGGCCTTTTATCACGTCGGTTATATTAAGAACCGACGTGATAAAATCCCCGGGAACGGTTTATCATGTCGGTTCTAGAAAAAACCGACGTGATAAACCCCTACCGATTTATTTACCACGTCGGTTATAAAATAACCGACGTGAAAGAAATTATTATTTTTTTAAATAATTGCACTGCTCTCACCAAAAAGCAACCAGAAACCAAACAAAAATAGCCATGCCAGCCCTCCCCTAAGCCCCAACTGAACCCCACCCTCATCTATACCCACCTAACAACCTGGCCAGCCCTCCCCCACCACAACCCTTGGACACCCCTCCCATATCCCTTGGACAACCTCCACCCCTTGGACACCCCCCACCCTCATTTACACCCCCAAGACCCCTAGTACAGCCTCAAACACCCATTGGACACCCCCCCACACCTTGACAGCCCTCCCAGACCCCTTGGACACCCCCCCCTCATTTACACCCAACCTGCCCCTTGGACACCCCCCCACCCCTTCGACAGCCCCCCCACCCTCATTTACACCCCCCGAACACTAGGACAGCCCCAAACACCCCTTGGACACCCCTCCCATATCGCTTGGACACCCCCCCACCCCTTGGACACCCCCCCACCCCTTGGACAGCCCCCCACCCCCTGGACACCCCCCCGACCCCTTGGAAACCCCCCCTACCCCTTGGAAACCCCCCCCATCCCCTTGGACAGCCCCAAACACCCCTTGGACACCCCTCCTATATCCCTTGGACACCCCCCCACCACTTGGACACCCCCCACCCCTTGGACAGCCCCCCCACCCTCATTTACACCCAACCGACTCCTTGGACAGCCCCAAACACACCTTGGACACCCCTCCCATATCCCTTGGACACCCCCCGCCCCTTGGACACCCCCCCACCCTCATTTACACCCCCCCGACCCCTAGGACAGCCCCAAACACACCTTGGACACCCCTCCCATATCCCTTGGACACCCCCCAAACACCCACCCACCCCCTTGGAACCTCTCCCCCCATACCAAAATCCAGACCAGAAAAACCATCAACAGTAGACCAAAACAAGAAGTAGAGAAAAATTAAACATTCACTTATATAACATTCAAAACTTACAATGTCAACTTCAAAAAAAACTAAATCCAACCTAAACGACTACGAAATACACAATTACATTGACAATATTCAAAATTACATTTTACATTACAAACAACTAAAAGTCAATCAAACCTGTAAAATAATTTGACCACTCCACTTGTAAGTGTTTGATATCTTCAGCAGTAAAGGGTTGAGGGTCATCAAAAAGCTACAAAGGAAAAGGATAGTAGTCAACGTGTATAATGAATAAATCAAATTGAAATATTATTAGAAAAAGGAAATCTTACCAGGTCAAAACTCAGAACTGTCCTAATTGTTATTATTTCATACATAAATCTTAACATGTAATATCCGCATTCGATGATGCCTTGTTGCTCATGACATTTCTGTTTGAATGAGTGTAAATTCAATATATTATTTTTATGTAATAAATCAAAATGTACAAATTATAAATGGATATTTACCTTCGCATGTACATATTTGATCTTGTAATTCCTTTTCTTTGCGCTTTTTCGAAAGTGGACCCATGCCCTGTTAGAAAATAATACGAATGGGGTAAATTTAAAATTCATTATAATATATAAAACTATTGTGAAATTGAAACTTACGTTTCCAATATATTCTTAAAACTTTCTCGCACATCATCATGGAGAGAGCATATCCAATAAAGTGTTTTCTCCCTAGGGAAAAAAACCCCTAACATCCAATGATCCCTGAGAAAAGGAAATTTAACGTTAGTGGTTTTTTATGTTAAAAGATAATTAACTCTTTGAGAGGGATGTGTTTCATACCTCTCACAAAAAGGCATCATCCAACACTGTGTGATTACATTCTTTTCAAATCTATCAGCAATATAAAGCATTCTTTGTTCCTCATCCAATGCACATGCTTCAGGGGAAATCAATTGTGGGTCCACGAATCCATATACATCTGTCAGCTCATTCCTCTCACAAATTTTATACATATACCTAATACAAAGCAGACATAAGTATACATTTTTAATAAATATAACGCAAGGAAAAGGAGTTAAGACTTACATGATAAAAATTTGCACCACGTTGATGCCCAACTTATCTCCAGTGACAAACTCCATGATATCAGTTTTCATAATCCCCACACATAGTTCACGTCCACAGACATGAGCTTCCATTGTAAAGTCATAATGATCCGCCAACAAATTTGAATATCTTGACAATTTGTCAAGACTGCTAGTATCTGCATCTGATGTCATAGCTATCTGTCTTTGTTGTTGTCTATACAGTATTTCTTTACCTTTGAAGTATTCCTGTAAAAATAAATTGAAAAATATATTAGTTTTCAAATGATAAAACATTAATAAAAATATAAAATAAAAGATATAACATCCATACCTCTATGGTAATGAGTCGAAGAAGTCTGGATGGCCAAAGTAAAAAATGGCCGATACTATGTCCAACTGTCGTCACCTCATCTGTAGGTAATGGTATCCGAGCTGATCTATCTATAATATCCTGTACAGTGACCCTCTGATTCTCTACCTCTAACTGTTGATGATGAACTGTATCTCCTATACAATATACCATCCCATATGCAACTATATGATGTTGAGGATCATCAACATACAACTCACAATAAGTAGGTAGCTGCGGCGGAGGAGGAGGATCAAAAATGGGGTCCGCAGGCTGAGGTGGGGGAGTGGGAGCTACTGGGAGAGGTGGAGTGGGAGCTGCACCCTGAAATTGTCTTTGCAAGTCTGCAAACATTAACTGCACCGATGCTCTAATCTTGTCCTCCATTGTCGCATTAATATTATGGACTTCAGCCTCCAACGATTCTATTTTTTTTTATAAACTCCTTCAACGTTAGAAGTTGAGGAACGTGGCAACACTTTTCTTACCGATACACCTGCCGGATATCCTCTTACACGGCCAGGATGTTCGGGCTTTCCCAATGCCACAGATAAAATATCTTCCCTCCCAGATGGTGTAAATGTCCCCTGTGAACTCTGCTCCTCAAGAGAGTCCTGTAATAAGTAATTGAACTTTTCTATAATGATTGGAAATATATGACGAAAATAGTAAACTTAAATAAATAAAATAGATATCTTACAATCCTCTCAACTACGAGTCTCGATTCTTCCGAAAGATATTGTCCTTTTTTGCCCTTCCGAGCTCTTTTCCATTTCTCATGTCTAGATGGAGGGGATGGAGGGGCCACCTCTCCAGAGCTTGAAGACTCAGCTCTTAGTTGTTGAAATTTTTCTGCCATCATTTGTTCTTCCAATAATGCATACCCTCCCCGAGATAAACTATGAGGGTATACATTTTTAGATTGGATCTCTTGATGAGCTTTCCTTGTTTGCTGTAAATTAAGAATAAGTAATCATTAACAAAACAATAATAAGATCATTTATATAAGAAAGCTTATAAAAGTTTACATTGCCCTTACCAAAAATGATTCTTTTCTTCTACTTTCAAAAAATTCTCTCCATGTGTCTTCATCTATAAAAGGATATATACGACATGGATTCTCACGACTCCTATGACCATAAATGAAATCAGATGAGAGGGTAGATTTGAAATCCCTCCATCTCCTAGCAGCCAACGATAAGCATTTCTTCCTGACTCCTCCAGTGTCAGGAATATCAAATATCATCTGATAAAAAAGAGGTTAAAAATATTATATATACTAGAAACATTTAAAGAACAGTCAAACAATAGCAAAAGATCTTACCAAGATGGTCTCCCACATCTGAGAAATTATCGCCTTATCCACACTTCTCCAATCATCATAGAGAATTCTTACTTTGCTCTTAGCCTGAGTTGCTACAAAACCCTTAAAATCTTTAGCATTTGGACCTCTAGGAAGATCATCCTCATCAAAATCCACGACTATCCTCTCCTCCTTCGTACGGGCAAGTAATAATTTTGGTAAACGTGTGCACCCACGCTTACCAACCTTTGAACTCTTTTTCGTAATAGGAGCATGTGAATGTTCCTCCCCAGATGTATGACCAATATGCTCATCTCCAGAATCATGTGGCTGATCAACTGATTGATCTGTCATTTTCCTTCAAATCAAAAAAACAAACATTAGTTCACAAATAGAAAAGTGTACTAAATTACATAATAGTAAACATCGGTAATATGGTAAGCATGTTAAACAATGATAAACATGGTAAACACAGGCAAAATGTTGCCAAGGAGTTGGCATAAGAAAGCTGAAAAGTGGAATCACTGATGCCACCGGCCGGCCGCTGGCTCACCACCGGCCGGCCGGTGGACCAGACAACCTTCCTCTGTCTGGACCACCGGCCGGCCGCTGGCTCCTCACCGGCCGACCGCTGGTGATCCAGACAGAGAGGAAGGCTCTCTGTCTGGTCCACCGGGCGGCCGGTGGTGATCCAGCGGCCGGCCGGTGGACCAGACAGAGAGCCTTCCTCTCTGTCTGAACCACCGGCCGGCCGCTGGCTCAACACCGGCCGGCCGCTGGTGATCCAGACAGAGAAGCTCGGTCTCTGTCTGGACCACCGGCCGACCGCTGGCTCAGCACCGGCCGGCCGGTGGACCAGACAGAGAGCCTTCCTCTCTGTCTGAACCACCGGCCGGCCGCTGGCTCAACACCGGCTGGCCGCTGGTGATCCAGACAGAGAGGAAGGCTCTGTCTGGTCCACCGGCCGGCCGGTGGTGAGCCAGCGGCCGGCCGGTGGTTCAGACAGAGAGGACCGGTTGCCGGTGCGCCCAGGACTTCTCTTCTTTACGGTTTTTATTGTTTTATCGTTTTGGTTTGATACATATTTTAATAAGTAAAAAATTTACAGTATCTAACATTATATGAAAAAACTAAATGTAAACAAGAAATAAACTTGTGTTACCTGTAATTTTAGGAATGTACAGTTGGATTGTTTTCCCAAATTCCTTCGTCGTGATCGTTCCTTATGGCACAAACCATGTCTTCAACATACTCATCATTATGTTCTGTTAATCTTTCCATGGAAGTAGGGATCTCACATAAATCAGCATCTTCATCAAATTCATCCTCACCAACATATTGGTTTTTCCCTTGTAAAACAACAGCCCACTGCATATCTGATTGATCTACTACATAGAAAATTTGTTTGGCATGTGTTGCCATTATAAAAGAATCAGCTGTGTCTTCCAATCTATTCAGATTAACAAGTGTCATTCCAAATTCATCGTGTCTGACACTGTTGTTACCGATAAACCATTTACAGTTAAAAACGGGAACTTTAATTTTAAAGTAATCAGCCTCCCATATGTCTTCAATCACTCCATAATATGCACTTGATGCCGAAATTGGGTTTCTGTCCTTAGCACTCGAAAAATGCATTGCTTCTGCAAACACCAATACACCACTATTCTGAACTGCACTTCTGTTGTCCTGAGCTTTCGTATGAAATGTATAGCCATTAATGTCATAAGCGGACCATGTTATCACATTTAAAGATGGACCACCCACTATCCATTTTAATGTCTCTGATACATCTGATCTACCAAGCAAGGTCTTTTTAAACCATGGCAAAAAAGTTTTGTTGTGCTCATTCAAAATCCACATTTCTTTCTTCTTTGGATGACATTGTTTCAACTCATTAATATGCAATGTGATATACGGTTGAACATCAGCTATGTTATTCAAGATGTATGATTCTAACTTCTTCATATGTTCAGCTGACAGTGATTTGACTTTCAAGCCACGAATCCCCTTTCCCTCATTATTAACCCGTTCATGGCGAGATGGAGGCAAACCTATATGTTGCGCCGTAGCCAAGTAACTCGTACAAAACTCTGCTACCTCCTCAGAAATATACTTTTCAATAATGGAGGCTTCAGGTCGATATGGATTTTTAACATATCCCTTTAATATTTTCATATACCTTTCAAAAGGATACATCCAACGAAGATATACAGGTCCACAAAGCCTTATTTCTCGAACCAGATGAATCAGTAAATGCACCATCATATCAAAAAAAGTTGGAGGAAAATACATTTCCAAATGACAAAGTATAATAATTGCATCCTTTTCCAAAATGTTCAAAGCATTCACATCAATCGCCTTGTTGCAAATTGAATTGAAAAAATAACACAACCTCATTATAGTCTTTCTGACACGGATGGGCAATATTCCACGCAGTGCAACTGGTAGAATTTGTTGCATCATGACATGACAATCATGTGATTTCATACCTATCAACTTCAAGTCTTTCAATGAGACAAAATTTTTTACATTTGAAGAATAACCTTGAGGCACTTTGATATCATGAAGACACTGACAGAAGCTACTTTTCTCCCTCTTCGATAATGTATGACAAGCCGGGGGAAGAAATGTTCGTCTTCCTTTAGGAGTGGGAGCTAACTCCAAACATATTCCCATTGACAGTAGGTCTAACCTTGCATTCAACCCATCTTTTGTCTTTCCTTTAATATCTAGCAATGTTCCGATCAAAGAATCACAGATATTCTTCTCCACGTGCATGACATCAATATTATGTTTGACTTCATGATACCTCCAATATGGTAGCTCAAAAAATATTGACCTTTTCTTCCAAATATGTCTATCATTACCAGATTTCTGTGTCTTTCCCAATGTCACATCAAGGTTTTTCACCCTCTCAAAATACAATTCTGGGGATAAAGGTTGAGGAGCAGTATCAAATTCTTGTGAGCCATTGAATGCCTTTTTTAGTCTTCTATAAGGGTGATCCATAGGCAAAAACTTTCGATGACCCATGTACACTGTTTTCCTCCCATGATGCAATTGACAATATGACGTCTGTTGTTCGCAAATTGGACATGCTTTATGCCCTTTAACACTGTATCCAGACAAATTTCCATATGCTGGGAAGTCATTTATAGTGAATAGAAGCACTGCATGCAGTTGAAAATATTCCATTTTATAAGAATCATACACCCTAATACCATCAGCCCATAAAAGTTTCAAATCATCAATCAGCGGTGACAAGTATACATCAATATCATTGCCGGGTTGCTTTGGACCAGAGATCATGATACTCAACATGACATATTTGCGCTTCATACAAACTTCAGGAGAGAGGTTGTAAATTACCAATAAAACAGGCCATGAACTATGTGTGCTACTGAGGGTTCGGTATGGATTCATTCCATCTGTGCACAAGCCTAGTCTCAGATTTCTAATTTCATTTCCAAATGTAGGGTACTGGGCATCAATTTTCTTCCATTGTGGACAATCAGCTGGATGACGTATTTTTCCATCACATACCCGCTCATCAGCATGCCATCTTAACCTTTTTGCATCATGTGAATTAGCAAATAAACGTTTGAAACGAGGAATTATAGAAAGATACCAAAATACCTTTGAAGGGAGCTTTGTAATCTCTACATCAGCTTGTGATTTTTCTTTCACCTTATACCGTGATGTCCCACATTTGGGACACTCTTTCAGAAATTCATATTCCTTCCTATATATAATGCAGTCATTCGGACATGCATGTATTTTCCTGTATCCCAATCCCATCGGGCATAATATTTTTTTGGCCTTATAATGTGAATCTGGAAGATCGTTATCTTTTGAAAGAATGTCTTTCATCAATTGTAGCAGCTCTGTAAAACTTCTGTCACTCCATCCATGTTTCGCCTTCAGGTTAATCAATCTTAACACCGCCGACAAAACCGTAAAATCTGTACAACCAGGATATAATGGTTTTTCGGCATCACCATATAGACGTGCAACTCTCGGTTCTATCTCAATTTGTTCTGCTACAATATCGCGAATCATTTCTTCAATTCCATCGGAGTTACCATCTTGCGATTCATTATCATCAGTGACATTCTGTCCAGTTTCGCCATGCCAAATCCAAGGGTTGTAACTCGGATTGAAACCATGACAAATCAGATGATCTTTTATCTCTCTACTTTTCAACTTCTTCATATTCAGACATTTCAGGCATGGACAGAAAAAAATGTCACTACTTGGAACATTTCGTTTAGCAAATTCCAAAAAGGCATCAACACCTTCCTCATATTCATTGCTCATTCGATGTGCCGTAATCCAACTTCGACTCATTATTACCTATAACAAATAGAAAAAAATATATATTTTTTAGATAAGACAAATATATGTTTATATGAAAAAAATCATAATTTGAATATAACAATTTTGAAATATAAAACAAATCGATGTGTAAACCCCCCTGGACACCCCCCGACCCCTCTGGACAGCCCCCCACCCCTCCTGGACACAACCCCCCACCCCCGACCTGCTTGGACACCCCCCTGGACACCCGCAACCCTCTGGACAGCCCCCCCACCCCTCCTAAACACCACCACCCACCCCCTACCCCCTTGGACACCCCCCTGGACACCCCCCAACACCCACCCACGCCCTTGGACAGCCCCCCACACCCACCCACCCCCTTGTAAACCCCCCTGGACACCCCCGACCCCTCTGGACAGCCCCCCGCCCCTCCTGGACACCACCCCCCACCCCCTACCCCCTTGGACACCCCCCTGGACATCCCCCAACCCTCTGGACAGCCCCCCCACCCACCCGGACAACCCCAAATACCCTCTGGAGAGGCCGCCACCCACGTGGACAGCCGCCCACACCCATCCACCCCCTTGGACACCCCCCTGGACACCCCACCGACCCCTCTGGACAGGCCGCCACCCCCTTGGACAGCCCCCCACACCCACCCATCCCCTTGGACACCACCCTGGACACCCCCCGACCCCTCTGGACACCCCCCGACCCCTCTAGAAAGCACCCCCACCCCTCCTGGACACAACCCCCCACCCCCGACCTGCTTGGACACCCCCCTGGACACCCCCCAACCCTCTGGACAGCCCCCCCACCCATCCTGGACACCACCCCCACCCCCTACCCCCTTGGACACCCCCCTGGACACCCCCCAACACCCACCCACACCCTTGGACAGCCCCCCACACCCACCCACCCCCTTGTAAACCCCCCTGGACACCCCCGACCCCAAATCCATGCACCTATGCCATGGTTGTGTGTGAATAAAGTAGTAACAACTGTAAAAGGGCAACCCATCCAAATGGACACGCCCCAACCCTCTCGGGGATTTATAGAAAACGATGAAAAATTAGTGAAATCATAAAATTACTCAATATTGCAAGTCGAACAAATAGATCTAGGGATGATAAATAAGATTATGGTTCCAAAACGAGTTAAAAGGGTTCGCAATCGAAGAATCTTAGCTAGTTTCAACAAAAAAATCACAACACATATATATTTACTATCCGCGAAAAAAAACGAACGAGTGGGAGGATTACCTGAGTGCTGCGAGTTTAGATGATTGATCCGAGGAGATTAAATATGAGAAACGATGATCGCAAAACGAATCTAAACCAACGAAATGGACGAGCCGATTCGGGTTTACGCGCGAGAGAGACGAGTCGCGACTGTCGAAGGTAAACTCGCGAATGACAATCCACGGGTCTGGGTAAATTTTTAAATGAGTTATCACGTCGGTTATTCAATAACCGACGTGATAATTGTTTTAAAAACATTTATAACGTCGGTTATTTCAATAACCGACGTAAAAACCTTCCTCCGATTCATTTTTTACGTCGGTTATTATATAACCGACGTAACAAATGACTCAAAATCCGCGTTTTTTTACGTCGGTTATGGAATAACCGACGTCAAAAACACCTGCGGATTCTTTTTTTACGTCGGTTATTTTATAACCGACGTAAAAAAGCCTTCAAAAACCGCGTTTGTTACGTCGGTTATTCAATAACCGACGTCAAAGGGCCTTCGAAAACCGCGTTTGTTACGTCGGTTATAAAAATAACCGACGTAAAAAACGAAGCCGCGCGATTAATAACGTCGGTTATAAAAATAACCGACGTTAAATGTGTACCGAACACAGGTTTTTACGTCGGTTAAGAAATAACCGACGTAAAAAACCTCGTTTTACATATTATGACGTCGGTTTTATATAACCGACGTAAAAAATGGTGACGTAAAAAACGTTTTCTGCACTAGTGAAACAAAAATAAAATAACTTAAAAGAAAAGAAGGGATTTGAAAGAGGAATTTACCTCTTGAGACTTCCTCCTTTGAGAACCTCTTAAGGGGAGATGTTTTGGTCTTTTTATGTGACCAAATCTTGGTGGACGTGGGGGAGGAGTTTGGGAAGGTATTTGGACAGAATTTGGAGAAGGAACAAGGCTTGAGAGGAGTGAATGGAAGGTGGGGTGAGAGGGGGTTTTTATAGTAGAGGAGAGAGGGGATTTCTTAATATAAAACTCATTAATTTATTATTTCATCTCAAGACAACCAATAGTGAGTATTACATGACCAAAAACAGTAATATATGCATGTGACTTAGAACCAATTGGGCTTACATCAGCAGATCATCATCAATGACTCAATTAATCCATTATTTAGCATTTATTGTGAATTATCGGATTTTACTATTCATCAAAAATTCAAGTATTTCAGAAAAATCCCAAAAATTCACCCTAACCATTTTTCGACGTTTAGAATCCAAAAAGGAAGTCCATTTTTCAAAAATAATTTTCTAAGTATGATTAATTAAATATTTAATTAAATCATTATTTAATTGAAATATATAAACACTTAAAATATTCATCTTCATCTTCAGGGTGTCTAAATTCATTTATACACTCAAGGGTATGGATACCATTCATAAGAGTAGTATTACTATTCATAAGGGTAAGTTACTATTCCTAAGGGTAGGTTACTATTCATAAGGGTAGGTTACTATTCACCAAAAATTAAGTTAATTCTATCAGACTCTAAATATCATCTTGAACACAACTGTGTATATCATATTTTTAAAATTCAAATCACAGAGTTGGTAAATTTAAGTTTAGTGGCTAAGTTATGGATATATCCTATAAGTAACCATGTTTTGTTCCATAGGGGCTCAGTGATTCATGAAATATAGGCTACCTAATGAATACAGTGTATTTAAGAGAAACATACCATAAGATGTTTGGGGTGCTACATTATTCCCTCCTTCGGAAATTTCGTCCTCGAAATTTTATGTATAAATCCCACAAAAAAGATGTGGGTGATTTGTTTTCATAACATCCACAGGTTCTCATGTTTCTTCCTCCATATTCTGGTTTCTCCAAAGAACCTTCACTAGGCGAGTTGTCCAATTTCTCAATATTTTCTCCCTTGTGTCAAGAATCCCAATAGGCTTTTCACAATATGAAAAATCAGGTTCCAATTCAATTTCATCATATGTGATAACATGCGTTGGGTCTGGTATGTATTTCTTTAACAATGACATGTCGAATACATCATGAACTCTGGAGATATTTGGCGTCATATCTAGACGGTAAGCTACAGCTCCGATTATTTCCAAAATTTCAAATGGACCGATGTACCTGGGGCTCAGTTCCCCTTTCTTACTGAACCTTAGGACACCCTTCCATGGAGGTACTTTCAGAAAGACATGATCTCCCACCTGGAATTCTAAATCATTTCTTCTATTGTCAGCATAAATCTTCTGCCTACTTTGGGCTGCCTTAATATGGGCTTGAATTTTCTTCACCTTTGTTGCGGTCTCTTCAATAAGTTCTAGGCCTATAAGTTTCCTCTCACCAACTTTGTCCCAACAAGTTAGAGTTCGACACCTCTTTCCATATAATGATTCATACAGAGCCATTTGAATACTATAATGGAAACTATTGTTGTAGGAAAATTCCACCAAAGGTAAGTATTGATCCCACATACCTTGGAAGTCAAGAGAGAATGACCTCAACATGTCTTCTAGAGTTTGTATAGTCCTTTCAGACTGTCCATCGGTTTGGGGGTGATAATAAGTACTCATACAAAGCTCAATATTCAAAGCTTTCTGGAGACTTTTCCAGAACTTTGATGTAAACCAGGGATCTCGATCAGATACAATTGATAGAGGTGCACCATGAAGTCTTACAACTTCATTAATATATAGTCTTTCCAGGCGCTTGAGTGGAAAATCCTCTCATATAGGAAGTAAATGTGCTGATTTTGTGAAATGATCAACAATTACCCATATTGCATCATTCCTTCTAGGTGTCCTTAGTAGTTCGATGATAAAATCCATCATATTGTTATCCCAATTCCACATAGGAATAGGTAGAGGTTGCATCACTCCTTTGGGATGTTGTCTCTCTGCCTTCACTTATTGACAAACTAGACACCTTGATACATAGTTAGCAATTTCCCGCTTCATATTATCCCACTAGAAATATTCCATTAGATCTCTGTACATCATGGTGCTACCCAGGTGTATAGAGAAATTTGAGCTATGGGCATCGTCTAATAGTTCCCTTTTTAGCTCAGGTACTGATGGAACGCATAAACTCTTCCCAAATTTCAAAACTCCTTCTTCATACATGAAGTCAGCCAGTCTTCCATCCTTGACAGCATTAATTTTCTTGTGCAGATTCTCATCATCAGATTGAGAGATTTTTATTTTCTCTAATAAAGATAGTTTAGAAATCATTTGAAAGAGAAAATATGTTTCCCCTTCCTTAACAATTCCCATGTCCATCTTCAGTAGATCCATGAATATAGGATCTATTTAAATCCTCATTTGAGTCAGAAGTCCATGATCTTTCCTGCTTAATGCATATTCCACCTTATTCTCCTTTCCTGGGTGGTAGTGTATTGAAAAATCGTAATATTTTAGTAACTCAAGCCACCTTCTTTGCCTCATGTTGAGTTCTTTTTGTGTGAAAATGTATTTAAAACTCTTTTGGTTTGTATAGATCTCACATCTCTCTCCGTAAAGATAATGCTTCCGTATTTTCAGAGCAAATATTATAGCTGCTAACTCAAGATTATGAGTTGGAAAATTTTTCTCATGAGTCTTCAACTGTCTTGATTCATAAGCAATAACTTTATCGTTTTGCATAAGGACGCAACCCAGCCCATTCTTTGATGTATCGATGTATATCACAAATCCATCACTTCTAGATGGAAGAGTCAAAATTGGAGCATTGACCAATCTTCTTTTCAATTATTAGAAGCATTCTGTACACTCTTTTGTCCACACAAACTTAACTCCTTTTCGTGTGAGCTTGATTAGCGGGTTAGCCAGTCGGGTGAAATTCTGAACGAAACGCCGATAGTAACCTGCTAAGCCAATAAAACTGCGTACCTCAGTTATGTTTGTTGGAATGGACCAATCTTGGATTTCCTTTGTCTTCACAGGATCAACTAAGATTCCATCCTTAGATACAATATGTCCCAGAAAAGAAACTGATTGAAGCCAAAATTCACACTTGCTAAACTTCCCATATAATTCATTTCTTCTAAGAGTTTCTAGAATAATACGCAAGTGATTCTCATGATCTTCATAGATTTTTGAGTATACTAGGATATTGTCGATGAACATCACAACAAAGTTATCAAGATATTCCTTGAAAACTCTATTCATTAAATCCATGAAAACAAAGGGTGCATTAGTCAGTCCAAATGGCATCACCGTAAACTCGTAATGCCCATACCTGGTTCAAAATGCTGTCTTAGGAATATCTTCCTTCCTCACACATAGCTAATGATATCTGGACCGAAGATCAATCTTTGAAAAGTATTGGGCTCCATGGAGTTGATCAAATAAATCATCAATCCAAGGCAGATGATACTTATTCTTTATTTTAATAGCATTGATTTCCCTATAATCAATGCATAGCCTCATGGATCCATCTTTATTCTTGACAAACAGGACCGGGGCTCCCCTTGGAGAAACACTAGGTCAAATAAATCCCTTTTTCACTCAAATACTCTAGTTGTTTCTTTAGATCTACCAATTCCATAGTGTCCATTCTATAGGGAGTATTTGATATAGGTCTTGTATCAGGAATTAAATCAACAGTGAACTCAACTTCCCTCTCTGGAGGATGTCCAGGTAAATCCTCTGGAAATACATCAATGTACTCTTGCACTATGTGCACGTCTTCAATTTGAATATTTCTTTCCTCACCCATAGATGTTGGTTTATCTTCCTCTCCAAGTATTGCATTTAGTAGAGCTACTGGGAGTGGTTCTCGATAAGAATTAGGTGGCGATGTTTCTGCCCTAAATACAAGGGATTCTACACCATTTTCAAAAATTATAACTTCCTTCTTCTTACAATAAATCTTCACATCATAATTTGACAGCCAATCCATGTCGAGAATTATATAAAATTCAGTCATTGGAATGATGACAAGGTTAGAAACTAAAGCACATTTTGGTGACTGGAGGGGGACTAGTCGACATGCCTTTGTTGTAATGATACATCCCCCAAGAGTTTTGACTGATAAATCCTTTATTAAATCAAATTGGACATATCTAATTTTCTTGGAAAACTGAGAAGATATAAATGAATGCGATGATCTAGAATCAAATAAGGTGTTGGCTAAGTTTGAGGAAATAATTAAAGTACCTGCCACCACATCATTAGGAACTTTGACCTTCATAGTTGTAATCACATAAGCTCTCCCTTGCTCTCTTGTCATTTTATGATTCATGTTTCCTTGGTGTTTAGGACACTCATTTGCATAGTGTCCCATCTCTCTACAATTATAGCATTGAATATCATTGAATTGTTTCTTCCTCTTGCATTCATCGGATTGATGAACATTTTCACTGCAGTTATAGCAGACTCCCATGCCTTTCAAGCATTTCCCGAGATGATTCCTTCCACAGTTCTCGCATAATGGGAAACTATTTGTTCCCTTTCTCTTCTTTGGTGCTTCTCCTTTTCATTTGTTATCAGAGTACCGCTTATTATCTTGGTTTCCTTTGAAAATATTTGATCTAGAAAATTCCTTCTCTGTTTTGATAGCACTTGATACAATTCCATCATACTCTGCAACACTGTCTTCTTCCCTTTGTTTCAAGCTAAGGAATTTCCACTTCATTTCAGTTTGTTGCTCATGAGGGAAATATTTTTCGAAGAATATTTCCTTAAAAGCCCTCTATTCCATATCTTCTATTTCTTTTTCCTCCATGGTATTTTGAATCAGGGACCACCATTGATCAGCATCACCCTTGAGACAATATACTGTCAGTACTACCTTTTCATTTTCATTGCATCTTAATGCCATGAATATATTTTCAAGGGGCTTGATCCATTGCTCAACAACCAACAGATTAGTAGTCCTGCTGAAAGATGGGGGATTATACCGCATGAAACGATCCAAAACTGTGTTGACTTGTTCAGTAGGGAGATCCCTACCCTGCCCACGAGTATTGATTCCACTTCTTCCATTAGACGCCATCTATAGATAATGGCACACACCAGATCAGGGTATGAATCATAATGTGTAATCTTAACATAACAAAATACTTATCATAAATTAAGTTCCTATGCATGGATAATGCCATAATCCGAAAAATGGTTTCTTTGAGGAATAATTTACATTTCAATCCTTTATAATGTCTTATAAAGAAAATATAAATTATCCTTAGCATATCCCCTGGGAGTTTCGTAACCAAGAGTGTAGCAAGGCCCGTTGTCGTGTACTAGTTCCCGTTCGAGTCTAGCTCAAGGCGGTGTTTTCAAGTTTTACCCCTAGATACATCTGTGCCAGAGCCGCCTCTACCTGATCATATCCAGATAGGGATGTATTGCTTGAAAGATCCACACAATCTATTCCTTACCAAAATATGAGGATGTTCTTGTAAGTTTATCCTCAAATACTACCTTAGGTCTTTGTTCCATACTATTTTTTTCTTACTCCAGTTTCCAAGTTTCCTACTAAACTTCCTCTTATACCAACTGTAACACCCCAACCCCACTAGGCTGGAGCCGGTGCATTACTTGTGATATTAGAATGGTTAGAAGGAATGAAAATCCTGAAGGAACGATCAGTTTAGTAATCTTGAAGAAACTAGATACATAGATTTAACACAAATTACATTAGATAAGGTTACAAGATACAATACATAATGAAAAACAAAAACTGCATCCACAAGCACTCAATAAATGACCTCCTCTTCATAACCTGTTGAAGGTAAACAATAAAAGGGGTGAGCTAAAATGCTCAGTAAGGGTTACAAGTAGCGGAAGCATGAGTACAATAATAAGTGAATCATAATCAATATGACATAATCAAAATGGCATAGTGAATAAATGAACAACTAATGCCATTAATAAACTGAGAATGAAACTACATCCATTGATTTTGTCATAGTGAAAACCTCATGGATAATAATAAAAACGGATATTGAATAAAGATAATGCTTATTAATTGGATGTCATGTATCTATAACATGAACCATAATACCATAAAAACAGTTTAGTTCTATGGGTAGAAACCTGTCTGATTGTTTGGAAACAAACTCGAAGGGTCTGTCACCAAACTGTTTTGTCTCATGAGACCTACAAATGCATTGAGGGGCTATAGTGGGCCCCACCCATATCTAAATACAAGAATTATTTATAAATATAATCAATACAAGATCAATATGTATTTACATTATCCGTATAGAATAGAGGATACAGATTCATCAACATTTCCACAGTCAAAACAACATTCAAAATAAATACCGTATGTAAAATGGTATACGACTTAGACAATAATAATATTCATGATATGAGAATATGGATATTCAAATGGAATATACTTTCAATTGAAAAGTGATATCAAATGGGTAGTAGGTACACCACATAAGAAAGAGTAGGTTCATAATTACTAAGCAAGTCACAACGAAGTGAAAATTGAGACAAAGCTCGTTACCGTGTTGTATTCAATTGATTCGTATGAAAAAGAGTTAATAAACACCAAAAGAGTCACATAATAAAATGAATATAATGAGAACCATGATAACATATGTCAAATGGTAGTACACCTATACCACATATAAGAAATAAGAGGTGAACAATGGAGATCCCACGGAATTTAAAGTGAGATGAGAATAACCTCTAACAAATATTTTGGCATGGTAACGAGTGTTATTGCAAGGTATTAATGAGAGGTAAAGGGGTATTCCATTATTTATATATCAAAAGGGCAGTATGGGGGAGTTGAGAAAACATACCCCATCATTAGAAATTAAAAACAAAAGCACACAAGATAGGGTGGATTCTTGAATAAAAGTGAGAGAGAGGATCCCTTACCTTACACTACTGGAAATATAATATTTCCCAACAGTTCACAACCGTTGGGAAAGCCCCTCTAACCGTTGGTATATTATATACCAACGGTTCTGATAACCGTAGGGAAATAAGCCGTTGGGAAAGGTTTTTCCAACGGTTTACTGGAAACCGTTGGTATAGGCTCACAAAAGCCACCCTATCCCAACGGTTCTGCCAAACCGTTGGGATAGTTTTTCCCAACGGTTTGGGAGAACCGTTGGGAAATATCAATATCCCTTAACTATCCCAATGGTTTTGGGATAGTTTTCCCAATGGTTCTCCCCAAACCGTTGGGATATCCCCATGGATGAACTCTTTCCCAACGGTTTAGAACCGTTGAGAAAAGAGATATTTACCAACGGTTCAATGAACCGTTGGTAAAAAATTCTTTAGGATTATATGCCAACGGTTTTAAACCGTTGGCATACCCTATGCTGCAAATTGCAGCAGCCTACAATTTGCACAGCCCCTGTCCATGAGGCCCCTCTCCATCAGGCCTCATTTTGACCTCATTTTCAATCCAATTATTGTACCTGCAATAAAATAAAACATACATATACAATTACGAACAAATTCATACACATTTAACATATAATGGATCCTGAAACTATACACATCCATAATTAAATTAGAATTCATAACGTAATTATAAACGTACATAATTCATATAGAATTCAATTTAAAATTTAGATGACAATTATATGTGGAATCCGAAATTCAATTCATAATTTGATCGGTTTTTTCTATACCATATATTTTTACCTCAAATGATGTCCATTTTAAACAAAATACATACACCTGAAGTGATACCGGCCACACCGCACCTCATATTTAGGTGGGGTTTACTCGTACACGTCACATTTTACCCATGGATCGTTGTGCTAAAGTATCAACACAATCCGAATGCGTTTGGTCGGTTTTCCGTATGCCAGTTGATGTTTTTCACTTAAAATGACGTCCTTTTGAAACAAAAGACAGACACTATGAGTGGTTCCGACCACACCGTGTCTCCAATTGAGGCGGGGTTTATTCGTACACGTCACATATGACCCATGGATCGTTCTCCTAAAGTTTAAATGGAAACCGAATGCGTTTGGTCGGTTTTCCGTATGTACTTAAAATGTTGTCCATTTTAAACAAAAGAGTGACACTTAGACTAATCCTGACCACACCGCGACTCATATTCATCCCGGGTTGGCTCGTACATGTCACATATTACCCATGGATCGTTTTGATAAATTATCAAAAGATTCCGAATGCGTTTGGTTGGTTTTGCGTATGCCAGTTGTTCTTTTCATTTATAATCATGTCCATTTTAAACAAAAGAGACAGAGTTAGAGCGGTGTCGGCCACACCGCGTCTCGAATTAAGACGGGGTTGACTTGTACATGTCACATATGACCCATGGATCGTTGTTCTAAAGTATCGATAGAATCCGAATGCGTTTGGTCATTCTTCCGTATGTGAGTTGATGCCTTTCACTTAAAATGACGTCCTTTTGAAACAAAAGATGGACACTTTGAGTGGTGTCAGCCACACCGCATGTCGTATTGAGGCGGGGATGATTCGTACACGTCACATAGAACCCATGGATCGTTCTCCTAAAGTTATAATGGAAACCGAATGCGTTTGGTCGGTTTTTCGTATGTACTTAAAATGGTGTCCATTTTAAACAAAAGAGAGCCATTTAGACTGATCCCGGCCACACCGCGACTCGGATTGACCCGGGTTGGCTCGTACACGTCACATATGACCCATGGATCGTTGTGATAAATTATCAAAAGATTCTGAATGCGTTTGGTTGGTTTTGCGTATGCCAATTGTTCTTTTCACTTATAATCCTGTCCATTTTAAACAAAATAGACACAGTTAGAGCGGTGTCGGCCACACCGCGCCTCAGATTGAGACAGGGATGATTCATACACGTCACATATGACCCATGGATCGTTCTCCTAAAGTTTCAATGGAAACCGAATGCGTTTTGTCGGTTTTCCGTATGTACTTAAAATGGTGTCCATTTTAAACAAAAGAGAGCCACTTAGACTGATCCTGGCCACACCGCGACTCGGATTGAACCTGGGTTGCCTCGTACAGGTCACATATGACCCATGGATCATTGTGATAAATGATCAAAAGATTCGGAATGCATTTGGTCGGTTTTGCGTATGCCAGTTGTTCTTTTTCACTTATAATCATGTCCATTTTAAACAGAAGAGACATAGTTAGAGCGGTGTCGGCCACACTGCGTCTCGGATTGAGATGGGGATGATTCGTACACGTCACATATGACCCATGGATCGTTCTCCTAAAGTTTTAATGGAAACCGAATGCGTTTGGTCGGTTTTGCATATGCCAGTTCTTTTCACTTATAATCCTATCCATTTTAAACAAAACAGACACAGTTAGAGCGGTGTCGGCCACACCGCGCCTCGGATTGAGGCGGGGATGATTCGTACACATCACATATGACCCATGGATCGTTCTCCTAAAGTTTCAATGGAAACTGAATGCGTTTGGTCAGTTTTCCGTATGTACTTAAAATGCTGTCCATTTTAAACAAAAGAGAGCCACTTAGACTGATCTCGGCCACACCGCGACTCGGATTGAGCTCGGGTTGGCTCGTACAGGTCACATATGACCGATGGATCGTTGTGACAAATTATCAACAGATTCAGAATGCGTTTGGTCGGTTTTGCGTATGCCAGTTGTTCTTTTCACTTATAATCCTGTCCATTTTAAACAAAAGAGACACAGTTAGAACGGTGTCGGCCACACCTCTCCTCGGATTGAGGCAGGATTGACTCATACACATCACATACGACCCATGGATCCTTGTGCTAAAGTATCGACACAGTCCGACTACCTTTGGTCAGTTTTTCGTATGTCACTTGATGCTTTTTAGTTAAAATGACATCTTTTTGAAACAAAAGACAGACACTTTGAGTGGTGCCGGCTACACCACGCCTCCGATTGAGTTGGGGTTGATTCTTACACGTCACATATGACCCATGGATCGTTCTCCTAAAGTTTCAACGGAAACCGAATCCGTTTGGTCGTTTTTCCGTATGTACTTAAAATGGTGTCCATTTTAAACAAAAGAGAGCCACTTAGAATTATTCCGGCCACACCGTGACTCGGATTCATCCCGAGTTGGATCATAAATGTCAAATATTACCCATGGATTGTTTGGATAAATTATCAACAGATTCAGAATGCGTTTGGTCGGTTTTCCGTATGCCAGTTGATGCTTTTCACTTAAAATGACGTCCTTTTGAAACAAAAGACGGACACTTTGAGTGGTGCCGGCCACACCACATCTCCGGATTGAGATGAAACCACTGTGCAACATTCTAATTATTATTCGTGATGTGTACGTGCAGACGGCACGTCAATCGGACGTGCGGTTTGCGCGGTACGACTCAATATTCGTGTTTTAAGTGATGCGCGCGATTCGTAAACGCGCGTGAGGGGGGTCCAAATGGGACGAACGAAGTCGGAATGGCATGAAATCAGACGACAAATATGGGAGAGTGATTTATGAAGTGGTCGAGCAGACGGCATGTCAATCGGACGTGCCGTGTGCCCGCGGTGACCGACAACGCAGTTCTGGTGTCATAAACGGCCAAAACGGGAGTCCAACGGTCAAATTCATAGAGGACCACCTCAGATTGCGCTGAAACCACCGTGAAACATTCTAATTATTATTCGTGACATGTACGTGCAGACGGCACGTCAATCAGACGTGCAGTTTGCGCGGTACGGCTCAATATTCGTATTTTAAGTGATGCGTGCGCTTCGTAAACGCGCGTGAGGGGGGTCCAAACGGGCCGAACGAAGTCGGAATGACCTGAAATCAGACGAAAAATACGGGTGAGTGATTTTTGAAGTGGTCGAGCAGACGGCATGTCAATTGGATGTGCCATGTGCCCGCGGTGACCGACAACGCAGTTCTGGTGTCATAAACGGCCAAAACGGGCGTCAAACGGTCAAATTCATAGAGGACGACGTCGGATTGAGCTGAAACCACCGTGAAACATTCTAATTATTATTCGTGACATGTACGCGTAGACGGAACGCCAATCGGACGTGCGGTTTGCGCGGTACGGCTCAATATTCGTGTTTTAAGTGATGCGCGCGCTTCGTAAACGCGCGTGAGGGGGGTCTAAATGGGCCGAACGATTTCAGAATGGCCTGAAATCAGACGAAAAATACGGTTGAGTGATTTATGAAGTGGTCGAACAGACGGCATGTCAATCGGACGTGCCGTGTGCCCGCGGTGACCGACAATGCAGTTCTGGTGTCATAAACGGCCAAAACGGGCGTCAAACGGTCAAATTCATAGCGTACGACCTCAGATTGAGCTGAAATCACCGTGAAACATTCTAATTACTATTCGTGACGTGTACGTGTAGACGGCACGTCAATCGTACGTGCGGTTTGCGCGGTACGACTCAATATTCGTGTTTTAAGTGATGTGCGCGCTTCGTAAACTTGCGTGAGGGGGGTCCAAATGGGCCGAACAAAGTCAGAATGGCCTGAAATCAGACGACAAATACGGGTGAGTGATTTATGAAGTGGTTGAGTAGACGGCACGTCAATTGGACTTTCCGTGTGCCCGCGGTGACCGACAACGCAGTTCTGGTGTCATAAACGGCCAAAACGGGCGTCCAACGGTCAAATTCATAGAGGACGACCTCGGATTGAGCTGAAACCATCGTGCAACATTCTAATTATTATTCGTGACGTGTACGCGCAGACGACACATCAATCGGACGTGCGGTTTGTGCGGTACGACTCAATATTCGTGTTTTAAGTGATGCGCGCGCTTCGTAAACGCGCGTGAGGGGGGTCCAAACGGGCCGAACGAAGTCGGAATGGACTGAAATCAGACGAAAAATACGGGTGAGTGATTTCTGAAGTGGTTGAGCAGAAGGCATGTCAATTGGACGTGCCGTGTGCCCGCGGTGACCGACAATGCAGTTCTGGTGTCATAAACGGCCAAAACGGGCGTCAAACGGTCAAATTCATAGCGAACGACCTCGGATTGAGCTGAAACCACCGTGAAACATTCTAATTATTATTTGTGACGTGTAAGCACAGATGTCACGTCAATCGGACGTGCGGTTTGCGCGATATGGCTCAATATTCGTGTTTTAAGTGATGCGCGCGCTTCGTAAACGCGCGTGAGGGTGGTCCAAACGGGCCAAACGATTTTGGAATGGCCTGAAATCAGACGAAAAATACGGGTGATTGATTTATGAAGTGGTCGAGCAGACGACACGTCAATCGAACGTGCCGTATGCCCGCGGTGACCGACAACGCAGTTCTGGTGTCATAAACGGCCAAAACGGGCGTCAAACGGTCAAATTCATAGCGGACGACCTCAGATTGAGCTAAAATCATCGTGCAACATTCTAATTATTATTCGTGACGTGTACGCGTAGACGACACGTCAATCGGACGTGCGGTTTGCGCGGTACGGCTCAATATGCGTGTTTTAAGTGATGCGCGCGCTTCGTAAACGCGCGTGAGGGGGGTCCAAACGGGCCGAACGAAGTCGGAATGACCTGAAATCAGACGAAAAATACGGGTGAGTGATTTCTGAAGTGGTCGAGCAGACGGCACGTCAATCGGACGTGCCGTTTGCCCGCGGTGACCGACAACGCAGTTCTGGTGTCATAAACGGCCAAAACGGGCGTCAAACAGTCAACTTCATAGCGGACGACCTCGGATTGAGCTGAAACCACCGTGAAACATTCTAATTATTATTCGTGACATGTACACCCAAACGGCACGTCAATCAGACGTGCGGTTTGCGCGGTACGGCTCAATATGCGTGTTTTAAGTAATGCGCGCGCTTCGTAAACGCGCGTGAGGGGGGTCCAAACGGGCCGAACGAAGTCAGAATGACCTGAAATCAGACGAAAAATACGGGTGAGTGATTTCTGAAGTGTTCGAGCAGATGGAACGTCAATCGGACGTGCCGTGTGCCCGCGGTGACCGACAACGCAGTTCTGGTGTCATAAACGGCCAAAACGGGCGTCAAACGGTCAAATTCATAGCGGACGACCTCAGATTGAGTTGAAACCATCGTGAAACATTCTAATTATTATTCGTGACATGTACGCGCAGACGTCACGTCAATCGGACGTGCGATGTGCGCGGTACGGCTCAATATGCGTGTTTTAAGTGATGCACGCGCTTCGTAAACGCGCGTGAGAGGGGTCCAAACAGGCCGAACGAAGTCGGAATGGCCTGAAATCAGACAAAAAATACGGGTGAGTGATTTCTGAAGTGGTCGAGTAGACGGCATGTCAATCGGACGTGCCATGTGCCCGCGGTGACCGACAACGCAGTTCTGGTGTCATAAACGGCCAAAACGGGCGTCAAACGGTCAAATTCATAGCGGACGACCTCAGATTCACCTGAAACCACCGTGAAACATTCTAATTATTATTCGTGACGTGTACGTGCAGACGACATGTCAATCGTACGTGCGGTGTGCGCGGTACGGCTCAATATTCGTGTTTTAAGTGATGCGTGCGCTACGTAAACGCGCGTGAGGGGGGTTCGAGGAGTGTCCGGGGTCCAAGGAGCAGGGGGGGCTGTTCGGGTGGCTGTCCGGGGAGTGTCTGGGGGGCTGTCCGGGGTCTAGGGAGGAGGGTGGGGGGTTGTTCGGGGGGCTGTCCGGGGGGCTGTCCGGGGTCCAGGGAGGGGGGGGGGCTGTTCGGGGGGCTGTCTAGGGGCTGTCCGGGGGCTGTTCGGGGGCTGTTCGGGGGGCTGTCCGGGGGGTGCGCACACCCACATCCCAAACTGGACATGATAGTTTTCCCTTCGTTCTCCATCCATACATCATTGCATAAGCTGGAAAATCATTGATCATCCACATAAGCGCATCACGCATCTGAAATATGTCTTTCAAACATGCATCGTATGTGCGTACACCCACATCCCAAAGAAGTTTCAATTCTTTTATTAAAGGTTGCATGTATACATCAATATCATTGTCGGGATCAGAAGGACCAGATATGAGTATACTCATGAAAGCGAATGGTTTTTTCATACACAACCATGGGGGAAGATTATAAATGTGTATAAAAACTGGCCATGTGCTGTGCGAAGTAAGCATCTGCCCAAACGGATTAAAACCGTCGCATGAAAGACCCAACCTCACATTACGCACGTCAGCTAAAAAATCAGGATGTCGAGCATCAAATCTCTTCCATGCAAATCCATCTGCAGGATGAACCAACTCATCATTAGTCTTCTTTCTCTCGGTATCATGCCATCTCATTTTTATTGATATGTCATCAGACATAAAAAGATTCTGGAGTCTGGGGATCAATGGAAAGTGCCAAATTACTTTCTGTGGAATGCGGGATGGTGTTCCATCAGATTTTGACTTCCAGCGGGATGTGCCACATTTTATACAATCATTTCGTTCAGCGATTTCCTCCCAGAATAAACTGCAATCTTTCGGGCAAGCATGAATTTTGTTTCTTGAAAATCCAAGTTCCTCAACTAACTTCCATGCCATATAGTGGTTTGAGGGAATATCTGCATCATCTGGAAGTAAATCCTTCAAGAGGGTAAGAATGTAATCGATTGCTGTATTAGAAATCCCATACATAGTTTTCCCATAAAATAATCAGATTAAAAATTCCAGCTTTTTCATTTTATCGCATTGTCGATATACTGGAGTCGTGGAAGCATCATTCAATTTTTTCACCCTATCAATATCATCATTTTCACTAGATGCATCGGCTGCCCTCATATCGAAGTTTTCTTGAGTCGAAATCCTTTCTTTTTCATGATGACGAATAAACGGAAATCGATCATCTAACAAATTCTCCATTCCAGTCCTTTCATTTCGATCATCACCAATTTGAGATTTCGTTTTCTCCCCATTGTGATACCACACAAAGTAGTTTGCTTGAAACCCATTTTTGGTTATGTGGTAGCTGACTTCTTCACGGCTCAACCAAGGTCTACCAACACAATTGGAACATGGGCAGTGTATGCGACCACTATCTGAAGCATTATGAAATTCAAAATCTATAAATCTCTCCAAATTGTTTTGAAAATCGTCTGAGATCCGATCGGTTTCATACATCCAACTTCTGTCCATTCTATAAAAAGAATTTATATAAGTCATTTTGTCATAAACAATTCAATAGGCATTAACTTTAATAGAAAATACATTTAAGTAAACGATAAAGGAAGAAAATAATCAAGGTATCAACTACACATGTGAAAAAAACATACAAATGTGTTATTGAAAAAATGTAAAACCAACAAGAACTAAAAGTGTTATATCACATAACAACATGCCTCATACCATAACCATATTAGTAGGGTATCATGAACATGAATAACATCAACCTTGTGCCATCCTCCTACCCTACATGACCCCAACCACATGCCACATCTTATTATAGCCTTATCACATCACACCTCACCGGAAAACACTTGGGAAATCATAGTACATCTCACCTGAAGACACATGGACAATCACATCGCATCTTGCCTAAAAACACATGGTCAATCACTTTTTAAGGAAGAGTAGGGAAGACATGGTAGCTATCCAAACATATAACCATCATCCTAGATATTAGAAAAAATACCCATAACTCAAAACCTCTGATCGTTGGTAAGTTTATCCAACTCTGGTTGGGAATGTGTAGAAATAACATAAAAATACATGATATATAGATAGCACAAAATACTCAACCTATGGGTTCACATTAACTACATAATCACACACTTCACTACTACCATAAAACACATAAACCACACCACCCCACACAAGACGCATAGCATTTCTCACATTCATTTATAAGCCACTTCATTCACACTTACATTGTCAATTCATTTAATGTTAAATTAATTAAATCCATTTACCACACATCATACACCACAACTTCATCACACAACACCTCCACACGACACAAAACCACCACACATCATCACTATCATACAACTTCACATGTCACCTCCATGCCCACTAACCATCACATTACAACCCCACATATCACAAAGTCCAACTGGTCACCTCAATCCCCATAAAACACCCTAAAACATACAATGAAACAGAACAAAAAACCTCTCATAGAGGCAACATACCCCAACTTCCACAATGTATTTATTCAAGGTCTTTTATTACATTACCCATTTATTTATCATGGGCATTATAACACAACTGATATTCCAGGGGAAACTAATTAATTAACAACATATTCATTCATTTCCCTGTTTTTCACGGTGAAATCACATCAAAATCCTAACTTAAAACAAAAATATTAGATCAATAACAATAAAAACAAGGTACCATATATGTATAAAGAATAAAATACCTGATTTGAGATGATTCAACTGGGTTTTCACCTATTCGGATGGGGAGTTCAAGATTAGCAGAGAGTTGGAGCTAGATTGATAAATTAAAACTCAAATATGAGATCAATAATAATAAAAATAAGATAGTATATGTGTATAAAGGAAAAAATACCTTATTTAATATGAGTTTTCACCTGTTCGGATGTTCGGATGGAGGGAGTTCGCGAGAGGAGGGAGAGCAGCCCCGCTGGATAAGAAATTTAGGGTTCTGTCCGAATGGGGGGAGAGCAGGCCCGCGCCTATATTTGGGGGAATTCTTTCCCAACGGTTTTTAAAAACCGTTGGGAAAGGACCCTTTTCCCAACGGTTCAGGGGAACCGTTGGCAAAGGGGTTCTCTAGGGGGACTTTTTCCAACGGTTCAATAGAACCGTTGGCTAAAGTGTCTCCAAGACACCCCTTTACCAACGGTTTGGGGAAACCGTTGGCAAAGGGGTGGCCTTTCCCAACGGTTTCACTAAACCATTGAGAAATCCTTCCCTGGACATTCCTTTTCCAACGGTTCTGTATAACCATTGGTAAATATGTCCTAATACCATCAACCCCAATAGTTTATGCCAACCGTTGGTAAACACCCGTTGGGAAAAATCCTATTTCCAGTAGTGTTATGCTTGAAGGTGTTCTTGAATTGTTATTAAAGACCTGAATAAAAAAATTAGGATTATTAATTCATAAGTCCAGAACCTCTTTTATATGTAAATTATTTATTATAATCCTTTTTAGTTCATTATAGGCCTTTTTGATTGGTTATAAGGTTCAATTTCATTGTTCGGGCTCATTTGTTTACTTGGTTTTAAATGATTGGTTCACTTATATTCAAGTTTGGATAAATATATAAGATGGATGTGGTTGTACAGAAATTAATTTATACACTATTAGTGAACATCTAGGAGATTACATGGTTTTAAATTTAATTCGGGTTACTTAGATTGAATTCGAATCTTTATATATATATATATAACCTTAGTGATAGCCGTTTTGGTTAATCGGTGGGTTTTATTACGATGAACATGTTTTGCTTTATAACTTAATACAATTTTTACAAAAGTATTACAGAACTAAAAATAAGATATATTACATAATAATCTAGTTCAACCATAACACAAATGGTTTCCTGACCATAATTGAAGATTGTAATAGAAATCAATAAACTGTTGTCCTTGAATGTGCTAAATTAGCACATCTCAAACGGTGCTTTCATTTCTTTCAAATAAAAGTGGGGAAATGGGAGAAGATAATGGAATATATACCATTAGCATGAAAAAATTCTAGTACATGCATGTTACTAGATTTATCATACTATTTTGGTGAAGGGAGGTGAGAAAAGAAACAAAAATAAAATAACTTAAAAGAAAAGAAGGGATTTGAAAGAGGAATTTACCTCTTGAGACTTCATCCTTTGAGAACCTCTTAAGGGGAGATGTTTTGGTATTTTTATGTGACCAAAGCTTGGTGGAAGTGGGGGAGGAGGTTGGGAAGGTATTTGGACAGAATTTGGAGAAGGCACAAGGCTTGAGAGGAGTGAATGGAAGTGGGGTGAGAGGGGGTTTTTATAGTGGAGGAGAGAGGGGATTTCTTAATATAAAACTCATTAATTTATTATTTCCTCTCAGGACAACCAATAGTGAGTATTCTATGACCAAGAACAGTAATATATGCATGCGACTTAGAACTAATTGGGCTTACATCAGCAGATCATCATCAATGACTCAATTAATCCATTATTTAGCATTTATTGTGAATTATCAGATTTTACTATCATAAAAAATTCAAGTATTTCAGAAAAATCCAAAAAATTCACCCTAACAATTTTTTGACTTGTAGAATCCAAAAATGAAGTCCATTTTTCAAAAATAATTTTCTAAATATGATTAATTGAATATTTAATTAAATCATTATTTAATTGAAATATATAAACACTTAGAATATTCATCTTCATCTTTAGGGTGTCTAAATTCATTTATACACTCAAGGGTATGGATACCATTCATAAGAGTCATATTACTATTCATAAGGGTAATTTAATATTCCTAAGGGTAGGTTACTATTCATAAGGGTAGGTTACTATTCAACAAAAATTAATTTAATTCTATCAGACTCTAAATATCATCTTGAACACAACCGTGTATATCAGATTTTTAAAATTAAAATCACAGAGCTGGTAAATTTAAGTTTAGTGGCTAAGTTATGGCTATCTCCTATAAGTAACCATGTTTTGTTCCATAGGGGCTCAGTGATTCATGAAATATAGGCTACCTAATGAATACAATGTATTTAAGAGAAACATACCATAAGATGTTTGGGGGGCTATAATTCTCCTTCGTTTCATTCAAGGAGTTGAGATGTCTTAGGTTATGTAGGAAGTTCATGACAGTTCCTGTGGGGCTCATCAGGTAGGGCCAAAAATTTCTCATCAGATTCGAAGACTGGGATGCTTTTGGCCCACCATGATACGTGACTGTATCAATTTTTAAAAGAGGTTCTATGCATGCCAGATCCATGCTAATTTTGTGCATCGACCTCTAGAGCCTCTCCATACTACCAAGTATTCTTGTCCCTTTGCAGTCTGGGGACTCGATGTTGTGGAACCATATCTACCAGCAACATCTCGCCAGTGCAAGTTCATCCTAACCACTACAGATTTCTTTTCTAAGTGGGAAGAGGTAATTCTACTCAAGGAAGTTAAGGCCCATTCCATCGTTGACTTTATGAGCTCCAATATCATCAACCAATTTGGAGTCCCTCATGCCGTCCTCACTGATAGCGGCACCAACTTTTGAGAATCTGAGTTGAAGAAATTGTACACAAAGTACAACATCCATTCTAATCACACCTCTCTCTATCATGCAAAAGCAAATGGGAAAATTGAGGCGTTCAACAAAACCTTCTCTAACATATTGTAGAAGATAGTTATTCAGAACAAGAAGAGTTGGACAGAAAAACTCCCCAATGATCTTTGGTATTATTAGAATATAACTCATAATTCCACCTAGGTGACTCCATATTCCCTGGTGTATGGAATAGAGGTAGTACTTCCCATCAAGATTCAGCTACTCTCACTACGTACAGTCATCTACGATCAGCAGACACTAGATAAAGTAGTTGAAATCCATTTGATGAACTAGAAGTGCTTGATGAGAATAGGATCCATGCCTTTCACAATATGGATAGGAATCAGAATAAGATAGCTATGTCTTTCAATAATAAAGTTCACTTGTGCTCTTTCTTACAAGGTGACGCGATATTGTCCCTAAGAACACCAATGATACCCAGCAGGAAGCCACCAAAGATGGAGCCCAAATGGGAGGGACCTTATGTCATTCAAAATTTCTACCCTAATGGTGCATAATCTCTAGTCACTATAGATGGTGAGAATATTACTTCTCCCACCAATGCCAAATTCCTCAAGCAGTACTTCCTGTGAGGAAATTATTCATCCCGCATGATGTTAAACTGTATTACCATCCTGGCAGACATTAAACTGCTTATCCTCATCCTACAAGATGTTAAACTATAAATGGTTCGAGCTCTAAGAACCTAAACTAAGATCCCTTTTATCCCAAATGATGATAAAGTGATAACAATGAATATTCCTCATGGTTTGAGCTCTACGTCCTTAAACTAAGATCTCCCTCATCCTTACCATAAGAAGTTAAACTACACATGTACCGCCGCACTTCACATGTACCTTTATTTGGGTCTCCATCATCTTTCAAATTCAAAAGGACCCCCTATCATCCTAGTCCCATTCCACCTTGGATCACATACTGTTTGGGTCCAATGTCCTGGAGGATATCGAACGACAATTTGACACAATTCCTGCATTGCAAATATGTTCAACGGTCGATGCTCAATTATTTGTTCCCATTCCAGGTAACATGGGATGGATACTATGTTGAGAACATGTCCAGTAGTTATCCTCAATCTTTATTACCATCTCCATGATCTCCCAAATTATAGGCGTGGTGATTCACCTTTTTCTTCCCTTCTGTCCCACACACATGACATTAAACTAGGCATCTACGGTCTGAGCTCTATAACTTTAAACTAAGATATTTTGTGTCATTTTCGCATGACGATAAACTGTACGACATTTCAAGAAATATGTATGGATTGATTCCCATCCTTATGGGATACATAACGACACCCAAACCTTTCATTCGTGGCCCAACCTCAGGTCCCTCAACCTTTCTGGCCTCTTGGCCCAAGTTCTCTCTTAGGATTGTGCGGTGTGGTACAGACTCTTTGTCCTCATTCACATCAGAATATTTTTTCCACACCATACACGTTCTCTTGAGACACTCCTCCTCTCTATCATCCTTACCACATGACATTAAACTACACAAATTTTAAGAACTATGTATGGATTGATTTCCATTCTCATGGGATACATAGGAATGCTTGGACATTTTATCTTTGGGTATAGCCCAAAAAATCTCTTCACCCCCTCAGGTTTAGTTATATTTGTGGGATTTCATATGGTGTGGTATGTTGGCTTATTTGGTCCTCATTCACATCAGGTTTACAATGTCCACATCATGTGCCCCTCCTTCTAGAACGTCCTTCATCCATCATCCTTACTACATGACGTTAAACTGCATGAAATTTCCATAACTACATATGGATTGATTATCACCCTTGTAAAACATGTAGGAATGATTAGAAATTTCATCTTCGAGTCCAGCCTTAGTTTTTAGAAACCTCCTCTTCCTTCTAGCCCCTTTTCCTATGTTCTCCTGGGGGTATGTGGTGTGGTGTGGACTTATGTCCTCATTCATGTCAGGTATGCTTTATCACACCATGAACATTCCATTTAGAACCTCATTATTCCATATGAATCCAAACCATATAATGTTAAACTATGCTGGCTCATCTCACATGACTTTAAACTGTTGAGTATTTTCCACACGATGTTAAAGTGCATGGGTTGGTCCTGTCATACGACCTTATACTGTGACACTATCGTCCCGGCCGCATGATGAAAAATAGTATCACATTGCGGTGTCCTCGCTTGAGGAGACATAATGTTTTGAATTAGTCATCCAACATACCATTTTTCAAGGCCTACATATGTCTTGATTTCTACGGCGACATATGAATTCTCTATCCTGGGTTTTTTGCTAAAAAAAACACACCCACACTAAAGAACAAACAAGATCCATCAAATGCCGCTTCTTTTGGTGTATGGGCCAGACCTGCATGATAGTATTTCCCCTAGAATTAGTATCCTACCATGACATTTTTTAGAACTATGTTGGGATTGATTCCCATTCTCATGGGATACCTAGGAATTCCCAGACATTTCGTCTTCAGGTCCATACCTAGGTATCAAATCCTTCCTTCTTCCCAGCCCCTCGACCCAAGTTCTATTGAAATCATGTGGTGTGGGGTGGACTTCTCTTATCCTCATTCACATTGAGTTTATAATAGACATGCCATGTACTTCCATTAGGGGATCTCCCTTTCATGTCACCTCACATATTTACCTCATGAATTTAAACTACACAACATTCCAGAGCTATGTATGGCTTGATCCTCACCCTTGTGAGATACATAGGAATGCCCAAAAATTTTGTCTTTGGGTCTATCCCTAGGTTCATCAAAACATTGTACCTCTTTTCTTCCACTCACCTCCTCGAGTTTTTCACTCTTAACTAGGCCCCTTGACCCTTTTCATGCCTCACCAACATGCTCAAATGCATTGTGGTTTGGGACTTAGAGTGTTGGATTCTACATGGGCATGCTTTCATCCATCTCACGTCACCCTTTATTTGGGTTTCCATCATCTTTCACATTCAAAAGGACCCCTAGAAGACATGGATGCTTGGCTGTAGGGCTCTCCTACCATCTTGGTCCAATGTCCCAGATGATTTTGAATGATAATTTGATACAAGTCCCGTGTCTTGAATACGGTCAGTGGTCAAACCTCATTTGTTGTTCCCATTTCAGGTCACATGATGTGGATGTTGTGTTTCAAACATGGTCAACAGTTATCCTCCATCGTTATGCCACCCCCATTATGTCCTGAATATTGGTCTCTTGATTCACTTCCCTTTCCACTCCATCATGTTCAAGTGGAATTTTGACACCTTTGGTGTTATCCCTCCATGCACCTTTGCATGCTGGGAGGATGAACCAGTGTCATGGGGTCACCCTTGTCTCCACACCTTCTTCCCCTATAGTGTGCTTCTATGTACTGTAAAGATCTTCTCCACCCTTTTTTCCCACACCGAGCATGGATCACATGATATTATGGATTTGGGTAAGGTTTGTGCCTACGTGGAAAGGCCACACTTCCTTTTTAGTCCAAACTCTATGAACTTAAACTAGGAGCTCCAGTCCCCTAGTCCAAGCATCATGACTTTAAACTATGTGTGTTCTCTTGGAAATTTGTAATGCAGTGTGGAATATATTTTCCCTATTCATGCCAGGTTGCTTTGTGGAACTGCATCACATATTTTCACTTTGGTAATATACCCATTTTGGTCTGAGCTCTATGACTATAAAATAAGATCCCTTACGCCCTTATAGTATGACACTAAACTACATCCTCTGCACCCAGGCTATGTAAAAATAAATTACCCTGCCATACAATGTATTTACTTGAGAATCCGTTGTCCCTTTTCGGTATTGGCCACCTTCCATACCACCTTCAAGAACTACGTATGGATTGATTACCATTCTTATGGGATACGTAGTGATGCCCAAATTTTTTTTTGTAGTCCAACCGCATCACTATGAACCCTCTTGTGCCATTTTGGCCTAAGTTTCCTCAGAAGTATGTGGTGTGGTGTGGGATTATGTCCTCATTCACGTCAAGTTTGTAGTAGCCACTCCATGTACCTCCCTCAAGTTTCTTACATTTTTTATCCTTATTGCATGATGATAAACTTTACAGGCATATCCCACACACATGACATTAAACTGGGCACCTTACGGTCTGAGATATACGACCTTAAACTAAGATTATTACCGTCCATGTTTGCACGACATTAAACTGTGTAATTATTATGATATTCCTCATATATCTCTCCCTTTTGGTATTGGACTCTTGCCACACCACCTTCAAGAAATACGTTTGGATTTATTCTCATACTTATGAGATATGTAGCAATGCCCAGACATTTCACCTCGGGCCCAGCCACAAGACCATTAACTTTCATGGTTCTTTCCCCCTAATCATGGTATGAACTCTATAACTCCTAGTCCATGTAACACGACTTTAAAATATTGAGTAGGGTCCTGGTGGTATGAACTTAAACTATGTGAAACATCCTGATCATATGATGCTAAACTATTCTGTGCATCTTCCTCACTGTATGATGATAAAATGCGTGCTTATCATCCCCATTTACATGACGTAAAACTATATACCATCCAAGGTCCTCACCGAAGAGGTCCGTCCCAGAAGTAGGCCTGATATCGATTTAGACCGATGCATTTTTGTCACGGTGGCATAATTCTAAGAGTGTTGGACTCCATTAGAAAAACCCATCACTCCACCGCACGCTTTGCATGACCCTTATTTGGATCTTCACCCTCTTTCACGTCCAAAGGGACCCCCAAACAACATGGATGCTCGGCCTTTTGGCTCGCTTACCATTTTGGACAGACACTTCAAGTTAGGCCCCGTATTTTAAAATACGGTTAGCGGATATCCCTCATTTGTTTGTCCCTATTCTAGGCTAACGTGGTATGGATCCTGTGTTTCAAATATGGTCAACAGTTACCCTCATTGTCATGACACTATCATTATGTTCTAAATATTGGTCATCATGATTCACACTCCCCATTACCCTTTGTTCAGATTGATTCTAACACCCCTGACATCATCCATATCATGCACTAGAGTACATTAGGAAGAATGTTTTGGATGTTTTGAGAACCCTATTCTCTGGTCAAGACCCCACCATTGTCTCAGAAACTCTAGTTGGTTATTCAAACCCAGAGTATTCGAAAAGTTTAGCTGGTAGTCTCATATAAAAAGAGAATAATTATGTAGTCATCCCTTGTTTATCACACCGGGTATGACCCATGTGAGCTTAGGGATTGATCATCGGTTACTTCACAATTATGATTGATATGCGATGATTAAAATAAACAAGCAGCAATATTTTCATGCACACACTTAAAATAAATAAAGAAGCATGAAATTATATTTGTGAGTTCATGCAGATTATAGCACCCATGGATTGGCCCCTCCAATAGATGGATTGACCGCCTCAATATAGCGTTTTAGCTCCACCACTCTGTGGTACATGGCCTCCTGAATTTGGTTTCACCTATTCATATCCCTCTCCTCTTCACTGGCCACGGGGTGCAATTCATCGACCCTAATGCATGCCCAGTGTTCTTCAACTTGGATATTATCCATCTCTAGGGATGGTCGCCTATTTTCTCCACGTCTTCTATCAGCTGTACCTTTAATCAAGATATGAAGTCTGATTGGGTGCTAATGAAAGCCAAAATTTCATTCACCCGCACCATCAAACACCAGACTTATTACTCAGCCTCTTGAAGTTTCTAGATATTGATGGCCTTCCTCTGTTACCAACCAACACTGAGGCTGTGCACATCCTCCCACACCTTCTCGTCAAGGTAATCTCTAATGAGCATGTGAGGGCGTTGGCCATCCACTCCTCTGGCACATATTTCTCACAACTGAGGCCGAAGTTTTCTCACCTGACTTATCCACTTAAATTGCGGGGTGTTATTGATGAAATGTTCGATCATTTTTCATGATCGGTAGTGGAAATCCTTACTATCCTATTCATCATAAGTAGTCTCATCCCACTCCTCCGGGTCAGCATGTTCATATTCAGGAAATGCCTCCAGGAGCTCAGCAATAGGATCTTCTTCGGGCTGGTCTTCATCGCTTGATTCTAATTCAATGATGTCCACCTGGTCAACTCCAGACTCTGTCCCTCCAGTGGTATCGCTCGTCGCCACTAGTCTCTCATAAGAAACTATGGCCTGGTCATCCTGGGAACTCAGTACTATAGGGACCAACACCCCTTTTGGGAGCGGAGCCTTGAGTCTTCCAGCCATTTTCACTAGCAACATGTGTACCATCCTGGAAACTGTGTAGGCATGGGTCACGTTAGCTAATTTGACCGATCAGGCAATAAGTACAGCTCTAAAGAATAAGACTTACCCTGGATAACCACGTGATCCCACCTCAGGTCTATCATCACCAAGAGGCCGGGATGGGCCCCTCTGTATACGATTGTGGGATATGAAGATCTTGAGGAGGCTACTCCCCCAAAACAGCTGAATTCCACAACCATTAACTCTTCGGCTACAGGTCCTAGTTTTTGGTTCTCTGCACCTATCATGACTTTGTCCTCGTCAGTGGGAGTGGTTGATTAAATATTCTTCTGCACAGATAAGTGTCATTTGAGAAACCAAGATAAGGTAAGAATGGCACTGGCACAATGAAGGGGAGTGGGAACTCACTTCTAGAGTTATAACAAACTCACCCAAGGAAATTCTCCTTAAGGCCACTATTTAGCCTTCTTCAGGAGAGACTCTCTTGGAAGTCCCATCCGTTTATCAATGGAAATATTCCTCATTTACTTCTTCCCCCCAAGATTCTTCTGCACGACCGGGAAAGGGAAAACGTTCTGCCAGTTGAGCCGCTATCAATTCTGTAGGAGTAGTCATGTTCATCAGCACCCTCACCTAGTGCGTCATTAGTCGCATGTCGCCATGAGAGTGTATTAAGTCCTTCATTTCCATCACAAACTTCCTTCCCTCAGAAGGGGTGGTATTGAAGCCGCCTTTCACAAATCCAAGTTCTCCCAGTACTCTCCCATTGATGTTCAAGTTTGTCCACATGTTGTTAATACCGAGATACTATTTTATCTTTTCCCAATCTTTCCAGGCCTCCAGCAATATGACATTAGAAGTAATTGTTACCGGTTGCAGTTGATTATCTGGAGCATGAGGGGGGACCCTTCAAAATCCCCGAGATGATTCAACTCTCTCCTAGGACCTCCCAGGCAGAGCCACCGGGCCCGGCACTATCACCTCTCTCTCTTCAACTCCAGCCAGCACTGGTCTGAGGTCTGCTGATTCGTGGCCTGCTACCCCTTATATTATGACCTCATTGCCTTGAATCATGTTGGAACCACATTATTGATGCCCCACATCGTCACTATTCGATGTCGAGGTGTAGATACCACTGCTTTGCTCGCCCGAATAGTCAGTCGCTTTAGCATCTCACCAGGGTAGGTAGCCTCCCAACTCTACGCATACTCGTGAACCATCCCGAATACAACATTGGATGGAGGAAAGTTGTTCCACATCTTCCCACCCTCCCTTGTAAACATCATCCAAAGTTTCCACATCACACATGGGTGGTTATGGTGGCACACATTTGTGTACACTTGTGGGGTCAGCCTCTGCATACACTAGAACTGTCGTGCGAATCGGTGCAGGGCATATGGTTCACATATAGGTTCACAATATACTCATGCCACTAGAACACTACCATAGAAAGATAACATATATGACTGTTTCTCTATACTATTTGTTCCATCGTTAGTATAGGCTCCAGTTAGCAAAGGGAATGAATGAAAGATGAATTATTCTGCCTACCCCATCTTACCTAGCACGATCACTATGTCCATCTTCAATGGGGTGCTCCCTAAAATATTAAAAATTGCTATCCGAGGATGTATCCAAGGTGGAGAAATGTGGTTAAGATATTCATAGCCCCCCACGTGTGCCGCAATCCAGCGATACGGAAAGTGAAACAACCCACACACCCGCAACGATCTCTTTCCCTCACTGATGTGTCAGAGTAGATGGTATAACTTTACCAGAACCGGTATGCCCAGGTTGATGCATTCTACACCAGCTTGTTGAGACTCCATGATAAATGTACTTGGTCTCACCCCTATGTGGGTATCTCTAACCGGTAATATCCACCCACAGATCAACGCTGAGATGAATTTGGCCAGCCTGACTATCAGCTGTTTCTTAGCCTTAATGTTGTATCCCCATAGTTTCCACTAGATATCCTCTATAATCCACTAGTATGAACCTTATTTTCCCCACTGAGCTCCTCATGGACATATGGGGGGCCTTACCGGTAGTGTTTCCCCCTCTGGTGGGAAATTCAGAAAATAACCAAACGAATGCTTAAAGTGGACGTCTTGGGTGTTCTGCTTATCCTTGTCTATACCTGGTACTAGCCTCAACAATTCCATCACCAAAGGCGGTATCTACTTCATATCCTCCCAGAAGTTCATGGAAGGGAGGAACTCATCATACATCCCTCCTAGGATTGGGATGCTAGAAATTTGATGAAGTTCCTAGAGACTGATACCAACCTCCCAGTGATGCAGGTGGAAAGTGTTGGTATCCAGCGACCACTGACTTAGAAATTCTAGTATAAACTTCTTAGGTTGAGAGATGCTAAATTGGGAGGCCCATGCCTCTTTATACAGGCCTACCCACCTCAGTATATTATGAGACTCTTCATAGGCTCAGGCCCACTCATCAGTGAAGTTTACACCCTTGAAAAAATCCCATCTTGTGACCCACCCCTTGTCTGGATTCCTGAGCCCCGCCTTGATGATAGTCTTTTATAGAGGTGGAGACGTCTTCTTCACCAATTTCTTTCCATCGATGTTATTGACATGATTATAAAGGCAATGTGTTCTGACCGGGGTGTGATCTTTTCTAATGTGTCCATCCACATCCCTGTACCATTATTATTGATCAGGGGTGCTCATAAACTAGTAGGCTGGCTTATATTTGTTGGTGTCTGGGATGGAGACTTCATCCCGCAAACCAAAGACGTACAATGGAAGGTGCTTGTAAAGTGGGTATTCCTTCTGCACCTCTGCCATCCACTCCTTCAACGATTGGTGATCGGAAGTGCTCTGGATGTACTCTCTTATTTTTATATTGTTTTCTATAGCCTCTCTCCGAGCAGCATCAACATGAGCTTCTCATGCAACCTACTGAGCGACCATTAGCCCAAATACTTAGAGAATTTTTCTGGTCAGGGCACGAAGGTTTACTATAAAAAAAAGTTTGCGAAGACTATGCATGGAGACCATTCTTGAAGACGGTCGCAAACCACCTACCCTCCATGAACCAGCCTTTACTTTGGCCCATGTCGCAAAGAAAACAACAGATTGTGATGCACCAGTTCACTAAAAGAATTCGCGAAGCACCTGACCAAAGAACTTCGGTTTGCTAAAAGTGCCCATGGAGAGGATCTTTTCGTGAAGAGAGAGCACTAGAACACTCATTCACAAAGATCCAGATGTGTACAAACAACTATTGTACCCTATTTATAAGTGAGGTTGGAACTGGCTTCACGGTGACACACATATGCTCTTCATGGTGCCTCTTTCTCATGCTTAGCGATGCCTCTATGAGAGGTCCACTCCACAATTCCACTTCATGGTCGCCTCTGCGATGCGACTTCTCAATCGCCACTGCGACACAACTTCTCGGTCCATCGTATGTTCAATACTACTAGTATATTCAGTGTCTTACCCTTAGAATCCAACTCTCTTTTCCTTTGGCTGCAATTCTGAGGGGGGGAATTTGTTGGTGCTAAAATTTTTCCTGATTAGGGAGTGAACTCATTAACACTGTAGAGTTAATCAGCATTCAAAAGGGCCCTAAATCCCTCAAAACCAACCCCAAGGGCTCCTTCATAAATTACTTTATGAGGACCACCTCTACGATCATCTCTGTGATGTCATGGACCCTTGGTGAGTCTGATGCATTTTTATTGAGGGAGTCCTCTCCACAACGTCATTGGTCTCTGAGGCCCGCTCTGCAACGACCACTTCGATGATCCTCTCCATGTTCTTTCACACCCTTTGAGAGGCCGATGCATTCCGATGGAGCCCCTCTTCTCTACGTCATCACTCCTCTCTAAGTGAGTTCTACGACCCTCTCTAACCTTCATTTCTTATAAATAGTGGGATCAACCTCTTTCTCAAACCACTGTTACTCTACCCTTTCAACTTCTGACCTTCCGTTTCGCAAAGACCTTCGCAAAACCAACAGATGGATCTCCAAAGGTACTTGGCCTCTGATAACCATGCCTCTTGTTCTTCAGGGCCTCTACCTATGCTGGGGATTCCTTTTACGAAGGCATGCGACCTTCTGAAAGGAGGGAGCACCTTCAGGGTGCTCTAGGATTCGTGAAGCATATATCCTTTGCAAAGTACTCTCCAAACAAAGAGGGATTTTCTAAAGAAAAGCTCTACTTTATCAAAGGATTCCCTTCACGAAGACCCTTCCCTTCACGAAGATGCTTTGCTTCACGAATACTCTTCTCTTCGCAAAGGCACTTCCCTTCGTGAACATCCTTCTCTTTGCGAAGGCCCTTTTCTTCACGAAGATTCTTTACTTTTCCAAGGTAATTCTCTTTGCAAAGAACCTATTTCCAAGGAATCCTTCTTTGCACGCCCCTCTTCCATGTGGCCCTCCAGGCTCATGCGAAGTGATTTCAAGGTCCCTATAGTGGTACCTCATGTTGCATTGCTTTTCCTTATACTCCTTCACATAGGCACACTAATGGCTATTTCTTCTTCTCATATCCACTATAACATGAGCCCCTTAGTGGATCAATCCACAACCCCATATTCATACGACATTGCTGGTGACTTCCCTTCACCAAGGGTTAAAGTTCTCCCGTTATGTAAGTCCTAGGGGTGAGGAATGAATCCTCACCATCCGAGCTATAGGACGTTAAACTTCCAAGCACCCGCATCTACGACACATGACGTTAAACTGTGATCACCGCATAAGTGAAAAGTCCAGATGGGACCGTGAAGGGTATGGGAACCAAAACCTTCTAAATCTGCTCTCCCTATGAGTTTTTTCACCATGCACACCTCATAAAGTCTCCACATAAGCCCCAACGCCCTCTGATGGGATGATTCAGGTATGATGACCATATCCTCCTCGTACACCTGGACACCATCCTTTATCATCAGGCCTCCCTCCTAGAGTAAGTACCAATCTCCATCTCCCTACACCTCTAACCATGAATAATCCCCATTCTATTTATCATAGACACACCTTTCGTGACACGATTGTCAGGTCTTTGTTGCATCTTTTTTCTCACACCGAGTGTGACTCACATGGGATTAGAGTAATAATTGACCATGACATCCTCTTTAGGATTCCTTGGTGTGTAAGACCCATGCCCCTCTTAGATGAACTATGTAGACTTTGATCCTTTACTTTTCCAGGCAGGGTATGTAGGAGGCCTCTCTGAGGTTCAATCCCATCACCCATTGGTCCCAACCACTTCACATCAGTTTACCCTCATCCCACATGATGTTAAAGTGTATGCCCCTTTCATCCCGTAAGACGTTAAACTATACTTTTTCGAACTATGTGGATTTTGATCCCTGTCTCCTAGGAAGGGTACACAGGAATCCTCCCTGAGGTTCAACCCAAAAAAATGGTAAAATTTGCTGTCCATTTTTTTGGGACCCACATCCTCAGTCCTCCCCTTATTTGTGTTAGACCAGTTCCTAGGCAGCTAACCATGTGTAAGCCTCATACTCAATTCACACTCCTTTAACCAAGAGTGCCCCTCTTGTGATGGGTTTCTAACCACGCATAAGCCCGAACATGTCTTCAGGTTGCTGTCCTTTTTGTACACTCCGATTCTATACCCCCATTCCTGAACTACATAGACTTTTATTCCCTACCACATGGATACATAGGAGGCCTCCCTAAGGTTCAAGACCATCTATCATGTCCCATCCTGGTCTCTCCATTAAGCCTTTGTGTTTCGGGAAGATCATGCCATAACCCAGAGGTTCTACTTCCTCCAGGTCCCAACCATGCGTCCTTTCTAATGATCCACCTCCTCAAGTGACTCATCACCCCACTGAACTATGTGGAATTTTATTCTCACCCACGGTGATACGTAGGAATACTCCCCGAGGTTTAACCCCAACACCACCACCATCTTCACATCGGTTCCATATCATTCATCTCATCCACATAATCAAATTATCCATCATCCATTCTGGTTTTACCCTAACCACCACATCCTGGTGAAATTATGCCATCCGGCCGCTAACCACACGTAATCCCCTAGCATGTCTTTGGGTTATTTTCTGTGGTGTAAACTCCAATCCCATGATTCACTCTCTCAAACTATGTGGATTTTAATCCCTGTCTCCTAGATAGGGTATGTAGGAAGCCTCCCTAAGGTTCAATCCTATCCAATGGGAAACCTTGGCGTCTCATTTGTCGGGACCCAATCATTCTCAGATCCGTCCTCATCGGGCATCTTGATTCCCCTAACTAGTAAACCTATCAGGTGTTCCCTCCCAAGGATGTACCCATTTGATCCACTCCCATTAGTGTTCTGATCAGTCCAATCCATCTCCACTAGATGTTAAACTTGCGGCATACCCCGTGTTAAACATCAGAAGATGAGTAAAACCTCAGGGACATGACTATGGCATACAATTCCCCGAACTCGGCGTGGGATGCCTTAGGCTTCCATGCCTTCAATAAGCCCTATCATAAGGGGAAGAGATCTAGGTGTAATAGTGTTTTAGTGCCCATACATGCTAGTAATGCCCAACGTAACTACCCCCCTGACCGAAGATTACTACCCTGACTTGACCCCATGGAATGTCATGATAGAAGATGTATAATTAACTGGAATCTACAAAGGTATGGCACCAGGAAGAGTTTCATGAACAATGTATTAATATTTAAGGGCGACCCGGATTAGGCGACAAATTCTGAGGAGGAATCCATAGAAGGAGAGACCTAAATCCCATCACCCCATTTCGATAAAAGAGAAAACATCCCTAAATAAGTGACAGATGCCACCCACCTTTGGAAATAAGTAATGTAGGGAAAAAAACATCCAACGCATCCTCCATGGATAGATGTGCCCCCTGGTGAAAGCATCAGAAACACACTTGTTGTCAAACTAGTTATATTTAGATACAGTGGTGTCGACCTACTGAGTTATACTCACACACTATTTGGTCCATTTTTTGGAACTTGATCAGATTACTTGGATGCAATATTGGACAAGGGAAAAGGAACTTAGTGTTGATTATTACTTACTTGATGGGATGGAGTTTGGAGATGAGTCCGACATGGGGTTCGAGACTAGGGACTTTTGAGTCTTTATTTGAGTATGCTAGTTTTTATTTTTTATTACTTACATCATGACATTTAGTTACATTCCATCATGAAGTTACATTATTCCTTTATTATTATTATATTATTCAATTGGATTTATTATTGGTTTCCCACTATATCATATTATTTCCATTATTTCTGTACACTAATATTTATTTATTTATTGATATATTGTTTATTTTACACTATGTTGTAACTCTATAACCAGGGGGTATAATCACCTTGATATACTTATCACACCCCCACTACTAGTCTAAAACCTCTAACATATGGGGAGGCACAATCGAGGTCTCATAACCAACCCTTTCTGGCCACGTAAGATAGTGTCGGATCGGGGGACGTTACAAAGTGGTATTAGAGCACACCGAGTTTCATTTCTCTTTATTTACTATTTGGGAAAGGTAGAAAGGAGACTAAGATGTGTCGAGACTTGGTAATGAGCTTGTACATGGGATCAGCTAACCCATGTATGGGAGAAAATTTGAGTGCCCAAGGATGGATTGTTGTTTATGATGTTTTCTTGTTACAGTTGATGTTATTTCACCTTGGGTGATTCACATGTTGTATGGTGTTATTGTGTTATGATATTATTGATTATTAAGATTATACTTAGGGCCTGGTATGGAACAATTCATGTATGAATGCATCATACTAGGCACACAAGGATATATATTGACATGCATTGTTCATGATAGGGACATATTTATTGAATGTGATATGATATCAAATACTAGTTAAATATATTAAATGAAATAAAATAAATTAGCTGTCATTTCATGCTAAAACACTTGTAATCTATGTTTGGAGAGACTAGGATCCAATGGTTATCTATTGTTGTCACCTGTTGAGGTTGACCTTGTTTATATCCAATTTTATAAGGAGTGTATTTATATTGTATAGAAAATTCCTCATCATCATCTTTGAGTTGAGTTTCAGGAGAGTGGCAATCAGTACACTCCCAATGAATCTGAACTAGAGATTCCTATAGTTCCTAAGGATCATATGGATGTTCAGCTTCATGGTAGATTCTTGAGGGTCATGATATCCATGGAAAGATAGACTATTCATACCATGCCTTTGATATCTGAGATGATGAGAGAGTTCTAACTACAGCATCCACCCACATTCACTGGGGAGGGAGGACCCCAGGCAGCCGAGTTCTAGATCGAGTTAGTCCAGATGATATTTAAGCATCTTGAGACACCCACAGATAGGAAGTTGAATCTTTTTATATATATGATTCATGAACCAGCCAAGCGTTGGTGGGAAATTTTAGATAAGGTAGGGCAGTAAGTTGAGTTATCTTGGAAGGAATTCAAGACAAATTTCTTGAGACATTTATATACTAAGACATTGAGGGATGAAAAGGATCATGAGTTCATGAACCTGACATAAAAGGGAATATAAATGAAGGAATACATTGAACATTTCCTTGATCTACATTTCTTTGTTCCATATTTGGTAGCTAATGAGATCTCCATGGAAATACATTTTTAGGATGGTATTCACTATGAGATCAGTTTATAGGTGAACATGTTTCATCTGTGCAGTTTTGAATATATGATAAATTAGACACTCATAATAGAAGGAAATATGAGAGAGGTCCTGAACATCAGAAAAACTATTTTAGTAGGGAAAACTATGACCTCTTATTCTAGTGTAAATAAGTGTCATTATGATAGTTTCTCTAGGGAAACATAAAGAAGAGCGACAATCAATATTCGTACCCTGCTTTGGAGTGTCATGCTTTCAAAAGATTGGACCACCTAAAGAGGTTTTGTAAGGGAATGCAATAATAGAGTAATGGAAGGGGAACATGGAAGGTACCAGATTCTAGGAAGGACTCAACTACAAATTAACATATAGGTAACTAGAGTTCCATGGGATGTTCTAGTCAAGGAAAGGGACGTGGTACCCCCATGTTGGAACTACAATACTAGGAAGAGGGTATATCTCAGAGTAGTCATGCCAGAGCCTAGGGTATAGGGGTTGGTTAGATTCATGTTATGAATACTACTCTAAATATTGTGGATGCAGGACTATTTACCATTAGATGCACAATTCTTGTATCATCTACCCTTATTTTTATTTTGTTTGATATAAGAGCATCACATTCCTTTTTATTCACTCTTTTTGTAAAAAATTATGGATTTGATGTGGAAACACAACTACAAAATCAACCTATTTCCATAGTTAAAAACTATGGAAGTAGCCTAAGGCCATGGTTTACTTGAACCATGGCCGCTATAACTATTGCAATAGGGTCTGACCTAAAACCACGGTTTAAACCATGCTAATAGGTGGATATAGCTATGATTTAAACTATAGAAATACATGGCTATACCCACGGTTTAAACCATGGAAATTGGTGGCTATAGTCATGGTTTAAACCATGGAAATACATGGCTATATCCATAGTTTAAACCATGGCAATAGGTGGTTATAGTCACAATTTAAACAATGTCAATACGTGGCTATAATTACAGTTTAAACCATGGAAATAGGTGGATATATCTATAGTTTAATTCATATATAGTTTCAAACAATGTAATTAGGTGGTTATGGTCATGGTTTCAAACTGTGTCCTTCAGTGGCTATGGAAATGGTTTGAAACCATGTCCGTATCCTTAAAAAAATAAATGTTTTCAACGAAGTTTGATCCTCCAACCTCTTCTATATTATTTCCAACACTTTACCACTATAATGAACTCTACTATTTGTATATATATTTATATGTTTATATATATACATATAAAAATATATATAATTATATATAATTATAATTATTAATCATTTAAAAAATAAAAAACCTATATCTATGGTTTAAACCATGTCCATAGCCACATATTTCCACAGTTTCGAACCATTTCCTTAGGTGGCTATGACCATGGTTTGAAACTATGGAAATAGGTGGATATGGATATAGTTTAAACTTTGGATTTAGGTGTATATGACCATAGTTTAAACTATATCAATTGGTGGCTATGGCCATAGTTTAAACCATGGAAATAGGTGATTATTTTCACAGTTTGAACCATGACAATAGGTGGCTATAGACATAGTTTAAACCATTGAAATAGGTGGTTATTTCCATGATTTAAACCATGTACTTAGGTGGTTATGGAAACTATTTACTAAACCGTAATAGTATCTATTTACCACCAATTTCCCCCATTTTTTTATGTTCTCGTGAAACCTACCACTATGGTTTCATATAACTGTGGCTATATGTTGGCCTATAACCATGGTTTATAGAAACCATGGCTAGCTGCCTATGAACATGGTTTTCCAAACTATGGAAATAGAAGTGTGGTCATAGGTTCATTTTCTAGTTGTGAAATATTGGGTGGTTTTTTTACCATCTAAACACCATTGGGAGTGCAATAAGAGAATATCAAATGTTGCAAAGCATGTTCTCTAGAGATTGGTGGTTACCGTTTATTTTTGGAACCATTCGCATTAGAAATGATAGGTTTCAATTTTCTTCTTATTATGGATTGGTTAGTCTTATACTAGGCTCATATCAACTATTACTGGTGGAGAGTTACCATTTTATCTCCAAAAGGAGGCATCTATTCTCACCAGGGTGAGTGAGATCTTCAGACTGGTCGTGCAGGACCAATTTAGTGCAGATTGGATTGTCTCATGGATCAGATAGATGGTCTTTCTATAGATGAAGATGAAGTGTATCAGGATTATTTTCATCCAGTGGTATATCATTTTTAGGATGTCTTTCCTAATGAGTTCTACGACCTACTTCCCGAGTTATAGATTGAGTTTATGATCGAGTTGGTGCTGAGAACAGAGTTAGTTTCTATCCCACATTACAAAATATCATCAGAAGATCTTTAGGATTTGAAAGTTTAGTTGTAAAATATAGAATCTAAAGGTTCCATACAAACCATTACATCTCCTTGGGGTTCTCTAGTTCTCTTCACCAAAAAGGTTGATGGGTATTTGTGTTTGTGTGTGGATTATCATAGATTGAACAAGATGATGGTCAATAATCAGTATCCTCTTCCACATATTGATGGTCTCTTTAATCAGCTGAGAGGTTATAAGATCTTCTCTAAGATCGATTTAAGATTAGGATACCATCGGTTGAGGGTGAGACCAAATGACATTACTCAGAACACTTTTAGGAGAAGGTATAGATTGTATGAGTTCGTAGTGATGAAATTTGGTTTGATCAATGCATCAGTGGTATTCATGGCCATGATGAATAGGATATTTTATCCTTTTATAGACTAATTTGTGCTGATGAAATCTTAGCATACTCCAAGTCAATATATTATCATTCTAAACATCTTGGCATCATCCTAATTACATTGATAGATTATTGAATTTATGTTAAACTAACCAAATACAGCTTTTGGATTGATAAAGTTCACTTCTTGAGCCATGAAATCTTATAGGAAAGAGTTTATGTAGACCTAGGGAAAGTTTCAGCCATTGTATCTTGGGAAAATACCAAGAATATCTTTGATATTTAGAGTTTTCTAGTTTTATTAGGTTATTATTAGCACTTATCCAGGAATTCTCCCATTTGGAAGCACTAATATCAGGGCTTACCAAGAAGGGAGTGAAGTTTGTTTAGATAAATGATTATGAGAGATATTTTTAGTAGATTAAAGGAATAATAACCTCAAAATAGATCCTCACTTTACCTGTATAGTGTAAAGAATATTCTATGTACTACGATGCTTCTGGAGTTGGAATCAATGCAGTTCTAATGCAAGAGGATAAAGTAGTTTCATATGGCTATCGATAGTTGAGGACACATGAGAGGAATTTTACTACTCGCGATTTGAAGTTATCAGTGGTGGTACATGCCCCAAGATACTAGAGGCATAATCTCATGGGTGAGAGGTTTTTTGTATACAGGGAGCACAAGAGCCTCAGACACATATTTTCTTAGCAGGACCTGAACCTTCAGTAGAGGAGGTGGGTCGATTATTTTTAGTCTTTTGAATTTGAGTTAGATTATATGTCAATAAAGGGAAACTTCATTGATGATGAATTAAACCGAAAGATGCAGGCATAGAAAATACAAGAGTCTTGTAATGAGTGGAAGATAATGTCTCTCTTTGCAGACATGCATCTAGATGTTCAGAGGTCTCAAGGATGAATAATTCCGACCTCGATATCTATTATACCCATGCTTTTGGAACAGATCAAGACCAAGTAGTTATCTAATACAGAGGGATCAATTTTTAGAGATAGCTTATGTGGTAGAGAGGCACCATCAAGATAGTCTCTTGGTAGTGGAAATCCTCTTCTTTTTCATGTTCAAGTATGGGTTCGTATAGGCTTGCATGAGGAGATGATGAGAGAATTTCATGATTCTATATAGGAATGCATCCTCAATTGAAAAATATGTATTTTGATATCCATATACAACACTGGTGGTCAGTAATGAAGAAAGATGTAGTAGAATTTGTGGCGAGATATTTCACTTTCCAATAGGTAAAAGTCGAGCATCAGAGGTCAGCTGGGATTTTGTAGCCTTTTCCCACTCCTGAGTGGAAATGAGATGATGTCACTATGGATTTTATGATAGGATCATCTAGGAAAAACCATAAGAATGATGTTTTATAGGTTATTGTGTATCGACTAATGAAGGTAGCCCAATTCTTTCATATTTATAATACTTTCACAGTTGATTATCTAGGCAGTCTTTACATGTATGAGGTAGTTTAGTTGCACGGTGTTACAAGGAGTATCATTTCAGCTAGAGATACTTGTCTCACATCATGATTATGGAATGTTATTCAGAAGTCTCTAGGATCAAAATATATTTTGAGCACAACCTATCATCCCCATACTTATGGTCAATCTATGCGGACTATTCAGGTTCTGGAGGATATGTTACGAGCCTGTGTTTTGGATTTTGGTGGTTCATGGGAGAATTATATGGAACTTATGGAGTTTTCATATAATAAAAACTTCCATACATATATCCAAATGGAAAATTTAGAGGCCTTGTATGGAAGGCCATTCTGTTCACCTCTTTGTTGGTTAGAGGAAGGTGAGTCAGTACTTGTTGGGCTCAGTCTCATGTAGGAGACGTTTGAGCAGGTTCAGTTGATCAAGAAGTGGTTGGTGACTGCATAGAGCATATAAAAATACTATTCTAACCATCATATATGAACTCTAGAGTTCCAGGTTAGTTGTCATGTTTTCCTTTGGGTGTCGCCTATGTTGGGGAAAAACCATATTAGGAAATAGGGAAAGTTAGCACCCAGGTTTTTTGGTCCGTTTGAGATAGTGGATAGGGTCGGTCTAGTGGTGTACCATTTAACCCTTCCACAATGCTTCAGTTCCATGCACAAGGTGTTCCACATGTTGAAACTTCAAAGATATTATCCATACCCTTATCACATGATAAACGTAGCATCCATCGAGATTAGTGTTGATGCGTCCTTTGAGGAGAATCTATTACAAATTGTGAACCATAGTGAGAAGAATCTATGGGGTAGGAAGATTCCTTTGGTTTGGGTGCATTAAAAGTATGGGTGAGTTCATGAGGAAACCTAGGAGAGAGAGTCTAATATGCAATCATAGTGGCCAAAATTATTCATCGAGACCCCACAATGATTCTTGGAGTAGCTCAGGGATGAGCTGTTATATGGTGGAGAGGTTGTAAGATCTCATATTTGTTTAGGTACGTCTCTTTCTTAGTTTTTCATTAAACTTCTCTCAGTTATTTTTTACCTCATCTCTAGACCTTTGTGGTTGTGTTTTCGTCATGATTAACTATTTTTCTGAATTAACATAGTTCTAGGTTATGAGGAAACTTGAGATAACCAGAGATAATCCATGTGGAGAGCCTTTGTTGGGTAAAATGACTTAAAGCTCAGAGATGTATGTTCGTTTGAATTAATGGAGTTCAGTTATAAATGGGTCAAGTGTTACCACAAGTTATTGGTAATGTGAGAATCTTTAAAAGGGGTTAGGGTTGTTTTTATAAGGAAAATGGGTTGAAAACCTTCTGTAAAACATTTACATGTCATGTAAATGGATTACACACCATGCAATTTTTGTGTAAATTAAATATTCAGCCGAGGTGATGGTTTTTTTTCAGAATATCCCTCTAAAAATAATTACATGCTGTGTAATTCCACATACTTAAGTTTTACAGTGATTTATGCGATCGATTTTTCCATTCACCTACATGCAACTTTTCTCCTCTTGATCTAGGGAAGCCTTCCAGAAAATTTTGGTGTGCCAACCTCCCTTTCAGATGTCCTGATAACACATATGATCCCCATTAAGTGGGTTCAATCTAGTTTTCCCTTATATACCTTGCTTATCTAGATATTGTGGTGTAATATATTGACCATGTGAATTGTTGTTTTTTGATCTTGATCAAATTTGATCTAGTATCCTTCTTACGATCATCCACACCTTCATCATGGGCGTTTTCCATTGGAAATATTGTTTGATCAACAGTTAAATGTAAGGGGTATATTAACCCTATGGTTTGATAATTTTCAAGTAGTGTAATATTGAAAATTGTGCCTATATATCATGTGCTAAATAAATTGAAAGAATGAATTTGATTATTCCTTGGAGTCTCTTTGGATCAAATTGGTTATTGACCTGGCTTGTGGCTACCGTTCAAGGTGATAAAACCCTTTATTATTAAATGAATTATTTAATGGATTAAAGTGTGTTTAGTATGACATGGGATTGGGTGTTTGATTTATATAGACTAACCTTGGAATGACCTAATTATTGAGAAAATTGTCATGTTATTGGTTATAACCAAATGATAGATGAAATGTGTAATTGAAAGATAAATGGTAATTTGCATAATTAACCATTGATGATGTGATATTTTGATATCCTTATTGTTATGACATGTGCTATGATTTTGAATTCTATAATGATTATATGGGGTGTTTTCCCAGTTTGGATATTGTAATGATTATATAGGAAAATGAGCCAGTGACATGCTAAAATTCTTATATATCGGACTTGGCCCTGATAAAATGATGAAATTCTTATATACAAGGATTATACTTGATAAATATTAAAATGATTATATAGTGGGTTATGCCTAGTGACACATGATGGAATGCTTATATACCAGGCTTGGCCCTGATAAATGCTGAAATTCTTATATAGTGGGTTATGCCCAGTGAAACATGCTGAAATGATTATATATCTGGCTCGACCCTGATTAAATGTTGAAATGATTATATAACAGGTTTTGACCCAGACTTGTGTGATTTGTACCTTGGTTATAAGGTTATGTTTTCCATGGTTATATGTTTATGGTTGGCATTGTTGTGAGACATGTTCAGAGACATTCTTACATGAAACTGAGGCAGTTTTTTCCCATGGTTATATGGTTATGGTTGGCATGGTTGTGAGACATGCTTAGAGATATTCCGACATGGTACTAAAGTAGGTTGATGTGGTATTAATTGAATTTTTTAATTAATTAATGCACATGTTTATTGAATTATTACATACACTTGTTACCATACTGGTTATATTTAGACACAATGGTGTTGAACTACTAAGTTATACTCACACTATATTTGGGATTCCATTTGGAACCTGAGTAGATTACTTGGATGCAGAATTGGAAAAGGGAAAAGGAACTTTTTTTTGATTGTTTATTACTGGATGGGTTAGAGTTTTGGCATGATACCAACATGGGGTTTGGGATCGAGGAATTTTGAGTCTTTATTTGAGTATTCTAGTTTTTATTTTTTATTACTTTTATCAAGATATTTAGTTACATTCTAGCACATCATTACATTATTCCTTTATTATTATTAGATTATTCGGTTGGATTCATTGTTTCTTTTCCACTGTATTGTATAGTTTCCATTATTTCCACACTCTGATATTTATTTATTTATTTATTGATATGTTGTTTATTTTCCATTTTGTTGTAACTTTGTAACTAGGGGTATAATATCCCCACTATAGTTATCACACCCCTTTTACTAGTCATAAGCTTCTGGAATATGAGGAGGCATGATTGAGGTCTCATAACTAACCATTTCTAGTGATATGAGAGTGTTCTAGATCTAGGGATATTACACCTTTGTATGTATGTAATAACATACATCGGTTCAGAACTTTTTTCATTAATTGTTAAAGGTTTAGAATGAAAAATAAATTAGAAATGAATACCTCCTTATCAACATTTTTTTTACAAGATCTGATGACCGTGCTACAAATGTTCCAATATATTACTTGACTATATGAATATATGTGTCATCAAGTGAAATAGGTAGCTCGGTACTCATATCATGAGCTATGCTAATCCACACTCTCACACGACCTGTTGGCAGTTGTCTATTTTGTAAAGTGTCTTCTTGGATATTGAACATGGTAGCCATCACAACAAGGTGATGGGTGAGTGTTGATAGATATAAATCACAGTCATTTTTACCCTATAGAATATCAGTACAGGAAATGTATCAGTGTCTTCCTGATTCACATTTCATAGAAAAAATTATATGAATATTGATTACCTCATCTAAGACATCTCTTGAGGGGAATGGATTGCCTTAAAGATGGTGGGGGTGGGGTGGGGGGGTATCTTCATGCAATGGTTATTCTTGAGTTGTTTCTTATATTTGCTTCCCCCACAACATCTTATAGAAAATTGGAATACCAATGAAATTTTTCTTCAAGGGAAGATAATCATTCCGACATATCTTCCATTTGTTTATCTTTATCCCCATGTTCTTTTCCTTTTTCAAAACATGTTCGGGGTGTCACCCCAAAACCCGCAACTCTGATGCGGCCATGCTATCTTGGCCGCTTCATGGCCACTGATAATAGGAGTTAATTTGGTACAACTATTGATGATTCCTATGTCTAAGTCAGATAGAAAATATAGGAAAAATAAGTAATCATTATTATGTAATAGCAATTTAAAGAAAAATAAATTTTTATTATGCCAACTTACACATGTTTCCAACATTTTTTCTGTGTTTTCATCTATTAGTATCCCATATTTATTTACGTGTTCCTACTTCTATATCACATGGAATGGGATGGAAGTGTATTTGGATTTGGATTAATCAATATGCATATAAATAGAGGAACATAATTATGTTTTTGTTTCATGTCACATAAAAGTATTATGTAAAATTTAAAATATATACCAATCATTTTTCAAGTGAAGTGTACTTCGTCCTTGCTTTACATTAGGGGTACGTTGGTTTTGCTGGACATTGATTATTTTTAGCACTCAGTTGATGTTTCATAAATTAATTTTTTTAATAAAAGTAATTAATACATGTATTTTCAAACAATGTATTACTAGCCACAATGTACCTGAAAATACATCTCCTCACAATGACCAATAAACGCATACCACACTTCTTGGATTTTCAGGTGTGCATACATATGTGGCGGGTGTGGGTTTATTTTACATTCAACAAAATTGAAAAGAAATTTCATTATAATTGTGAAAAATACTCTATAAGCCTTTACAATAATCATTAATACAAATTTCTTATGGGATTCATCTACTATAAATGCACTCTGCATGGGATAATGAAGAGTAAGTCAATGTTTTGTTATTTTATTTTTTAGTAAAATAAATAAATAATATCACAATGTTACCCTAATATCTTCCCAAATCAGTGTATTAAGAATGATCATAACATGGTGGCACAAATCTACATCAATCGACACACACTTCCAAGTGATGATCCCAAAAAAACTTCCAAACATGGCCTTGTTGGGGTTAGCAGGATGGTCGTGTGCATTCCATCCAACCTCGAATTTGATGTCTTTTCTTTTCAGCTTAATATTTTTTTCTAACACCATCATGCTACAACACTTATATTTTTTTGGGACATCATTTTTTCATCATTTACTATTTCCTTAGGTTCAACATCATCAATATGTTATTCCTCTAGATTGGTTGCATAGGTATGTGCAGAAGGTTGATGTTCCTCTACACTGGGAGCAGTAGTAGGTTAAGAAACCTATTGTTCCTTAGGATTGGGATCATCAGCACATAAAGAAGTCATTATCTATATAGGTGGTTCAATATATAATTTAGATTATGTAAATGCAATAGTGGACAAATAATAAAATGAGGCAATACAATGTATATTACCAAAAAAAATATAACCTTATTATTAAACATTTTTTTTAAAAGTTCAAGGGGTTTGAAACCTCTATCGAGTATCAAAATTACTTAATTATGGTATCCTATGACATAAAATATCCCATCTACATTGGGATCACTGCTAAATAATTGTAACATTCTAATGAAATGGTCATCCTTGATTGAATTTTCATCTGACCTTTCAGTGGTTTTGGTCGATAACAGAACAATTGACCACTTTTAGTTTGGGAGCTATTGAATATAAAATACTTATACCACCTATGATACCATTATAAATGGTTCTTCTTTGTACCCTTCTTTACTGAAATCCATTTTCATGGATCCCAATTCATCTATTTTAACAATACTCTTGTTATCAACCCACTTGCATTGAAAAATCAGCACTTGGAATGTTGTATAATCCAACTCTCATATTTTTTTGATGATTCCAAAGGATTAAATATTCAAATAAATTGGATTTATATCCTTGGTACTAGATACATGCATTTCTTCATCCACAAGTGTAACTCCACTATTTTGTATGGTACTGCCTTTATCATGTTAATTTGTATAGAACATATAACCATTATTTACATAACCATTATAAGATAATACATGCACACTTGGTCCTATGGATATCCATAAAAGTAATTGTAAAATTGATTTTAAATTTTCATCTAAATCCTTAAAAATATGTTCTTGAAACTATCCTATAAACTGTTTATAATGTGTATTTGATATCTAGATTTCATCCCTTGATGGATTCAAATGACTAATAATTTTTTTGTGGGTTTCAACATATGGGGAAACCTCTAAAATGTTATACAAAATGTAATGGTGGGAATACTCCTGATCTTTAATATTTATTATGACAACATCTATTCTAGAAATTCCTTTACCCACAATCCACCTAGTGTGATGATATTTCTGTAAACCAATGATTTCCACACTGGACAAGTTGTTGGTACAGAATTCAACGGCTTCCTTAATAATATATCACTCTAAAATACATCCCTCTATCCGATTTCAATTTTTGACATAACCTTTTAAAACATTCATATACCATTCAATGGGGTACATCCATATACAATGCACATGACCACATAATTGAATATCTCTCACTAAGTGAACCATTATATTAAAGAATGCCGATGAGAATAAAATTTCCAATTCATATAACATGACAAAAATTTACTTTTCCATAGTTGTCAATTTCACCAATTCTATAACTTTTCTATATATAAATTTGAAAAATAAATATAGCTTGGTTAATGTATGATGGACATTCTTGGGCGTAATTCAATATAAAACTACAAGCATTGGATCTTGCATCAAAACATAAAATCCATGTGATTTCAGACCCTTTAACTTTAAATCACTCATTGGCATGATATTCTTGATATTCGATGAATATCTATTTAGAACCTTTAAATCATTAAATAAGTTGAAAAACAGATATCTCTTCTTCCTGGAAAGAGTGTAAGTATCTATAGGAAGAAATGTTCATTTTTCACCCTTCATTGGTGCCAAATCTTCTCATATTCCCATGTCAATCACGTATAATCTAGCCTTAATTTCATCATTTTTTTTGTTGGGTGCATTTAGTAACATTCAAATGACACTATCACATACATTTTTTTTCCAACATGAACAACCTCAAGAAAGTGTCTGATGTGAAAACAATTCTAGCATGGTAATTAAAAAATTGATAACTTTTTCCAACTATTTTTCATAAGGTTTTTCAAAAAATAATTAACAAAATTAGTGTCCATATTTTTTTACTTTCTCAAACAGTTGATCAACTTTTAGTGTATATTGTATTACATTCTTATTAACTCCCATCGAATGATGTCGTCAAAGATCGGTACTTATGTCACCGGGGTAGAAATTTGTGATGTCCTAGAAACACAGTCTTCGATTAATGTTCCAACCTAATTGAATGTGTACCTTATTCACAAATAAGAAACCCTTGAGTTCCTTTAATGATATATCCTGACAAATTTTCATAAGAAAGAAATTCATTTATCTTCTCATACAATATGGCTCTCAATGTGAAATCTTTATTTCTGTAAGCATCATACAACGTAACACCTGAATCTCATAATAATTTCAAATCTTCAATCAATAGAGCCAAATAAACATCAATATCATTACCCATTTGTTTTTCTCCTAATATAATCATAGATAATATACTGTATTTTTATTTTATGCATAAATACATTAGAAAGTTATAATTTACCAAAATATATGACCATGTACTATGAGTACTACTTTGAAAACCAAAAGGATTCAGTTTATCTGTTGATAGTGCAAGATGAAGGTTTCTCAGCTCATTTCCAAATTATGGATTCTCATGATCAATTCTCTTCCACTGAGGAGTGTCTTATGAGTTTCAAAGTTTCCCATCTTTATTTCTTGTATTTGCGTACCATGTCAATTGACTTGCAGTCACCTCACTTCCATATAGGTTCCTAAAGCTTGGAATGATTGGAAAGTACCATACAAATTTCATAGGACCCAATTAATTTTTCATGTATTGAGAAGAACCACACTTTGGTCATTCTTTAAGTGATTTATATTCCTTGAGAAACAATATACAATCATTTAGACAGATATGTATTCTTTTAGAGAACATACCCATCGAACGTAGAATTTATTTCGCATCATATGTTTAACTAGGAAGCTCATTATCTCATGGGATCATATCATTCAAGTGAGAAAGTAGTTCAGTAAAATTTGTGTCACTCCATCCATTTCCATCTTTTAAATTATATAGCTTCAGTATAGCTGACAATGTTGTATATTTAGTGAAATCGTCATACAATGGCCTCTTTTCATAACTCTTCAATTTCTCAAACAATTTTGGACAATCACAAATTTAATCTTCAATTGTCATTTTCATTTCCTTAATACGATCTTCATCATAATTTACACCTATAATCTTATCCTCGATACGATCATCTTTATTTTCCACACTTGTAATCATATCAAATGATCCATAAAACACAGTGTTATCCCATTCATTGAATACATTCACTTTTTCCTCGTGTTTAGTCCAATATTTATAACTTCTATATATTTTTTGACAGATCAAGTGTTCTTCCAACTCCCCTAGACTAATTAGTTTTGAATAACAACAACATAAACACAAAAAAAGGATTTGAAAAGGGTCATATGCATGATCCTTTTACAACTTGATGAACTATTTCACGCCAACTTCATAATCTATTATCATATGATTGGAATCCATATATATTTTGATTCATGTCCATATTATTTGACTTGATAATATTAATATTTTAAAAAACAAATAAATACAAAAAAAGAGCCTTCCAAATAAGAGGAACCCAAAATTTGAATGTTTCAAATAATTTCATCATGCTTTGAAGGAAATGAGTAATTTAATTTAAGAAAAAAAAATTAGTCTACTGGTGATAGGTGTTATCCTCTGAATTCATTAACAATGATTACTGATATTTAGTATGGGATGAATACTGCTTAGGGTATTTGAAGAAACATAGGTGTATGCCCAGAAGAGATGGGGGATGGGTCTCAGGCAACAAAATGAAATAATAACTATATGAGAGATGAATCTGATAATGATGATGGTTGTCTTCTTAAAACTAGATGTTCTCAGGTTGGGGAGTTGGTGAAGCACCAAACAACATTTCTTATTTTACTATCTAAATTTCAAAAAGAAATAAGTAGTAGTTTTATCCCTACAAGGGGCGCCTTTATTGTTGTGATCGTGATATGGCTCAGCTAGATGTTCTTACACGCACTCATGATAAGAAAATTATTACAGTTTCAATATTAAAAGCAATTTTTTAATTACTTTATGAAAAGGAAAAGTATTTTAGTACAAGGAATGAATTTTAGTAGTGCTTAGCTTCATATGAGTCCAAGGTTGTGGGAGTGGGGTCATGATGGATATCCTATGGGTTGGATGGAGTTAGTGACATGCCCTTGTCATGGTGTTATTATCAATCAATGATAAATTACCACTACCTTAGAATCTTCAATGTTCCTTAGGTTTGGTTAAAGTGGATGGTTTTCTTGGATGGCTCGAACATTGCTGATAGAGCATACAACATTATAAAAAAACAGATAAATTTATTCACTCTAATGCCAAATAACAAAACATCATTTTAAATTCAGTGTGAAATTTAAAATATCCTTTATTTAGATCATCATTGAAATCCAAAATATCATCCTCATTATAAAACATAATCAAAATAAAATTTATTAACTTTAAAACTAATCATTTACCCTTAAAATAAAATTTAAATTATAAAAAACTGATGAACCTTGTCCTAATAAATCATTGGGAGACTTTTTATTATTTTTTAAAAAAGATTTTCACCACTAAAAAACATGTTACCCTTTATTTAAAATCACTTTTTAATAAAATATTTACCCATTAAAAAAACATTTTTTGGAAAATAAAACACTGAATTCATTTTCAAACTACCTTAGAAAACTCACTCACTATTTTCAAAACTAATCCATTTCCATTTTGAACCAATCTTTTAATATTTTAATAGCATCCAACCCCCTTTTAGAATATTATCTCACCTATTATACAATATAATATGTATAACAATTTAAATATATAAATTTACATGGAAATAAAAAAATAAAATCTATATCATTTGAAAATCATTTTCATAATATAAAATATGGCTATTGAATATAATAATGGTTTCAAAAATAAAAAATATATTATATTTTTAAAGTATTTTCAGCACTAAAAAAGAATATAATGAATAAAATTTGATTAATGGTTCCAATAAACATGAATAATAAAATGATCACCATGAATGAATCACAGAAAGAAGTGGTAATGTCACCAAGAAAAATGATTGTAAATTATTCAAAACTAGAAAACATAATAATGAAAATGATTCTTCTAAAAAAATTGAATTATAAATTAAGACACCACTATGAAAGACACACCCTAAAAAATCCCCATTTTAAAAAAATGTACACACTTTCCAAGAAAATCCATAAAGTATTTCCAAAACACACGTTCTTAAATTTTTTAACAAAAAGGTTTCGTTTAGGACTGCACTGTTTTGAATGAAAATCTTTTAAGGCCAGGTCTAAAACTGCACCTTTTATTTTAAATTTGTTCCCCTTGTCTTCCCATTGATAACCAGATTTTGGTAAATATATATCAACTAGTATTATTATGATAAATAGAAAATAAAATAACATTAATTTAATCCCATTAAAATTTTATGGAAAAGGGGAAACTTTTATCTTGATGACTTGTGACTATAAAAATAAAGATTGATTTTCTCATTAATGTATCACTTGGAAGTTCTTGCTACAGTGAAGGGGATTCATTATTGTGGAAAAAAACATATTTATATCACACATTAGTAGAGAATAGAATCATTTTATCTTAGTGATAAAAAACTTTATAACTTGAAGTAAATGATTGTTTCATCGATTCAATGCTTGGAATCCCCTACAACGATGATAATCGACATGCTATGGAAGCATTATCATAATGGTCATGGACATTTTCAAATTATTTATTCCAAGAAAAGAGGAACATTTTATCTCAAAAATAAGAGGTTGGATAACAAGAAGCAAGTGATTCTTTCATTGATGATTGTTAGAGTAGAATTTGGACGCACACTAAATGCATTGAAAATTATCACGTTTGTTGGTAAAGTAACAACATCACAAAAAAATAGAATACTAGACACTTAAATTGGAAATAGAAAGCAAGAATAAAATAAACCAAATAAGAAAAACAATTCACACATTAGAGTGGGGACATGTTTCTATTCTGGGGGATGTAGGAGTAGTTTATAGGAGGTAAAAATTTTATGCAGTTGAGTACATGAGAACCAGTTCTATAGTGGGGATGTGGTTGTTGTAGTTTCAATGAAAATGTGAGGACTTGTGGGGAACCCATGATTAAATCTAACAACCCCCCCAAATTATTTCACCCTTACTCCACCTTAAGTAATGCATTCCTTTAGAGGTTCCTCAACACTCATAGGTTCTTTCGTAGTAAAGAAAAAGAACAAATGGATAATAGCAAAGAACCACATGAATTAAGAAAATAAAGAAATGGAAATAGGAGGAGGAAGAAATGTTGTCGTGGAATGCTCGACACTCCATGCTTGAAGAAGATGTAAAGACGAGGTGCAACATACCTTAGATTTGGAGAGAGTTCGGTGGCAGTGGTAGGGTTCAACAATTGTGGCGTCAACAACGACAACAGTGGAGTTCTACGAAAGCTTAAAGGTGTGAGAGAAGGAGACTCTATTATGGTTATTTTTATAAGATATGGGAAGACTTTTATCAATGCTTTCAAAAAAGTACTAATAAAGAGTAAATTAACCACTGCTAAAATAGAAAGCAAGATACCCTCTTATCATCACTTTTTAGCACTAATAAAGATATCCCTTTATCAGCGCTAAAAATTACTAATAACGATATAATTTTAATAATATATATATGTATATATATATATATTTATAATTATAATTGTAAATAAATATATTTAAAAATATTTAAAAATATTTAAAAATATTTATATATAATTATAAATAAATTTATAAATTTATATATATATATTTATATAATTATAACTACATTTATTACAATTTTATAATTATATATATTTATTATAATTTTATAATTATTTAAATACGTATTTATTTATTTATAATTATAATTATAAATAAATATATTTAAAAATTATTTATATATAATTAAAAATATATTTATATAAATAAATAAATAAATAAATAAATAAATAAATAAATAAATATATATATATATTAATATATAATTATAAATATACTAAATATATTTATTATTTAAATAAATTTATTATAATTTTATAATTATTTAAATATATATTTATTAATATATAATTTCATAAATACTTTTTTTAAAAAATTATATATATTTATAATTGTATAATTAAATATTTAAATTAAAAAATTATTAAAAAAATCATTTAAATATATCAATTATATAAATTTCAAACATATTTTAAATGTTAAAACTTAATAAATAAAAATGAATAAAAAATATTCATATAAATTACAAACATATTGAAAATATATATTAAGTTCTTAAGGGTACAATTACATTAAACACACACACACCACACACACATGCCAAAAGGGCCCACAAATTGGCTTGAATGCGCAGTGCAACGTCATGATTGTATCATACCACCTGCGTCATGCTTGAATCATCGCTTATCTGCAGAAATTCGCTCCCACCTAGATTTGAACCTGGGTCTGTTGTAGGATTATGGAGAGAATTTACCACTCAGGCAAGCCCCCAACTGCAATAAACATATTGAAAATATTACATGTATATAGTAAATAAATATATGTATAAATAAATATTACAAAAATTATTAAATATATTTTTAACATTATTAATGAATATATAATAATAAATAAATAAAATAAATTAAATAAATTACAAAAATATTAAAAAGTAAATTCATAACATTTACGTGAATTACAAACATACATATGTACACATACACATCTACACACACATATACATACACATATGTATATGCACACATACACATCCCTGCATGCAGTTACACTTGTACACATATTTTTAATTATTTAATATTAATATAAATATATATCTAAATGTCTTTTAACTGCATGCAGGTATGTATATACACATACCATGAGAAATGTATTTTAAGTTTATGCATCCAAAAGCTTTGGGATGTTGGGATTGAACCTCATAGAGACATATCACTTATTTGGATATAGACAAATCAAAGTTCATTTACTTCAAGTTGTACAGTATAAGGTCATGTGATGGAACCAACCCATGAAATTTAATGTCGTGCAGTAAAGACATCATGTTATGTAGTTTAAAGTTGTATAACTAGGACTACTAGGAGAAAAGGTGCCAAGTAGCAGTCAGTGCATGACTTATGTACGGAAAACCCTTATATAGATCCACTACAGGGAAAACCAAATTTCACAGAAGTTTTTAAAACTACTGCTAAATGAATTTTTAATTTTTTTTTTCAGTTTTTTTATTTAATTTTAGAAACAATTTTTGAAAAATCAATGCTAAATTAATTCACGGATAAGTTGAAAATCATGTTTCTACATCAAATGAAGATAACTTTTGATCCAGGTGTCCATTTTAACCCAACAACCAGTCAAATTGAAAATTATGAAATGAGATACAACAAAATTAGATAATAATTTGCTAATGATTAGTAGAATAAAAAATATTTTAGTTTAAAGAGAAGTCAAAAATCAAATTTGAACTTCAAACAACCATAAATTTTATTATGGGTGTCCGTTTGATCTCTACCACGTATTTAATCAAAGATTACGATGAGATCTATGCCATGTTAACTTGAGGGGACCTTGATTACAATTTTTTTGAGATCAAATAAGGCCTTGATGGCCTCCAAAACTAAGTTTTTGATTTAGATACCATGATTTTTGAACATTCAATGATATTTTCAGCTTCATTTGAGAGTGTCTTTATGTTCTTGTTGGGTCGTCTATGATTTTATTTCATGCATTTACATTCCTATATATTTGATGGTGTTTTAGTTGTTGTGGTTTCCCCTCTTTTGGCGATTTATTATATATATATATATATATTTGTATGTATTTTTATACATATATGTATATTTATTTATAATATATATATATATATATATATCAATATTTATTTAAAATTATATATAATTGTATATATGCATGGATATTTATATATATTTATGAATATTTATTTATATTTACATACATTTGTAAATATTTATACGTATTTATGTTTATATATTTTTATGTCTTATATGGGTATATATATATATATATTTACTTGTGTTTATGTATATATTTATATTAATATATAATTATATATAGGTTTGTGTTGATATATATTTATGTTACATAAATATATTTTCTATATATTTATATAAATTTCATTATATGTGTATATATTTATATGTATTTATATCCATTTATTATTTATTATTCATTATTTATTATATAATATTTAATATATAATATTTATTATTTATTAGTTAATATTTCTTAATATTTATTATATATTTTTATGTAATATTTATAATTTATTGTTAATTCATTATTTATTATTTTTATGTTACTTACTAATTATTTATTAATGATTATTTATTATTTATTCATTTACTATTTATTACATATTACTTATTTATTATATATTGATTTATTATTTATGATTAAATTAATGTTAAGTTTTTTAATATTTATTTAATATTTATTATAAATTATCTACAAATTATTATTAATTTATCATTTATTATTTATTATTAATTTATAATTGATTTATATATATTATTTATTATATATATTATTTATTTTTATTATTTATTCACTGTTCATTTATTTTTTTAATAATTTATTTTTAATTTATTATTATTATATTTATTATTTATTATTTATTATTTATTATTTATGTATTAATTATTTATTATCTATTATCTATTAATCTATTAGTTATTAATTTATTACTTATTTATGATATATTAATTTATTCATTTTTATTAATATATTATTTATTCATTATTTATTCATTACTTATTTATCAACTATTATTTATTTGTTAATAATTATTAATTAATTAATTAGCTAATTAATTATTTATTACTTATTAATTATTAATGATTATTTATTATTTATTAATGTGTTATTTATTTATTTATTAATCATTTCTTTATTATTTATTAATCATTTGTTTTTGTTAATTATTAATTATTAATTATTAATTATTAATTATTAATTATTTAGTTCTTATTAATTTGTTATTTGATATTTATTTTTTAGTTTTCTATTACTTATTATTATTGTTTTAAGTTATATATATATATATATGTATGTATATAAGTATATTACATTTTGTATATAGAATGATGGATGAGGAGGGGAATAGATCTCTTGGCGATCGCGATGATTCTGCGAGGGTTTTAGATCTGATTGCTCCACTGATCTTGCAATATGCCAACATTTTTGCAAGGGATGATCGTTCGGCTCCTGGTGATTGCGGACATGGTTTGAGTGGGTTCGTCCATCCATCGAAGCTCATACACAGTGATCTAGAATCAAGTCCTGGCGATTGCAGGCTTTTAGATATGAGCGTTGTGTCCGCAGTTGATCCGGATTAGGTTTCGGGTGGTCTAGATCTGAATGCTGTGTTGACAAGGTTTGATCCGGCTCAGGTTCCAAGCAGTTCAGATCTGAATGCTGTGTCAGCAAAGGTTGTTCTGGCTTAGGTTTCAAGCAATCCATGACCATTTCATCTGTTGAAACCCCCGCACAATGATATTTCTTTTGTTGATGTCCTTAATTGCTCGAATCTTCAAATGACTACAGGTTCTCATGTGGTTGATGTCACCCCTCGTGAGGTTATTGCGCCCCTTTCTTCTATATCTAGGAATGGGTCCTTCACAGTTATTGCAAATCCCGATGGTTTGAAGAAGTAGTTAGATGCATGTATGTTTTCTCTAATTGGGTGACTGATTCTTGCTAAGGGTGACAAACCATTAAACACCGAGGAGGTTAAATTGAGGCTCTCCTAGATTTGGGGCATCTCCAATTGGTGAATTTTCCCTATTAGTAGAGGATATTTTCATTTAATTTTTTCTAATGCGGATGATCAGACTTATGCTTAGAGACCCAATTTCTATGCACTTAATCTAGGAGTTTTTCACATCTCTGCTTGGGATATGAGTTTTAACCTGCATTCTCAAAAACATACAACTGTGGAAATCTGGACTAGAATTCATGGTCTCAACTGGGTGTTTTTACATCATATAATTCTTAAGGATCTTGTCTCTTGTATTGGTGTGCTCATTAAAATGGATGAAAACACTATTGAAGGGAAATTTGGATACTTTACTAGAGTCATTGTTGATGTTGACATGCTAAATACTTTTCCTGATTCTTCCAATCTAGTGGAAAATAATTACAAATTTATGTACATTTTGAATATTAATTCATCCCATCCTTATGTAAATTCTGAAAGGTTGTATGTCATGAGGTCTCCAACTACAAGAATGTCCAAAATATCCAAGTCAAACATATAGGTACCCTGAAATCTTTTGGTAAGAAATTTCTGAGGAAATATTCTATGAATGGTCCCACCGCTATTGAGATTAGTCCCAGGAGAACAAATAAGGATACTGACTTGAAGGAGAATGAATTCTCTTCAGCAGATGAGGGATCTCCTGATACTGATGCAAAATGGGATTAATACAGTCAAGACATTAAAGGTGAAAACGTTTTTTTCAAAGATGTCCTTATTGGTTCCAAATCAGGACCCAAGCTTACTGCGGATGAGCCAGTGCATGATATTACTAACCTTGTTTAGACTAATTTTGAAAGGGATGTGCAGAAATAATTGGATGAGGAACTAGAACAAGAGGATGACTTATCCATTAAAGGAAAGAAAGAGATGGAGATTAATGTATCCCAAGTTTTGAAGGATGTTTACTATAGGGAATATCCTTACTTAACAGACTCTAAGGGGAAAAATCTCATGGATAATGTGCCTCTTTATCTAAGGGAAGAACCAAAAGTTGATTGGTAACAAACTAAGACATGGAAACGAGGTCGTCATCTCAAAAATCGTAGTTAGGGATGTGGCGGAGAAGATTTGGTTGTCGCACGTGGGCATGGCTAGTTGTCTTCTTCTAAGGATATCACTTTGGAGTAGGTTAAACTCAAGGAAAAGTACTATGTACTTTTCAATCATAATAATTTTTAGTCAGAATAGGAATCAGCTGATGAAATATCCAATTATGGAGATGGTCCTGATTTTACTCATTTATAATTATCTTTTTTGTATGAGCTCTTGTCCTTTGTTTGACCCCATACATTCTATTTTCCATGTTCCTATCTTTTATTTTTCAATAAATTTTGGTTGGAGCAGGTTCTCTTAGATCTTGGACCTTTTTGGTATTTTATATTCTAGTTACTCACCACATGAAGAGTTTTTTAGAGTGATAAAGTCTTTGCAAAATAATCAAGTGGTAAGGGGTACAACTATCACTTAACACATATATGTTGAATTTATATATGGTAGATGCATGCATTCTTGACATGTTCATATGAATACAATAATAAATTTATAATAATTAAATAATAAATAAATAAATAATAAATAAAAAAAAGAAAAAGAAAAAAACTACTGCTAAATTATTCTCCTATTTTTTAAAAAACCACCGTTAAATCATTTTGAAATGGTTTTAGAAATTCTCCACTAAATTATTTCTGACACACAATTTAGTGGTAGTTTAAACTACCCCTAAATAAAAAAGACCCATTGTGAATAGCTTATTTTGGCGTATTGATAAATTGGATATTACATATTGTAGGGGGCCATGATTTTCTTGGGAGTAGGGAGATACCAATGGGGCTTGTGCATATGTTTCTTGAATATGGATGACTTTTTTAAGTGAATCAAGTAAATGTGGGTTTTGGATCATACACTTAGTAGGAGACACATGGTACATCACTGGTTCAATGAGAGGAACAAAGGGGTCTTCTAGGTGCCCTGTCTAGTTGGATGCTGGATATGAGTCAACTAAGTAGGAAAGCATGAGAAAGGGGAGGTTTCACTAATATCCTTGCGAAAAAACTCTCATTATCAAGGTAATAAATGATTATGATTACCCTGAGGGTCTTATCAGTATGTAAGGAAAAGATAAGAGATTCCTTTTATCATGGAAATACATGATTGATAGGGTTCATGCTGATGTGCACAGTATGACCATGAATTTTCAGGAGACTGTGAAGGGGACCTAGGTAGGTAGGAACCCAGGTAGGTGGCTCAGGTGAGAGTGGTGCTCGGGTAGGAGACATGGGAGAATGTGCACTCATCCATGGAGCTAGGGGGAATACTGAACCCTAATATAGGGTCCAATGTAAATTGGCACCCTTGTTAGGGCATGGGTGAATGTGGAACCCTAGTATGGAGTTAAGGTGAAGTGCCACTCCAGTATATGGTGGAGTGAAGTGTCACCCTAATTGATAAGTATGGAGAAGTTTTTGGGGATGCAGATGCAACACTGATCCACACCGATGCACTTCCTTTGAATTCCATGCACAACAGATTGACAATATCTGGACACTCCACTGATCAAACATCACCCTATGACTTTGATGCACTGTAATATGGGAAGTCAGAGCACCCTACTCACTATATCAAAATGAACATGGAATAAACACAATTTTTATGAATCAAAATAAGCATTCAAGCTTAGTAGGAATTTAAAAGGAAAAGAAAGGACACTTTGGTTTTACGTGGTTCAGAAAATTAAGTCCTATATCCACAAATAGAACATTGTTGTTATGTTTCATTACCATCATACAATATAAAGATTATAAAACTTAGTCGATAATTGAAACTGATATATGTTTAAGTTTGTTTCACGTCACAATTATGAAAACATGCTTACATGTACAAGTGGTCCCACCCCAATTTTATAGTGGTTCCTAACTATTCACCCAATTTTATTTCCATTTGGGATTCACGAACAATCATCCAATTGCACCAAGTGACCTATTATATCTTATAGACTTTGACACCTAATCATTGAATATGATGAACATGAAAGTTACATTGAGACTATAACCTATGCTTGAAACATCCAAAATACTAACCACCACCCAGTATATGTTCATCATACAATGGCTATATCTAACCACCCCTACCACCGCTATACTGATCATGAGGATAAACTATCATCTAGAGTTTCTCCTTTTAGTAAACTGCATCTTACAAACTGAAATAGACTTCACAGTCCCAACAATATTCTACTTGAATACTGTTTCAAGGATTCCATGACAACTCTTCAACACTTAGTTACAAAAATCCACATTTTTAGAAATTTTACCCCACATATGTTTGTTCACTCAATTCCCACTAAGGTATAGTGTTGCATCAAACTTTCTTGGAATAAAGGCTTTGTGAACATATTCAATGGATTTTTCTTCATTGGTATCATTTATATTTCAAGATACTTGTCCTCTAAAAACATCCATATGAAATGATATTTCAGGTTAATATGCTTTATCCATGCATGGAATACAAGATTATGATCTAAGTGTATTGAATTCTAACTATCATAGTAATTAAATCCACTTTGTCGCATCCTTTTGAGTTTCTCTAAAATACACCTAAGACATATTAACTATTTTCCAACTTTCATTGTTTCCACATACTCTACTTTCATTGTAGACAATGCTACCATTGGTTATAATCTTGATATTCAGTCTACTATTGTTCCACCATATTTGAACACAAAACCAGTTGTACTCTTCTGAGTGTAAGAATCTCCCCCAAAGTCTACATCAACATACCCATGAAAAGGATCATCCATATCAAAGTATAAAGTTGTATGTTTTTTTCTTTGAGATATCAAATGATCTATTTCATGGACTCCTAGTGTTATTTCCCTAGATTGGACATGAAATGGTTGATGACTCCCACTTCTTGTGAAGTGTTCAACTGTACACACACCATGGAACACATCAGAATTCCCACCATCGATGAAAATGGCACCTTTTAAATGTGCTTCACCTCATAACCTATCATAGGTGCCTATTCTTTAGAAATTTTAATGTTTTAGACAAGTGAGGTTGAGACAAGCTTGTATCCAAACATACCAAATCTCTAGATAATATTTTGAATGTTATCCCTCCAAGAAAACATCAATATTCCATCATTTTTATCTTTCTCAATCCTCATCCCTAAAATTTTATTGGTCACTCTGAGATATTTCATTTAAAATTTTTTAAAAAATTATTTATCCATCTCCTGAATCATTCTAATATATAGACCCACCATAAGTATGTTATCCACATACAAGATCAACATTATGTAACTTTCATCTTTAACCACCTTCTCATAACAACATTGGTATTTTTTTCTCTACATAAAACCTTTGTCTGACATAAATTCATTAAACCTTAGTTCCATTTTCTTAGTGCTTATTTCAATACATAAACACTTCTAATTAACTTTTACACCAAGTCTGTGTTTCATTAATCAAAAAAACCAACTGGTTACCACATGTAAAATTTTTCCTCCAAATATCCATGGAGAAATGTCATCTTTACATTATTTTTCTATAAATGAAAATCATTGGAGGAAACCATGTTGAACACTATCTAAATGGTGGTGTTTTTAACCATTGATAAATAAATTTAAGAGAAATTGATTCCCTATTTCCACTGAAACCCCTTCATCACCATATTAGTCTTTTATCTTTTCCTTCCGCCCACTTCTTCCTCTAGACAAAAAACTCATTTTTTCTCAAGAAACTTCTTTCCTTATAGTAAAACCATTATCACAAAAGTTTATTTTCATGTAGAAAATCCAACTCATCCTTAATAACCAACTTTTATTGTACAAAATAATTGAGTTTGGAAACCTCTTTCAGACTATTAGGTTCCCCTCTATTCGTTAAAAGTAGATAATCAAAGTCATGACCATACCTTTGAATTAGATGTCTAAATTTGGAAGACCTCTATAAATTTCTATATAGTTATGCTATTTCTGGGACTAATTCTTCCAATGATCTGAATTCCATATCCTTATCTTCTAGTACTCTCCCACTCAAGTCTCAATAACCCTAAATCTCTTTGATACAAATTCCACTAAATTACTATTCAAACTTTTAGTGTTACCATCCATACTCTTTGGAGATTGTGTCTGTATGGAGTCTCTATTTATATTAACTTGAATTCGTTTAGTTGAATCTTCACCTTCAATTCCAAATATTTATAAAATAATTTCTCATTTAAGTGCACATTAAATATTTTGAAAACTTTTTTCTTATCGTTATCTAAAAATATAAATCAAAATCTATCATCCCTATATACAATAAAAAAGTATACCTTGGATTTTTCCTTGAGTTTATCTCTCTCTTTAGCATCTTCATGGACATATGAAAGCCTCCTAAAAACATTGAGGTAGTTGAGATCATTAATTCACCATACCATAAAACTTTCGATATATAATTCCCCATTAGTGCTGACATAAATCAATTACCTAAGTACATTGCACAATTGAATGCTTCCACCCAAATCTCCTTGGACATCCTGAGTGCACCCTCATGCTCCAAATATTCTATGTTAATGTACAGTTCAATCTTTCAACCATTTTATTCTGCTCTAATTATCTAGATACAAAATTCTTAAGCATTATCCCCCTATTCTTACAAAAGTTCCAGAAGCTCCTTCTACTATACTCAACACCATTTTCCAACTGTAATCATTTCATATTACTTCCAATCTCATTTTACAATAATGGATTCCAATGAACCAAAACTTAAAATACATTGAATTTGTGTCTAATAATTTAAATCTATACCTTCCTCATGGGGCCATAAATTAATTTCACAAATAATTGTGATCATCCATGATATCAAATAGGGTCCAACCTCTAAATTTCCATGTGAAAAAGTTCCAACGGCAAACTCTTGGGCATTCATCCACTCAGGTTAAACGAAATTGTTCATTAATTTTTGAGTACAAAACTCTCACATATTCCAAATTATATATAATATATCTTCAAAATTATTTTTTTGATATAACCTTCATGTTATCCTAACTAAAATGTCCAAGTCAACAATTCCATAACTCTAAGCTACTGGTCATTATAGCTTCAGGATTTGTCTCTCCAACTGATCATCTGGTAAGATATAACATTCCATACTTTATTCATATGGACAAAACCATTGAATATTGAGTTATATTCAAAACTCCATTAATGAAACACATTCAAAACCCCAACTCATTTAGCCGACCCATGAGAACTGATTACTTTCTCAAAATAGGTATGTGTTATACTGCCTTGAGATCAAGGCATATTCCTTTCTTCATCTAAAACTTCACATCGCCCTTCCCCAAAATTTCCAAAGCCTCATCATTATACAAATAAACCTTGACAAAATTCCCAAACACATAATTTTTAATTCATCCATTCTCTATCATGGAGTAGAATGATGCTTCAAATTCAATGATCCATGACTCGACCATAACATACACATAGTAGTAAACCACTAATCCCATCAACTACTTCATAATTAAAAGAACTTTCCCTCATAGAAACCACCTATCTAGAATTTACATTAATTTACTTATAGTCATTATTGAGATGCACTCTCTTACCATAGTGATAACATACTAGGTTAGGACCAATTGAATTTCCTCAATTTGTTCTGTATGAATTTTCATCTGTCTTCCTATGACTTATCTTCTAGTTATATGTTCATCCTCTTCCATTTTCATTAAGAGCACTACTAGAATATGATTGAACCTCTCTCTGTCTGAGTTCTTTATTTAGGATAATACCTTGAACATACTCTAACACTAAGTCATATTTCCTACAATAATTACTCATGATAGTTACCATCACTTCCCAACTCTCTGAAAGTGATGATAACAACAACAATTCCCATAAATATCTCGAGGACTTCACATTAACATATTCAAGTTTACTTTAAATCCTATTAAAGTCATTTATATGATTGATCACAGACCTATCTTCAGGTAATATCATAAATAAAAGTCTACACATCACGAACCCTTTGTTTATAGCTAAGGGATTCCCATACATATCTGTTAGAGTATTCATCAACTCAAATGATACCTTCACCTCCCAAATTTTAAAGGTTACATCCATAGATAGTAACATTTGAATGAGTCTAAGAGAATTTCTATACAACCTCTACCATTTCACAATATACATATTGTACATCTTGACTCTATTCAATACATCTTCCAAGTATTTTTGAATAAGATAATTCATCATTAGAATCCTCCAAAATCTAAATTCCCTCTCATCAAACTTATTAACCTGGATCTTACCATATCCTAACACTATCCTTATAGTACTAGTATACTCCCACTAAATCAAATAACATCAAATGAAAAGAGAATTTCACTTGAGCTATTGAAAAGTGTAAACTATCTAGCTCCGAACCAATATTTGATACCACTTGTTGGGGATACAGATACACCATCGATCTACATGGACACACTTCCTCTGGATGCTATATGAAACAGATAGAAAACCTATGGATAATCCATTGATTAGATACAACCCCATGAATTTGATGTGCTATAAGATAGAAAGTCAAAACACCCTAATCAACACATCAAAATTCACATAGTGCACATACACTCAATACAACTCAACAAAATAATTAAATATTAGAAAAAAATTAAGAAAGCAAAGTAAGAAATTTTTTATTTTACATGGTTCAAAAAATTAATTTCTACACCCATTGGTGAATACTATCACCATATTTTATTTACATAAAACAATACAAAGATTATAAATATCATTTGGTAATTTCAAATGATACCTGTTTAACTTTATTTCACATCATAATTATGCAATCACACTTACATGTACAAGTGATCCACCCCACTTTTATAGAGGGGCCTAACCATTCATCCAATTGAACCACTATCCAAGATTAACTGATGATCATACAATTACACCAGGTGACACCCAATATCCTATAAGTTTTGACACCTGAATACTAATGTTGGTGAGAATTAATGTTACTATAATAAACCATCCCAAGTCAACTAGACAAGTCACCTAAGATGGCCCACCACATAGTGACAAGCAACAAAGAACCACACAAGTCTCATGTATAATAAAAGAATAATAAAAGTAAGAAAAAGAAGAAAGAATCCATATCCATGAGACATACAATTTCAAGAAAAACATGCTAAACCAGAATATAAAACCAAATATGACTAGACATGTCTCCATGTGACCATCCGTCACCACCAAACCATCCTTCTATGAAGGCGATAACAACAAGATAAACCAAAATGCTACACAATACATTTCCCTTTACTTTATTCCTTAAAAAATATACAAATACCCAAAGAAAAAAGTAGGATGTGAGAAAAAATCCCAATAGGATTTCACTAAAGAATCTATATAAGGTCTAAGATCAAGAATTCACTAAATTTAGCTTTAAAACAAATCCAGTTTAAAAATTATTTTCATAAAATAAAACCATTTTGTAAATCATCCATCGATTTTAATACAAATTATTTCACATAAAAAAATAATGGAATATGAAAAGTATATGTTATAAATCATAAAAAGATAATAAAAACTAACCATGGATACACCATAAGATAAGCACGTGAGAAAATAACCATGAAATAAACCATCATATAATAAACCAATCATAAGTGATAAAGAACTCTATTTGGTCTCTAAATTATGAGGATACATTCTATACATGAAAGAAGATCCCAATACAAGCCTAAGGTGGATCCAACCAATATAACCACTAGTGTCATTTCACAAACTAAAGTGACATAAAAACCTCTTGTGGAATCACACACATAAAGAGTGAAAAGTATATTTCCCGATGCACCCAAGGTTACCCAATGTGATCAGTTTTTAAAAATCCATTTAAAAACCATGATCACATTGAATAAAACATTTTCATATCAAATAATTTTTTTAGTATTTAAAGTCTATTTTAAAACTATAAACACCATTTAATCATTTCATCGAACACTTGGTACACACTTATATGTTTTTAAAGAAAAACCCCTTCAAAACATGAATCATTTCCAACAAAACTACCCTAATAAAAAATCAATAAATTTCATTGAAAAATCCAAAGGAATTCATAATAACTCAAAGAAATTCATGAGTTATAACCCTTTTATAGAGACACATACCTCAATAATGGAGGGAAAACTAGTATTCTTTGAAATTATAGATTAGGACAGAGTAGATCGAGTCCTTATGCTCATAGATCCATAAGAAAAAACATAAATCCTCTATCAAACCCATTAAATCTAGAATCCACAACCCAATTGGGTTCTAATGAGATAAGAGGAGAAGAGGTCTAGAAAGTATCTACAAAGAAGGGAGGGGGGGGGGGAATAAGATCAGTAAATCATTATACCTCAATGAGATCCATCACGAGTGAAGGAATTATGACAAAAATCCCAATGAATAAGCCTATAGAGAATTAGGGAATAATTAGGTCAAGATAAATGGGGATTAATATGAGCTTAAACATACAAATAAACAAGGTAAAATCGATAATTTATAACTTTTTAAAGTATGAGGTCTGTGCATGGTTAGGCCGCATGGTTAGTCTAACTATGCACCAACCACACATGGCTATTGTCTCTTTAAAAGACAAGCCACATAATATCCTAGGAAAAGATGCATAGTTTGGGAAAACCATGCTCAAACTGTGTGAAACACCTGGAAAATCATCCTTACCTCACATGGTTTCCTTGGAAAGATTCATGGTTTGTTTAGCCACGATAAAACTGTGAAAAAATCCTTTATAACCTATTAGATCCATATCGTACGGTTACTTCACTATTAGCACTAACTGTGGGAAAACCATGCACCTGGTATGTATTCTAAAAAAATACTCATTATTGACCCCCATTCCCCAAAAACCTATAGAATGACTTCAAAGAAAAAACAATCTTAGATTAAATCATACATGTGATCCAGTGGGCTTTAAAATTCTCCCCACCATGAAATATTATTGTCCCCATAAAGTGCACAATATCATAGACTAGTAAAAAGAGAAGCCCACTACAACCTCATCAAAGACTCCTGCTCCCATCTATCATGGATATCCCATATAAAATAGAATAGTACACAAACCAAAGGTATTTTTTTACCATGAAACACCTTATATTATTGATCCATAATCTGAACTAGTTGTTCAACTATCATGGGGTCGGGATCAAGATCAACATCCTCCCATTAAATCACATGGGAAGCATCCGGTTGATACCTCCTCAATTGGGAAACATGAAACACATCGTGAATTGACATCAATAGAGATGGTAAGTTAAATCTATATTCCACCTTTCCAAGACACTCCATAATCTTAAAGGGGCCCAAAAACCTCTATGCCAACTTACCCTACTTACCCAACCGACAATGTTCCAATAAAAGTGATACTAGAAGAAATAATTGATCACTAAACTTAAACTCTAATGGTTGAAGATGACGGTCTGCATAGGATTTATGATGACTCTATTCCATGACCAATCTTTTCCAGATCAACTACAACTTTTACATATTCTTGGGAACAGGGATCGATCTAACCAAGGAACATTCTCCCAACTCTTCCCAACATAAGGGAGATCTATATGGCCACCCGTATAACACTTCAAAGGGCACCATATTTATCGAAGCTTGATAACTATTGTTATAAGAAAATTTGACTAAAGGAAAAATATTTTCCCAAGAACTATAAAAATCAAGCACACATGTTCAGAACATATCCTCAAGAACCTAAATAGATGTTTTTGTTTTCCCATTCATTTTCAGATGATATGCCATGTTTAGATTCAACTGAGAACCCATCGCATCTTGTAAGCCTTTAAAAAACCTAAATATAAACTTCAAGTCCTTATAAGATACTATCATATATGGAACCCCATGAAGTCTCAAAATATCTTAAACATAAAAGTGTTTGAGCCTTTATACCTTCATTATCTCTTTAGTAGGAAGGAAATGATCCAATTTCATAAGTTGATCAATGATTAACCAAATTGAATATTTACCACTAGGATTCCATGGTAAACCAACAACAAAGTCCATAGAAATTTCATCCCACTACTATAATAGAATGGGTAAGGGTTTCAAAAAACCAATAGGTCACTGTTATTCTGCATTAATTCTCTGATAAGTAATACACCATGATATAAAAACTGAAATCTACCATCTCATACCTGACTACCAATATCGACATCTCAAATCATGGTGCATCTTGGTATTCCTAGGGTGTATGAACCAATAAGAATGGTGTCCCCTATCCATAAACTCCCACCTCAAAGAAATTGGAATGACTAACCTACATTGGAAACACAAATCGCTATCGGGATATCGATACCACTCACCTAAGGTCTCCCCACCATTTAGGATTTTACTCAAGCATTGGAAATTGGTGTGTGTTTCCTACTAGATCCAAAATAACTTATCAAAAGACAAGTTATCCTCCACTAAATCTCATAACACCTACCCATAAAACTATTCCACTTCCAATCTCATCTTAACAAAGAAACTCATCAAAGACCACTCATCCATTGAGTCCTTTATGGATTGAGTAGGTAATTTTCTTCTCAACACATCAATGACTTCATTTCCTTTCCTAAGAGTAATAAATTTCAAAAAAAAAGTCTAGAGATAATCAACCCAGCATATCTATAACAAATTTAGATAACTTTGAATGAAAATATACTTTAAGCTCTTATAATAAAAATATATTGTAAACTGCTTCCCAAATAGACAGTGACACAAAGTTTGGAGTGCATGCATAACTATTTCCAACTTAAGATCATGGGTAGAGTAGTTTTTATCATGATGTCATAATTGGTGAGTTCCATAGGCCACCACCTATTTCCCTTGCATCAAGACACATCCCAAACCCATATCAGAATCATCACATAAAACATCATAACATGAACCTAGTTCCAAAATAATCAAAACTAGTGCTGAAGTTAACCTCATATTTAGTTCATGAAAAGATATCTAACACTTTTCATACCAATAAAACTTTTAACCCTTATGGGTCAAAGCTATCATTGGAGACATAATCTTAGTGACATCCTAAACAAACCGCCTATTGTAACCAACCAACCCCAAGAAGCTTTAGATATCAAACACATTTCTTGGATTCTCCCAAGACTTAACTACCTATATTTTTTAAGGGTCCACTGAGATTCCCCTATTAGATATAACATGCACCAAAAATTTTAATTTCTAAATAAAAAATTCACACTTGGAAATATTACCATACAAGATACATTCTCTCAAGGTTTCAAGAATGATATCCAAATGATCCTGTTGCTCCTCCTCTGACCTGGAGTACACTAAAATATCTTCCACAAACACAACTGAAAATGTGTCTAAGAACCAATGAAATATCCAGTTCATCAACACCATAAATACTAAAAGAGTGTTAGTAATACTGAATGACATAACAAGAAACTCAAAATTCCTATATAGACACTTAAATGTTTTCTTAGGAATATCCTCTTCTTGAATTCACAAATGGTGGTACCCTGATTGAAGTTCAATTTTTTAAAACCAACAAACCCCTCTAATTTGGTCAAATAGATCATCAATATCAAGAAATATATATGACAACCCTGCTTTTTATTACAACTTAAACATGATTTATTACATAAAACTTCACTTGATACAACAAAGAAGATTGATAGGTTTAGTGTCTTTGGGGATTAGGATCATTACATAAAAACTTGAAACATGAAATACAACATCTTTATTGAAAACTTCCTTTACATGACCACTACATTCCATCATACTTATCATTGTATGGGATAACTTGAGGACATGCATAAGAAAAGGGTGAGCTATAAAGACTAGTAAGGTAATACACATGGAATAACTTGAGGATTAAAATACATGTTAGAAATTAGGCATATAAATAGAGCACAAGAGAAACATGAACATAAAGTCATGATAAAGCATGATAATCATAACATGGAAATGTGGCAACAACACTTAACATGGAATTAGCATGAGCCAAGATTCATTGCACATGGAGCATGAGTAAATACTCATTGCACATGAAGCACGAGTAAACCCTCATTTCACTTGAATTATCATGATTCGACACTCATTGCACATGATTTATCATGATAATATACTTTACCCAATGCATTGGAGCGCTATAAGGGCGCACCCTTCTTAAAAATTTCATTTCATGCATAAGTGTGCCACATGGATCATAAAACATGGATTCATAAAACATAATCATTTATTCCATGATAAAGGAATGTGGAATTCATACATGAAACTTTATAATCAATAAGTAAATGTGCATAAAGGTGAATACCCTTGATGGATAAATGGGCATGGTATTCACTACACAATGGCATTGACTTAGAAAATCGATGCGATTTCGGCAGCGTAACGACATGACATAAGAATTCATAAAAACGGTTGATGAGAGAGAAAGAGGTTCATCATCATATTTAAATGTAATTTAAAGTAAGGAGGTCATATAGATACATTTTCCAACAATTTTAATGGAATTTAGATTCATGATACAAAAGTATTGCATGAATGTAAATGAGGAGAGAGAAGTTCCTTTCGGAATTTCAGCATAGTAATGAGTGTACATGGGAGGCATTTAATGAGGGAGAAAGGGGTATCCCATCATTAAAAAATAAGTAGGGAAGTATTAGGGAGGTTAGAAACCATACCCCGACATTCATAATTGAAATTAAAAGGGCAAAACAACTTAAAGAAAATTGGACAAAAAAGAGAAAGAAAAAACCCTTACTTGGAAGTGCTAGAGAGAGGCTTGTGAGAGGCTTCTTGGGAGCTTGGGGCACCTTGGTAGGATTCTAGAGAGAGTAGGGTAGAGTTTGGATGAACTAAAAAGGCTTTGAGTTAGGAGGAAGTGGGATCTTGGGTGGGTTTATATAAGAAGGTGAGCGAATTCTTTATTATTTAGGTTTGGGACCCCTTATATTAAATTAATCCAAACCACAAACCATCCCATGGTTTTCCTCATGGTTTTTGACAAAGGGAAGAAGAAAATAATATTTTATAAGGCCAAAGTCCGAACTTCTTAAAATAATAGGGTTGCTTATGTGGAGGTGAGTCACACTCTCATGAAAAATAATTTAAAAAGACAAGGTGTTTAATAAGTCTTGAGGGGTCCATTAATGCTTTGAAAAGTAAGTCAAACAAACCCAAAATCACATTATTTTAATGGTAAAACATATATTGTCCGAACATAAAGATTATAGTATTTTATTATATCACTATTGGGTCATTATGATGTCATAAAACACATTATATATTTAAACGGTATTTAATTTTTACCCAAAATTTTGACTGTCTCAGAAAATTATGAAAAATTCACCATTGGATAATTTAGACATCCTAATTCCATAAATAACATTTATTTTATTTAAATAATTTTCTAAATATGCTATTTTTCACTTTTAAAATAAAAACCGACATTTATAAAAAATTCATGGGTTTTGACATAAATGGCTTTCAAACCTTAATAAAAATTATAATTGCATTCATAAAATTATAAGATAATTTATATTTAATAAAAATTAATTTAATAATAATAATAATATTTTATTAAAAAATTATTTAATTAAAAAATCCATTAATTTAATAAAATATAATTCTTAATTAAATAATAACTAAAAATATAATTTGTACTTTAAAAACTATTTACAATGTATCACTAATGACAAGAAAGTATATACATTATTATGTCAAAAAAAAATATACATGAACATAGTACTAGCGATTTGTTACATAACCCCTTAATACAGCCGCATAAGACCTAAGGGTAAGGTGTGCGATGGTGACAGACTCTTGGGGTGGCTCAGATAACATTGTTTGAGTGGTAATCTATACCAACTTCCACTTTTCCCATAGACGGACCCGTTCGAGCTTGACATGATGAAGCTCAGCTTGGGTTTGGTCAAGGGCGAAGCCCAAGGATTCCACCTCTTTTCCGAGCTCCAACAAATGGGCTTCGTATGGATCAATTCTACTGGATGAGGCCATTTCTTCTTTTATCTAAGTAAATTGGATTTGTTAAAGCCCTATATTTATACTAATCATGTGATCACTGTTCAACGGCTATATTAACAACGATTAAAATTCTTAACATAAAACCAAAGAAGTTGACATTTTATATAAACATAAAGAGACATTTAATTAGATCAAGAAGGATTTACATTAATGAAACTTTGGGTTGTTACAATATATACTTATTCTTAATGGTCACTTTATTTAGCTTTTGATAATCGATACAAAGCGTGAGGATCACATCCGCCTTCTTAGAAAAGAGGATAGAAAAATACCTAGGTGACATGCTATGATGAATAAATCCATTATCCTTAGGGTATACAAGATGGAATTTAAGTTCCATAAACTCAATAGGTTCCATATGATATGATGGAATAGAAATGAGCATCATACTGAGAACATGTCAATAGTAAACTTGACCTCTCTCTATGGTGAAAAACTAGAAAAATTATCCGAAAAGACCTCTGGGTACACATGCACCACCAAAAGAAGTATACTGATCAATAAGGATCAATGAAATTAAGAAACATCTTTGATAGCTAACATGAGATCAACCCAGCATATGGAACAACATGCCCCACTTTCCCAGGTCTAGAATCCCACTCACCTTGAAATAGATGAGTGACTCTACTAGGAGATAAGAATTGAACTCAATGATGATAACTATCAATATGGTACTTGATATTAACCATCCAATCCATGTAAATGATCAAGTTGAAGATATCAATATTAAGAACTGAGAAATCCCATGCCACTTCAAAGTTAGTTATCATCACCCAATATGCATGACATTTGAAACCTTGTTTGGGCCTCTTTTCCAAAGGTGTGGAAAGATCCAATAATAATGACATAAGATTTAAATGAAATAACAACACATCAAATAAATTTTAAGAGATAGAATAACGAGTATCACCTATATTAAATAAATATATCACCATAGAAGATGAAATAAACATCGTACTTCTAATAGTAGCTAACCTTGACTTAGATGACTACGATGCATACTATGTAGTGTAAAGACTTATTATCTCAACTCCTATATAATATTTATTAGATGAATAGAAATACTTCTTATCCTGAGGATAATATCCACCACCCTTATAAGCATCATAATGTACTTGCGATCCCTTGGTGATAGTAGATCCAACCTCATTTCCCTGGGACATCCTTCCACAAAACACCTCAGATGGACCGACTGGACACAATGATGAAAAATACTTAGATACCCATATAAAGTTAGGCTTGGCATGAACAAACCTTCCAAAATTATAATAGAAAACCTATTATTATCCTAAATTATCCCCATAAACTAGTCTTGATGAAAATTAGCCAACCTTGCGCTTCCTTTTCTAGCCAGATAATACACCATGGCTAGCAACTGCACTAATTGAAGCTCAAACCAAACCTATTTTCCCAGCTATGACCACCTCTGATATAGATGATTTATCAACTACCTCTATAAAGTTTAGAAAGAAAATGATAATAAATATCGACAGAATATAGACCCTTAGTACCACCTCAAACCTTTGAGATTTTAGGTAATCATTGGTAACAATCTATGGTTCCAAGTGCATCAACTCAGTGAAACAGGTGGAATACTCCAAAATTGTACACTTACCCTACTCTAAATAAAAAAATCCCAGGTCTTCTCCACACATAATGTCTTAGGATAAAAATGATTATTGATTATTTTCTTGAAGGATTTCTATGTGAGATCCTTGTGTAACATAACTTGCACACTAGAGTCCCACCATATCCTTACCTATCCTTCAAGCATATACATGAAAAAATACACCTTCGATTACTCATGAGTTTTTAGAAAGTTGAAGATCCTTTCAATCATCTAAAGACAATCCTTAGTTTCCTGGGGTCCTTTGTCACCATAGAAGATGAGTGGATTCTTCTTAGTAAATTTTGATCCATGATCCACCACTCATCCTTAGTTTTCGACATCCACATGATCCAAAGTTTAAATAGTGAATATTACAACCTCTATCAAACAAGGGGCCACTATATAATTTTACTATGAAACTTTTATCACAACTTCCTCTCTCAGATTTGGAAGATCATTTCTAGATATGATTGTTAATAAATACAAGATAATAACTAATCATCTTAAGAGAAATTTCCCAAATCAAAAGACCACTTCAGGAGAAATGATTTTAAAAAATGACAATTTAAAGCATTTATGAATTCTACGGATGAAATACCAAACACAAAAAAAGGAAAAATTCCATTTAAATAAACACCATATATGGTTCATTCAAATAACCTCAACCACCAAGTCTCAAGCTTGTCTAAAATCCCATACCACCCATGGTAACTTAGTTTCAAACATAGAAGTGAGCTGTCCAGGAACCCTCCCGCACTTAATATCCGAAATTAAAATTTCCTAACTCATGTCTACCAAAGAACCTAAACCAAACATAGGTAGTGTCACAACAATTCAGGCTGGGTATCCCCTTTGATACCATTTTTCAATGAACCAACATGAGTTAACTAGACAAGTCACCTGAGATAGCCCACCACACAGTGACAAGAAACAATGAACCACAAAAGTCTCATGTATAATAGAATAAAAATAAAATTAAAAATCAGAAGAAGAAACACATATCCATGATATAGACAATGTCAATCCAAATAGGCTAAATCATAAGATAAAACTAGAAAAGACTAGACATGTATCCATGTGAACATTAGTCACCACCAAACCATCCGGCTATAAAGGAGATGACAACAAGAGAAACTAACATACTACATAATGCCTTTCCCTTTAACCAAGTCTTGAGAAACAACATCTAGAACCACCCAAATGAAAAATTATGGTCTGATCATAAATCCCAATTGAATTTCACCAAAGAATCTATACAAGGTCTAATATAAAGAATGCACTAGATCTGTATTTAAAACAAATCAAATTTATAAATAATTTTCATAAAATAAAACCATTTTTCACATCATCCTTTGGTTTTCATAAAAATCCTTTCATACTCACAAAGAAAGTAATATGAAAAGTACATGTGATAAAGCATGGATGGATAATCAAAACTAACCATGGATACACCATAAGATAAGCATGTGAGATAATAACCATGAAATAAACCAATATGTGGTAAAAAAATCATAAATGAAAAAGAACACCATTTAATATCTAACCTATGGGGATACATGCTAGAGATGAAAGAAAATACCCAATATAGGCCTAAGGTGGATCTAACCAATATAACCTCTAGTGTAATTACACACACTAAAGTGACATAAAAACCTCTTGTGGCATCACACACACAAAGAGTGACAAGTCTATTTCTTGATGTACCCAAGGTTATACAATGTGATAAGTTTGTAAAAATCCATTTAAAAAACATAATCACATTTGATTAAATATTTTCATATCAAATCCTTTCTTCTTCTAGGCTTAAAACCTATTTTAAATCCATAACCACCATTGAAGCATTTCATTGAACACTTGGCGTACACAAATCCATTTTTAAAGAAAAATACATTAAAAAACATGAATCCTTTCCAAAAATACCACCATGATAAAAAATAAATTGATTTTATTGAACAATCCAAAGGAATTCACATGAATTCAAATCAATTCATGAGTTAGAACCCTTGTATAGAGATACCTACCCCAATAATGGAGGGAAAACCAATCAACTTTGAAAATGGAGATCGATAAAGTGTATATTGAGTCCTCATAATCCAAGATCTATAATAATCAACATCAATACTCCATGAAACCCATTATATACAACATCCACAACCTAATTGGGTTCCAAAAAGATAAGAGGTGAAGAGATATAGAGAGGATCTACAACGAAGGGGGGAAACTAGATAAAGAACACAACATACCTCAAAGAGATCCATCAAGAACGAAGTAATTCTACAAATAATACCAAGGTAGAAGCCTCTAGAGTGCTTTGGAATGATTATTTCAATCCAAATAGGGATTAGGATGATATTAGGCATAAAAATTATCAAGGTAAAATGGGTAATTTCTAACTTTTTAAAGGCTCAGAGGACCATACACAGTTAGGCTGCACAGTTAGTCTAACTATGCACTAACCATGAGTGGCTATTATCTATTTAAAAAATAATCCACATAGTCTCATAAGAAAAAACAAAAATTTATGAAGACTGTTTTAAAACCATGTGACACCCCTAAAAAATCATACAGAACCCATACATTTTCCTTGTAAATCCACAAAATTTGTTTAACCATGATAAAACCTTGAAAAACTTATATTTAACCTCACAGATCCATACCACACGATTAGAAATAACTGTTCAAAAACAGTGCACTTGGCCCATCTTCTAAAAAAATCTTCATTTTTGACCCTCGTTACTCAGAAACCTCTAAAAAGACTTAAAAAAACCAATCTTAGATTAAATCATATCAATGATCTGATGGGTGTTATAGTTACACTGAGACTATAAATTCCACTTTCAATGTTTGAAAAACTAAACACTACCCAACACACATTCATCAAAAAATGGTTATGTTTTAACCACCCTTCTACCACTAAATATGGTCATTACCACTATACTAATCATTAGGTTAAACCATCATTCAAGGTTTCTCCTTCCAATAAATTTAATCCATTAAAACAAAATAGGCTTCACAGTCCCAATAGAAGTTTCACCCCTAGTATGGACCTCCTAAGGTGACCTGAGAATGTGGAAACTTAGTATCACACTCTTGAGGTGATATGGGTGTGTAGTACCTTATTTTAGTTCATTTGGGATGGTTTCCTTCAGTACATTTATTAAGGATCACATGGGAAGTGGTCTTTCATGAAGTTTGGTGCATTAAACTCTTTAAAAGACATAATTAACCTTGATTCCCTTTAATTACTTTGGGTTTTGACTTAATAAGTCACATGAAGGGAGGAGGGAAGGCTTGGGCATGAAAATATCAATCATAACTTTATATCTTCCAAATTTACACCAAATTTGTGGAATGGCGGTTTATTTATAAACCATAAGAAGACCAAGGTATGGTGATAGGCGGTAACCACCTTCATGCCCTAGTGAAGTCAAATGAATCATGTTGACCAATGACCTAGATGTGTTATATGAGTGTGTAAGTGGGGAATATGATGTAAAGAAGGCTTGGGTGTGTGATTGAAGACTATGGAAAAGTACTTGGGAAAATTTATAGGCCTCAGAACTATTGACGATTCTTTATACTAAGAATTTTCTCCACTCAATTGAAGTCTCCAGTCTTTGAAAATGTGAGCACCAAAAAATTTCCCATTTGAAATTAGATCTGATCGATATAAATAGGAACAATTTTTTAGGTCCATATGACTTTGACATGAATGATGTATAAAAAGGGGGTAATTTTCACTTAGGTTGGGGGTTATAATGCCATGCACACCGATACTTGGTTGTGAAATGCATGTTAGGACATGGGTGCAAGATGAAAATCCTCTATAAATAGTGAGGGACCACCCCACTCACATACATCATTATAACTTGAGAAAAACTCAAATCTCCACACTCTCTTATCACTCAATTCATTCAAATTACTTAAGGTGAGTGTGATAATCTTTATCAAATAAACCTCTTCACATCAGTTTAGGCATGTGGAGTAGAGTGAGAAACCCTTAACTAGTAGAAAGAGTCCAAGATAAGGGGATGAGAGAATATAGTTGATATATCTTGGTGAATAAACCTGGGTGAAGATATCTGAGTGAATCCACTTGATCAGAGCTAAAGAAAGTTGGGTGAATCTTTTTTCCTTTATCATTTTCACCCAGTTGTGTTCATAACTGGATCAATTCACTTGCAGGGTGATTCCATTTTTATTTTATATAACTAAAATTATTGATCTTATTATTTACAAAAAAGACAGTCAACAATTCAAACATGGTTCTAGACATTGAGTCCATAAACTGCATCAACTTATTGACCCAAGATGTCAAGCACAAATATTCTAGCTTGCATGGGAAACACATGTCAGTTATTATAAAATTCATGTGGAAACATCACCAGAAATATTTGGCATTATAATTCCCTCCACTACATGGTCATGGAATTATCATTAACATAGGACCACCAAGGCTGGAAAATAACATGTTAAACTCATGGTTTTCAAGGTAAACTCATTTGGGGAGTGCTAACATATCATCTAAGGGGGTGTATATCCATGAGGGGGAGGTCACCTATACATATATAATGAACCACCCAAAAGTCACCCCATATAATCACACTAATACATTAAAGCCTCAGATGAACTACCACTCCTTAATTTTCAGTCGATCAACCACAAACCAACTCAAAAGTTGGGTAGAGGATTAGGTCCTGCATCCTGATAGTGGTATTAATATTTAGTGAATGTGGGCATACTGGATTATTCAAACATGTGTTTAGTTCAAGCATTATATGAAGGTGACCACAATATATGAATATGTTTAGGTTTCATAGACTTATGTATACAGAAAATTATGACCTCTTTCCCAAACTACTCAGTTGTTGGAGCTTATAGGAAAATATGTTCCACCCGATCCATGGGGAATTGGGGATCAGTTTTTGGGAAATATACAAGGGATCTAAGGCACATATCCTAGGGTTCATGTATAATGAATTCACCCCCCGAATTATATCCAATGGTATTTTAGGAGAATACCCTCATTAGTACAAGAACTTCTAATGGAATCCATAAATTCCATGGGGAAAGAGCCCCACCCATGGATATATGTTTTCTTCAAATATTAGATAAAGATATTTTTGGTTATGTGTGGAGATGGTCCAATGTGAAAACTCCCCATAGGATTCCCTACAATGTAGAAAAGGGGAGCCCTAATCATGTATTAGCTAGAGTTAGGGTGAGGTTTATATGAGGAGTAGGGATATGATTTCAACCCTTATATCCCTCCCTAGACTTGGATATTTGGATATCTTGCAATGTGACTAAGTATATACCAACTTCTAGTATGAAACTTTCATAGTGGATTATAGTTGAGTGCCTTTATGATAGTGGCTTAGCTAGTAGAGTGGAGGCCCATTGGCCTCACATTACCCGTGTTGGAGAAGATACACCAATACCATCTACATATCTATAAATGAAAATATATCTCCCACATATTAGGGTCTTTCTAAGTATCACAGGGATGGATGGTGATGCACTTCAATTCATATGATATCTTTCATGAAGTGAAGATCCTAAGGTGAAGATTTAAGTCATTTATACAAGTCTTATCTGACATCATGACAATATAATTGAAGGTTGATAAGACTTTAAAGATACTAAGTTTGAACATGGAGTTAAAATTTCCCCCTACTCTAATCCTTCCACCGACACAATTATATATGAAAAAAAAACAACTATGAAGTGTGGTCACACAAGATGACCTCGAGGGACTTCATTCGGTTGGCACTGATTGGCTATGATATTCTTTGAGAGGCTTACACACCATATTTATTTTTACATTAATTTCAGTTTATATAGAACCAAGTAATGGTTCAACTGAAATACTTCTAGATAAAGCATAAACCAATGGTGGTAATGAAACTGTGGGTAATTTTAGCCTTGGAGTACACTCAGACCAAGAATAGGTTGCCTTCCTCAAATGTTTTCATTGGTTTGACACCCAATAATGACTGATCATGGAATTCATTATATCTCAATGGGATATATACAACCACCATTACTATATTCACAACATAATTATACCTAAAGATAGGGGAAATGACCCTTGGAAATTCCCACAAGAAAGGTAAAACTGGTGAACCATCCAGACCTCCTGATCAATCTTGCCTGTAGGCTTCCCGACATCTCAGAATTGAAGATCCAACACATATTGAAGTTGATCCAAGACCATAGATCCATTAGCAGCAAAGCAGTTCCTCAGATGTGGACTAGAGGAATGAGAAGAAACTAAATTCAAAGGATCCCGAGTCTTTCTCAAGAATTAGAGAGGGTTAGACTAACACCTCTTCATACTACAAGTATCCAAATTTCATCCAATTTAGTTGAGGTGGCCATTGAGCATAAATGTTATGGGTTTATAAACAACCCTATAGAGTAGCATATATATTCTTTAATTTGAAAACCTAAAGGCCCATAAATACTTTAATTCTATGATTGATCCTAACAAGTTTGGAAAGTATTAGAGGGAGTTAGAGATACTGATGCTTGAAACTAATAACTAGGTCCTTATAATAAGATGGTTGTAATACCTGGTGAACTAAGGTAACAATAAAGGGGTGATAAATAAATCTATTTATAAGAAGTGGGGTTACCTACTAGTGGAAAAAAGGTTTTAATTTTTATTTTTTTTATTTTTAACATTAGTTAAAAACCGATGTCGATTTAGTCAATGTTAAAAATTTCATTTTTAATTTTGGTTATTTAAAAGTGGAATTTAATCATACATTCAATGTTGGTTTATAGAAAAAACTATGTTGAAAGTGTTAAAAATTTATTTTTATGAGTTTCAATGTTGGTTTATAAAAAAACCAATATTGAAACTGCTAAAAATTGATTTTTAAAACTTTCAACATTGTTTTTTGTATAAACCAACATTGAAAGTATGTTTCAATGTCGTTTTAAAAAAATCAATGTTAAAAACTTATAATTTTTTTAAAAAAATTATAAAATGAACAAATTTAAAACTTATAACATGAATTTTAGTACAATAATCAACATAAAATATAATATGATAATAAATAATAAGAAATAAACAAGAAAAAAAATACTTTGTTTAAAATTTAACCATAAGAAAAATAAATATACGTGGAAATTTTAAATGTAAATTTAAAAATTAATTATACCTATAAAATAGTTTGCAAATAAACCTTGAATACATTTTAATTATTCATTCCTATACGATGTTACATCCTAAAAAATCTAAAAATATAGTGAATATTATATAATTAAAAATAGGAAATATAAGTGTAAAACATAAGAACATCAATTGAACTAAAATTATCAAAATATATCATTATTCTCATCATGATAATATCATAAATTATTCTTAAAAAATAATAACCACATTCATACTTTTTGATGATAAAACTGTGGTTATGAAACAAAACTTTGAAAATAAGAAAGGGGGTGTCACCACACCACAACCTTTGGTGTGTTTTGGTGAAATAACCAAGGATTTCACCATATTCCAGGGAGGGATGAGTGTGGCGTCCAATGTGGAAAAGTTGAGTAGAGTGAGAAACTGGAGGAAAAAACTAGCTAGGGAGGTTCCACCACGCTATCACCTAGGCCATGGTGGTTATAAAATATTTTAAATAGGGTTTATAAAATTCATAATATCTAAGGGGGGTAAGACAATTCAAGCACAAATATTTTGGATATTCTCTTTGATTTGAGTCACTACAAATTGGAGGGATATTACCATGCCATGAAGGATGCTTCAAAAACCTCCTTTATAAATAGAGGGATGACTTCTTCTTTTCTTTATTTTTATATATTTTTATCTCAATCCCTAACCAACCCCTTGACCTCTCACCCCTCTCCAGTGACACTCTTTATATTCTAAACCATTAGTTCATATGGATCAAAGTCTCACAAATCAAGGTACCCTATCTCCTACCCTCCTCTTAGTTCCCCCAGTTATTCTATTTTTTGGAAGATTGTTTTAGAATGATTCCTCTATTTTGGTCTAAAAATCTAGCAAGACTTAATGGTTCCTTTTTGTGGATAGGTTTTGGTGAGTCTTATTTTAGTTTTGGTAGTGTTTAATTTGGTAGTGGTTGATCCTAAATTGTCTATTCTTTCTCAAAGAATGTTAAAATTCTAATAGAGGTAGGGGATTCATTACTTCTTCTTTTATTTAAAGTTAAAGTGTGGTATTGTCATGATTTAATCCTTTCATTAATGATGGAATTGACCTAATTAAGATAAAAATATAGGAATTGAAGGAATAATTATTTATGTATTTGGGTTGTTGCATTCACAAATTATTTATTCTTGATTATATTAACTCTTGATTTATTAGATAGTGTGATAATAATTGTTATGATTTTTGTTGTGTTTATCATGACTGATTAATTTAAAATTTTTAAAACAACATAAATACAGATTTATAATGAAATGACTAAAGAAATAGTCATGTAAATTTGATGACCATTCTTCCATGATTTTGATGAGACTTGGAAGTAATGATAAAATCTTGTTTATATTTATTTATAACTATTTATTGTATGATTACTTATAGGTTTATTGTTACTAAAAACCAATTCATAAAGAACTTGTTAATTTAAGATTGGAATTACAATGGCCTCTCATTGAATTTTTTTTTGGGGTTGATCAAGCCTGTTCATGTTGTGAAAGGCTTGTATGCCATGGTTTTATGGCCTTAGTTTCCCCATGAGTGCTTCGTGTTGAAAATATATTTTGTTTCTTTTTATTCTTGTTATAGGGAATCAAATCCTTGATATATTTATTAATTACCTAGTATGGTTAGAATAATTTGGAGAGAAATGGGTGGGGATTCCCATGGATTTAGTGATGGGAATGATGCTGATAATGGTAGGATTTGTTATATTATGCACAATGGTGTTGGGGATGACACTTGGGTGTCTAGAAAGTTTTAAGAGTCAGGATTTCTCATTGATATGTTCTTTATTGATGTTTTTAAATGGCTGGTTGGTTGGATATTATTTTTTGTGGTTCAAAACTACTTAACATAGTTTGATTCTATGCATGAAAAGTGTATCCTTATTTTGGTGGTTTAGGATGAGTTATATTTTAAGATCCCATGTCCTTATGAGTTGTAAATTCCAAGAAAAATTTTATTTTTTAATTACTATATGGGTTGAATTTTGATTATAGATTTGAAATGGAATTATGAGAGTTTTAATGCCTCAAAATGATGTTTCTAGATGTGTAAGGTGGCATAAAGGGTCTCTCAGGTGTTCAGGTGAGCCTTAGGGGATCCAGGTAATGTTTTAGAAGTTTTTTAAAATTCTATCTAGAGAGCATAGTTTGGGGTTCATGGTTAAGGGAAACCATATAGCACCCTGAAGTGCGATGAAATTTTAGTTCATTTTGTATGGAGCATGGTTTTTTGGCACATTTAGTGCATAGTTTTTAAGAAATCGTGCGAATTAGTTTGGGTTGGAGACTTGGTGAAATGTTTTTCATAAACCGTGCAGGGTTATAGAGGAAATATTGTGAGGGTTTTAGAGGGTTGCAGAGCTACCCACATATCTATCGCATAGTTTGGAAAATCATGTGTCCAAATCATGTGAGGTGGTGGGTTTTGAGGTAGTTCCAACCACATGGTTGGTGCACGATTTGGTGAACCGTGTTTCCAATCCATGCATCTCATTAAAGGGAGAAAATTAATTAATTCCCCATCTAAAATTTTAAGGAGGAACCCCTTTTCTCTTATCTTTCTCCCCACGTGCAGCCAACCCTCATCCCTCTCCCTTGGTTCATCCCCACTTAATTTTTTTCCTCCTATTATTATCCTCTTCTCTTTTCACTTAATTTTAATTTATCTAGCTATTTATTTGGTTTTGATTCCACTAGATCATGGTGGAATTGATCGACCATGATGGGTATTTTTATCTACTTAAGAAGAGGGTTAATTGGGATGCTATCTGCACATGATGGTTTATCATTTTAGTTGAGGTGTGTCACACCATATATTTTTCTTTGTTTTTTCATTAAAATATAAGTGTTTAGTAATGAATTTGGTATTTTATGTTAGATATTTCACTTGAATTAGGTTTAGTGGTGTGTCAAGGGTGGCCAAAACCCTATTGCTCTAAGAGCCAATGGTTGTTCGAAGCTCAGTGAGTTTTCCATCTTTATGCCACATTTAAATTGGATTAATTAATTAATTATAAATGTTATAATTAATTTATTATTTATGTTATATATGAGTTAGGATCTTGGGATGATGAGGTGAGCTCGATTGAGCATGAATGCGGTTTTATAGGATTAGAAGAGCATTAGAAACTACTTTCATCCCCTTGGAAATAAATTGAGAATGATTTGGTTAAAGGTAGGTGGTCCTTGTTACTTTACCTATGAATGTTTACGTGGTGTTTATATTCATATGGCCATGAAACCTTTCCAGTAGGGAGATGACCTAATTTTTATTAAATTGTTAAATTTAATATGAATGTTAAATTTAATTAAAATATTTAGATTAAATAAATTGACTAGAATTTCACAAAGTTTAGAGATCCATGTTGGACCCTCATGTATTGTATGGTTGCCTCAAACATCAATGGTTGAGGCATTAATGATAAATTTTTACTAATGGACCTAGTGTAGGAGCCTTAAAATACCTTTGGATATAGTGGATATGTGTGTGATTCTATCCCACTGGGAAGCGACTTTTGAGTAAGTAGACCCCATAGAGACATTGTGGCTAGTTTGGGTGTGAGGATTGACCTAGTGGTGATGTAGAGAGTGAGATATTATTAAAGTCCATAACTTTAGATATTTTATAATGACTTAACCCTTGAGGTCTATGAGGTCAAATGATGAAATTGATGACATTGAAGGATTGGATATCCTTTGAGCATTAGGCTTAGTCTTTGAAAGCCCCATCTAACCGAGGATCTAGAGTGGGATTCCTCTGTTAAAGTGATGGCTCAGAGAACCCTTATGGGTTCCCCTATTTGGGAAATTAACCTAACTGGGTATATGTTGGGAGTGGTATTCATTGATTATAGGTGTCAACTTAGAACCCAAATCGGTGAGTTGACCCTGTTTAGGTTGAGAAGAATTGGGTTTCACTCGAGGGAGTTCAAAAAGGGTCTTCATGGTGGGTCATGGATATGGACACCCATGTTTAGAACTATTATATTGATGTTTGATATGGTTTACACCATAGGGTGTCTTGATCATTATATGAAAACTACCATAGGGGAGGGTATTGGAATGATTATAGAGCATATGCTCTGGATGTGGAAACTCTCATAGGGGAGGTTGGATGAGATTCTTATAGTATTATACCATAGATGAGAAAATCCCATAGGGGAGGTATATGATACTTGATAGAGTTACCACATAGTTTGATCTCATATATGGTTTGGCTGCCATGTATTTGGAGCTGAGATGATCAGGTGAACCATCACATTCTATCCTAGTGGGGGATCATTTTCTGTGATTTTCTAGGGACTTTATATCTACTAAGGCATTGATGTTCTGTTATAATAGGGTGATCATGGCTCCAAGTTTATGATGAATATTATATAATCCGATAGGGGAGGTCTATGATGACCATGAAAAACTCCAATAGAGGATTTTTTGATACCTTTATGGATCAACACACCTGATGGGTGGTTGTGTGGTTATGGTTGGCATGATTTCACAACATGCTCAGAGAAACCCTAACACTGGCCGAAGTAGGTATGGTAGATCAAGGTCACAACCCTAATAATTGAAAAGGATTTATTTTATTTATTTATTTCAATTGAGCATGTTACATGCACACACCATGACACATGCTAGTTAGTACGGGACTGCATTGATAATGCCCTACTAAGTTTTATACTCACACCATACTTAGGTCACCACTGCACATGGGTACCTGAGCAGACATTCATTTTATTTTAGGTAAAGGTTGGGATGAGGCTCTATGTTGTTTGAGTGGGAGGGATCGAATGTGTACTAGGAGATTGGGATGAGTATGTCTCAAGGATTTCATGAAGCCTACATTTTAATTTTTATTTTATTGTGGTCTATATATGTAACTAGACCAGTGGGTAGTCAATGTATGTATGGAATGGTTGTTCAATACTTCATGAAATTTCATTTATTACTTAGTTTTTATTACATTTATTACTTTCTCTTTATAATTATTTACTATTATGGATATTATTTTGTTATTTTATATTTTTATTTCGATCTAATATAGTGGGTATAATCTCCCCATGGTACCACCTTGGACCCTCATTTCTAGTCAGCAACATTTGGTGTATGGGGAGGCATGCCTGAGGTGTAGTAGAAACCTCTGGTTTAGACACCAGTTAGTGGTATGAGATGGATAAATGTTGCGAAGTGGTAATATATCATTCCTTTTATTTTGTCTTACTATTTTGGGATATGATGGACTGAATATTTAGGAATGTGTCTGACCCTGTGATGGATATCAGACTGGTGCATCTAGCACACATGTTCTAGTACAAAGTCTCGACTACCAAGGATATGGGATTGATGCTCTTGGTCTCTAATTTTAGGATTGTATTTAATTTTTACCTGGGGATATGCACATGTTGTTTGGATTTGATAATTTGTTATGGATTTATGGATCTTGGACCATTGTAAAGAGTACAATGCTTTGGTTTTGAATATTGGATTGCAAAGACAAGTGGTGTCTCATGGATCATACTAGGCATATATGATCCACATTTTATAGGCCTTCTAGTGTGCAGTTTCATTAAAAAATGAGGATAATCCATTTAAAGCATCAAAAACTACTCATACGATGTTTTCCAATATAAGTACTTGGTGTAATTATACTCAACTAGGAAAAATTATATGTGGATTTACTTCTGATGGTAGGTCATTTAGATCAATAGTGAGGTGATTGTTGATGATGAGGATGATGATGCAGTCCTCATGCATAGGAGGTGTAGTGACCCTGGTGGGTCGGTATGGAACTGGGTGTCTAATGATGAACCCATTGTGGGGTGCTATTACTTAGGTTCAATTATTTAAAGTGTCAGTAAAACATATATGGTATTTTCCCATATATATTGGAATATAATTCCAAATATCCAAACTATGTGTTTTGGTCCCTTGGTACGATTCATCTAGGATAATTCCATTGGCTATGGGAAGAGTTGACTAGTGATGTATGACCCTCTCAAGGGAGCTGTTTGGTTGGTGGATGCTCATGAAGATGGGTTCCCTGGTTTTGGGTAATGATTTACATGTGATGTTGTTGTGTGTGAGACTCTATGGGTCAATGTTTGGGAATTTTGATATCATGGGTTTTGAGATGAGAGCATGGATGATGCATTTTAAGACATGACCTTGGAGAGATACTTGACTAGTAGGGATTGGTGGGAGACCTAGAGACCCTTATCTTTGACGAATACCTTAGTGGGTTACTGATTTACATTATTGTAGGGAAACCCATTAGGGGAGTTGGACTAGATTTTGTGGTGCCTTTAGAGGTTAAAATAAAAGTTTTATTCTCCTGAAAAGATCAATACATGTGAGGTGTTATCAAGTATGTTACCTAGGAATGATGATTCCTTTGGTTTCTGAGGTGGTACCTAGGGTGATTGAGTATTGAGACTGGATTCGAAGAGCATGATTGTTCAGGTGCATGAACCTATTGACCAGTGGGTTCACCTTTAGTAGTGTTGAAAAATCACAGGTGGATGCTCATGATAGGAATAATCAACCTAAGGGTGGATCTTAACACACATTTTCAGGGAGACATGGTGTCAAGGGTTAGTATTCAAAGTGCATGGCTCCTAAGGAGCGATATGTGTTTGGTGATGGAACCAGTTGAGGTGATTATTAGGGAGTAGTGTTTGTATATTCTTTTCATTGTTTCTAATGATAGATAAGTAATGGTTCATGATGATTATGCTATTTCTTTGGTAGTGCGATAACAAGGGTGCTCCTAAGGTGGGGAGTAGGATGTCAGTTGCAGGCATATGGACCTCATGTGAGAAGGGTTGTGGGTGAGGGACCAATCATTGGATAATTGTTTTGGCATTTTGATTCCATTGGATAAATGGACCTGAGAGCCATTGTATTCTTCTATGAATTCCAAGTACAAATATGAGAATAGTTTTAGGTGGAGTCTGTGCATGGGCATCAGGCCCAAGATGGATTATGATGATATAGAGGTATTGGATTGAGAATGCATTGGTGTTCACATTGGGGAATAATATAAAAATGGGACAATAGATTATTCAACCATGGTTTTACACTAAAATTTAGGTTTAGGTTTTAGTGGGGTATCCTGATGATCTTGGTTCCCTTCGGGGTTAAAGGCCTCAAGATTAGGTTTTGTTAATGTGTTAATGGCTGGAACCAACAATATTTTAATAAAGTCAACTAGATACGGATTTGATTGTGTTTTCATATGTAATCAGAAGCATTTAGTCAAAAAATATACTAGAAATGTCATTTGGGATACAACAAGATAATTTCAAGCATTGTTCGGGGCCTTTAGAGGAAAGAAAAGTGTTCTCATGTTGTGAATGGATGATGGAGGCACACCCATTCTAACTTGGAATTTAGAATCAAGAACTAGGAATGGAGTTATCATGCGTGAATGGGTCTGGGTACTGTGAATTATTCTAGGACCATATTTAGGATTATATAGGTATGTTTTGATATAAAATTCTGACAGTGGAGGTACCATGTCTTGAAATTTGCAACTACGACCTAGGTCCCATGGTGGGAAACACTATAGGTCATATGATGAGTGAGATGATGACATGGTCATGTATTAGGATACATGGGATTGGGTAAGCATCATCTCAGTGTTTTGGTAGTGGTTCTGATCATTTCCTCAGGTTTTGGTGGTTTAAGCATCATATGTTTAAATGGTTCTTTACAAGGGAATTGGATGTTCAGAGATAGAACATAACTATTTGAGTGGGAATTAATGAATGAGGAGGGTCAGGATGTTGTGTTGGATGTCCATAGAGACTTATCATGGACAATAAGTATTAAGGTGGGGAGGTTATAGTATCCCATGTTTTTATGAGTTGGAAATTTCAAAAGGAATTTGAATTTTCAATTTCTAGACCGGTTGAATTTTGATCAGATATTCAAAATGGAATTCTGAGAGTTAGAATGCCTCAAAGTGATGTTTTTTATGTGGAATAAGGATCAGTGGGTTCCTTGGGTGTTTGGGTGAACCTCAAGGACTTCGAGTAAAGTTTATATGGTGTTTGAGAATTCTATCTAGGGACCATGGTTTGGGGAACATGATTTAAGGGAAACCATGTGACACCCTAGAGCATGATGAACTTTCTATTCATTTTGTAAGTAGAATAGTTTTCTAGCATGGTTAACATATTGTTTTGGGGAAACCATGTGAATTCAAGGGGAAATTGTGCAACTTGGTTTGGGTTGGTGACTTGGCACATAGTTTCAAAAAAACCATATGGGCTGTAAAGGAAACTTTGAAAGAGTTTCAGAGGGTAGAAAATATACCCACATGGTTGGTGCATGGTTTGGAAAACTGTGTAGCCAAAATGTATAAAAGTACCAACTGCATGATTGGCATATAGTTTGATAAACCATGCAGCCAAACCCTAGGACTCATTAAAGTTGATAAATTACTTAATTTTCCCTCCAAATTTTTAAGGGGAATCCCCCTTTCTCTTCTCATCCTCCCTGTGTGTGGTCATCCCTCTCCCTCTCCATTGGTTCCCCCCTTGATTTGGGGTAGATTTTGAGGTTGTTTCTAGGTGATTAAAGGTATAACATTGTTTTTTTGGTTTCTTTTTTTTCTAATCATATATTTTCTCTTAATTTTTATTTCCCCAATTAGGGATTTGGTTTCAATTCCATCAGAGAATGGTGGAATAGACCAAGAATGATGGGGATTTTGATCAGTATAGGAAGAGAGAGACCTAGGATTCCATCTGTATTCAGTGGTTTATATTTTCAATAGGGGTACACCATGTCATGGATTTTTCATGGATTTTTTTATTAAAAACGATTTTTTAATAATAATTGGTGGTGTGGGTTGGGTATATAACTTGTCTTGGGTTCAAGGGTGTTCCGAGGGTGGATGGCACCCCATTGCTCTAAGAGCTGGTGGTCCTTTAATGTTCAGTGAGTTACCCAAATTTATGCCATGTTTAGATTTAATTGAATTAATTAATTATAAATTTATAATTAATTGATTATTGAAGTTTGGAATTAGTTAGGGGCTCTAGAGGATGAGGTAAGTTTGATTGAGCATGGATAAGGCCAGATAGTCTTGGACATGCCTTTGAAGATAATGTCATCCCCTTAAAAATAAAATGTGAAATATCCAGTTAAATGTAAGCGGTCCTTGGTTCTTGTGATATGGATTTTTTTCATGGTGTTTATGTTCATGTGGGCATGAGGCCTTTCAAGTAGGGTGATGACCTGTTTTTTTATTAAATTGTAAAATTTTACTAAAATTTTTAGATTAAATAAAATGCCTAGAATTGAAAAAAGTGTTGAGGGCCTTGTTATACCCTCATGCACTATATGGTTGAATTGACTGCCAATGGTCGAGGAGTTGATGATAAATGTTTACTAATGGCCCTAATATATGATCCATGTTATACCTTTGGATAGAGGGGAGAGGTGCACGCTTCTATCCCATTGGGATATGACTGTCAGGTGAGTAAGACCCATAAAGACTTAGTGGTTAGGTTGGGTGTGAGGACCAACCTAGTGGTGGTAGAGAGAGTGAGATGGGATTAATGGAAATCACCCTATAGATATTAGAATGACTTGATCCTTGAGGCCTATGAGGTGGTATGATGACATCGATGATGCTGAGGAGCTGGATATCCTTAAAGTATTGGGATTAGGCCTGATAATCCATACGTGACAGAGGATTCCAAGTGGGATGTCTCTGATAAAGTGATGACCTAGGGAACCCATTTGGGTGTTTTTTTGGAAATGACCCTGAGTGGGTACACATTGGGAATGTGTTATGATTATCTCATTTGTTACCTTAGAGTTTCGATCAGTGATTGGATCATGTTTAGGTTGAGATGAATTACGCCACACTCTGGAGAGTTCGACCAAGGTCTATATGGTGGGTTATTCATATTCCCAACCATGTGTAGAACTATTATATTGAAGTTTGATATGGTATACACCATAGGTTTTCTTGATGATTTTATGGAAACTCTCATAGGGGAGGATTCTAAAATGATTATAGGGCATATGCACCAAATATGGAAACTCCCATAGGGGAGGTTGGCTAAGATGCCTATAGGGTTTATACCCCATATAAGAAAACTCCCATATGGTAGGTATGTGATACTTGATAGATCTAACACATATTTGGAGCACAAATATGGTTGGGATTCCATGGATTTGGATCTAGGATGACCAGGTGGGATGTCATGTGTTATCACAAAAGGGGTATTTTAGTGGGGGCTCATGGATGATGATCTATTGGGGCCCTACTATCTTCTGAGGGATGGATGGTTTGGTATATTGGGGAAATATTGGCTCCAGGTTTGTGATTACTATTATATACTCCCATAGGGGAGGTCTTTGATGAATATTGTATACTCCCATAGCGGAGGTTCGTGATGACTATGGAAAGTCCCATACTAGAGGTTTGTGATACCTTTTTGGAACAAAAAACCTAATGGGTGGTTGTGTTATTATAGTGGGCATGATTTTATGATGTGCTAAGAGACAACCTGACGCTGGCCGAAATAGGTATGGTCATTAGGTTCATGGACCCAAGGATCGATGATGGTTTATTTTATTTGTTTATTTTATATGAGCATGTCACATGCACATATCACGACATGTGGTGGTTAGTATGGAACCAAATTGGTGGTTTACTACTGAGTTTTGTACTCAAACCCTTCTTGGTTTTCCACTACACATGGGTACCCAAGCATAACTTCACTTGGTTGTAGGTACAGGTTGGGATGAGGCCTAGTGTTGTTTGAGTGGGAGGGATTTGATGTATACCTGGATATTGGGATGAGTATGGCTTAGGGATTTTATGAATCTATAATTATCATTTTTATTTTATTCTAGTCTGTATATATATAGCCCAGTGGGTGGTTATTGTATATCTGGCATGGCTGTTCAGGACTTTATGGAATTTCATTTATTATTCAATTTTGTTTATATTTATTGCTTATGATTTCTTATTGTTTATTATTTTGGATTGTATTTGGTTACTTTATATTTATTTCACTCTCTAATATAGGGGGTATGTTCTCCCAACTATATAACCTTATACCCCCACTACTAGTCAGCAACCTCTGGTGTATGGGGAGGCACATGTAAAGTGTAGTGTTGATCGTATGTCTAGAAAATGGTTAGTGGTTCAGGGTGGTGGGATGTTACAAATAGAGAACCTAGATAATTATTAATTGATTAATGAAATCAATTAAAAGAATAAATAGGGTTCTTGGTGTTTATAGATAATAATGACATACTTGAGAAGAATTAAGGAGTTATGGTACCCATGAAACTTGTCTTGTAAAATTAATGTGTTAATCATTAAAATGAATATGTAATAATGTTAATTACTGATAATAAATTAATTAATATTTAATTTTATGCATGTGTTCATGTTTTAGATCTATAAATTAGCAATGATAGTAGGGTTTCTTATGTGACAATAGCTACAGATGATTCTAGGTCTAGGTAGTTTCCCTTAGTGTGGTTATGTGTTATATTCTTATATTTTCTAATTTCTTACACTTCATCACCTGAGTTGATAGGAAAATTGGGACCCAAATATTTTGGTGAGTGTTTTTCTCAATATCTAGGATGGTGAGGGATTATAATGGATTGAGGTTTAATACATGATACATGGGCTGTAGTGGCTTCCAGACTACCATATAGTTACTAATGGATAATATAATGCGAATGAGTATATTTCATAATGTATAGGATATAAAATTTCTATAATATGTATACATGAGTTTTAGGATGACTTATAGAAGGTATGAACACATGATGTGAGTCGTTGGGGGTGTGAGAGTGAAAAACTAGTTGGGAAGTAGAAGAAGGGTACCTTCATTTATGTATATGATTTTGATATGGAATTATTTACTTCTATGTGTTACTTGGTGATCTATAGTGAGGATAAAAAAATAGATTTACCTATTTAGGTTATGAGTTAGTTTCATTTGTTTATTCACTGGGATTTAGTATGATTATTTCACATTTTTTATGAGTGGTTTTGAGGAGGATAGTAATGAGTATACATGTTCTACTGACCCTATGTATATATAAACTATTTTTAGGCCCATAGGAGTTGGATATAGATTGAGATAGACATTACTAGATTGGAGGAATTGTTCGGGAGTTGTTAGTTTATGAAGTATCTTTCTAGGATTATTTTGAACTTTCAATTGTTTTAGTTTTTTATGAAATTGAATTATATATTGGGATTATACATTTTTTTATGCATGGAATTGTTTGTAATTTTCTCATCGTATCACTTATTCCTTAAACTATATGTGAGGGAAATACCTCCTATTTATGTGGATTATATACCCTCAGTGCTAGTTGCTATCCTATGGCCTATTAGAGGTAGAATATGGGGGTCATTATATCCATTTAGTCACTACAAACCATGAGGGGTACCTTTAGAGGAAGGGGGTCATGATATAGGTGTAAATTTTAAGATGAAGGTTAATAGATAAGATGATGTTTAGAGTTAGGAATCATTGAGGATTGCATGGGTTGTTTAGGAAATAATTTCATATTGTATTAGAATTTGATGTAAAAAAGGGAGATCGACTAGGGCATGATTATTTAGGACCACCTGTGATATGATGAAAAGACATTCAAGTTTACTGAGCATGCTAAGTGAAGTGATGTTGTTTTCGAGTTAGAGACCTAGGAAATATTCATGCATCATGATTGTCTATGTATGTGTTTGAATTGGATAGACAGTGGGAAATCAAGTTAAATTAATTAATTAATTAAACTTAAATATTATTTATTCATCTTCAGTATTCCCTAAATTTTTTAATTTTGTAGGAATAGATCTAGGTTAATATTCCCATTAGGTTCAAATTGAATATTTTTAGTTGGATGTTTTGATGAATCTCTTTAGAGTGAAGTTCAACAAAGACGACTCTTAGAGGAGGAAAATCCATGAGTTTTATTTATAGGGCCTACAGAAGTATGAGGGATCTATTTCAGATCATAATATATAATATTTTCAAGAGGGGGTGGAGATATACTTTAATTTGATATGTGATTATAAGAAGTATTGGGTCTCATTGGCTGTGATGCTGCTGCATGGGTCAACTCAATAGTGGTGGATTTTGTTCATTGGGGATCGTGATGAGTCATACATTTCTTGGGGAAATTTTTGAGATCATTTCTAGGTTGTATTTATTTCTTCACCCATTAAGGTATCTTATCAGTAGGGGATTCTCACACTTCATCATGGGAGTTTCAATGTGTGGGATTTTAATATCTATTATATATACCTCCTATATTATGTTTCATACCTTCTACCAGATGAGGAGGCTTTTCACCCAAAGATCTGGCATTAGGTTACCCTATTTATGTTGAATTCATATATTTAGGTGCTAGAGAAGGTAGACATGGTGTTGGATAGGACTGTATCATCATTGGAGTGGATTCTTCACGACTCTTCATAAATTATAACTATGACCAAGAATTCTTTGTTGCCTGGTCAAAAAAGGTTTTAATCAACAGGGAGAATGTTTTAGCCTTATTTAACTCATTTCACTGGATTTATAAGTTCTTAGGACCCCACCCATGGTGAGAGTGTGGTTTTTATGAATGTGTAGGTCATGGACATCAAAATATAGAGTGTTCAACATTCCTTAGTATTTAGTGTACGACTAGTGTCCCATTTCAGGATCAGCCATTACTGTAGTTTCCATCGAGGTAGTAACAGCAACATGATTCTCCAATTTATGATTAACATAAAAGGGATGGGTTAGATTGAGGAAATCATCATGACGTCCCTCATCATCAGGGAAAATAAGTAGAACACAACCTTAGAGGTGTTATCCATTAGGGTCAGAGTGGTCATGGAGCATATTATGGTCAGATGAATACCCTAGTGCTTCCAGTTTTGGGTTATCCAAACTTCATATGAGGTATTATCTTCTTTTTTTTTCAACTTTATTTTTGATCTATTTGATTTTGGAGCGACACACTTTTTTGTTTCGCTTACAATTGTCCATGATTTTTGAATTTATGTAGAGAGACTTCCAGTGCCCTTGACATTGATTCCACTAGTTAGAGGTTGAGCTAGTTTGTTTGATGCATGTAGATATTTTGGATCAGTGTTGGGGGAAAACCAATCTTGGGGATAATTCTTATATTTACTAATAGAAACACATAACATCATCCTTGGTATAGATTGGTTTTATTCAGTTCAAGATATTATATATTAATTCTGGAGGAACATTATATTCTACAATGCTGATGGAGGGTAGGTTCTATTCATTGGATAAAAGTCCCTCAAATAGGTCAGAGGCATGTTGAGTCCTTATCTTCCTTTATGGATGGGATAATGCTAAGTTCTATAGAGGATTATCTAGTGGTGTTTTCTATAGTGGTAGAATAGTACCTTGATGTTTTTCCAAAAGAGCTTGTAACACTACCCCCTTGATGTGATATCGAGTTTGGGATAAAATTACAGTCATATGTTTATCCTATATCAATGTCTCTGTATAGGATGGACATTTATGAGATGAAAGATCTATGAATTCAGATTGATTACCATTTTTAGAGAGTATTAATTTGACTTATTGTATCTATTTGGGGAGCTCCATTTTTTTTTTGAAGAAGGATGACGACGTTCCGTGTCTGTGCATAAATTACCACCAATTAAATTAGGTGATAGTGAAGAATCACTGCCCTCTAATATGGATTTAAAACATATTATATTAGATAAAGGGAGATAATTGGTTCTTAAAATCTAACTTATAGTTGTGATATCATTAGATGCGAGTGATGAATGAAGATATTCTAAATTCTACTTTCCGATGTCGCTATGGGAATTATGAGTTCATTATGATGTCATTTAGTATGATTAATTCTCCAAAAATGTTTGTGAGACTGATGAATTTAGTGTTTAATGTGTTTTTGGACCAATTCATTATGGTCTTTATTTATGAAACCCTTGTGTTCTCCAAGTCATAGGAGGAGAACATAAAGCATCCACAAGATGTTTTGGGAATTTTTCAATGCCATAAATTGTTCAATAAGCTGTAAAAGTGTGAGTTATGGTCCCATGAGGCCTATTTCTTAAGAAATTTCATGTGTAAATGTAGATAAACTATGGATCTTATGAAGACTGAGGTGGTTGTTTCTTTGGTAGCCCCAATAATGTTCAAAGGTGTGGAGTTTTCTTGGATTTACTGGTCACTAAAAGTGGTCCATTCTTGACTTATCTTGAATAATTGATCCTTTAATATCCTTTACTAGAAATGATCAAGCATTCATGTGGATTGACTAGTGCTATGCTAATTTTAATTATTCTAAGGAGAAGTTGGTCTGTGCTCCTATCCTTTGGTTTATAGAGGAGGGAATTGCATTTGGGGTTTATTACGATGCTTAATGTCCTATATTGGGTTTTATTATAATGTATTAGAGGGAGGTTATCACTTATAGGTCTTAGTAGTTACTACCTAAATTATGTAACCATACCACCCATGATCTCAATCTTATTGTGGTAGTGTTTTCTTTGAAGTTATGGCAACACTATCTTATCGATGAACATTTTTGGTCTTCATAGACCACATGAGCTTGAAGTATGCCTTATCCCAATGTGAATTTAATTTTTGGGGTCATTAGTGGATGGAATTATTATAGTATTATTACTTTGAGATTTCCTATGCACCAGTTAAAGGGAATTTTGTGGTTTATTCCTTAAGAAGGAAGTTTCATGGTGATGTTGTGTGTTAGTCTGGAGATTATTGGAGGGTGATAGAATATTTAGCTACAATAAACCTTAATATGGTGGAATTATATATCAAAGGGTGTCTCCATAAAATGATTGTGCATTCATATTTGGTGAAATAGGTGGAGGAGTCCTAGATGGGGGATTTATAGGCTAAGGTTTGGCATGATCTCGTTGTTTGTGGTGACACTCACAAGGGATGGTTTGAGGACTATCAGTATTAAGTTCTATTTTAGGGAAATATTTTAATTCCTTAATATATGTGTGATGTGGTTCTCCATGAGTTTCATAGTCTACCCTTAGCATTACATACTAGTATAGAAATGATGTATCACACTTTGAGAGGTCGATTTTGGTGGTCTGGTATGAAGATGATAGTTGTTGAGTTCATATCTCAGTGTTTGGTTTTCCAATGAGTGAAGGTTGGGAATCATGTTCCTAGTGATTTGCTTTAGCCACTTGATGCTCCCTAGTGAAAGTGGGAGGACATATTAATGAACTTTTTAATTTTTTTCCTAGATCTTAGGGAGGCTATGATTTCATATGGGAGGTCATGGATCACTTGATTAAGTTACCTCAATTTTTATTGATTATGGATTCAAACATAGTGTATGTTTTTTAAGGATGTATTTGGAGGTGTTGGTGAGGCTTAATGGGGTTCCAAAGACAATCATCTTTAATATTGATCCTTGTTTTACCTCTAGGTTTTAGATGGTTATCCATCATGATTTTGGGTCATAGTTATTAATTAGCACTAATTTTCATTCATAGATGGATGGTTAGATTTAGTGGACCATCCATACTTTTGAGGACATGTTTCATACAATTATTCCATTTTTTAGAGGTTTGTGGGTGAGACACCTACCATTAGGGAAGTTTTTTTTACAATAACAGTTATAACTTCACTATTGGTATGACTCCATTTGAAGCATTGTATGGTCAAACATTCTGATATCTATTGTGTTAGACTGAGATATGAGATTTAGCTATTCTTGGACTGAAATTGTTTAAGAGTATAATAGAGAAGGTATAAGTAATCCATTAGCGAATGAAGATATAACAAGATCACTAGAAGTCCTATGCTGATTATAGGAGGAGGTCACTTGAGTTTGATGTTGTAGATCACATTTTCTTGAAGGTGTATCCTCATATTGGGTAGTGGATGTTTAGTTTTGGGAGTAATCTTTCGCCCTGATTCATTGGACTCTTCAATGTGTTTTCATGTGTTAGAGTTGTGGAATATTAGTTAGCACTTCCCCCATAGATGATCCATATACATGATGTCTCCCTTGTGCCATATATTTTATGGTATCTTCATGATGATTCAAACATCATTGATTGAGGTGAGTTAGATGTAAAAGATATTCCAACCTTCATGGAGTGGCCCATAGAGATCCAGGACCATCCTGAGATAGTGTTTCATAGGTGTTTTATTCCTTTAACTCATGTCCTATGGAAGCATAATGTCATGGAGGAGAGCACTTGGGAGCAAGAGTTGTAGCTGTGAGATCAATATCCCATGTTTTTTTGTTCCTTTGTTTGATCTTTCTTGATAGGATTGTAATACCTTTGCTTGTTTCATGTGATAGTTGTTGATGTTTCATGCTTATTCTCTCTTTCCTTGTGTTATGGTGACTGTGTTTTATCCTAGAAAGATCCTTGAGATCCATCTCATGGGGTAGTTATTTAGATCTCTTTTATTTATTCCTAGGTTAATTTTTAAATTCTTGAGGATGTGAATTTTTTAATAGGTATATGATGCAAGGCCTAGGATTTATGAATCCCTAACTTTTCATTTTCCCAGGGAATGGAGGTTCCTATAAGAAGTTTGGATGCATTCTAGTGACTAGAGGTGAGTTTTTTTTCCATCTTGAAGATCACTATGTCGTCGAGGTGGGCATGGTACTAGATGTGGAGAAGGAAGTGTTGGGCATGGAGCTCAGTGAGCCACACTATTAGAAGGAATGAGTGGGTGTAACCACACCATAGAATTTAGTGTGGTGAAGTGAAATGAACAAGTATTTTTATCTATGTCCTGGAGGGATGAGTGTGGAATGTGACCTGTCAGAGTTGATCATATCAAGTAGCTGGTGAAAATTTCTAGGGAAGTTTCACCATGATATCACCCAGGGCATGGTAGAAGTTATTGATTTTAAATGGGGTTTTAAAACATGTGAAATTTAGGGGGATAAGTCAATTCAAGTGATAAGATTATAGATATTCTCTTTTATAGAAGGGACTATGATGTGGTGGGAGATCACTATGCTGTGAAGGATGATTTTATGACCTCCTCTATAAATATAGGTATAAATTCTCCTTGATTCAAAATTTCCACCTTCTTATCTCGAATCCTAGTCGACCCCTTGACCTCTCACCTTTCTCGAGACATACTCTTGAGGTTCTAAACCCTTGGTTTACCCATATCAAAGTCTCATGAATCAAGTTACTCTCTAATATCCCCTCCTCTCCATTCCCTCTAACATTCTATTATTAAAAAGTTTATTTTGGAAGGATTCCTATGTTTGGGATGAAAATCAAGCAATATTTAATGGTTCCATACTGTGGATAGGTTTTAGTGAGTCTTCCTTTAGTTTAAGTGGTGTTTCCTTCAATAGTGATTGATCCTTGATCGTCCATTCTTACTCAGAGAACATTGAACTTCTAATCAAGGTTGGGGATTAATTACATATCCTTTTATTTAAAGTTCATGTATGGTATTATCATACTTTAATCCTTTCGGTGGTGATGGAATTAACATAATGAAGACAATAATATGACAATTAAAGGCAGAATGATTTGTGGATTTGGGTTGTTTTGTTCACATATGATTTATACTTGATGATATTGCCTCTTGATTTGATAGATAGCGTGATATCTAATTGTCATGGATGTTGTTATGTTTTTCATGGCTAATTCACTTGAAATTTGTTAAACAATGTAAATAAAAAGTTACAATTAAATGACTAAAGAAAGAGACATGTAAATTTGATGACTATTATTTATTGATTTTGATGATATATGGAATTAATGTTAAAGGAATGTTTATTTTGATTCATAACAATTAATTATCTTCTTTATTATAGGTTTCTTATTGGTGAAAACCTATGCATAATGATCTGGTTAATTAAATATGAAAATTAATCTTGTTTTTTTTCTAGAAATAATTTCTTTGGGTTTGAGAGAGCCCGTTCGTGTTGCGAAAGGCTTGTATTCCTTTGTTTTATAGACTTAGTTACCCCATGAGTGTGACTTATTAAAAACACATTTTATTTATTTATATTATTTCTCTAAGGAATTAGGGAATTTTTGTGTTTTTTGATAACCTGGTGTGGTTGGGAGAGTTTAAAAAGTAATGGGTGGGGATGCCTGAGGCTACAATGATGGTAATAATTTCTATAATGGTGAGACTGGTTATATTACAACTAATGGTGTTGAGGATGACACCAAGTATTCTAGGATGAGTTAAGATTTTTAATTTCTCATCTATATGTTCTTTATTGATGCTTTTAAATGGATAGTGGGTTAGATATCATTTTATACTATTACCAACTGTTTGGAATGGTTTGAATTTATGAACCACAAGTGAATCCTTATTCTGGTAGCTTAGGATGAGTCAAAGAGTCCCATAATAATTATGAATTGATAAAAAATTAATTAAAATAAATGAGAATGTTCTTAGTAGATGATTATGACATAATTGATAAGAAACTAGGAATTATGGTGCTGAAGGACCTTGGCTTGAAATATTAATGTTTTAATCTTAAAAATGAATAGGGAATAATATTAATTACTGGATAAAAAATTAATTATTATATAATTTTATGATTGTGTGTATGTTTTAAATCTAGTCATATGTAAAGGTAGCTAGGTTTCTTGTGTGATGACAAATGCAAATGGTATATGGATAAGTAGTTTTCCTTAGTGTGGTTCTGTGTTATGTTCTTATATTTTCTAATTTAATACATTTCAACACCAAAGTAAACTGGGAAACCAACACCCAAATGTTTTGGTGGGTGTTTTTCTCAACATTTATGATGTAAAGGGAATATATGGATAACTTCTCCCTCTCCCCCACTCTCCCTTAGTACACAGTTTATGTGCAGGCATATCCCATACTATAATGGCTTACAATATAGGGTGTGTTCCTACCCAGGTTGTGATGGATATCAGTTTTAATATGAATTTTTATAAAGGCTATAACAACTTGAGGTATAAAACATAATTTTATTTCGTCATGGTTATAACATCCCGACTTTTTAATACACAACTTTTCATTAAATTTTATAAACAGAGGATCTTTAAAGTCTAGTGTCTTGAAAATCAGGATCATAATACATGAAAACAACAAAAAAATTCTTATAAACCACTTGTAAGGATTCATCATAGGTTCATCCTATGTACATTTACTTCATCTCATATCTTGGATATAGACATCAAAGGAAATGGTGACCAGAATTCCCAGTAAGGGAAATAAGAGAAACATTTTTCATGTGAACTTGAGACACATCAATAAAGTCATGATAAATAACTTTAAGGAATGAGAAAGAGATCATGAGGCATATCATAATAAAAATAATGTGTATCATAACTTGAAGATGTGGCTACAACATTTAACTTATACAATCATTTCCGTATCACTAAGGTCCCTCCCCAAGGTGTCATTAAAAAATTACCAAGGTTATTCACTAAGGTATCATTAAAATGGTCATATCTAGAGATTAAGTCTTTACCCAATGCATTGGAGCGCTATCAGGGTGCACCCTTAAATTTTTCTTTATTATCATGTGATCCAAATATATAAAAATTTTATATATAACCCATATATAAAAAAATAAATGGGTTTCATTTCATAATCATAACATTTTAAAAACTGCTTTTAAGACATGATCTTTATGTCATTTTAAACCCAAGAAAAAAGGAAAGAGGGTTTCATGTATGTAAATACCATAATTAAAATAGAACATTTTGATATATATGTTAATAACCATATAGAATAAAGTGATTTGAGTATTAACTTAATAAAATAAAAGAATTTGAGAAAAAGAGTGGGACATTTTGAGACAAAAATTCTGCAGCATAACGGCTATGTTATAGGGTTTTAGAAAACATTAAAAAGAGAGGGGACATGGGTTACCCACTCATAAATGATCCAAAAAACAGTATAGGGACAAAATATAAAGGATATAATAACATGGTAATGAAATTTTAAAGACATACCATATGAAATGAAAAACTTGAAAGGAAGACAAAAATAAGATTTCTCTTATAAAAATTCGGCAGCCTAACGCCGTCACTTAAAACTTCTAAAAAATGAATTGATGAGATCAAATAGGGTATCTCATCATATGAACATAAAAGGAAATTATTATTTATATAGATATAATACCCCAACATAAGAAAAAGGAACTTGGAAGACTTGACATGAAAATAGAACTTTGAAAATGAGAAGGGTGAAAGAATCCCTTATAAAAAATTCGGTAGCCTGACGACGCCACTTAAAAATTATTAAAATGAATTGAAGATAGTAATGGGGGTCTCTCATAATATTATAATACAAATTCAATTAAGATGAATATAAAAGAACTTTCTAAAACATAAGAATATGGAGCATAAAATAAATGACATAAAAGAGAGTACTTGAAAAGAAAAAGAGAGGTAGGATCCCTTACCTTAAAAGTTAACTCTTAAAACTTGAAGGTCAGGGCCTTGAGGGATTGGGAAAACCTTGGGAGGACTCCTTGGGAGGTAAAGAGACTAAAAATTCGTTGTGGAGGATTTTTAAATTAAATGAATGAGGGAAAGGCTTGGTATTTATAGGAGAAGTGAGGGGATAAAGCATTAATTGCCAAGGGACACCTCATCAATGGTATTGGAAAAACCATGGGCTTGCCCATTGTATTGGCCACTTGGGACACCTCATACCTTATATTAATATTCATAAGTCGACCAGAATTATTACATAATTATTACATCCTTAATGATGTCATTAAACACCCGAAACTCTAAACTGAAAATTCACTATTCACTGAAAATTCAACTTTTTCAGAAAAATCCCAAAAAATCACCGTAACATAATATAGATGCTCTGAATTAAAAAATGAACTCCATTTTATAAAAATAATTTTCTAAATATTTTTAATTTAATTTTTAAATAAAAAACACTATTCACCCGAAAAAACTAATACTTAACTAATAATTTCTGAAACTGTTATTTACCTATTTTATTGAATCAAATTACTTAATCAAGATGCCTAAATTATATTAATACTTTCTTTAAGTGAGATTACTAATTAATTTGGTCACATTACTAATCCTAAGCGTAAAATCACTATTCATAATTTACTATTCACCAAAAAATATGTTGATCTTATTAGACTCTAAATTTCTTACTGAACATAACTATAGAAGACCATTTTTTGAAAATCATTACACATTATTAATTATTTAAGGTTTACATAAATATTTTTAAAATATCCTTTTTCTAAAATTCATCAATAATATACATCCCATATTTATCCGGACACTTGAGATTCACAAACTTCACCATAAGAAGAAATGACAATTTATTTATCTCAGAGGATTTCATAAAGCAGCTAAGGTCTCGTTACATATCCCCTTATAACACCACCATAGGACCTAAGTGTAAGTTGTGCTAAGGTGATAGAATCCTGGGGCAGCTCGACCAACATTTCCCGAGTAGAGATTTCTATCAGCTTGAACTTCTCACGAAAGCGATTCCGTTCTAGGTTCACACGATGAAGTTCGGCTTGGGCTTAGTCCAGAGCAAAGCCCAAAGGTGCTAACTTCTTCCCAAGTTCCGTCAGATGGGCTTCGATCGCCCCGAGACTACTAGATGAGGCCATCAAATCTTTTTTCTATATTAATTAATCAAGATCACTTGTATTTATAGACAATAATCGCAACATTTAGTTTCCAACAGTCATATTGACCAATGATCATATAACAGTCGGAATCCAATGGTCTTATTTTAATTATACTCATTTTATTAAATGAAATAGTTTTGTTGAGTATAAAATAAAATAACACACAAAGTTAGGAAACAAAATTTATTCAAAATTTCGAGTCATTACAATCTTCTCCCCTTAAGAAATTGCATCCTCGCAATTTTAAAATTGGGCTTGGAAATTTCATTGAAAGTCCCACATCGGAAAAAGGGTCAGTAAAATTATTACTTTAAAAGAAAGGAAGGGAAGTACAAAGGTCACCCGAGTTAACCCATACTAGGATTCCATGTGGGAAAACATGGATATGGAAGAGAAAACAATGAATCAAGTTCTAATGGAGAGTGATAGAAAACATGATTAGGATAAAATTAACCACAAGAAGATCAGAAAAATAAGATGTGTTAAATGGTATTTGATTACCCAATATGAAACGTAAACCAAGAACATTTATGTTTTACGTTCCTTTTCATAATTTTGAGGAATTAATTTACTACATAGAATAAAAACATAAGGAAATATACTTACCTTCAAGTAGATTTTCATCCCTTAATAAGTTTCCACCAAGACTAATCTTTTCACCAAATAATGAGCATTAAAAAAGACTTGGTCTCATCAAAAGCACAAAAATCATCTTCTAGAGAATCACATAATCCACAAAAGAATAACTATATTTTTCCCTTGTCTTTAGTCATCAACTAAAACTAAAAAGGTTAGTACGAGATCATATAATCCCCAAAAAGGATAATCCTTTATAAAAATAAATATTACTATTAATCTCCAAAATTCAACAAAAGTACCCAAAGTTCCAGAAAGACCATTCAATACACAACCATCCTTAAAATTCTTCAGAATAATCCAAACTAAGTTTGGAACCCAAAATGCAGAATAATTTAATCACATAGTCTTCCCAAAAAAAATCTTAACATTTATCTCTAAATAACATCGACTACTATTAAAGTCTCATACTAAAGTGTAATTAACAGATTCACGTATTCTCTATGATAGGTTCATCATTTTCCAGAAATAACCCAAATCACCATATGTCCACAATAAATACATAAATTCCTAAAAAAAAATTCAACCATTCCTCCTCAATTTAAATCCTGTAGTATCTTATTTCCCTTAGGCATATAGTACTCTAAAAGAGAAAAAATCGTCTAAAATAACCTTTATCATTTAATCACCAAATCATTTTCCTATACAAAGGATATCCATTTGATAAAACATAAGTTTCCAAAATCAACATATTCTTGATCCATAAAAAATAGAAGGAGTATTAGTCAGTCCAAAGGGCATAACAACAAACTCATAATGCCCATATCTTGATTGGAAGGCAATTTTTGGAATATCATCATTCTTTACCCTCAATTGATGATAACTAGAATAAAGATCAATCTTTGAGAAGAATTGAGTCCTACGAATTTGGTCAAATAAGTCGTCAATTCTTGGAAGAGAGTATTTTTTCTTCACTATGATCCCATTCAGTTCTCTATAATCAATGCAAAGCTGCATTGATCCATCCTTCTTCTTCACAAAGAGAACTGGTGCTCCCTAAGGAGACACACTTGGTCGGATAAACCCGTTATCCAAAAGATCTTGGAGTTGTTTATTTAATTCCTCTAGCTCCACATTTTCCATCCTATAGGGGGTCTTTGACATCGGATGAGATCCAGGTATGAGTTCAATGGAGAACTCTACCTCTCTTTCTGGGGGAGGTTTGGGTAACTCCTTAGGAAATACGTCAACATATTCGTAGAAGATGGGGATATTTTCTAAAAGAATAAATCCTTCATGAGAAACTTATTTCATTTACTAATATTTTAACTAAAAATAATTTTATGTCTTAAAACTTCATGCTTAGACAATTACCTTTTTCTATAATTCCTTCATAATGATTCATAAGAAGCTTGTGATTAACCAAACATATCCCCCGGGAGTGTTGTAACCAAGAGTGCAGCAAGACCCATTGTCATGTACCAGTTCCCGTTCGAGTCTAGCTCAAAGCGGTGTTTTCAGGTTTTACCCCAATGTACATCTGTGCCGGAGCCACCTCTACCTGCTCGTATCCAGACAAGGATGTATTTGCTTGATAAACTACTTACTCAATACTCACCAAAATAACAGGAAGATTTACTATATTTAAACTTTTCTATAGGGTTCTTCCTAAAGTTTTCATATCCTAATTTCCATAAATAACTAAACTATCCTTTGATACCAACTATAACATCCTGCCTTTTTAATACACAACTTTTCATTAAATTTTACAAAGAGAGGATCTTTAAAGTCTAGTTTCTTGGAAATCAGGATCATAATACATGAAAAAACAAAACAATTATTATAAACCACTTTTAAGGCTTCATCATAGGTTCATCCTATGTACATTTACTGCATCTCATATCCTGGAGACAGACATCAAAGGAAAGGGTGAGCAGAAGGCCCAGTAAGGGAAATAAGAGAAACATTTTTCATGTGAACTTGAGACACATCAATAAAGTCATGATAAATAACTTTAAGGCATGGGAAAGAGATCATGAGGTATATAATAATAAAAATAAGGTGTTTCATAACTTGAAAATGTGGCTACAAAATTTATCTTAGACAATTATTTCTGTATCACCAAGGTCCATCCCCAAGGTGTCATTAAATAATTACCAAGGTTATTCACCAAGGTATTGTTAAAATGGTCATCTCTGAAGATTAAGTATTTACCCAATGAATTAGAGCGCTATCAGGGTGAACCCTTAAATTTTTCTTTATTATCATGTGAGCCACATATATAAACATTTCATATATAACCCATATAGCATAAAAGAAATGGGTTTCATTTCATAATCATAACGTTTTAAAAACAGCTTTTAAGACATGATCTTTATGTCATTTTAAACCCATGGAAACAGGAAAGCGGGTTTAATGTATGTAAATCCAAGAATTAAAATAGAAAATTTTGATATATATGTGAATACCTCTGTAAAAGAAAGATCTTTGAGGATTAACTTAATAAAATAAAAGAATTTGAGAAAAAGAGAGAGATATTTTGAGATGAAAATTCTGCAGCATAACGGCTATGTTACAGGGTTTTAGAAAACATTGAAAAGAGAGGGTACATAGGTTAACCACTCATAAATGATCCAAAAAACAGTATAGGGACATAATATAAAGGATATAAGAACATTGTAATGAAATTTTAAAGACATATCATATGAAATAAAAAACTTGAAAGGAAGACAAAAATAAGATTTCTCTTAAAAAAATTTGGCAGCCTAACAACGTCACTTAAAATTTCAAAAAATTGAATTGATGAGATCAAATAGGGTCTCTCATAATATGAATATAAAATTACAGTATGATGGATATATATATTATACCCCAACATAATAAAAAGGAACTTGTAATACTTGACATGAAAATAGAACTTTGAAAATGAGAGGGGTGAAAGAATCCTTTATAAAAAATTTGGTAGCCTAACGACGCCACTTAAAAATTCTTAAAATGAATTGAAGAGAGTAAGGGGGTATCTCATCATATGAAAATAAAAATTACAGTAAGGTGAATATAAAATAACATCCTCCAACATAAGAACATGGGGCATAAAATAAATGACATAAAAGAGAGTACTTGAAAAGAAAGAGAGAGGTATGATCCCTTACCTTAAAACGTAACTCTTAAAACTTGAAGGTCAGGACCTTGATGGCTTGGGGAACCTTGGGAGGACTCCTTGGGAGGTAAAGAGACTATAAATTTTTTGGGGAGGATTTGGAAATTAAATGAATGAGGGAAAGGCTTGGTATTTATAGGAGAAGTGAGGGGACAAAGCATTAATTGCCAAGGGACACCTCATCGGTGGTATTGGCAAAACCATGGGCTTGCCCATGGTATTGGAAAATTTGGACACCTCATACCTTATCTTACTATTAATAAGTCTACCATAATTATTACATAATCATTACATCCTTAATGATGTCATTAAACACCTGAAACTCTAAACTGAAAAATCACTATTCACCGAAAATTCAACTTTTTCAGAAAAATCCCAAAAATTCACCTTAACATAATATCGATGCTCTGAATTAAAAAATGAAATCCATTTTATAAAAATAATTATCTAAATATTTTTAATTTAATTTTTAAATAAAAAACACTATTCACCTAAAAAACTAATACTTAACTAATAATTTCTGAATCAATTATTTACCTATTTTATTGAATCACATTACTTAATCAAGGTTCCTAAATTATATTAATAATTTATTTAAGTGAGATTACCAATACATTTGGTCAAATTACTAATCCTAAGCGTAAAATCACTATTCATAATTTACTATTCACCAAAAATTATGTTGATCTTATTAGACTCTAAATTTCTTACTGAACATAACTGTAGAAGACCATTTTTTGAAAATAATTACATATTATTAATTATTTAAGGTTTACATAAATATTTTTAAAATATAATTTTTCTAAAATTCATCAATAATATACATCCCATATTTATCAAGACACTTGAGATTCACAAACTTCACCATAAGAAGAAATGAAAATTTATTTATCTCAGAGGATTTCATAAAGCAACTAAGGTCTCGTTACATAGCCCCTTATAACACCAGCATAAGACCTAAGTGTAAGGTGTGTTAAGGTGATAGAATCCTGGGGCGGCTCGACCAACATTTCCCGAGTAGTGATTTCTATCAGCTTGAACTTCTCTCGAAGGCGATTCCGTTCCAGCTTCACACGATGAAGTTCGGATTGGGTTTGGACCAGAACAAAGCCCAAAGGTGCTAACTCCTTCCCAAGTTACATCAGATGAGATTCGATCGGCTCGAGACTACTGGATGGGGCCATCAAATCTTCTTTCTATATTAATTAATAAAGATCACTTGTATTTATAGACAATAATCGCAACATTTAGTTTCCAACAGTCATATTGACCAACGGTCATATAATAGTCGAAATCCAATGGTCTTATTTTAATTATACTCATTTTATTAAGTGAAATAGTTTTGTTGAGTATAAAATAAAATAACACACAAAGTTATGAAACAAAATTTATTCAAAATTTCGGGTTGTTATAATGGTGGATATGGATTTCCATGATTTTTCATGAATGGGTTGTGATGGATTGAGGTTTAATGCATGATACATAGTTTGCAGTGGCTTCTATACTACCACTTGGTTACTATTGGATGGGATGATGAGGATGAGGATTTTTCAGGCTTTATTGGATGTATAATGGCTATGATATGCATAAATAATTTGTATGATGACTTATAGAAGGGATGATCATAGTATGTGAGTCATTAGGGTGTGAGAACAAAAAACCAATGAGGAAGTGGAAGTGGGATACCTTTATTTATTTATTTGATTTTTATATATAATGATTTACTTATATGAATTACTTGGCGAGTTATCCATAATGAAAATGGGAAAATATATTTACCTATTTAGGTGATGAGTTGGTTTCATTTGTTTATTCACCGAGCTTTAGTATGCTCCTTTCAAATTTTCATGTGATATTTTGGGGAGGATCCTACTAAGAATATATGTTATTCTTACCCTATGTATATGTAAACTATTTTTTAGTTTCGAAAGAGTTTTTTGGAGATTGGGATAAACATTACCAACATAGAGGATTTTTTCAGGAGTTGTTGGTGTATGAGGTTGCTGCCAAGGATTATTTTGGTACTTTCAACTTTTTCAGTTTTGTATGTCATTGAATTATATATTGGGATATTTTATTTATTTATTCATATATTTGGCTGTTATTTTCTCTTATTATGTCTTATTTCTTAAATTATATATGAGGGAAATGCCTCCCATTTATGTGGATTATATATGCTTGGTGCTGGTCTCCAACCCATGGCCTATTGGAGGTAGGACTTGGGGGTCACTATCTTAATTTACTCACTATAGTCCCAGAAGGGTCACCTTTTTAGGTAGGGGACATGATAGGATATTAATCCATGACTTTGAAATACTAGAAGATAGGAATTCAAAGCACCCTACTCACCATATTAAAATTACCATATCATACGCACACTCGAAACAAATCAACACAAGCATTCATGATTAGTGGAAATTATGAAATAAAACTAAGAAATTTTTAGTTTTATTTAGTTTAAATAATTAAGTATTACATCCATGGGAGAATATTTATGACATATTTAATTACCATCGAATGATAAAACTATTCCAAAACTCAATTGGAAATTGCAACCAATACCTATTTAACTTTGTTTTATATCATAATTATAAAAACATGATTACATGTGTAAGTGGTCCCACCCCACTTTTATAGTGTGCCCCAAACAAAATTACACCACCATTTGAGATTTAGATATGATCATCTAATTATAGAAGGTGACCTCCGATCTCCTATAGACTTCGATAGTTGATCACTGGAGTCAATGATCATACAAGTTACATTGAGACTACAACTTCTACTTGCAACATCATAAAAAATTGACCAATTCTCAATACATGTTCATCAGGCAATGGTTTTTCCAACTAACACTTCCACCATAGAAGATGACCACTTTCATTATATTGATCATTTGGATGAACCATCATTCAAAGTTTTTTTATTTATAAACTGTATCTAGTCAACTAAAATAGGCTTCACAATACCAAAAAAAATTCCATCCTAGTGTGGAAATCCTTGAGTTACTTGAGTGTATGGAGATTTTTCACCACACTCCTGGGGTGATTTGGGTATGCGACACCTTTTTATAGTTAATTTGATATGGAGTCCTTATCCCTAGTCCTTAAATATCATAGGGGAAGTGATATTTTATGAAAATTGGTGCATTAAACTCTTCAGATGATGAAATTACTCTTAATTACCATTAATTACCTTGATTTTTGACTTAATAAGTCACCTGAAGGGGGGCGGGAAGATTTAGGCATGTAGAACTCATTTGTTGCTTTCTCTCTTCCAAAATTCCCCCAATTAAGAGGCATGAGGTCGAGTGAATAAACACCTTAACACCCTAGTTAGGTATAGAGAATCATGCTGACTAATGACCTAGGTGAATGATCCGAGCATGCAAGTAAATAATAGGTCATAGAGGAGGCCTGAGTGTGTGAGTCAAAATGAGGGTGAAGTACCTGAGTGCTTTCATAGGCCTAAGTGCTATTGATGGTTCATTATACCAGGAATTTTCTCCACTCGACTGAGTAATCCAACCTTTAAAAATAGAGGACTAACAAATTCCCCCTCAAAATTGGATATGATTGATGTAAAGAGGATCAAATTTTTAGGTCCTTATGAATCTGGAATTAAAACTACATCGAAATAAGGCAATTTTCACTTATTTTGAGGGATAATGCATCATTCACGCTAGTACCTAGGCATGTAATGCACTCTATGACATGGGTGTGGGACATTAATCCTATATAAATTTGGGGGATCACCCCAATTGTGAACATTACTATGACATGAGAAAAACATGACTCTCCATTCTCTATTCTCACTCAATTCATTCACACTAATCATGGTGAGCATGTTACTCTTCCTCTCTTAAACCTTATCATGTCATCTTTGGTAGGTGGAGTTGAGTGTTATACATTCACCTGGGAAAAAAAGGCTGAGTGAAGGGTCTAAGTGAATCTAGTTAAGTTATCTTGGTGAAGTAACTTGGGTGAAGCTAGTTGAGTGAAACCACTTGAGCAAATTAAGATGGGTGAAATTTTGTTCTTTGTCACTTTTTCACCCATTCATGTTCATGTCCTACTCACTTTACTTGTGGGGTGATTCTATTTTTATTTTGTATAAATAACATTATTGAGCTTCTTCTTTATAAAAAATGATATCCCACCCTTCAAACATGATTCCAGACATCGAGGTTGTTTCCTTCATTGACTTTCTAACCTAGGATATTAAGAATAGATATACTAACTGGTGTGGGCCACTCATGTTAGTTCTTACAAAAGTCATACGAAAGCATCACCATAAATATATGGCATTTGACTTCCTTCCACTAAATGGTCATGGAATTTTGATCATGTGAATGTGTCAAGACCAGAAAATAACTTTCCCAAATCATAGTTTTTATGGTATAATCACTTGGGGAGTGATAACATATCATCCAAGGGCGTGTATATCTATAAGGGGGAGGTCAACCCTACATATATAATACACCACTCCAAATTATCCCCATATAATCTCACCTATACTCGAGGGCCTCATATACACTACTACTCCTTAATATTCCATCGATCAACCATGGACTAACTTAGAGGTTGGGTAAAGGATTAGAACATGTATCCTGATAGTGGTATTATGAACGAGTGGATGTGGGCATATTGGGTTCACCAAAAATGAAATGAGTTCAAGGATCAGCTGAAGGAGGTTGTAATCTATGAAGACATTGGGTTTCACTAACTTATATATACAAGAAAGATAAACTCCTTCCTAATATATTCAGCCATTAGAGCCCACTGATGAATATGTTCTACCTGATCAACAGGGAAGTGGGGATCAGTTTGTGGGATATATACATGGTCCCCAAGTCACCCTTCCTAGGGTCCATGTATGATGAGTTTATCCCCTTAAAGTTTGTATGAGGAAATCTCTATAGAACACCCTCATTGGTCCAAGAACTAATGTGGGAAGCCATCAATGACATGGGTAAGGATCCCAAACCATGGAAAGATATTATCTTTGAATCTTAGATGAAGATATTTTTGTTTTCATATGGAAATGGGATAATCTACAAACACCCCATGAGATGAACTTTAATGCATAAAAGGGGATACCTAAGCATGTACTGTCCAAAGTTGGAGTGAAGTTGATATGAGAAGTAGGAATATGATGAAAACCCCAATATCCCTTCCTAGTTTTGGATGGATTTATTTATTATGACGTTTCTTAGAGGATACCTACTTCTAATATGTGACTTGTATAGTAGAGTATAACTGATTACCTTTATGGTAGCGTACCAACTAATAGAGTGGAGGCTCGTTGGCCTGGCGATACTAGTGTTGGAGAAGATATAATAATGTATGCTATGTATCTATAAAGTGAAATATCTCTTTCACATATTGAGGATGTTCTAAGTATCATGGGGATGGATAGAGATACACTTCAATGAATATGAGATCCTCAATGAAGTGAAGATCCCAAGGTAAAAATTCAGGTCATTTATATAAGTCATATATGAAATTAAGTTACTATCATTGAAGGATGATAAGACTTTGATTATCTTGAGTCCACACTCAGAGTAACAATTTTCCCAACATAAATCTTACCACTAGCATACTCATAGATATCAAAAACAATAACTATGAAGAACAATCATACAAAATGATCACGATGGATTGTGTTCTGATGTCCTGGATTGATTAGGATATTGTTTATGAGGATTACTCACAATATCAATTTACATTTCAATTCTAGTGAATCTAGAACTAAGTAGTAGCACAACTGGTAGACATCAAGATGGAGAAACACCTAATGGTGGTAAAGAAGCTATGGTTAATGATGGCCAATGAGTACACTGAGGCTGAGATCATGTTTCCATCCTTAGATGTGTTCATCCAACTAACACCTTGGTATGTCTGGTCATAGACTTCATCATATCCTAATGGGATACCAGTGACCACCATTCCTAGAGTTATGACATCCATGATCCTAGAGAGAGGGAAAATGGACACTAGGAAGTCTAAAAAGAAAGGGAAAACTGGAAAACATCTTGAACTCCAAATTAATCTCTCTTGTAAGCTTCTCAGTAGCTCAAAATCGAAGGGCCAACACATTATGAAGCTGAGACATGATAGTCAAGCCATTGGTAGAAAATAAATTCACCAATTAAGTAATATAATCATAATAATCAATTGAAGAGGAATGATTCGAGGTCAATTATAAGACTTAGAGGGAGGGGGGGGGGGGGGGGTTGACTAACGCTTCTTCCTACTTCAAGTATGTATAAGTTTCCTAGTTTTGGTTGAGGTGGCCATTTTGCATAGATGTTGTGGGATTATAGACTTATATCTAGAGTATCATCTATATTATTTAATTTGGAAACCTAAAGTACCTAAAAGAATTCAATTCCATGACTGATCTCATCAAGGTTGGGAAGTACCAAAGGGATTTATATTTGCTGATATTTACCACAAAAAACCATGTCCTCATAATATGACAGGTGTAAGACTTAATGAACTTAGGAACTACTAAAGGGGTGATGAATCAATCCATTTATGAGGAGTGGGATGAACTTTCCAATCCCAAATATTTATCCCACTCATTCCCACTAGGAGAAAATGGTTTTCATTCCATTTATTTATTTTTAACATCAGTTAAAAATCGATGTTGATTTAGATGATATTAAAAAGTAGAGTTTTAATGTTAGTTATTTAAAATCGATGTTGAAACAAAATTTCAATGTCATTTTATATAAAAACTAATGTTGAAAGAATTAAAATCAATTTTTTAGAAGATTTATGTCCGATCTATAAAAAAAACATTGAAACCTTATAATAAAAAAACATAATAAAATACATAAACCCAAAACCTATGACATGAATTTTATTACAAAAAACAACAAAAAATAGAAGAATATAGTAGAAAACATGTATCAAACAAGTAAAAAAATAATTTGTTTAATCTTTAACCATAATAAAAATAAATATACATTGAACTTTTAAATGTACATCTAAAAACTAATCGTACTTACAAAATATTTTTCAAATTAACTTCAAAGGTGGTTTAATTCTTCATTCATGTATGATGTAACATCATAAAAAACCTATAAAATCAGAAAATTTCATATAATTAAAAATAGAACATATTGGTATAAAACGTAAAAGTTGTAATTAAACAAGACATACAAATATTTATCATTGTTACACTCATGAGAATATCATAAATAAATCTTAAACATAATAACCACATTCAAATTCCAATTTTAAAAATAAAATTTCAGTTGTAAAACAAAAATTTGAAAATAATAAACCTTATATATATAATAAAAAACAAGTATTAAGCAATATAAAAGTTATCTACATATACTTTCATACATTAAATTCTATTTAGATTCTTTATCGACAAGTGAACATTGTTAAAACTTTTCCATGACCTGTAATTTCATATATTAATTACCAAAACATGTATAACAAGAAAAATTTAATATTAAATAACTAATTGATTAGAATAAAATTTACAAAGTCAGTAATTTTTTAAAACTTTTATGAACTGCACCTAGTAAAGATCACAACCAATATGTTGTGTGTTCATGTGGCCAGAATACGAATAACATCTATTGACTAGTGCAATATAAGAAGTTCAATATTAATGAAATTATAATGAATATTATTTCATAATTATATTATAGTCTTATTACCTATCAAGGAATGGAAGAAAATAACACCCAATATTTATATTTTCTAATCTCTCACATATATAATTAGCTCTAACATCATCACTCAGATATTGTATAGTCTTTAAAATGTAATATGGATATATAAAACCATAAAAAAAGTGATATCATTTTTTATTAAAGGATAATAGATATACCTAATAAGATAATTAATAAATTAATTAACTATAAGTTATATTTCTTTAAGTAAATTGAAATAGAAACAAAAATTTACTTACATGGAAAATAATAGAAAAATAATCACGGAGAGCTCCTCACCATTAACAAGATCCATGATATATTTTTGAAATAATCTTGATGCATAGGATCTCCCACATATATTAGAATTCATCATAAAATTATAATAAAAATCCAACACAAAAACTTGAGTTAATTTTGTTAGCCCATCAAAACCCTTGGATGTATCTGAAGGTGATGATTTATGAAACTTTTTTTTATTTGAACCAATTAATTTAATTTTAGACTCTCTTATATAAGGTAAATGTAATAAAATATTATAAGTAATTTTAAATAAAAATTATTTAAAAATTAAGAAAACAACATATGCCTCATATGTCACCTGATGAAGAAGGATGGCTGGACATAGTAAAAAATAACCTATATTATTTCCAACTCTAGACACCTCCTTTGTAGGAAATGACACTGGATAAGTAAAATAAATAATATTATGTACTACTTCTCTTAACCGACCAAAATTAATAAGATAAATATGTACAGAATCCCCCAAATTATTTATGATTCCATATGCTACAATATGTATTTGGGGATCCCTAGTATGCAACTCACAAGACAAGATTTCCTCTACAGATAATTTAATTTGAGTGCCTATAAACTTTTTAATCTCTTATAGATTATACTTCGAGAAAGATATTTATCCCTTATATTCTATCTTCTTTGATTGCATACTAGGACAACCAAAAACTTTTCTAATACCAAAACCTGCCCCATATCTTTTTTCTAATACCTTGGTGTTCTTTCTTTTCTAAAGAAGTAGCCCGAATGTCCATCCAACCCTCAAGGATAAAAGTCCTCCGTGTTTCTTTCTTATAAAGGGTATCCTGGAATGATATATTAAAATAATATATTAGTGTAATAAATTTAAAAAATACTAATATTTAAGAAAAATTAAAATTAATTTCTTACAATTCTCAGATACTTCTCTTGATGGATCCATAAGAAACTTTCCCTTTTTTTTATCATCCTCTCCCTTTTCCATTTTTCATGGTGAGTTGGAGAAGATGGAGGGCCAAACCGTACCTCTTCAGAGTCGTTAGTGGATTTATCTCTTAATGAATTAAACTTCTCAATAATCATTTTCTCCTCCAATAAATGATACACTCCATGTGATAAATTATGAGGGTACACATTCTACAATTGGAACTCTTGGTGAGATCTATCAGAGGCCTGCTACATAAGAACAAATGAACAAGTTATTAGGTAATAAACAAATAATTTTATAAATTGATTTTATATACAATAATTATCATACCAGAAGTTATTCATCCCATAGGTTGGTGAAAAATTTATCCCTTGTATTTACATAAAAAAACCCATACTTGAGGCATGAGTTTTCATTATTCCTCTCCACAAAAACATAAACTTTGGTTAGTTTTGATTTAAAATATCTCTATATAACTTTTATAAAATATCACCAACTCTTATTAATTTCTTTTATTTTATGAAATTGGAATTTCATTTTTAATTGAATATATTAAATATTAGTCATGTTAAATATATAATATTTTAAGAATTGGATAAAAATAAATTAGTTGAGATATTTTATCACTATAGACTCCCATAATTGATCTTTCACCATATTTTCGATGCTCCTCCAATTAGTATATAAAATGTTAATGATATAATGTATCCGCATGGACAGGAAACTCCAAATATTCTTTGTATATGGTTCAGTTTGATTATTATTATCATCAAATTCAATTCATATCCTCAGCTCCCCATGAGCAAGTGAAAGTTTTGGTAAACATGTAATCCCACATCTACAAACTCTAGGAATTGTCTTCTCTAGAGAAGAAGGAGATGAATCTTACCTAGGATACTCACTAGTAGTGTTTCAAATAATTGAGAAAAAAATTTAATTTCATTGAATAATTAATTATTGAAGATATATCAATATAAAAAACAAACATACACCATGATAAATGTTCATATGCATATGTGTTTTTCATTTAAATAGATGAATGTAATGAAATTATATATACCTATATATTATTAGAATAAAATTATTAGTATAAGTAAATAAATTGATTTTTAATAACAATAATAAAATTATATCTATTATGCCAATTGATACATTTTAATAAAAGTGATTATCTAAAAATAATGAATAAAAAAACATTCAAGTAAAAAAATAGTTCCATTACATGTGTAAGTTTCACAAAAAATAACGATGTCATGATGGTTAACCAAAAAATGTTTAACTAAAATTAATAAATATAAAAATCAATTAAAAAATGGTAGAAATTACCAAAATCTATTAATTTAAATATTCAAGTTAAAAAATAATTTTTTACATGCATAAATTTCCCAAAATAAATGATGATTTTAGGTATTTTCATAAAAATAAATGTTTAACTAAAATTGATGAATATAGAATTTAAAAAAAGAATAAAATAAATGATAAACATAAATAAATTTAAAATACAGGTTAAAAAATAGATATTTTTTATGTGTAAGTTTCTAAAAAAATAAAATAAAAGTTTACTTAAATAATTGGAGAGTAACAATGTGTTTTTCTATATTACTTAAACTTGATCATTTATTATAACATGGACCATGTCTATATCACAATCACTGTTATCATCAGGTAATCATGTAATTGATGGAGAAAAAAAACATAATTCCATAACATCATCAATATCCTCATCACCGAAATAAACTTTATCCCTTGTAAAATGATTGTCCATTATAAAATTTTGGGTAATAAATAAAAAATTTCTACCATATGTATCTCCATGATAAATTATTCCTCTTTGATACTAAATATTTTCAAACTGATGAGTGTAAACCCATAACCATGATGTTTCAAACCACTGTTACTATCAACCCAATTACACTTAAACATTGGCACTTGAAATTTAGTATAATAAATATTTGATATATCCTTAACAACACTAAAATATGTAATTGATATATAAATTAGGTTTTTATATCTGGAAGTTGAAAAATTCAGTGCTTAAGAAATGACCATTACTCCTCTATTTTTAATGGAACTCTCGTCATCCTATTTTTTTGTATAAAATATGTATCCATTAATATTAAAACTATAAAATGTGATCATATTAATTATTAGTCACCTTAATAACCATTTCAAAGTTTCTGACGAAGATAAATCAGAATTGAATTTATCCTTAAACAATGAAACAAATGTATTTTTACATTCATTCATCAACCAAGTTACATTTTTTTTGGATATCATACCTTCAATACAATAATATGTGACTATATATATGATTGAACCTCACCTATGTTGTAGAAAATGTATTAATGTGCATGCATCACTTCATTATGTGGAATTAACATTACCTTTAATCCATATATCCCATTACATTTACTATATACTGTTAAATGTTGAGATATTGGGAGGCCAACATGCTCCACCCCATACAAATAATCAGTAAAAAACTCAATCACCACTTTTGGTATATATTTTTAATTAATATATTCCTCTAGTTGATGTGGATTTTTAATATTTCCCTTCAAAATTTTCATATATATTTTAAAAGGATACATCCAACATAAATAAACAGGCCTCACACAAAATAATTAATTAGATGAAAAATTATATAAAAAAGTTAGAAAATATATTTCTCATTTACAAAATATACAAACAAATTCCTTCTCTAAAACATCTAACAAATTTAGATCTATGACTTTGCTGTAAATGGAATTAAAAAATTAACACAACCTAATGATAGTATTTTAATAAGTATCATTAATATTCCATGTAGTACAATCGGTAATAGTTATTCCATTGATACGTGATAGTCATGATATTTCGTACCTATTAAATTTAAATCCTTCAATGGAAATAAAATTTTCACATTTGAAGAAAACCCACTGGAAACTTTGATAAAAATATGGTATTGACCAAAATTTATATTCCCACTCTTTCTTAATGTGTGACAATCTTGAGGTAAATATGTTCAATTTTATTTTATAGTGAGACCTAACACCAAATGTATTCCCATAGATATTAAGTCCAATTTTTCATACAATATATATTTTTTTCTTTCCTTTTATGTTTAAAAATGTTCCAATCAAACTATCATATATGTTTTCCAAACCTATATAACGTCAATGTTATGTTTTAACTATAAAAATTTCCAATCAGGTATCTTGAATAAGATGGACCGTTTCTTCCATGTATTTTTTGACAACTAAAAATTCCCTTATTTTCAAATTTGGAATTAATTTTTCTCACCAGGTCATAATATTCTTCAGATGAAAAATATTTTAGGGAAAAATCATACTATTTTAAATCATTAAATTCTTTTTTGAATCTGTGATAAAGATGATACATTCACAAAAAATATCTAATGTGATATCAATATTATCTTTCATCCATTCATCAATTGATGATATGAAGTACCTTCTTCGTGAATTGGAAAAGATTTATTGTAAGATTTCAAGTGTCATATGTGATATGATTGGCATGATAGATGACCTAAATAACTAAGTGACGAGTGGAACACTAAAGAAGACTCATTACTTAAATGAAATATAAATATTATCCCACTAAAGGTAATGATGTATAGGGTCATCATTTTAGTGGGTGTACTTTCATTAAAATACTTGATGAAAAGATATAAAATATAATACTTACATATAGATATGTATTTGTTTTAGATTATTTCACATATCATCTTCATCATTTTGAAGTCTCTTATAGGTCTGACCTATAAAAATATTCTCAATTAGTATTCAAGGTTGAGTATTTTTCTCAAATAGAAGAATTATGAGAGCTGATGCTCTTGGACTAATGGAATTAATATTACTCACACATGGTGGGAAGGTAATATGTTCGCAGACTTCCTAGCCTCCTGAGACACCCATGATAACTCATGTATCATATTTAATTCCACAATATCCCTACCCCCATAGTGTTCTAATCTTGTGTGAGATGATGCTCTTGGACTACATTATTTTAGACCCTCATAGATTTTTTTCAGGATTCTCCACCACTTATTCAATAAAAATTATTAATGTTGGATGGATAAACTCATGAGTATTAGATACCAAGTGTGAATTTCACATTTATCCTCATAAACACAGACTTAGAGATCAGACAGAATTCAAGAAAGGTGAAGTATATCTATGTGTTTTAAATGGAAATATAGTTACTACAATAGAGATTAACATTTATAGTCTAATTATACTTATTGTATTAGTTATGAACTTAGAAAACTATTTTTATGTTCCTTTCATAAACATAAATTTTATTTCTCTAACTTTTTTGAAAAATATGGAATTTTTATTCATTATTAAGAGCAGGAGTTGTTTTGAATATATAAATGAAATATTATATAGAATTGGGAATATGGTAAATTATTTATATATTATGGAAATGGATAATCCAATATATAACATTTAGAATAATAACCAAATCACATTTTAGTGGAAAATATGAAAGGGCTAGAGGAATGTTGGATCTTATACATAGTGATGTATATAGACCAATGTGTAAATAAGAAAGTGGTGGTTATAGGTACTTCATAAGCTTTACCAATGACTTTAGATGATATGGTTACGTGCTTCTGATGGGATATAAGTTTTTTTAAATTTCAAAGTGTTTTAGGATGACATACACAATCAACTAGTAAAAATAATTAAGGTTCTTTGATTAGATTAGGGCGATTAATACTTGGTCCAAGAATTCAATGATCATCTGAGAGATTGTGGAATTGCTTCAAAATTAACTCCTCCTAGAAAATTAGAGTGTAATGGTGTGTTTGAGAGAAGAAATTGTACCCTATTATACATGTTTTGATAAATTATGATTCAATGTTGTCTTCTTATTTCATTATGGGGATATTCTATTGAAATTGTTTCATTCATACTTGACCGTATTTTATCTAAAGTAGTTTAAAATACACCATATTAGATATGGATTGGGAAACATCACAATATTTATTTTATAAATGTTTGGTTTAGTGAAGCTTATGTATGTTTTTTATATTTTTATAAACATGAACCTAAATCAAACAGATGCTTATTTATTAGTTATCCCAAGTAAACTATACGATATTATTTCTATAGCCCCGCTAATCACAAATTTTATGTGGCCCAATTTTCCACTTTCCTTGAGAATGAATATATGAACCGAGGAGTCAACGAGAGGAAAGTTAAACTTGTAGAAGTTTAAGGCCAACAAATAGGAAATTTTCTTGAGTTGGAAGTTAAGCTGTTTCAATAGAGTTTTAGAAGAATAATTGAACCATGTTACATAAGAAACTCAAAGGTCTATCAGGATTCATCAGGAGCATGATAGATATGAATTTATTATGGAAAATGATAATAAAGTAATATTCTTAGATATTAAACATGCTACCTACTGATAGACCATTGAAAGTTTTTATTTTGAGAAATTTATAAATGCTATGAAATCTTAAATGGAATCCATATACACTATGTTTGGAACTTAGTATATACACCTAAAAAGGTGATGCCCATAGGAGGTTAATGGGTTTTATACAAGAAAAATGACATGGGTTATATAATCTCTACCTATAAGTCTCAGAGGGTGGTCAAATATTATAACAAATTCATGGAATTGACTATAAAGAGACCTATTCATTAGTTCTGATGATAAATTTCATTCAGATATTACTTACCAAATAGATCATTATGAGTATGGGATATATCAAATGGATGCCAAAACCACTTTCCCTAATGATAATTTAGTCAAGGATGTTACATGATATTACCTGGAGGTTTTAAAATTACAAATGATTCAATTTGGGTTTTCATGTTATAATGGTCCATTTATGGATTAAAATAATTTTCTTAGATCTAGAATATCTAGTTTGATGATGAAATCGAAGAGTTTGGATTTATAAAGAATACTGATGACTATTGTGTATACAATTAGGTTAGTGGGTGTGTTGTGACATTTCTGGTATTATATATAGATGATATACTACTTATTATAAATCTTGTACTAACTTTACATTCTGTAAAGACATGGTTAATAAAAAGATTCTCAATGAAAGACATGGGTGAACCACCCAACATATAGGGTATAAAGTTCTATAGAGATAGACCAAATAGGTCTATTGGACCGAGTCAAAACACATATAACAGTAAATTGATAAAGTAGTTTAGCATGGATAAATCCAAGAAGGGGTATTTAAAAGAATTGTGTGACATAAATTATATGAATATTAAAAATCCTTATAAAGAGTTATAAAGGATGGATAACATTAATATGCATCTTCCATAGGATATATCATGTATACCATATTTTTTACTTTACCCGATGTTGCTTATTCTTTCAGAATAACAAATAGATACCAATCCAATCCTGGTGAGAGTAACTAGATTACTATCAAGAACATCATCAATTACTTACAAGTAAGTAATAATAAGTTCTTAGAATTTGGAGGTGTGAACGACCACACTATAAGTAGTTACATTGATACTAGTTTTTAGTCTAAAAGTGATGACATGAGATCTCAATATGGTTTAATGTTTTCCCCCAATGATGGAGTAATCATTTAAAAGAGTTCTAGATAGGACACCATAGTAGACTTGACAATAAAGAAAAAGTACATCATTGCATCAGATTCTATGAAGGAAAATATTTGGATCAAGAAGTTCATCCCTAGAATTGGGGTGGTTTCTATAATCAAGGGAGTAATTGATATTTACTATGAAAATAATGAAGCTATTTCTCCAACCAAGAAACCTTGGTCCCACAAAAGGACTAAACACATCCTTTTCAAATACCATCTCATTCAAGTGACCTTTTGGAGGGGAAATGTAAATATATTTTGGGTGGATGTAGATGAAAATGTTGAAGAATCTTTGACAAATAATTATTATAGAAAATTCTTGAGGTTCATGTTGAATAAATTGGTATTAGATACATTATATATTAAACGTTATGGTTGTAAAATGTTTCATTGTTTTATAATAAAGGTAATATCCATTTATCATTCATTCTTGTGTGATGGATTTATATTACATGAATAGTGGAATGATATTATCCCCTTAAAGTATGAATTTGAGTTTTCCCTAATATACGATCATCATAGATTATTATGGGTTGTGATGATATGTTAAAGAATATTTAAAGGAGTCGTTTCCAAGAAGAGGTAACCACCTAAACCAATCTCTTTATTTTATACTCTTCTTTAACACCTCAAATTATAGGGTATTTATCATTAAATAATATCTTAATTATAATAAATATTATTAAATGTTATTATGTTTATTAAAACACCATTATACACCCCATTTTACACCAAATGAAATGTGGAAGTATCGCTCGTGCCTACATACGGCTTACCGTCTCCACATAGAAATATACGTCCTTTATCATAATTATATTTTATGGAAGGGTATTATGATGGGTTTAATTTTTATAAATGATAATTATTACGTAATTAAACTTCTTTAATTATAATATAGAACCTAACTTATTACTTTCCATACCTTTGGAAAATGATAATGTAGTTTGTGCGTATGTGTGGACTACCACCTCCACAAAGTGATGTGATTCGTTTTTCATTTCCATTTTACTTGGATGGTAATAAGTATAGATTTAATGAATATGTATGATATATATAACAAGATAATGATTCTATAAAGGTTAATTATTATTTACCTTTCTTTCATTCTATCTATCGAAAAATGAAAACAATGTTCATGCGTACGTACGACCTACCTGCTCCATGAACGATGCAATTCATTTTTATATATTTAAATTTTATGGATGAATATAAATATGTATATGATAAATTTATATTATATTTATATTATATTTAATATTTTGGAGATTATGGAACTATGATAAATTAGCATGGATCAGTACTACTGAACGAAAATTCTCATGATAAACGAAATAGTTAACTCCTAAAAATAAAAATTTATTGATAAAAGGGGTATCAAAATGTTATAATGGGATCATATATGATATTATAAGTATGAAAATGGATTTTTCATATAATTATAATAAATTTAAATTTATTATAAATGATTTTATAGTACTTTCTATGTAAGGAAAACTCAAGGTAATAGATTTTCATGTCACTTTTATTTCTGTGGGAAACATGACTTATATACCACTTGTTTCTTTTGTTTATTGTATATACTTACCATAAATGTATTTTATAATTATTTTCATGAAAATTATTGGATTTACATGTGCATATAAAGTTATTTATTTCATGTGGATTATGATTCAAAATTTACCAAATAGTTAGGGGTTTTATGTTACAATCTCATTCTTTATTGAGATTGATTATGACTATTCCTATGATGAGGAAATATTATGATATAACTCTAAAGAAACTTATGAATTTTATTATAATATTTTTATTTATGGAAAATAAATATTTTTATTTCATTTACCTCTCTTAAATAATTAAAGATACCAAAATAATGTTTTAAAGAAAAATCATCTTTATTTATCTCTTTAGTAAAAAACAATTTTCCTATATATTTATATGTTCTATTTTTTTTAAAGAAGGTTTTTATTATTATAATATGATTTTTAAAGACATTTTTACCCATGTTTTAATTTTTAAAAAATTTATTGAATGGAATATTCTTGTCATTTTCCAAATGAGGTACTTTGTGACTTTTATAAAAAAATTATAGACGAAATATTTTTTAACTTATACGAAATGAATATATTTTCACGCTGTTATGAATATTTTTTTCTTTGGAGGCTCATTTAAAATTTTACATGATTTTTTTCAAAGATAATTTTCCTTTATATGTGCACAACATGTTTGAAAAAATAAGTGATTTCAAAATTCAAAGGTTATTTTCTTCAAGAATGTTTTAATGATATTTTATTGGTATTTATATTCATCAAAGTCAATAACCCTTAATTACAATTATGATTTTAGGGTATATGATCTAAGGATACCATACTTATTATTTATATATATGGTTTTTTAATATTATGACACAGTGTTTATGAAACCTATTTCATTTCCACAGGTTCTATTGTGATGAAATGATGAATGTTTTATGAAACCCATATATTTTCTTGGGTTATGATATGATGAAAATTTTATGATCTTGTAGCACAAATATGTGGTATTTTCATTATTTGATGGGTGGGACTAATATATACATACAATTAATTGGGTAAAGATAGATATATCATGAGATAAATAGGACTATAATGGGAAGTAAACATAGTTCAATAAGAGACCTTTTCATCTATGATAGTCTTGGGAGTGAACCTTGACTACTATGACGGTTTGAGGAGTGAACCCATTCCACTATGATATTCTTGTAAAAGATCCTTGAACACTAAGGAAATTGTTTTTTATGATTACGTATATTATACTTATGATAATATTATGCTTTAATGGATCGTGTTCTTTAATTCCTTTATGATTCATGTCTTATGAACTACCATGGTTTATGTCATGACTCAAGATTATGATTTATAATGTGGAAGGTATTATTTTCAAATGTCATTATCATGTTCTCATACCCTTATTTTATTGTTATTCTCAAGTGACCATTAATATCTCCCTTATTTACCTTTACTGAGCATAGCAATTATATAATATTCATTTGGAATGAATTAGTACCATGTATCTATAAGAGTTTAGTGGGAGTACAATTGTTTTCAAAAAATATATATTGATAAAATATGAAAACAAATCCTTATTCATACAAGTTCCTTAAGACTAAAATAAGATATTTTTTTAAGAATGAATTAATATAAAATCCAATATACAGGGAACAATATTTATAGATTTATATCCATGATTCACTTAATCTAGTAATTTTACATCATTTAAAAAGATGGAACAATTTAAGACCTATTTTTTTCCTAAGTCACATGGTAAGAAAACTCACTAAAATAAAATGCATGCATACAAAATGAGAATATGTATATCATTTCACAAGATTAAATTCTAGGAATCTATCTAATATTCTATGATATGTATTGATGTTTGAGATTTATTATGAATGCTTCATGAATTACAAGTATAAAAAAACTAGATTAATTGAACATACTTATAATATTAATTATTTGAAAGTACTATAGAAAGTAAAATTAGATGAGTTCTTTGTGAAATGAGAAATGGGAATACTAGTGGTTATAGGGATATAACACGAGTTCTTCTTCAAATATTTTTGATCTAGTATTATAGTGAGGCTAATGAAATATGTAAGAAAAAGTTATTATAACCAATAACTACCATATCTACAATAACCAAGTACAATGCTACTTCTGATGGAACTTATGAAGTGATTTAGAAATTATTTATTTAGTTGCGGGTTATATAAAAATAATAATAGTATTATAATTATTATGATAGGTTTTGACTATTATATTATCCAAGATGTTAGATTTATTAAAAGGGAACAAGTAGTGGATAATTAGGTATATTACTACTTGATAAATTTTTCCTCAATGTTGTAAGGTCACAGTAAGAAGTGTTTCCATAGAGGAGAACATGGAATACCCATTGACTAAATCCAATTATCAATATAAGCATAAATAATACATGAGAGATAGTGAACTAAAAGTAATTATAAATTGACTCTAGTCTAAGTGGTAGTTTTTTGGAGTTGGTTCCCTAGAACCAACCACTTTGTACTTTAGATTACTTATGTATTTAATGACTTTAATATTAATAAATATCTTATCATATATTTATTGTTCTTCTTTATAACATTAATTTTATAATGTAATTATAGTATTGTCAAATAGAAATGTCATAATAGTTCCCATCTTTGATGAGAACCTTGAAATGCTATGAAAATATTCTAGAAATATCATTCCTATGGACATTTTTCATTATCTGATGGGACACTGATGATACAAACAACCAGGTGATGGATTCTCATAAGAGAGTAAGAATTCATCTCATAAATCTCACACTTTGTAATCTTCAATATGGGAGATTATGAGGAAAAATACACAATTAGGATTTCCACATGTTTATATGTCATTGGATATTCTTATTTATGAACATGTGTAATGATCCTTAGACTTTAAGATTATTATTAATATATATCTGGAATAATATACTTTTGGGAATTTCCCAAAACCATGATGAATATGTTCATAATGAATTAGGATTTATTGGGGACATCATAAATGATATGCTATTAATAAATAAGTTGAGAAAGGACTTGTACATTACATATTTATGGAAGATGATATCTTAGCCCTTTGATTAGAATGTGACTATTGAACTAATATCCATGGCCATGATGTATTGACATGTTTGTTTTAGATAATTAAAGAAAGAAATATAGAGTATACAGTTTGATGATGTGAATATGCAACTTGATTTATGAGATATCGAGACAAAGGGGTTAAATTATAAAATGAGCATTCATGTGTGGTTTTTTTCATTGAAATATAAACTTATACCTTTGTGGGTTGCTTTACGTGTTTTTAGAGACTAATATTGGACTTTGGGAAAGCTTTCCTAATGCCACTGAGGAAGAGTCATAGAGGGTCACACACTTAGTGTATCTATTGATCTTAGTTAAATGCTATTTATATTTAATAATTGAAATAATGATTTCATTTATATAGTCACTATTTATATGTGAGATCAATATTAAATAAATATTTATTTACAAGACCTTAAAATGGTATATTTATTTAACTCTTGATTTATTCCCATGGTAATAAATAATATTTGTTGTTAAATAAATATTCATTCCGTTAGATTAATATTAAAATAAATATTTATTTACAAGACCAAGAATATAATTACTGAGAACCTCCTTATTTTAATGATAAAAAATAATGTTTGTTATGTTTATAATGAGTATACTATTTATGATAGTACACTATATTCTGGAAAAAATGTGTAATTTGGATAAGTATTGAGCTACTGGTTAATCTATCATTAGTTAAACTATGTTACTACACTGTGATATTGTTAGTACAAGAAGCTACCATTCAACTATGTGACCATCGAAGTGGAGCTATCATCACTACTAAGTAGAGATACCATCCATAGTTGGTGCCATTTCTCAATGATACCATCATTACATGGTACTTATACCTAACTAATCTACTATTATATATATCTACTGCTAGTTCAATAATGCTACTGCCAGATGAAGCTACCACTCTGTAGTGCTACCGCCATACAAAGCTACTGCTAACATCAGAGCAATCTATCGCCAGAGGAACTATTGATAGTGGATATACTGTTAGTTAGAGATATCATTCAAAATAGATACCATTCCAAAGAGATACCATTAGAATATCTAACATGAGTGAAGATACCACTAGTGAAGCTACTTTCAAAGAGCTACCATAGCTATCAAAAATTAATTTTAAAATGTAATCTCCAGTGGATAGATTTCATATTTAATTCCATAAAAAATCATGTGGAGTTAAGAATGATTATTATTAAAAAAATCCATGCGTGTCTTAAATACAAAGTCATAAATCCATGATGTTTTTCTCAATACGAGGATCTAGATTATTTTAATACTATCATGTAACGAATAATTAGACTTGGAGCACTATAAATTCAGTGGAAGCTTCCTCATACATGTGTGGGGAGTGGACAAAGTGGGACATGTATGAACATAGAATTAAAAACTATCATACAATAGAAAAAAGAGAAATATCGTGACAAATGTTATTATAAGAACCTAAACCATCACAGACCTGATGAAAAAACCTTTTTCCAGACTTCCATAATTCTCAGTTTTAATACAACTTATGTGAAACTTGTTTGAGCTCCTTCAAAAGAAAAATTCAAGGACTCCTGAGAAATAAAATCTATTAGGATTGATCATCACTACATTTTCTCATATCTAAAACCTTTCCATTTCTATTTATTCTTTACATTCGAGTTGTTTTTTTACTCTATTTATTTGTAAAAAACTGTCTCCTGCGCTTAACTAGAGAGTGATACTCTCTCTCTATCTCTCTCTCTCTCTATATTTCTCCTCATTTTTATTCCCTTGAAAAAATATGAAAAGGTTTTTTGTGACCATTTCTTGTTCCATACCATGTACAATTGTAAAATCGGCTTAGCTCCTGGACAACCTTGTGTGTTATTGTTTATAAAACTCAATCTAGGTTGTGGATAATTTTATTTTTATAATAAACTACATGAAATTATATGATTTATAAGTGGATGAGACTAAGTCATGGCTTAAGACTGAACCCCTTAATAAATTATGCAATGATTTATTTTATATAGCTTATTTACTTGCTTTGTTTTCTCAATTTTAAATCAAACCAGTATCTATTTTCAAAATTCATGATACAAAAAATTACTCTAATAGTTAACATAAATTACTATTTTTATATAGTGTTTGATATGAGTAGACTGGTTTAAAAAGTTAGATTATTTTCATAATTATTTCAACTAAGTTATGATCAAGATTTTAAGAATATTTTCAAAAGAAAAAATCATATAATTATACTATTTTTATTAACTAAGTGTTTTTATAAAATTGGGGGATTTCAAATTTAAATTATTTTCAAAAAATAATTTTATTGGAAACTCAATTCACCCCCTTCCTTGAGTTGTCTACTAGGACAAGCATTTGGTATCAGGTAATTTTAAAAATAAATTTTACTGTGATCTAGTTTTACATAAAGATATAAAATTTATTTTTTATCCAAATTTATATCTTTATGTATACTTCTAAGCTTGAAGGAACTTCCAAAAAGTATCCTCTTAATTTTCATGGAACAAACTATTCTTATTTTAAGATTAAAATAAAAATTCATATAGAGAACATGGGGTTTTATATTTAGATTTTTATTGAGGATAAGTATGAAATACCTAAAGCTCTTAGAAAATATTAGAGTGGTTACACTAAGTATAACTATGATTATAACTATAAATCTATGAATTCTTTATATTACGACTTAGGAAAGGATAAATTCAAAATAATATCCACCTATAGTAATGATTTTAAAATTTAGGATACACTAGTTGTTTCTAATTAAGGAACATCTAATGTTAAATAAATGAATTTTAATACTTACATTATTAAATATAATATATTTAAGGTGAATATTGATGAATCTAGTTCTGACATGTATCTCAAGTTTAATTAAATATTAAATATGATGGGAACATTTGGAAATAAAATTGCTGATAAGGATTATGTAATGAGGATTTTGATATGTCTACCTGATAGATGGATAACAACCTCTATTTCCATAAGGGAATCATGTTATATTAGTAAGTTACTAGTGAAGGAAATAATTAGACATCTCATGATGTATGGAGAAGAATTTCAAGTGAACAAGGAATAAGATGATGAACACAAAAGGAAGTTAGTAGCATTTAAAACTTCAGAATCAAAAACAAAAATAAAGATCAAAGTTGTAAGTTCAAGTGATGAAGAATCCCCATTTTATGGTGTTGAAGAAATGAATCAGCTAGTCATAAAATTTAACAAGTTTTATAAGAAAAAATTTCTTCAAGAAATTGAACTATAGGGGAAATTATAATAGAAAATGTAATTGTAGAAAAAAGTGGAAAAAGGATGATTCCATAAATAAAATAACCCACCATGAGTGAAAATGGAAAGGATATGTCAAAAAAATACTATCCCATGATCAAATATAAGAAGAATTATGAGGATAAAGGTAAAAAGTATATGAAAAAAAACTTGGAGTAATTCTAAGTACATTTCAATTGATTTAGACTCAAGTATAGAAGAGAGAAATGATAAAGCTAATGTGTGTTTTAAGACAAATAAATCTGAGGTTTTAAATGTTTTTCCTAAATCTCATATATATATTTCTATTCCTTTGGATACTGAAAATAATATAATTAAATATGACCAGTGATGACATATTTGAATATTGTAATATGACAGAAGATACATTCAATAAATTAAAGGATAAATATAAAATCTTAAAGAAGTATCATGATATGTCTGCTTAATTTAAAATTGATATTACTGTAGAAAAGAATACGAATGATCAAATTATTAAAGAAAATAATGAGTTGAAATTATCTAATAATAAATTAATGAAAGATCTAGAGATATTTAATAATGGAAGAAAAATACTAACCCGGATTCTTGGTAAACATAATACCCCTAAATATACTATAGGAATTAGATATCAACATAGATAGAGGAAAATATATAAAAATAAATTAGTCCCAAGTTCTAGTTTAGCTAGTTCTAAAAATAATTATTACTCTATAAAACCTAATAAATAATTTATGTCAACAATATTAATACCTTCTTATAGGAAACTAATAAAACAATTATGGATTACCAAAACACTTATTACTAGTATCTCTGAAGCTAATAAATTATGAGTACCAAAATCATTTTTGGTTAAAATATTTTTTATTGGAAACCTTCCTTAAAATTTATGATAAGAAGTTATGGTATCTAGAGAGTGGATGTTCCAAAAACATTATTGCGGACTAATCAAGATTCAAGAACCTAATCAAGGTGGATAGTGGACATGTCACTTATGGTGACAATGCCAAAGTAAAAATTATTGGACTCAGTAAAATCAGTAACTCTAACACAATTTTAATTTATAAAGTATTATTTATAGACGGATTAAAGTATAATATTATTTGAATTTCATAATTATGTGATTATTTTTACCATCTTATGTTTGAAAATCATTCTTGAAAAGTATTTTATACCAAACATGATTCAATTTTTACTTCCATGAGAAATGATAATTTGTATGCTATTGATTTTAATTCATTATTTTATTAAAAAATTTCATGTTTTAGTGCCTTTACCAAAGAATCTTGGATTTTTTTTCTAGGAGACTAGACCACTAAAATATAAAATCACTTATAAAGATAACCAGGAAAGGTTTATTCAAGTGTATACCCAAACTAGAATTCCCAAAAAAAAGTCTATGACACTTCTCAAAAGGAAAAGCATCACAAAATATCATTCAAACCAAAGAAAGGAGTTTCAACTTATTAACCTTTAGAGTTGGTTCAAATGGATTTTTCAGACCTTCTAGAGTTTATAGTTTAGTAGGAAAAAATTATACCTATGTTATAGTGTATGATTATTCAAGATATACGTGGGTGTTTTTCCTTTCTCATATAAGTGAAGTTCTTTCCTATTTTCCTAAATATGATAGATCTATAAAAAATGATAATGGAATTAGGCCAAATAACTTAAGAAGTGATCATGGACATGAGTTTCAAAAATCAATAATTTGAATAATTATACTAACAATATGGCTAAATCACAACTTTTTAGCTCCTAGGACCCCACAACAGAATGGTGTTTTAGAGCAAAGAAGTAAAACCCTTCAAGAAATTTCCCAGACCATTCTCAATGTGTATGATTTACTTATCTATTTTTGATCAAAATTTTTAAACAAAACTTTCTATATAATTAATATAATTCTAGTTAGACCACTTTTAAATAAGACCCCATATGAGTTAGGTAAGGGTAGAAAATCAAAGGTTAATTAATTTAGATATTTTGTTTTTAAAGTCTTTATACTCAATACAAAAGAGAATTTAGACAAGTTTGATTCCAAAAGTGTTGAAGTTATTTTCCTTGGATATTATACAACTAATAAATCATATAGGGTATTTAATAAATCGACTATGATTGTGGAAGAATATTTTCATGTAATGTTTAATGAAATAGATCTACATGAGCCAAAAACCCCTTTAAAAAATTTGGAGGACGATATTTTCAATATGGACATAAATTCAAAACCTGGTAATAATTTTTTTGGACCTCCTCAAGAAAAATATCACAGTTATGATGAATAACCTGAACATGAACCTATAGATGAAAATGATGTTTCAAACACTTTTATTCCTAGATGTGTTTGGACTCATAGATACCATCCTTTAGATGCATTTGTAGGTTACCTATATAAAGAAACCAAAAAATATCTTCTCTAAGAAACTAAGTTGAACATAAAGATTTATTGTCAAATCTTGAACCTAAGAACATAAATGAATCAATTATTAATGAATTATAGGGAATATAAATGTAAGATGATTTAAATAAATTTAAAAGAAATAGAATATGGGAACTAGTTGAAAGATCCCAGGACTACCTTGGGTTTTTAAAAACATGGTTGATGAATCAAGCACAATAATTAAAAATAAAGAAATAATGCTTAAACAAAGATATAATCAAGAAGAAGGTATAAACTTGTAGGAAAACTATTTCACCAACAACTAAACTTGAAGCCATCATAATATTTCTTACCTATACAAAAAAATTTTGAATTTTAAATTATATCAAATGGATGTCAAGAGTGTATTATTAAATGGTCATATAGTAGAGGATATTTTTGTTAAAAAAACATCATAGATTTTCAAACCTTCACTTTCCAAATCATTTTTTTAAATTAAAAACAATCTTTACATGGTTTAAAATAATCTTATAGATCTTGGTATAACTGACCAAGTAATTTTTCATTTCAAATTTTTTTACTAAAGGAATACTTGACCGTGTTTTATTTATTATAGGAATTTAAAAATATGTTTTAGTTGTAAAAATCTATATTGATGATATTGTTTTTTGATCATCAAGAAATTATTTGTGTACTAAATTTTCAAAAATTATTCAAATTGAATTTGAAATGAGTTTTATGGGTGAATTTAAATTATTTCTTAGTTTTTATATTTTTCAAAATAAAGATGGAATTATTTTAAATTAATGAAAGTACACAAAATATATTTTAAAAAATTTTAGAATGGATAATATTAAAGTTAGTGATACTCCCATGATTATAATATATAAATTGGATCATGATGAAACTAGGAAACCATTAAATCAAACAACTTACAAAGATATGATTAGAATATTTATATACTTACCTACTAGCCGACCTGATATAATTTTTAGTGTGTGTATGTGACTGTTTTCAAGAAAATATAAAATATTATAATTTAATTACAGTTAAAAGAATTTTCAAATACCTAAATGGTATAATCAATTTAGGCTTTTTCTATTCTAGAGGAAAAGAATTTGAATTAGCTAGTTATTCAGATGCTGACTTTGGTGGTTATAAGTTATATAGAAAAATCACCTCTAAAACATGTAACTTTTTGGGAAAGTATATAATTTCATGGTGTAGTAAGAAACAAAACTCCATTTCATTATCCATTGTTGAAACTAAGTACATATCTACAGGAAGTTATTGCACATATTTTTTTGATTAAATACACTTTACTTGACTATAGATATAAATTTCTACACGTCCCTATAAATTATGATAATAAAAGTCCTATAAAAATTTCCAAGATTCCTATGTCTCATTTGAGAGCTAAACACGTTGATATAAGAGTTCACTTTTTAAGAGATCATTTTCAAAAGGGTGATTTAACTTTTGAGTTCATCAGTACTGGGTAACCATTTTTTGACATATTCACAAAGCCTTTGAATTTTGATAGGTTAAGATATATCAGACATGAAATTTGAATGATAAGTTTTGGTTATCAATTTATTACTAATTTTTTTTTCTAGTAGAGAAAAATTATAAGACAAGTACTACCGTTGGTATCTACCGTTGGTAGATAACATTGGTATCTACCGTTGGTATATACCATTGGTATCTAATACTAAAATCTACCATTATGATCATTCATCAGTCAAAATTGACTATTACATACAACCATTACTATACTATAATTTGGATTCTACCATGACATAGTATCATTAAATGCTACCGTGGCTTGGAACTGTAACGTGCTACCATTCAGATGTGAGTGTGAAAAACTAACATTGTATGCTACCATGACAAACTTACTGTTAGGATCTACTTTTTTCACTACTATTTATAATTTTTTATTTAAAAATTATTATCATATTTATTTTTTTATATTATTCATATTATATTTATTTTTCAATTTCAAATTCCTAAATGATATATTTTTAATTAAAATCAGAATTTGAGAACCATTTCTCTCACGCTCCTCCTTTGAACCCCTTTTCTGTCCACTCTTGACCCATGAAATTTCATCTTCCTTCTTCATACCTTAAACCAGTGAAAAAATGGTATGAGTGAAGTTCCCCTCTGAATCACCTGATGAATCATGTCCTTTAAAGAAAGCTAGTAGTGAATCGATTTGGCCTGTTGTAGAACTGAAGAATCCCCATCTCGTGTATTGAACTATTATCATCAAGAAATAAATAGATGGAGCATGGTTGAATTTGAGAAATTCACTCATATGGAACATGATTCAGGACAAGAGATGGGTAGAATGGTTCTTAGGAAATTAGTGACCATTCTACCCTAGGTTGGTTCATGATTTTTATTGGTTTGCAGAGCATGAATTCAAAGAAAAGAAGGATGTTATCAAGACTATGATAGATGGAAAAAATTATCTTTTCTTTGAGGTAGTGAGTAATGTGTTTAAATATTTCTCACAAAGGTATACATGGGGATTATCAAGACTCTATCTCTATTAATCTTGAGAACTTTGAGTTTAAGGATGCACTATTGGAGCTAACTAGGAAAGCCATTATACAAAGGCCTACAACATCAGAGTTCAATAATGAATTTAGGTTTTTGTTTAAGTCCCTACATCATATTATATGTCCTATGAATGGGTATTTTAGCATCATGAGGTATCAAGATATATTTTTCTTATTTCTTATGAAAAAACGAGATAAGATAAATTTGTGTAGATATTTGATGGTTCACATGATAGAGTTAAGAAATTTGTCTTCTAATTCAAACTATTTGGCCTACCTTAAGTTGGTATCTAATATGATAGATACTAAAGGATTAGTGCCTCTAGGTGAAGATAAAGTTATTAAATGTGGTGGTTTCTACCTAAGTTGGGTAACTTGCAAGAGGATGAGGGTAAATTGGAAACCTTGGTTGAAGAAGTGGGTAATTGATAATTATAAAATCTATGATAAGTTTATCCAAATATATCAAGAAAATAGATCAATAGACATGGTTGATCCTAGCTTAGAGATAGGTGAGGTAGCGGAATACTCCTCCGATGAGGAAGTATAAGTTGAGGCTGAAGTGGAAGTTGGTGCATCTGAGGAAGAAGAGTTAGTAGTTATTTCAGTGGAAGTGGGTTATAAAACTAATATGGAAAATATTCCTATTGTTTCCCATGGATTTTATAGTCCTCCTATTTATCTTCCTACCAGATAGATTTTTCTTAGAGAAGATGAAGAGATAGAAGAGAATGAGGTCTCTAATGGTGATCAGGTTAAGAGATCTTTTTTTCAAAGTCTCCTAAGTATGATGTTATGATTTCAGATGACTTTGAGAGTAATAATGATAAAGGTGATGAATATGATTATTATCAACCTTATAAGACTATTAATAAGTCCAAAAGATCTTCCAGTGGTGTATGTAAAGCAATATCTCCTTCTTCTTTAGCTAGCTAGTGATCCTGTGATAGTGATGATCAGTTTTCTTAGGATTCTGGAAGCCATAGTGCCTATGATAGAGATGAGTTTGAATAACTAACTAAGGTTGATAAATACCCATGATGTTTTCATCCTAGGATGAATTATTTAGAGTTAAAAGATTATGATGATGATGATCAGGGTAGTCCACCAGAGCATGGTGGACCTGCTATTTCAGTTGACTATAGAGATCATAAGGGATCTTTTCTAGAGAGGATTGATGCAGAGAGTCATGTGGAATCTTTTGTTTTTGAGGTGACTACTGTGGATACTAGAATTTAGGATGTATTTATGCATAGTAAGAATAGGACTCCTACTCCTCCTCCTTCTAGTTATCTGACTAGATATGATATGGACTACCTTAAGGAAATATTGTTGTTAGAACTTAGTGGTAGGCATAGGTCTTCTTTGGTTAAAGATAATAAGCTCAGTGATGTTCATACCAAGATGATAGTCACATTGGTTATTTATTATATCCAACCTATAATGTTCATAAAGATGGAAAGTTTAAAGATTGAGAATAAGAGGTCTGTGGAACAGATAGATGCTATCTAGAGCACAATGAAGGATATGAGTGCTGGTATTACTAGGAGGGGTATATATCTTTTGAATAGGCTAGAGAGTTTCACTACTCCTAGAGATTAATCTTCCATAGCTCCACCTCATACTGCTTCTACTTCAGTGGATACTAATATGTTCCATTCTATAGTTAGAGAGGATCTACTTTCAGTGATGAGTGATCTCTCTATTTCTCATCAGGATGAGATTTGGAAAATCTAATCTCATGGTGGACATATTTATAAATTGGTTATAGAATGTTTAAATTTAGCAAGGAGTAATATAAATACTATCACTAAATATATTAAGTATTACCTCTCAAGGATTTATTCCAATCATGAAATTAATTCCCCTTTTAATTTATTTTTTGAAAACTTGAGAATGCCTCCTAAGAACATAGACTTAAAGGAGAAAGTGACCCTAATAAAGACCTTGGAACCCCTTATCAAGCTATTCAGGGAAGATAAGGTTTATTTATTCAAGGAAATAGATCCTGTTAGTTGATTGATCACATATTTTTTAGATTTTATGAAACACTTTTTGTACATCACCCAATCAGTATCATTTCACCTCCGGTTATACCTATGTCTGCTTCCCTTTTTTTTACATCACTCTTTACACCCATATAGACTACATCCATTATAGTTAGTCCTTTTGGATTCAATCTATATGAGGCCTTAAGATATATGAGGCTAGTGGGATCAACTATAGTGTTTCGACCACCCACACCTCCTCCTCTTCCTGCTCCTCCTATTGCTAGAAAAGGAAAGGATCCAGTGGATTCTACTTATAGTGAGGATATAGATGGTTCATCAGACTCTTATTATATTTTTATATGTATTTTGTATTTTTTGTTTACTTTGTAATCCCTTTTGTGATTTATTCTATTTTAATTGATATATAATGACCATTCTTATTATTATTCACTTATATGTCTTTTATTTAGTTTCCTATTCTGTTTATCATCCTGATAACTATGTGCATCACATATGGAATTTTCATGTTAAGAAAAATATCCATCTATTATTAATATATTATAGTTTTAATTATATGTTTATAAATTCCATGATTTGTGATCGTAAAAAAGGGTGAGATTATTGAGAACCTACTTTTAATGATCACAAATAATGTTTTTTAATATTTCTAATGAGTTTACTATTTTATGATAGTAAAATATATTCTGGAAAAAATGTGAAATTTGGACAAGTCTTCTGCTAATGGTCAATAAACCATTAGGTGAACTATACTACCGCTCCATGCTACTGTCAGTTCAACAAGTTACTGATAGTTCAACTATGTGACCATCAAATTGGAGTTACCATCACTACTAAAGAGAGATACCATCATTATATACTACCATTGCTCGATGCTACAATCATCACATAGTACTTATGACAGACTGATCTACCATTAGAAGAATCTACCACCAATTCATTAGTGGCACCGCTAGATGAAGCTACCACTCTATAGTGATACCACCAAATAAATCTACCACTACCTTCAAAGTAATAAACTTATATAAGATCTACCACTTATAGATCAACCATTAGTTAGATCTACCATTCTAAAGAGCTACTATTATGAAGATCTACCGTTTGAAGATCCACCACTAGTAAAGATACCACCGGAGAGTTACCATAGTTATCTAGAATTAATTTCAAAATTAATTCTCTAATGGATAGATTTTGTATTTAATGATGGAAAGAAGCATGTGGATTTAAGAATGATTATTATTAAACAACTCCATGGGTGTAGTAAATACAAAGTTATAAAACCATGATTTGTTCATTTGTATGAGGATATAGATTATTCTAATATTACCAAACAATTAATAATTGGACCTAGAGTGCTATAAATTTAGTGTAAGATTCCTCATGTGCATGTGGGACCATTGAAAAAGTTGAATATGCCTGAAAATAGAATCATAGACTCTTGTACACTAGAACAAAGAGAAATATTGAGACATATGTGATTAGAAGAACTTAGGAAATCACATATTGAATACAAAAGCATTTTCTAGACTTCAATGACCCCTATTTTATTTCAACTTCTGTACAACATGTTCAAGATAATTCTAAAGAAAAATTTATGGAATCCTGAGCAACAGAATCTATTCTAATTAAGAAACACTATGCACTCTCATATGTATACTCTTTTACTTTATGTTTATGCTTTATATTGGATCTGTGTTTTTTACACTAATTATTTTAAAACACAGTCTCCTTCACTCAAATAAAGAGTAATTGACTCTCCCTATTTATTTTCATCTCATATATATTCCCATGAATAATTATTGAAGAGGTTATGCATGGCCTAGGCTTTTTCTATCCCTTGTATAACTATAGAGGAGGCTTAGTTCTTGGACAAAATTTTATATTGTTGCTTATAAAACCTGATCTAGGTTGTGGATCAATTTATTTTCATAATAAACTACTTGAAAGAAGGTGTTCTACTAGTGGAGGGGACTATTTCTTGGCTTGAGACCAAACCTATTTTTAAATTCTTTTGTGCTTTATTTTTTATACCTTATTTACTTGTTTTGTTTTCTTTATTTTAAATCAATCCAATATCTACTTTCTAATTTATCAAAAAAAATTTACTTTGATAGAAAACATAAATTAGTTTTTTTATATACAGTTTTTGATATAGGTAAATTAGTTTAAAATATTAGAATATTTTTTTAAAAATTATTTGAGTTGTGATCAAGTTTTTGAGAAGCTTTTTAAAAGATCAAATTAAATAATTTTACATTTTTTGTTATTTGGGTGTCTTTATAAAAATGGGGGATTTTAATTTTAAATTTTCTTTAAAAATATATTTTATTGGAAAATTAATCCACTTCCCCCCACTGGAGCAATCCAATAGGACCAAAAATAATATTAATTAATTTATTGAATGGATAATATATTTATTTTTTGAGGTTTGATAAATGTCAAGGAATATGAATGGGATGAGTTTAACACCCGATAATGGAAATGATATACTAAATATAATTTAAATAAATATTAAAATATTTATTTAAATTTACATTATATGAGATACTTGCATACATCTAGGAATTATTATTATTATTATTATTATTATTAGACATGGGGTTCATTTAATAAACTGACTGTCTAGATGCAAAGACAATTAGATGTCTATAAAATAATATTATTGGTTGAGAAACTCTTTATTAGATATATACTAGAGGAGAAACATTGGCCTTTGTCTATGAGTTTTACTCAGTAGGAACATTTCCTCTGAGTAATTTGACATTGATTTTCCTTAATCTATCTAACTTGAATTCATATTGAGCCATCTTGTCCTTAGTAGAAAGGGGTTTGGTTTCCTTGTATGGTGGGTGAGATATAACTACTCTTTTCCCTTTATCTTCAGATGAAGATTGTTAAGTAGAAAATAGTTTAATATTTTTAAGAGCTCCCAAGTCATGAGTTTCCCTATGACGTTGATTACACACACCTTCCTCATAGGATTTATAGAATACCACATTTTGAGTAGATATCTCTTCATCACATTGTTCTATGGTAGGGTTATACTCTGTATTATTTATTATTCTAACACCAATGAAATTTACCAATAGGAAGAACAAAAAAAAGATCATATCATCATTCATCTCAGATTAGTAAAGGGTTTTGTCACTCTATAATCATTTTTTGAGGGAAAGATAATGATCTTACTTGATATTTTCCTTCTTGGTTGACCATTTTGGTTTATGCCCACTCTAAGGATTTATTTAATCTGTCACATACCGACTCCAGAATACCCAAAGACGATGCCTTAAAACATGATATGTAATTTTTTAACAAAAAAAATGCAATGATATTTTACACATCATGTCCCATACAGAGGATCATTACGGTTCAGGTTCTCAGAAACCTGCTACTTCTAATACGATTCTTCAGTTAAAAACCGATGCCTGAAAAATTTTATTCAAAAACGTAGGGTGAGCATACAAATTCCTAGTAAGGGGTTTTAAAATAACATAATATACCAATTATAACTTTTGAAAAGATTCTTTTAAAATTTCCCATAAAACATCTTCTTAAGGAATACTGAAACACGTGCATCATGACATATCATTTAGTCTAAGAATCATAAGGGCCCATTTCATGGAATTCTGACAGAGTAATAGGAAAGAATGATTCAATTATAAGCATGTTCATTCATAATAATAAGTAAAAGATATTCTAAATATGTATGACATACGAATATGCAAGTAAAAAATTAATAACTAAGAGCAATACATAATCAGAGTTGCACATAAAGGTATTAACTTCAATTTCATCCTTTACTACTATGAAACATACATTGGCTAATAAATCACTGAGTGCTGAATAAACATCATGCCAAAAGAATTTACTTCTTATGATACTCATAAGTACTGGATCTTAACCATGGATAATCTACTAGTCGAATATCCACTTGGTTAATTAATTATCATAAACATAATGAGGGAATGTATAATATGGGACAATATAACCATAATGTCAAGGCCTTATGCCAAGACCATAAATAATAATTTTATCAAGGCCTCATGACAAGATCGTAGTTTGTCTCATGAGACCTACCGATGCACCGAAGGGCTGTAGCAGGCCCCGTCCAACACTTACTATATCCAATACATTCCTCATATGCCAAGTAAGGTCCTATGATCAAAGTATCTGATACCACTTTGATCATTTAATTTCTCATTTCATATTATTCAAAGTGTCTTATACCACCTTAGATAATCTAATTCACAATTCCATAAAATTTCACAACAGTTTTAATTACATTATTTAGCATTTACACATATATTTAGTGAATCAGGCATGAAAGTGTTAATTACAAAACTGTCAGCTGTATGAATATGTCATTGAATTGTAAGTATGATAAAAAGATTATGTAATATGTGATTAAAACTAATGTACTAAAAGAAATAATTTTTTTTTTCACATACAATGATAACCTTAAATTCTAAAACCTTATTGATCAAATACATATTGGAATTTCATCTGAATGAATAATTAATTAAAAGATAAACCAAATATTTCATGTGGGGTATTAAAATAACAGATGCTCAAACATTTATTACTGATATTATTTTGTATAACCCATCACAAGGGTATACATAATGTTAAAAATGGAAAGCATGAAACTCAACCATATCTAATACCATTTAATATATATGAAAGTAAGTGAATCATACATATGTATGTAAGAGTAGCAGACCCAAAATATTATACTCATGAATTCTCCATAAATACTAAATGCATCAAAAGTATAATATTTGGTGTATCCAAAATTAGGGTTTAGTGTTGTGTAAATCTGTTTATACACAAGGGTGTATATAAAGAGTTGTATATAAAAACCAATCATACTTCAAAACGAAATGTTTTATTCTTTCTTATCAATACTTGGATAATTATAAATAAAATTGAGGATAAAAGTTTATGTGTATACACATATATTCACAAAACTGAAAAAACATTATGTATTAAAGGGTTTAAACCAAAAATCTAATGACACCCATATGACTTAAATGTATTGGACACATAAATTAACAAGAGTCCCTAAATTTTAAATCATAATGTGAAATTTTAAAGTTTTAGTTATTAAAAAAACTTATATATATATATATGTGCTTATGTAAACATATATAACTTACATGTATAACCGAGTATACATAAAGGTATTACACCAAAATTAATCGACACTTACATGTTTATCAAATAAATAAATTAATCATTGAAGTTCAATGTTGAAAGTCTTAAAACTGGTCCAATAGGTGAGTTAAATAAACCATATAATTATATATGACCATGTATGTGTATATAAAGGATTCCTAAATCAATGTTTAATGACACTTGCATGCTTTTAACCCATTAGGAATATTAGTTAATCAAAGGTGTAAAAAATGAAAATCGTGCCATTAATTATAAAAGTTTGTTTATGAAATACATTTATAAATTTCTTATAATACCATATATACAATTTTTCCTATATATAGTTATATATACTTATACACATATAGAACCTTGACATCATACACAACACTTCATGTTAAGGGGTTAAGATCATCATGTAGGGTAAAGGTCTCACCATTAGAAGGAAAAGGGCAGGTCACAATCTTAGCCGTATATACATATATACAAATAACCATATATATAAAAAGTACTTAAATAAGTTGTTCATGTGTAATATAATCCCTCATGTTCATAATACTACATAAAACCCAAGATCCCGAAGACCTAGAGTCGGGCACAAGAGAAAATTTTATCTAAATCGTAAGGTTATATATATATATATATATTTATATGAGTATAAATATATATTTATATACCTTCAATAACAAAAAAACAAGACAACATATTCCCTTACCTGATTTTAGGAGGAGGAGAGACTTGGGAATTCATCAAAGGAGGCTTGCTGGAAGCATAGGAGGAGGAACAACTGAGGGGTTCTTGGGATGCAACAAATTGTTTATAAACTATAATATGCATAAAATATAAAGAATATTTTAATGTTACTGCTAGAAAACCGAGGCTTATTCAGTTTATAAAATGACTGAAAGTGTCAGTCTTGTGGAAGATGAGAGCGAGGGGGACCAACTGAGGTCACAGGCGTGAAAAAAATGGTGCAAGTGGGAGTGGAAAGGCCACTGGTTCAGTGCGTGTGGGAGGAAGAATAAGGCACTATGGTAGAGGAAAACTGAAAAAAGAACAGACATATGGGATTAAAGGGGAAGTAGATCGGACGACCATGGGTGATGCGACAATTTAAAAAGAGATGGACGGTCGTGATTAGATCCGCGATGGATCAGATGGCTCAGATTCGACACGGTGATTTAAAATAACTCGGATGGTAAAGATTAGATCCGTGATGGATCGAAAAACACACAAAAAATGTGGAGGATACCCGTGGCTATTGAGGATCAAAATCCAGATTGAAATAGATGGCCCAGATCACACGTGATGCAATACAACGACCTATATTCAATCCTGGTTGATTTTATTTGTCCCGCATCGAAATAGAGGGAGCCTCTGCGGCTTCTTTATAAGCCCATGAATCTGAGAATATGCTCAGAATACTCCCTCACCCCTCCCGATACTGCCCCATACTAGGATCTACAGCCACGCTCTGTGCCCACCCCTGCCGTCGTTCCACCCCGCACAGTGGCACACTACCCAGGCTCCTCTGTGCGTGCTTGAGGCATGCGCACATGCCTTAGGGTTCGTCCATGCTGATGCTGAAGGCTAGGCTCAGCTGCCTAGCATGTGCTGCCTTCTTCGGCCTAGCATGAGGGCTAGCCCCTAAGGGGTTTATTTTTTGTTAAATATAAAACTAGGTTTCCATACACATATATAGGTGTTTTTTAAACAAAAAATTTCCTCTATTTTTATAAACACTAAATTTTTAAAACACAAATTTATAAATTAAAATTTAATACATCATAATAAATTTTTATACTGGTATTATAAAAATCAAAAACATAGTTTAGTTAAAACCTTGTTAAATCATTAATAATGAAAACATTTACAATACATTTGAAATATTTGAAAGGTGTTTGAAATCCTCACCTCATTTTAAAATCACACTAAGTGTAGATCAAAATTATAATTTCAAAACATAACTTAAATTTTTTAGAAGACTAAATGAAGACTAAATTATACTTAGATAGTTTAATTTAATCCACCAAATAGACCAAAAGATATAATTATATTCGTTCTAACTAAACGATCTCCTAAGGGAAATGATTGAATTGAGACCCTTATAAAACCATGCATTAGGGTGTTCCAAGTTCAAGATTATTTAAAGAAGATGGTTCTTATCATCCCACTGATGCTCAGTACAACTGTCATGGTTCTGTCTGTGATGTTTTTCATTCTAATTGAACTGAATGATCTTCTCTATTTACTGGGTCCCATTGTTGTGTTAGGTGGCCTTCCAGTGGATCTGATAGGTATTTTAGTAGGTATTTTTGGTTAGTTGGAGAAATGTAACCATTTTAGTGTTCATAGAATAAAGGAAGTATTGTGTTCATTTAAAGTGTTGTTCGAATAGCATGAAAATTAAATAGAAAGAAAACCATAATATTATTATTACATGAGAAATGCGTTTTGGGGCATCACATTATCCCCCCTATGAAGAATTGCATCCTCTCAATTCATTTCATACAACCATTATAAAAAGAAACTCCCTGACATTTTTCACCACATCCTCCATCATGAAGGATCCTGAGGTGTGGACAGCTAAATACCCAAATTGGTGTACAATTCTTCTACTTCCCTGGCCCAAACACACCTTGGATAGTATGGGTTAAAATCATGCATTGCACACTCAGGATTCCAGAGGGAGGCTCGAATGGTAGAAAGTTCATAGATGTCTGAATGGAAAAACTCTCTAAAAACTCGTCGTACTGTCTATTGTCTGAGAATGTCAATGTCATAGATTTGGTCATACAAACTGAAACTCAGGATTTGGTGCATGTAGGATGTGTGAAGGTTCCCTTCCAAGGCAGGCTCTTGAAACCTTCCCATGGCTATGAAGTTTCTAGATAGAGTGAATCATAAGAAAATAACTTCATGGTACTTTCCCCTTTACCTATAATCAACGAGTTGGATAGTGGCTATGCAGTGGTAGATATAGGCATTCCCTTGGGAGGAGCGGAGAATGTCTGGACTGTTTGATACCCCGTAGAGATGTTTTCATGTTCTTCACAGGTTTTCAAAGAGAAGGTATTCTTTCGCAAAAGTCCTTACCATAATGGCCTCTAGTACCTCAATGGGAATAGATAAGATATGGGTTTGTCCTTCCATCTAAAAATAAAAGTTTTCTCATGAAAGTCCAATCAGTGAAACTCATTCAAAAGCACAAACACTGAAAAGGTAGAAGAAAGAAGAAACAAAAAGTTATATTTTCATAAAATAACTGGTACACAACACCCAAGACTAATGATTTCCCCAGTTCCCAGTTACATGAATCCCCAAAATAATTTCTAAACTCCCGATCTCCCTAAACCAAATGCAACCCGAGTAGTATGGTTTTATCTCATGGGTACACTTATGGTGTCTCTAGAGTGATACATGAGGGGTTTAAACTGAGAGACATCAGTATATACTTGATTTCTATACAAAGAATAGAAGGCCTCAATTTCAAGAATTTCAAAGTCCATTACTTGACCATAATGGCCATAGGATAGAATTTGGCACATATATGCTACGTGAAGGTCACCCACTACTGCAGCTTCTTGGAAATCCATGAGGGACGAGATTCCTTCTACTACGGTGAAGCATCCAAAAATAACATCTAAGTACTTTCCTCAACATACGTAGGATGAAAATTGGATTTGCATCATAAAGAGGTAGTCTAAACCCACTCATCGGTGAATTTGAAGTACTTAGGGAGAGTTTGACACGTCGTAGAGGTGTTTGCATGTCATATGAATGTGTGAATATTTCACAAAGTTGTAATGGATGGCTATTGAAACTATGGTCTCTAGATCCTAAATAGGAAGAGACAAAAGACTGGTATTTTCATTTTCCATCTGAAAATTAAGAAAACATCATACTTAGTAATGCTTAAGTAAATGTTTCTTTGTTCAGTTCTGGTTTTCTAGAGTTATCTAAACCAAACCTCTGATACCAACTATCACGAATGGACTCCAGAATACCTGAACCCAGTGACTTAAAACATGATGTGTAATTTTTTTACAAAAATATGCATTGATATTTTACACATCATGTCCCATATAGAGGATCATTATTGTTCAGGTTTTGGGAAACTAGCTACTTCTGACATTCTTCTTCAGCTAAAAACTGATGCCTGGAAAATTTTATTCAAAAACATAGGGTGATCATACAAATTCCCAGTAAGGGGTTTTAAAATAACATAATATACCAATTATAACTTTTGAAAACATTATTTTAAAATTTCCCATAAAACATTTTCTTAAGGAATACTGAAACATGTGCATCATGACATAACATTTAGTCTAAGAATCATAAAGGCCCATTTCATGGAATTCTGAGAGAGTTATAAGGAATCACGATTCAATTATAATCATGTTCATTCAGAATAATAAGTAAAATAAATTCTAAATAAGTATAACATACGAATATTCAAGTACAAAATCAATAACTAAGAGTAATACATAATCATAGTTGCGCATAAAGGTATTAACTTCAATTTCATCCTTTACTACTGTAAAACATACACTAGCTAATAAATCACTGAGTGATGAATAAACATCATGCCATAAGCATTTACTTCTTCTGATACTCATAAGTACTGGCTCTTAACCCTGGATATTCTACTAGTCGAATATCCACTTCATTAATTAATTATCATAAACATAATGAGGGGATGTAAAATGAAAGACAATATAACCATAACGTTAAGGCCTCGTGTCAAGACCGTAAATAATCATTTTGTTAAGTCCTCATGCCAAGACCTTAGTTTGTCTCATGAGACCTACTGATGCACCGAGGGGTTGTAGCAGGCCATGCTTGACACTTATTATGTCCAATAAATTCTTCTTATTCTAAGTAAGGTCATATAATCAAAGTGTCCCATACCACTTTGATCATTTAATTTCTCATTTCATATTTTTCAAAGTGTCCCATACCACCTTGGATAATCTAATTCATAATTCTATAAAATTTCATAAGAGTTTTAATTGAATTCTTTAGCATTTACACATATATTTAGTGAATCAGGCATATAAGGGTTAATTATAAAACTATCAACTGCATGACTATGTCATTGAATGATAAGTATGATAAGTAGCTTATGGAATATGTGATGACAACTAATGTACTAAAAGAAATACAATTTTTGTCACATACAATGACGACCTTAAATTCTAAAACCTTATTGATCAAATACATATTATAATTTCATCTAGATGCATAATTAATTAAAAGATAAACTAAATATTTCATGTGGGGTATTAAACTCTCAGATGCTCAAACATCTATTATTGATATGCTTTTGTATAACACATCACAAGGGTATACATAATGTTAAAAATGGAAATCATGAAACTCAACCATATCTAATACCATTTAATATATATAAAAATAAGTGATTCATGCATATGTATGTAAGAATAGAAGACCCCAAATATTATACTCATGAATTCTTCATAAATACTAAATGCATCAAAAGTATAATATTTGGTGTATCCAAAATTAGGTTTTAGTGTTGTGTAAATCTGTTTATACACAAGGGTGTATATAAAGAGTTGTATATAAAAAAAACTCATACTTCGAAATAATATATTTTATTCTTTCTTAGCAACCCTTGGATAATTATAAATAAAATTGAGGATCAAAGTTTATGTGTATACACATATATTCACAAAACCAACAATACATTATGTATTAAAGGGTTTAAACCAAAAATATAATGACACCCATATGACTTAAATGTATTGGACACATCAATTAACAAGAGTCCCTGAATTTTAAATCATAATGTGAAATTTTAAAGGTTTATTTATTAAACAGACTTATATATATATACTTATGTAAACATATATAACTTACATGTATAACCGAGTATACATAAGGGTCTTACACCAAAATTAATCGACACTCACATGTTTATCAAAAATATAAATTAATTATTGAAGTTCAATGTTGAAAGTCTTAAAAATAGTCCAATAGGTGATTTAAATAAACTATATAATTCTATATGACCGTGTATGTTTATATAAAGGATTCCTAAATCAATTTTTAATGAAACTTTAATGATTTCAACCCATTGGGAATATTAGTTAATCAAATGTGTATAAAATGAAAATTGTTCCATTAATTATAAAAGTTTGTTTATGAAATACATTTATACATTTATTATAAAACCATACATACAATTTTTCCTATATATAGTTATATATACTTATACACATATAGAACCTGGACATCACACACACCCTTGTATGTTAAGGGGTTAAGATCATCATGTAGGGTAAAGGTCTCGCCATTAGAAGGAAAAGGGTAGGTCACACTCTTAGCCGTATATACATATATACAAATAACTGTATATATAAAAAGTACTTAAATAAGTTTTTCATGTGTAATATAATCCCTCATGTTCATAATACTAATTAAACCCAAAATCTCGAAGACCTAAAGTCGGGAACAAGAGAAAATTTTATCTTAACCATAAGGTTATATATATATATATATGAGTATATATATATCTATATACCTTCAATAACAACAAAACAAGATAACATATTCCCATAACTTCATTGAGGAGGAGGAGAGACTTGGGAATTCGTCGAAGGAGGCTTACTGGAAGCTTAGTAGGAGGAACAACTGAGGGGTTCTTGGGATGCAATAGATTGTTTATAAACTATAATATGCATAAAATATAAGGAATATTTTAATGATACTACTGGAAAACCATGGCCTATTAGGTTTATAAAATGACCAAAAGTGTCAGTCTTGTGGAAGATAAGAGCGAGGGGGACCAATCGAGGTTACCTACATGGAAAAAATAGTGCATGTGGGAGTAGAGAAGCCACTGGTTCAATGTGTGCGGGAGGAAGAAGAAGTCATTATGGGATAGGAAAACCAGAAAAAGAATGAATGACTAGGATTAATGGGGAAGTAGATTAGATGACCACGTGTGATGCGGCGATTTAAAAAGAGATGGATGGTCGCGATTAGATCCTCGATTGATCGGATGAATCATATTAGATGCGGTAATTTAAAATAACTCGGATGATCCAAATTAGATCCGTGATGGATCAGACAACACACAAAAATAGCAGAGGATACTCGTGGATATTGAGGATCGAAATCCGGATTGAAATAGACGGCCCAGATCACAGGTGATGTGATCCAACATCCTGGATTAAATCCTGGTTGATTTTCTTTGTCCCACATCAAAATGGAGGGAGCCTCCACAACTTATTTATAAGTCTAGGACTCTAATCATATGCTTAGAATACTCCCTCCCCCTCTCGGTACCTCCCCGTACCGGGTTATCCAAGAGCACTCTATGCCCACCCCTATCGTTGTGCCACCCCGCATGATGGCATGCTACCCAGGTTCCTTTGTTCGTGCTTGAGGCCCACGCACATGCCCTAGGGATGGCCCATGCTAAGGCTGAAGTCTAGGCTCTACCACCTAGCACGTGCTTCCTCCTTTGGCCCAAAAATAGGGCTATCCCATAAGGGGTTTATTTTTTTAAATATAAAACCATGTTTCCATACACATATATAGGTGTTTTTCAAACCAAAAATTTCCCCTAGTTTTATAAACACTAAAGTTTTAAAACACAAATTTATAAATTAAAATTAAACATATCATAATGAAAACTTTATACTAGTATTATAAAAATAAAACACATAGTTTTGTTAAAACCTTTTTAAAGCATTAAGAATGAAAACATTTAGAATACATTTGAAATATTTGAAAGGTGTTTGAAATCCTCACCTTATTTTAAAATCACACTAAGTGTAGCTAAAAATTATAATTTCAAAACATAACTTAAATATTTTGGAAGACTAAATGAATACTAAATTATACTTAGATATTTTAATTTAATCCACCAAAAAGACCAACAACTATAATTATAGTCATTATAACTAAACATTCTCCTAAGGACAATGATCGAATTGAGACCCTTATAAAACCATGAATTAGGGTGTTCCAAGTTCAAGAAGATTTGACAAAGATGGTTCTTATCATCCCACTGATGCTTAGTATAGCTTTCGTGGTTCTGGCCGTGATGTTTTTCATTCTAACTAACTCAAAGGATCTTCTCTATTTACTGGGTCTCGTTGTTGCATTAGGTGGCCTCCCAGTGGCTCTAATAGGGATTTTAGTAGGTATTTTTGGTTAGTTTTAGCAATGTAACCATTTCAGTGTTCATTGAATAAAGGAAGTATTGTGTTCATTTACAAGTGTTGTTTGAATAGAATGAAAATTAAATAGAAAAAAATCATAATATTATTATCACATGAAAAATGAGTTTTGGGGCGTCACATAATCTCTTTGATGGATGGTGATCTTAAGAAAGTCCTCAAAAAATCTCACTGAATGATTCCCTATTGAGGAGGTTGGATCATGTAATGGAATAAACCATGTGAATGGTTCCTATGGAGTCAACCCCAATATATAGAAGACCAATTTACTTAAAATAGGAGGGGTAATAATTCCCTCCACTATCTTGAACTGACCCAAGACGAGGATCGATTCAAAACTACCCCAAGCACACCTCTATAGTACAGGGGTTGGTGACAAGCACAGAAGGCACAACAAACTCAGGGAGGCCTTTTCCTAAGAACATGTACTCACGCATGCAACCAACTCAATGAAAAAGTGCAAAGAAAAGTAGAAAAGGGTGAAACTTCTATAAAGTAAGTTAAACATGCATGAAACTCTAGACAATATAACGGTACGATAGTGAATACTAAAATGTAAAGGGGAAAAACACATGACCAAACTAGAATCCAGTCCCAACCTGAAGACAACTGGAAAAGAGTATATGCTGAGAGGGCCCAACTCCTGTATCCCAACTATGACCAACGTACATGGTCCACGTAGCCTGTACCCTACGCTCCTCCATAGTCATTATCAACCTATCCTCCATCTGAAAAAGACATGAGATGTGTTGGGAAAATCCCATTTAGGGGTGAGTATATACATACCCAATAGAACACCCCAAAAAGGGGAAGGGGGAGCATTAAGAGATACAACTGAAGAGAAGTAGTAAATGTAACAAGGTACAATAAAATAGAATATAAAGAGTGTAGATCAACCCAAAAAGAGTGTGAAAGTTGGATCATCAAAATACAAGGATCTCTAAATGGTGAAGAGGTGAACCCTCCTGTCGAGTCTTCGTTACCTATAGCCAGAGAGTAGACCCATCCAACCATGAGAATCTAGAAATGAAAATCACATGGCATACCCCACACATCTTCACCTCTATTGGAAGAAGAGTAACCAAGACCCAAGGAGTGGTTACTATGACATGATATATATATATATATATATATATATATATATATTCTTAGTCAAAGGAGACCAAATGAGAGAGTAAGGGGATCTCCATCTGACAGCTCATCCCAAGAAAGTGAGTAGCCAACAGTTCCAAGTAAATCCATCTGCAATGCCTAGAACATCATGTGTCTGTCCAGGAGACATAAGAAAAAGGGGATCAAATAACTACACCTCAATACTATTCACTTTGGGTGGCACTAACTTGCCCATACGGTTTTAGGTCATAGAACAAGGACGTGTCTTGGTAGGGAAAACACCCCTCTTTATTGTGATTCCTTAGGTAAGTCGAAGCACACCTCACCATTGTGCCGAATAGTTGAGAGTCTTCTATGAATTGTCAGTGACTACACTACCCAGCCCAGCTGGAGGGACATCCCATAATCATTGGAGACTACACTACCCAACCTAGCTGGTTAGGTCATCCCGATATATCATTGTCGGAGACTACACTACCCAGCCTAGCTAGAGGGTTAGCTCGATATCTCATCCTAGGGGACTACACTAACTAGCCTAGCTGGACGGTCAGCCTGGTATATATTAATCAGGGACTACACTACCCAGCCCAGCTGGAGGGTTAGCCCAAAATCATTAGGTTCTACGTTACCCAGCCCAAGTGGAGGGTCATTCCTGTCCAATCTCTGCGGTTATCGGGTGTCTTATCAGCACGTGCCAAACCCGAAACTTCAACAATTTATCTCAAAAGCTTCTTCTGAGGTCACTATCATGTTCTATGTAAAAAAGAATCAGTATACGCACCTTGTGGCCTGAAATATGAGTTTAAAAAAAGGATATACAAAGGATCAAAGATTTATCAGTAGAGACAAAAAAGCACACGATGTGTGAGGGGCCCACATCGTGTGTGGCCCCTCTTCACTATCTGGTCATGTCTCTGGGTGGACATGGGTCCCATCACATGTAGGTTATCATGCCGTGTAGGTGGACTACATGGCATGTCCCACCTATCCGGGGACCGAGCATTTTCTATTGGTTGTGTCCATGTACTCAGACTCTATTTCTGTGTACTTCGGTACACAACATGTTGGTCCACAAGAGATGCTACCCGTGTGACCAAGCTGTGTCCATGTGCTCGACATAGAGCATGTGCCTAGACTTGTCTCCTTCACATGGCTCATCTCACACAGAGAGGTGGTACACAGTGTGTCAAAGGGAGTATATGTTGTGTCATCCTTATGTTTTCCCAAACCCTAGAGCCACTGCTGAGGGAGGCTACACACCGTTTGTTCTTCGATAAACATGGCGTGTAGTTGGGATTTTTCCATAAATCTGAGGTTTTCTCTAATTTTTGGCCTCTTCTTCCAAATATACTCCATCTATGGTGAGAGGAACCTTAATTTTCTCTGAAAACTTTGTATCTGGCTGAAGAATGTGGGATTTCTTCTTCATTTGTTACGAATCGGCCTTGTTCGAAAATGAGGGTTTGGTAAGATCTCTTGAACGTCATCATGGATTCATTCATTGTCATATTTTCATGAAACATTCAGATTCATCATCCCCACATCATTCTATTTCTACATATCTACCTCTCCCAAAAATACGTTGTCATTCAATGATTCCATCTTGTTTTCAGGGGCCCAATCGAGCTTGGGTCGCCCGAAAATCATCGAATCGGGATCCATGGGGATTCCATGGTGATAAATGTAAAGAAAAAGGGGAGGGAGGCACCAAACCAAGGTTTTAATCACCCCCAACCAAGAATTCTTGGCCGGAGATTGAGAATGAGGCACCAAGGTTAGATCATGAGATAAACAATGATAAATTTGGTACTTAGGCCCATACAGAGTTTGGAATCAAAGGTACAGGTTAAATAATTTAGTTTCAACTTGCTCAAAAATTTAATACAAGGCATACAAATTACAAATACAAGTCCTACTTGGATTGGATCATTCATTGTGTATGAAGAACATGTTTGCCGATGAAGCAGGAGGATCCATTGCATTCCTCGCATCTTGATCTACCTAGATCCAAGGATTCATCGTTTGTTATTCGTCGTTCATCATTAGTCAATGAAGAGTAAAGGATATGAGAGGTCATTATTGTCAAAAACTATGATTATGAGGCCAAATCCTCATAGTCTTGTTTATACAACCATTTATTAGGTTAAAGGATTTAATTAATTAATTGAATAAAGTAATTCACATTATCACTTAAACATCCCACCAATGAGCGAGGGATTAAAACGTCCCACACCAACTCATTTTATGTCATTCCTAGGGGAAATACCGTATTTCGAAACCAACCGTGGTCTGAGATTTCCGATATGATCATTTGTTTAAGAGTTATCCCATTTTCATTAATTAACCATGAAAGTGTAATATAAAATATATTTAATATTTTTATGAAATTAATTCCGGGCACACCGACCTTCAGAATCGCACGCCGTCTCAGCATCTAGATCTGGAATAATACTTATAAATATTTATAAATATTTACTTTGATGTGTAAGTTTCACTCTTTTGTGTTTTGGTTATAAGTTGGGGTACTGGAAACCCATAACACGACTTTAAAAATGGGAAAAAATGATTTGAAATCTATGAATTTAATGATCCCAGGGGTGGTCATGGTGATAAAAATTCTCTTATCTTTGTGGGATAAGGATGATATTGTAATTATGTTGAGGTAGATTCTATCCTAGTATTCATAGATTTTGGTGCCTCTATTCAAGAAAGAGTTGGGTGAATTTTTTTATTGTGAGTGATTCTTGGAATTAAGGGTCACGCTATGTTTTCAAGTTTTTTTTCCATATATGGGACACCTGATTGAACTTATTTATATCAATGGATCACTCTTGTCGAGTATGCCACTTTTGATATTTATGAGTGGTATGATTTCACTAGATATTCCAAATGATATGTGAAAAACTAGGGCTTGAGACTTATCTCAAAATAATGACATTGTGTGATGCTTTCCCAGATGATCCTTGTTGGTTGATGAGAAGGGTGAAGTGTATAGATCTATATTCACCCCTTCCTTTGATATTCATGTTAGATATGTCATTAATGATTATCTAGAAAAGTTCATTCATGTTATTTTGGAAATAATTTGGGAGTTACTCATGTTTCTTCCTCAAGTTAGGGTTCCAGGCCATAGAGCAGGTAGCGAAATAGGCTTGGAAGTAATGTTCACCTATCATATTTAAGTGGTTAGAATAATTACCATAGGAAATATTATTATCTATGAGATTATGTGAAGTATACCATGTGATCTGATTCAAATAAGGCTTGTGATCTTCTTTGAATACCATTGGAGTGTCATACCCAGTGGTGGAAATGGTATAGAACATGATTGGTATTCCACCTTACTCTAGTTCCAACCACATGATCATGAAGTTTTCATTATCTTTAGAGAGGTGTTACTCAAATTTATTTGACTATACAGGTCGATCCTTTTCTATATTATTTAAATGAGTACGGTCATTCAGAATTTTCTCAAATACATTAGAGGGTAATTGATCCAAGGGAGGTGAAGATGATGACCATCACCTTAGACTATATTTTGGATTAGATGATATATCACTAGTTAGTGATGGTGCTCTTAGTGTAGTTGGCCTCAGACTCTTGAGTTCCTATTGATATAAGGGAAACATCAGATAATTTTTTGACAAGGGGTGTAACACCCTAAGATTTTTTGAAATATATATTTTGAATTAATTTAATCTTTTTTATATTTTTCATTTCACGCAACACTGAAAATATTTTTTTATATTAAATCACCAAGTTTGGATTGCATTATATACAACACCAAGTTAATTTCACACTACAAACAACACTTAGATTACATTTAGGTACACACAAAACTATGTTTTTCTTGTATTACACACAATAATGAGTCCCTTTGATAACTTTCATTACATGCAAGGCTGATTTTTTATCGAACTACAATATTTTATTAATATGATTATTGAAATATTATTATAGCTACTAGCTAGCCATTGGAATGGAAGTTACGAATAAGATTAACTAAATTATGAAAATATGTTCTAAAAATATATATAAAATTAATTAATTTGTTGTCAATTATTTATAAAAATAGTAAGAACTATTTGAAAATGAAGAAATTATTTTTATAAGAAAACTATTTTTATACATACAAACACCATTTTTATCTCAATAAAATTAAACTAAAACACTTTTAATGAATGTTTTAAATAAAACTTATATATATATATATTAAATAAATATTGTTGATACTCATACAATATATTTGATAGGTATAAGATAATAATAAATCCAATTTTATGAATAAACAGATGTATTCTTCAAAAAGGAAATTTTATCGAATTTTAATAGAGAAACCATTTTAAATATGTTTTTTGATACTTTTATTATTTTTATTTAACAAAATAAACTTAATTTTTAAAATAGTAACATAGCAATTATATTAGTTTGACTTTTTGGTATTTTTCTCTAAAGTTTCATCTTTTGATGAATAGTTAGTAATACTGAATTTTAATTCAAAATTTCTTTTTCATCTAAATTATTTATATGGTTAAATTATGTTTTTATTGTATTTAAAGTTTAGTTAGATCAATTATCAATCAATTAATCCAATTTACATCATTGTAATCAATTTAACTTTGAAGTTGGATATAAAAACTTACCATACTTTTGAACATTTTTACTTTAAAAACCCACTTTATCGTCCCGTCTGTGGGATTAAAGTTAAATTTATTTTTGGAAATTATGTTATTAGAATTTGGAAAAAAGGATTAAATATTTTGAATAAAAATAATTTATAATTTATAATAATTTAAAACTAGTTTTTGACCAAAAATAATAGTGAAATCAATTAAAATTAATTACAATGATTAAGAGAAAAATTATCTTAACAAAGAACTAAGCCTTAAACTCAATGGACAAAATGACCTAAAAACTCATAGAAAATATATTTTCTAGATATATTTTGAACCTAAACTTTATTTTATATAATTTTTTTCATTATTGGATCCACTTTTCATAGGAAAAATGTGGGTGGAATTCCCTTTTCAAAAATTTACAGGAATTCCATTCCTCCTCCACTATAAAAAGTCACTCACCCTCTCATTTATTCAAACGTATCAAGCCATTTTTATCACCTAAAATATAATAAAATAAGCTCCCAAAATTCCCCCCTTAATACTATAATCCCCACTTTGGGCATAAATCCAATCAAGGAATCCCTTTGCTGCAAAGCAAGAGGAGTTAACCAAAAAAGAGGTAACATCCTTCCTCAAGATCCTTTATTTTAATTTCATTATCCAAAACTAAAATATTATTATTACATGATTATATAATAAAATATGTATCCGAAATATACTATTATTTTTTTATTCTAAGGGTTATACCTACACTTACACACACTTCTATATAATGAGTAATTAACTTACTGTTCTTGTGTACGACGAACTGCCACCTCATGAAACAATGTTGTTCGTTTTTACTTTACCACCTCTCATGGTTGAGAATTATGATATAGAATATATTTTTATATAATATATATGATATTTATGATTTATTTATTCCTTTTTAATTATTATATAAAATATACCTTCAATCTTTCCATTTTTTGTAAATACGATAACTTCTTTTTTGGACGTGTGGACTACCGCCTCCTCAAAGCGGTGTGATTCATTCATACTCAACATGGAATGTATTAAGGATGGGTTTAGTGAAATTATATTATATATATGAAATAATAATTATAATTAAATGATATTATATATATATATAAATATATTTCATTTACTTTCTTTCTTTCAATGCGTTAATAAATGGAAACAATGTTCATGCATACGTACAACCTACTGTCTCTAGGATGATGTATTCCATTCCATATTTATATATTTTATATATTATTATAAATAAATATATAATGAATATATATTATATTTATATCATTATTTACATTCTTCAAATAATTAAATCATGATCTAAGTAAGTGGATCAAGAATAAAAATCCAATACATATACAAAAAATAAAGCAGATATTACCCGAAACATAACATTAACATGGAGTTATTAATAAAAAGGTAATACAATGTCATAACCAAATAATATATGGTATGAGATATAATAATATGTTTATGTGGTAGATTTATAATAAACTTATATTTATTATACATTATTTTTGAACGTGTATGAAGAAAGTCAAGACTCAAGGTAAGGGAATTTCATCTCACTTTTTATTTACATGAGATAAATGTCATATTCACCACTTGATTATTTTATGTGGTGTATATAATTCCATATTAAATTTTATATCATTAATTTATTTTATTTAATTATATTAAAATATTAAATTAATGTTATTATTTCACCAGGATCACAATTCTAAAGTTACTCAAGTAGTAAGGGTTTTCTCGTCTCACTTTTATTTCTATGAGACTTATGCCTTATTCACAACTCATTTGATTTGTGTGGTGTATATAATACACATGAATGTATTATATGATTATTATAATTAAATTTATTGGTATTTAAATATCCATTTGATGATATTTTTTTCCATGGGGTTTATGGTTCAAAAGTTACCAAATCAGTAAAGTAATTTTGCCTCAATTTTCCTTCTTTGAGAAACATGCCATGTTATGAACATATATTATTCTATGGGGTATATATAATTTCCATTGAAATTTTATATCATGAATCTACTTATTTTCATGATATTTTAATCTTTATTTAATTATATTCTTTCATGGGTTTTATGATTCAAATTTACCAAAGTGGTAACAGTTTACTGCTACAATCTCATTATTTATCAAGATTGTTTATGATTATAATTCCATTGATGAAATCATGTAACCCATATCTCAATAAAACCTATAAATTTTCTCTTACTCTGGTTATTTATGTTATATTAAATTAATGTAACCATTTTTATAATATTTGGTACTTAAGATAGTTAAGAAAATGTTTTTATGAAAATCAAACTTTATTTCTCCTTTTAGTCATAAATCTGTGTTATTTCAAAACCATGTTTTCCAAAAACAATTTCAAAAATAATTTACTATTATCTAATAATGTTTAAACAAGTTTTTTTACCCTTTTTTACCTTTATACAAAATGGCATTAAAAAGGAATCTTCTTTTCATTTTTCAACAAGGAACTTTTCTAAACTTTTACTGTTCAAAAGGAATGTTCAGCGTGTACATATTTATCTGCCATCATGACCATCCTTCCTATGAAGATTCCTTTGAAAATTTATGAGATTTATTTTTATAAAAAATTATTTTCCTAATATGTTGGAAATTCATTGTTTTTAAGTGGTTTTCAAAGAAAAAGTTTTTCAAAAAATTTTTATGATTAAATAAGTGTTTTAAATGACTTTCAAATCTTGATTTAAATATTTTAAAGTCTAGTTTCAAAGAAAAAGGTTTTCAAAGATGTTTTGAATTAATTTTTTTAATTCTTTTATATATTTATTTATAAGTTTTCATGTTTATTTTCAAAGAAATTTTTTTTCAAAAGGATTTATGTTTTAGAAATATTTTTTCAAAGAATAAATGATATTTTTCTCAAGAAATGTTTTAAATTAAATGGTAAAGATTTATTTATAAAAAAAGGCTTTTTGAAATGGTTTTATGAAAAGGATTTTAAAAGAAAGGATATTTAAATTACTAGATTTTCTCTCTGATCTTTCAAAATATTTCTCCATCTAATATGACATACTTTTTTATAGTTTATGATTTACTAGTGATATGATCTAATAATACTCTTCATATTCTTTATTGAATGGTTTATGTTTAGATGGAATTATTTTTATGACACCCGTTCCTCTTCCACGAGTTATATGATTTTGAAAACCATTTATTTTCATAGGTTATGATTTTATGGAATTATTATGAAACCTATCTCTTTTCCATAGGTAATGATACGATAAAATGTATGGATATCCATTTTATTTCATGGGTTATGATATGATGTTTATGAAACCCATCTATTTTTATGGGTCATGATATGATGCAAAAGTTTTAATAACTTATGGAACTTGTATGTATGATTTTATTTTGTGATGAGTGGGACCTATATCTCTTTATAATGTATTGGGTAATTATTTATGTCTCATGATATAATTATGGGAATTAAGTCAGAAGGCTTGATCCACTATGGAAGATGGGGAAACCTGACCCACTATGGGAAGATGAGGAAACCTGATCCACTATGGTAAGATGGGGAAACCAGGTCCACTATGGGAAGATGGGTAAACTCGATCCCTTACAAGGAAAATACTACAATTGGATATGGTGGTGGGTCTCTCCTAGTAGGTGTAGTCCCTATAAAGTGCCCTGTTATATTTTAGCAATGCACCTTAACTTATATGGAATGATGTGACATATTTATGTACCTTCCAAAAATTCTATGTCTTATTCCTTTGATATTCTCACATGGTTCATGTTCTTGATTATATTATAATTTTATCTCTTATTAACTACAAATAATTATTATATGTCTTATGATTATGATATTTTTATTTAGGGTATGATATTCAAATGTTATGCCCATGTTCTAATACCCTTATGTTTATGTTATGCTTACATATTTCATTTATTTACCATTACTAAGAATTCAAGCTCACCCATTTCTTATTTTTTCCTTTCTCTAGGTTATAAATAAAGGTTTTAAGTAGTATTACTATAGGGGAATATATTTAAGGTATATGTTAAAGATCTTTCACCAAACTAGAATAATGTGTTCCAAGTTTCCAAAGACACTAAAATATTATTGTCCCCGAGCATGTAATTTTGTGATGTGATGAATATTCATCTAAATTGATGTAATATACATGTATGTTAAGCCTGGGTCACTATAGTTGGAATCAAAGGAAAGGTTTAGTCAATATTTGGAAACTAGGATGAGAAAACCTTAGTGAGATCCCATGGGATATTTCTACGGTTATGTCTAGGGATGTCTCTAAGGAAAAGCCTAAGGTGTTATAGGAATGTGTCTTAATTTTGAAATCCCCTCTATGATAAGTTATGCTCACACTATTCTTTCTAGTTTTAGTTAATGGAGGGAACTAGAAGGAACTGAGTTAACATTGGATTTGATGGACAATTTGTTGATGAGCAGTCAAATGGGATGATCACTAGAGTGAAGGATATTGTGATAATGCCCAATCAGTTTACACAGAACATGATTAACAATATGTACCTTAAACAACTCTTGGACTAACCAAAGAAGATAAGGAAGGATTTCAATGATAATTTGGGTAATAAAGACTATGGAAGAAAGAATATTCAGTTTCCTTTGTGTAAATAATGTGGAAAGAATCACCCAAGTGAATGTCTTATGGGAACAAGAAGTTGTTTTGACTGTGGAAAAGGAAACAAATAAAGTAACTGCAAAGTAAAAATGAAGAGTTAGGTCAATTCAATGGAGTAAAATATTCTCCTCCCTAAGAAATAATCAATGGTTAAATTATTTATGTGTGGAATGAATGTTTATTATGAAAATCAATGTCTTAATTGGAAATCTCCTGAAGATAATCAGCATGGTGGTACTCGTAATGATTATATTAATAATTATGATGAGACTACAAATGAAATGTGAAAGGAATGAGGAATTAATTAATAGGATAAGGTAGCCTTATTATAGATTAAGGTTGAAGTAGAATAATTGAATTGTTTATGTATTTGGATTCAAGAATTATGAAATATTTAATGATTGTTCATTTTCTATTTTTTCACTAAGGATTTACAAGAATATGTTGAATGGTTCTGATGGACTAGAAAAGTGATTTCATGGAAAGGTGAAATTTTGACTAAGGATATATAACCCTTAATATTTTACTAATAATTATGTTTTGATAAATATATGTAGGGTATGAATATGTAAATTGTACAATACTAATTACCTAAAAATTGATAAAGGATTTGTTGACAAAGCAGTTTTTGCTATCATGGATGGATTTTTTAGTATTTTTTATTTAAGGAATATATACAATAAACTATAGAATAAGGAAACATGAATATTTTTAATAATTATTTGTGGTAATTTAGGTTATTACCATGTTTCAAGAAAATACATGATGAAGGTAATGTTTGGTATACTTCAACAAAAAGCTACTTTATGATATATGGGGGATCGAGGCTAAGTTGTTTTTGAGAAATTTAGTGACCTTATTTCTAAAGTTTTGGACTTCTATATTTCGAAAGGATTATAAGGTTAACCATTTATGGAATGGTTTTTGTTAAAATTCAGATGAGGTTTTTGAGATTAAAGTATTATCTCACCATATAAGGATTTAAGCATATTTGATAACTTGTGATAACCATTTTGTTGTGATAAATATAGATGGAATGAACTATCAATCTAGTTTTGGATCTCATGATCTGTTAATGATTTAGGAATGAAAAATTTTCTTTCATCTCTTCAAATAATATATGGAGTGTAAGTTAATAAAGGCACAAAAAAGGGTAAGGTTGTCCTTAAATCATGTAAGTATATCTTTTTTTGAAAATTCTTCAACTTTAGGAAAAAGAGTCTTTATGTAATTTTTTTTTGCAAGTTATCATCATTTTTTATGACATCAATGAACATTTTCAAGCCTCTTTGGTTTATGGGTTTGTGATTGTTAAATTTCTCCAAAAAATGTTCTCTATCACTCTCCATCAAAACATAATAGTTAGATTTCTCTTCCATGTCCATGTTTTCACTTCCCATATATGTTCCCCTATGTAGCAACCTTGTTATATGTTACTTTGGGTAATCGTTATGTTTGCAACTTTCCCTTTTTAAGGTAATTTTTAGTATTCATTTTTATGATGTGGGTTTATATGAATGAAAATTTCAAGTATTAAACCATTTATAACCCAGACGAATTTTTAGAAAAAAATAATTTTAAGGGGGGTCGAATTTAACACCTTGAGATTTTGTAAAATATTTTTTTCAAATTAATTTTTTTTTGATATTTTTCATTTCACGCAACATTGAATATTATTTTTTCTGTTAAAGAAATAATTTTGGCTTTCATTAAATGAAAAACCAAGTTAATCGTATACTACATGCAACACATAAATTATCTTGTGGTATAGAAAACAATATATTTGTATTTTATTACACATAATACTGAGTCCCTTTGATGTCTTGCATTACATGCAAGGTCAAGTTTTTACTGAACTACAATATACTATTAATATGATTATTAAAATTTTATTATAGCTACCACCTAGTCATTTGAATGGAAGTTACGAATAAGGTTAACTAAATTTTAAAAATATGATCCCATACATGTATATAAAATGAATCCTTTGGTTTTAAATTAGTTATAAATGAAAGTAAGAACTATTTGAGAATAAAGAAATTCCTTTTCTAAGAAAACTATTTTTCTACGTACAAACACCATTTTATCTCAATAAAATTAAATGAACCACTTTTATTGAGTGTTTTAAATAAAATTTATATATTATATATTCAATCAATATATCTGATACTCATCCAATAGATCTGATAGGCATAAGAAAATAATAAATCCAATTTTATGAATAAAAATATGTATTCTTCTAAAAGGAAATTTTACTGTCTTTTAACAGAGAACCCATTTTAAATATGATTTTGAAACTTTTATAATTTTTATTTGAAAAAATAAACTTCATTTTTGAAAGTGGAGCATAAAAATTATAATAGGGTGAATTTTTGGTATTTTTCTATGAAGTTTCATTTTTTGATGAATAATGAATAATAATGAATTTTAATTCAAAACTACTTTTCCACCTAATTTATTTATAAGTTTAAATTATATTTTTATTGGTTTTAAAATTCAATTAGATCAATTATACATTAATTAATCTAATTCAGTTCATTGGAATCGATTTCACTTTGAAATTTGATATAAAAATGTACCAAACTTTTGAACATTTTTACTTAAAAAACCCATTTTGCCATCCCGTCTGCAGGATTAATTTTAAATTAATTTATTTAAATTATGTGATTATAATTTGGAAAAAAGGATTCATATTTTTAATCAATATAATTTATAATTTAAAATAAGTCCAACTTAGTTTTTTATAAAAAACATTAGTGAAATTGATTAAAATTAATTAAAGTGATTAAGAGAAATATTGGCTTAACAAAGGACTAAAAAATAAACTTATATATTTATAACCTATACTACCTTTTATCTAATTTGTTTCATTACTGGCGACACTTTTTTTAGGAAAAATTTGAGTGGAATTCCCTTTTTAAAAACTTACAATAATTCCACTCCTCCACTATAAAAAGAAACTCAACCCTACCTTTATTAACACTTATAAATCCCTATATCTCAAAAAAAATCTGATCAAATAATCTCCCAAAATAAATACCTTAATTATAAAATCATCCCATTGGGAATAAATCCAACCAAGGATCCCCTTTTGTGAAAACTAAGAAGATTTACCCAAAGAAGAGGTAACATCCTTCCTCAAGCTCCTTTGTTTTATTTTCATTATACACCCCCTAAAATATTCTTATTCCATGATTATATAATAACATCAGTATAATAAATATACTTATATGTTTTTATTCTAATGGTTAAACCTATACTTACACACACTTCCATCTAATGGGTGATAAACTTACCATTTTTTTGTACGGTGAACTACCGCCTCACGAAACGATGTTGTTTGTTTTTCCTTTACCACCTATCATAGTTGGGAATTTTGATGGAAACTCTATTTTTATATGATATATATTATATTTATAATTTATTTATTCTTATTTAATTATTATAATATTATACCTCCATTCTTTCAATTTTTAGTAAATATGATAACTTCATTTGTGGATGTGTATACTACTGCCTCCTAAAAGTGATGTGATTCATTCACACACTACATGAAATGTATTAAGGATATATTTAGTGAAAACATATGATATATATATGAAATAATAATTAAAATTTAATTATATTATATATATCTTCATATATTTCATTTACTTTCTTTCTTCCAATACGACAATAAAACAGAAACAACGTTCATGCGTACGTACGACCTACCGTCTCCATGAATGGTGTATTCCATTTCATATTTTTATATTTTATAGATTATTATAAATACATATATACTGAATATATAAGATATTTATATCATGATTTACATTCTTTAAATAAGTAAAATCTTGATCTAGGTAAGCGGATCAAGAATAACAAGCCAAAAAATAAACGAAAAACAAAGATGATATTACCCAAAATATAATATTAACATGGAGTTGTTAATAAATGGGTAATATAATGCCATAAGAAAACATATATGGTATGAGATATAATAATATGGTTATTTTTTATATTTATAATAAACTTATATTTATTATATAGGAGGTTTGAATGTGTATAAAGAAAGTCAAGACTTAAGGTAAAGTAATTTCATCTCACTTTTTATTTCCGTGAGATAATGTCATATTCACCACTTGATTATTTTGTATAGTTTACATAATTCCATTTGAAAAGTTATATAATTAATTTAATTTAATTTATTATATTAAATTATTTAATTTATGTTATTATTTCATTGGGATCACGATTCTAAATTTACTTGAGTAGTAAGGGTTTCTCATCTCACTTTTATTTCTGTGAGACTTATACCTTATTCACAACTCATTTTATTTGTGCGGTGTATATAATTACCAAGAATTTATTCTATTATTATTATAATTAAATTTATGGGTATTTACATATCCATTTAATGGTATTTATTTCATGTGGTTTATGGTTCAAAAGTTACCAAATCAGTAAAGTAATTTTGTCTCAATTTGCGTTATTTGAGATACATGGCATGTTATGCACCTATATTATTATATGGGGGTTATATAATTACCAATTAAATGTTATATCATGGATATACTTATTTTAATGATATTTTAAGCTTCATTTAATTTTATTATTTCATGGGTAGTATTATTTAAAGTTACCAAAGTGGTAACAGTTTATTGCTACAATCTCATGGTTTATCATGGTTATTTATGATTATGCTTAAATTAATGAAATATTATAACCCATATCACAAGAACACCCATGAAATTTATTTTCCAATGGTTATTAATGTTACTTATAAGTAATGGTACCATTTTTTACACTCATTGGTACTTAAGATAATTAAGAAGTTGTTCTTATGAAAATCCGACTTTATTTCTCCTTTCGATCGAAAATCTGTGTTCTTTCAAAACCATGTTTCTAAAAATGTTTTCAAAAAGTTTTACTATTATAAATTAATGTTTAAAGGATATTTTCACCCTTTTTATCTATAAAAAAAGGTTTTAAAAAGTAATATTCTTGTTGTTTTCTGATCAAGTCACTTTTCTAATTTTTTACAGTGTAATAGGAATGTTTGGAATGTTTGTATTTATCCATCATCATAACCATACTTCCTTTGAAGATTACATTTCAAGTTTATAATATTTATTTTTTATAAAAAATTAGTTTTCTAATATTATGTACATTTTTTAAGTGTTTTTCAAAGAAAAATGTTTTCAAAAATGTTATATGATTCAAGAAGTGTTTTAAATGATTTTAAAAGATTCATGTAAATATTTTCAAATCTATTTAAAAATAAAAATGTTTTAAGAGATATTTTAAATTTAAAAAGTGTTTTAAATTTTTTATATCTTCCTTTATAATATTTCATGTTTATTTTAAAATAAAGTGATTTTTAAAATATTTTATGTTTTAAAAATCAATTTTAAAATAAGAAAGTATATTTTCCTTAGGAAATGTTTTAAATGAAACAGTGAAGCTTTATTTATAAAAAAGGATCTTTGAAGTGGTTTTATGAAAATTATTTTCAGATAAAGGATGTTTAACTTAATAAATGTTCCATTTGAACTTTCAAAATCCTTCTCCATCTAATATGAAATAGTTTTTTATACTTGATAATTTAATGGGGAAATATTCCAATAAAACAATTTATATTCTTTGTTTAATGTTTTATGTTTAGATGGAATGATGTTTATGACACCCATTCCTCTTTCATAGGTTATATTCTTTTGAACCCATTTATTTTTGTGGGTTATTATTTTATGAAATGATTATGAAAATTATCTCTTTTCCATTTGTAATGATATGATAAAATAAAAGAATACCCATTTCATTTCATGGGTTATAATACGATGTTTATGAAAACCATATCTTTTTATGGGTCATGATATGATGAAATTTTTATTATCTTGTAGAAAATGTATGTATTATTTTATTATGTGATGGGTGGGATCTATATCTACCTCCATTTAATTGGGTAAATATTTATATCTCATGAGATAATGATGGTAATCAAGTCGACAAGCTTGATCCACTATGGAAGATAGGGAAACCTGATCCACTATGGGAAGATGGGAAAATTGAATCCACTATAGGAAGATGGGGAAACCCAATATAATATGGGAAGATGTGGAAAATAAATCCCTTATAAAGAAATGAATCTGACTAGGGATGGTGGTGTGTCGTTTCCATTAGGTGTAGTTCCCATGAAGTGCCCTGTTAAGTTTTGGAAATGCACCTTGACTTATAGGTACTGATGTTACATGTTTATGTGTTTGCCAAAAATTCTATGTCTTATACCTTTGATAAGATCATATGGTTCATGTTCTTGATTATATTATAATTTCATGTATTATAAACTTACAATATTTATTCCATGTCTCATGATTATTATCTTTCTAATAGGGTATGATATTCAAATGTTATGATCATGTTCTCATACTCTTATGTTCGTGTTATGCTTACGTATTTCCTTTTTTACCCTTATTGAGAATTAAAGCTCACCCATTTCTTATGTTTCATTTCACCAAGCTATGAAGAATGGTTTTAAGTAGGAGTACTAAAGAGGAAGATATTTAAGGGATATGTTTAAGATCTTTCACCAAAATAGAATAATGTGTTCCAAGTTACCAAAGAAACTAAACTATTATGGTCCTTAGGCATGTACTTTTGTAATTTTCTGAATATTCATCAAAATTGATGTAATATCTATGTATGTTAATCCTGTGCAGCTATAAGGGTAGGAACTTCACACCAATAAGTGATGTTGTTGAAAAGTGGACCTTTTAAATGAGAATAATGGGGATGTCCTCTATGGTTATTGGATTAGATTCGACCAAGGGCATATTTGAGTTTAATAACAAATAATGACTTGGAAAGGGTAGGAACTTTATATTTATTGACCTTCATATCATGGGGTGGACCATCAATGCTGGCATAATGGTGAGAATCTTCATACCATAGTAGTGAGGACCTTTATTTTGGGTTCTCTAGGGAGGACCTCTAAAGTTTTTGATCATGTAATTATAGGAAATCCTTTTATGGACAAAGATACATTACCATGTTGATGAGGAGATGATATATTCTTGGGTTTATATCAAAATATAATGGAAAATATCAATAATAATAGTTTTGATTAGGTCAAGGATATATTGTTTCTTATGGATTGTAGAGTTCCCTTGGCGAGACTTACTTATAAACATCCTCCATTGAGTGATTAGGTTCAGGACCTTAATCATGATTGGGATCATGCAATGTGGGTTACAACCATAATGGGTGGAATTCCTCAAAGGAAAATCCTATGTTACTACCTTAATATGTTTGTAACCTCACATGGGGTCAAGGATAAGATATTACCCCTACATTACTGAAAGATTATTCTAAAAGGATTATTAAGAGCATGTGAGGATATAATTCTACTTCTCCATTGCTACTAGGATATGCCAATGGGCTTCATTGATATGAGTGGGGATATGAGTTGGGTCTTTGATCACTACTAGAATATATCATCCAACCTTTTTAATGTTATACATAGAAGGTATATAAGATTTATCCTACGCATCTTTTAGAATATTTCAATGATCCTCCTAGATGAGGTTAGATATATAATCCTGCTCCTTGGGTGCCAATGGGATACAACAATGCGATTCATGTGTGTGGGAAGTGATATGATCCTAAACCTTTATTGTATTTGGAATATGTCATCTGTTTTTTATGGGAGAAGGAGTATAAACTTGATATTGAAATATCATTGGTATATACTGATGGAATCTAGTAGAAACAGGGATATAATCTCACAAATGAATTTCATTTTTCACTAGGATATTTTGATGTACCATCAATTTAGGAGAATAGATATAAACCTACTCCTGAGTAGCCATTGGGATATGTCAGCGGTATTCCTCTATCTCTATTTGGATAATTTATCATGTTTGGTGGGTGAGAATAAGGATATATGCATGCTCTTCAAGCACCATTAGGATATACCAATAGGATTCATGATTGGAAACATGAATATGGGTATGTTACTGGGTGTCTCCTTCAGTGAGACCTCCTCCTAGGTGTCTTGGTTTGGGAAAATAGAGATAAAATATTCTAGACATCCTCCCCAACATATTCTTATTAGGACATGGACATATAGTGGTGCTGAAGATATCAATTACTAATATGAGATATCATGGGAATCTCTTGAAATATAGTGTAAATGTTTCTAGTTTCCTCCTCAACCTCCCTAAGATAAGGTAGATGAACATTATCATGTTATGGAGAGAGGATCTTTAAGAGGTTGGAGGTGGCCCCCAGTTCCACCCATGTCTTTGTATCCTGTCACTGATTTGACGACTGATGAGGCTTTATCACCTAAATACTTTCATGAGTCGCCTCCAATATTGGGATCGAACCATTGATAAGGTTCTCCTATATTATCTCATTCATTAGATGGGTAAAAATATATTATTGGGTTGTGGGGACACAACCTTCATCACAACTGAGGAATATGTTTATCCTGAGAATTAGGTGTTGGTTGGTGTATAATGTGATGTCTCCATTTGTATTAAATAGAGCTCTGAAGAGATTCTTTATATTCCTAAAAGGTACCAACAACCAAAAATAAGAAACCCATCAGTGAAACATCATAAATAGGAGCGGGTTTAATCAATTTCTTTCATTTTTAAAGGTTTTATATCCAGTTCAAAATTCTATTTTTCATGTGATGTGTGACCATGTTTTGTTTTGACATACTACGAACCTACTTTCAAGAGGCAGACGGTTGCTGGGACTTTACTAATGATGATTAGGTTTTACATTGGTTAAGAGGATGGGAGGTAAAGATCATTTGACCCTTTTAGGATGAATTATTTAATATTCTAAGTGCTCTTATAGAATTTATTTATGTTTGTGAATCCTTCCTAGTAATATTATTACTAATGGTTACCACCATTCAAGGGATTTATCATAATTATGTGTTGATGTGAACATATATATATATATATATCATAGGTTCTCTATATTTCCTCTAATTAGTGATTATACTATGTTTTAGAGCTATAAAGCTGGTAACTATAGAATTTATCACCATCAATAGAGGTGGTAAGTGTTATGAAGTTAGGATTAGTCCCATAAGGGATTCATATATATCTCTATAAAGGGAATAAAAACTCAAAGTCTAGTGTCACTTAATGGGAACTTTGTACCTTTTAAGAATATGTGAAAAGGACTAACGTGTTTCCTTTTAAGGTTTTACAACCATGACCAAGTGAAGTTCCTTTTAAAGTTGTCTATCCAAGGCCTCATGGGTATTGGGATTGAACTTCATAGAGGTTCCCTATATATCATAGTTAATAGGAATCAAATTTCCTGTATTTTAGGTCACATAGTTTATGGTCATGTGACAATATTGGTCTATAGAGTTTAACATAGTGTGGAAATGACATCATGGTATGTATTTTAAAGTCACACAACCAGTACTACAAGGTGAAAGGGTTCTTATAAATGGTTGGTGTGGGACTTATGTATGCATGACCCTTATGTGAACCGGTTGGGGCTTACACCTAGTAGGAGGTTCATGCTTTTCTTGAGAGCCAGAAAGATACCTATAGGGCTTACACATATGCTTACCAAAGATTCCTAGCCTAGTAAGTGACTTAGGTGATGGAAGGTTTTTGGGATTACACCTAGTTAGAGTCCCATGGTACATCCCTAGATAATTTAGTGTAATAAAGTGGTCCAATAGGTGCCCAGTCTGATTGGATATTATATATGGGTAAACCAAGTTTTACAACATTATATGGGGTAAGTTTCATCGACATCCTCATGAAAAATACTGTCATTATAAAGGGAATACAATATATTGAATAATCTAAGGGGCCTATTGGTATTATAAAAAAACCATGAGATATATTTTATTAGTGGAATACATTATAATCAGGGTACACACTAGTGTGTATAGGCATGTCATGGATTTCAAGAGCTCATAGAGGGATCCTAGGTAGATAGGTGCCTAGGTAGGAGACTCAAGAGTGAGTGGTTACCAGGTAGGATGCATTGGTGAATATGTTCTCATACATGGATTTGGGGGGGAAATCATGCACTATTTTAGGGAATATGGTGAATTGGAACCCAAGTTGGGGCTTGGGTGAATGTGGTGCCTTAATGTTAATGTAGGGTTAAGTTTCACCCTACTATAGGATGGGGAGAAGTTTTTCTTTGATGGAAGAGTAAGGAGAAGTGTCTCCCTAGTATGGACCTTTCAGGGTGACTTGAGCATGTGGCACTTTAGTATCACACTCTTAGGGTGAGCTGGGTGTGCATCGACTTAGTGTAGTTTTTTTAGGATGGGGGTACTTATACATAATCCTTAAATATTATAAAGAAAGTATTATTTAAAAAAGTTTTGTTTATTAAACTCTTTAGATGAAAAAATTACCCCAAATACAGTTAATTTTATTGGATTTTAACTTAAGAAGTCACCTGAAGGGAGGGTGGAAGGCCTGGGAATATGGAGATCATTCTTTGCTTTGTCTCTTCTAGAAGTTCTATAAATGAGATGCATGTGAGTCTATTTATAGACCAAAGAGAGACCAGGGTTATAAAAAAAGTTGAAACTACCTTATCATCTTAATAAGGATGAGAAACTCGCGATGACAAATGCCTTAGGTGTGCAAGCTGAGTATGAAAATGATATGCATGAAAGAGAGTTTAGTGCATGATTCGGGTAAGAAAGTGGGGACCTTAGCATGAAGGAAGACTATATATGCATGTGAAGACTAGGTCAAAGTACCTAAGAACATGCATACTCCTGGTCATTATTGATGGTTCCTTTCTTCAATAATTTTCTCTACCTGATCGAAGTCTCTATCCTTCACAAAAGGGAGCCCCAATAAACACTCAAAATCAATCTATCAAGGATTGGTGACTAGTATGAATGGTATAACTATTGAATATTCACATAAAATGGGGTATATCATATTATATGATATATCTAAATTATAGTATACTATATTCATGTAATGAATATCATAGGATCTGATATATCTATATTTTATGAAGCATGAGATACATCTGTTATCCTTAATCATAGAGTATAATTGGCTATACAATATAAGTGTTGCATGGATGAAACTCACCTCTAACATATTTTTATCAATCATGATCCATGGGGTTGTTTATTTATGTCTTGGAATAGATTCATTGAAGTTTCTAATGGATAATACATCAAGGGTAAGTAACATATAGGTTGAATGAGATGGAACCTATTACAGTTGATAAAATTGATGATCTTAATTTAATAAAGTGCATTAGGGATGATTAAATAAGTGTTGTGATCCCTATTATTGGTGTACTTTTAATGCATGAAATCTAGTAGAATATATCTTCTTCTTGAAGCATCATTTATCACTTGGTGAAGGCACTAGAACCCCTTTAGTGTTTTGAAGTCCTCAAAATGTGATTGGGAATTAAAAGTAAAGAGTATAACCTTTAGAAGTAGGAAGATTTCACTTGATGTTTTAATAATTTCATTTAAACAAACTCCATGAAAGACTAAAGATGGATCTAACTGTCATGTTTTTGGTATGTAGTAATGTTCTTCATTTTAACTTTCACGTTGATCTATTAAAGATAAATTGGGTGATTCATGGGCTGTTTCTACTATTAAAGATCACTGAAAACCCCCCAAACCCATTAGTGGTATCAAATCCTTGTTATTAAAGGGACCAATATGTAATTATAATTTTCAATGAACATTATTATCATAAATATTTTTCAATTATATCCTAAAATTTTATATAAATAAGGCTTTTGTTTTGGTTAATCATAGTGTATGACTGGCTTATATCATAAAATAAGATATATTATAAACCCATGGAATTTAAAATTTTATAGAATATAATGTGAGATATCATAAATAATTATATAATCCCAATTTTTAGAAAAACATAGGGTTTTAGAATAAATAAAACATCAAGTATATTTTTAAATATGATAGGAGCTTTATGATTACACCGGTTGTATTTAGTGATTAAAATCATCATGTATGATTGGAATTATATCACAGAATGTGATTCCTACACGATCTATTTCTCACTTTTATCAATCGTATTTTATTATTGATAATAAGATCATCATTCATAAAATTTGATTTAGATAAAAATGTTATAAAATTTATATTTTGATATATTTTCTAATAATTTATAAAATTTTGAAAAATTATAAGTGTCAGGCCATGTAAGATGGTATTTTTCATACCTTGTTATAACGTCCTGACCTTAATCAAGTACGTACCATTTTTACTTTATTGTAGTATAATTAATTAAGTGACCTAGGGGGTGTGCCTGCACACCACACTGCGGGTCCTGAGCATATTTTTATTTAATTTAAATAATTGTAGACTTTTCATGAAGAATGTCACGTCACGCTTTGGTGCGGTGTTTGAGTTTTAAATAATTAATTAAGGATTTGAAAAGAGTAATAAGATATTTAAATAAGATTTAAAATAAAGCAAGAAAGGATAAAAAGAAATTCTGAAATAAAATAAAGAGGGGGTTACGGGAAAAATAAAAATAATTAAAATGGGGGATTCCTGTTTTTAATTATTTTTATTATTTTCCTTTCCATTCTTTTGTTTTATTTTACCTTTTTCTTTTATTTCCTTTTTTCATTATCTTTTATTTTTCTATTATTTTTCTTTTCTTTTCTTTTTCTTTCTTTTCTCTCTTTTATTTTTACCTCTCCTCTCTCCCTCTCCCACTAATCACGTCGCACCCCTCATTCCCGTCACACCAAACAGCATCCCCTTCAGAAGGTCGCTGATCCTCCGTTCGACATTCAGTTCCTTCACCATTAGGTGCGTAGTAAACCTTAGGGAAATTATAACATTGCTTGAGTGGAATCATTCGATTCCATTTAGTATTCTGCACGCAGTTCGTTGTGGAATATTCTTACCATATTTTGGGGTTTTTCTAAAATCCTTCGTTTTCATTTGTTTTAGGTCTAATAAAAGTCTACATCGGATCTTAGAGTCATCTACGACTACAAGGTAGGGTTCCCACTCGATTTCCTTCCATTTTGTTTAGGTTTATAAAAATGCACCGTTGTGCCGTTAGTCGATGCCTACCTGCTTTGTGCTATTTTACCAAATTTAATTACTTTAATTGTTTTGCCTAATTATTGTAGCCTTAATCATATTAAATTAATTTGTTTGAATTTTTTCAATAAGTTCAGACACCCCTTTGGGCATGCCGACACGGTCGGTGTATTTTTTCCATTAGCTGGGTTTATAATTTAATTAACTGCGGGTATTGCGCACCCCCTTTATATTGTTTTTAAATTAAATAAATAGTTTTTTGAATTGTTGCAATAAGATCGGACACCCCTTTAGGCATGCCAACATGGTCGGTGTATTTTTCCATTATTTGGGTTTATTGTTTGATTAATTGTAGGTGTTGTGAAGCCCCTTTTATTCATATTAAATTAAATAAATAGTTGCTTTGAGCATGAACTTGAATTGTTAGATCATTGACACTTTTTTTTTCTGAACTGATTATTTATTTAAAAAGTGCATTATCTGCTGATGTTGATACGATATATATTTCCTTGTAAGTTGTTATGTTGTAATGCTAAATTTATACCTTGTGATGCATGGGTGTATCTGGTTAGTTTTCAAGCTGCGACTTTATATGTTGATTATGTCATATTAGTTGTTGTGAAAACTTTAATTAAATTTAGGGCGGGGAAAGGAGGAGGGTCCCGTATTAAGGTCCATTCTTAGACCCTCCGTTCCTGACTGGTTACCTCTATGTGTCGGGGGTGGTGTCATTGGCTTTTTCGGACTGAGACTTCCCCGGGATTTTCTAATACTTCTAATTAATACTGGTTCCAAAAGGGCCCATCGGGATGGATCCGTTGGAAATGTGGCTAAGATAGCCTCAAATGACACTCGATCCCTTTTTGTGAGATTGGGACGGACTCATGTTAAAGCCATGCCTTGGGTGATACTTGGTCTTTCGAAAGATTTCCTTGGACAGGCTCAATGGCATTGGATAAATTGAAAGATGTTCCGTAGCGATACCTTCGAGATAGGCTCAAACTCCAACTCTCAACTTGAACCTAAAATAATGATGCACTTAAGTTTTATGTTATTACTAATTGAGTCTCTTGAGAATTGAGATATTTCCCCTGATATGTGGACGTGTGCCTGGTTGACACTGGACTTGAACCCCAAGTAAAATCACATGCTTGGGGTAAACTTTTTCCTGGTTTTACCTTGCTTTCTGGGTTATATATATATGTGTGTGTGTGTGTGTGTGTTCATGCATTTATGCTGACATGAACCCTTTCAGACTACCATCTTAGGCTAAATAAGGTGACCAGGCACGGGTGCCGTTTGGGACCTGGGGCGACTTATTTATCTCATTGCACTGCAATTAATTTATTTGAAATGGTTATGTAATTGCACACTGAATTTTTATTTTTGAACGAAATGGAAAGGTTTAGACACCGTGGGTGCTGACCAACTGGGATTTTATCTCACACTCTTCTCGGGCGTTGTCGACACCTGAGTAGATTACAAGATCGCATGTATTGATAAGGGAAAGCATGCTGCTTCCGATGCTAGACTGTTCATTACTGCTTAGGATGGAGACTGGGGCATAGGATCAGGCCTTGCTCATGATGCAGTTGCTTCTTGTGTCTTTTATTTTATTTTACTATGTTTTTGAGTTTTGTTTTCCGTAATTTCAGTTTAGACTCATATCATGGAATGACACTCTTTTGTGAGTTTCCTCACTTGGTTTTTATTATTTAGTTGGATTGTTTACATTGCTTTTACTGTAGTTTATTTATTCACATGATTACACTACCTATTATTTGTTGTTGTTTACTATTTCTATCATATTATCTGTTACCTATGATGGCATAGTCTCCCCCACAGACACAAAAAGGGCCCTCGCTGCTAGTCGGCAGCCTCTGGCGTTCAGAGAGATGTGCTTGAGGTTATGTGACGCACTGGTCCGGCCACCGTCTTAGAGGTGAGCTGGGATGGGACATTACAAAGTGGTATTAGAGGGGTTTTCCCTTTTTTTCTCACTGTTTGGGCTAGGTAGGAGACTAGGATATAGGGATTTGGGATGTACTCTGTGCCTGGATATAGCTAACCCATGTACAGGGGAAAACTCAAATTCATTTGTTGGGGTTGCAGTTATTGATTATTCCAGTTATTGTTGATATGATTTCACCATTGGGTGACTCACTTGTATTGCATTGTTATTGTCTTGGTATTGTTGAGATGATGGGTTTACCATTGTATCATGATGATACAAGGGAAATACATTCCATGCATCATAATAGGAACTATAGGATTTAAATGCCATGCATATTACCATGCCATATCTACTTTCAACGTGCATTTTCCTATTTTCATGTGAGTGCTATTGTGCCTAGTGGTAAAATTTTGAAATGAAGGTTTGTTGAATATAAAGTTGTGATATTCTATTAGATGTTATCTTGACTTAACTGAGGGGTGGACTGTGGAACTTGTTTAGTAATTCTTTTGAGTTATCTCTTCCATATCGAAACCCAGCTCTTGAGGTGGGTTGTCTGTTGTTTAGTTCTCAGAGGTGGGCTATGTACCTAACCTATTTTTCACCTTACTTGTTTTTCTCACCTTATTTACTCCTTGTCTAAAGGTGTGTGTTTGGTTGTTGTAGAAAAATGTCACCGCGATGTCTTCGTGTCGTGCCTTAGGAGAGTAGCAATGAGCACATTATAGAGATGGTGGGTCCTGAACCACCAGTGGTATCTCTCATCGAGCCTCCTATGGCACAACCTCCTATTGATCTTCTGAGGGAACCTAACGCTCAGTTCAGGGATAGTCTCCTTAGTTTTATACAGTCATTTTAGAATATCCCCAGACCTACCCCGTCTATAGCAGACCTCACGCAGGACTTTCTACAGCAACATCCTCCCTCCTTCTCAGGGAGTGGTGGCCCTCGTTCTGTAGAGTCATGGATAGAATCTATATAGTCTATCTTCAACCAACTTAAGATACTTCTAGATAGAAGGGTCAAGATTGCAGTCCACATGCTCTGTGACTCCACCAAGTGCTGGTGGGTCATTGTTTCTCAGGTTGATCAGACTAGTGACATGGCTTGGGATGACTTCCAAGAAGCCTCCTATAACCACTTTTTCTCTCATACTCTGAGAGATGATCATGCACGGGAGTTCCTACATCTTCAGCATGGCTCTATGAATGTGTTAGAGTATTCTACTTGATTCATAGAACTTTAGCATTTTCCCCATCTTTGACGGGCGACACACATACTACTGTGAGGCGTTTTGAGGACAGAATTGAGTATACTATCCGCTCATAGGTGAATGTCTTCCGTTTGAAGACTGTTAAAAAGATCGTGAATCAGGCTCTGATATCATAGCGAAATGTCAAGGAAGTTAAACCAGTGAGCCAAGGCGGTTTAATTCCGAGACATGGTGATGGCTATTTTGGCAGTAGGAACCACTATTCTGAAAGTGCAAGTGGGGGAAATCCTCGCCAAAAAACACATATTGATAGATCTATCACATGTTATCAATGCAGCAGGGATGGTCGCAAGAAGCCGTAGTACATGAGAGATCCAAAGGAGTGCCGAGCTTGTGGCAGGATGGGTCACCTTCAGTGTTTCTATCATTCCTTCTCTCCTGCATCTAGTGGTAGAGGATCCACACCTGCACCTCCTTCAGGTATGGGATCTATGACTCCATAGCAGGATAGAAGTTCTTTTTTCCACTGGTCAATCAGGCTGAGGAAATAGTGGAGGTTGTGGTCAAGGAAATCAAGTTCCAGACTATCAGCATCAGTAGAGTGGACCTCCTCAAGCCAACTAGGCAGCGTATCAGGGTTGTGGCTCAGGTCCCATGTATGCAGTGCAATTAGCACCAGAGGGGAAGAGTGCATGGCCATCTACAGTTAGAGGTACTATTCTATTAGCCTTTACTTTAGTTTCTGCTCTTTTTGGTACCGATGCATCGCACTCCTTTATATCTGCTACTGTTGTTGAAAGTCTTGGTTTTCCAATTAAGTACCTTTGCAGTGTCATGTCTCTCGACACCCCACTCAGGGTCAGGGAAGAGGGAATATGCCAGTGCCAAGAGTGCCCCCTTGAGATAGGTGGGTACTATTTTGTTTGGAATTTCAATATCCTCAATATGTCTAGCATCGAGGTCATTCTCAGTATGAACTAGCTTGCTCCTTATCACGCACAAGTGGATTTCTATCACCGTCGAGTGTCCTTTACATCCCTTGAGGGTGACACATATCTTCACAAATGAGAATGGGATATACAGGAAGACCGAGCTAAGCCTAAATATGCAAGGTTGGGTAGAGTGACAACCCATTTGGAAAGTCTCTTCATGAGTGACCAGGAAACACACTTAGTTGACTTCCCTCTGGTGGTGGACCTTTTCAGGGATGTCTTCCCTGAAGATTTATCTAGCTTACCACCTATGAGAGACGTGGAGTTCACTATCGATCTCGTGCTAGGTGCGGCACCATTTTCTATTCATCCTTATAGGATGGCACCAACAGAGCTACAAGAACACAAAAAGCATATTGAAGACCTTGAGGCTAAGGGTTTCCTCAGACCTAGCACATCGTCATGGGGTTCACCTGTCCTTTTTTACAAGAAGGAAGATGATATCCTCAGGTTATGCATGGATTATCGTCGACTCGACCAGCTCACGATAAATAATCAATATCCATTGGCTCATATAGATGATCTCTTTGACCAACTTCGGGGAGAAACTGTTTTCTCCAAGATTGATTTGAGATTAGGATATCACCAGGTGTGTGTGCGACCATCTTACATACCATATACAACATTCCGAAGTAGGTATGGCTTGTACGAGTATCTAGTTATGCCATTTGGCCTCACGAATGCGCCAACAGTCTTTATGGCCCTAATAAACCGGGTTTTTCATCCGTATCTTGATTCCGTTGTGGTAGTCTTTGTGGATGACATCTTAGTGTATTCACGTTCCAGACATGACCATGCAACCCATCTTGAGATCATACTGAGTAAACTGAGAGAGCACCGGCTATACGCTAAGATCAGTAAATGCCACTTCTGGATTGATAAGGTACACTTCTTGGGTCATATTATATCTAAAGTAGGGGTATCAGTTGACCCAGAAAAGGTGAGTGCCATGGTTTCATGGGAGCATCCCAAGAGTGTCTTCGACATCCGAAGTTTCTTGGGGATTGCTGGATATTACAGAAGATCCATCCATGATTTCTCCTGCTTAGAAGCACCTCTCACGGCCTTGACTAAGAAATGTGTACAGTTCATTTGGTCAAAATCTTGTGAAAAGTCTTTTCAGGAGTTGAAAGGAAGACTGAACTCATCCCCGATCCTGATTCTTCCTGAGCCTGGTAAGAGCTATACAACTTATTGTGATGCTTCAGGAATTGGACTGGGTGCAGTTCTGATGCAGGGTGATCGAGTTGTGTCTTATGGATCCTGCTAGTTGAGACCTTACGAGTGGAACTATCCTACCCATGACCTTGAGTTGGCACCTATGGTTCATGCTCTATGTTGTTGGAGACACTATTTTTTGGGTTAGATATTTGTTGTTTACACGGATCATAAAATCTTGAATTATATCTCCACTCAACGAGACTTGAACTTAAGGAAACACAGGTGGGTCGAATACTTGAAGTCATTCAATTTTGAGCTTGCTTATATCCCTGGGAAGGGAAATGTTGTGGCAGATGCTTTAAGACGCAAGACATAGACACAGTCCGTACAGGTAGCCAGCAGTGAGTGGCAGATGATGGACTCGTTTTCAGAGATGCATCTAGAGGTTCAGGAGCAGAGTGGACAACCGGTTGTAGCAACTCTTACCGTGACATCCTCTCTTCTAGATTAAGTACATAGGCAATAGTTGATTGACCCTGAGGGTCTCGTTTTGAGGGAAAGTGTTGTAGGAGATAACCCACCTCTTGGTTGGGTTATTGATGACAATGAAACTCTCCTTTACTGTGGATGTGTATGGGTACCTTCAGGTATACGGGAAGAGCTGATGAAGGAATCTCAGACCTCTGTTTGGGTAGTTCACCCTGGGCTGACAAAGATGTATGGAGACATGTGTCAATAGTATTGGTGGCCTGGTATAAAAAAACAGATAACATGTTTCATCACTCGGTGCTCCACCTGCCAGAAGGTGAAGGTAGAGGACCAACGACTTGCTGGACTCCTACAACCTCTATCCATTCCTAAATGGAAATAAAATGAAATCACCATGGATTTTGTTACAGGATTTTCAGGATCTCCTCCAAGTAGTGATGCAGTATGGGTGGTTGTTGATAGTTTGACCAAAGTTTCACACTTCTTGTCTATCCAAGATACCATTACGATTGATGAGTTGGGAATGCTGTATATCTAGGAAATTGTGTGACTTAATGGTGTACCTCGTTCTATTGTCTCATACAGTGATACCTGTTTTACTTCATAGTTCTGGCAAGGGTTGAAAAAGGCATTGGGCTCACAAGTACTTATAAGTACTGTATTTCACCCCCAGACCGATGGGAAACCCGATAGAGCTATACGAGTGTTGGAGGATATGTTACAGTCCTGTATACTTGATTTTGGAAGTTCCTGGGAGAAGTATTTACCTCTTGTTGAGTTTACTTATAATAACATCTTCCAGGAGACAATCTAAATGGCTCCGTATGAGGAGCTTTATGGTAGATTGTGTAGTTCGCTTTTATGTTGGCTCGAAGAAGGTGAGGCTGCTCTGTTGGGTCCTCATCTCATTCAGGATAATTTTGAGCAAGTTCAGCTTATTCAGAAGTGTATGACTACAACTCATTCCAGGAAAAAGTATTATACCGATCGTTGTCGTAGACCTCTAGAGTTCGAGGTGGGACATCGAGTCTTTCTACGTGTTTCCCTGAGGTTGGATCATAGGAGGATCAGGAGACAGGGGAAGTTATCACCAAGATACGTTGGGCCATTCGAGATAATAGGGAGAGTTGGGCTGGTAGCCTATCGGTTACTGCTACCTTAGAGGTATTGTGCCATGCATGATATTTTCCATGTATCTCAGCTTCAACAATATCATCGAGACCTGTCTCATTATTTTGACCTTGACGACATCGATCTTGACGCTGATGCATCCTTTGCGGAGAATATGATCTGTATCGTCGACCGTAACATGAAAGTCCTCCGAGGAAAGTCAGTCCCATTGGTTTGGGTGTTGTAGCAACATAGACGTGTTCAGGATGATACCTAGGAGCGAGAGACTGATGTATATGCGCAGTGGTCGGAACTCTTCTCTGGCGACGTTCCACTACCCTCAGAAGGGAAACTCGGGGACGAGTTTTCTTAAGGAGGGGAGGTATATAAAAAGTTCATATTGATATTTATTATTTTTTTACAATAAATAAAAGGTTTATTTATTTAATTCATTAATAATATTTGTGTTTATAAATTGTTTATGAAATTTTTGTTTTTTGTATAATTAATTTACGTGATAAATTTCTTCTTGGAGATAACACATTATATTACATGCTAGGTATGATATCATAAGATTTAGTTTTCATCTACCATGAACTCAGTTTTTTATTAAATCTATGAGATTTAAAATACTTGTTGAATATAATTTGTGTATAATATGTAGTAGAGTTATTATGGATTAAATTATCTCTTGAGTAAAGCCTCCTAAGGGAGAGGGAATTGTGGTCATACTACCTACTTTCTTAGAGGCTTTTACCTTATTTTATAAAGGTAAGGGGTTTGATATCTATCACTCTTGACTCGCTCATGTGGATATATTCAATCTCATATAACTTCAATCCTTCACATGAAGAGTCAATGTACCTTATGCATCAGATTCATTTAGATATGTATGAATATGTCGGATTTTATTTTTGTGTGATTAACATAACCTTATGGGTTTTATAAAGAGTTACACATTCAAGTGTTGTTAAATAATTAATTCGGTGGATGGAATAGGGATTAAAAAACTAAATCATTAGAATAATGCACTAAAATGAATAAATCGTGAGCTAATAATGATTGTATGTGATGTAATGAGTTTAATATACATGTGCTGTATATTAAACCAGTGATACTTTTAAATGAAAACCCCTCAAATACTAAATGTAAGATTCTTTCTAAATCATACACATGTTGATACCTCAATCAACCAACCAGGAAGTTTCACGCCAAAGTGGGGTTCCAATAGATTAACTAATGTAAGGCATCATGGGTGTGATTAATCCTTAGGGTCAGGTAATTGCATCACATTGTGAGATTTGGGTGAAACTTGTTTGGGAAATTCTAATGGTTAGGATACTAGAGGAATAAAGTTAAGTATTATCCATGTGATGGATACGAATAAAGAGTTTCCCACTCAATTTTCTAAGAATCACAATTATTATGATTGGATTTTTTGCCTAAATAAATAATTAAATTGATGAGTTTCTTACCATAGTTGGGTATTTTCTTGGTAAAATATGGATCTTGTATCACTCAATGGATATGATCTATGAGTTCATCAATTTTATAAGTGTACCTTAACTAAAACTACTTTACAAAAAGATATAAAACATAATACTCATCCAAATATGTGTATTTGTTTTAAATTATCGAATATTTAATGATAATAATTTGGAGATCCCTTATAGGTATGACCTATAAGACAATTCTAGATTTGTATTTAATATTAGTAATTTTTCTCAAATATAAACATTCTTAGCATCTTAATGTGAATGTAAAAAATGTTAATTTCACTAACTCTAACTCATGGGTATTGAATACTAAGTGTGCATCATACATTTGTTCTTATAAACACAAACTTAGATATAGGAGAGACTAGAAAAAATGTGAAGTATATATTCACATGGGTAATGTAGAATGGGTTGTTTCCATATAAGTATAGTGAACTAGGATTAACATACATGTATATTACATCATTTTAGGTGAATATTTAGCACATTAACAAAAGTACATGCCTAAGGACCATAATAGTTAAGTGTCCTTGGAAACTTGGAACACAATATTCTAACTTGGTAAATGATATTCAATATTTCCCACAAAGATATTCCCATTTAGTACTCCAACTTAAAGCCTTTCTTTATAACCTAGGGAAGGGAAACTTAAGAAAGCGTGAGCTCAGATGCACATTAAGGATAAAAAAAGGTGATATGTAAGCATAACATGGGAATAAGTGTATGAGAATATGAGCATAAAATTTGAAAACCATACCCTGTAAATCAAAGATCATAATCCTAAGTAATGGAATAATGTTTGGAAGTTCATAAGACACGAATCATATGATAATAAAAAAATGATCTATAAGAGCATAACATTGGAATAAGACATAGATTTTTAGAATAAACATCATCTTATAACATTGTTAACATGTATAAATAGAAACAGGCTCACTCATTATGTTGAGGAAATGAAATTAATCCCTCATATAAACTTATAGACATGCAACTAGGTCCACACATATCATTATGTACATGAGATATAGGACCATTATTTACATTGTGAACATTTAATTATGTTTATGCATAACATTATGGATATGAAAGATATGTCCACACATAACATTATGAACATGTAATCAAGTTCACCCAAAATATATATATACTCATCAGTGATTCATCATTACCCAATACATTATAGGGAAATATAGTTCCACCCATCACATAACAATCATACATATGTGTTCCACAAGACCATAAAGATTCACCATATCATAAACCATGAAATGAAGTGGGTATTATAAATATTTTATCATATAATAACCGATGAAAAATATATAGGTTTCATAATCATTTCATCACAACATAACCTATGAAAATAATCGGGTTTCACAAGCATTTTATCATGGTATAACCTATGGAAGATAAACATGTTTCATAAATAAATTGTCATCTTAAATATAAACCATTCAAATAAATAATAATAATAGTTCCCCTGTATCATATCCCTAATATAGGATAGGTTACATTAGCATATTTCATCTTATATGAAAAAATAATTTTTAAAGATCATTTAAAACATTTCTTGAGAAAAATATCCTTCCATCCTAGGAAAAATTATTTTTAAAACATTAAACATATTGAAAACCATATTTGTGGAAAATAACCTTGAAAAATTATAAAGGGATATTTGAAATTTTTTTTAAAAATGTTTTAAAATATATTTTTTTTAAAACCCCTTTCCTTGAAAATAATATTAAAAGTTAATTTAAAAACATTTTCTAAAACATTTTTATAAAACAAGGTTTTTTTAATAAAACATATTTTTGAACGAAGAGAGAAATAAAGTCATATTTCCTTCAAAACATTTTATTAATTGTCTTAAGTACCGAAGAGTGAAAAGATGGTACCATTAACAATTCCATGTTAAAGTTATGTTTTGGGTAATAACCACTTTGTTTTTCATATAAGATTTGATGTGTTATATTTTTTTGTTATATTACATTAATATTGATTTCATAATCACCATAATGATAACCATGATATAAATATTATATATATTCAGTATATATTTATTTATAATAATCTCTAAAAGATATAAATAGGAAATGAAATACACTATTCATGGAAATGGTAGGTCGTACGTACGCATGAATGCTGTTTTCATTTTCTTATCAGATTGAAATAAAGAAGACTATATGATATATTATCATTAAAAATAATTTTTATTTTATATATATCATATATGTTTATTAAACTCATCCTTAACACATTCCATGTATAGTGTGAACGAATCATATCACTTCACGGGGCGGTAGTCCGCCGAACAGACGAACGACGTTATCGTATTCTCACAAAATGAAAATCATAAAGTTATGTGTTATAAAATAATTATAGAAGAATGAAGGAATCATAAATATAATATATATCATATATAAAAAATATCTATACCATTATTATCTACCTTGATAGGTGTTAATGGAATAACGAATGACATCAGTTCGTGAGGTGGTAGTCCACCGCACACACGAATGATGATTGTGTATCCCATTTAATGAAGGTGTGTGAAGTAGTAGGTAATAAAATTAACATAAAAAAATCTAAGTATATTTATGAAACTAAGGTTATTATATAATAATTTCATAATAATACTTTAAGGGTGTGTAAAAGGAAATAAAATAAAAATGAACATTGATAAACGTTACCTCTTCTTTGGGTAAATCCTTTTGGTTTGCACCAAATGACTTCCTCAGTAGGATTTCTGAAAAAAGTGAGAATTATAGGTTGAGAGGAGAAAATTTTGGAATATATTTTTATAGTTATTTTCTTATAAAAATGTATTGAGAGGTGTAAATAAAAGGGAATAAGTGGTGGCCTTTTATAAGTGGGGGACATGACAAACTTAGTATTTTTGAAAAGATAGTTAGGTTTACCCACATTTTTACCTAAATAAACGATTAAATAATACAAAATATTAAATAAATGAAGATATATGGTCTAAATATGTCCATAAAATGGGGTTTTGACAAGTTTCTAGGTAAATTTTACCCTTAAGATTAAGGTTTATTCCCTTGGTAAACTCATTTCTCACTTAATCCTCGTGATTAGTTTTAACTATTTTCACTAATCAATATGATGAAAAATTAAGTTAAACATATTAAAAATTAAAAATTATTATTATTAATAATATTTAATCCATTTTTCCAAATTATAATTACATAAGTGGAAAAAATTAATATAAAATTAATCCCACAGACATGATGTAACAATGAGTTTTTAAAGTGAAAATGTTCAAAATTTTGAAATGTTTTTATATCCAATTTCAATGGGAAATTGATTTAAATTACCTAAATTTGATTTATTGATGTATAATTAGACTAATTAAAATTTTAAACAATTTATAATATAATTTATCTATATAAATAATTTAAATAAAAAGGTAGTTTTCAATTAAAATTCAGTATTTTCACTACTAATCAAAAAATGAATCGTTTCATAAAAATACCAAAAATTCAACCTAAGATAATTTTTTAATTATTATTTAAAAAATTAAGTTTATTTTTTCAAATATAAAATTTAATTGTTTCAAAAATTATATTTAAAATAAGTTCACCATTAAAAGGCTTTAACCAACTTTTTAGAAAAATACATTTTTTATGTGTAAAATTGGATTTATTCTTATCTATCACTACTTGAATTTTACTCTTTACCAATGGTTCAGAACCTTTGGTAAAGGCTGGGAAAACATTGGTATATTATATACCAATGTTTTCCCAAACCATGTCCAAGTAAGCCGTGGGTATAGTCTTATACCAACGGTTCTGTGTAAATCGTTGGTATATGTGTTAAAGTAAGAGATATACCAACGGTTTCACAAAGCGTTGGTATATGTTACCCTTATACCAATGGTTTAGAACCATTGTTATATAGTGTAAAATATAATTTTATACCAACAGTTATAACAAAACTGTTGGTATAATATACATCAAAAGGCTATACCAATGGTTTTGAAAACCGTTGGTATACATATGCTGCAGCTCCACAACAGCCAGCAGGCACCTCCAACCTGAAACTCTTCATAACATGTTAGAACACATACAACCAGAATCCAAAAGCCTACATGGGATGTTTTAAATTCATCCAGAATTGAGAAATTTAGAAATTTAAAATTTATTCCTCACTCAAACCACAACACAAGAGAAAAATCCAGAATCCAATACATCTAGAATTGAAATAAAATAACACCCATAACACCAATACAAAATTAAAATCCAATACATCCAGAATCCAATACACATAATAGTATTCAAAATTTATAATTCATTACCAATACAACCAGAATCCAATACATCCAGAATTCAGAAATTTATAATTGAAAAGCAATAACACCCATAACAGTATTCAAAATTTAGAATTCACTCCTCACTCAAACCACAACACTGATACACACAAGAGAAAAAGCTTACATGTTATAGGAAGAACATGGGATGTTTACTCATGGTCTTGGGTTGACTATCTTAAAACCAATAGAAAAACTTGGGTAGAGTTGACAAGGATCATGATACCCATAAGATAGACAATGGTAGTGATCATGTGCTTATACCTAGGATGATTTATAGGAAGCACATGGGATGTTTACATTCCTATGATGACTATGCATCCATATATAAATGGTTCCTGATGTGTTAGTGGGAAACATTGGCCAATCTCGACATATGAGATGGATTACCAGAATAACCTACATGTTTTTCATAGACTTTTCAATTGGAATAAGGGGGTATGTGTCTAATTGTAATTTGATCTCTGGGGTGTGATGTGAGATGAATCCCCATTTTGGGTAGTGGGTATGAATATTCAATTATGTCTTTGGTATTGGGTTCCCAAAGGGACTTTGGTTTGGTCCTAGAACCCAATCTTTGAGGATGGTATTGGTGTATTAAATTTCATATGTTTTAGAATAGGGGTAAGATTTCCTCACATGAGAAGTGGATTGTGTGAGGCTGGACCATGGATCCTTGTTCTAAAGTATCAACACAATCCGAATACGTTTGGTCAGTTTTCCGTATGCAAGTTGTTGTTTTCACTTAAAATCATGTCCATTTCAAATAAAAGTGAGATAGTTTGAGTGGTATCGGCCACACCATGCCTCAGATTGAGGCAGGGTTGACTCCCACAGGTCACAAATTACCCATGGATCTTCTTCATAAAGTATCAACAAAATCCAAATGCGTTTGGTCGGTTTTCTGTATGCAAGTTGTTGTTTTCACTTAAAATCTTGTCCATTTCAAATAAACGTGAGACAGTTTGAGTGGTACCGGCCACACCATGCCTCCTATTGAGGCGGGGTTGACTCTTACATGTCTAAAATAAACCATGAATCCTTGTGATAAAGTATCAACACAATCCGAATCCGTTTGGTCGGTTTCGGTATGCCAGTTGTTTTTACTTAAAAGGGAGTCCATTTTAAACAAAATAAAGACATTTCGAGTGATAACAATCACACTGTGCCTCATATTCAGGTGGTATTTACTCGTACATGTCACATATGACCCATGGATCCTTTTCCTAAAGTATCAACAGAATCGGAATGCGTTTGGTTGGCTTTCCGTATGCCAGTTGTTGTTTTCACTTAAAATGTTGTCCATTTCAAATAAAGGTGAGACACTTTGAGTGGTACCGGCCACACCGTGCCTCTGATTGAGGCAGGGTTGACTCGTACATATCAAAAATGAACCATGGATCCTTGTGATAAAGTATCAACATAATCATAATACGTTTGATTGGTTTTCCGTATGTATGTTATTTTTACTTAAAACGATGTCCATTTTAAACAAAAGAGAGAACATTTGAGTGGTACCGACCACACCGTGCCTCGGATTGAGGCGGGGTTGACTCGTACACATCAAAAATGAACCATGGATCATTTAACTAAAGTATAAACAGAATTAGAATGTGTTTGGTTGGTTTTCCATATGCAAGTTGTTGTTTTCACTTAAAATCTTGTCCATTTCAAATAAAAGTGAGATAATTTGAGTGGTACCAGCCACATCGTGCCTCATATTGAGGCGGTCTTGACTCGTAAACATAACAAATGACTGATGGATCGTTTTCATAAAGTATCAATAGAATCAGAATACATTTGGTCAGTTTTCTGTATGCAAGTTGTTTTTTTCACTTAAAATCCTGTCCATTTCCAATAAAAGTGAGATAGTTTGAGTGGTACCGGCCACACTATGCCTCATATTGAGGTGGGTTTGACTCATACACATAAAAAATGACCCAAATATTGTTGTAGTAAGTATCAATAGAATCCAAATGTGTTTGGTCATTTCTCTGTATTCTAGTTGTTGTTTTCACTTAAAATGTTGTCCAATTCAAAAAAAAAGTGAGACACTTTGAGTGGTACTGGCCACACTGTGCCTCGGATTAAGGCGGGGTTGACTCTTACACATCAGAAATGAACCATGGATCCTTTTTCTAAAGTATCAACACAATCTGAATCTTTTTGGTCAGTTTTTTGTATGTCAGTTGTTTTTACTTAAAAGGGTGTCCATTTTAAACAAAATAAAGAAAGTTCGAGTGATATCGGCCACAATGTGCCTCGGATTGAGGCAGGGTTGAATATTAAACGTCACATATGACTCATGGATACTTTTCCTAAATTATCAATAGAATCTCAATGCATTTGGTCAGTTTCTCATATGTTAGTTTTTGTTTTCACTTAAAATGTTGTCCATTTCAAATAAAGGTGAGACACTTTGAGTGGTACCGGCCACACCGTGCTTCGTATTGAGGTGGGGTTGACTCATTCATGTAAAAAATGACCCATTGATCTTTGTTCTAAAGTATCAACATAATTAGAATATGTTTGGTTAGTTTTCCATATGTCTGTTGTTTTTACTTAAAATAGTGTCCATTTCAAACAAAAGAGAGACAGTTTGAGTGGTATCGGTCACACCGTGCCTCGGATTGATGTTGGGTTGACTAATACATGTCAAAAATTACCCATGTATAGTTTTAATAAAGTATCAATAGAATAATAATGTGTCTAGTTTGTTTTACGTATTCTAGTTGTTGTTTTCACTTAAAATGGTGTCCATTTTAAACAAAAGACAGACACTTCGAGTGATACCAGCCACACCATGCCTCAGATTGAGCCGGGGTTGACTCATACTCATAAATAATGACTTTTGTATCCTTTTTATGAAGTATAAATTCAATATGAATACGTTCGGTCAGTTTTATGTATGCAAGTTGTTGTTTTCACTTAAAATCCTATCCATTTCAAATAAAAGTGAGACAGTTTAAGTGGTATTGGTCACACCATGCCTCAGATTGAGGCGGGGTTTACTCTTACATGTCACAAATGACCCATGGATCATTTTACTAAAGTATAATTAGAATCCGAATGCGTTTGTCCAGTTTTCCATATGCAAGTTGTTTTTTCACTTAAAATGGTGTCTATTTTAAACAAAAGACAGACACTTCGAGTGATACCGGCCACACCGTGCCTCAGATTGAACTGGGGTTGACTCATACACATCAAAAATGACTAATGTATCCTTGTTCTGAAGTATCAATACAATATGAATACGTTTGATCGGTTTTCCATATGCAAGTTATTGTTTTCACTTAAAATCATGTCCATTTCAAATAAAAGTGAGACAATTTGAGTGGAACTGGTCACACCATGCCTTGGATTGAGGTGGTGTTGACTCCTAAATGTCAAAAATAACCCATAAATCGTTTTCCTAAATTATCAACAGAATTTGAATGCGTTTGGTCAGTTTTCCGTATGCCAGTTTTTGTTTTCACTTTAAATGTTGTCCATTTCAAATAAAAGTGAGACACTTTGAGTAGTACCAGCCATATTGTGCCTCGAATTGAGGCGGGATTGACTCTTACACGTCACAAGTTACCCATGGATCCTTTTTCTAAAGAATCAACACAATCTGAATACGTTTGGTCAGTTTTCCATATGCCAGTTGTTTTTACTTAAAAGGGTGACCATTTTAAACAAAATAAAGACACTTTGAGGGATACCGGCCACACCATGCCTCATATTGAGGCGGGGATGACTCATACACATCACATATGACACATGTATTTTTTTTCTAAAGTATCAATAGAATACAAATGCATTTGTTTGGTTTTCCGTATGCCAGTTGTTGTTTTTACTTAAAATGTTGTCCATTTCAAATAGAAATGAGACACTTTGAGTGGTATTGGCCACACCGTGCCTCAGATTGAGGCAAGGTTGACTCGTACATGTCACAAGTGACCCATGGATCCTTTTTCTAAAGTATCAACATAATCCAAATACGTTTGGTTGGTTTTACGTATGCCAGTTGTTTTTACTTAAAAGGGTGTCCATTTTAAACAAAAGAAAGAAACTTTGAGTGATACCGACCACACCATGCCTCAGATTGAGTTGGTTTTGACTCATAAATGTCACATATGACCCATGGATCCTTTTCCTAAAGTATCAATAGAATCCTAATGCATTTGGTTGGTTTTTCTTATGCTAGTTGTTGTTTTCACTTAAAATGTTGTCCATTTCAAATAAAAGTGAGATGCTTTGAGTGGTACCGGACACACCGTGCCTCGAATTAAGGCAGTATTAACTCTTACATGTCAAAAATGACCCATGGATGGATGTGATAAAGTATCAACATAATCCCAATACGTTTGGTTAGTTTTCTGTATGCCAGTTTTTTTTACTTAAAAGGCTGTCCATTTTAAACAAAAGAAAGACACTTCGAGTGATACCGGCCACACCGTGCCTCGGATTGAGGCAGGGTTGATTCTTACACATCAAATATGACCCATGTATCCTTGTTCTAAAGTATAAATAGAACACAAATGCATTTGTTCAGTTTTACGTATTCCAGTTATTATTTTCAATTAAAATGTTGTCCATTTCAAATAAAAGTGAGACACTTTGAGTGGTACCAGCCACAACATGTCTCAGATTGAGGCAGGGTTGAATATTACATATAAAAAATGACCCATTAATCGTTTTTCTAAAGTATCAACACAATCCAAATACGTTTGATCAATTTTTCATATACTGGTTGTTTTTACTTAAAAGGGTGTCCATTTTAAAGAGAGCTTAGATTGGGATCCAAGACACCGAATTAGGGGTGCGATTGTATCTGAAATCATGGTAGGTGGTCCTTATCCTTTCATGAATTATTGTGATGTTTTATATATACTGAATTGTCGCTCACCCAATGTTGGGATGTCAGGTCAGGGGGCTATCTAGGGTCCAGGGAGGAGGGTGGGGGGGCTGTTCGAGGTCCAAGGAGGAGGGTGGGAGGTTTTCTGGGGGGCTGTCCAGGGTCCAGGGAGGAGGGGGGGCTGTTCGGGGTCCAGGTAGGAGGGTGGGGGCTATCCAGGGTCCAGGGAGGAGGGGGGTTGTCCAGGGTCTAGGGAGGAGGGTGGGGGCTATCTGGAGGGGGGGTTGTCTAGGGTCCAGGGATGAGGGTGGGCTGTCCGAGGGCTATCTGGGGTCCAGGGAGGAGGGTGGGGGGGACTGTCCAGGGTCTAGGGAGGAGGGGGTGATGTCTGGGGTCCAGGGAGTAGGGTGGGGGTTGTTCGAGGTCCAGGGAGGAGGGTGGGGGGGTGTCAGGGGGGCTGTCTGGTAGGCTGTCTGGGAAGCTGTCCGGGGGCTATCCGGGGTCCAGGGAGGAGGGTTGGGGGGGTATGTCCAGGGTTCCGGGAGGAGGGGGCTATCCAGGGTCGAGGGAGGAGGGTGGGGGCTGTCTGGGGTCCAGAGAGTAGGGGGGGGGGTCTATCTGGGGTGTTGTTTGGGGGGCTATCCAGGGGGTTGTGCTGAACACATGGGTCAGTATTTACATATTTTATAAGAAAATTATTTCAAGGTTAAAAAAATAACTTCAATATATCAACTTCTAATCAGATCATCAATTTTCTAAATTCTACTAAAAATTTACAATTTCATTAAAATAGATAAAAAATAAAGATAATGTGACCTACCTAATCACACATATATTCAGCCACAACAAATCAATAAACATCAAAGGTAAGTAATATCAATCAAAAATGTAATGGATCAATCTGTCCCTCATCATCATCACTATCATCACCATCATCGTCACCCTTACCCTCATCCTTATCATCATCCCTATCATCGTCCCCGCCCTCCTCCCCACCCTCGTACTCAGCCTTGGCCTCCTCATCTCCCTCCTCTTCCGCCTCTGCCTCCTCCTCGCCCTCCTCCTCCACCTCGACCTCCTCCTCACCCTCCTCCTCTTCTACCTTGGCCTCCTCCTCGCCATCAACTCGAAAACCACTAGAACTTCCACCTGGTGCACCATATATAGAACACATCGATGACATATATTCATCACAAGCAGTGCTGGCCACTGGTGGAAGTGTTAAATGTAAAACTTCCATCAGTTTCATAAAGGTAGTGTTTGACCTAGCAGATTGTTATGCCATCTCTATGGCCCTTTTTTCAGCCTATTCTGCCTATTCCTTAACCTACTACAACTCGATGGCACTACAAATTGTATCTAAGGAGGGCCAATACCTCGTTGGAACTATACTCTTCCCAGGTCGGCATCGTACTCTACCAGGGTGATCATCTCCCAACACCTGATGTAAGTGATCATTTGACCTAAAATTGTCAGGTTCTTGGGCATCAAGGGCCTCTAAAGTAGCCTGTTACAAATATAAATAGATTAGTAAGTTAAAAAATTGAGATTAAAATTTTAAATCTACAAAGTAAAACTTACAATCTGCTGCTTAACCACACTTCCATCTTTCTTCTTTCTACTCAAGAAAAACGGTTTTTCTCGAGGTACACATCCTTCTATATTAAATTTATGCCTCTAAAATGACATTGAATGCAAAAAACCATAATTAAAAAAATGATACAAAATAAAACATAGTAATATCATAACCAAAATTATATAACAACTTTAGCAATCAAATACATTATGGAGGAAGAAATAGAAAGTGCAAGTCATAAAGAATGATTATAAATTTTCATACATATTGTCTCTCATTATTTGGCATCATATTACATCCCAATGTGTGGATGTATTTCTTAGCATCAATGTTTCTTTTATTTCTTTCAGATGCATCCTAAATAAAATTAAATAATTATTATTAACTAAAAACATGAAAATTTTCATTTAAATATCTCTAATTTGATTAATAACGTAAATTGAATAGTATCCAAATGAGTAATCATCTATCGGTATTGTTATAATGGACAATCATCCACAATAGGGACCACCTCTAACTCTGTGCCCACTCTAGCATGTTAGACAATGTAAAACTCATGCTTATAAGCTCTCCAAAGCTCGCCTAAATTATTTAGACATGTTGGTCATGCACCCTCACCATCAAGGAAATTAAACCACAGTTGACACAAAAATATTAATTCATATAAATACAAAAAATTTATATATTGAATTAAATACAACAGATTTTTTTACCCATATCTCTACCTATGATTTATCCTTGACTTCATTTGGTAGTTGTCTCTATGAGAGTGGGATGACAGGAATGATGTCAGAGTATTTGGAAAGCATCATAAAAAAACTCCGACATTACTGCCCTGACTTTTCAATCATCTGACTGTATTCATTGTAGTCCACCATCAACTATGTGCAGAGGTTCCACACCGAACACATGCTTGTACGCCCCTGCCCCTGCCTCTTATCAGTAGATGTATCTGTTATGAAAGAAAAAAATATTTTATCAATATATGTTATAATTAAAATAAAAAATGGTGTAACAATTTGTTAGGGTTGTATAAGTATACCTGCGGTAGTCTGATCAACGGGTGCCGCTGGATCCACAGAAACTAAAGGAACACCCTGTACAGATGGAGTGGGTCCCAATGTATGCTCCATAGGGACAGACTCTGGTGGAGCAGTAGTCAAAGAAGATGTAATATAAAATCCTGGAGAGAAGGAAGCAGAAGTAAAAGAAGATGACAGGGATGGCTGACCAAATGTTGGATGCGGAGTGGGAATCATCATTGGATATGGTACAGACAGGTGAGGAGGCTAAGATGTAAAGGGTGGTGAGAACATGGGAGGGCTAAATATCTCGTGTGTCCTTAATGGCACACTGGGATCAGAATGTGGGATGGATGGAATGTCAATGGGATGGGCAGGGTCTAATCGGGTATGCCGACCAGATCTTCTAGATCCCGTACCACCCCCCTCGTACGAACACCACGAGTACTGGGACCACTACTAGGCTTCTCATAAAATAACTGTCGTCTAATAGATGGATCCAGAAAAAATGTTTAAAAAGAATTAATCACATGAAATTATATATATTATTTAAATAAATATATTTGAAATAAAATACTCACTGTAGGCACTAGTGGTGGAATTTCCAGCTCATCCATGTGACGATGGTTGTCCATAATCTGTTTTCATCGCCTCACTTCAATTGGTTTCATTTTCCTACATTTGAAAAAAATGGAAGTAAATAGAAAAGGATAACTAATGTGTAACCCAAAAAAATGAGAGGGAATAGGGGGATTCATGTAATAAAGAAATTTAATTTTTAGTAGGAGGATTATTTACTAAGTGTCATCAGTCTATTAAAATCATGGAACATTGATTCTACCATATTTTAAAGTGGTGAAGCAGTTGTCAAAATTAGGGAAAATTTTAATTTATTTAGCTCAGGTAGATGATGCAGGTTTCAATACATGTTTTGTAGAAGAATAAAAACCATCATGTGAATTACCTTGTAAAATGTTAAAGAGAGGTCTTAGAGTCATAAAATTTTTATACAAATCACAATTTAAGCATTGAAATGTTCACCAAGTTAGAAATTTTGGTTTCGTAGGTTTAAATACAGTTCAATTCCAAATTAAAAAATGTAATTCAAATAAAAATTTCAACCAATAAACATTGAAAATGCACATAACGGTCAAATCGAATACAACATATTTATAATCAATATTAAATAAATTTGAATAGTACCAACCTTAACAACCCAACTCGTGGTAAACCAAAATAATTGAGAACATGGATGGATGATTCTATATATTTTCCACCACAACTTCAGGTTCACAATCAACTCTAACAATTGAGCTATTAGAGTCATCAAAAGAAATTAATGGATTGTTTCTAATGGTAATAGGGATAGTGTCAATTCCATCATCACCATCATCAAAAATATTTCTTGGAATTAATTCAACTATGACACCAAATTCAGGTCAAAGTTGGTCTTTGACATAAAAAACTTGTTTAGCCATTGATACCAATACATATGGTTCTTTGGTAGTAAGAGTGTGAGTCATATTAATTACTCAAAATACAGAATCTTCAATAAATGTTCCATGTATATTCATCAAATCAAACCAATGGAATTTCATCATCATGATCCGTCCATGAGAGTAATAATCCAATATTATTATTTTTTCAATGACTCCATAATAACCCACATTTTAAAATCTCAGTATACTATCTGATGCACTAGAATAACAATTTGTTGTGGAATTAACCATAACACCATCATGTTGTGTTCTAATATTCTTTTCTTGTTCAGTGACAATAAATTTGTACCCATTGATAACAATTGATTTACAGTCATGAACCATGGTATTAGGACCAAAATCCAAAGCTGTTATTTCATCAAAGACAGAGTCAGCAGGAAAACTCAATACCTGAAATATAAATGAATATTAAACTTAATTAAATATTGATTTAATTATTTTAAATAGTAATATATTTACCTTCAATTTTAACCAAGAATAAAACTCTTTGCTATGCAAAGTCTCCCTCCTTCTCAAAGATAATGAACGATGATTTCTATTTATCATTGTTTTACGTTACCTATAGATAAAAAATATGAATAGATTAATAGATATATATGTAAGATATACATACTCAATTTAGTTACCTGATGTAGTCATCGAAAAAATCATATTTGAACAAAATTGTGCGATGTTCCATCTCCCGCTCTTCAAGGCTTAATGTATTCCATGTATATGATCCAGAAATTCCTCCTGTTTGAGGAAGTTATGGAAAACTGGGTTCAATTAGTTCATACTATTCTTCTTAATTTCTCATTGGTCTTTTTATTCTTGTAGTAAGATCAGACAAATACATTGAGTAGAAATCCATACATTCTTGAGCCAAGTATCCGTTCATGATAGAACCTTCAGGATGATTCTTGTTTCAGACATAAGACTTTAATGTGTACATATTTCTTTCAGTTGGATACATCCAATGAAAAGAAATAGGTCCTCCAAGAATTATTTCAGTGGGAATATGGACAGTCAGATGCAGCATGCATGTGAAAAATGATAGAGGAAATATTTTCCCCAACTCACACAAAATTAATGGGGCATCTGTCAACATCTTTTGCAATAAAGACTTGGAAAAATTCTTAAAACAAAGATCTGTAAACAAATAGAACAACCAAATAAAAGTCACCCTTAAATTATTGGAAAAAAGATGACAGATTTCTATTGGAATCAACTCATGTAGAAGAACATGATAATCATGAGTCTTTAAAGATTTTAACTTCAAATATCTTCTACTGAACCGTTTAGATATGTTGCTTGAATAGCCATCAGGAACTCTAATAGTCCCTAATACTTCTAGAAATTGTTTTTTCATAGGTTTCATCACATAAGAAGTAGATGGAACTTTCCATTTATTTTCACTGATACACAAAGGATTCAATTCTAGTCTGATGCCCCAATCCACCAAGTCACACCGAGACCGTAAATCATATTTTGTCTTTCCATTAACATTTAGAAGTATTGAAAGAAAAATTTCACATATATTCTTTTCAATATGCATTACGTCTAAGCAATGACGTAACAAATTGGTTTACTAATAAGGAAAATCGAAAAATATACTCCTCTTCCTCCAATTGTAATAGGTTTCAGTGGAAACATTCATTCTCTTTCCAAATTTCATTTGACTCTTCCCAAATGAAAAACTGAAATCTTTCAATTCATTAAGCACATCAATTTCAGACATACTCTAAGGTGGATCATCGGTCTCTATGGTATTATCAAATCTTCGATGATTATTTCTATATGGATGGTCCATTGGCAAGAATCGTTGATGTCCCATAAAACTGAAACTACAACAATGTTTCAGTCTTATGGATCGTGTATTATTCATACAAATAGGACATGAAAGTTTTCCCTTCGTGCTCCATCCATACATCATTTCATAAGCCGGAAAATCATTGATCGTCCACATAAGCGCAGCACACATATGAAATAAGTCTTTTGAATATGCATCATATGTGTGCACACACACATCCCAAAGAAGTTTCAACTATTTTATTAAAGGTTTCATGTATATGTCAATTTCAATGTCAGGATCAGAAGGGCCAGATATGAGTATACTCATGAAAGTGAAATCTTTTTTCATACACAACCATGGGGGGATTATAAATGTGTATAAAAACTGTCCATGTGCTGTGCGAAGTAACCATCTTCCCAAACGGATTAAAACTATCGCATGAAAGACCCAGCCTCACATTAGGCATGTCAGTAGCAAAATCAGGATATCGAGTATCAAATATCTGCCATGAAAATACATCTACAGGGTGAACCAACTCATCATTAGTCTTATTTCTATCAGTATCATTCCATCTCATTTTTATTAATATTTCATCAGACATAAAAAGATTATTGAGTCTGGGGATCAATGGAAAGTGAAACATTACTTTCTTTGGCATGCGGGATGGTGTTCCATCAGATTTTGACTTCCAACGGTATGTGCCAAATTTTATACAATCATTTCATTCAGTGGTTTCCTCCCAGAATAAACTGCAATATTTCGGGCAAGTATGAATTTTGTTTCTTGAAAATCCAAGTTCCTCAACTAACTTCCATGCCATATAGTGGTTTGAGGGAATATCTACATCATCTGGAAGTAAATATTTCAAGAAGGTAATAATGTAATCGATTGCTGTATTAGAAATCCCATACATAGTTTTCCCATGAAACAATTGGATTAAAAATTCCAACTTTTTAATTTTATCGCATTATCGATATACTAGAGTCATGGAAGCATCATTCAATTTTTTTCACCCTGAAAATATCATAATTTTCATTAGATGCATCATCTGTCCTCATATCGAAGTCTTCTTGAGTAGAAATCCTTTCTTTTTTATGATGAAGAATAAATGGAAACCGGTCATCTAACAAATTCTCCAGTCCAATCCTTTCATTTCGATCATCAAGAATTTGAGATTTCATTTTCTCCCTATTGTGATACCACACATAGTAGTTTTATTGAAAACCATATTTTTTTATGTGGTAGCTGACTTCTTCATGGCTCAACCAAGGTCTACCAACACAATTGGAACATGGTCAGTGTATGCAACCACTATATGAAGCATTGTGAAATGAAAAATCTAAAAATCTCTCTAAATTGTTTTGAAAATCGCTTGAGATTTGATCAGTTTTATACATCCAACTTCTATCCATTCTGTAAAAAGAATTGTTATAAGTCATTTAATCATAATAAATTCAATAATATTGAAGTTTAATCGAAAATATATTTAAGGAATAATGACAGTGATCTTTCTAGATAGTGAAATAAATGGAGAAAGGTTGAGAATAGACAGATATCCTTATAACTAGCTCTAGGGGGTGGGGTGGTGTCTAGGGGGGCTATCCAAAGGGGTGGGAGGGCTGTCCAGGGGGTGGGGTGGTGTCTAGGGGGCTTGTCCAATGGGGTGGGGGTGTCTAGGGGGTGGGGGTGTCCAGGGGGTGGGGTGGTGTCTAGGGGGGTTGTCCAAGGGGGTGGGGCTATCCGAGGGGGGGGGTGTCTGGGGGGTGTCTAGGGGAGTTGTCCAGGGGGTAGGAGGTCTTTCTAGGGGTTGGGTGGTGCCTAGGGGGGGTTCTAGGGGTGGGTTTGTCTAGGGGGTGGGGTGGTGTGGTGTCCACGGGGGCTATTTAGGGGGGTGGGGTGGTGTCCAGAGGGGTTGTCCAAGGGGGTGGGGGTGTCCAGGGGGTGGGGTGGTGTCCAGGGGGGTTTTCCAAGGGGGGTGGGGGTGGAAAACTCCCCACCCTCCCTGGATAGCCCACACCCCCCTCCTAAGTAAAATTTGTATAATCAAATCATCATTAATTTTCTTATCCCATCCGACCATACCATACCACCCAAGGAATACCCTATAACTCAGAAATATCATAATGTTATACACAATCCCATAGGAAATAATCGATATATGTCCAATCTCATTAGCCACCCTCATCCACATCCCAGCATAACACCCCTCTGGGTTGTAACCATACCCCTTAGGCCACAATGAACTCACATAAAAATTTCCAACTTACCTAACTCACTCAATAATATAACCCCAAAGAGTCACTCAGAACATTATCCCTTTCAAACACATTTCATGTACTACATGAATAAAAAATTAAATATGTCACCATATATCTTCTTATGAAGATTTTTCACTACAAAAAGTCTACCAAAACAAATCCATACTAAGACAACATCTTACATTTATCAATAGTGACAACAGGATAAATAATACAAATCAACGAAATATGTTATCACATTATACATGAAATCGATGAATCATATTTCTAATACACTATACATGAAATCCACCATAAAACTAGATTCATTATACAACCAATACCTCTCATAATTGAGATAACATAACCCACAAAAAACAGAACCACAATTATTCAACACCTCAAATGGGTTTTCACTATCCACATGGCACACTAGAATGCCTTACTGTACAAATGGAAAGGATTCCCACTAGAAGGAACTTCTACCCAAGGTCCCCATCACATTAAATAATATAAAACCTCACTCTCATGATCATCTCTTGCAAAAGGGTCTTGTGGTAAGGGAACATGATAGGAGAAATAGAAATACAGGAAGAAGAAGACCACATGGATCTCGTTTAGGCAAAATCAAAATAGATAACAAAAAAAATAGATACAATACATTACACTTAAAGATTAGAAGTGGAGAAGTAAAGAATTTCCTGATTGATTACATAGAGAGCTTCGAGAGATACCTTGGGGTGAAGAGAGAGAGTCGGGAGAGCTTCAGGAGTTATTAGGTTTATGGATGCAATCATGCGGAGGGATTCTGAATTTGCTGCTATTTGGGGGAAACTTTCCCAACAATTTGTTAAAACCATTGGTAAAGAGTGTATTTACCAACAGTTTTTAAAAAACGTTGGTACATGTATATCTTTTCCCAATGGTTTGAGTAAACCGTTGGGAAAATCTTATTTTCATTCCATTATCCCAACGGTTTGAAGAAATCGTTGGAAAAAATTAAGTATACCAACGATTTATTCAAACCGTTGGTATACAAGTGTTGGGAAAACACAATTTTCCAACAGTGTCTTGTTTAGAAAAAAATAAGATGAATGTTAAATATTTCACTAAATATATAATATATAAATTTCATTAAAATAATTAATCAAACATGGATTGTTTAATTTATTTAGATAAAAATCCTTTGTTTATAGAAAAATAGTTTTTTCAGAAAAAAAAAATTCTTTATTTTTAAATAATTCTTAATTTAATTTCTAATTAATAGGTTACTAAAGAATTCATTTTTTAAACATTCATAAAACATATTTTCATAATTTATTTAACCATTTTTATACTCCCTATTTCAATGTCTAAGTGGTAACTATACTAAATTTCTATAACATGTCATGTTTCATTTAAACGTAGTGTTGCTTGTAATGCAAGCTAAGCTCAGTGTTGCATGTAACACAATATAAAGATGGTATTATGTGTAAAAAAATACAAAATATTTTTTTCATTTACTAAAATATAAACCCAATGTTTTGTGTTGCGCAAGATTAACTTGGTGTTGTATATAAATAATTCTTAACTTGGTGTAGCATGCAATGCATGCCATCATATAATTTTAATTTATTTAGAAAAAATATTTCATAAAAACTCAAGGTGTTATATTATACCCCCCTTAAAATAAATTTCACCCTATAAATTTGTTTGGGTCATCAAAGTTTTAATACTTGGAAGTTCCTTTCATAAGAATCCATGTTGCAAAAATAAATATTAAAACCTCCTTTAAAAAAGGAATGTTGTAAACATAATAGTTACCCAAACTAACGCATAACTAGGTTTCCACATAGGAAAACATAGATGGAGATTTTAACATCAAAGAAAATCTTAAACAATTATATAGAGTGATAAATAAAACTAATAACAAGAAATCAAGTGATCTAGAAAAATTTAACAATAACCAAACCATAAACCGAAGCGGAATGAAAGTGGTCATTGATATCATAAAAAATGATGATTATAGTATTTTTTTATTTCAAGATCATTTTCATAAAATTGAAGAATTTTAATGAGAATATATACTTACTTTATTTCATTCCATATGCATAATCTCTCTGTTTGGTTGTGTCTAGATCAAATTTCACTTCATCTATTACTACAAGAAATGAAGGTGAGTTTGTTATGCATGGATAATTAACATATCATATGATCTATAAATAAAATGATAACTCATTCTATCTATCTTCAGTTATCATCATAAAAAAATAGTTATCACAAGTTATACAATATGCATAAATAGTTATATGGTGAAATAATACATTAATCAATAAAACCACCTTCAATGTTCGATATAAACCATTTCATAAATGGTTATCTTTCTGAAATTTTCAAAAGATTAATATCCAAAAATTAGGAAATTATATGACTAAATTTCTCAAAATCATCTTAACATTGATCTCCCATATATCATAAAATATCTCTAGGGTGTCATTTACCAAACATGTGAATACTTTCATCATTTATTCTCTTGAAACATGGTAATAACCTGAATTACTATAAATCTTTATTGAAAACGTGAATTATTTGTTATTTAAAATACTGTTATATATATTTATTAAATCCAAAAGAGCCATAAACTCCATCCATGAAAACATAAAAAAAATTTCAACAAGTCATTAACATATTAACAATGTAACCATTACTATCCAATTTACTTTATTCTTATCCAACATCTCTTTATGCAAACTAAACACCATTTTATCATCATCAGGAACATATTAAGGGTTATCTTTCCCTTAACCATGTGTTTTCTATGAATATTTCCTTTCCATTAGATTACTTTTCTAGGCTATATTTACCATTCAATGTACTCTTTTAGATCCTTAATGAAAAACTTATATTAAATGACCATTATATATTACATAATTTAGATAATACAATATTTGAATTCAAATAAAAAAAATACTTCATTCATCCCACTTCCCTCTCAAACAATTAACTAGGCCTTATTGTCTTATTATTTAACACTTATTTCCTTTAACATGTTTGTTATATTCTCTTAATCATTATAAATATAACCATTACTTGTACCACATTGATGATTTTCTTCACAAACCCCCCCAAGGACATCGATTTTCATAATGCCCATACTTTACACATTTAATGCATTCATCTATTGATAATAACTTAGGAGAACAATATTATTATTCATTAAATTAACTAAAATTTTCATTTTCTATTTATAGTTACTTTATTTGTTTCCTTCTTTTATATAGACAAAAAAACTTCTCGCCCCTCTGAGACAATAACTTGGGTGTTTCTTCCCACATTATTGACACATAAGAAACTGAATCTTATTTACTCCATGGTCTTTACTACCCAAACTCTCAGTGAACTATTTTCTTATCTTCTTTGGTGTGACTGAGAGTGGTTAAGGTATTCATTTTTAATCATGTTCTGTGAAAAATAATTTGATATAATCACAACATCATTCACTTTAGCCATCATCCCATTTGACCACTTATCAGAAAATTTTAGGTTACATTCAATGTTAACCGAGTTTTTATGGTTCCTTCCATTGAATAAAACCAAAATTCATAGTGTGAGAAACACTTATCTAAGTGTAAAACCACATAATCATGAAAATAACTTATATGATGTCTAAATCATGACACATTATTCTTTAATCTATGACACCTTAGGTTTATCCTAAGTTATTCATATCCATGTTTAATTTAAATCCTTCATGATGGTTTGTAAAGAGTTTGTGAATTTCCAAAATCAAATCACCAAAGAGTGTCAACCCAGGTGTGCAGTAAGGTCCATTGTCATGTACTGGTTTCCAATCAATTCCAGGTCAATACGGTGTTCTTGGGGTTTTTAACACTATATACATATATGAAAAATAAATGTCCACTTATTGTATCTAGATAGAGATGTAATTAGTTATAAACCACTCTCTAAATCCTTTACAAAAATTCTACCACATTTTCCTAAACTTTGACCCATCCTTATACTTATCCTTAGAGACATCACTAGACATATCCTTAAAAATATACCTAGGGATCTCACTAAATTTTTCTCATCCTAGTTTTTAAAGGTTAAATAATCATTTCCTTTGAGACTAAATATAGTGAATCAGTCTTAAAATACATGTATATTACATCATTGTAGATGAATATTCAGCACATTATAAAATTACATGCTCGAGGACCATAATAGTTCAATGTGTTTTGAAACTTGGAACACAATATTCTAACTAGGTGAATGATCTTCAATGTTTCCCATAGAGATCTTACCATTTTTTAATCCTTCTTAAAAACTTTATTCATAACATGCGGAAATGAAACATAAGAACATGTGATCTAAGATGCTCAGTAATAGTAAAAAAGGAGATGTGTAAGCACAACATGGACATAAGTGTATGAGAACATGAGTATAACATTTGAAAACCATACCCTAAAAATAATAGATCACAATCTCAAGTTATGTAATAAATATTGTCAATTAATAATACATGAATCATTTTATAATCAAAGAACATGATCCATGAGAGAATAATATTGGCATAAGACATATATTTGTGGCATAAAAATCATCTTATAATATAGTGAACATATATAAATAGAAATAGGTTCACTCATTAAGTTGTGGAAATGAAATCAGGACCTATCATAAACTTATGGAAATGAAACCAGGCCCACACATATCATTATTGACATTAAATACAAGTCTATGCATAAAATTTTGAACATGTAATCTAGTTTATTCATAACATTATGAATATGTAATCAGGTTCATGCATAACATTATGAACATGCAATCAGGTTCACAAAAACAATTATGGAAATGAAAGATAAGTCCAAAAATAACATTTTAAACATGTAATAGGGTTCAACCATGAAATATATACTCATGAGTAATCCATCATTTCCCAATTCACTGGAGAGATATATAGGTTACACTTTTCACATAATAATCATACATATGTGTGCCATAAGATTATAAATATTCATCATATCATAACCCATGAAATGAAATGGGTATTAGAAAAATTTGATAATATCATAATCCATTAAAAATATATAGGTTTAATAATAATTTAATTATATAATAACCCATGAAAATAAGTGGGCTTGACAATCATTTTATCATGTTATAACCTGTGGAACAGAGTCAGATTTTATAAACAACTTGTCATCTTAACAATAAACCATTAAAAGAAAGAATAAGAATGGTGTACATGGATTATATACCTAGAAATTAATATATAACATCAATATATGCAATATTATATGAAAAAATAATTTTTAAATATTATTTAAAACATTTATTTAGGAATATATCCTTTCTATTTAGGAAAAACTCTTTTTAAAAAATAAAAGATCTTGAAAACTATTTTCTAGGACAATAACCTTGAAAACTTATAAGGAATGATTTGAAAAACATTTTAATAACTTTTTAAAACATAATTTTTTTAAAATACCTTTCCCTAAAAATTATCTTAAAGTTTCATTTAAAAAAATTGAAAACATTTTTAGAAAACAAGTTTTTTTAATAAAACAGATTTCTGACTAAAGAGAGAAATAAATTCGAATTTGATTTAAAACATTTTATTAATTATATTAATTATCAACGAGTGAAAAAATGGTAAAATTACTTGAATATATCATTAATAATAATAGGAGAATAAAATTCATGAGTATTCTTAAGAGATGTATCCTAATATTTCAACAATGTAAGCATAATCATAAACAATCCTGATAAATGATGAGATTGTGGAAATAAACTCTTACCACTTTTATAAATTTGAATTATAATACCCATGAAATAATAAAATTAAATGAATCTTAAAATATCATTAAAATAATTTTATTCATGATATAAATTTTAAAATGTAAATATATACACCTCACAAAAGAATATAGGTGCATAACATAACATGTTTCCTAAAGAAGAAAATTTGAAGAAAAATCCCCTTACCACTCTGGTAACTTTAAAACCATGACCCAATGAAATAAATATCATAAAATAGATATTAAAATACCAATAATTATTATTATTAGAATAATAAAACACATCCATGTCCATTATACACACCACATACAATAAATAGGTGGTGAACATGGCTTGCATCTCACAAAAAATAAAAGTGAGACAAAAATCCCTTACTACTTGAGTAACTTTTGAATCATGAGATAAATGAAATAATAAAATCAATTGGAAATTATAATATCATTAAAAAAATTAAATTCATCATATAACATGTCATATATCGCATCTTTCCTTTTTATCACATAAACTTTCATTACATTATACAAAACTGAGGATCTTTAAGGTTTAGTGTCTTGGAAACTAGGAACTTAATACATGAAAACATAAAAAATTCTTCTTAAACACTTGAAAGTCTTCCTCATTGGTTCATCCTAAGTTCATTACAGCATCTCATAACCTGGGAGTATACATCAAAGGATAGGGTGAGCAGAAGGCCCAGTAAGGAAAACAAGGGAAACATTTTACATGTGAACTTAAGATACATCAAAAGTCATGAAAAATAACTTTAAGGCATGAGAAAGAGATCATGAGGCATATCATAATAAAAATAACATTTTTAATAACTTGGAGATGTGGCTACAACATTTAACATAGAAAATCATTTCTGTTTCGCCAAGGTCCATCCCCAAGGTGTCATTAAAAATTACCAAGGTTATTCACCAAGGTATCATTAAAAATGGTCATCTCTAGAGATTAAGTCTTTACCCAATGCATTGGGGTGATATCAGGGTGCACCCTTAAATTTACCTTTATTATCATGTGAGCCACATATATCATCATTAATAATTTCATAAACAACCCATATAGCATAAAATAAATGGGTTTCATTTCATAGTCATCACATTTTAAAAACTGCTTTAAAGACATGATCTTTATGTCACTTTAAACCCATGGAAAAAGGAAAGCGAGTTTTATGTATGTAAGTCCCAGAATTAAAATATAAAATTTTGATATATATGTGAATAAACCTATATAATAAAGATATTTGAGTATTCACTTAATAAAATAAAATAATTTGAGATAAAGAGAGAGACATTTTGAGACAAAAATTCTGCAACATAATGGCAATGTTATAGGGTTTTAGAAAATACTAAAAAGAGAGGGGACATGGGTCACCCACTCATAAATGATCCATAAAATAGTATAGGGACAGTATATAAAGGATATAAGAACATGGTAATGAAATTTTAAATACATACCATAGGAAATGAAAAACATGGAAGGAAGACAAAAATAATATTTCTCTTATGAAAATTCAGCAGCCTAACGACGTCACTTAAAACATCAAAAAAATGAATTGACGAGATCAAATAGGTTCTCTCATAATATGAAAATAAAATAAAAGTATGATGGATATAGATATCATAACCCAACATAATAAAAATGAACTTGAAAGACTTGACATGAAAATAGAACATGAAAATGAGAAGGGTGAAAGAATCCCTTACAAAAATTTGGCAGCCTAACGGCGCCACTTAAACATTCTCAAAATGAATTGATGAGAGCAAGATGGGGTCTCTCATAATATGAACATGAAAAGGAAAGTATGATGAATATAAAATAACATCCTCAACATAAGAACATGGACTTTAAAATAAATTACATAAAGGAGAATACATGAAAAGAAAGAGAGAGGTAGGATCCCTTACCTTGAAGAGTAACTTCGAAATATTAAAGTTTGGAACCTTGGGAGGCTTGAGGGAACCTTGGAAGGACTCCTTGGGAGGTAAGGAGACAATAACTTCATTGAGGAGGATTTTGGAATCTAAAGGATGAGAGAATGGCTTGGTATTTATAGCGGAAGTGAGGGGACAAGGCATTAATGGCCAAGGGACACCTCATTGGTGGTATTGGAAAAACAAGTGGTATTTCCTCATGGTATTGGCCACTTGGGACACCTCGTACCTTATATTACTATTCATAAGTCGACCATACCTTAAAATATCTCATGACATCATAATGATGCAGTTATGATGTCATTAAACATACCGAAACCCTAAAACTATATTTTTACTATTCACTGAAAATTCAACTTTTTCAGAAAACTCCCAAAAATTTATATTAACATAATATCAATGATATGAATTCAAAAATAAACTCCATTTTATAAAAATATTTTTCTAAATATTTTTAATTTAATTTTTAAATAAAAACACTATTCACCGAAAATTCATTTTTTTCAAAAAGAAACCCATAAATTACCTTAACATAATATCGATGTTCTGAATTCAAAAATAAAGTCCATTTTATAAAATTAATTTTATAAATATTTTGAATTTAATTTTTAATTAAAAAATACTATTCACCTGAAAAAAATAATACTTGACTAATAATTTCTGAAACAGTTATTTACCTATTTTATTGAATCACATTACTTAATCAAGGTGCCTATATTATATTAATACTTTCTTAAAGTGAGATTACTAATCCATTTGGTCGCATTACTAATCCTAAGCGTAAAATCACTATTCATAAATTATTATTCACCAAAAATTAAGTTGATCTTATTAGACTCAAAATTTCTTACTGAACACATTTGCAGAAGACCATTATTTTAAAATCATTACACATCATTAATTATTTAAGGTTTACAAAAATATTTTAAAATATCATTTTTTTTCAAATTCATAAATAATATACATCCTACATTTATCCGGACATTTGAAAATTTACAAACTTCAACATAATAAGAAAACACAATTTTATTTATCTCAAAGGATTACACAAAGCAGTTATAGTCTCCTTACATAGCCCCTTATAACGCCAGTATAGGACCTAAGTGTAAGGTGTGCTAAGGTGAGAGAATCTGAGGGCGGCTCGACCAACATTGCACGAGAAGTAATTTCTATCAGTTTGAACTTCTCGTGAAGGCAATTTCGTTCTAGCTTCACATGATGAAGTTCACCTTGGGTTTTGTCTAGAGAAAAGCCCAGTGGTGCTACCTCCTTCCCAAGTTCTATTAGATGGGCTTCAATTGGCCCGATACTACTGGATGAGGCCATCGAATCTTCTTTCTATATTAATTAACCAGGATCACTTGTATTTAGAGACAATAATCGCAACATTTAGTTTCCAACGGTCATATTGACCAATGGTCATATAACAGTCAAAACCCAACGGTCTCATTTTGATTATACTCATGTTATCAAATAAAATAGTTTTTTTGAGTATAAAATAAAATAACACACAAAATTAGGAAACAATATTTATTCAAAATTTCGGGTTGTTACATTCTTCCCCCCTTAAGAAGTTGCGTCCTCTCAATTTTTAAAATTGGGCTTGGAAATTTCATTGAAAGTCCCACATTGGAAAAGGAGTCAGTAAAACTATTACTTTAAAAGAAATAAAGGGGAGTACAAAGGTCACCCTAGTTAACCCATACTAGGATTCCATGTAGGAAAACATGGATATGGAAGAGAAAATAAACGGTCAATTTCTAATGGAGAGTGATAGAAAACATGATTAGGAGAAAGTTAACCACTATAAAATCACAAACTTGTGATGAGTTAAACGTTATTTGATTTCCTAGTAGGAAACGTTAACAAACAAAATTTTTGTTTTACATTCATTTTCATAATTTTGAGCAATTCATTTACTACATAGAATAAAAACATAAGGAAATATACCTACCTTCAAGTAGAGTTTCATCCTTTAATAAGTTTCTACCAAAACTAATATTTTCTCCAAATGATGAGCATTCAAAAAAACTTGGTCTCATCAAAAGCACAAGATTCATCTTCTAGAGAATCACATAATACAAAAAATATTAACTATCTATTTCTTCTATCTTTAAACATTATCTGAAAAACAGAATGGGTAAGATAAAACAAATCTTCAAAAAGAAAGAACCCCAAAATAAGGGAAACTACTTTTAAATCTTCAAAATTCCACGGTACTACCCAAAGTTCATCATAGACCATTCCATAAATAATTGTCCTTAAAATTACTCAAAATAAACCAAACTAAGATTAAAACCCAAATACAAGAAGGATTTGATAACATGGTCTTCTAAGGTAAACTTTATCGTTCATCTCCAAACAACATCAACCACTCCTAACATCTTATAACAAAAGTAACTAACCTAAACATATTTTCCCCAAGATAGGTTAATCATTTCCATAAGTAACCTAAATTACTATAAGTTCTCCTTAAATTCATTGATTCTTTAATATATAAGTCAACTTTTACTCTTCAAAGAAAATAACTTAGTAATCTATTTACCTCGATCATATAGGGTACCCAAAATAGTGAACGTCTTCCAAAATAATAATAATCTTTCAATCCCCTAATCATCTTTTTTTAAGAAGAACAGATTCACAACATCAACATGTGGTATATAACAATAGATTTTTTCCTTAATGATATAAAACCATCTTAGGTAGTGACTCGATGTTCTTAGAAAACATTAAAGATATGCTCATAGGGCACGAACTAAAATACAACATGACATAGACAATTATTGCGAAGAAGTTACATGTACTTTAGTCATCATGATCCATCTCAGCATAGGACTTACATTGTTCCCTTTTCTTTGAATATTGTTGATGCTCATCATGCTTCTCATACCTTACAAGAGAGCATTGCCTTAGATAATGTCCAACTTCACTATATTTACAACATTGAAAAGTATAAGGTACATTAGATCGAACCTTATCTCTATTCATCACATTATCCATTTTTTAAAGCAATTAGATACTTTATTCCCTATCACCCCACACTTAAAACATCTCCTGGTTCCTTTGTGACATTCTCCTTGGTGCCTCCTTCCACACTTTTTTCACAAAGGAAATTGGGTCTTCTTTCCCTTATCAACTTTATCAGATGAACATCCTTGAGACTTCGTCTTCTTCTTCCTTGATGAATTTGGGCATTCAACTAGGTACCAATTATTAATTGTGATTTTTGATAGCTGTTTTGGCATAATCACAATTTGTTCAACTTGATCTCTTGTCATCTATGTCATATTAATAGGGAAATCATCACATTTACTATCACATTGGTTCTTGGGACATGTTCTTCCATTTCCCGCCATTAACTAAGAAAAGAAAGTATAATTAGGGGCCTTAAATACTTAGCCAATAATCAAGAAAAGGAAATTTAAAGCATAGAAGGATAAACTTGTAGAAGAAAAGTATACCCTAACTTGTGATCCCCTAGGTTCCAATCTAGGTTATCCATGATCATATATTCTTATGTGAATCTTTATTTTATTTTATCTTTGTCCCTTTAATAATAGTTCATATAAAGCTTATGAATTTACCAAAGCATATCCCCCAGGAGTGTCAAACCAAGAGTGCATCAAGGCCCATTGTCATGCACCAAGTTACCCCGGGACAAGCCTGAAACACCTTGTCAGAGTTTTCACTCCTAGGAACATCTGTGTCAAAGCCACCTCTACTTGTTCGTATCTAGACATGGATTTATTTGTTTGGAACCCACTTACTCAATACTCACCAAAATACCAGGAATATTTCCTATATTTAAACTTTTCTATAGGGTTATTCCTAAAGTTTTCATATCCTAATTTCCAAAAATAACTAAACCATCCTTTGATACCAACTATGGCATCCCACCTTTTTATCACATAAACTTTCATTACATTATACAAAATTGAGGATCTTTAAGGTTTAGTGTCTTGGAAACCAGGAACTTAATACATGACAACATAAAACATTCTTCTTAAACACTTGAAAGTCTTCTTTATTTGTTTATCCTAAGTTCATTACATCATCTCATAACTTGGGATCATACATCAAAGGAAAGGGTGAGGAGAAGGCTCAGTAAGGTAAACAAGGGAAACATTTTACATGTGAACTTAAGATACATCAAAAGTCATGAAAAATAATTTTAAGGCATGAGAAAGAGATCATGAGGCATATCATAATAAAAATAACTTGATTCATAACTTGAATATGTGGCTACGAAATTTAACATAGACAATAATTTTTGTTTCACCAAGGTCCATCCCCAAGGTGTCATTAAAAATTACCAAGGTTATTCACCAAGGTATCGTTAAAAATGGTCATCTCTAGAGATTAAGTCTTTAACCAATGCATTGGAGTGCTATCAGGGCGCACCCATAAATTTTCCTTTATTATCATGTGATCCACATATATCATCATCAATCATTTCATAAACAACCCATATAGAATAAAATAAATGGGTTTCATTTCATAGTCCTCACATTTTAAAAACTTCTTTAAAGATGTGATCTTTATGTAACATTAAACCCACGGAAAAAGGAAAGTGGGTTTTATGTATGTAAGTAACAGAATTAAAATAGAAAATTTTGATATATATGTGAATAACTCTATAGAAGAAATAGCTTTGATTATTCACCTAATAAAATAAAATAATTTGAGATAAAGAGATAGACATTTTGAGATGAAAATTCTACAGCATAATGGCAATGTTATAGGGTTTTAGAAAATATTAAAAAGAGAGGGGACATGGGTCACCCACTCATAAATGATCCATAAAACAGTAGAGGTATAGGATATAAAGGATATAAGAACATGGTAATGAAATTTTAAAGACATACCATATGAAATGAAAAACATATAAGGAAGACAAAAATAATATTTCTCTTATGAAAATCCGGCAGCCTAACGACGTCACTTAAAACTTCAAAAAAAAATGAATTGATGAGATCAATTAGGGTATCTCATCATATGAACATAAAATAATAGTATTATGGATATATATATCATACCCCAACATAATAAAAAGTAACTTGAAAGACTTGACATGAAAATAAAACTTGAAAATGAGAAGGGTGAAAGAATCCCTTACAAAAATTCGGCAGCCTAACGGTGCCACTTAAACATTCTCAAAATGAATTGATGAGATAAATATGGGGTCTCTCATAATATGAACATGAAAATCAAATTAGGATGAATATAAAATAACATCCTAAACATAAGAACATGGAGCTTAAAATAAATGATAGAAATGCGAATACATGAAAAGAAAAGAGAGGCAGGTTCCCTTACCTTGAAGAGTAACTTCAAAATCATGAAGTTTGGGACCTTGGGAGGCTTGAGGGAACCTTGGGAGGAATTCTTGGGAGGTAAGGATCCCAGATCTTCGTTTAGGAGTATTTTGGAATCGAAAGGACGAGAGAATGGCTTGGTATTTATAGGGGAAGTGAGGGGACAAGGCATTAATGGCCAAGGGACACCTCATTGTTGGTATTGGAAAAACAAGTGGTATTTCCTCATGGTATTGGCCACTTGGGACACCTCATACCTTATATTACTATTCATAAGTCGACCATCCCTTAAAATATCTCATGAAATCATCATGACGCAGTGATGATGTCATTAAACATACTGAAACCCTAAAACTGTATTTTTACTATTCACTGAAAATTCAACTTTTTCAGAAAACTCCCAAAAATTTATATTAACATAATATCAATGCTCTGAATTCAAAAATAAACTCCATTTTGTAAAACTAATTTCCTAAATATTTTTAATTTTATTTTTAAATAAAAACACTATTCACTGAAAATTCATTTTTTTCAGACAAAACCCCAAAAATTACCTTAACATAATATTGATGTTCTGAATTCAAAAATAAAGTCCATTTTATAAAAATAATTTTCCAAATATTTTTAATTTAATTTTTAATTAAAAAACACTATTCACCCAAAAAAACTAATACTTGACTAATAATTTATGAAACAGTTATTTTCCTATTTTATTGAATCACATTACTTAATCAAGGTGCCTATATAATATTAATACTTTCTTTAAGTGATATTAATAATCCATTTGGTCACATTACTAATCCTAACCATAAAATCACTATTCATAAATTACTATTCACCAAAAATTAAGTTGAACTTATTAGAATCTAAATTTATTACTGAACACATTTTCAGAAAACCATTTTTTAAAAATCATTACACATCATTAATTATTTAAGGTTTGTGAAAATACTTTAAAATATCCTTTTTTTCAAATTCATCAATAATATACATCCTACATTTATCCGGACATTTGAAAATTTATAAACTTCACCATAAGATGAAAACACAATTTTATTTATCTCAATTGAATACACAAAGTAGTTACAGTTTCCTTACATAGCCCCTTATAACCCCAGCATAGGACCTAAGTGTAAGGTGTGCTAAGGTGAGAGAATCCGAGGGTGGCTCGACCAACATTGCACGATAAGTAATTTCTATCAGTTTGAACTTATCACGAAGGCGATTCTGTTCTAGCTTCACACGATGAAGTTTGGCTTGGGTTTGGTCCAGAGCAAAGCCCAGTGGTGCTACCTCCTTCCCAAGTTCTGTTAGATGGGCTTCGATTGGCCCAAGACTACTGGATGAGGCCATCGAATATTATTTCTATATTAATTAACCAAGATCACCTATATTTAGAGACAATAATCACAACATTTAGTTTCCAATGGTCATATTGACCAATGGTCATATTGACCAATGGTCATATAACAGTCGAAACCCAACGGTCTCATTTTAATTATACTCATGTTATCAAATGAAACAGTTTTGTTGAGTATAAAATAAAATAACACACAAAATTAGGAAACAAGATTTATTCAAAATTTCGGGTCGTTACATCAGAGGTCATTTTATACACCACACAAAAGAAATGAGTGGTGAATATGGCATGAGTCTCACAGAAATAAAAGTTAAACAAAAAAGCCCCTTCCCTTAAGTCTTGAATTCATTTATACGCATTTAAATATCCTATATAAAAAATATAAGTTTATTATAAATATTTAAAATAAAAATATTAATAAAAATAATTCCATATATGATTTTATTGTTACTTTATATTACTTGTTTATTAACAATTCCATGTTAAAGTTATGTTTTGGGTAATAACCATTTTATTTTTTGTATAAGATTTGATTTGTTATATTCTTTTTTCTTTTAAATTAATAATGATTTAATCATATAAACAATGATAAAAATGATAAAAATGTCATATCTATCCATTATATATGTATTTATTATTTTATATAAAAGATATAAATAGGAAATAAAATACATTGTTCATGGAGATGGTAGGTCGTACGTATGCATGAACGATGTTTCCATTTTCTTATCGGATTGAAAGAAAGAAATCTATATGATATGTTATAATTCCAAAATAATTTTTATGTGATATATATAACATATGTTTATTGAACTAATCCTAATACATTCCATGTATAGCATGAATGAATCACATCGCTTCACAAGGTTGTAGTCCACTATATACATGAATGGTGTTATTGTATTAAAAAATGGAAATCATGAAGTTATGTGTTATATAATATTTAAAAAAGCATAGAGACATCATAAATATTTTATATATCATATGTAAATAGTATTTACATCATTATTTTCCACATTTATAGGTGTTAATGGAAGAAAAAACGACATCAGTTCGTGAGGCGGTAGTCTATCGTACAAACGAACGATGATTACATATCTCATTTGATGGAAGTGTGAGAAGTTATAGGTATTACCCTTTACATAACAACATATCCGTATATTTAGGATACTGGGGTTATTATACAATCATGGTATAAGAATAATTTATTCGGTGGATAAGGAAACAAAACAAAAATGCACATTGATGAGCATTACATCTTCTTCAGGTAACTCCTTTTAGTTTGGACCAAAGGACTTACTTGGTTGGTTTTATGAAAAAATAGAGGATTAAAATTTGATTGGAGGTAATTTTTTAAGATATATTCATAGGTATTTTCTAATCCAGAGTGATTTATAGGTGTGAAAAAATTGGAAGAGGTGGTGGCCTTTTATAAGTGGGGGAGAGAACACACTTGGCATTTCTGAAAAGAAAGTTCGGTGTACACATGTTTTTCTAAAAAAGGCTTAAATATTGAAAGAAATTAGATATATGAAGGGTTATAGTTTAAATATTTCAATAAAATGGGTTTTGGACAAGTTTATAGGTCACTTTTTTACTTAAGTTTAATGGTTTTTCCTTTGGTAAACTCGTTTTTCTCTTAATCACTGTGATTAATTTTAACCATTTTCACTAATCACTTTGATAAAAAAATAATTTGATCTTATTAGACATTATAAATTATTATGATTCAAAATATTTGATCAATTTTTCCAAATTATAATCACATAAGTGGAAAAAAATAATTTAAAATTAATCTCGCATACAAGGCGAAAAAAGGTTTTTAAAGTGAAAAAGTTCAAAAGTTTGAAAACAAATTATATAAAATTTCAATATTAAATAGATTAAAATTATCTAAATTGGATTTAATTATGTAAAATTAAACTGATTATACTTTAAAAAAATTAAAATATGATTAAACTATATAAATAATTTGAACAAAAAAGTAGTTTTCAGTTAAAATTCAGTATTTTTTACTACTAATCAAAAAATAAATCTTTTCAGAAATATATAAAAAATTAACCCTAAAATAATTTTGACATTAATATTTAAAAAATAAAGTTTTTTTATCAAATATAATCTATAAAATTGTCAAAAAATATATTTAAAATAACTACGCCATTAAAAAGTGGTAAAAGTTACTTTTAGAAGAAAAAAAACATTTTTAATGCATAAAATTGGATTTATTTTTATCTCTATTCTAGAAAACACATAAGATGAATTTTAAATAGTTGATTGAATATAATATATATATATTTATTTATTTAATTAAAATAATTAATAAATTTTTTTTAATGTATTCAGATAAAATGTTATTTGTGCATAGAAAAATAGTTTTTTTAAAAAGTAATTTCTTTATTTTCAAATAATTATTGCTTTCATTTCTAATTAATTGATTACCAAAGAATTATTCTCATAAAAAATATTAAACCGTATTTTCATAAATTATTTAGTCATTTTCATAACCTCTATTCCAATATCTAGGTGGTAACTATACTAATATTTTAAAAATATGTCACATTTATTTTAAATATAGTGTTTCATGTAACACAAGATAAGCTTGATGTTGTGTGTAACATAATATAAACTTGGTATTGTGTATTACACAATAAAAACTCATTAATTCATTTAGTAAAAGCTAAAATCATAATTTCATGTAGTGCAATCTTAACTTAGTGTTGTGTATAAAGCATGCTTAAATTGTTGTAGTGTGCAATGAAAGCCGTCAAAGAATTTTATTTTATTTGAAAAAATAATAATTCATAAAAACTCGTGATGTTACAAGAAGTAAACACTTGTGATTTGAATTTACCAAGTGTATTAATTATATATTTGGAATAATACTACTATGTTCCTACTATAATATTACTTTTATTTCTGCATCTTGTTTGGACAAGATGGGTTTTTCATTAATTTTTTAGAAAAGGATTCAATCTATAAATAAAAATGAAATATTTTCTAGCATTAGTAATATGATAAATGGTTTATACATTCTAAATATAGATATGTAAAGACCCGTATTTTTTCCATGTGATTTTTATTATTATATAGAGTTATTACAAGTCTGCGAAAATTGATGGCGTGTGATTCTAAGGCCCGGTGTGCCCGGAATCAATTTTGGAACTTTTTTTAAGGTACGTTTAGTAAACGCAAAGGCGGAATTTTCTATATTTTGAACCGGTTCTCGAATTAAAAATATGAGGGCACCATTGAATCTGCAGCACCGAGATTCGCTTAAGGGAGGCTTCACTTTGACTGTAGTAAGTCTAGAGAAAAGGTTAGATTTTGGGACTTTTTAAAAGAATAATAAAATAACTTTGTTATTTTATTTATTTCTTTATTTTCCTCCAATGGAAAAGCGACAGTGGCATGACCAATGATGTGTCAATAAATTAAATGGATTGACTCCTCAAATCCTTTGTAACAGTGTCGTTAGAATTAGGAAGGTTCCTATTAAATGGACCCCAATTAATTCCACGAGCGTTATTCACCCTCCCCCTCTCCTATTTATATGAATCTTGGGGAGGAGTATTGGAAAAACTTCACCAAGTGATGAAGTTATGATAAAGTTCCATAAAACCAACCCCTTGGAGGATGTGACTAGTTCTGGTGAGCAGTGACGAGCGACACCAAATCCCAAACCGAAGAATGACGATTGAGAGGCATCGTTGGCGTCTTGTTGTGGGGATGACGAACATCGACTCTTCCTTAATCGTGGGTGCTCTCCATAGATCTTGAGGTAAGGATTTATTTTGTTATAATTTCAAGTGATTCTTGAATCCTATTACTCCCTCATGTTTTCAAGCTAACGCAGAGGGTGTGAGCCAAACGAAGATGGGCTAGTCCCTCTGTTACCTTGTTTACCCTTGTGTTATCCATGAAAGACCACTGGCGTGATGACACCAACCGACCACAATGGAGGTGGCGCGTCGTCGTGTGCCGTAGGAGGAGCTTGTGGCACTATGTTGCAGCGGTTAGCAGAGTGGCCAGAACTAGTCGGCCACGGAGGTGGTGCAGCGTGATGTCACGTGCCGCTGGTGGGAAAGGGCTACAACCGAAGACACGGTGGGTGAAGAAAGTGGTCGGCTCAAGCTGGCCGCGGAAGGTAGAGGCGGAGTGTCGTACCATCGCGCGCCCCTAGAGGAGGCCATGGCTTGAAGCCTCGGTTGGTGGAGAGCGGCACGACCCTCGTGTTGCACCGGGTTGGTGGACCCCCCGATCGGCCAAAACGGCTGACCGTTACACGGTGGGGCAGTGCCCTGCCGGCTGGCCAAAACTGCCCTACACCTATAGGGCCAGCTGGGAAGACCGATCCACCTTCTGGCAGACTGAGATGAACACAGGCTAGCCGAGCAGGCCAGACCCACCTAGTGGACCGGTCCCGCTCAGTAGGCTAGGCCAGACCGACGGCCCAGCAGGCCGGACCCACCAGCGAGACGGGTCAAATCCGCAGTCTGGTGGGCCAACGCGGGTAGGCCGAGCCCCACTCGACGGGACGAGCCAACCATGGCCCGAGCCCATGAACTGAACCGGGCCGACCCTTAATGGGTCAGACCCGAGCAAGGTCAGGTGGACTCTGGGACCCGTTGCGTCGGGCAGGTCTGACCAAGCCAGACAGGGCCCAGACCCAACCAGTCCCCGGATAAAGAAACACCCATAACTGAAAAACTTGGTGTCTGTTTAACACGTTATTCGTGGCATTGGTATCCCTTTTGGTAAGCGGTCCCTTTGACGTATTCTGGGGGACCAGACCAAGCCAGGCTAAACCAAGGTGTGATCACCCCCGTTTCTCAGAAAGGGGTGTAACTAACAGATCAGACGTCCATTTTTGAACCATCTGTGGTGATAGAACCCTTATAACGGGGTAGTCCTTTTGGTATAATCCACTAGAGTTTTGGAGAAATTTGGAGTGCAGCCAAGTTGGATCAAACCCGAATCCAATCGGGCCCTCGGAACTAAAACGCTTATAAGTCACAATCTGGGCGTCTGATTGATGCGTCGTCTGTCGTGTTGGAACCCTTATGACATTATGGTCGTTCGGGATACTTCTTCATGGATATTTATGGTGGTTGAGGTATGAATGATGGCTTGAGGATCAGTTCTCCCAGAATCAAGCGTGATATGAGAAGGAATCCAATGGCTGGCAGTGAGGCGGAGGTTGGAGATAGATCATACGGAGGATAGTACCAAGCGATCCTATGTGGGTCAGCACTAATCCTATGCAGGTCAAATTCTGTGTGGGTCAACGCTCAGTGATCCTGTGTGGGTCAATGCATACCAATCCTATGTGGGTCATATCCTGTGTGGGTTAGCGCTTAATGATCCTGTGTGGGTCAGTGCATACTGATCCTGTGTGGGTCAGATCCTGTGTGGGCCATTGAGGGAGTTAGTATCTATTGACTCTGGGTGGGTTGGATCCTGTGTGGATCATTACGGGAGTTAGTACCTATCGATCTTGTGTTGTTCAGACTCCGTATGGTCAGCAGTAGTGCCTCTTGACAGAATAATATGATCTAGCTTCACGACTGATCATTTGTACTTGTATACTTCACTAATACCTGGTGTGAGCTAAGTCTTTTACCTTCGTGGTGATATCTTTGTGGTGATACATGTGTGGTACTTTTAAATTCATGGTGTTATCTTTGTGGTGTTACCTATGTGGTACTTTTACCTTCATGGTGTTACTTTAATGGTGTTCCTTTTGTGATATTCTTCCCTCATGTATGAGATGAGCATATCTTGATAACTTAGGTATATGTGTGGGAATATAACTAAGTAGTGTTGATGACTTCTTCGTTCTTTTTGATTGAGGTCTTTATTTGTGGTTTTTCCTTTGTGAAACTCTGGGAGACCTTCAGGGGTCTTGGGGTCCTTACTGAGTATTGTTATACTCACCCCTGCATGGGATTCACCTGCACCTTGTTGTGTCTTGTGCAGACAATGGAAAACATTGATCGAGGCTGAGGGAGCCAAGACTGGACGGTGATTAGAGGTGGACCATTTGACGTGACGTGACATAGGACTATTTATCATGAGCTCTACCTACCCTTCAGGTAGGATTTTTAGTGGATATCCCATGAGCTGTTTTTCTTTTTTCTAGTTGTGCTTGTACTTTCTAGTTAGGCTTGTATTCTAGACCCTTTTTCTTCAGCACACTTTTTTCTACAACAGTTTACTTGGTGGTTTCTTCTTTTGTGTTCTCGGTTTGTGTGTTTGTACAGTTTTAAAGGCAATGTCTTCCCATTATAGGGATACGACTTTCCAGTGTTATTCGCCAACCCCTGGCCTATGGAAGGCGGGCTTGGGGTAGTCACGACAAGGGCCTCGGGGGATGGGTCCTAACAAAGTGGTATCAGAGGAGTCCGTTATACCGAAAAACTAGGACTCTGATCTTTTCAATGTGGCAATAGTGTTAAGTGTCATGAGTGTGGTTTTTTAGTTTGGGGACTCCAATGTTGGTGCGACGGACGATGTATCCATATACTAGGACCGTGAATTCTGATTTCCAACTCAGTACACGAAAACACTGATTGCGTGTGTTTTTGAATATTTTTCCTTTTGATCTCTTTGAGTCAGCTCACCAAGTATAACTTATTGACCATGGTACACCTGTTTTCTCTTAGGATTACACCACATAGACATCCATCCAGGATTCTCAATAGAGTACATGATGACGGCCCACTGAGCGATGAGGCTTCGGTGTAGGTCCCTCTTACAGCAATAGTACCATCGGGTAGTGCACCAGTAGCACCACCACCCATTGGGCAGCAGATGCCACCATCCCCATAAATTAAGGGTGCATGCCGATTGAGAATGTGACACGAGTTTCAGTGTTAGAGAGATCCAAGGTTCTGAGGTGAGATGGACCTGCAGGCGGCTGAGGACTGGATGGAGGCTATGACCATAGTTTTTCGCTTCGTTGGGACACCAGCTGATCTGATTATGATCCTAGCTGCCAGTATCTTCCAGGGTGTAGCTGGGAGATAGTGGAGTCTGAAACTCCAGTTACATGATGAGGTGACCCTCGCCTAGGTGGACTTCGAGTGAATTTTCATGGCAGAGTTTTTCCCAATAACTCTATGCTTACTGCGTATACAGTAGCTGCTGCACTAATAGAAGGGCAACATGACCATGGCCCAGTACTCGATGAGGTTCCCTGATCTCTCCTGATACTCCACCGATATGGTATGAGACCCTTTCTTCAGGTCTTGGACCTCTGATAAGTGTCTTCGACGGGAGATCAGAGCATCGATGGTATCTATTAGCATTCTGACTAAGGATGGGGTGCTAAAGCGAGCACTTTTGGTGGAGATCTTCCTAGCTGAGCAGACACCGACAGCGAGAGCCACCACTGGATGTCAGTTAGCGGAGTCGTATACAGTAGGTAGTAGACGGATGATGCAGGGGCCTAAGAGGGACATAAATTCTGGTGGGCGACCTCAGGATATAGGTTCGGTGGTGAGAGGCTCATGGGATAGAGGAGAACAGTTGAGGATCAAGCAGTACTACTCGTGCGGCGTACAGGGTCACATGGATCACAACTGCCCGAACCGTCGTACGGACGACCAGAAGACGGTCGAGGGACCAATAAGGTAGAGGCAGAGGTTCAAGCGAGGAGGTCCACAGGAAGACAGACATGGCGGAGTAGTTGGCCGTACAATAGGAGGTGGGCATCGATTCGAGGTTTTTCAGCCACCACCTTCAGGTGGTCTACCCCCACCACAGGGAGCAGGAGGACAGGGACGAGCTCAGCTCCAGGAATCTGAGGCCTTCAACCATGGTGCTCCAGAGATGATTAGAGGTATGATCTATGTCTATTCAACCCTAGCTGTAGTACTTATAGACACAAGTTTTAGTCACTCTTTTATTTCCACAGCTCTCATTTGAAGCTTGTAGATTCTGACAGAGCCGTTTACTCGATCCTTACGGATAAATACTCCTACAGGAGAAGATTTGATGATTACATGCTAGTTTTAGTAGTGTGAGTTTACTCTAGGAGGCAAGAGCTTTGGCTGGGATTTTCTAGTAGTGGCGTCAAGGCCATATAATGTCATCTTGGGTATGGATTAGTTATCCACAGTCCATGCTTATATTGACTGTATTAGGCGCAAAGTGCGATGTGTCCGCACATATGGGACCAGGTTTTCCTTCACCGGTGAGAAGGGAACCTTTGTAGTATAGTATGGACTTTCCCAGAGGAGGGTGCAGTCGATCACACATTAGTTGGCTAGCCTTACCCTCAGAATAGTTGATATTGAGAGTTCGAGCTATCCTGTAGTGGTGGACCAGTATGCTGATGTCTTCCCAAATGATGTTCTGGGACTACCTCCTCACAGAGAGGTGGAATTTTACATTAACCTGTACCCTGGGATGACACTGATATCTACACCAGTATATCGAATGTCTCCTATGGAGCTTCATGATTTATGGGTACAGTTGGAGGACTTGCAGAGAAGGGGTTCATAAGGCCTAGTGTGTCTCCATGGGCATCCCTGATTTTGTTCGCCAAGAAGGTAGATGGGAGTTTGAGACTCTTTGTGGACTATTGGTGCCTGAACTAGGTGACCGTGAAGAGCAAGTATCCACTTCCGAGGATTGATGATATTTTTGATTAGTGGTAGGGAGCTTGATGGTTTTTGAAGATAGACCTCAGATCAGGTGATTATCAGATTAGGGTATGAGATGAGGATGTGCAGAATATGGCCTTTATATATTTGTATGGCCACTATGAGTTATTGGTTATGCCTTTCGGCATGACCAATTCCCCTGCAATGTTCATAGGACTCATGAATAGGATCTTCTATCCATACCTTGATCGCTTTGTGGTGGTCTTAATCGATGGCATATTGGTGTATTAAACTAAGGAGGATCATGCATATCATCTATAGATAGTTCTGGATACACTCCAAGAGCACCAGCTTTATATTAAGCTCTCAAAGTTTCAGTTCTGGATATGAGAGGTTCACTTTCCGGGACACGTTATCTCGGAGGTTGGAGTTGCAGTAGATCCAGAGAAGATAGAGGTTTTTCTAGATTGGGATCCACCTAGGATTATGACCAAGGTGTGGAGTTTCCTAGGGTTGGATGGGTACTACCAGAGATTCATACCCAACTTTTCAAGATTTTTATCACCCTTGTCAGAATTGATGAAGAAAGGATATCCCTTCATGTGGAAAGAGAGATACCAGTAGAGTTTTCATGAGCTGAGGCAGAAACTGATGAGTGCCCCCATCTTGAGGCCACCAGAAGAGGGCGTTGGGTATGTAGTCTACTGCAACACATTAGGAACTAGACATGGATGTGTCCTGATGTAGGAGCGAGTAGTGATCACTTATGGTTCATGATAGCTAATACATTGACGATGGTTAGAGTTCCTCTAGGACTATGACTTTGAGATAGTATATACTCTTGGGAAGGAGAACGTAGTGGAAAACGCACTCAATAGGAGGTCTGGTCTATAGTTGCTGGGTGAGGCGACATAGTAGCTAGCCACGTTGTAGATATCCTTTGTGGATAGAGATAGAGAATCTTACCTCCAGTTTGTGACTGTCACTCCCCCAATTCTTCAGCGAGTTCAGGAGGCACATCTTGGGGACATTGACTGTGAGGCACGACATGCTCAGATATCCACAGGATAATCACCTGATGAATTTTCTGAAGATGGAGAGAACATCATCCTCTTTAGAGGACACACCATAGAACTAGTGGAACTATGGGAGGAGGTTTTTAGGGAGTTCCATACATTCCCACTAGCAGTATATCCTGGTGTGGCGAAGATGTACCAAGACCTCTAGCATCAGCATAGGTGGCCAGGGATGAAGAAAGCAGTGGCATAGTTTGTTTCATGATGCCTCGGTTGTTAGTAAGTGAAGGCCAAACATCAGGTTCCAGGAGGCTCAACGCAACCAGTAGAGGTTCCGGAGTGGAAATGGAATGGTATCTCTATGGACTTTGTGACAGGGCTTTCACATACGTCTATGGGAAATGATTCTATCTGGTTGATCACTGAATGACCCACCAAGCTGGCCTACTTTCTACCTATCTGAGAGCAGGGATCAGTAGAGGGCTTGGGATGCCCCTACGTACAGGATATTGTATGACTTCATGGGGTACCATCGATGATCATATCCCATCATGATGCACGTTTTACATCCCAGTTGTGTAAGGGATTACAGGAGGCATTCAGGACTCAACTACATTTGAGAACTGCCTTTCATCCATAGACAGATGGTCAGACGGAACGGACCATTCAGACACTGGAGTACATGCTATGTGATTGTGTCCAAGATTTTGGCCACAGTTGGGAGGATCACTTTCCCTTGGTGAAGTTCTCATACAACAACATCTATCATGCCACCATATGTATGGAACCTTTTGTGGCCTTGTATGATCGACCTTTCAGATCACTGCTATGCTGGACAAACCCAGGGGTATCAGCACTTATGGGTCTAGAGTTGGAACATGCTACCACTGAGAAGGTGAAGATCCTCTAGGAGCAGATGAAGACTGCATAGAGCAGATAGAACTCTTACGCTGACAGGAGATAGAGGCCCTTGGAGTTTGAGGAGGGAGACCATGTCTTCCTATGGGTCTCACCTCAATGAGGTTTACAGAGATTTGGATGAGGTAGCAAGTTATCACCGAGGTTTATCGGAAATGTTTTGATAATTCAGAGGATTGGAACGGCGGCATACCACTTGGAACTACCACCAAAATTGGAGATGGTGCACAACGTCTTCCATGTATCCCAACTGAGGAGATACGTGCATGAACCATCTCACATCATCAACCACGGTGAGCTATACTTGGATGATGGGGCGATATTTACGGAGGTCCCAGTGGAGATTGAAGATCGATAGGAGCGGGTCCTTCATGGGATATCAATACCTCTGAAGTGCATTCACTGGCAGCATGGGAACCTCCAAGAGAGCACATGGGTGCAGGAGGCTCAGATTCATGATCAGTAACCCCATTTGTTTCCTTGGTCTATGCTTTGGATTTCAGGGATGAAAATCCCTAAGGTGGGGAGAATGTAAAGACCCATATTTTTTCCATGTATTTTTTTAATTATATGGAATTATTACGAGTTTGTGAAAATTGAAGGTGCATGATTCCAAGGCCCGGTGTGCCCAGAATAAATTTCGGAACTTTTTTTAAGGTATGTTTAGTAAACACGCGGTTGGCATTTTCTATCTTTTGAAATGGTGCTCAGATTAAAAATACAAGGGCACCGTTGAATTAGTAGCACTAGGATTTTCTTAAGGGAGGCTTCACTTCAATCGCAGTAAGTAAGGATAAAAAGTTAGATTTTGAGACTTTTTAAAAGAATAATAAAATAAATTTGTTATTTTATTTATTTATTTCATTTTTTCCAACGGACAAGCGGCATTGGCGATACCAACGATGTGTCAAGACATTAAATGGCTTGACTCCTCAAATCCTTTATAACAATGTCTTCGGAATTTGGAAGGTTCCATTTAAATGAACCCCCATTAATTTCATGGGAGTTACTCACCCTCCCCTCTCTCCTATTTATATGGAGCTTGGGGAGGAGTATTGGCATGATTTCACCAAGTGACGAAGTTCTGATAAAGTGACATGATGCTAATCCCTTGGAGGACGTGATCAGTTCCGACGAGTAGTGACGAGTGACACTAAATCCCAAACCGAAGAATGATGATTGAGAGGAATTGTTGGTGGCTTGTTTCAGGGACGAAGAACACCGACTCTTCCTCAATAGGGGGATCTCTACATCAATATTTAGGTAGGGATTTATTTTGTTATAATTTCTAGTGATTATTGAATCCTATTCCTCCCTCATGTTTTGAAACTAACACACAGGGAATGAACCAAACGAACATGGACCAAACCCTCTGATACCTTGTTTACCCTTGCTTTCTCTATGAAAGACCGTTGGCATGGCAGTACCGACCATCCAGGATGGAGGCGTCATATCGTCGCATGCCACAGGAGGAGGCCATAGCACTATGATGTGGAAGTTAGCAGAGCAGTCGGCACCAGCCGGCCTCAGAGGTTGTGCGGCGCACAGTTGTGCACCGCCGGTGGGCAAGGGTTGTGGCCGAAGCCGCACCGGGTGAAGAAGGTGGCCGGATCGAGTCGGTCGTAGAAGGTGGAGGCGGAGCGGCGAGGTGTCGCATGCTACATTAGGAGACCGCGACTTGAATCCGCGGTAGGTGGAGAGTAGTGTGGCCACCACGTCATGTCGGGTTGGCGGACCCCCCAGTGAGCCAAAACGGTTGACCGTTATGCTGTGGGGCAGCGCCCTAATGGCTGATCGAAATGTTCCCGCACTCACGGGCTAGCTGGGAAGACCAGTCCGCCTTCTGGTGGACTTGTCCGAATGCAAGCTCATCGAGCGGGTCAGACCCGCCAGTGGGTCGGGTTGAACCCATGGCCCGGTGGGCTAACACGGGTGGGCCGAGCCCCACCCAACAGGATGGGCCAAATGCAGCCCAAGCCCGTAAACTAAACCGGGATGACCCTTAGTGGGAAAGGCCCTAGTCGGGTCAGGTGGACCCCAGGACCTGTTGCGTCGGGCCAGTCTGGCCAAGTCGGATCGGGCCCAGACCCAACCGGCCCTCGGATAAATAAACACCTATAACTGACAAATTGGGTATCTATTCGACACGCCGTCTGTGGCATTGGGATTTTTTTTGGAAAGTGATCCCTTTAACATGTTCCAACAGGCTCGACTAAGTCGGACTGGTCCAAGGTGTGATCAACCCCGTTTCTCAGAAAGGGGTGTAACTAACAGACCGAGCTTCTGTTTTCCAAACCGTCTATGGAGTCGAAACCCTTAGGATGAGGCAGTCCTTTTGGTATACTCTACTTGAGTTTTGGAGAAATTTGGAGTGCAGTTGAGTTGGATTGAACCTGAATCCAATCAGTCCCTCAGAACTAAAACGCTTATAAGTCACAGACCGGGCGTTCAATTGATGCATCTTCTATAGCGTTGGAACCCTTACGAGATGGTGGTCCTTTGGGATAATTTTTCATGGATATTCATGGCAGTTGAGGAACAACCGATGTCTTGAGGAGTGTTTCTCCTAGAATCAATCATGCTATGAGCAGGAATCCAGTTGATGGAAGTGAGGCGGAGGTTGGAGATAGATCATACAGAGTTTAGTACCGAGCAATCCCATGTGGGTCATCACTAATCTAGTGTGGGTCAGATCCTGTGTGGGTTACCTCTCAACGATCCTGTGTGGGTCAGCGCATACTGATCCTATGTGGGTTAGTGCTCAATGATCCTGTGCGGGTCAGCATATACTAATCCTGTGTGGGTCATTGTGGGGGTTAGTACCTATCAACTCTGGGCTGGTCGGATCCTGTGTAGATCATTGCGGGGGTTAGTACCTATCAATCCTATATGGGTCAGACTCCGTATGTTCAGCAGCACTGCCTCTTGATAGAATAAGATGATCTAGCTTCGGGACTGATCATCTGTACTTCTATACTTCACTAATACCTGGTGTGAGCGGAGTCTTTTACCTTCGTGGTGATATCTTCGTGGTGATACATGTGTGGTACTTTTACATTCATAGTTTTATATTTGACGTGCTACCTATGTGCTACTTTTACCTTCGTGGTGTTACCTTCATGGTGTTACCTTTGTGATATTTTTCTCTCATGTATGAGACGAGTATATCTTGATAAAGTAGGTACGTGTATGGGCATATATCTAAGTAGAGTTGACGACTGCTTCATGCTTTGTGATTGAGGACTTTCTTTGTGGTTTTTTCCTTGTGGAACTCTGGGAGACCTTCAGCGGTCTTGGGGTCCCTACTGAGTATTTTTATACTCACCCCTGCACGGGCTTTACCCGTACCTTGTTGTGTCTTGTGCAGAGGACAGACAATGTTGATCAAGGCTGAGGGAGCTAGGACAGGATGGTGCTCAGAGGTGGACCATTTGACGTGACGTGACGTAGGACTACTAATTGTGAGTTGTTCCTACTCTTCAGGTATGATCCTCGGTGGATGTCCTAGGAGCTGTTTTTCCTTTTTCTAGTTGTACTTGTACTTTCCAGTTGGTCTTGTATTCTGGACCATTTTTCTTTCAACACACGTTTTACTACAACAATTTACTTAGTGGTTGCTTCTTTTGTGTTTTTGGATTGTGTGTTTGTACAGGTTTAAAGGAAACACCTTCCTGTTATAGGGATACTGCTTTCCAGTGCTAGTCACCAGCCCCGGTCATATGGAAGGCAGGCTTGGGGTAGTCACACCATGGGCCCTGGGGGATGGGTCATGATAGGATAATCTTTTCTATATAATTCAAAATAAGAATGTTAGGGTTGATTCTAATCTCACCCACCTTTAACACTATTGGCATGGACATATTAATGAGAATTGTATCCATGTAATTTATAGATATGGATTTTAAGAACCATTAGATTATAAATAATTTGATACATGAAATTAATTTTTATGAGGAAAAATAACCAAATTACATTTTAGTTTAAAAGGTGAAAGGGATAGTGAATTATTGGTTATCGTACATAATTATTTATGTGAAACAATTATTAATAAATAAATTAGTGGTTTTAGGTACTTATTTAATTCTATTGATGATTTTAGTCCACATGGATATGTAATTATAATGATACACAAGTATAAAACTTTTCAAAAGTTTAAATAGTTTTTGAATGAAGTATAAAATCAACTAATAAAAAGTGTTAAGATTATCTGATCTGATCATGGTGGAGAATAATAGAGTCATGAGTTCACTAATCATCTAAGAGGTTATATAATTATTCCACATATCACTCCTCTTGGAACACCATAGTGTAATGGTGTTTCTAAGATATGGAATAACACCTTGTTGGACATGGTTCGATCAATGATGAGTCAATGTGACCTTCCTATTTCAATTAGGGTTATGCTCTGGTGAATTATGTATTCCTACTGAACTACATTCCATATAAAGAAATCATAAAAATACCATATGGGATATGGAGTGTTAAATGTCCCATTATATAGTTTATGAGGATTTGGGGTTGGTAAGTACTTGTACAACATTTGTAATTTAACAAGATATGTCAAAATTAAAAAAAAAATTATAATTTATTGCATATCCCAAAGAAACAAAGGGTTATTATTTCTATAACCCTACTAAAAAAAGTGTTTATGGATCGAGATAGTGTTATACATAAGAGAAAACAAATAGAGTGAGTAGTTTGTGGGAGGAAATTTTAATGTGGAGAAGTTCAGGACCAACTAATAGGAATTGTTCTAGTTATGGTGGTTGAGCTAGTTCCACAAAGAGTTATGGAAGAATAATTGACTCAAGTTATACAAGGACCTCAAAGTACTAGTTGGATTCATCAAGAGGCTAAGAGATGTGGATTTATTATAGAATAATATAATGATGTAATATTCTTATATGATGAACCTACTACCTACTGAGAGGCCATTGAGGGTTTTTTATTCCAAGAAATTGTTAAAGTCCATAAAATCTAATATGTACTACATATACACTAACCCATTTTGGAACTTGGTGGATGAAACTAAAGAGGTAAGACCCATAAGGTATAATTGTGTTTTCTACAATAAAACTGACATCAATAGAATAATTTCCACCTATAAATAATTCCTAGTTACAAAGGGTTATAAAAAAATCATGGTATTGACTATGAAGAAATATTTTCACCAGTAGTGATGATAAAGTCCATTCATATGTTTATTTCCATATCAGCACACTTTGATTATGAGATATATTAAAGGTATTTCAACATCAATTTATTTAAAGGAAATTTATTTGAGGATGTGTATATTATAAAAACCAAAGGTTTTGAAGTTCCAAATGAGTCTACTAAGTTATGAAAGTTTCAATGGTCTATTTCTGGATTGAAGCAAGCTTATCAGAGTTCTAATATATGTCTTGATGATGCAATCAAATAGTTTAGTTTTATAAAATGCATATATTATTATATATATAAGTGTATTAATGGGAGTGTAGTGGTGTTTTTTGATATTTTATGTAAATGAAATACTTATTATTATAAATGAAATCATGAATCTTTACTCTATAAAATGTGTCTAGGTAAATGATTCTTGTTTTCCTAGAGAATAGCTAACAAAAAACTCAAGAGGAGGTGAATTGAGTTCTTGAAAATTTCTTTACTTTTAAACCACCCTCTTTAAGGTATGTGAGTTTTGACCTTTTTCTTAATAAAATTAGGTATAATAAAAATAAAATTTCACAGAAAAATATTGAACATGGGAGATTTATAGTGGTTCGGGGAACAAAAATCCCCTAGTCCACTCCACCAATGCTCTACTCCTCAAGTTTTGTAATTTTCATTATGAATCCCCTTTTTTAGGGGGCTCCCAACAGAGTGCATGTATTTTTTACTTTTTATAAAGGTATGATAGATTTTAACTAGGATATTCCTTCATAAGACCCATATACATCCTTAACACACTCGATCATAATGAGTGTAGAAATAAATAAATATAAAAAAGCTTTGAAGAATGATACAGTGAATAGTTTCAAGAAAAAACTAACAGTAGTTTATGATACGTCTAGAGAATATGGAAAATTGTAACGACCCGAATCCAGAGCCCTTCCACTGGTGACTTGTACCCAGTTCACCACATGACCTCAAGCGCATTTCCCCAAATGACAGAGGCTGTCGACTAGCAGCGAGGGCCTTGGTAAGTTATTGGGGAAACTATGCTCTCATTTGGTAAGGTATACAAGGAAAGAAAAAAACAGTCAATAGAAGAAGCAGTAAACAACTTACAAACACTGAAACTAAATAGCGGAAGCAATGAACACATAATGATAATGATAATGATGCAGCAGGTACAAGTATCTATGGAAAGAAGCAAACACAACAACGTGCTGAAATACAACTGAAAAAACAAAGTACGAAAGTAAACAGCAACTCCAACAGCATCGCAAGCCTAAGCTCGGTCCTATGCTCTCTAGATCCAACCAACAATCATGTACCCGAAGTAGAAGGTCCACAATCCCTATCCACACCTGCAACCATATAACCTGTTTGGGCCGAAAAGTAGGACCCAAACAGGGTGTGAGACTAATCCCAGTAGGAAATCACCACGAGATCTGTGCCCTACTATCAGTGAGTAATATAGTAAAAGTAAAGGAGATAAATACACTAGAGAAACAGAAATACACTAAAGTAAACAATCCTACAAATATCCATTCACAATTATTTAGAAGTTTAGTATAATCGTTTAGCTATCAACCAAGGAACCTAGAAACAACTCTATACTCCCAAGGCAAGCAAGTAAACACAACAGGTAACTCAGCAGTCTACCTAATCAGCAAGCAGTACAAACCCAAGCTTGTTCTTTGGCTGGGTGGACTCGTCATAACCAACCATAAAATAAAGCACTGACTCTATGGGTGGATCCTACTAGAAAACCCCTCTACTCAAGTAAATGTACAAAGGCACAGACACTCTGGGAAGCTCTCACCATCAATTCCCCTGTGGTCTTGCAATGAAATATATAGACACTCTGAGGAAGAACTTACGTCTAATTACCCCTATAGTCTCGCTACGTAACTAAGGACACTCTAAGGAAGAACAAAGTCCCATTCCCATAGGTGATACGTTCGATACTAATTATAAAAGACTCTCTAGGGAAGCCATAATCGTCAATTCCACCTTTAGTCTACCACACCAGGTTCACTCATCCCTGAGAAGTTTAGTCGTGCGTAAATGACTATTAGCAGCCTCAGTAAGTTTAGAAACTACTTGTTTAATAGCTACAAAGAATCCACAAGCATATAAACAACATGAAATACATTCAATCAATTTAACAGGCATACTAGCAATGTGAAAAAGGGTTGCCTCATAGGCAAAACCGCGCCAAACGGAAAAAAACAGCCAAAACAAGGGAAAACACCCATGGGGTGATCCTCAACCATGCTAACAAGCAATGATTAATCATCCAATAACCTCAAGCATATAAGAAATCTAAGGCAAATAAAAAAACAGGATCAAAACCCTAACCCGAGATACTCGATACATGGGTATATGGCACTTTTGCACTAAAAACTCAAGGACATTAAACGTAGGGAAAAAAACCACCTACCTTGATCCCAGTATATTGATATATGTGAACCACAATGAAAGATTCTCCTTATAACGATGTAGATCTGAGAAAACGCACAAATTTCTCAACATGAGATAACTTGAAAACGATGAGGAATCAAGAAACAAGGAAAAAGCAGAATGGGGAACTAACCGCTGCGCTTCCAACGCAATCGACGGCGGCTGGAACGGAGGTCAGACGGAGGTATAGCGGCTCAGAGAATATTCGGTCGTACGGTCACTCTCGGACGAACGAAACCTGGAGAAGAAGATGCTTTTGTGCGTCAGGCGTGACCCCAGTCCATTTAATGAAAAAAAATAAAGTACACGACATGTACTTTTAGAGTACACGGCGTGTACTAGGTATTTTCCATACTCCGCCAAAATTGGCCTCCACGTCACCCTTAAACACCGTGTGTGTGGCCTAGACACGGCCAGCACACAGCTTCGGCAGGAAAAGAGTACACGGCGTGTACTCAGAAAGTACACGACATGTACTTCAAAAAAATAAAGAAAGTTTATTTTTCTCAAAAACTCCAGAAAAAGGAAACGCGTACCTGAAACGAAGATCCGGGTTCTTACAAACTTCCCCCCTTAAATAAATTCATCCCCGAATTTCCCTAACGCGGTGGAGAAGAAGAAACTTCGAACAGCTCCGGCCACTACGATCGTACATCGGCCTCCCTCTCCCAGGTCTCGTCCTGTACTTTCCCGTGCTGCCATAGCACCTGTACCAGAGGAACAGACCGCCCACGGAGAACCTCCGTACTTCGATCAAAAATCCGAATAGGATGCTCCTCGAACGATGCATATTCTTTAAGCTCGACTTCCTTGGGCTGAAATACATGAGATGAGTCTAAAAAGTAACGTCGGAGCTGAGATATGTGGAAGATGTCATGCATGGACCGATGCCTCTGAGGTAGCTGCAACCGATAGGCAATCGGCCCAACTCTCTCCAAGACCTCAAACGGCCCGACGTACCACTTTGAAATCTTACCCTGTCTTTGAATCCTCTTGTGTCCCAACCTCGGTGCGACACGCAGGAAAACCTGATCACCGACATAGAACTCCAGAGGTCATCTCCACTGATCATCATAAGACTTCTGTCGAGACTGCCCTATAGCCATCCTCTTCTGAATCAGCACTATCTGCTCTGAATTCTCCTGAACAAGACGAGGTCCCAGCAAAGCTGCCTCTCCTGCTTCCAGCTAGCATAAAGGTGATCGGCATGGCCTACCGTACAAGGCCTCGTAAGGTGCTATCTAAATAGTTTCCTGGAAACTTTTGTTATAGGAAAACTCCATGAGAGGAATATGCTTCTCCCAAGAACTGCCAAAGTCTAGGATGCAAGCTCAGAGCATATCCTCAAGCAACTGGATTGTGCGCTCGGACTGTCTATCAGTCTGGGGATGGTATGATGTACTCAAAAGTACTTGTGTACCCAAGTCCTTTTGAAGTCCCTACCAGAACCGAGAGGTAAAGCGCGCATCCCTGTCTGAAACAATGGAGTGTGGAACTCCATGCAGACGAATGATCTCCCGGATGTAAATTCATCCCAGATCATCAACACTGAAAGTCTCCTTGATTGGAAAGAAGTGATCAACCTTTGTAATCCTGTCGACGATGACCCACACCACATCGTTTCCTATCGACTATCTTGGAAAACCAGTCACGAAGTCCATCGCGACATCGTTCCACTTCCACTCTGGAATGGGTAGCTGCTGTAAAATCCCTACTGGTCGCTGGTGCTCCGCCTTCACCTGCTGACAGGTGGAGCATCTCATGACAAAACCAGCCACATATCTCTTCATACCTAGCCACCAGTACTGGCGGTGTAAATCACAGTACATCTTGGTGATGCCAGGATGAACTGCCCAAACTGAGGAATGGAAGTCTCGCATCATCTCGTTGCCTATATCTATTTGCACCCATACGCGTCCCTAGAAACGCAAGATCACATCCTTGCCAACGGTCCACCCGGAGAGAGGGTCCACTCCTGACAGGCTTTCCCGTAGGACTATCCCTTCTGAATCTGCCAGCTGCCTCATTAAAACTCAGTCCAAAAGTGAAGAGGTAACAGCCATAGAAGATAGTAAGGTCTGACCCTGCCTGTCGTGCACCTCCAAATGCATCTCCGAGAACAGAGACATTAGTTTCCACTCACTGTTGGCCTCCTGAACTACCTGTATCTGAGTTCTCCTGCTCATTGCATCAGCCACTGCGTTTCCTTTCCTAGGCGTATAGGCAAGCTCAAAATCGAAGGACTGGAGATACTCAACCCACCTCTGTTGTCTCAGATTCAGGTCATGCTGCGTGAAGATGTACTTGAGACTTTTGTGGTCAGTGTATACCAAAAAATGCTCTCCGAGAAGGTAATGTCTCCAGCAACGTAAAGCATGAACAACCACAGCCAACTCCAGGTCATGAGTAGGATAATTCCTCTCATGTGGACTCAACTGCTGAGATCCATACGCAACCACTCGATCCTCCTGCATAAGCACTGCTCCAAGTCCGATGCCAGATGCATCACAGAAAACTGTATAGCTCTTGCCTAGCTCTGGAAAATCTAGGATCGGTGATAAAGTAAATCTCCCCTTCAGCTCTTGCAAGGCTGAGTCACAGGCTTCTGACCAAACAAACTTCACCCCCTTCTTAGTCAAGCCCATAAATGGTGCTGCTAGGCGTGAGAAGTCCTGTATAAACCACCTGTGGTAACCAGCCAACCCCAAGAAGCTCCGTACCTCAAAGACGTTCTTCGGATGCTCCCAGGTAACTACTACTCTCACCTTCTATGGGTCTACTGATACTCCTGTCTCTGAGATGACATGACCTAGGAAGTGAATCTCTTCCATCCAAAAGTGGCACTTTGAGAGTTTAGCATAAAGATGATGCTCCCTCAGTGTACTCAAAACGATCTCAAGATGGGTTGGATGGTCATGTCGAGTGTGAGAGTACACCAAGATATCATCCAAAAAGACCACGACGAAGGAATACAAGTAAGGATGGAACACTCGGTTCATCAGTTCCATGAAAACTGCTGGCGCATTCGTAAGACCGAACGACATAACCATATACTCGTAGAGGCCATACCTACTCCTAAAGGCTGTCAGAGGTATATCTGAAGGCCTAATGCGCAGCTGATGATAACCGGACCTCAAATCGATCTTTGAGAACACCCGAGCTCCTCGAAGCTGATCAAAGAGATCATTAATCCTGGGAAAGGGATATCGGTTTTTAACCATCAGTTGGTTCAACTTCTGATAATCCACGCAAAGCCTAAGGTTACCGTCTGCCTTCTTCACGAACAGGACAGGCGAACCCCAAGGAGAAGTATTGGGCCGGATGAAACCCTTTGCCTGCAACTCCTCCAACTACTTCTTGAGCTCTTGAAACTCAGGTGTAGCCATCCTATAAGGAGGAATGGACACCGGTGCTGCTCCTAGAATGAGATAAATCGAGAAGTCTACCTCATGTTCTGGAGGAAAAACTGAAAAGTCTTCTGGAAAGACATCTGGAAAGAAATTAACCACTGGAAGAAAATATAACTATGAAGTCCCCTGGTAATCCAGATAAAGAATAGCAATCTAGATCATAACTCCTACTAGCCCATGATTCTTGAGTCCAGCTCGACTCGTCTGAACATCCTACTCACCCTTATGAAGAAAAGATTCACCCTCTGGTGATACGAAACTTACCCTGTGGCGATAGCAATCGAAGACTTCCTGGAAGGGAACCAACCATTCCATACCGAGAATGATGTCATAGCCCGTCATCTCTAGGACATAGAGGTCCCATAAGAAACGATACCCTACAACCTCGAGAGGGAACTCCTTGCACTAACGTATGCTATATGTCCTCATTCCCAAATGCGTGTTGAGAGTCAACATGTCAGCGGACGAAAAGACATAGATCTCAAGGCTTTCCACGACAGCAATAGAGATAAATCTATGTGAAGAACCAGTATCGAAAAAGGATAAAGATAAAACTGAGGCTACTAAGATCGTACCTCAAACTGTAGAGGGTCTGGGATCCTGCTCCTGATTAATCTGCTCTACAGCAAAAGTCTGGCCGGTGCCGCGGCCCTATGTAGCCTGAAAACCCTGAGCTGCTCCTCCATGAGCCTGACCACTGCGTCCATGGCCTCTACCCTAACCTGAATGACCTGCAGAACTCCAGCCCCCAGTCTGCAATGGAGCTAGTAATCCTGCTTCTGGACCGGGGTCGAAACTGATCCTCCTTCACTAGTTGCTGGAAGGGGAACCTTGCAGAAACGCTGCAGATGACCCATCTTGCCGCAGGATTGGAACTCCACTGGGTCCCTCGGGTACTGAGTCTTCTTATACCTACTCCTTCCACACTGATAACACACCACTTGGGTGCCATAAGAGGGATCTCATCTACCATAAGGAATACCTCACTTCCTCGGGTCGCCTCGGGTAGACTCTCGGTGGCGCTTCCTGCTGTCCGTCTGGAGGAAATCAGCCTTGGATGCTGAACTGCCCTAGTCCACAGCTCCAGTATCCCTCAGGTTACTCTCCATGATGAGTGTCTGGTTGACTATCAGATTAATAGAAGTTAACATAAATACATTCATCTGTGATCTGATCTCCGGTCTGAGGCCTTCCTCAAACTTCCTCGCTAGAAACAGCTCATCATTCCCCATAAAGGGAGTGAATCGATGTAACTTAGTGAAGCGGGAGGAATACTCCATAACTGAGAGAGTACCCTACTAGAGGCTCAAGAACTCCCTGGCTCTGTCAGCCCTCAGCGTCGCTGGGTAGAAGTAGTCATAAAACGTACACTGAAACTCATCCCAAGCCATAGCCTGCTGGCGCCCCGTCTGAGAGACTACATCCCACCATCTCTTTGTGGAGTCTTGCAGAATATACGTCGTGAGCTTAACCCTCCTCTCTGGAGGCATCTCCAGATGCTCAAAGATGGACTGCATGGCTTCCAGCCATGACTCTGCAGCCTGAGGTCCTCCATCCCTTGTGAAAGTGGGAGGATGCTGCTGCTGGAAGACCCGCGTTAGCTCTGCCATAGTTGGGGAAGGATGTTGAACTCCCTGGAAGGTCTGCATGAATCTCATGAAATCCTCTCTGAACTGAGCATCGGCACCAGTGTCTGGAATCAATGCAGGTGCCATGTCCGGAATGATGGGTGGAACTACTGGCAGTCCCTGATTGGTCATATCAGGCGTATGATCGCTGCCTAGTTCCTGGCATGCAACAGGAGGACGTCTCAGTGCCATTATTCTAAAAGACCAAAACACACCTTCATTAAAGGAAAAAACAATTGAAACATAGTAGAGTAAAATGGAACAGGAGGGAAAAACCCTTAAATCTGAAAAAAAACATAACTACACGACGTGTAATACAGATACATAGCGTGTTTCCAGAAATCTTACCCTGGGCATGTACCTTGGCCATACATGGCTGTGTAAACAACCTGACTACATGGCGTGTTCTTAAACTACACAGCGTGTACTGACCCTTTTCTCCCTACCCAGTTACTCCTACACGACTAAGTCACACGGACTATCCCAGCTGAAGACTACACAGCGTGTTTGAGTAAGACACGACGTGTACTAGACATGCCTTTCCTGGCCCGTGTTGTTAGTGACAAGGCCTGACCCACGTTCGACACTACACAGCGTGTTCCTAAGGGACATGGCATGCACTTGAAGGGAATCCTTGGCCCGTGTTATTCATGACACGGTCGGGTACTCGGATGATCCTTACACGGCGTGTTCCGAACAAACACGGCGTGTATAAGAGAAGATAACACTGACCCGTGTTTTTCAAGACACGGCCAGGTACCTGGGAAAGGATACACGGCGTGTGCATACCGAACACAGCGTGTACTAAAACATACATTAACTTGCCCGTTTTGTTAGTTACACGGTCGGGCTCCTAGTTAACCTCTACACGGCGTGTACCTAGAGTACACAACGTGTTCCTGAAAACCATTTACAGCTCTGTGTCCCTGTCCACACGGTCAGTGACACGGCCAAAAACTACACAGCGTGTATATATAAAGTACACACCGTGTATTCTGGGTTTTCCAGATAGTATCCTTAGAACTGCACCGAAGCCTAGAAAACACAGAAAAACAAGGGTTAAGATGCCAAATTCTGATCTGTGGCGGCCCATACTCTCCACGAATCAAATCTTGGCATCATAACGGTGCATAGAACAAGCCACAATATAAGAACTCACGACCCACCAAATTCCGATCCTTGAGGGCCCAAAACACCTCTAAGATCAAAGTTTAGAGTCCGTGATAAGAAAACTCCAACAACGATACCCTATCAACATAGAAGATATTCTATCACAGCAGCTATCACAATAGCATGCATTGTCTATCACAAATCCTATCACAACAGCATGCAATCTCTAATGCAACCTAGATGGCATGGCAAGGTGCATGGCATGTGATCTTCTAACATGTGCCTATATGATGCATGAGATGGCATACCCTCATCTCATCGGGTTGCAACAGAATAGAACCACAATCATACAAACAGTAACAGCACAAAACAAGTGCATCACCCAACGGTGAAATCAATTAAACTGTAACATTCGCAAAACTCAAAATTGGCAATATTCGAGGTAATCTGGATTTTCCCCATACACGGGTTCTAGAACTCATGGGCATAGCTATTTACCATTTACTTATTTTGTCCTATCCCTGTCTAATGTCGCTAAACAGTAAGTCAATAGAAAAAGGAAAGAACCCCTTTGATACCACTTTGTAACGACCCGAATCTGGATCCCTTCCACTGGTGCCCCATACCCGGTTCGCCACATGACCTCAAGAGCATTTCCCCAAATTCCAGAGGCTTCTAACTACTAGGGAGGGCCTTGGTAAGTTATTGGAGAAATTGTGACCTCATTTGGTAAGGTATACAAGGCAATAAAAACAACAGTCAATAGCAGAAGCAGTAAACAGCATACAAACACAGAAACTAAACAGCGGAAGTAATGAACACATAATGATAATGATAATGATGCAGTAGGTACACGTATCTAAGGAAAGAATCAAACACAACAATGTGATGAAGTACAACTGAAAAACAAAGTACGAAAGTAAACAACAACTCCAGCAGCATCGCAAGACTAAGCTCGGTCCTATGCTCTCTAGCTCCAACCATCAATCATGTACCCGGAGTAGAAGGGCCACAATCCCTATCCACACCTGCAACCATATAACCTGTTTGGGCTGAAAAGCAGGACCAAAATAGGGTGTGAGACTAATCCCAGTAGGCAATCACCACGAGATCTGTCCCTTACTGTCAGTGAGTAATATAGTAAAAGTAAAGGAGATAATTGCAGTAGAGAAACAGAAATACACTAAAGTAAACAATCCTACAAATCTCTATTCACATTTATTTATCAGTTCAGTACAATCGTTTAACTATCAACCAAGGAACCAAGCAACAGCTCTATACTCCCAAGGCAAGCAAGTAAGCACAATAGGTAACTCAGCAGTCTACCTAAACAGTAAGCAGTACAAACCTAATCTTGTTCTTTGGCTGGGTGGACTCGTCACAACCAACCATCAAATAAAGCACAGACTCTCTGGGTGGGTCCTACTAGAAAAACCCTCTAGTCAAGTAAATGTACAAAGGTACAGACACTCTGGGAAGCTCTCACCGTCAATTCCCCTGTGGTCTTGAAATGAAAGATATAGACTCTCTGAGGAAGCACTTACGTATAATTCCCCCTATAGTCTCGCTACATAACTAAGGAAACTCTGAGGAAGCACAAAGTCCCATTACCATAGGTCCTGCATTCGATACTAATTATAACAGACTCTCTAGGGAAGCTCAAATCGTCAATTCCCCCTTTAGTCTACCACACCAGGTTTACTCATCCCTGAGCAGTTTAGTCGTGCGTAAACGACTATTAGTATCCTAAGTATGTTTAGAAACTACTTGGATAATAGCTACAAAGAATCCATAAGCATATAAACAGCAAGAAATACATGAAATCAATTCAACATGCATACTAGCAATGTGCAAAAGGGTTGCCTCATAGGCAAAACCGCGCCAAACGGAAAAAAACAGCCAAAACAAGGGAAAACACCCATGGGGTGATCCTCAACCATGATAACAAGAAATGATTAATCATCCAATAACCTCAAGCATACAAGAAATCTAAGGCAGATAACAAAACAGGATCAAATCCCTAACCCGAGATACCCGGTACATGGGTATCCGACACTTTTGCACTAAAAACTCAAGGACATTCAACATAGGGAAACAAACCACCTACCTCAATCCTAGTAGTTCGATATATGTGAACCACGACGATAGATTCCCCTTAGAATGATGTAGATCTGAGAAAACGCACAAAACTCTCAACCTGTGATAACTTGAAAACGAGGAGGAATCAAGAAACAAGGATAAAGTAGAACGGGGAACTCACCGCTATGCTTCCAACGCAATCGACGGTGGCTAGAACGGAGGTCGGATGGAGGCACGGTGGCTCGGAGAATATTCGGTCGTACGGTCGCTCTCGGATGAATGAAAACTGGAGAAGAAGACGCTTCTGTGCGTCAAGCGCGACCCCGTTCCGTTTAATGAAAAAAAAAAAGAAATTACACGGTGTGTACTTTTAGAGTACACGACGTGTACTAGGTCTTTTTCGTATTCCACCAAAATCGGCCTCCATGTCACCCTTACACACCATGTGTGTGGCCCAGACACGGCCATCACATGGCTTCGACGGGAAAAGAGTACACGGTGTGTACTTAGAAAGTACACGGCGTGTACTTCAAAAAAATCCAGAAAGTTTATTTTTCTCAAAAACTCCAAAAAAAGGAAAAGCGTACCTGAAACGAAGATCTGGGTTCTTACAAAAATATTATAGGTTTAGATCTGTAAGTTCTTTGATTCTAAATAATTATATTTTAATAATAGTATGAAATCATTTAGTGGTAAACATATGTGATTTATTTGATTTATATGATTTCATTCTTCATGTTTATCAGTGTGTTAATATGTATATGAACATTCCTTATTCATGTAGTAACTAAAATTTTATATTTATATCTCCTATTTGATTTTGAAATTAGTAATACTCAATAATCATAAGTTTCAAGTGAACAATCTTTTGAAAATTTGATAAGATAGGTTATTAATGGAATGTGCCCTTACATTCCAAACATGGAACAAACATAAGTGGCGGTGATATCAGAAATCTTCTTCTCTGGATCTTTCCATTCTTGGTAAAATGACACTTTGTCTAAATTGAACTTTCCTTATTTAGACATGTCTTTTTTTTCTGATTCTCTTAAAATAATTAATTTAATTATCAATATATTATACCTTAGTTACAAGTATAATCAAGAATATCTATATGATTTATTATTATTTAGAAGATAAGCATCTTAAAACACTATTATTATAAGATAAAATAGATCTTTGAATTTTGTGTAAGATAATTCTTCTTTATAAGATAATATATTAACAAGGTATAATAATATAATTCCATGGATTCCTTTGAATCACGTAATCTAATCCTTTTAAAATTTTCATTTTCAAAAGATAAAATAATTCTCATAATTTTCTCCAGTCTTAGCTTTGTAAATTTTATATTGTGGAAGAAAATGTTCTTTCTCTATAAGATAATATCTTACTTATTAAAATAAACTTTCAATAGTGAGATTTCATAAGATAAAATACTTTATAACAAACTAAAAATTCAAATAATATATTGATTTTACTCCATAAGATAATTATTTTATATGTAAAAAAAGCACTCATCATAAGATAAATCAAACAACTAAAATACAGCAAAACATATGACATAATGTTCACATATGAGGAATTTATTTTAAATATTTATATTACCTATTATAAAAGGATAAAATATGAAACACCTAATAAAAACTCATTATAATAAAAATATAGATTTTTTGAATCATAAAAACACATAAATAACTAAGATATGCTGGAACAAAATAACTTTTCCCCACAATCTCCCCCTTTTAATGATCACAGAACCCATTGAAAGAAAAACAAAAATTTGATGAAAAAGGTTTAAATGGTTTTAATTTTTGTTTCTTCATTTTCCTTCTCCCCAATTTTGTGTTATCAAAAAAAAGTATGACAAGGAAATAATAGAGTTAATGTTTCAAAGAAAGAAATATAAATGTTCTAAATAGATATAGCAAATATGAATATGATTTTGTAGGGAATCATACAAAAAATAGCATTTATAGGACATAAAAAATTACAAAAAAATAATCAGTAATAATGAAACATATAATATAGAAAATAATAAATTATAATAAGGTATAATAATAATAAAAAAATAAGAAAGTAAATAATAAGTAATTAAGAGTAAAGAAACATATAAAAATATAATTAAATAAAAACTAGGAATGATAAAATTTAAAAACATTCAGAAATTAGAAAAACAGAAAGGCATTTAATGTAAATAAACAGCTAATAAAAAATAAATGCATTAGAAATTTGTAATAAAAATATAAGTAAACATTCAAATGTTGATGAGACACCAAAAACAGTTAAGTAACATAGTCATGAAAATAAATTAGTGTTGTGGTGTTGGTCTATATTTCAGAGTTGAAATCTTAAAATATTGAGTTTGGATGATCAATATGGAGGATGTAGGTACAACAGCATCAAAACTGACTTTAATGACATCTCTTAGTGTAAAAAATATCCTCTAAGACTGGCGTTATCTCTGTGAGTGATCTTGAATTAATTATATTGGATGTTGAGAGCATTCTATTGAGTTATAGATAAATAAAACTTATATGTAGGTATAAAGGATTACTCAGAGGAAGAGGTAGGTAAGGGTAAATAAACTTTTTTGGAAATCTTCAGGTTTACCTTGAATAGATTTCAACCAGATCGAATATTTATTTTATTCTCTAAGATGTAAAGGAATGGTGGTCAGTAATGGGAGGCCTAATAGATTTTATTCCTCTTTGATGATAGAGAGAATTTACACACATCTCAATTCGATTCACTATTTCATTTTTACACAAATCTAATAAATTCGTGAAATAATTCCACATTATTTAAGAAAAATACACAAATAATTACTAAAAATATCCCTTTTTGGAATAATTCGAAACTAAATTCTTTAAAACTTTAAAGTGGTTATCCGATAAGCCAACTGAACCAATAAAAGAAGCATAAATAGGTTTTGATCTTTAAGGAGTGCTTTCCTTACCTTTTGAAGAGTCTCAGTGCTTATTTGGATCACTGAAAGTGTATTATTTATTAGAAGAAGAATAATAATGTGATTCCATGTTTCCTACTAGTAACTGATGTAGATGGCCAAATTTTTCCTCCAACACTTCAAAATTATTGGCCAATGATCCCGCCATTTTTTCTAAACCATTTATTATAAAATTGGTGCCTTTTTTACTTTAATTGAAACATCTTTAATTATTGGAAATTTTTCCTTCATCAATGAAATGATTTCCTTCTGAGACTGGTTGATATTTAAAATAGATCTTTACAGGATTATAGGCATGATTCTAACTTAACCAACCACATTTCTATAAATATCTTACAACATTTCTTTAGAGAGGATATCACATTGCATGAATGCTATGGTGGAAGTCAATGCGTCTTTAATGAGAGACACTTCTTTTAAATTTGATTCTATATAAACCTAATGAAATTATTTATGTGATGAGGGTTCTCTAATATAATATTTTGAAACTTTCTCCAAAAGTGATTGAAGCAAAAAATTCAAATCACTAATACCATCCTTTGAGATGACTTGTTCTCAGAGAGTCTGTATTTAGACTCTGGACTCAATAAACTGATTCTTAAATGAATTAAATCCAAAAAAAAGAATATATTAAATAACATGATCTCTCCCATCTTCAGTATATAATTCATATGTAAGAACTTTATAGAAGATATTGTGGCAGTGAATATGAGAAAACATATCTTAGTACACTTTGAAACTATTATATTAATCAAACCAATAATTTTCAATAGCATGGAGAACTTATATGATTGTATATGGTTATCTATATTTTGATGTTGATATTCTATTTTTAATAAGAAGAGTGGGTTAATATACTTCATCTAAACCTTCCTCTTCATCACCAGCAGTATTCCAATTGATAATTTTTTTTGATTCTCTTCCAACTTTTCTATTAGTCTCTGTTTAAAAAGATTTTTAAAACAAAGGGATCGCTCTAGATGAATTAGAAACGGCCCTCTCTTAATCAATACTATCTATCCTTGTAATATATGAATCCATATTTTCCTTTATAGTGGAAACAAGTAAAACTGACAGTTGGGCTACAACAAGAGTAGGAGTGTTAACCACTTGACACGTTTCTAAGTGAAATTCTAGGATATCCTCATCCTTATCTTGAATTTCTTAAAAAATGATAAATATAACTCTTCTTCGCATTTAAGAAAGAGTTTCATTATCTAGAATATCTCTTATATCCAAATTCTCATAATTTTATCAATAAGACCAGGAAAAATTATAGGAACTTGATCTAGAACCTCACCATAAACCACTATAAGAGATTAATCCCACTAAGTACTAGCAGGTCCAACTTCTATCTATTATTCTAAACTGGCCAGTAATAACTTATTCAAATATTAATTCAAGTAAAATACACCTCTCTTCAATACACTATCACTTAACATTGTTAAACCATGACAATAGTGGTAGTGTTTTTCCCAAATAAACACATGATTTACCAAAGACCAAGGTTAACAACCTTCTGAGTAGGTAAAAATTGATTGATTTATTTTGAATAAAGAATATACACTTCATATTATATCATTCCAAATTCCTAGGTTTTTCTATCATAAATAGACACAACAACATAACATCTTGAAAAATTATTTTCTCAGACTCACCATTTTGTCGAGAAATGGCTGACTGAATAAACTTTAGAATAACCTTTTTCTTTGGTTACAAGTCTTTTATAGGCTTCTTCTCCATATCCTACATACCAAAAAGGGACTTCATTATTTTCATAAGGCTTACATCATTAATTGGTGTTAAGGATGTGTTGAAATCAAAATGTCCTTCACGTGGAAACTAAAAAACTTCATCCATTATCATAGATGATATCAAAAAGTTCTTCTAGTTTACCATTGCTATAACGATATCCTTATTATCACCAAAACGAGACATAGTTTTTGAATAAAACTCACATACTTATTTCTTATAGAAAATTTTTGTTCACTTCTCATTGAGTACAATCACATATCCTTTATGATTTATAACTTTCTTGAGCAACATGTATGTACCATCCAACTAGCTAAAATCGATATCTCTTCTTCTTAAAAATATTATTGTGGTCCTTGAGTGATTATATATTCTAGAAGTATAACCATTTGTTATATTAGTCTTTTATATTATTGAAAAGGGTTCAAAGGATTGATTTATTAGGGTTGATATGGTTGATAGGTAATAAGATGAAATCTCTAAGACTCACATAGGGTTCGCAAAGTGGTTTGTGTGCATAAATAATTTTTATTCTTTTGATTTGAAATAACTGAAAAGTCACTCAATGTGATGTTCATGAAAATCATGACATACTAGCCTACATTTCCAATTAAGAAGTGATTGATGCTCATAACAGTGGTATTAAAACACTAATTAAATAAAGTAAATAGAAATTTACAAAATAGAAATTTACAATTGTTAGATTATAAGATAAGTAAAATAGAATTAAAAAAATTAGACAAAACTGTTTCATATTTAATAATATAAAAATTATAAATGGTTAAAGATTTTTTTTTAATTTATAGTAATTGATTTTCTATGCAAACAAATTCTAAAGATATATCGCCTTTTTACATATGATATCTTTTGGAATGATGCCTCAGATCAATGTTCTTTGTTCTAGAATGGTTTTTCAGATTTTTTGAAATATTGATAGAATTTGTGTTATCACATTTGATTGGAACATGATTAAAATTGAATTTATAATACATCAGGGTGTGTTTCATCCACAACACCAGTGAAAAATAACTTCTAGATATAATATATACAACTTCAACAACTGATAATGTTGCAGAATATTACTTCTTACTTGACCATAATACTAAGGATTTACCAATAAAGTGATAAGTTCCTGAGTTTCTCTTCCTATCTAGTCTACAACCACTGATGTCAACATCAGATTATAAAGTTAAATTAAAATTATAATTTGTTGGAAAAAGTGGAGAAGGATAAAAAGCTCCTTTTAAATATCTCAAAATTATTTTAGTATCATTTAGATGAGATTATTTTGGAATAGATTGAAATTGGGTACAAATACATATTAGATACACAATATCTAGCCTATTTGTAATAAGATAAAGAAAGCTGCCAATTATTCTTCAATAAAAATTGTTTCCAATTGGTTTTCTAGCCTCATCCAAGTCATGTTTAATGTTAGAACCCATTGGAGTTCAATAAGACTTAATGTTTTCATGTCCAAAATTTTTAAGTAGATCAAGTACATATTTTCTTTGGTTTAAAACATTTCCAAACTCATTTTAATAAATTTTAAATCCAAGTAAATAGTTTAACTCACCCATCATTTTCATTTAAAACTAATATTTCAAGAGTTTTGAAAAATTATTACACATTTTTCATCAAAAAATAACATCATTATCATATATTTTCACTATAAAGTACCTTTTATTGATTTTTTATTAAAAAGAGTAGGGTATTCTAATCCCAAAATAAAAAAAATTGAAAATAGAGAAGAACTTAATCGTCCATTCAATGCTCTAGGTTCTCGTTCAAGTCCATAGAGATCTTTAGTAAATTTAGAAACCAAATTTTGAAAACATGGGTCATTGAAAATTTTTGGATGTTAAACATAAACATCCTCCATTAATAATCCATTTAGAAATTTAAATTTAACATTCAGATGATATAATCTAAAATTAAAATGATATGTATATTCTAGCATGATTTTCATTTCTTATAACTTAGTTATGGGGGAAAATTTATCCACATAATCTAAACATTCCTCTAGATTATAGCCTTTAGAAACTAATCTATCTTTTTTCCTAGTTATATCACCATAATAATCCTATATATTTATAAAAATCCATTTTTTCTAATAATAGGATAGTCATAGGGTCTATAAACTACTTACCACACATTTATCCTATTGAACTAGTTTAACTCTTCTTAAATTGCTAAAACCTAACTCTCGTCTTCTAAATCTACTTCTACAATTCTAGGTTCTAGTAGGGATAAAAATATAGAGAACTATATAAGGTTTCCTACATTCTTTTTAGTCCTAACACCTTCATCTAAGAATCTTATAATAGTTTCTAAAGGATGGTCCTTAAGTTTTCTGGTTTTTCTAGGAAACACACTTTCTGGTTCACTAGTATCAACCCTTATTGGATTTGGTTCACTAAAAACAAATTCCAAATCATCATCCTTTTTGTTATTAAAAAGAGTTTTGGGTCTCATTTCTTCAAAAGAGTCACTTACCTCATTGAATTGAGTCATTTTGGGATCAAAAGGACAATTTCAACAAATTTAACATGAGTTGACTCTTCAATGATCCTTGACCTCTTTTTTGAAAATTCTATCGGATTTAGAAGTAGTAGAATATCAAAGAAATATTCCTTTATAATCTTTTGGATCAAATTTTACAAGATTATCTTTGGGTATTACAATATAAACCATACATCCAAATAGTTTTAAGTGTCCTACCTTTATTTTTCTATTATTCTATAACTCATAGGGTGTTTTATTTAATACAAACCTAATTTTAACCCTGTTAATGACATAACATGTTGTGTTAATAGATTCAACACCAAAATAATATGGAAGGAAATGTTCACATAACATTATTCTAGAAATTTCCTGCAAGGTCTTATTCTTCATTTCAATAAGTCTATTCTATTAAGGTGACCTGGGGGGAATAAAAAATAGGTTTAATGGCTTGTTTTGAGAAATATGAATTAAATTCAAGGTTCTAAAATTCTTATCCATGATCACATCTCAAATTGAAAAAAAATCACCATTTTAATTTTGATTTTTTTGCATAATTAATAACAAAATAATAGTCTTAACTATTAAATTTAAAGAAATAAACATAAGTAAATATTTAAAAATCATTAACCAACACATAAACAAAATATTTTATAGAAAGTCTTGATATTCTTGTAGTTTCTAACTAGTCCATGTGGATAAGATCTAGGGGTATAGAACTATTAAAATCATTAATTGTTTTGAAATATGACTTGTGTTTCGTTCCCATTTGACATGAATCATATAGTTTTTTTCTATCTAATTTAAGGTTTGGAAAATCATAAATCAAATTTATTTTGGAAAAAAATTTCAAATAATAAACATTACAATGTCCAATCCTTCTATTCAAAATCCACAATTTATTTACTTCATCATTAAAACAATTTAAATTTTGTCTGCACAAAGAATTATGATCTAAAGTATAGACATTATCTATTATTAGTGATTCAAACTTGAGAGGTTTTAATTTAAAAATTGAGCAAGCATTGTTAGAAAAATAAAATAAATAACCATCATCAATAATTTGATAAATACTTATTAGGCTATTTTTTAATACCTCAACATAAAGTACTCCATTTACAAGGATAGATTTTATATTTTCAATAGATCTAATGCCAACTATCTTCCATTTTTCATTATAACAAAATGTAACATAACCTCTATCAATGTTAGATAATGAGTGAAATTTAGAGAAATATACACTCATGTTCCTTGAACAATCACTATCCATGAACCATTTTTCATTGTTGTTTATGTAGATAGTCCTTGACAATGAAAAATTCAACAATAATATTTTTTGGTACCCAAATACTCTTGGTTCTAGAAATGTTAGCTACAAAATATTTGGGACCCAATATATTTATTTTTTCTGTAAGATTTAGTAGTGGATTTTGAAAAACCTTTTATAAGAAAATAATTTTAAATCCCACAAAATTGTTTATTTTTTAGATTTCAGATATTGGTATAATTCTTTACTTCTCTATAGTGAAAACATGTAACTTTGGAGAGGTTTTTATTTCTATAACTAGGCACAAAATAGTTTTTATAAAATTTGGGCATTTATATAGGCTCTCAATTATGATAGTCTATTCATTAGATGACACAATAGACTTTTTAACTAGTTTTTCAAATAAAAAATTTTAATATATAATTCTTACTCTTTATTAACATTTTTTTAGGAATTTATGATGTTTTTTTATTTTTCAAGCTTTCATAATTATATTCTAACATATTACAATATTCATTTAATTATTCATATGATCAGTTTTCATTTTTAGATTCAAACTCATACTCATAAGAATAATAAGACTATACCTTATTCAAATGTGACATGAAATTCATGTTGTCCCTTTGATCATATACTTCTACTTATGATTTTTAATATGTATATTTTCTGGAGACTTTATAAGCACTAAATGTGTTTTTTATAGACTTGTTGGGTTTCTTATTATATCCAACCTTATTCAAAACTTTTTACCAAACATTTTATTTTCTTACAATTGAGGGAAGCCTGGCTCAAGTGTCCATGATTTTTTCACTCACAGCATCTCAATTATTTAGAATTTACACCATGCTTATTATACTTGTTGAATGGTCTATTAAAACATGTTCTCTTATTATAGAACTTTCTAATATTTCTATAAAACTATGGAAGTTAAATATTTGATCCTGAATTTCTTGAGAAATATTATTCTTTAGATGATTTAAAGACCTATATACTTATTTTCTTCTTATCATCTTTACAAGTAAAAACCTTTAAGCCTATATTTTTCTTCTTAAATAATTTATATTCTCCATCTTTAGCTGCCATTTATTCCTTATACATCATTAGAGTTACAATGAGATATTTTATTTTGAAATTATTAAGATCTATAGATTACGTAATATTAGCTGATATTCCACTCTTCTTAGTTGGTAAAAATCATAAAAAATTAAATTCTTGGTCTAGCTCATTAATTGGTGTTCCTAGAGCAGCAACGTTATTCACAATATTGGTGAGTCTTCCATTAAACTGAGTAATACTTTCTCCTTCATCCATTTGTATGGTGTTGAACTTAAATTTGGTAGTATCAAATCTAATAGCCTTCACATTGTCCGTTACTTTATAATAAACTACTATAGTAGTTCAAATTTCATTGGTTGTTTGAAATTGAGAAAATTGGTTAAACTCATCTGGACATAGTCCACATATAATAGAATTCATTTCCTAAAAATTAATATCATATCTCATTTTAGTATTATAATCCCATGTTTCCAGTTGTGTTTCTATAATTTTATAAGGATTTACATCTTTGAGATAATCCTTTAAACCATGGTTATTCAAGTAAATGGTAAATCAAGACTTTCAATAAAAATATTTTTCATCATTAAAATATAAATATCTAATCATTAACATACCTTATTTATTATCATCCATAAACACCATTTGAAAGAATATATTTTAACTTTAACATTTTACAGCTATGAGATCAAGATTTATGATATCTGATGCCGATTTTTCTCCCAACAAATGTATAACTAAAAACTCAAGAGGGATTGAATTGAGTTTGAGAAAATTTATTTATTTCAAAACCACCTTCTTTAAGGTCTGTGAGTTTTGACCTTTTCCTGAATGAAATAAGGCTACAAAAAAATAAAATTTCAAATAAAAAGATTGAACAGATGAAATTATAGTGGTTTGGGGAATAAAAATCCACAATCCCACTTGACCAACACTCTAATCTTTGATTTTGGTGATTTTTACTATAACATCTATTCTTCTGGGGGATCCCAGTTGGGTGTAATAAGTTGTTACTTGTCAAATGTCTAAGATATTTTAACCATTATCTTCCTTCACAATACCTATCCATGGCCTTAACACACTTGATCATAATGAATTCATAAATAAATATATAAAAATAATATTTAAAGAATGATGTTGCTCACAATTGCAAGTAATAACTGATAGTAGTTGTATATACATATAGAGAAGATGAAAAATATTCTAGGATCAACTTTGGAAGTTCTTTGATTGAAAATAATAATATTTTGAGAATAATACGCAAGCATTGATTAGAGCACATATTTTATTTCTTCTATGTACATGCCTTCATTATTTGTTTTTATTAGTGTGTTCATATGTTTATGTATATTCCTTCTTCATGAAGTAGCTAAATTTTTCTATTTATATCTTATCTTTGATTTTGAACTTAATAATACTCGATAATCACAATAGTCAGGTGAATAATCCTTTGAAAATTTGACAAGATGCATACATAATGATGTGCGTCCTTTTCCAAATATGGCAAACTTCTACGATCGTGATGTTAGAAATCGTATTCTTCATATCTTTATATTATTGGTAAAATGAAACATTATCTAAATCAAACTTTTCTTATTCATACAAAAAAAATTATAATGTTCTTAAATGAAAGAATTTAATTATAAAGAGATTATACCAACATTACAAGTATAATCATGATTATCCATTGGATTTTTTATTCATTGAATGATAAACATTTGAAAAAACTATTCTTGTAATATGAAATAGATCTTTGACTTCTACGTAAGATAATTATTCTTTGTAAGATAATATCTCAATCACGTATGATAATAAAATTGCATGGCCTATTTTTAAGAACATAAGCCAATCCTTTTATGAATTTCCTTTTCATAAGATAAAATAATTCTCATAATTTTCTTCAGTTTGATCTTAACTTTAAGCATGCATAAAATAATTTTATTTCTCCATATGATAATATCATACGTAGTGAGATAAAAATTCAATACTAAGCATCCATAATATAAAATAATTTATCATAGACTAAAACTTCAAAGAAGATTCTAATTTTACCTTTTAATAAAATTATGTTATGTGTAAGATAAACACTCAGTATAAGATAAATTAAATAGATAAAATCCATCATAATAAATGACATTAAATTCATCTATGATAAATTTATTTTAAATAAATAGATCTCATCTTATAAAAGGAAAAAATATATGAAACACTTAACACAAACACACCAAAATAAAAAAAGGGATTTTTGAATCATCAAAACACAAACAAATAAGATGTGTTGGAACAAAATATGTTTTTCCAACACTTCTCAATGAAAAAAATGGGTGAAGTGGCTAATATACTGGGTATGAAGATCTATAGAGATATATTTAAGAGGCTTCATGTACTAAATCATGAAATATATATGGGTAAAATGAAAAATAATTCTAAAATGGAGAACTTAAAAAGGGTTCTTTACCAATTTTGAATGAAAAAATATTAGGAATATTCAGGACCCTTCTAAGTAGTTGGAAAAGATAGAAATAATTCCTTATGAATCCACCATAGGATTTATCATGTATTTCATGTTTTTTAATCAAAATGATATTGCATATACTCTTATCATTACCGGTATATTCAAATCAAATCCTGGTGAGATTCACTGGATTTATATTAAGAATATCCTTAAGTATTTGAGAAGAAATATGGACATGTTCTTAGTCTTTGGATAAGAGTATGATATCTATATAAAGGATTAAAAAAATTCTAGATTTCAATCAAATATAGAAGATATGATGTCTCAATCTAGTTTTTTTTTATGGGTGGTGGAGATATCAATTGGAAGAGTTTCAAATAAGACATTATGGATGAATTAACTACAAGGGTGAAGTACATCACTACATAAGATGATATGAAGGAAGATATTTATATTATAAAGTTCATCTCTGAACTAGAGGTGGTTCCTAGTATCAAAGGAGAAATTGATATTTATTTTGACAATAATGGAGTAATTTCTTAGGTCAACGATCCCTGGTCTCACCAAAGGACCAAACACATCCTTCTCAAATACCATCTTATAAGAGACATCATTGAGAGGGGTGGTATTAAGATCTATTCAGTGGCTAAATATGATGATGTAGAAGATCTATTAACAAAATAATTATGTAGAATAAACATGATGTCCATGTTTAGTCTCTTAGTATATAATACAAAAGTTATTGATGTAATGAATTCATAATGTATCACAATTTAATAATAAATAGAAATCTCTATTTATCATTCATTCATGTGTACTTCAATTTTCTTTACATGAATAGTGTATTGGTAATATCCTTGAAAAGTATGACTTTGAGTTGTCCCCAATTGATGATCTTCATTGAGTATTATGTGTTTTGATGATATGTTATTATTAGAATGAGTAGTTAACTCATGAGATAATAACTGGATACTTGTTATCTGGACTAACCCTCCAAGTATAACATATAGAATGACATATGTTCATTTATATACTAAGGGGTGTGTTATTATTATCAATCCTTTTTAACTCAAGGTTTATGAGCTACCTATCATGAGAACCATCATATATTGATATATTTCTTAGGAAATTCATTGAGTCTTAGATAATATAGGGGTAGTTGGGTATGTTGGTGATCATTTCATTAGTTTGAGATTAACCAAGATAGGATTTTTCCACTCATATGATAATAAAAATCATCTATAACTTTATTTAATTAGACTAAGGAACTATTTTTCCATGCTTAGTTAATTCACATGTGATGTTTTCAATTACTTGGATAAGGTAAATCTGATGTTCTCATCTTCTAGATAAATGATAAGTGATTTATTAATTAACCAAGTTAGGCTTATTTAGAGAATCAAGAAATTTTGAGATGGCCTATAATTTATTGACATTGTTCCATGTCTATTGGTCACTCAATGTTATGGAAAAAGGGATTTTATAGGTATATATATTATGTATATAATTCATCATGTGGTGGATAGTCTCATATTATATATGAGTATGTTTGATAGAGATCCCACTAGACCCCTAAGTTGGTTGTGTAACGATGATTCTTTTCTAGGGGATGAACTTTTCTTACATTTATTAAATGGGGATTTCATATTTTTATCAAAATTAATAACTCTTGTAGGACAACACAGTTGATCCTTTGGATAAGGATTAAGTTTTGGATAAAGTGTTTATTCCAAATTGAATATATTTTTAAAAATATTATCCAAAATGGATTTGGGATGATTTATAAAGACTTGTAAAGTTTTTCATATTTTGTTTTGGTATTTTAGTGTAAGTGGGGTATTTTTAGATATTAAAGAACCCCTAAGGTTTTTTATTGGGTTTCTTTTTCAATATGTGATGATTAGAAATAGAATGTTTTTTATAATGCATATTATGGTTATTCTTGGAGTACTTATATAATAATAATTAGATTTAATAATTGGAGGATTTTTATGGATTCATTAAATCTATAAATTTTGAATAAGAAGAAGTAGGTCTAGTTTTGGTAGTTGTCCTTGAAGAAATAAAAATCATATATGAAGGTTATGGTTCTACCTATAAAATATATTTCAAGGATGTAAGGAAATATGGATGTTTTACTGAAGGAAACCTATACCACAACTTTTAATACACTGTAGTGACTTTGGAGAAGTTGTATTGAATCTAGTGAACATGACTTAGATGGAATTTTAAATAAAAAATACACTTACTGAAAATGGCTAGGGGTTTTCACAATATCATGGTGAATGAAATTTCACACTATAGATTTATTATGTGGAACAAGGAATCCCAATGTATGCATGGAGATGGTTGTGGAACTGGCCATGTTGCACCAACATAGACTGTGTAAGAGTAGTAAAATTTAATTATATAAAGAAAATGGATGAATGTTAAAGGATTCATGAAGGTAAGTGAATTGCACCACATAAAGGTACTAGATGAATGCTAAAGGTTGTGTAAAGGTAATAACATTTCACTATATATGCATAACATTAATGGATGAAATACATGAAGTTGATCATATACCACATAATGGTAACTCCATGTTTCATCCTTCTATGTAAAGGGATTATGAAAATCCAATAGGTCACATAAAATATATGCATAGGGAAATCTTAACTCATGTAAGGGTAACTAGGAGAGGCCGCATAAGGGTTATCACTGTAGATAAGATGATGTATAAAGGTAACTCGAGATAATTAATATACTCTAAATCTTTATAAGGTTAGTAATCCTAGGAAAGATTGACCTAAACTAAACCCATTAGTGATTCTTCTGTATAGGCTCATTGTTACGCATGATCCTTAGATTATCTCATAGTGGTGAACCAAGTAGAATCTGTGTGTATTGTGTTCTTTCTTGTTCACATTATATACATCTAAACTTGGTGATATTAGGTTAAGAAACATTAATAATAGTTGATAAAGGTTTGGAGTTATAATTATCTCAACATTAAAAAAGAGAAGAATAAGTGGAACTTTTATTTAATTGGTCAAGAACACATAGGGTTATGAGAGTTTAAGGAAGAGTGTATAAATTGGAAAAGGATTTTATACCCTGATTCACCCTCCTTCTGAGGGTATATCTCACATAATCCCCCTTGGTCATAACATTATGTATCATAGACTATGATTCTTTTGGGCGTTTATCCTCTAAATCTGATTTTGGATGTTCTTCTCACATGGAATCATTGAAGAAACCACCATTTTTTAATAGTGTTAAATTTCATTAGTGGAAAAAGGATATCATTACATATATTAAATACATATTTGGAGTACCTAATATTTTTTTATTGGAAGGGATTTATCAATTAAGTTGACATGCAGTTTTCTTTAAAACAGATCAAATAAACCTAGAGATTGATGCCTTTATAAAAAAGGCATTAAAGTGTGATCTTAGTGAATATTTTCATAAAAAGATTTATCATTGAGCATTTTCAAAGGATATATGGATGACACTAAAATATTTTCATGGTAGAAAATATATATTGTAAAGAGTTTTATATAATAGTTTATATTTGAATTCCCTTGTATCTAAGGAAAAAATGAAGAAAAGTTTAGGAGGAATTCTGTAATATGGGCCAATTTATGGAAAGAGTGTGGTTTGAATGAAGGATTATAGAATCTTATAAAAGGAAGGTATGAAAAAATAAGATTGTAAATTTGTTTATTTATTTAATGATTCTATAGGAATGAATAAATAAGATGATAGGGCAAGTGGATTTTGGAATGCTGATAATGAGGAAGTTCCAAGGTGTTCAAAAGTGTAAGTTTCCCACTTATCAGAGGAAATAGTTCATAAGTTAAATTAAGAAAATATAAATCTTAAAGAATAGAATAAGTCTTAGTATATCCATTATAAAATGTTGAAAATTTAGGTTGATTTGTTAAAAAACCTTAATAAATGATTTGTTAAATTGGTTACTGATTTTAGAGTTAATAATGCCTCTCAAGTTGGGTAGTTGGAAGAGATTTCTTCCAAGGTGAATAAGGTTATGGTTGATTCCAATAAGAAGAATATAAACTAAGAATATGATTCTAATTTTAAATTAAATAATTATTAACTCTTTTCACACCTATTGGAATTGGTAGAGTAAAAGTAAAGCTTGAAATAATATATGACATGTCTTAAAGATTATATTAATCCAATGAATTCCAAGATAAAATAGTAAAGAGATATGTTGGAAAAATTATCTCAAGATTTAGAGGATGATATGTTTAGTAGAAATACACTCAATGAAGAGTATAATTTCTAGATTTAATCAAAAATAAATAAGATCCAAAATTTGGAATAATAATTGATTTCAATCCAAAATAAAATAAAGAAATATAATTACAAGGGTAAGACTAAACTCAAGGATGAATTTCATTTTTAATTTTACTATTCTTCAATAGGTGATAAAGAAAATGAGGATATGCATTCCATATCAAAATAGAAGTATGAAAGGATCATCATGTCACAAATACAATTTTTTGTGTGAAAATATGACATTGTCTATGATGGAACCTCTTCAAGTCATGTGAAGAAGAGAGTAATGGACATTCCCAAGAAAAGAGAAAATAATGATGTTGTTGGAAAAATATTTAATAAATTATTTCAAAGAGGCAATGAAAACCATATGAGATCCAATAGAAGGTATAAAAATATGTTATTATATTATGGAATGTGTGGATATATATCAAGATTTTTTCCTAAGCATTAGATTACATTACTTACTATGAATATGATGGAATTTTTGAGAGACTAAGTCATCAAACATAGTAGAAAAGGTATGGGTATTATTTCATAAATTATTATCAAATTAACTATGCATCAAGGATATATTTTTTAATATATTTAGAAGGTATTAATGGAATAATAATATATAAATAAAAAAAAAATCATTTGAGAAATAGATTTCAAACTCTGTATAAAGAAAATTCCTATATTGGAAATTATGTGAATAGGAGATCTAAAAATATTTATAAAACTAAAATTTCTTAAAAGGACATGAAAATAACTTGTAATCAAGAAAATAAATCACATATTAATAAAAATTAAAAGGATAATGTGAAAGGGATGTCTCAAGGTATGTAATTTGTTGAAAGATTTAAAAAACGCACAGGGATAAGGAAACTAGGAAGAAGATTTGAAGAAAAAAAGACCAAGTAGTGGTTATTGGTAAGGTTATCCAAGTGATATTAGGTTTTGATTTAGTCCATGATAATGAGAGAAATCCCAAAGAAGTTAAAAATAAATTATATTCCATTAAATATATTTTATATCTGAAGATGGAATCTGAAGTTAAGGATAAAGGGAAATGGTGATCCTTAGTGACCCACTATCCTCTGTAACTTAAGAAGGATGAAGACACCCCTCTCCCTATGAAATTAAATGTTTTTCAAACTATATTAAGTGGTAAAAAAATATATGAGGTGACATGATCCATGAGGTATATGTGCTTTCAAGAGCACATGTATATGATTTGAAGGAACGTATGGCTTGAAGATGAATAAGGTGCACGCATCAACAGGTGTTTGATATATTCTGTGCCCTGATTAGTATCAAGAATAATAGTGAATATTGGTGTAAAGTTTCCATACTGAATAGAAAATGGTCTGATTTATGGATTAAATGGTGTTAAATTTATACCTAAGATAATCATTGGTGTATTGATATATTTAGTGGTACCAAGATATAGGAAATGGGAGGACATAATGGAGATGAATGCAGCTACATGGATGAATTTTTTGTTTATTTGTTTTATAGATTAATAATTTGTATCATTTGTTTCTTTATAAATATTACTAAAATGATTATATTTATGAAATATTATTCTGAATAAGTGGTATCCCAATTTTTATAAGCAGTTGATTATTCAATTGGTATACCCCATAATTCGGTGCTCTACTATTTATTTTATAATAGTTTAGTTTGAATGTGATTGAGATCACAGGTTGTGTTGAGAAATGGAAATTTTAATGATTATATAGATTTATTGGTATCAATGAGTGACATGGAAAACTTTATAGAGGTTAAATTAGACTCGTATTTCCTATATTGAGACCAGGATCAGTAGGTCTAGAGGATTTATTGATAGCGCAAATTCTAATTTGGGGTTTCACTCATTGATTTTTTTTAGGATAATATAGTTGTAATGGAGATTATATTAAAAGAATATTATGTATTTGGATAATCCAACTAGAAATTTTTAATAGTTGGTAAATGGATAATTTGGTTTGTTAATAAGTTATTAGGTCCAAAAGATGAAGGATTTATCCATATCCACAAAGGGGGAGTGAAAATACAAGAACAAACCCTTTTATATCTATAAAGAAGGAGATAAATATGATGCAAGTAAATTATTAAAAAAGGAGGATTATTAAAGGGGAGAGATAAGCCACCTTAAATCCATACATATTTGTTCTTACAGATTCATTAGATTTAATGGATTTTGATTTAAAGTGATATTTTCAATTAAATAAAAAGGTGGTGATTGTTGAACCCCTAAAGGATTCTTTATTTTATTCTTTTATAATATGTTATGATTGAAAATAAGGAGTTGTTAATAAGGTATATTATGGTGATTCTTGGAGCATTTGTAAAATAAGGAATTAGATGTCATCATTAGATGATTGTTTAAAATTTATTAAATCAAAAAAATTTAAAGAAGAAGAAGGTATTTTTTTGGTTATTGTCCTTGAAGAAATAAAAATGCATATATGAAGGTGTTAGTTCTGCCTGAAAAATATATTCAAGGATAGAAGAAATTGTGTATGTTTGGGTGAAGGAGACCAATACCATAGATTGTGCTACATCATGGTGAATTTTTTTAATCCATTTAGAATATAAAAATGGATAAAATTCATATACAAAGTGCATTTTGGATGGTATTTCAAATATTAAATACACCAATGGAAAACTAAAAAGGGTTTTTCACTACATCATAGTGAATGGAATTTCACACTAAATATTTATTATATGAAATGAGGAAACCCAATGTGATCATTGATTTGGTATTGGAACTGGATGTGTTTCATATATATAGGCTACATTAAGGTAATTGGGTTGTTATATATAAAGATAATGGGTGAATCGTGAAGTCTTCTTGAAGGTAAGAAGATTACGGTACATAATGATAATGGATGGAGGCTAAAGGCTATGTATATGTAAGTATATTTCACTACATCTATATAAAAGTAATGGATATAACCTATGTAAAGGTAATAAAATGTGATTTAAGGGTTATTCAAAGTTTCCAACTTATACATAAATGTAATATTGAAATATAAGAGGTTATGTAATGGTATATACATAAAGAAATATTGGATCGTTCAAGTGTAATTGGGTGATCCTGTGTAAGGTTTTTCACCAAAAATAGGATGATGTGTAAAGGTAAATGGAAACAATGTTTATACCCTCAACCTTTTAAGGGTAGTTATCCTAGACACAAGTGACCTATCCTAAACCGATAAGTGATTATGGTGTATAGGATCATTACCATGCATGATCCTTGTATTATACTATAGTGGTGATCCTAGTAAAATATGTGTGACTTGTGTGATTTATTTTTTACATTCTATATAGAACAACTTGGTGAGATTGGGTTAATAAACATTGATAATATTTAATAAAGGGATGAAGTTCTAATTACATGAAAATTAAAAAAAATAGAAAAATTGAACCCTATATTTAAGTTTTTAATATCACTTAGGGCTATGAGAGTTTAAGGAATAGTGTATAAATTGAAAATTGATTATGTACCCTGATTCCCTCCCTCAGGGTATCTATCACCTAAACCCCCTGGTTCTAACAAATATACACATAAAATGGGGTATGTCATATTCTATGATATACCCAAATCATAACATATTACATTTATGAAATGAATATCATAGGCTCTGAGATATCTATATCATCTGATGCATGATATGCATATGTTTCTCTCAATTTTAGAGTATAATTTGTCTTATGATATAGTCACAATATGTATATAACTCACCCCCTACATATTTTTCATCAGTTCTGATCCATGGGATGGTTTATTTATGTCTTGGAATAGATTCATCAAAGTTTATAATAAATAATACATCAATAGGAAGTAATGTGTGGGTTCCATGATAAGGCACCTGATACGGACTATATAGATGACATTATTCATTTAATGAAGAGTTTTAGGGATAGTAATATAAGGAATGTGATCCCTCATGTTGGTTTACTTTTGATTCCTACAAGTAATATAAAGATCTATTATTCCCAAATCATTGTTCATGAATCAATGTAGGTTAAAGTACCCCTTTGATGATTGTGAGTCCTCATGATACGATTGGTGATTCAAATATTTTTGTACCACCTTCATAGGCATGAAGCTTTATTTTTTTTGTTTTAGTGTTTCATTTTAAACATTATACAACAAAGATTGAATATAGAGATGGTATCCACATTTTATGTATGTAGTAATGTTTTTCATTTTACCTTGCATGTTTATCTATTAAAGGAAAATAATACATTTCATGGAATATTTATACTGCTAAAGATCATTGGATGATCCCCAAAAATCCATCAATAAACTATCAAAATAAGAGACACTTCCCTGAGTATAATTATCAAAATAAACATTAAATGTGTAATGAATCTATTTTTTATGAGTTGATAGAATGGGAAATAAAATTATATTTTAATATAGATTACGATATAGGGAAATTTGAATTGGAAATTTTATTGGTAATAGGAGTTATTTAGAGTTGGTTAAAATGTTAAATGAGACATTTTGGAGGTGGAAAATAGGTCATAGGAGTCTTGTAGGGAGATTTAAGGTGGTGTTAATTAAATTAACCTTGGTGGGATATAATAGGTCATGTCAGAAATCTGGTGGAATACTACCAAAAGTCTAGTGGTCCCCTTGGTCTTTTTTTCAAATAATTTAATTAAATTAAAACTTTGATTTAAAATTTTGAAACACCCTCTCCACTCTTCCTCCCATAACTAGATAACCCCCCTCCACTTGAATCTGTCCTCATTCCTCCCTCCACCTTAACCTCCTCTCATCTTTCAACCTGTCATTAATATTTCGTCTGATAGACACATTTCTTGAAGTGGTAGGTCTCTTCTAGTAAGGATAAGGTATGCCCTCAGATTTATCTTAGTATTTATATCATCTCACTATTGTTTAATAAAAAATCCCATTTTAGGGTCTATTTTTCTAATTCTTTGATTTTAGTAAAAATGATATGAATCAAACCATGATATTGGATGAGATAACTCCACTAAACATGAGGTATGGGTGATGAGTTTTAAAGGATCATATCATGATCAATGTAGCAGAAAAAACCAAATATAATACCCAATTTATCACCATAGAATCAAATTAAATGAATAAAATAAGGCATAAATATGAATACCTATTTCATAGTATACTTTATCGATATCAATGGAGTAATTTTAATGGAGATCACTTAAAGACACTAAACATACTATTGAGTCTATATGCTATAAAAGGATCCTGCGAACTCCAAAGGTATGCTATAACTTTCTTCATTAATACCAATAAATAACCAATATAAAAGAGAGATTAATCATTTCATGATAGTATGAAATATCTCATATGAAGAGATCCAATCCTTTTATATAAACTCAACTAGTTCAATAATGTAGGTCGAGAGTCACTTTCTAATGTTTAACAGCTGATATCCATTACCAATAACATATTATTATTAGGAATATGATCATTTGAATGTTTAAAATGTTTATGAATACATAAGTGAATCATCCTGTTGATTCATAACTTAAGTAAATCATTCGAAATATGTGGTCAAATCTATCCACTTAATATTAAAGATCATGAGACTATCATAAAATATGACATACTAATTTCATGAACTCAATGACATAGCTAAATGTTATCCAATGATATACATAATATGAATATGTAGGCTTGTGGTATATATTAATCATAAAATATGATTGATATTCTTTTAGTATATTTTTAAAAATCTCCCACTTATACTAAAATCATATATGTCCTTGATAAAAAACTTCACAACACTTTGTGAATCCTATTGGATATGCACTAAAATATAAAAAATTATATTTTATCATTGGTATATATCCTAGGCCTAGATATTAATATGATAAATATCATAGGATATGTTCTATTTTTTCATTAATGGCATGAGATGCCTCTATCATATCATATGGTTGGAAAACGATATATAGTTGGGTGCATGGGATATTTCCAGATCTTTCAGATGATTTCCTTAATATGTGAATCATCAGGATGGATCATTTATGTTGATAAAAACATGTTATAATCATTTTAAATGCTTAAATGATTATACTATCTAACAAACATGTGTTATTATTAACAGACATTGGATTCCAAATTAAGGTTCCCATGGATTAACTTATGTAAGGCATGGTGGAAATGAAAAACCATAAGATTTAGGTAACTAAATAACATTGTGAGATTTGGGTGGAACTCAGTTGAGAAATACTAATACTTTGGATAACAGAGGAATAGATTTGTCTTTATCTTTATATAATGGATTTGGGAAAATATTTTTTACTCAATTATCATAGTGTCATATGTTATATTATTATCATGATAGATGGCTTAAATAACTAAGTGATGAGAGGAACATCAAATCAGACTCATTACTTAATGAAATATAAATCTTATCCCACTAAAGGTAATTATTTATAGGGTCATTATTTTAATGTTAATACTTTCATTAAAGGACTTGATGAAAATATATAAAACATAATACTTAACCATAGATATGTCTTTGTTTTAGATTATGGTACATATCATGTTCATAATTTTGAGATCTCTTATATGTATGACCTATAAAACTATTACAGATTAGTATTGAATGTTGATAAGTGTTCTCAAAGAGAAGGATTATGAGTATAAGTATGTGAATTTTATAGAATTAAATTTCTCCAACTCTGACTCATGGGTATTAGATAATGAGTTTTCATCACACATTTTTGTTGATAAACACAAACTCTAAGATCTGAGATAATTGAAGAAAGGAGAATTAGGTCTATGTGTTGGAAATATGGAAAGTGCCATTGCATTGGATATTTAACTTTATGATATAATTCTATATAGGGTATTAATTCTGAAATTATACAAATGTTATTATGTTCCTTCTATAAATAGAAATTTTATTTAAGTAACTTGTTTGGAAAAGATGGGAGTTTTATTCATTATTTAGAACAATAGTTTTTCTAAATATATGAATGAAATATTCTATGGAATTAGGAATAAGGTAAATGATTTATATATTATTTACATGGATAATCCAATCTATAACATTTATATTAACAAGTTTATGTTCTATTCTAATCCCACTCACCTTTGGTATTATTTCCTTGTAAAAATAAATTATAAATGCATTCAAAGACTTCATATAGATGGATATTTGGAATCATTCATTTATGAATCACTTTATAAACATGAATCCTATTTATTAGAAAAAATCACAATGCACTTTTTAGTGGAAATGGTGAATGTGATAGTGGACTTTTGGATCTTATACCTAGTAATTTATGTGGACCAATGAGTAAATAAAAAAGTGGTGGTTATAGGTACTTCCTAAACTTTAACAATAAATTTAGTTGATATGTTCATATGTTTTTTATGAGAAACATGTTCAAAAAAAATTAACAGTTCACCATGTTTTCAAAAGCCATACATAATCAACTTGGTAAAACTATTAAGATTCTTCAATCAGATTGGGGTGGTGAATACTTGAGCCAGAAATTCAATGATCATCTGAGACATTATAGAATGTATTTCAAAAATAACTCCTCCTAAAACATTATAATGTAATGGTGTGTCTGAGAGAAGGAATATTATCTTATTCAATATGGTTTGACCAATGATGATTTAGCGTGACCTTCCTGTTTCTTTTTAGGGATATGGTATTAAAACTGCTGCATTTATACTTAACCATATTTAATCTAAAGTAGTTGAAAAGGAACCATATGAGATATGTAATAGTAAACATCCAAATATGTATTTTATAAATTTTTGGGATTTTTAAGTATATGTATATTTTTTAGCTTCTAATAAACTTGACCCTAAATTAGATTAATTCTTATTTATTGGTTATTCCATTGAAACTAAGGGATTTTATTTATATAGTCTCACTAAGAAAAAAGTTGTTGTGGATCAATTATCTACATTACATGAGAATTAATATATCAATAAAGGATTCAATTAGAGGAAAGTTTAACTTATAGAAGTTTAAAATCAATAAATGGGAAATGTTCTTAAGATGGAAGTTGAGTTAGTTCCATAATAAGTTTTGGAAGAAGAACCGACTTAGGTTAAATAAGAATCTCAAAGGTCTAGTAGAACTCATCAGGATTCAAGTGATATGGATTTATTGTGGAAAATGATTATCAAGTAATATTCTTATATATTGTATCTACTAACTACTAATAGGCCATTAGAAGTTTTGATTCTAAGAAATTTATAAATTCTATGAAATATGAAATGGAATCTATATACATGAACCAAGTTTGGAACTTAGTGGATGCACCTAAAATGGAGATACCCATAGAATGCAATTGGGGTTTCTATAATAAAATTTAAATGAATTGTATAATTTATATCTATAAATATTTCATAGTGGTAAAAGGTTATAAAAAATTCATGGTAATGAAAATGATGATATATGTTCATCATTTGTGATGATAAAGTCCATTAAAATATTACATTCCAAAGAAAATCATTATAAGTATGAGATATATCAAATGGATGTCAAAACCAATTTTTATATGATAAAAAGTATATTTTTTGAAGTTCCAAATTATCCTATTAAGGTTTTCATGTTATAATGGTGAATTTATGGATTAAAGAAATTTTTTTAGATCTGAAATACCTAGTTTGATGATGAAATCCAATAGTTTGGTTTCATCAAGAATTTGAATGACTATTATGTATACAATTAGGTTAATGGGTGTGTTTTTTCATTTGTAGTATTATATATATATTATATACAACATATCATAAATTATGTACTAAATTTAAATTTTGTAAATATGTGGTCAGTAAAATTATTCTTAATGAAAGATATGGGTGAAGAAGCCTACATACTACGTATAATGTTCTATATAGATTGATCAAATAGGTTTTCTGGACTGAGTCAAAACACATATATTGGTAAAGTGATGGGGTATTTTAGCATAGATAACTTCAATAAGGGGTCTTTAAAAGTATTTCATGTCATGAATATTAGGAAGATTAAATATACTTATGAAGACTTAGAAATGATGGATAAGATTCTTTATTCATTTACCATAGTATATATCAGGTTTTCCATGTTTTTTACTTTACCCTATGTTGCTTATGCTTTGCGCATAAAAACTAGATACCAATCCAATCCTAGTGAGAGTAACTATATTTTTGTTAAGAAGATCATTAATTACTTAAGAATAAGTAAGGGTATATTCTTAGTCTTTAGAGGTCCAGATGAGCTCAATTTAAGTAGTTACACTGATACTATTTTTTAGTCCTAAAATAATTATGTGAGATCTCAATATGGTTTCATGTTTTTAATCAGTGTTGGAGCATTCATTTAGAAGAGTTCTAGACAATCCACTATATCAGACTTGATAATAGAGGTAATGTGCATCATTGTATTATAATCAATGAAGGAAGTTTTTTGGATCAATAAGTTCTTAATTGGACTTGTGGTGGTTTCTAGCATCAAGGGAGTGATTGAGATTTATTGTGACAATAATAGAGATATTTCTCTAACCAATAATTCTTGGTCTCACTAAAGGACTAAACACATCCTTTTAAAATACCATATCATTAAATAGACCTTTGGGAGAGGTGATGTAAATATATTTTGGGTGGATTTAGATGAAAATGTAGAAGATTATTTGAAAAAACAATTAGTATAGAAAAATAATGATAGTCATATTGAATCTATCTATATTAGATGAATTATACATTGGATGTTATGGGTGTAAAATATATCATGGATTTATAATAAAGGTAAAACCAATTTATCATTAATTCATGTGTGCTTGATTTATATTACATGAATAGTGGAATGATAATATCCCCTAAAATTATGACATTGATTTGTCCCTAATAAATGATCATTATGGAGTATAATGGGTTGTGATATAATTTTAAGATTAGTGTGATTAGAATCTTGTATAAAATAGAAATACATGTATGTGATATATGAATAATAGACTCATTAAATAATAAGTTTAGACTTATTATCTCAAATGAACCACAAAAGTATATCACATATAATGTCATATATTCATATATATAATTAGTGTTATATGCTTAGTATGAATCCCCATTACCTAATGTTAGCAAGATAATAAGAATGAGAAACCTTCATAATTTGATACCATTATTAAAAACTTTGTTTCTCTTAATAATATAACAATATTGTTCAAGTTGCATCCCTTCTATTCTTTTCTACCATGTCTTCGAGATCATGGTGTTATATAATTTTTAAGATATAGAAATTATTCTCTAACTATTTATATCATGATTTATCTTTATGATATTTAATTTCTAAAATAATAGCTTCAGTATCATCATTTTAATTTTTGACATAGTCTATAACCCTTATGTATTCATAGGAGTGACCCTTATGTATTGCTTTTTCCTTAGATCAACCCTTACATATCACCCTTATTTTTTAGGACTTTTTCAATTTTCAAATATTCTACTCAGCACTATAATGACCCTTATATATTAGTAAAGTTAATTTTACATCCTGGGGTCTTTACAATTTTTCATAAAATCTTCTCAATGTGACCATTATGTATCACCACAAATTCAACATTACATTATAATGGAATTTCCATTTTTCAATATATTTTATCATATTTTTAACATCCCCAACCCAATACCACTCAAAAATTCCTAGATTGGAGAGATACATAACCTTAGGTGTGCCTCTCCATACACCAGATGTTGCCGACTAGCATCAATAGTCTAAGGTGTTATGATGGGGGAGACTATATCCACATATCAAATTAAAATAATAGTGGAAATGTTACCAATGTTATACAATATATAAATAAGTAATATAGACATCACAAACATTTCTAATAAATAAATATTACCCATGCTATTTAAAAAATATGATTACACAATTTTAGGTAGTCATATATACAAAAGGGACCCCCTAAGGGCGAATCACATATATCAAATCCTAATAGGAAACAAAAAATAACCACACAAAAGAAAATAAAAAAATTGGTCATAACTCTTTCTTGATAACACATCATATGCTCGATGCCAATCAAACAAATCAGTCATCAAAAATAGGGCCCTTTCCCTTGTCCTTACATGCAACCATGAAGTTTTATTGGGTTCCAATAATGTCCTAATTAGTGTATAAGTACTCATTAGGCCACCACCAATGATGTCTATAAGTATATCCTATCTGATTATATAATTCATAATCATGTTTATAATAAAATGAATAAAAAAACATAAATAAATAAACCATTTTCAGTCTTCAAGTTCAACGATGACACCTAGGATCAACCATACCTACTTTAGCTAGTGTTAGATGTCTCTGATCACAAAATACCATGAGAATAGGATCAAATTAAAATCCAAGGAGCATATACAAGTCATTCCCAATCAATAGGACTAAGTCCAAATATAAGGAGAATGTACAAGTAATTTAAAGTCTATAGGATCAAGGCTGAATATAGAGATCATATCCAAGGAATTGATAATATTTAGGCTCATTATTGAATCCACGGAATGTATCCAATGAATTATAGATCAATTGACTCACTACCTAATCCATAGGTATTTTCCAAGGCATTTTAAATCAATAGTCCCACCACTAAATCCAATGAGATTATCCAAGGAATTCATAATCAATAGGCACAATTCCAAATCCAAGGAATGTATCCAAGGAATTCCAAATCAATAGGCATAATGTAAAATCCAAGGAGTGCATCCAAAGAATTGCAAATCAATAATCGTTTCATTTATTAGTGACTTTAATTTAATAATTTTAGGTCTCACATAATAGGCATGTCTAATGGATCCTATAGTATGTCCTAGGAAGTCTCATAAACACACACAATCATTATCTTAAGTATATGAAACCCCTATGGTCATCTCTTAGTTTTCGATTTTAATTATCAAGTTTAAGAAATCATAAAGTGGTGGCTAAGTTCTAGTTTATCCTCTCTAAGAGACTAATCATTACTTATGGGAAAGTTCAAGTCAAGAGTTAGGGCCACATTAGATTTATTTATAATTTAATTCATGCATGAGTTATGATAGTGTGACCACACAATATACACATTATAAAAAGTAATACCTTGAGGGGTAACTTTAAGACCACCTACCATATACTTGTATATATCTGCTTTCCATGTACTGGCCTCTAATTCAATCCCAAATGAAAAAAATAAAAGTAGCATACAAACACCAATTAGGGTAAAAAAGATGTAAACAATATGATAATGCTAAGTCATGGAATAAACTAAGAAATAAAAGAAGGATAAGGATAAAATTTATAACAATTTAGGTTTTCCCATGAAAAATAGAATTCTCATTTTAGAGTTTTTGAGGACAGAGCCCCTATGAAGTGTAAAATAGTCATTTTCCCTTAGATAACAGCATTGAAAAAAAATAGTTTGATTGTTTATAGAATATGGATTTTATCCTTGAATTAGAATTTATGGATATTTTTTTCCAAGTGAATTATTTAGAATATTTAATATTTATTAAATTAATTTTATTTATTTTTGCATGTTTGAATGTTAATAACTCTTTAACTAAGCACCATATGGGAAGTTTTACTCAACGATTGATTTTGGAATGGTGGGTTTTACCTAGGTGAGGTATAATCTTCATATAGATATCGGGCCCTAGGTCGGGCCAAATTAGTGGGTTTCTATTTTAATTAAATAAGGTTATTAAAATACCCTATTTGGCCTTTATCTCCCTATTCTATCACAAAACTACTCATCCCTAATATCTATTAATGAATCAGATCCATGGAGAGGTGATCAAGAAGGAAATCGTCACCCTAGGATGATTGGAGTGTGTAATGGGTGCAAAAACCATGGATCATCAATCAGAAATGTATTATTATGAAGCTGTGATGATATTCCATGATATATGACTCATTATTTTGTATTTTTCCTTATTTTTATTTGATATTTGATCTTTTTTTTTTGAATATTCATTGCTTTTTTTCTTCTTTACTTTGGTGCTGGACCGAATATGGGGTATTTGGATCAGTATTGAGTTGTTCATAGGAGGAGTTTTTCTATAATTTATGACAATATGGCATTTAGTCTCAAGAAAACATTATTTTTATAATTTTTCTACATATAAATTTAGGGATGTGTTCCACATGGGGTGTAGGTAGGGTATACATGCCTCTTTGGATCCTAGGTTTCATGGTATGAGGTCTTCCATGTATATGGATAGACACATCATGTGAAGGGAATGATGTGTATGAGTACATTTCATGCTTGATTACACAATATATCCCATTCTAGGGTACACAACTAGGTACCTATGTACCCCACATGTCATTTAGGGTAGGTATACCCCTTGTACTGGGTAATTAAACAATGGGTTAGACCAGATTACATGCCTAAGGTTGGGATATTGGGAACACTATTTACTCCAAAAACTTTTCATTTACTACTATATTTTTACAGGGTTTTCCAATTTTTTTCACCCCATAAGATGATTTAGAGTTAGAAAGAGTCCATTTTGAATATATTTATTCTTATAGGGTGATGTTGGGGTCCTCTATACTATTAGAGTCCATTGGAGAGATGATTCTGGGTTGATTACATATCATTATTCCTTGGTGATGTTGATAGGGATTTAGGTAATGGAGATGGGTTAGTGTGAGGGTAGTATATTTCTAGGAGCGTATTGGGATACCGGGTGTATGAAAATCACATGATTTCGAAGAATGGTACCCCCTAAGACTTTTTAGTGGAGATGAATCCCCCATAGTTTAGAGAGACCTAAACATCGGGTGTTCTACCAAATGTGAGCAGTTACTTATTCATGGAAAAGTAATTCATTGGGACCTAGAAGATTGTAAGAATTGTAGATATTTTTCTTTTTCCCATGAACCCTAAAGTCAGATTTGGTGCATGGTATTTTTATATGTTGGATTATGGAGTTGTTAGTTCGCTTCTATGTCATGATTCCCTTTATAGAAAAGTGCCTTTTTAGATGGTAGACAACTTCTATCTCTTATCTGATGCATTGAAAGTTATGACCAAGGGAGATAGAGTAGTGATTATAGAGTGTTCTTGATGATTTACTTTCACTATATTGATGATTATATTGTATTGATGGTGGTAGTAGTATGAGGCCCATGTTTCATGTTCTCCAATAATAATGAGTATTAGGACATAGTGTAGTTTATCCCTAGAGATAATAGAATATGTATCCCCTTTTTGGGTAGGGTGTAAATACATTACACAAGGATATGACCACTTGAATCACCGTTATTAATTTTTACCTTTTATTAATAAATTTTAAATTTATCTTATTCAAGGATGATTAGGATAAGGCCTCCCATATATGTCTTTAAATTATTGGAACTATTCTTCAACCCCTAACCTATTGGAGGTGGTCTTGGGATGACGCACTCAGCCCATTGCCACTCATGAGGGGCCTTAGTGGTTTAGGTTATGTTAGCCACACCTCTAGATCACAATTGTAATGAAAATATAGTAAATTCCACCAATAATAAATAGAGAAAACATGAAATATTACAAAAGAAGGATTAGGGAATGCAATAAGTTTTTTATATCGAGTGTAGGAGGAGAAATGGGGCCCTAATACCATTTAATTTGATTGGGAATAAAATAGAAAAATCACATTTTAAAAGGTGTTAGCCATGCCTCACCATGAATTGGCCTATAGGGGATAAGACATGGTGTCCGTACATCAGGTCTAGCCAAAATGGGGACTAGGGGAGGTCCACAACATGGTGCACCCTCCCCTCACTCACTATTTAACATAAGGGCCTCACCCCTTGACCATAGCTAGCCATAGTCAGGTTTATGACATAAAGATTATTATGGCCTAGCAAAAACAACTGAGTAAGACCACCCTCATTGTGGTCTTACTCATAATTTTCCTTGGTGAAACTCCTCACCCACCATAAGGGGACCACATTGTAGCTAGTACCTATGTCAATATTAGGTGCCTCAGTTTTCCTAGCCACGACCAAGGTCATCCAAATAGACAGTATGTGAATTTGGTCATATTTTTCCCATAGGAGACCCCCCTTATCACCATGGATAGATCCATGGAATAGAGATCGCCATTATTTAGGTGAAAATCCCAATTAAGAAAAAAACTTAGCATGGTCTTCCTCGTCACTTCCATTAGGAAAGTATTCTAGTCAGAATTCCAAGAAAAATTTCCAACCTGGGTGTTTCACCCGGAATATTTCTATTTGTAGAAACGCCCTCACTACCATGATAAGAAAAACACCTAACCTACATGTTTTTTCTCGATTCATTTCATATAGAGGAAATTCTAAGGCCAAAATGACTTCATAAATTCCCAAGGTTGGGACCCCATGGCATAGTCAAGACTTCCAAGTATTAAAAACCTATAGGGCTCTCCAAAACACCCAAAAACCATTGGGAGACACTTTATTAACCATAAATACTTCCATGTAATGTAAATGAGGAATAAAAATAAAATAATTAATATAATTTAAATGAAACATACCTCAATATGGTCTAGGGTTGTATATCCTCTGCACTATAAAGTATTTTATCTTTGCGATATACTCCCAAAATTCATTGAGTCTCGTTAGTGAATAAATACATCCACTAAGTCCACATATTAAACTTTCACTCACACATATCCTCTTGAATAAATCTGTGATACAACTTTATGAAATCCATAGGAACTATTTTCTAGTGAAACATCTACTTTCTCTGATACACTACATGCATGAGATGCTCCTCAAAGGATGCATTAGCTACAAGCTCAACATTATCAATGTTTATCAAAAGATATGGATTGATATAATATCTTTGAAGTTATGATATATATAATAAATCGTGAATAGAACATAAATTCTATAAAATATCCATCTAGTAAGACCCTGGATTGATCCTCTCCATGCTCTCAAATAAACCCACATATCTGGGTGCCGAATTTCACAACCTCCAAACACAATAGTGTCCCAACCTTAGTGATACCCATAAAAATACCCGATCACCCACCAAAACTCAATATTTCAATGTATCATATCCTTATATGTCCTATTTCTACTCTTGGAAATCACCATCCACTTTTGGATCAACTGAATATACTTTGAGTTCACCTGCACAAAACTCAGTTTGATCATATTTGACTCACCAACATCCAACCAACATAGAGGTAAATAACACTATGTAATGTATAGAGCCTTATAAGGTGTCATAATTATAGATTCCTGATAATTCATATTATTAGAAAACATCATGAAGGATGATTGGTTCTACCAAGAACCACCAAAATCTATGACACATGGTCTTAGTATATTCTCTAAGATATGAATAGTATTCTTGGACTATCCATCAATCTATGGATAATACACAGTGCTCAAATTCACCTATGTACGAGAACATTTTTCAATACCTTTTAAAAATTCAATTTAAAATGAGAATCCATATTCCAAACAAATACTATAATGGATTCCTTGAAATCACACTATGTCATGTTCCTAGAACTTACCTAGATCATCCCCTAAAAGGGTCTCATGGATTGGTTGGAAATGAGACGATTGTTTTATTCAATACATGATCACCCATACTGTTTCTCTACCTTATGGTGTCCACAAAAACCCCTTCATGAAATATATGATTACTTCATCCCATTTTCACTCAATAATGGGTAACAACTTTAGGATACCAATGGTTCACTGGTGACCATATATCATCTACTGATAGGTGGTGAACCATATAAAAAACTAGTTATATCCCTCTTCATCTCTAACCACTAGTATTTCCTATATATGCCATGATTCATCTTAGTTAGACCAGAGTATACATACCACTTCTAGTCATGTTAATCCTTCATCGTCTCTTCATACATGCACTTGGGAACCAAGACATGGTTATGGGCATGAAGAATCTCTTCATCATCAAGGTTCCAATCTTTTAGTAGCTCCCACTATATATTTTTTCTCTCAAGGTTAACACTTGAACCGAAAACTTTATCCTATTTATCCTATGAATAAGTTAAGGGAAAATAGATAAGGACATGAGGGTATCTTGACCCTGGTACTCTTGAATGTTAAAATGAATCTCATCAAAGTGGTCCATCAACTACCACTCACTACTGGATTCCTGGACAACCTGATTTAGGTTATTTTAGCTCAATATATCTATAACCAAATTTACCTTCATAGGGGTGTATACCAACTCAAAACCAAAAGGATTAAAAATGATTGACCCACATTTTATGCTAAAGGTTCAGGTCCTCCAATGAGAAGATATATTTTAATCAATTTTTTTCATTATACACCACAAAACTCTCCCACCAAAAGTAATTCCTCTAAAACATCAAGTAATTTACTTCTACTTATATCTCAAGTTTATTCATAGGGTAATTCTTATCATGTGGCCACAGTTTCCTACACCCATATGTGACCACACTACCTCCGTACATCAAGAACACTCCTAGCTTGTCCCCTGGTGCATCACAACACATGGTGTACTTCCTACCCATCTCGGGTGAGTCCAAGATTCATTCTATAGTCAATCTCCCCTTCAGGTCCAAAAAAAACTCTCACAAGTATTATAATATGAAAACTTCACTCCCTTTTTGTTCAATCATATATTTGGTTCTTCTAAATGGGATAAGTCTTGGATAAACCTCTAGTAATAATCATCTAATCCCAAAAATTAGTGTATATAAAATATTTTCTTAGGTCACTCCCAAGAAACCACTGCTCTAACCTTCTCAAGATTTATTTACCCTTTTACCTTAGATATAACATTCCCCAAGAAGAAAAGTTGGTTGATCTGAAAGTGGAACATGGAGAGCTTGGAATATAGCTAATTCTATAAAGTGTTCCTAAAACAACCTCAAGATGTCATGTGTGATCCTCCCTTGACTTGAAGTACAAGATAATATTATCAAAAAATGACCATGAAGCCATTCAAATATGGTTGGAAGACTTGATTTATCAAGTCTATATATATCACTAACACTTTCTTGAGACCGAATGGAATCAACAAATACTTGTATAGAACATAGATACTCCTAAAATTAGTGTGGAGTATATCTAAAGTTCCCACCCTTAGCTAGTTATAATCCAACCTAAAATCAATCTTAGAGTATAATCGACCCCCCCCCCCCTTAAGTTGTTCAAACATGTCATCGATACATGAAAATGGATATCGGTTTTTAATAGTCACTTGGTTCAACTTCCAATAATCTATACACATCCTCAAGGAACTATCTAACTTCTTGGATAATAGGACTAGAGGACCCCATAGATATGTATTCATCCATATAAATCCCTTGGCCTCTAAGTTCTCTAATTGAGCCTTAATCTCTCATAAATATATATGATGCATCCTTTATAGAGAAATATAAACAAGCTCTGCACTGAGCATTAGATCGATAGTAAAATATATTTCTCACTCATATAGAAACCCTGATAAATATTCAGTAAATATATCCCTAAACTAATCAAAAAGAAGAAGGAAATACTACCCACTCTATTCCCCAATTATCTAGCATAAGACTAGAAACCTGGGTTTTAATATCGCCCAACTCTTGATGGTCTGGTCTCATGCGACCTACCTATAAATCCCACTCTACAATGTGCACATAAATACCACCCTTGGTATACATTAAATATACCCATCAATGGTAACTATTGATGTGGTGTTGGTATGATACTAACTAGTATATCCCAAGAATCAGGCCAAAATTAGGAATCTCTGATAGAAAGAGAACCCAGATAAACCTATAGCCACCAACCACTGGGGAACACTCATTACATTGATTAATTCACTTAGATCGCATTACCAATAATGTATTAATGGACATCACACCATATATATTTTCTATGGTCATCCCTAAACCTTCAAAAAATTGGGTATTTATGAAATAATGTTAAGATCCTATGACAAAAAGAGAAGAAGACAATATTTAAGTTATTAAAAACATACCTTGGACTATATAAGGTCTATAAGACTATTCCATGGGAGTAGACTGAATGAAAAATAGCTAGCATGTACCCCTGTCCTTGAGTCTCTGTCTAACCCCTCGGAGCTTCACTACCCTATTGGTGTTTTTCCCCTACCTCTGGGTGTTGCGTCTTCTATGCCAACCAGAATGATCAGTTGAACTCCATATTCCCACCTACCATGACATAGTTGATCAAAATTGGGATACCATATCACTGTAAATATACTAAAATTTCTCTAATAACCTATACAATAGTCCCATCCTCCCATAACCTCATCACTCTAGTGTTATTATCTCACATTGATAAAGGATGTGGCCAAGACTACTACATTGATGGCATTGTAAAAAACTATCACCCAAACTACCCTAAAAACCACTATCCTATAGTAATCCATCAAAATGGAACTTCCTTATTTCTGATAACCAACTAATGGTCCCATCAACTGAATACACCTTCCAAAAACCATGGTCTTCCCTTAGGCTCCTCTCAGTAATGATGTCTTGATTCAATAACTCTAAAAAGGTTCCCAAGTGAAAAACATTCATCTATACTCATATCATATACCTAAGTCCATGCTCAAAAGGTATCACCCTAGTCACCGCATCCCCTATCAATATCAGTTCAAACCACTAAAAGTATATAAAAATAGAGGCATAGTCCAACAATGATATTCCTCCATGTTTGAGGTGTATGAACTCTCCATCCCTATCATCCCTTAGGGTCTCAGGAAAGAAATTTTCAAATAAACTAGTATGAAATTCCTTTAAGTTGATCCCTATATGTTAGTCTATTTAGACCAATACATTCCACCAAAGCTTCGCTAGTCCTCAAAGCATATACATGGAAAGATTCACCCTCCTTTTTGTAGGTTCCTCTAGATGGTGAGAGATCATATACATTGACTCTACCCAATGCTCAGCCTCCTTGGGACCACCATCCCATAAGAATAAAGGTGGATGTTGCAATTAAAATTCTTTGGTAATATTTTACATCATCATCATAGATCTCAGAGACTCTCTCTCCATCAACAATACAATATGTAACAAGCTCTCCCTGAGCTGAAAATCCATAGTCGGACCTAGTGCTATAAGAGGACTTGGCCCAACCACCTCTAGGGTGTTCTCACCACTACCCACCTAGTGATCAACTAGAGGCCATTGTAGAGGAATTTGTTTTATAATTATAAACACATTCCTAAGAACACATTACTATATTGGTTCTTGATATCACTATTCAAGGAAAGTGATAACATACACAAAAACTCGCTATTTTCTACATTTTATACCACATGAACCTTATAAATTAGGCACTCTCACTAGACCCAACTACCCATACCCAAGGTCATCACCATATACATATAAGGTCTATATCATATATATATATAATCCATGTTATTATGATTTTATATTTTACTTTGAAAATATTTTTCATAATTAAGGCTTTGTTAAATGAAAATTTGATTGCAAGTTATAGAGGTAAAATATTTATGAGTTGTAATGGTCATTTTATTTAACTAACATGTTATAATAATCATCATAAATAATAAAGTAATTCACTTTCAAACAACTTAAGAATCATCAAAGTAATATAACATCATAAATTTATACGGGAAAAGACTATCTAAACTACCATTGACACTTTAAATAATCAACCTTATGTTATATTCAAGATAAAAAATCACAATGAATAAATCAAATGACATGTGAATCCAATATGTCTGATATGATACATGATTGAAAGCCATATTTCCTTTCTAACCAAGAATTAAAAATTCCATAAACTATAAATTCCAGAATCATGTGTTTTATGTGAGTTGAAATGGGTCAACTATAAAAATGGAAACCAAAATAATAATCTCATCCGAAGAAACTTGGACTTTCCTCATTAGATCTATACTAATTTTTAATAATGACACATCTCTTATCAACCTTACCCAAATATCCAGACAAAAAGAAAGATCTCTAATATCACTTTTTAATGTTCCTAACCCATGGTCACTCAAAATTGCCCAAACCAAAAAGATATATAACCTCAAGAGAACCTCCCCATATTCCAGAGGCTATCAACTGGAACTGGAAGTCTAAAGTGGTATAGTGGGGAGAATATACCCTTGTATAAAAGTGAAATAACACAAAAAATAGCAATGTCATACAATATATGAATAAATAATATAAACATCATAGTAAGTTCCAATGAATAAACATAACCCATACTATATAAAAAATATGGTTATACAATTTTAATCAGTCATGCATACAAAAGGGATCCACCATGGGTGGATCATATATATATAAAATCCCAAGAGGAAACCAAAAAAAATTAGACAAAGGAAAATATAAAAATTGATCCCACATTTAGCCCAATCCCACATCCCATACTCCATCCCAGTAAAAAAAATCAACCATCAATCATAGGGTCCTTTATCTTATATTTACCCGCAACCATGAATTCTTCTCGAGTACTAGTGAAGACCAAATCAAAGTGTGAGCTTAACTAAAAGGGCTACAACTACCAATGTCTATAATTAAAACTAGTATACATATATAGTGAATGATTATGTGTATAATAAAATGAAGGAAACAACATAAATAAACAAACCATTATCAATCCTCAAGTTCCATGGTGACACTTAAGATCGACCATACCTACTCTTGAAAGTGATAGATGTATCTAATTACAAAATACCAAATAAATAAGCTCAAATTAAAATCCAAGGAGTATATCGAAGTTATATTGACCCAAACCATAAACATGTTTTATTTAATGATTTTTAAAATAGTTTACTAATAAATTTAGTCCAAGGATCAAGAGGTCTAGTGTATTGGGAGATTAGAAACTTATGTACATAATATTAAACATAAATTAAATAATATTTATTTAAAAATCTACATTGTGATGTTAACTCCCATAGATATTCTAAAACTGCATAGGATACCCCTGGGAAAAATACATAAGGAAAAGGGTGATCCAGAAAGCCCAGTAAGGGAAAAACATGATAATGAATAATAACATGTGATACAGGAGGCATAACATGATATCATAAAAAGATAATGGCCATAAGAATGGGAATATATGGTAATTTAATGATATAATACCATCATGGAATCATAAATATGTGTAGATAATTTAAATAATAACATCATAAGTATAGGTCAAGGTTTACTCTAAAGACCATCATCACAAAGTGTACAAAGTCCCATAGTGGATTAGATTCACTCCCTACTCCCATGAATAATATATCATGAGATATAAAGATTTAACAAATGAATTAGAGAGTTATATAATTCTGGGACAACCCATTACATAACATAGTGTGCTTAGGCTAATAGCTTGTGCACCATACATGGTATATCATGAGATGAAAATATTACACAATGTATCAGAGAGATATATAATTCCAAGAACATCCTTCACATAATGAAAATCATAATATGTACTTGCATACATATGCCACATAATGAAAGTTAACCATACATATATCATAACCATGAAATAACCGATGATAAATAAGTTGATTAAATAATATTTTCTCAAGGAATAACCAAAGGATATAGCATAAATATTTCCATAAGAAGGTATTAAATCATTTTTATGTTTATATTTTAATAAAGGAATATTGGGATTTGAATATTAAGTTCTAATATAGTAAAAAACATGATAATGATCAAGTATAAGTAAGAAAAGGTATGTAATTCATGAGAAGAAAATAGAGAGGAAGGGAGTAAAATCGAGAATGTGTAATTTAAAAGTAATGAGGGTGGTTCAGAAGATCCCTTACCTTGGGTCTTGATTTATTCTGTAATTGAATTTAAATCCATGAATAATTAAATTAATTTTATTACATATATTCCTAGGAACCTGATTTATCTACATTTAATATTATAAGGACAATTGATAATAATCATTTATTTGTTTTTAATATAATTTCCACTTACATCAGTTACTTAGGGTTGTTCGGTTAATTCATTAATAACCCTTTTAGTTTGTTGATTGTGATCAAATATGTCAGAAAAAACTTCATTATATCTTGAATTGTGTAGTTTTATTTTCTTTATAATTACATTATCACAATATTTATATAGTTTTATAGGTTATCTGAAAATGAACCCATATTAAGAAAGGTTCCTTGATTAGTTCATTTAAGGCGATTAAAGTTATTATAATTATATATTATTATTATTACTTATAAATTGTAAAATATTGTAACTATAGAATATTAAAAGTATTATAAATATCATTTTTATACATTATATTCACTTTTAAAGTTATCCATGTTAGGCGGTTATGGAAAACAGAATACGCAATTACTTAAAAGAGGTAGTCCAAACATACACGGACAATGATCTCATTTTTCATAGAATGATAGGCGGTATAAAAAAATATTCATCATTTAAGAATCTGAATAAGGTTATAATTATTATATTTTTTCATTAAATAACTCTTTTAGATGATCCATGTAAAGAGTTTTAAAAAATATAACTCATCATTCATGGAGGTAGTAGTCCGCACAAATGCATAATGTCGTTTTCATTTCTCAATAATTTTAGAGGAAGTTATAAAATATATATTCTAGTACTATAATAACATTTTATAATATTGAAAATTATTATTTTATCATACCTTCTAGATAAAGAGTACTTGATGGGTGGAAGAAGAAAAGAATTTGGAAAGTTAAGTTGTGAGAATTACCTCTCCCTTTGGGTGTTCACCCTCGGGTGACTCCTTAAGACCTCTTAGATTGGTATTCTGGGAATACCAAGGATTATAGGAAGTGGGGAATGAGTATAGGAGAGAATAGTGTATAGTTTTTTTGATATGTAGCTTTGGGATGAGTGGGGAAATTGAGAGGAGGCGAGCTCCTTTTATAAGTAAAGTGAGTGACATTTTTTGTAAAATCACTTTACTTTTCAAAAATGTCTACAAGTATAAAGTCTCCAAGAAAGGTTAATAATGATTTGTAGAATATGTAAGGTTTATAATCCCTCCAACACCCATTTCTACACATGTTTTAATATTTTTTATCCTTTTGTACTGGGCTAAACCCCCTATACACTAATTTCCCTTACTATGGTTTCTACATTTCTAACATTGAAAAATAATTCTAATGGGAAAAATTAATATTGAAATTATTTATTAATTCTAACATAAATATTTAAAATATTAAAATAATTTTATTAAATAAAACTTCTATGTTTTGGAGAAATTAATTTTATTATTGGTGCATATAACATGTAAAAATCACTTCTTTTAAAAATTATATTTAAAGCCTAAAATTTATGTGTAGGATAAGATTATAAATGTTTTTTATTTTCATGAAAAAAATTATTTTATTATAAAAATTAAGTTTTTTTGTGATTTCTATGAAATAACTAAACCAAATTTTACCAAAAATAATATTTAATTTAAGGAAGAAGCCAAAAAAAATTATTATAATTAAATTTATAACTAAATCTTATCTAAAATAGTTAATTTTCAATGTTTTATAAAATTATAATTCAATATTATCTTATGAAAATGTCATAAAAATCAAACTTTTGGTAAAAATAGTATTCTTTTCCTATTTACATTAAAAATAAACTATTTTAGAAATATCCCAAAAATTAATCCTATGCTGAATCTCATATGATGAATCTAAAAATGAAATTGATTTTGTTATATTCAACTTATATGAGTGATAAAAATTAGTTTTAGATATATTTTCTTAAATGATATTTTATGTTTTGAAAATGCATTTTAAATATTGATATATATATATTATTACTATACCATAAGTTTTATTGTTATAAAAAAGGTAATATTATTAACATATTTTGTTCATAATTAAATATTAGGTGATGTTATTTTTTATTATCTATATTATATAATATGACACATGTATATATTCAGAAGGGGATTTTTTATGTAATTTATGGATCGTTACATTCTCCCCCCCCCCCCAAGAAATTACTCCCTCAAAATTTCTTTACATGGACTAGGTTGAATAAAAATGTGTGTACTTCAGTTTCATTGTCTCTTTAAGTTACCATGTCACCACTTCATACATATGGTTTCACTAAAGTACTTTGACAGTGTGAGTTGTCTTATTACTCAGAACTTTCTCTCTCAGTTTAAGATCTTTACTGGCAGCTCCTCATAAGAGAGATCATTCCCCAACTTCACTATATCTAAATTTAGTGCATATAAAGAATTTTGTATGTATTTACTCAAGAGGTATATGTGGAACATATCATGTACTTAATACAGTTTGGGTGGGAGTGCTAGCCAATATGCCACTACTCTGATGTGGTAAAGAATCTCAAAGGGACCAATGCATCTAGGACTTATCTTCCCATTATTCCCAAAAATCACAAACTTCTTTGATATATATATGTGTAGGAACACCTTTTCACCAAACATAAAGTCCAGGTCTCAAATACGGTTATCAACATAACTCTTTATCAAAATTTGAGCTTCCATGATGTGTTATAGTATGGTATTGACATTTTATACCATTTATTCAACTATCTAAAGTCATATAAACTTATGTTCAACAACTTCATACCAATACATAGGTATTGTACATCTCTTACCATAGTGGTCTTCATATGAGGCTATTTGGATTATTTATTGGAAACTGTTTTTATAACAGAACTCAACCAAAGGAATATGTTGGGCCCAGCCTCCCTTGAAGTCCATAAAAAAATCTCTCAGCATCTCCTGAAGTATTTTTATTGTTTTTTCATATTGTCTATGGGTTTGGGGGTGATAGGTCATACAAAATTTCAACTCTGTGTTTAATTCAAATTGAATAGTTTTCCAAAACACTGAGGTGAACCTTAAATATCGATCATATACAATTGATAGTAGTGTTCCATGCAACCTCACCATTTATATAATTTACATCCTTGAATGGTGATCAAGTGAGAAGTCCTATCAGATGGAAATAAAGCGAGCGGTCTTTGTAAGATGGTCCACCACAACCCATAACACATTATTCACTTTAGATGTATTTGAATTACCCATGAAAAAACCCATAGATATGTTTTACCATTTTCATATGGGTATGGGAAATGGTTGCATCATCCATTTACACTTTTTTTCATAGTTTTAACATGCTAACATACTAGGAACTATTATATATATTCTGTAATTTGTTTCTTTATATTGAACCTCCAAAAGTGTTCTCATAGATCTCTATACATATTTGTGCTCCTTGGGTGGATGGAGAATCTTGACCTATGACCATTATTCAGTATCTCTATCTTTATCATTGGCTATGTTGGAACACATAGTCATTTCTTAAATCTCAAAACTCCTTTATTATTGATGTTAAACTCTAAGGATTTTCCTTTTCCCATATAATTCACCTTCTCTTGTATCTTTACATCATTCATTTGAGCTCTCTTAATTTTCTACAGTAGGTATAATTGAGAAATCATTTAAGAAAGTTAGGATGATGTTCCTTCCTTAATTATTTCCATGTATATACTTTTCATGTATATGAATATTGGATATTTCTCAATCATCATAACAGATAAGGATGCAAGATATTTTCTACTCATAGAATCTGCCACTTTATTCTCCTTCCCAGGATAGTAGTAGATTGAGTAATCATATCAATTGATCACCTATAACCATCTTCATTAGTGAATATTAATCTCCTGCTATATGAATATATATTTTAATATCCTATGGTATATATATATATACATATCAAACGTCACTCCATATAAATAATTCTTCTAAATATTCAACGTGTATATTATTGAATGCAACTCCAAGCCATGAATTGGATATTTCTTCTTATACGCCTTTAACAATCTTGAGGTAGGGGATATCACTTTACCACATTATATTATTACACAACCCAAACCCTTATTTAAATAATCACTATGAATCACAAATCCTTCCCCATTTGTGGGCACTATGAGTATAAGTGTGGTGGTTAGTCTCTTCTTCAGCTCTATGAATCACTCTTCACACTCATATTTCCAGATATAATTAACTCCCTTCTGAGTTAGTTTATTTAGTGGCTTTGATAATCTCAATAAGTTTCTCACAAAACATTTATAATACCAATCTAATCCAAGGAAACTATGGATCTCTATAACATATTTTTATCTAGTACATCCCTCAATCACCTTTATCTTTAAAGGATCCACATATATCCCATTAATTAGGATAATATTCCCCAATAATGATAATTTCTCCATCCAAAACTTATATTTACTAAAATTTGTATATAAATTTTCCTTATTTAATGTATTTTTAATAGAACTTAAATACTCATCATATTCCTCCTTTATTTTAGAGTATTTAAGAATATCATCTATAAATACTACCATAAATTTATCAAGGTAATCTCTAAAGACTCTATTAATTAAGTACATGAAGATCACTAGAGCATTCAGGAGTCTAAATGGAATGACTACAAACTCATATTGACAATAATTTCCATGAAATGCATCCTTGGAAATATCTTCCTTACTTACCATTAATTGATTATATCCTTATCGAGTTCCACTTTATAGAAGTATTGGACCATGTGTAGCGCATCGAACTAGTCTAAAAACTATGGTAGGAGATGCTTATTATTTATCATGATTTTTTTGAGTTCATAATAATTGATGAAAAGGTTCATTGACCCATCCTTATTCTTGAAAAATAGAATCAGGGAACCCTATAGTGAAGCACTTGGGTGAATGAAACCCTTGTCCAAATTCTCTTGTAACTGCTTCTTCTATTCATCCAGTTTAATATGGGTCATTCTATAAGAAGTCTTGTATATCAATAGGGATCTAGGTATAAGTTCAATTGATAACTCAACCTCTTGATCAGTAGGAAGACTAGGAAACTCTTTAGGTAATACATATGCATATTCCATTGTAATGGGAATGTCTTCAAGAGTGGTCTAATCCTTTGCTTCGATCATTTGTGTTGGATATAATTTATTACAAGGAACAATATCCATTATTTTAGTGAAGGTCCCATAGGATATTCATCATCCTACAGAATCTTGTATAGAATTAGAGGATGATTTGGGATATGGAAAGTGATTTCCTTCTTCCACCTATTGATGTGGGGTTTTTATAATGATATTTAGCCCATTCCCGGTATAGCATCAAATTTTAATATAGGTTTTGTGATAAGGTTTTTTAGAAGTTTCATCCCATAAATATTTACCGGGGATATTTTTTATTCTTGAGATGAAATAATTACACCATTTATTATCTTCTCCAATAATTAAACTTCCATGATTTGTGATATTGTTTGAATAGTTATAATAAACTTACATGATATGAAAGAATGCATAAAACTAGAATCAAATATTATATTCACTATTCCTGAATGAATAACTAGAGTACCCATCGCCATGTTTTTGTCATGATCCACCTTATTAGCAGTGATAAATAAGCCCTCCCTCCTTTTTTGTCCTTGTAAGTTATTGTCATTGGTTATCTTTAATAACCCTTGGATCAATGTTCTAGTTTTCATAATTTCTATGTTCTGTATAGATAGGACATTAGATCATAGTATGAGGATTAATAAATACCTTATTTTCTTCCATTCTATTAGTAGGCTTATTTATCTCACTTCTATATTTATCAACTTGATGCCCCTCCTTTCCATGCTTAAAATATTCCATAATCCCACTGATACAATTCCCAGGATTCTTCTTCCCATGCTTTTGATATGTGGGCAGTTGGATCATCTTACTTCCTTTATATTTATCTATCAAACATTCAAAATTAAATTATAATATTTTTTTATTATCTCCACTCCCTTAAGATAACTGGGAATCTCCATTTTCCATCTCAATTTTAAGGATACATAGGAAAAATTCCTTATAAGTGTCAAAGTCCTAAAATTTCCAAATATCTCCATAGAATAAGTCATAGCCCACTAAAAAATTAGTTGATATACCTTTTAACATTAATGATAAATACATAGTAATACCATTCAAGGCTTTTTAAGTTTTCTACATAAGTCCTGATTGATTCATCTAACTTTTTCTTAATTATAAGGAATTCCCTCTCCATTTTAAGGTGGATAGTGTGAGGAAAATATTTATTGATAAATATCCTCCTGAATTCATCCCACTCCATAGATTCTATGTCTTTTCTGGGCTTGGTATTCATGATCTATGTCCAACACCGATCGGTTTCTCCCTTAAGATGATAAACTACCAATATGACCATCCATTGCTCAGAGCATTGAAGGGAATATAATATCTTATCAATGAATTTAATCCATTGTTCATATATTATGGTATTAAAAGATCCACTAAAATTTGGAATTATCTATTGAATAAAGGAATCAACTACAACATTCTCTCTTAGAGGGAGTTTCACAAGATTCAAGTTATTATTCACAACCTAAGTTAGTTACACCAGTGTTGTCATGAATTTCTCAACTGACGCACCCATCATGCTCGAAATTTCATTTAATAAATAATCACATTGACTATTTGATAAGTTTTTAGCCTAATTCCTCCTATTTCTAACCATTTTCTAAAAAAATAATGTTAGGGGTGAGATCCTAAAAAATTGTAGCTATTAACTTAGAATGAATAAGTTGTAAATGAAATATATAACTTAACTATGAATTTCAATATCACAATCTATGTTATACGTGCTATATTCCCAATTAATTTATTTAACCTAAAAATATATTCAAATCCTTCATAATTGTTTGTAAATATCAAATGAATTATTTGAATCATATCCCCCAATAGCGTCATAAAATGTGTACAGTTATGAATATTTATCGTGAAATAGGTGATGATCAAGTTAATACACAATCCTCCTTTTTAGGGTTATTACCCCTAATTACATCAGTTTTAAAGCCTTTATCGACTTATAATATCTAAATAAGTATTTAATTTACAGGATAACCACATACTTAAAACGTTTTCAAAATTTCTGGATGGTATCCTATACTTAGACTTATCCCTAGGGTTTTCACTAATGTTCTCTAATCTTAATTAATAAAAATAATTAACTTGTCTTTGATACCAACTATAGTGACCCAATCATTAAACACATTTTATTTCATGATTTTTAATATAGTTTACAAACAAATACTACCTAAGTATTATGAGTTCTAGTGTCTTAAGAGATTTTACAAATAAGTGCACCATATTAAAAATAAATTACATCATCTTTATTTAAAACTCCACACAGTTCTCTTAAATCCCAAAGATCTTATAAATATTTATAGGATACTCTATGGAAAATATATAAGTAAAAGGGTTAACTATAAATCCCAGTAAGGAAAAATGATAATGAATAATAACATTTGAGACAAGAGGCATAACATTATATCATAAAAAATAATTATCATAAGAATGGGAATATAGAATAATTAAATTATATCATTAGACAATGGAGTCATAAATATGTAGAAAAAAACTAAAGCATGAAATCATAAGCATGGGTTATAGTTCACTCCCAAAACCATCATCACATAGTGGAAAAAGTCCCATAGTGGATTAGGTTCACTCCCTAATCTAATACATAACATTTCATGAGATATAAAGCATTACCCAATGCATTTGAGTACTATATAATTCTGGGATCACCCGTCACATGACATAGTGTGCTTAGGCTAACCGTTCGTGCACCATACATGGTATTTCATGTGATAGAAACACTAACCAATGCATTGGAGGGATATATAATTCCAACCCCACCCATCATATAATGAAAATCATAATATGTACACATATATGTGTTCTATATTAGGAAAATAAATCATACATAAATTATATTCATGATAAAACCCATAATAAAGAAGTGGGTTTTATAACCTTGACTCAAATCATAACCAAAGGATATATCATAAAGATTACCATAAGAAGAGATTAAATTATTTTGGATGTTCATATTTTTAAACAGGAACATGGGGATTTTAACATTGGGTTCCAATGTAGGAAAATTCATGTTAAGGATAAAGGATAAGTAAGAATAAAAACTAATTACATAGGTGATGCTTTTTGATATGAGCAAAGGATTTTTAAGGAGTGGAAAATATTATTATTTAACTTTAAAATATAATTAAACTAGGATAGTTATCCATAAAATAATTATATTTTTTAGAAGATATTTATGATTAAAAACATTGTATAGAGGTGGTATTTGGATTAAAATGAAAAAAAAGTTCCCTTAAATAAAGTTTTACTTAAAAGAGAAAACCATGGAGGAGGCGTAAACATGTATTATCCAAAAAAGGAAATTAATTAAACTAGTAATATATGTAAGGAAAGTATATAAAATATATGGATGAAATTCATGAGAATAAAATGGATTATAAGGGAGAAAAATAAATATACTGCATAATCCAACAATAATAAGTGTAGTTCAAAAGATCCCTTACTTAGGGGCCTAATTCACTTGAAGGTTGCACTTAACTCCCTTAATAATTAAATTATGTTTATTAAATAAATTAAAAATAACCATGTTTACCTAAATTTAATCTTCTAAGTTCCATTTACCATCATTTTTTATTTATTTTTAATATAATTTCCACTTACATCGATTACTTAGGGTTGTTCGGTTAATTCCTCTGTAACCATTTTGATTTGTTGACCATGGTAAAAATTTTTGTAAAATAACATCATCACCTCTATAATTTTTTAGTCTTATTATCTTTATTATTAAATTGGAAAAATATTAATATAGTTTCATAGGTTATCCAAAAGTGGACCCAAATTAATAAAGGTGCCTTGATTAGTTTAGTTAAGGTGGTTAAAGTTACTATAACTATTTATTATTGTTATTATTATTTATAGATTGTGAAATATTATCATTAAATAATATTATAGTGTCATAAATATTATATTTAAGGATTAGATTCATTTTTATTATTATCCATGTTAGGCGGTTATGGAAAAATGGAATACATCATTTCGTAAAGGTGGTAGTCTGCACGTACACAGTGAATGCACTTATTTTTCATAAAATGGGAGTGAAGTATAAAATAAAATAATTAACATTTAATATTATTAATAATGTTTTAATTATTATATTTTTTCATTAAATAACTCTTTTGTACCATCCATGTAAATAGTTCATGAACAAAATTTAACCCTCCATTCAGGGAGGCGGTAGTCCACACAAACACATGATGACATTTTCATTAATCTAAATGATTTTAGTAGAAGGCATAAAATGAATATTCTTGTACTATAATAAAATTTCATCATATTTTTTTTATGTTAACATACCTTCATATATAGAGGGTAGTTGAGGGGTAGAAGAATAAAAGATCTAGGAAAGTTGTGTTGAGGGCATTGCATCTCCCTTTGTAGGTTCTCCCTTGGGTGACACCATACGGCTCCTTAGATTAGTATTTTTGGAATACAAAGGCTAATAGGAAGTGGGGATGGAGTTTTTGAGAGGATAATTTAGAGTTTTGGTTGATATATATCTTTAAAATGAGTGGATTGATTGAGAGGAGGTGATCTCCTTTCATAAGTAAACAAAGTGGTATTTTTGTAAAATCTCTTTACTTTTCAATAATATCATTGCGTTATTCAAGGATAAAGTCTCCAAGAATGGTAAATAATTTATTTTAAAATAGATCATATTGGGAATCCCTCCATAACCCATTATCAAACATGTTTTTAGCATGTTTTATAATTTTACACTAGGTTAAACCCCCTTTTCCTATAATTTACCCTTACCGTGGTGACTCAATTTCTACCCTAGGTAACTAATTATAATTAAAAAAACTGAAATTAAAATTATTTCTAAATTTTAGAATTTTTATCTTATATCTGAAAATAATTTTATAAAATAAAATTTCTGAGGGATAGATAAATTAATTTTAGTATTAGCGCGCATAATATGAAAAAACAGTGTCTTTGAAAAAAGTTTATTTTAAGCATAAAATTTATGTGTGGGATAACATTATCAATTTCTAAACTTTTCATGAAAAAATTAATTTATTATAAAAAAATAATTTTTTTGTATTCTAGGAAATACCAAAACCATATTTTACCAAAAATAATTTTTAATTTAAGGAAGAGGCCAAAATAGTCTTTTATTAGAACTAATTATTTTTTAAGTTCTAAAATGTTGAGCATATATTTTATAAGTTCAAACTAATATTTTAAAATACATAATTATTTATTAATTAAAAATAATTTAAATATTTTATATATTTCTAAGTCAAAATTATCTTATGAAAATGTTATAAAAATTACAGTTTTAGTAAAAAACAGAATTTTTTCCTATTTTCCTTAAAAATAAAGTCTTTAAAAAAGATACCATAAAATAATCCTAAGATCATTTTCACATGATGAATCTAAAAATTATCTTTAGTTTATTATATTAAACTTATATGAGTGATAAATGTTTATATATATATATATTCTTAAAACTCAATAAAAACAATTTTTTTAAATTCATTTCAAAGCATGATATATATATATATATATTATACCATAAGTTAGATTATTATATCAAAGGTAATATTACAAACCTATTATTTTTATAATTAATTATATAGTGATGTTTGTTTTTATAATCTATATTACCTAATATGACTCACACACACACACACACATATATATTCAAAAGGAAAATTTCTATATATAATTTTTTGGTCATTACACAAGGAATTCACATTCAGTAGGTTTGGGGCCAAATCCAAGGACAATATCCAAGGAATCTACAATTTTAGGATCACTATTTAATCAAAGTGACCTTTTCAATTCATTCTATATCAATAGGATCACTTTAAATTCAATGGGATTGCCCAAGGCATTCTTAATCAATAGGCTCATCATTGAATCCATGGAGTATATCCAAGTGATTTATAGTCAATAATTACATTTTCAAATCTTAGGAGAATATACATGGAATTATAAATCAATAGGAATAATTTTGAATCTAAGGAGCATATACAAGTAATTTCAAATATATTATCATTTTATTTATAAACACCTTTAATTAAATTATTTCATGGTTTGTATAATAGGCTTGTCCATAATATCCTATAGTACGTCATAGGCATCCTCATAATTGAACATGGTACTTAGATTAAGTCCATGGAACCCATAGGGTTTCATCTTAATTTATAACTTTAATTAACAAGGAAATAACACCCCAATGGGTGGATAAATGTTGGTCTACCTTCACCAATGGTGTAATACCTGTGACCCTACTATAGTGGGTAAAAATCATATCCCAAACTATCACACAATGTTCACACTAAGTATCCTTTATTAATAAGTATATCTAAAAGTTTAATTTTGGAATATAATTATTTTATTTTAACATAATACACTATATTTTTTAATTCTTCATAATGATGTATCTTAAGATTATTTTTTGATAATTTTTTAAAAAATAATATTTAAGCAAGAAAATGTTAAAATTAATTTTCCCTACACATATTAATTTTATTTGATAAAATGTAGTTTAAATTTATAATAATTAGGTAAAAATTATACAATTATTTCAATCTTATTTCTAGTCATTGAAAATAAATTATATGGGATAAATAATAATTACCATAGTAAAAGTAAAATGGTTGTTTTCAAAGAATTAATTTTATAAGAGTTATATAATATTTATCTAAATAAATTATATTAGTGTATGTTAATATATGACTCTAAGATTATGTTTAAAAACATAAAAATATATAAACACTCTTTCAATTAAAAATTAATAGAAAATAATAATTAAAAAACACATAATATATAAATACATTTTTATATAAAAACAGTTTTTCCTATCTCTTGTGTTTTAATTTATAAGATAAATTTAGAATATTTAGAGATTTATTTAGTTTAAATAGATCAAAAATTTGGATTCATAACATCTAAATTTTTTAAAAAATTTCATCTTATATTTTCATTAATAAAATAATAGCCAATTTTAATTTTTAATCAATATTAATAAGGATAAAATGGGTAAATGAGGTATCTTGAAATTTTAATAATTAAAATGTCACATAAACCTTATAGAAATACTTGTTAGGTATTAAATTCATAAACACATTTATCACCTACCATTTCTATACCTAATTCACCAAACTCACTAAACTCACCTAACACCGATGTGATTTCATTTCTACCCCTTACCTAACTTTAGTTCCCTTGAAAAAATCTATCTTCTTCACCTATAAAAGAGGTCTCTCACTACAACTTCAATAATAATCTAAATATTATGTTTCCCTCTTAAAATATAAATTTTTTAATTCCCATATAATCCCCTTTAATTATCATAAGCTTCTTTTTACAAGATATTATACCAAGCTCTTCCAATATAAGGAATCCTCAAAAAGAAACACAACATTCTCAATGTAAGTTCAATATTTTTGTTAACACATTTTACTTTTATATTTACATTTAAAATTTATTTTCAAAATATTATATGATGAATTAAGTATTTATATTATAATAAATTTTTATATATTTTTTAAATAAATACTAACAACTTTTCCCCTTCCCCTTAGGAAAAATAAAACTGTTATCCGTGCATTGTAAAGATTACCACCTCCATGACTCAACATGTTTCATTTTCATTAACCACATTAAAAGGATTGATATAAAGATGGTATTAAAGAGTAAATATTATTTTTATGATATCATAAAGGTTATATAATGAAAAATTGGTTAATCTATTAATGATTTGATTAACAAATGATCATTGTTAATTTAATCATTTAAAATAAGCACACTAAGAGGATAATCTTTTGTTAAAATTGTGTCATATTTCATATCCATTAATTCATATTATAATTCCTTCCAATTATATTACATCACACTAATAAACACTAAATAATATCATTATACTTATGTTATAATGATATTATAAGAAAATCACCTCATAATCATTTATTAAATCACGACATGTTCATGTTTAGGTTGGTTGAACCACCTGCATGAACAATAATATGAATTTATATCATAAATGACTATGAAAAATTATTTATAGGTATAATATGATAAAAATTTGTAAATAATTTTTTTTTGTTTCAGATTCATTATATCAATTTTTAATTAATTAATTAATAAAACAAACTTTGATCATCAAGAATCACTTAAACATGTTTGTTATCAATTTCATATTCGAGGAGAAAGACTAAAACACTCATGTAAAGAATTTAAAACATAATAAATTATTATAAATAATACCTAATATTAAATTTAATATCTAGGTAAAGAGTATATTTGTAATAAGAATGAATATGTATATCGCTATTATGAGACTAGTATAAACAATCAAAACTATAAACACCCAATGTGAAAAATTTATTGAATTCATATAGTGAATGACTATTTATGAAGATTGTAAATGAAAATCGATATGAGTATGGTTCTGAATTAAGTGACTAATATGGATTCTTTTTTATATAGGAGGTTAAAGAACTTTCTTGGAATTCAGGTTAAGAGGTAAGGATTTTTTATCTCAAATTCCTCTCTTTGAGGCATGTTTTGTATTATGCACCTAATTTTTATTATGCAGTGTATATACTACCAATTTGACATTTTATATCATGAAATACCTTTATTAATGGTATTTGAATATCAATTTTAATACCAATATTTCAAGTGGTTTTAATTGAATTGTTACCCAAACCATAAGTGGGGTTTTTTGTCTCAATTTTCATTCTTTGGGAATCATGTTATATTCACCACATATTTCTTTTTATGTAGTGTATACATTAACATATAAGACTTTTACTATATTACTCATGGAATTTTCTGGATTTAAAAGTCTATATTATTATCCCTTCATCATATTATTTTGATTCAAGATTTTTTGAAACCATTGTAAAACACGTTCTTTTATATTATAGGAAACCCAAACTAAGTTTTTGTAAAATAAAAGTGTGTATAGTTTACTAGAAAATACATTCATGTCTAGATACTAATAATTGGATGTGGTTGGGGAAAATATTCACCTAGGGATAATCACCTCAAAAAAAGGTTGGTCGATGATTGACTCAATCATCACCTTGATGCATGAAGAATAGTCCTAAGACTGCATACTTGGATAGACACTCCTGTAGGATATTCTTTGGAATATTCACACTCTCTTTATGAACCATGGTAAAGGATTTTTACTACCATCACATTAGTCTCCTACCATTTAAAAATATTGATCGTAATTGCTATCTCCCATGGATAACCCATCACATTGAAAGTACTCTCACCCCTATAATTATTTAATAAGGGTACTTCACATTACTCTGATGATAGCCCACAGTTTCCAAGTTGATTAAGGGATGTTCTCATAGACAGGGACATTATTCAATTGAATGGGTAAGTATTTTTTTTATTTCTCATTATATATATAGAAAAGTTTTATTTATTAAGAGTTTTCTTATGGAATGGTATGAAATGTTTGCAAGAATATTATAGTGAATGAGTTGGATTTAACCAGGTGATGGGTGGGGATTAAAATTATATATCCCCTTGATGAATCAACATCTCCCATGAGACAAAATAGGTAGGGTTTTGGTGTATACCTCTTCCGATAATAGGATAATGTCTTTGTACAAGGTATTGATAACATGTTTTGATGTTCTACATTATGCATTCCATTAGTATGAGATAAATTATTATCATTATCCATGTTTTAATTTACAGTCATTAATATATAATGACATAATTTTCACTTGATTGTGGATTCATTTTGTTTATTTATTCTTATCATATTAGTTATACCATTTTTATGTTATGAAATATTTCACTGCATGATACTCCTTACTAAGCATATGAGCTTACTCATATTTATTTTTCTTCCCTTAGGAAACCTAGAAGAGGTTTATGTGTATATTTTAGGTACATGTTGAAAGGGATAATAATGTTATCACAATGTGTTCATGTTATATCTTATGTTTTTTCAAATTTAATACATGAATATATCTAATATTTCAAAACTATTAAACTATTTTATCCTTCAAGAACTCTTGTGTTTTGTACCAATAATGTAATATAACAACCAGATCTAGGTATATGGAGTCTAGGATGTTATAGTTGGTATTATAGTAAGTTTAATAGGAACCATAGGGATTAGATCTATAGGAACCAAGTGAGATAACACAATTACTATGAAAACCCCTAAATGTTTCTATGGATCACTCTACAAAACTTAATAGGAATTTTATTTTACAATTCAATGTCATGATTAGATTATGTTCATGTCATTGTAGAAATATGGTGACTAACAAAATAAATGAGAAACATATCAACACCCTTAGTTAATGTATGGTTGTTCCCCATAAACAAATTAATGAATCTAATTTTTAAGATAATCAGTTTATAACCATATTAGGGTTGTTGACCCATGTTTTGAAAAATAATCTCACTCACATAAAGTAACTTTCTGATCTAAAAAATTGTGTAACTATCTTGGATTGATTCATCCAAAAACAAACTCCTACAATCTGTGGAACTACCAATCCATTGGTATCTGAACAATGGATTAAGTCCCTAGAGTATATCTTTCTTTCTTTGGGAAGTAGTGAAAAGGAAAATTCCATTATGATGGTATATCATATTAAAGGAGATGTAGACCAATGGTGGCCACTAATTCAAAAAACTAAAGGTGAATATGAGACAAAGTACATGGAATTGGGTAATTTTAAGTATGTATTCTATGAAAAATACTTTCCCCATGAGAAAAGAGAAGAAATGGAAAGGCAGTTCTTCAATATTAGACAAAAGGAGGAGGAAAATGTTTTTATGTATGAGTAAAACTTTAGAAATTTAGATAGGCATGTTTCAGACTACATACATAGACCTAAAAACAAGATTATTTCTTTGATGGGTTAAACAATACACTTCAAAGGTTATTGGTATCTTATATTTTTTAATCATGTGATGATATAGTCTCAAATGGAATTAATACATAAAAAGATTACTTCAAGATGTATATATTCAAGGAAAACATTGAGAAGTAGTGTTCAACTGAAAAGCATGGGAAAAAATGAATAAGATAGGAATAAAGGAAATATGGGATTTACCATACAAGTTAAATGTGGAAAGAAAAACTTTTAGGATTATAGAAAGGGAAAATGAGTTTGTTACAAGTGGAGAGAAACAAATTTCATAAAGCTTGGAATTTCTAGAGCTAGGAAAAAGTTTTTGATGTTAAATGATTTAACTATAGGGAGAAGGGACATTATATTTACCAATGCCCTAAACATCAATGGAATTTTCCTCAAAAAATGATAAGGGAGAAAGGCCAACATTACATTATTACCACAGCTAAAATTGAAATTCCTATTAACATGGTGGTAGGTAATTTGATCATAGCCTCAAATTTAGCTACTTTTTATTTGATTATGGATCTCTGTATTCTTTTATTTCTTCCATTATTTCAAAAAACATTAGATATTTCACTATCACCCTAGTAAGGGAGTTATAAATTAAGGCACCAAGTGGGAATATTATAACAACAAAGATGTGTGAGTAATTTCCAATTATAATGCATGTGTGTACCATATTTTCAAACTTTTTTATTATATCTATTGTGGAATATTATATTATCCTTAGTATGGATTTTCTTTCAATTTATAATTAAAAAAAATTATTTCTAAGATAGGGAGATTATTATTTTCAAATGTTAAGTGGAATATCATATATTTAGAGGGAAAACTTCATTATCTAAATCATTTTTGGATCCTCCATTGATATCTCTAATTAATAAAATTATAGGTATAAGGGAAGATCAGGAATTATTTATGGATGAGGAAGGTATCCTAAGAATAGGGTATGCACCTATGGTACAAATTTTAATTGATTTTTTTCTAAAATCATTTATTGGTTGTACACTACATCTTGAAGTTGATTTCTCTATTGAACTTGTTCTTGGTTCAAGGACAATATCTAAAACTCCCTATAGAATGGAACCAGTTTAGTTGGTGGAGTTGAAAAAATATCTGCAGGATTTTCTTGATAAGGGATTTATATGATCTAGTGTTTGTCCATTGGGATCCCCTATTTTATTTGCGAAAGAGAAGGATGGTTCCATGTGATCGTGCATCAATTTTAGAGAGATCAATGCAGTTACTATAAAGAATAAGTATCTTTTTCCATGAATTGATGGCTTATTTGATCAACTTCAAGGATACCAATACTATTCAATTCATTATATTTTCTCCAGTTAACATTATTTAGGGGTGAATAAGATGGAATTTCGAACAAGGTATGGTTATTTCGATTTTATGGTAATTCCTTTCATATTAACTAAAGAACCATCTATTATTATGGATATGATGAATAGAGTGTTCAAATAATACATTAAAATTTTATGGTGGTATTCATTAATGATATCCTAATATACTCTAAGATCTGTGAATAGAATGATATTCACCTGAAAATAATTCTAGAGAACCTTAGGATAAAGTAATTATATAGTAAATATAGAAAGTGTAAATTTTGTCTTAATGAAGTTTCTTTTATTGGATGTATTATATCCAAGTATAAAATATTTATTTACCCTTAAAATACAAAGGTAGAAAAAGAATAGTCTACACCAATGAACATACCCATTATTCAAATTTTTCTAGGCTTAACAGGTTACTATTGATTTTTTGTTTAATATTTTTCTTAGTTAGACAACCTGTTAACCAAGTTAACACATAAATGGGTCATATTCACTTGGTTAAGGGAATATGAGGATATTTTTTAAGAGATGAAGAGAAGATGGATTAATTAAATGGTATTGAATTTACCATAAGTTATAAAATTATTTTTAATATATAGTATTGTATTGAAGAAAGGTATTGGATATGTCCTTATACAGAATGATAGGATGATTTCATATGCATCAAGGAAATTGAAAATTCATGAATAGAACTATCCAACTCATAACCTTGAGCTATAAGTAGTAATATTTTCTTTGAAAATATAAAATTACTACCACTATGTGGAAAATGCGATATATATACAGACCACAAGAGGTTTAAGTATTTCTTCTCTTTAAAAGAGATCAATATAAGGAAAATAAGATGGTTAGAATAACTCAAGAACTATGATTTCTCAATACACTAACACCATTGGAAATAAAACAAGGTGGTTAATTCATTGAGTGGGAGGGACCATGGAGTTATGAGCATGATGATGATTAATAATGATCCTATATAAAAAGATATAATAAATATATATAAAGTGATTTCTAGGTAATGGTATCCATTATTCCTTTAAAATGAAATTACTAAAGAATCCTTACTAAAAAATTTGAGAAGATCCAGTAGGATAAAGAGGGATTAAAAAGTAATATTAAAGTATTAAATGATGGTAAATTGAAAAACTTCATATATAAAAATGGTGTGTTGAAGTTTGGGAATAAGTTATGTGTTCCATTTATACCAAAGTTTAAAAGGGAACTGCTTGATGAACCACATAGCTCTAATTTATCTATACACTCTGGTAGCACAAAGATGTATAGGGATTTAAGAGAAGATTTATAGTGGGATGGTGTGAAGTGAGAAATTTTAGACTATGTGTCAAGATTCATAGTTTTTCAATAGGTAAAGGATTAAATACAACATTCTAAGGGAGTCATACAACCTCTTCCAATACCTATATGAAAGTGAAACAATGTTATAATGGAATTTTTCACTAATCTCCTGATAAATCCAAGGAAGAATGATGTTATATGGGTCATCAACGATCATATTACTAACTCTTATCATTTCTTAAATATAAGAGAAGATATTCCCCTGAGCGGATTTCATGGCTCTATATCATTGAAATTGTAAGGCTTCATGGGGAACCTCTATCAATTGTATCTAATCATGACCCTTAATTTACATCAAAATTTTGGAAGATTATTCAAAGGTTTCTTGACACTTAGATATATTTAAGTATCACCTATCATCCCTGAACTAATGGGTAGTCAGAAATTACTATCTATACATTAGAAGATATGTCAATATCATGTTCTCTTAACTTCCAAGGTATGTGGGATCAATATCTACTTTTGGTGTAATTTTTATAAAATAATAGATTATATTCAAGTATTATATAGGAAAAAGTGTTTTAATCCAACCTATTGGAAAGAAGTTAGAGAAATAAATTCAGTTGGCTCAGATCTTGTTGAGGAGACAAAGGTTAAGGTACAAACTATTCAGGATCATATTAAAGAATCCCAGAGCAGACAAAAGGACTATGATAATAATCAAGGGAAATACTTGGAATTATAAAATTGGGATCATGTATTTTTAAAGGTTTCACCATGGAATGGAGTTATAAGATTTGGTAAAAGGGGGAAGTTAAGCCCTAGGTACATTGGTCCTTTTGAAATACTAGAGAGAATAGGAGTTGTAGTTTACCAATTGGTTATTCCACCTAACCTTTCTAAAGTAAACAATGTATTCCATATTTCATCACTGATAAAATACATTCCAAATCCTATTAATATTCTTACATTTGATGGAATAAATTTGGATCCCAACTTTTCTTATAATGAATAGTATGTCTAGATTCTTGACACCAAAGAGAAATTATTGTAGAAATAGATAACTCAATTAGTGGAAGTACATTGGAGAAATAAAAAATTAGAAGAGGAAACCTAGGAAACTAAACAAACTTTTAGGAATTATTATACTCACTTTTTCAATATATTATATAAACCCTAATTTCTATGATGAAATTGTTTAAGGGGGATAATTTAATACCTGAGTCCCCACTTTAGTAGGTAAACAAGATATCTAGAAATATCACCCGATGCACACTCTAAGGATGTTTTATTCATAAGTATATTTAAAAGTTTAATTTTTGTATGTTATAATTTTACTTTAGCAAAATAAATTTCATTTTTGAATTCATCAAAAAGATATTCATTAAGATGATTTTTTTGGATTATTCTAAAAAAAGGTTTTATGCATGCAAATGCAAAAATTAATTTTCCCAACACATATTAATTTTATTTGATAAAATGGAATAAATATTTATCATTAGGAGTTTTAAATTATGTAACTATGTCAATGTTATTTTTAGTCATTTAAAATAAATTACATAGGATAAATAAAAATTACCCTAATAAAAGTAAAATGGTTGTTTCCAAAGAATTAATTTTATAAGAGTTATATAATTTTTATATAAAAAAATTATATTAATATACATTAAAATTTTACTCTAAGATTATGTTTAAACACATAAAAAATATATAGACAATCATTAAATTAATAATTAATTCGAAATAAGAATAAAAAAACTTAATATATAAAAGATATTTTTCTTTGATTTTTTTTTTCTTATATCTTATGTTTTAATTTAAAAGTTAATTTTCTTATATTTAGATATTTAATTAGGTTAAATGGATCCAAAATTAAGATTTATATTATTTAAATTTTATAATAAGGTTCATCTTATATTTTTAGTAATAATATAATTACCAGGGTTAAATTTTTAATCAAGATTAATAAGGGTAAAATGGGTAAATGAGGTATTTAAAACTTTTTTATAACAAAAAGGTCTCATAAATACTCTAGAAAAACATTTTAGGTATTAAAGTCATCACCATGTGTATAAAATTCCATTTCTCTATATAATTCACTTAACTCATCAATCCCACCTAACACTCATGTGATTCCATTCCTACCCCATACCAATCTTTAGTTTCCATGAAAAGCTTCTCTTATTCAACTATAAAAGTGTTGTCTCACTACCCCTTCATAACACCATAAAAATTAGTTTTATTGTTTAAATTCTTCATTATACACTTACCATATCATACCACTTCACTCTCATAAGATTTTGTCCACAAGAGACAATATCAATCCCTTTCTTTCCAAGGAATCCTCCAAGAGAAATCCAAAGTTCTCAACATAATCTCAATCTTTTTTCCAAGAAATTTTCATTTTATATTTAAATTTAAAATGTACTTCTCTAATTTTATATGATAAATTAATTATTTATAGTATAAGTAATGTTTTTATATTGTGGAAATAAACACTAACCACTTTTCCTCTTTCCTTTAAGAAAAATGAAACTGTCATTCGTGCATTGTGTGGACTACCACCTATATGATGAAATGTATTTCATTTTCTATAACCTTCTTACAAGGATGGATATAAGAATTATATTAAAGTATAGATATTATTTTTATGAAATCATTAAGGTTTTGGTATTAAAAATTAGAGAACCAATTAATGACATGATTAACAAACAATAATCATTAATTTAATCATTTAAAATAGGCACACTAAGAGGATAATATTTTATTAAATTTTTTTAATGTGTTCATATCCATTAATTATTCTTAAATTTCCTTAAAATTATAGTAAATCACACTAATAGTAACTAAATAATATTATTATTCTTTTGATATAATTATATTCCAACAAAACCATCGTATAATTACTCATTAAATCAGTGTATGTTCATGTTTGGGTCGATTTAACCACCTAATTGAAAAACACTATGCAATTATATTATATATGGCTATGAATTTTTTTTACTAATGTAATATGATATAAATTTTTGAATAATTATTATTTTTTCTATAAATTTTATATAATTTTTTAATTCATTAATTAATAAAACACGTTTTTATCACCATGGATCACTAAAACATGCTTATTATCAATTTCATCTTCGATGAATATGACTAAAACACTCATGGAATGGATTTTAAACATCATAAATTATTATAAATCATCTCTAAAATTAAATTTAATAACCTGGTGAATATTATATTTATAATAATAGTTAATACAGACACCACTATTATGAGACTACTACAAACGATCAAAACAATAAACACGTGATTTGAAAAATAGGTAGATTTCATAAAGATAACGACTATTAATGAAGAGTATAAATTAAAATGGTAATTAGTAAGATTATAAATTAATTTATAATGATATATATGCTTGTGATAAATTATGTTAAGGTCAATTCATGGAATTTAGGGCAATAGGTAAGGTTTTTTCATCTAAAATTCCTCTCTTTGAGACTTATTTTGTATTATGTGCCTAGTTCACATTATGTGGGGTATATATAGCCTATTTTAGATGTTATATCATGAAATTAATTTATTTATAATTTTTAAAGATCAATTTGAATCCCTATATTTAGATATTTTTTATTGAATTGTTACTCAATTCATAAGTGGGGTTTTCCGTCTCAATTTTCATTCTTGGAGACTCATGTTATATCCACCACCTATTTCTTTTTTTGTGGTGAATAAATTAACATGGAATAATTTTACCATATTACTCATGTGATTTAAGGGATTTAAAAGTCTATATTTGTATCCCTCCCTCATATTATTTTAATTCAAGAGTTACCAAAACCATTATAAAACTCACTCTTTTCCATGGTGGAAAAATCATCCTAGATTTTGGTAAAGTAAAAGTGTGTGTAGTTTCATAGAAAATACATCCCTATCTAGATATTGGAAATCGTATTGGGATTTGTCATGGATTAATCTATAGGTAATAACCTTAAAAAGGGTTGGTTGATCATTGACTCAATCATCATTCTAGTGCATGATGAATGGGCCTAAAACTGCGCACTAGGATAAACACTCTCTGGGGACATGATTAAGAATATTAACACTCTCATTATGAAACATGATGAAGGATTTTTTCTACCATTTACTTGGTCTCATAAAAATGAAAACTACTAATCCTAATTACTATATTCCATGGATTACCCAACACATTTAAATTTCCCTCACCCTTATATTTCTTTGATAAGGGTAATTCATGTTACTCTAATACTACCCCACAATTTACAAGTTGATTAAGGTATTTTATCTTAGAAATACTAATTATTATATAGAATTAGGATGTAATTTATATGCAATCCCTCCTTTTTATTACATAATTTTTCATTACATTTTACAAACAAAAAATCTATTAGAGTTTATTTTCTTAGAAATAAGGTGCATAATACATGAAAACATAAAACATTATTCTAATCCACTTGAGAGGATTCATCATAGGATTATACTAAGTAAAATTACTTCATCTCATAACTTAGGGACATACATAAAAGGAAAGGGTGAGTATAAGGCCTAGTAAGGGAAAATAAGGGAAACTGTTTACTTGTGATCTTGAGGAATGTCAATAAGAATATGAGGAATATAATTATGGCATGAGCAATAGAAAATGTGGAATATCATAATAAAAATAACATGAATCATAACTTGTAAATTTTGCTACAACATTTAATTTATAAATTCATAATCATATCACCAAGGTGTCATAAAAATTATGAAGGTTATTCACCAAGGTATCGTATAACATTTCATCTCTAGAGATTAAATTCCTCAACCAATGTATTGGAGTGCTACTAGGGTTCACCCTTCATATGTATTATTTTCATTTTTTCCATATATATAATACTAAATAATTTAATAAATAACCCGTGGAGAATAAAATAATTGGTTTTCATATTAAAATCATGGTGTTTTAAAAGTTCTTAAAAATATGATCATTTTGTCATATTCAGCCCATGGAAAAGGAATATGGGTTTCATGTATATTAATAATAGAATAAAATAAATCATTTTTACATCTTCGTGACTACCCCAGGAAATGAAATAGGTTTGGGTATTTATAAAAAATAAAATAAAATGGGTTTTTTTAGGAGAAGAGAGAAATTCCAATATGTAAAATCGACATCATAACGGGTATAAAATGCAGTTTTAGAAAAGGGTAAAAAAAGAAGTTATAGGGTTAAACCATTAATAAAATATATTTTTTCAGTGAGGGGATGAATAAAAAGAAAAAAATATATATTTACGATAAAATTCATAAGATATATACAAAAGGTGGTTCTTGAAACGAAGAGAAAAGAAGGATATTTCTCTTACCTTGAGGAGTTGTTCCTAAAACTTGTGGATTGGTACCCTGGTGTATTGAGGAAACCTTTGGAGTACTCCTTGGGAGGTAAAAATACCAAATATTTATGAATTATGGATTTTTAGTGAAGTTAAATAGAGAAATCGGTAAGTATTTATAGCAGAAGTGGGGGATTTGTTTATTAATTTCTAAATATAGGTCTTAGAAACCTAGGTTGTGGAAAATGAAAAACCGTGGGTTTTACCATGGTATTTTCCCATGGTATTGGAAACTTGTTGCAAATTTTATGTTATTTTAATCCACAAGATTCTACCATCATTTTATATTACTTGTTTTTTAAAGGAAAAGTAAAGTTTCCTCAAAATAACATTTTTAAAGTTATAGTTTCTTTTTTAGAATTTGGAAAGTAAATTATAGATTTAGAAATTGATTTAAATCTATTAAAATATTTGATATTAATAAAATAACATATTTAAGTTATTGTATTGTGGTTAAATATTTATTACATAATTATTAAATAATTATGAATTCATTAAACATATTGAAAAAGTCAAACAATATTTTTACTATTCATGAAAAAATAAAGTATTTTAGAAAATTCTCATAAATTCACCCTAACCTAATTTTGAAAATATGATTTCAATAATGATATTTATTTTATCAGAATAATTATATAAATATGATAAATCGAACTTTAAAATATAAAAATCTTTATTTATTAAAAATAATAACGGGTTCAAAATGTATAGTAAAATTTCTTAAACTTAGAAATAATAAAATTATTTTATCATTTATATTTAAATAAAATTGTTTTATCATACTATTTTATTGAAATAAGTATTATTAATAATATATTAGTTTATTATAAATATTTATAACTTTTTTGTAAAGTATAAATTCCTTCCAAAAAATCAATTTATCAAATTCCATCTTAATTTTATTAAGAAAAACTTCTCAAAAACTGGAAATGATGGAATAAGAATTTTATTAAAACAAAGTAATTAAACAATAAGTCTAAGACATGTAACCCCTTATTACACCTATGTATGTACTAAGATTAAGGTGTTTGATGGTGGTAGTTTCATGGGGTTCCTCGTCTAACATTGACTGAGTGGCAATATTCACAAATTTGAACTACTCCCATATGGAATTTCATTCAAACTTCACTTATTAAAGCTTGAATTGGTCTTGGTCAAGAGAAAACCCTAGTAATGATACCTCCCTCCCAAGTTTCAACAAATGTGATTCAAACAACATGACTCTACAGGTTGAGGCCATCGAATCTTCTTTCTGTATCAATTATCATTTGTCAAATTTTACTAATAAACACTAATTATAATGTTAAAATTATTATCAAGAGTATAATTCCCAATGGTCATATTGAACAATAATCATATAATAATTAAATATTTATGGTCACATTTCCCTTTATATTCACTTCATTATTAAATATATATGGTTTAGTTGTTTATAAAATAATATAACACATATTTTTAAGAAATAATTATCATTCAAAAAGTTTGGGTCATTACATTCTTCCCCAATTAAGAAATTATAACTCTAGAATTTCAACTGGTTATCTCACTTGATAAAAGATATGGGTACTTCTATTTCATTGTCTCCTCTAGTTACCATGTTTCTTTTTCATATTTATGGTTCCTCTACAACACTTTGATTAGGTGGGTAGTCTTATTGTATAAAAAGTTGTCTCTACGGTCCAAGATCTATACCGGTTTATCCTCATAAGAGAGGTCATATTCTAGTTATACCACTTCCAGATTTAGTACATGTGAAGGTTTAAGTATCTACTTCCTCAAGAGAGATACATGGAATGCGTCATGAACTTGAGAAAGATTTGGTGGAATTTTTGGTCGATATACCACTGCTCCTATGAGATCAAGGATTTCATAGGGGCCAATGTACATAGGGATAAGATTACTTTTCTTCTCAAACAACATGACTCTCCTCCAAGGTGATATTTGAAGGAACACTTTATCACAAACACTAAACTCCAAGTCCCTTTGATGATTTTCAGCATATCTATTATTCTGACTCTAAGAAGCCTTTATGTGTTGTTGGATGACATGAAACTTTTCTATCATCTCTTTCACAAGATCAGACACAAGAATCTTTTTCTCACAAACATTATGCCAACAAGTATGATTTCTACATTGCTTCCTTTATAGAGTTGAATAGGGTGCCATTTGAATACTTTAATGGAAGATGTTGTTGTATGAGAACTCAATTAATGGAAGATGTTGATTCCACCCACCTTTAAATTCTATTGATCATGTTCTCAACATGACCTGGAGTGTTTGAATTGTCCTTTCATATTGGCCATCAGTTTAGGGGTGATAGGTCATACTTAAATTCAATTTGGTACTCATATCATGTTGAAGACTTCTCTAGAACTTTTATTTGAACCTTGGATCGTTATCAAAAATGATATAAAGTGGAACTCCATGCAACCTCAGGACCCTTTACATAAATCTTGTCTATTTTTTCAAGAGATAAGTCTTCCCAAATACTAATGAAAAGGACAATCTTGGTGATACAATCCACTATAAACCATATCACATTTTCCCTTTCGATGTTCTTAGGAGACCAGTGACAAAGTCCATAGTGATATTATCCTATTTCTATATTGGTAAGGGTAGTGGTTGTAATACCCCTTTTGAACGTTTCCTATCTTCCTTAACTTATCGACACACCAAGAACCTTGAAGTGTAGTTGACAATATCCCTTTCCATGTTATCCCACCAATAATGATCATAAAGGCCCCTATAAATTTTAGGGATTCTAGTATGTATAAATAATTTAGATCTATGAACTTTATCCATCAGTTATTTCTTTATTTTTAGAATAGATGTAACACATAGCCTTGTATGAAATTTTAGTGCACCTTCTTGATCAATATTGAACTCAGGAAACTTCCCATTCTTCACATTCTATGTCTTCTTCCATAAAAAATTATATTCTCTTTGATATTTCATGATCTTCTCTAGTAATGATGGCGGAAAAAACATTCAGGATAGGGTTGATGGTGTCTCTTCCCTTACGATTACCACGTCTAGTTTTACTTGGTCTTTGATCAAAGGATCAACTTGAATCCTCATCATTTCCAAAACAATAGGGTCTTTCCTTCTTAATGCATCAGAAACTTTGTTTACTCTTCCATGATGATAATGAATTGAACAATCTTAGTCTTTAAGAAGTTCCAACCATCTCCTATGTCTCATGTTCAATTCCTTTTGTGTGAAAATATACTTCAATTTTTTTTTGGCATTTTTATATATCACATATCTTCCCATAAAGATATTTCCTCTATATAATCAGATAAAAAACAACTGTAGCCAGCAAAAATTCATTTGTAGAATAATTCTTCACATGAGGCTTTAAGAGTTGATATGCATAAATAATCACCTTGTCATTTTGCATGACACACCCAATTCCTTTCAAAGACACATCACTAAAAATAAAAAATGCTTCTCAAGTAAAGGGTAGAGTTAACACAGGTGCAGTAACCAATCTCTTATTCACCTCTCGGAAACTTTCTTCGCACTTCTTTATCCAGATAAACATATCCCCTTTTTAAGTTAACTTAGTTAGTGGATTATAAATTCATGATTTTTAAAAAAAACCTTATATAATATCCTATTAAACCAAGGAAACTAAAAATCTCATTTACTATTTTAGGATAAGGTCACTCCTCCACAACCTTTGTCTTGCTAGGGTCAACTGATATTCCTTTATTAATTACAATATTCCCCAAGAAAGCAACTTGTTGTAACTAGAATTCATATTTTCTTAACTTACCAAATATCCTCTCCTTCCGAAGATTTTTCAATATAAACCATATATGATTTTCATGTTCCTCATGAATTTTGGAAAATATCATAATATCATCAATAAAAACTACCACAAATTTATCAAGGTAGACCTTAAAGACTCAATACATTAGATCCATAAATATAGAAGGAGCACTGATCAAGTTTAAGGTCATAACATCAAACTCATAATGCTCATATATTGATCAGAAGGTGTCCTTTGGAATATATTCTTTATTCACCCTCAATTGATGATAACTGTATTGAAGTACAATCTTGGAGAAGAATTGATCCCCATGAATCTGGTCAAATAAATCATCAATCCTTAGAAGAGGGTACGTTTTATTCATTGTGATATTGTTAAGTTCTATATAATAAATGAAAATCCGCATTGATCCATACTTATTCTTCACAAAGATAATAGGTTCTCCCCAAGGAGACACACTTGGTCAGATAAACCCCTTATCCAAAAGATCTTGGAGTTATTTCTTTGATTCCTCCAGCTCTACATTTTCCATTCTATACAAGGTATTTGATATCATCTTAGATCTAGGCATGAGTTCAATGGAGAACTCTACCTCTCTCTCTAGGGGAGGTCCAAATAACTCCTCAAGAAATAAATTAATGTATTCTTTTATGATGGGGACATTTTATATTCGTATACTGTCATTTCCTTCTCCATCTTCATTGATCATTTCCATAAATAAGGCTATGGGAGGTGTTTTTTTATAAAGACCAAGTCGTGATATATCTCAATTAAAAAAAATTGTAGGTTTTATATTCAAGACTATTGATTTTCCTTTCATATGTATTTGATCTTAGTATTATACTTTGAGAGACAATCCATCCCTAGTAATGTGTCAAATTCCAACATGGGAATCACTACTAGATTTGCGATGAGATTATGCTTTCCAAAGTGGATACTAGAGTTTCTATACACTATAGATGCTTGGATAATACCTCTAAGAGTCTTTGCTGATAACTCTAATTTTAGAAGTTCATAGATTGATTTTATATTATTTGCAAAGTTGGAGAAATTAAGGGAATATGTAGAACCAGAATCAAACAAATTACTTATTATCTTTGACATAACAAATAGAGTACTTGCCACCACAACATTTGGAGCCTCTACTTTATCTGTTGTAATAAAAAATCCCTTACCATTCTCCCTTGTCCTATTATAGGTTTTATGGTGATTCCCATCCATTACCATCTGATTTGAACAATGATTGGAAAAGTTCCCTAGTTTTCCACACTTGAAGCGTTGAACTTTAGGTTGGGACTTCATCATCCTGCCTTTGTTGTTTGTGTTGAGAAGTTGAGGATTCACCTCACTATGACAGTTCTAAGTAATATCGAAATCTCTCCCACACTTGTAACATTTCCTACTCCCAAGTAAGTAGTTCCCTAAAATCTTTCCCACATTTGTTTCATGTAGTAAGTTGCACATGATTTCCTCCTCTTCCAGGATCAAAGTTCCTCCCAAAGTTTGGCTCCAAATATCTCTTCTTTTCATTTGATCTATGGGATTGTTTCGTCTCTCTGAACTCCAATTAAACCTTCATAGAACTTCTCACTATATCCTCATAGATTTCAGAGTCTTGATTGGATATATTATTCCATATATGTGGTTTTAGTTCACCAAAAAATATATCAACCTTTTCATTAGGATCCATGAAAAAGTTATAGGTGTAATGAGAAAGTCTTGTAATTTTCATCTCATAGTTTCTCACAGATTCGTTTTCCTTTTGATTTATCACTAAGAATTATTTATTCATTTTTTTCACATCAAATAGGGGAAATATTTATTGAAAAATGATACCCTGAACTTTTCCCACTCCATAGCATCAATATCCCTTCTTGGCTTTGTATTTTTAATCAGTGTCCAACACTAATCAGATTATCCCTCTAAGTGGTACATATCCTAGGTCACTTTCACTTGTTTCGAACAATGGAGTACAAAACATATATTTTCTATAGATATTATTCATTATTCAAAAATAAATGGTTTGATAGATCAACTGAAAGTAGGTGGCCATTAACATATAAAAGACTCAAGAGAAAGTTATTCCCTTTGAGGTGAATCTGGAATATCAGTTTGATTCAAGTTATAGCTTATAACTCGAGAGAGTTGAAGTTTTCCATTATGGCTTCCATTGGAGGTCCGTCAGCACATGGTCCATTCTGGTCACTATTTATATAGTTAGTCCTATTTCCTTCCATTTTCTAAAAGAATAAAATTTTAATGAGAAATGTGTTTCTTTTAATAATATTATAATTCTAAAGGAATTTTTATGTCTTAAAACATAATTATTAAATTTTTTATTCATTAATAATAATTATATTTTCTAAAAAAATCATTCATAATGGTTCATAAAAATCTTGTGATTAACAAAACATATCCCCTAGGAGTGTCAAACCAAGAGTGCAGTAAGGAACTTTTTCATACACCAGTTCCCGTTCGAGTCTAACTCAAAGAAGTGTTTTCAAGTTTTAGCCCTAGATACATCTGTGACAGAGCCACATCTACATTTTCATATCTAGATAGATATTTCTTTTCTTATAAACCACTTACTTAATACTTTAATAAAATACCATGATGATTTATTATATTTTAACTTGTCTATAGGATTATTCCTAATATCTCAAAATCCTAATTTCCATAAATAACTAAACCATCCTTTGATACCAACTATGGCATCCCACCTTTTTATTGCAAAAATTTTCATTACATTTTACAAACAGATGATCTTTTAAAGTTTAGTTTCTTGTAAATTAGGTATATAATACCTGAAAAAATGAAACATTATTCTAATCAACTTGAAAAAGAATTCATAATAGGTTCATCCTAATTAAAATTTTTGTACATCATAACCAATGTACATACATTAAAGTAAAGGGTGAGCATAAGTCTCAGTAAAGGAAAACAAGGGAAACAATTTACTTATAATCTGGAGGAATATCAATAAGAACATGAGGAATATAATTTTGGAATGATAAATAGAACATAAGGCATATCATAATAAAAAAACATGAATCAAAACATGAAAATTTGGCTACAAAATTTAATTTATACTTTCATAAGAATATCACCAAGGTTAATCACCAGGGTGTCGTAAAAATTACCAAGGTTGTTTACCAAGGTATCATATAACATATCATCTATAGATATTAAATTTTTCACCCAATAAATTGGAGTGCTATCAGGGAACAACCATCATATGTATTAATTTCATGTGATCCACAAATATCATAATCAAACACTTCATAAATAACCCATGGTGAATAAAAGAAACAGGTTTTATATTAAAATCAGGGAATTTCAAAAGTGCTTAAAAACATGATCATTTTGTCATTTTCATCCCACAAAAAAGGAATGTGGATTTCATGTATGTTAATACCAGAATAAAATAAATCATTTTTAAATCTCGGTGAATACCTCTAGAAATTAAATAGGTTTTCATATGAAAAAAAGGTAATTTCTTGAGGATAAGAGAGAAATTTTGAGAAGGAAAATCGACAGCATAACGAGTATAAAGTGTGGTTCTAGAAAAGGGTAAAAAAAGATCAGATAGGGGTATCCCAATTATAAAAAATTATTTTATTGTAAGGTGATGAATAAAAATTAAATAATAGATATTGACCATAATATTTAGAAAACATATATAATAAGTAGTTCTTGAAATGAAGATAAAAGAAGGATATTTCCCTTACCTTGAGGAGTTGTTCATAGAAGTTGAGGATTGGGACCTTGGGAGATTGAGGAAACCTTGGGAGTAATTATTGGGAGGTAAAAATACCATATATTCAGGGAGGATGGATTGTTAGTGAAGGAAAGTGGAGAAATGGGTGGGTATTTATAAGAAAAGTGGTGGATTTGTTTATTAATTTCTAAATATAGGCCTTTGAAACCTAGGTTATAGAAAATGAAAACCCAACGAATTTCTCATGGTGTTGGAAACATGGTGCACCTTTTATGTTATTTTAATTCACAAGAGTCAACCATCATTTTATATTACTTATTTTGGAAAACAAAAGTAAAGTTTACTCAAAATAACATTTTTAAAGTTAAATTTTCCATTTTAGAATTTGGAAGAAAATTATAGATTTGGGAATTTATTTAAATCTATTAAAATACTTTATATTAATAAAATAAAATATTTTAGGTCATGGATTTTGGTTAATTAGTAATTAATAAATTATAACATAATTATGAAGTCATTAAACATACTGAAAAACTCAAACAATATTTTTATTATTCACGAAAAAATAAAGTATTTTAGAAAATTATCATAAATTTAACCTAACCTAATTTTAATGTGATGATTAAAAAATGATATTTATTTTATCAGAAAAATTATATAAAAATTATAATTCTAATTTTTGAATATAAAAATTATTATTTATTAAAAATAATAGCAGGCTGAAAATGCATAGTAAAATTTCTGACACTGAAAAATAATAAAATTATTTAATCATTTATATTTAAATAAAAGTTTATTTATCACAATGTTTCATTAAAATAATTATTATTCATAATATATTAGTTTATTATAAATATCTATATCTATTTCTGACTCTTTCATCGGGGTGCATGCGTCCGTCTCGTTTGGGTACGAAAGGCGTGGTTTTGTTGCCCCGCATTCCCACTTTCCAAAGGCAGGCAGCATTCGTTGCTTATTCAGGGATGTTTACTCCTTGATTGAAAAGGGATGATGGTATGTCAGTTCTTCTTTCCGTGGATTCCTCCTCGTAACTCATCACCTATTCCGGGTCTCCCATATAGACTTAAGACGTTGTTCGTGAAACTCTTCCTAGCGCCATATCTTCATGGACACCAGTTAATTACACTACTTCTGTCAGAAAATTCCAAGGGGTCTGATCAGGGCAGCAACCTTCAGTTAGGGGAGTAGTCACATTGGGCATCACTGGCGTGTCTGGGCACTGGGACACTGGCACGCCTGTCTTCTGTCCCTTATTATAGGGCTTCTCGAAGGTGCGGAAGCCCGAGTCATCCCACATCGAACGTGGGGAATAATATGCCATGGGCATGTATCTGAGGTTTCCCTTAGCTTCTCATGTTTAACACAGGGTATGACGCAAGTTTAACGTCCAACGGAGATGGATCAGACTGATCAGAACACTAACTAGGGTGGATCAGATGGGTGCAACCCCTGGAGGGAACACTGATGTTGGGGCCAATGTGTGGTTGACTTCCCGGTTACTATTGAGTGGAATGGGGTATGAGGTGGCATGATCCCACTGGGATGTGGTGACCCAGGTAAGAATCAATATGGATAATGGATCGGTTGAATGAAGTGGATGGAGAATTGGATGGAACCGCCATGAGGATGACGATGGTTTTGGGCTTGATCCTTGAAGAGGATTCCTATGTATCCCCGTGGAAGGTAATCAAAGTTCACGTAGTTCATCTAACAACATATTACCGTTGATTGGGGTTCCAACGGTTTACCAATGAATGGAGTGACAATGTCTTACCACTGAAAGAGTGACAACGGCTTACCGCTGGAATAGTGTCAACGACTTACTGCTGAATGGAGTAACAATGGATTACCACTGAAAGATGTCCATAGTTTAACATCATGCGGGATGGGGGAGAACTGATTTGAAGAAGGTCGGAGCAACCTAATGTTGGGCTTGAACCTCAGGGAGGATTCCTATATACCTTGCCTTGGAAAGGATCAAATACCTCGTAGTTCAAATGGTGGAATTTGGGGCTTACGCTCTGAGGCGGCCCAAGGTGTTGGTAAACCGACATGAAGGGGGTCGGGATGACCAATGGATGGTGGGATTGAACCTTGTGAAGGATTAATCTGTTCCTTTCCTTAGTAAGGATCAAAGACCACATAGTTCAGGTGGGTCGGTGAACCGGCGTGAAGGAGGACCTGGGGTCCCATGGGTGGTGGGCTTGAACCTCGTGGAGACTTCCTACATACCTTACCTTAGAAAGGATCAAAGACCACGTAGTCCAGGTGGAGTGGTGTGGGTCTTACACTCTAGGTTTCCCAAGGTTTTGGTGAACCGATTTGAAGGGGGTTGGAGCGACCAATGGGTGGTGGGGTTGAACCTCATGGAGGCTTCCTACGTACCTTGCCTTGGAAAGGATCAAAGACCTTGTAGTTTAGATGGAGTGGTGTGGGGCTTACACTCTAGGCTTCCCAAGGTGTTGGTGAACCAATGTGAAGGGGGTCGGAGTGACCAATGGGTGGTGGGATTGAACCTCATGAAGGCTTCTTACGTACCTTTCCTTGGAAAGGATCAAAGACCTTGTAGTTCAGATGGAGTGGTGTGGGGATTACACTCTAGGTTGTCAAAGGAGAATATCATGGTTGGTGCTTACTCTAAACCCACGTGAGTTATGCTCGGTGTGAGAAACAAGAGGAAACAGAGACCTAACGATCATGTCGCGAAAGGTGCGTCCATGGGAAGTGAAGTGGGGCTTACACGTGATCACATCCCAAAGAGGAAACAGGGGCTTATGCGTGGTTAGCATCCCGAAGAGTTTGGTACTTACTCTAGGATGGAGGCCCGATGGTGATAAAGCCTAGCGGGAGAGAGACTCGGTACCGAAGAAAGAAGGGGTCCGGTGTCCATTCCCCCTCCCCCTGGTCCTTGGGATAGAAGAATAAAGGAGGAGCAGGGATGCTGCCTCCTACAAGAAAAGCTAGGGGCTTACACAGAGATGGTCACCCTTTCCCCACGGATAAACATCACTCCTATAAGGAGGATATCATCACTTGTGAGGGAAGATCTCATCCTTGTGGAGACCTGTGGGTATGGAGAATGTCCAAGTTGGGGTCACCCTGTGTGTGAGGCATGGGGTGAGGCCACAGTTTAACGTCATGTGCTGAGGATGATGGTGTTTGGCAGTTTAATGTCCTGCAACTCAGATGAGGTGAGTTCACTCTGCACCCCTAGGACTTACATAACTGGTACCCTCTGCTCCTTGGTGTAGAGAAAGGATAGGCAATGCCCTGGCTCAGGGGTGTTATAGAGAAAACCATTGGGGTTTCCACGTTAGCGTGGCTAGGTGAAGAAGTAATAGCCATTAGCGTGCCTATGCGAGGAAGAATGAGGCGAAGCAACTCAACGGGAAGTATCATCAAGGGACTTTGAAATCACATTGTGCAAACCTGGAGGGTTGCATGGGAGTAGGAATTTCAAAGCAGAGGGGTTCATAGGCAGGGGCCTTTTGAAGCTCTACTACTCCGCTTGGTGGAGGGTACTTGCGAAGGGGTGTGCTTTGCAAAGCAGTACATCCCAGCCTAAGCATAGGGAAGAGGTGAGTATAGGAGGTACTTCATGAAGTGGAAAGGAATTCATGGATCACTGCCTTGCGGAGAAAAGGTGCCTCACGAAGCAGGGTATCGTGAAGCAATGTGCTCCGTGAAATTCAGTGACCCTGCCTTATCATGTGGATCATGTGTACATGAACAGTGTTTTGCGAAGCATAAATGCTCCGTGACAATCTGGGTCCCCTTGGGGATCCCATTCCTTCATGGAGGCCCTTAGGCTCTGTGAAAGGCATCCCTCTCAAAAGAGGGGATCAAAACAAGGAAAATGGGAGGCACTTCGCAGAGCAGAAGTACCTTGCACAACTCATGGTTCGCAGAGCAGAAGGGTGCTTCGCGATTCAGGAGCTAAGAAGTTAAAAGTTCAAACTGTCTATCTCGAGACTTGGGGGGAGGCCGGTATTTATAAGGGAGAGGCGACATGAAGCAGATATCACTCGGTGCGAAGACAGAGCTTTCTCCATGACGGGCTTGTGAACGTCAAATGTGGTCGTGGAGTGTTACCACCTCCTTGCTCCGCGGTGGGCTCGCGAACATCAAATATGGTATCAGAGCATTACTGCCTCCTTGCTCCATGGAGGTCTCACTAATGTCAAATCCATTTGTAGAGTGGCATGCCTCCTTGCTCTGCGGCAGGTGCAGTGCGATTGGGGCTCCGTGAATGGTCTTCGCGCGACAACCCCTTGAGGCTTTCTATTTCTTCATCTTCTTCTCCCATTTTGGCACTAAAAAATGTTCCCCCTAAGACTTGGAGCTACAGAGAAATCGAGGGTCTAAGTATGAGGGTCAATCGCCAAAATCCTCGGTCATTTGTGAAGCTGTATAGCGAAGAGGGCTCTCTAGGTGGGTCGGGGCTTCTGGGGGCGTCCTTCCGAGGGGAATGTCGGTGGTCGTGGAGGCAGAGGTCCAAACTGACCTAACTACGGTGCTCCCAATCAGCAGTATGACCGTCAGGTAGGATGAGCCTGAGATTATCAAGGTGGGTTCTGACGATGAGGACTGGTCGGATAGCCCAAGTCCCACCATGCCTGATCAAATGCCTGATGCGGATCCTTCTGACGAGTTCCTGAAGGCATTCCCCACATATGAGCCTACCAACCATGCTGACTAGGACGAAAGAGACTCTGATGAAGTGGACATCAAAACAGTCTGTCGTCGATCATGGAAGCTGATCATGCGCTTCGTTAATAACACCCCCAAGCACTATGGCTGGATGATATGGACAGACTTCGCTCATGAATGTGTGAACTATGTGCTGGGGGAGTGGATGCCTAGCGTCCTCACATGCTCGTCTGAGATATTATGGTAGAAAAGATTTGGGAGTATGATTGTGGCCTCGGTGTGGGTTGGCAGTAGAGGAAGGTGGTAAACATCAAGAGGCTCCTGGAGGCTGAAGATGAGGTTCAACGGCTGTAGGCCCGGGAAGATGAGCATTCCGCTTCCCTTGATGTGAAATCAGGTCTCGTATCGTGGTTGAAATCCTATCTGGCAGAGGCCAAAGAGGTCATGATGCGAGCCTCTGAGGAGATGACCATCATTCAGACCAACGTAGAGCGGTCCCAGATTATAGCCAATGAATTGCGCCCCCTCTCTTCCGAGGAGGGTCAGGAGCTAAATAGACGGCAACAACTCCTAGACGCTATCATCCATAGGGTGGAAGAGCTACTATGCTCTTTTGATGAGGTTAACCCGTCCATGGGGGTAATAGACCCTCAGGTACTGTAACGATTACAAACCCTCAAACATAATCTCATGCTTTGATTTTTTGATTCCATAGCATGCATGAGTTCCATTATTTACATTGGTTTATTGAATTCTTGAGATATTCGTAGAGCATCCAGTGATCATTCCCTAAGCTCGCGTGGGTCGGGCCCGATGTGAGAAATAAGGGATGGCCACCTTATCACCCCATCCAAATGTAGGAGTGAAACCAAGCTTTGGTCATTCGAGGTTTGAACAACCAGTCCAGATTTCCGAGAGGAAATAGGAGAGACCTGACTGGAGATTGAAGTTCTCAGAACAACCGAATTACCGTTTTCCCAGTATGCTTTTATGCACGAATGGGGTAATGCTAGGGGTGTCGTAATCAATCCGAACAGATGGGAATGGGAGGTGTGAATCATGATACCCAGGATTTGGAACACTGTGGGGGTGTCATGACAATGAACGATAACTATTGACCGCATTAGAAACACATCATCCTTATTGTGTTAGCCTAGAAATGGGGATAGAAAATGAAGGCCGGTAGTTGACCATGTTCGAAACACGGGGCCTGACTCAAAATTTCATCCATTATCCTTACGAAACGTTATCCTAGGATAGTAAGAGATCTATAGGATGAGTGTCTATACTGTTAGGGGGTTCCTTCAGATGTGAAAAGATATGAGGGTCCAAATAAGGGGCACACAAATCGTGCATGGTGGAGTGATGGGTTGTTTGAATGGGGTCCAACACTATTGAAATTGCGCCACCGTGGTGGAAACGCATTGGGTGGGTGCATTGATCTGATCAGGGATCATTCCTTCTTTTAGACAATACCTCTCTAGAAAGGGAGCTGTCACTTCCCAATTTCATTGTGGGGAATCCTGAACTTGTTCAGGGCAAAGCTGCAGTTACATGGTTTCCCACAAAGGGGTCAGGCTAGGGGGCCAGAAATGAGGAGGAAAATGATTTATGATTCTTGGGGCTAGACCCGAGGTGAAATTCATGGGTGTCTCTACATATCCCATAAGGATGAGAATCAAGCCATACGTAGTTCTTAAGATGTGTTGTGCAGTTTAATGTCCTGCGGAAAGGACGCATAGTGGTCTTAGTTTATGGTCATAGAGCTTGGACCATGGATGGTATGAAACACGGGAGACACCTGGTGGGGTAATTATAAAACCTGACATGAATGGGAACCTAGGGTTCCGATCACCACATGTTTCCCAGGAAGGTTTTAGGTCGAGGGACCAGAAACGAGAGTTAAGTTGGTCCCGTGGGGGAAGTGCTCGGGCATTCCTACATATCTCATGAGAATGAGAATCAAGTAGTACGTAGTTCTAAGGGGTGGCACAGTAAGGTACTAGTGCAAGGGATAAAAGGGGCGTGCGGGTGTGGCCCTCACGCCAAAAGAAGCGGTATTTTATGTATCTTGTTTTTCCTTTAAGGTGAATGGGTTTTTTTTTGTGAAGAGATAGGCCTAGGATAGAAAGTCCCGACATCGACACAAGAATCAAGCCGTATGCAGGCGTTCGCAAATGGTATGGTGTGTAACCGGTACCAAATATGGTTTCTCCTTGAGTGAGGACATCAAGATGCAGTGTTGTTTTTCATCGTGCGGCCAGGATGATAATTTCACATTTTAGGGTCATGTGATGGGACAAGGCGTGAATTTTAACATCATGTGGCATAGGCATAGTAGAGACGAGGCTAAAGGGGGAATGTGCATGGTGAAAAAAAACAGACCTGACCTAGATGAGGACATAATCCCATACCACATTGTACATGCTTTCAAGAAAGAAACCTCGGGCCAAGGGGCCAAAATAGAGGTAAGAGGGTAAGGGGAAGGAGAAACCATCTCCCAATTGAGCTGGACCCAAAAATGAGATGTCTGGGTGTTCCTACATATCCCATGAGGATGGGAATCAAGCCGCATGTATTTCTTGAAGAGATCTCAGTTTATGGTCTTAGAGCTCGGACCATGGAGAAGGGAAGTCAGTGCAGAGCACCAAATGATTCCTTTACCACGGCTTTGTCCTCCTAACAAGCAAATGCACACTAAGGGATAGTGCCGGGAGTGTCAAAATTCCACTTGTACATGATGGGGTGGACAATGATGTGAATCATGTAACCAACATTCAAGTCTTAAAGGGGCTAGCGTGATGATGGAGTATGACAGTTGACCGTGTTCGAAACACAGCATCTGTATCGCGTTAGACTGTAATGAGGAAAAAAATGAGTGTCGGCTGCTGACCATATTTGCTACCTAGGATTTGTATCATTTTTTTGTATGAAATCCTTGAATATGTTGGCTCGTGATGATATGAGAGCCCTTAGGACTAAAATTCATGCCATTTGGGGGTCCCTTCGGGTGTGAAAGGTGATGGAAGCCCAAATCAAGGGGAACATGAAGCCTGAAAAATGGGAATAAGCATGTCTGAGTAGAGTCCAACATTCCAAGTACTAAACCAGAGTAACCTTAGGCACATTGGTTCATCTTCAAAGAGGGTCGAGGGGCTCATCTTGAGAGAGGCTGATTTGCAAAGATGAGGATAACACAAGGGGATTGAAAACTCTCAGGAGGAGGAGGTAAATGGCATGGTCGTTACAACACCTGGCGTGAGTGAGAGAATAATCCCATACCACACCATATACTCCTCTCTCTGGGGGAATGCGGTCCAAGGGGCCAAGATGGGGATGGACCTGAAGACGAGATTCTCGGGCGGTCCTATGTATCCCATGGGGATGGGAATCAAGCGATACATAGTTCTGGAATCGCACATAGGGGTAATATACCCTAATGAGGGGGGTGTACGGCACGATAAGTAACCCGACGTGAATGAGGACATAATCCCATACCACATTGTACAACCCTAAATAGGAACTTGGGCTAGGGGCCTAAAAAGTCCAAGGGGCCTGAGGCTGGGCCTTGGATGGGAAGACCCGGTCAATTCGCAATTTAACGTCTTGCAGTGAGGACGAAGATACCCCAAACAAGGGAGGTGTATGCTACGACGAATAACCCAACGTGAATGAGGACATAATCCCACACCACACCGTACAATTCCATGTAAGAACTTGGGTCGGGTCCTGATAAGGACAAGGGGCTAGAAAAGGTTGAGGGCCTGAGGCTGGGCCTCGATCGGGAAGGCCCGATTAGTTTTCAGTTTAATTTCTTGCAGTGAGGATGAGTATGGATAAGGTATCTCATCTGGGGATGTGTACGGAACAGTGAATAACCTGACGTGAATGAGGGAATAATCCCATACCACACCGTACACTCCGGGTAAGAACTTGGGCCAGGGCCCGAGAAGGCCAAGGGGCCGGAAAAGGACGAGGGCCTGAGGTTGGGCCTCGGTCAGAAAGGCCTAACCAGTTTGTAGTTTAACATCTTGCAATGGGGACGAAGAAAGGGGTAAGATACCCCAAACAGGGGAGGTGTATGGCATGGTGAGTAACCTGGCGTGAATGAGGACGTAATCTCATACCACACCGTAAAATCCCATAAGAGAGAACCTGGGTCGAGGGCCCGAAACTGGGCACACAAAGCACGACAGGGCTTATGCTCATGGTATGGATGATAAATGAAGGGAAGTATGTCTCAAGGTGATATGTGTGTCATGGTGAAATAGCCCTACACGAATGATGACATAAGTCCTCTCCACACCACACAACCCTAAATGAGAACTTGGTCCAGGGGCCAGAAAAGGCCAAGGGGCCGAAAAAGGCCTGGGGGCCTAAGGCCGGGCATCTCGACCAATGGTATCCATACGACCTCTTGTGCAATTACCACATCATCACAGTTCCTAAGCCCACGTGAGCAGTGCTCAGTGTGGGAAACAAGGAGCTGGATTCATCTCTCCCTGCCATATAGGGATCTAGTGGCTAGCATCGCCCTATGAGAGTTAGTCACTTGGATATACAATGGGGAAGAATGAACCACTCCACTCAATGTTTGGGACATATTGGGGTGGTCCTGATGACAAAGGATAGCTTTTGACCATGTTCAAAACATAGCATCCTTATAGTGACCTGGAATGAGAACAACAAATGAGCATCGAACGCTAACCATATTCGCAACATGGGACTTGTATCAATTTGTTGCTCAGCATCCTTGAGGGCATTGTCCCGAAGTGGTAGGAGATCCCTTGGTCCTTTCATCCCTATCGTTTGGGGGCCCTTCTGGATGGGAAGGATGATGAAGTCCCAATCAAAGGAGTGGGTGGAGCATGGTTGTAACCATACATTTTAAATTCAAGAAGGGCGGTGAAAGATAAGGACACATCTGGTGAGTGGGACGTATGGTGGAATCGAGATGATCTCGATGTGTATTGAGGGAAAAACCTACACCACGCCATAGTTCTTGACCCGAGGGGAGATTCTGGCATTTGGTTGGGCCAACAGACAAAATGTATGGGCATTCCTACGTATCCCATAAGGATGGGAATCAAGTCGTACATAGTTCTTGAAGGCCGTGTAGTTTAACATCATGCGGTGAGGATGTGGTAGGATAGAAGAATGGGGAGTGGGCACATGGTGCGATCGTTATAATCATAGAATGAGTGGGGCTAAGGAATCCTACACCATTTCATGCAGGGATCCTCCAAGAGAACTATACACAGGGGGATAGTCCAAGAGAAGAGTTTGGGGATGGGCTTAAGACAAAATGCTTGAGTGTTCCTACGTATCCCATGAAGATGGTAATCAAGCCACATGTAGTTATAAGGGTGCAGTTTAACATCTTGTAGGATGAAAAACAGCTTAACGTCATGCGGGATGAAGCATTTTAGGGTCATGTAGGACCAGACAGTTTAGGGTCGTGCCAGACCTACTGGCTCAGGAAAAGAATTTCTTGAGAAACTTGGCATTGGTGGGAGGAGTTATACTCTCACCATACATGGTCACCATGGAGTATGCTCCATTGGGGTAAACCCTATAAATTATGTATGGTCCTTCCCATTTGGGCTCTAACTTGGGTGGTTTCCTGTAAGGGATCATTGGTGTCCGAAGGTCCAATACCAAGTTGCCTTGTAGGAAAGAGCAGAGGTGAACCTTCTTGTTGAAGGCTCTATCTATCTTATTCTGATTCCTTTACAGATTCTTCAGGGCACGAAGCCTATTCTCATCAAGTGCTTCCAATTCAACCAGATGAATTTTGGCTACCTTATCTGGTGCCTGCTGGTTATAGACCGTTGTGCGTAATGAAATAAGCTGGATCTCGATGGGTAGGACGGCCTCTTCTCCGTACACTAGGGAATACGGGGTCACCTGGGTGGAATTACAAGTCGTCAACTGATAATCCCAGAGGGCATTGGGGAGCTTGTCTGGCCAAATCTTATTATTATGACCAATCATTTTCTACAAAATGTTAGAGAGGGTTTTGTTGAACGCCTTGATTTTCCCATTTTCCTGTGCATGATAGCGGGAGGTATGGTTTGAACGGATGTTGTACTTGGCGTACAATTTCTTCAGCTCAACTACTCAGAAGTTAGTGCCATTATCGGTGAGGACGGCGTGAGGAACTCCAAACCGGTAGATGATATTGGAGTTCATGAATTCAATGATAGAACGGGCCTTGGCCTCCTTGAGTGGAACTGCCTCTGCCCACTTGGAAAAAAATCGGTGGCGGTCAGGATAAACCAACACTGGAGAGCTGTCACTAGTGGATATGGTCCCACGACATCAAGTCCCAACACCGTGAATAACCAAGAGTAATTGGTGGAGTGGAGAGGTTCTAGCGGCTGATGCATGAAGTTAGCATTAATTTGGCACGCATGACATCTCTTGGAAAACTTGATGAAATCATGGATCATGGAGGGCCAGAAGTACCCTAGTCTCTAGATCTGATGGGATAGCTTCGGCCCAGTCTAGTGAGCCCTATAGGAATCGGCATGAACCTCCTACATGACCTAAGAAATCTTGACTCCTTGGATTCAACATAGGAGAACACCATCGAACCCTCGCTTGTAGAGGATCTACTCAAGACTAGGACCACTCTGGAGGGTAAACTACAGCGCACGGTGTCGGATTCTCTCGTGCTCGGCCCGATCAGTTGGGAGGTAACCATTTTGGAGATACTCTACAAAGGGGGATCTCCAATCAGGGTTCACTTCAACCACTACATCTGAGGGACCTGGGGGTCCTAATGTGGAGGCTCCAGTGGTAAGATGGATTACTCGTAGGTCGTCGTCATCATCTGGGGTGACGGGAGCAATGACTCTTTGATGTGCCACGTGTATGATCAGATCATCCTACTCGGGTTCTGTAAGTGATGCATCCAAGCCATCCAGGGCATCAGCTCGACCGTTCTGAGATCGAGGGACATGAGTAACTTTCGGCTGAGATGGAAATTGGGCCATTACCTAGAGGGTGCATTCCAAAAATGGTACAAGCTCTATTTTCCTGACGACATAGTCACCGTTGATATGCTTTATGACTAGTTCAGAATCCCATTTCACATGCAAATGGGGAACATTGATCTCGAGGGATAGCTTGAGGCCAGTAATGAGAGCCTGATACTCTGCCTCGTTGTTGGTGCAGCCTTCTAACAACAGGAATGAGTATGGAAGAATGGCTTGTGCCATGGTAATAAATACAATACCCAGGCCAACTCTATTGAGTCTAGGATCATTGACCTTCCTGCCGGTGGGGCTCCGGGAATCACCATCAAAGTGCATCTTCCAACATGGGATGGCATGATCTACCTAGAGGATTGCCTCGTCGAGAAAATCCAGGTCCAGGGAATGGTCCATGGGGGTTGGATGAGTAGCAAGGAAGTCTGTCAATTCTTGTCCCTTGATAGCCTTTTGAGGCATGAACCTGATGTAGAAGTGTTGGAGGATTATTTCCCATCGTGATAGATAGCTAGTCAACATGGGGCAGTTCAAAATGTACTTCGGCGGGTCTACCTAAGACACCAGTTGTACCTCCTCGTGCTGTAGGTAATGATGAAACTTTTGTACTATGAATACCAGTGAGGGGTATCTCTTTTCGATGAGGAAGTATCTGGTATCTATATCTATGAGCATGCGACTGAAATATTAGAGGTTGTTTTTTGTCCCCTCATTGTTCTTCTGGGCGATAAGGGCACCAAGAAATCATTCCATGGTAGTCACGTATATAATTAGTGGTTTTCCAGAGATGGGTGGCATCAAGACTGGAGGTTGGAGCAGATACTTCTTGATTTCCTCAAATGTGGTCTAGAACTCTTCATCCAATTCATAGGCATATCCTTTCTTCATGATCTGGGAAAAGGGATTACACTTGCCGTCCAAATTTGCAATGAATCGGTGTATATAGGCTAAGTGGCCTTGGAAACCTCGAATCTACCGAATATTTCCCAGGGGAGGCATCTGGATGATGGCCTTGATCTTCTCTGAGTCGATCTCGATGCCCTGATACTTGACAACAAATCCAAGGAACTTCCGAGAGGTGACCCCGAAGGCACACTTCAATAGGTTCATCTTCAGGTGGCAGGAATGGAGGAAGCCGAACAATTTCTCAAGGTCCTTGAGATGTTCTTAGTGATGGTGAGATTTGACCACCATATCGTCCACATATCATTACACCAATGTCCCGAGGATTTTCTTGAATATGCATGGCCCGCTGATAGGTGGCACCTGCATTCTTCAGGCTGAAGGGTATAACCTGGTAACAGAAAGTACCTTGAAGTGCCCTGAAAGCTGTGGAATCTTCATCCTCAGAGGCCATACGGATCTGATTATATCCAGAGTACCCATTCATGAAAGAGATGGCCTAAAACCCAGTCATAGCATCAATCAGTAATTCCATCATAGGAAGGGGGAAATCATCCTTTGGACATTGACGGTTGAGATATCAGAAGTCAATGCAGACTCTGATTTGTTCATTCTTCTTCATAACTAGCACAATGTTGGCTAGCCACTTGGGGTACTGGACCTCCTTGAAGAAGTTGGCTCTGATGAGCTTGTCAACTTCAGCCTCGACCATGGCACCGTGAGAGGGGTGCATATTTCTGAGAGGCTTCTTGAACCCACGATGATTTTCAGGGAGACCGAGGTGGTAGACGGCCACCTGAGGATATAGTACTAGCATCTGGTCATAGCTCCAGGAGAATACATCACGATGATACTTCAAGAAATCTATGTACCACTACTGTTCCTCAAGGGACATGGTGGAAGTGATCAATGTGGGTCTCGGATCTGCCTCGCTACCAAGGTTTACCTGTACCAGTTCATCGACTGTGGCGGAGACGCCTTCTTCAAAGGTGTGGGGATCATCCTCCAGATCCTCTTCTTTACTTATGGAGGAGGGATTCCAAGTGGGTGAAGCTTCCTCCCGATTAGCAAATCCTGACAGAAGGCTGATACCAGCCTGGACAGCAGTGGACAGCATATTGAGATATTCACATGTTGTTGAAACCATAGCAATGAAGGCAGTCAATCTGATCCCATATGGTCTTTGGCCCAAGGGACCATGCTTGATGATATCAAAGCAATAGTGGCACGTCAGCTTGAGTCGGTTAATCCCATCCTGGAAAAAGAGACATGTATGATGTACTGTTATTTCCATGGGGAATACATCCCAATATCGTACGGGGGTAGGAGGCTCCGGGATTACCTGATCCTAGTTTGTGCAGGAGTACGAGGTGATTTTTTTCCATCACTTGGACTTGGAAATATGATTCCCTCTTGTACTAGAGACAACAAAACATTGCCCCATGTCAGGGGTTTTGGCCTCCAATAAATGGATCGGGAAGACGTAGGCGTCATACAGACCTACCCAGGGGTTATTTGTGACCATGGCGGGCTCAACCTCCCTTGCATGAATCTACTTATCCTTGATCTTGTAATAGTCGGCATCCAGGTAGCAGGCTTCACAAGAGGCGAAAGAAGATGCATCACCTTGGAGTACGCCTACTCGACCATTAAGGGAGTACTTGAGGCACTGGTGATATGAAGAGGGGACCACCACGTGCAGGTGGAGCCATGGTCTGCCCATCAATGCATTGTACGTGGTGTCCTATGAGACAATCATAAACTTGGTGTTGGAAACTAGGCCACCTAACTGGGTATTCAAACGGATCTTACCGACTAGGGTCTACTCTATCCTGTTGTATCCCTATATTCTTAAATCAGAGGGAGTCAGGTCATCTTCGGATGACCCCATCTTCCACAGTATCCACGTCGGGATATGGTTAATCCTGGAGCCGGTGTCAACGAGATAACGACGAACCTCCACGCCGTTAAATTGGCCGGTGATGTACAGTGGGAGGATGTGTCCCTGTATGGGAGAGACTTCATCATCTACAGAGAATGAAATGATGTCCTAACATTCAACATTCTCAAATGCTTCATCATGAAAAGATTCTGCAGCTGCTACCTTTGTCTCAAACTGGAGGGGGCTTCTTAAAGCCTCAGTGAGGGCCTCACACATATCTGACGACAGGAGAAGGGCCTAGAGGATGGAAAGCCTCGCTGTGATTCTGTCAAGGTGATTGAGGACATCATATTTCCATGCTAGGTGTGAAATTTTTCTTGCAGGAGGTCGCTATGTGATAGGAGGCATGGTGGGCCCTGCCGGCTGGACTGGCGGTTGGCTAGTGATGGGCATGTCCTACTATTCACTAGTCAAAACCTGGAGAGTAGCTGTCGGATGAGGACCAAACGACTGAGATAGTACTGTAGCAGAGTGAGGCTATTTGCGGCATGGTTCAGGTAGATCTTCCTGATCCAGTAGCACAAACGGTGGTGGAGGTGGGCCTGACAACACCGAATGAAAAGGTTGTGCGTGCTGAGTTCTGCGTTGGGCTTGTTTTCTAGTCTTAGTGGCATGCATGACCTAGCTGGTGGTGCCAACTGATGTGCCCTGATGAACCATATGGTCACGGTTCCGCCGACGTTGGAGTCGGTTGGGGATGTTGGGGAGGTTCGTCTGGCACTCCCTGTCATCAGGAGTCATATAGGGATTTACCAACTCTACGGTATTAACCAAAGCGTACCATTGACTATCACTTGAAGAGTCATCCATCACTGGGAGGATTCTGGGGGGAATTACCATCTCATGGGGCATGAAGTCACCAAGAGTGCGGGAGAACGGTGGCATTGGCTAGGCGTGTTTCTTTCCCTTGTGCCACTGATGCTAGATCTCCTGGGAAGAGGTCGGCTGAGATGATGAAGCAAAAGTGGTGGCCACAGCTTCTGAAGGCTCTAGATGATTCAGGCGTGCACGAATGATACCATGGTCATGAGAAACTATTTTTCAAGCCATCTAGTCATCATACTTCTGGGACCCGCGGTTAGAAACCTGCTGCCACTAACCTTCGTCGTCGCTGTTGTTGTCTGGCCTTACAAAGAAACCTGCCACTTATTCCAGGGTCAGGCCCAGCCTAACTATGTTTTTATTGACCTGGTCTTGAATCCAATTTTTAAACACATAGCACTTCTTGATGGTGTTCCCCAAGATCCGACGATAAGGGTAGTAGTTGGGGAGATCAGTGAAATTTGCCTCTTCCGACCTTCTGCACTCAGGAAAGCGTACAATCCCTTGTTCCAAGGCACTTCTGAAATAGACAGGAACCTGATTCTCATTGAATGAGTAGGTATGGTTTCTTATATCTGGAAAGGGATCCCTTGGATCCAGGCCCTGACGAGGGTCTGGAGGGGCCTGTCGAGGAGGCGGAGCCTGGTTTTCCTTCCAGGGCAGTGGCGGCGCATTCCGCGGGGGAACCTGCCGATTCTAAGGTGGACGTTGCTGAGCCAGAGGATGCAACTGAGGTGGAGGGCCTCTGCGGTTCTATGGGGATGGTTCCACTGGTAGAAATTCTAGTTTCCTGGGGGCTTCTATTTGGGCCACTACAGTGGGCTCGGCTCTGGAATCCCTCCTTTATGGAATTACAGGGGGCAACAGGCATGCCTGGATGGCCTATTGTAGGGATTCCTCTAGGCGCTGGGCCTTATTGGAGAAGTCTCAGAATCCTCTAGGGTCGTTCTGGGTGATCAGAGAAGGAACCTATTCTTTCTTGACATTCCCTACGCACATTGTCAGTAATTTCTCCTGAGTCACTGGCATGTCAAAGGAGTATGTGAGCCCCTTCCACCAGGCGATAAAGTTTAAGACTCACTCATCAGACCCTTGTTTGCACTTAAAGAGGTCTACGATGCACGTTTTCCAGGTGGTAGATCAGAATTGGTAGAGTAATTTCCAACAAATGTCCTCCCAGCTGAATACAGATCCAATGGGGAGCTAGCTGTACTAGATGAATATCGGCCCCTCCAATGTCTGAACAAAACAGCGGAGATTGGCAACCTCCTGCTGTGTTGGAGTCCCTAACATGGGCCCACACCTTGAGTTGAAGTGAGCCAGGTGTTGAGGCGGGTCCCCCATCCCGTGAAAGGGGGAGAAGGTGGGATTCCTGAAACCTGGAGGTGCCGTCATATCATCTACCCACACCGGATATGGATTACCATCACGTGGGATTTCCACCTATCGTGTTTCCAATGCCTCGAGGTGGGCTATGAGTGCTGCCATAGGATCATCTGGGTGTGTGTCCCTGTATTGATGGGGATCCCTAACTATGAGCATGTTGGCGGGTTCTTCAATATGGTAAACAGGCTCAGTAGCTGGTGGATCGACTTACGGGGCAGCTGGGGGAACTCGGGTCAGATTCCTTAGATTGTCACACCATTCAGGAGGGTTTGGTGAGACATAGCATGCCCTCTTGTTGTGAGCTCTGGCTTCAGCCCTGTCCGCAGGAGAAGCATGATCAGTGTTTCCTAGGGGAATCTCACCGAGGGGAAGTTGTTCTTACCCCTGCTTTACTGGCCTAGGATTGCCGTAGTTGGTATGTCGCTCTGTAGCGCATTCAGCCATGAGTTAGTCAAACAACTTCTTCTGCTCAGAAATTTTTTGGCACAATGTGTCCTTCTTAGGGTTCTCCTCTGTCTTCTACATTGAGGTGGATGGGTTAGAGTGTTTGGAATCTCTGACGTGCTCTTTGCCCTTACCGGAATTATGGCTGAGTACCAATGCCTAGGTGGGTGCAGGGAGACCAAGTAAGTTTATCTACTGACGATTAATCCTTCCCGATGGGTCCAATAGTGGTGGAACTCCCTCGGGGGGTAAGTCTCCATTGAGAATCTCCAGCTCATCCTCCTCTTCCACTATGTCATCCATGTTGACCATGACCCTTCCTGGGGGCATGTCCTCGATATCACTAAGCGAGTCGGGCTATCGCCGGATAGGATTGAAGAGGAGGGTAGCATACTACCCCCATCCATAGATTTTCACATGGGGGGTAACCTCCTTGATAATTTTGCAGATTACCTTGATACTCTGAATGCATTGCTGTTGGAGCACCTCATGGTAACCTGGTGACTCGAGGCACTGGTCCACAGGAAGTGCGGCCAAATCGACCAAACGACATTGCTCACTGATGTCTTTGAAATGAGCTTGGATCCTAGGATAAACCACTCACCGATGATGAAGACTAAAATGAATCGCCCTGAGGGTGTGGCAGAAACACTCAACTTCCTCCTGGGTGAGGGATTTGGTATGCAGAAATTCAGTGCTGCCACGAGCCAGAACTTCTCGGGGAAGTGGTCCATAGTGAGGATGTTCCAGAAGCTCCTCGGCACAGATTCAGGGTTTGGCCATTGATTTCCCCACTTTTCAGCTGGGGGTGGATGAGTAACTGACAGTGGTACTGAGTCAGACCGCTGGAACATCAGGCTGGTCGGTGGAGAGTACAGCGAGCGGGCTGACTGGCCGCCGAATCTTGGATTTTCCTCCGAAGAGTGTAGCGATATGGCTGCTACATCGTGATAATATGGGCTAACGGTCATCGTCCTTGGATCAAGGTCTAGGGCTACTGGCTATGGGCTGTGATTTTTCTCGCCCACCATCGGTCCCCAGAATAGTTCTCCATGATCTCTTGTCGAGGTAGAGAGCGCTTCTGGTAACGATGGTGGTGATTGCATGATCGTAACCTGCAGGGTTGCTATATTTTCATCCTCCTAGATATACCTGCAGAGGGAGGTGGGAATCCAATGGACCTCGCATTCCAGGAGCACCATGATGATGCGCCTCGTCCCTGCCCTGGCCCTTGACTCGGATGAGCGAGAGGAGGGTTCCCGCGCTGAGTCATATTCTGCCTCGGATTCTGAGAAGCGGACTGGTCTGATATTTGTCCGGACCTTCTCATAATTCTTCTTATGGCAGTGACGACCTGCCTTCCTGCCCCTGGGTGTCTTCTCAGGATAGGGAAAATTTCTTACATGAGGTCCTTCGGCCACACTAGTGATGGGGTGGAGAGGGTCTCCACCCGAGAAAGCCGAGGTGCGAGGAGCACCAAGAAAAATGTCAAAGGTGACATGGGGAGGACCTCCATGGGTGGCACTAAAGTGGGAAAGACCTCCTTTGGAAATAGAAGAATCATGTTGAGGACCTCCATGCTTGTTTTCCCTGGTGACCTCAATACGAGGAGGGTCCTTGTACCGGTCTAGCTGAACACGGGTAGGACCTCTGTGTTGGGTGTGGGTAGGGTGAGGCTGGCCTTCACCCCTATAGTTTCCTAGGTGAGGAGTACCTTCACCAATTTCTGAGAGTACATGGGGAGTATCCCCACGTTAAAGGGAGACCGGATGGGTAATGTCCCTACACTAGCGGTCGGGGCAGGAGAAATGACTCCATACCCAGTGTAATGGGCACGAGAGAGGCTTCTGTGCCGAGTAACACCACCGTGGGGAACGCCTTCATTCGGATTAGGGGTGGCACAGGGTAGACCTCCATGTTGATCCTCGAAGTGGGGAAGGCCCGCACTCTCTGTGGTAGTGGTATGGGGAGGACCTCCGTATGGGGTGACATCACTGCAGGTTGGTTCGCAGTGGCCACTTCTTGTGCTAGTGAACAAGAGTCAACCCAAACTGTTCGTGGGGCAGTTAGGGCCTTAATCCTGGTCGATTTTATAAGAGACCCTGCTCAGTGTATGCAGGGAACTGATGATATGCATTGGCAGTGGCTCGGGCCATAGTAGCCATCGACATTGAAACCACTTGGCAGGCATCCTCCTTAGCTTGCGCCCGACGCTGGAATTGGGTCGGACGAACCGGGGCCAGTGGTGCAGGTACATATCTTACCTGATCCTCTTCCACCAAGATCGAGTAGCAGCACTGACGCAGCCGGGTGGGAGCCCTCGCTGGGAGCCCCTGGAATGGTACTCTGACTGGGCTGGGTCAGACATCACCTACCTCATTTGCATAAGGTAGGGAGTCTTCAAAGAATTCTGGGGATTAGCTCCCGAAACGGTTGTATGTTGGGGTGGGGAGCAATGGCTCCCTGTGCGGCCCTCGGGGGCAGCATTGGCGATGAGGCGTAGACACCTCCAGATCCAGGCAGTCCATATCCTGGGTCGAGATTATGCCCTCCTCCTTGTAATGGCGCACGAGGTCGTTGATTACCCTCCGTTGAATGGCCTCGGATGGGGAGAGGTGGCATGGACACCCCATGGTCATAGATGTAGAGGTCATTGTGGGAGAGGTGAAGCATCGTGGAACGGTCGTGTCGGTGCTGCCCCTGCCCCTGTGTCGATGGGAAGGCAGTGATCGCGTCCCTGAAGCAGCAACTTGATTCCTAAGAGCAGGGAGATTAACTCATCTGTGCTGAAAGAAAAAGGAACCGACGACCAATTCCCCAGTTTCATCCCATCTTCCATGGCTGGTAAGAGGAATCTACGCTAACAACATCGTAGAATGGGATGTCCAATGTTCTACTGCCCCGACTTCTGGTGAGTTTTATGCCAGACCCACTATTTTCTTGGAGGGACTCAGCATCGGGTAACTGGATCCAGTGACACGTCAATCCATTGATGCCTCGAGCACTACTAATCTCTATATTGAGGAGAATAATTTCACGTCGGGTTCACCATTTCTATTTCTAATGCTTTAGCTAGGGCGTGCGTGTTCGTATCATTTTTGTAGGAAAGGTTTGGTTTTGTTTCCCCACATTCCCGCTTTCTAAAGGCAGGCGACATTCGTCGCATATTCAGGGAAATCTTCTCCTTGATCGAAATGGGATGATGGGATGTCAGTTCTTCCTTTCATGGATTCCTCCTCATAACTCGTAACCTAGTTCGGGTCTCCCTTATAGACATAAGATGTTGTTCATGAAACTCTTCCTAGCACCATATCTTCATGGACACCAGTTAATTACACTGCTTCTTTCGGGACATTCTAAGGGGTCCAGTCAGGACAACAACCTTTAGTTAGATAAGTAGTCACGTTGGTCATCACTGGCATGTCTAGGTACTAGGAAATTGGTGCATCTGTCTTCTGTCCCTTATTATAGGGATTCTCGAGGGCGAAGAATCCCAAGGAATCCCACATCGAACATGGGGAATCTTATTCCATGGTCATGTATTTGAGGTTTTCCTCATATTCCCATGTTTAACACAGGGTATGCCACAAGTTTAACATCCAACGGATATGGATCAGACTGATTGGAACACTAACTAGATTAAATCAGATGGGTGTAACCCTAGGAGGGAACTCTGATGTTGGGGCCAACGCATGGTTGACTTCCCGATTACTGTTAAGGGGAATGGGGTATGAGGTGGCATGATCTCATCAGGATGTGGCAGCCCGGGTAAGAATCAAGATGGATGATGGAGCAGTTGAATGAAGTTGATGACGAATAGGATAGAACCACCATGAGGATGATGATGGTTTTGGGATTGATCCTTGAAAAGGCTTCCTACGTATCCCCATGGCAAGGAATCAAAGTCCACATAGTTCATATAATGATGGATTACCGCCGATTTGGGTTCCAATGGCTTACCACTGAATGGAGTGACAATGGATTACCGCTGAAAGAGTGACAACGGCTTACCGCTGGAAGAGTCTCAACGGATTACCACTGAATGGAGTGACAATGGATTACCGCTGAAAGAGGTCCACAGTTTAATGTCATGTGGGATGGGGGAGAACCGATGTGAAGAAGGTCAGAGCGACCGAATGTTGGGAATGAACCTCAGGGAGGCTTCCTACGCACCTTTCCTTGGCAAGGATCAAAGAACTCGGAGTTCAGATGGTGGCATTTGGGGCTTACGCTATGAGGCGGCCCAAGGTGTTTGTAAACTGACGTGAAGGGGGTCGGAATGACCAATGGATGGTGGGATTGAACCTCATGTAGGATTCCTGTGTGACTTTCCTTAGAAAGGGTCAAAGACCACGTAGTTCAGGTGGGTCAGTGAACTGATGTGAAGGAGGACCAGGGGTCCCATGGGTGGTGGGCTTGAACCTCGTGGAGGCTTCCTATGTACCTTACCTTAGCAAGGATCAAAGACCATGTAGTTCAAGTGGAGTGGTGTGGGGCTTAACCTCTAGGCTACAAAAGGTTTTGGTGAACTGAAGTTAAGGGGGTCGGAGTGACCAATGGGTGGTGGGCTTGAACCTCGTGGAGGCTTCCTACGTACCTTGCTTTGGCAAGGATCAAAGACCTCGTAGTTCAGATGGAGTGGTGTGGGGATTATACTCTAGGCTACCCAAGGTGTTGGTGAACCAACATGAATGAGGTCAGAGAGACCAATGGGTGGTGGGCTTGAACCTCATGGAGGCTTTCTACATACCTTTCCTTGGAAAGGATCAAAGACCTCCTAGTTCAGATGGAGTGGTGTGGGGATTACACTCTAGGCTGCCCAAGGAAGATGTCGTGGTTGGTGATTACTCTAAGCCCACGTGAGTCATTCTCAGTGTGAGAAACAAGAGGCAGTAGAGACCTGATGATCACATCGCAAAAGGTGCATCCGTGAGAAGTGAAGTGGGGATTACATGTGATCATAGACCAAAGAGGAAACATGGGCTTATGTGTGGTTAGCAGCCCGAAGAGGTTGGGACATACTTGAGGATGGAGACCTGATAGCGACAAAGCCCAGCAGGAGAGGGACTCGATACCAAAGAAAGTAGGGGTATGGTGTCCATTTCCCCCTCCCCCTGGTCCTTAGGACCAAAGAAGAAAGGAGGAGCAGGGACACTGCCTCCTGTAAGAAAAGCTAGGGGTTTACACTGAGATGGTCTCCCTTTCCCCATGGAAAAATTCCACTCCGATAAGGATGATATCATCCCCTTTGAGGGAATATATCATCCTCATGGAGACCAGTGGGTGTGGAGAATGTCCAAGGTGGTGGAACCCTGCGTGCATGGCACGGGGCGAGCCCACAGTTTAACATCATGTGCTGAGGACGATGGTGCTTGGCATTTTAACTTCCTACAGATTGGACGAGGTGGGTTCACTCCGCACCCCTAGGACTTACATAACTTGTACCATCTGATCCTTGGTAATGAGAAGGGGTAGGCAACGCCCTGGCTCGGGGGTGTTATGGAGCGAACCATTGGGGGGTCCATGTTAGCATGGTTATGTGAAGAAGCAATAGCCATTAGCGTGCCTATAAGAAGAATCGTGAGGCGAAGCAACGCAATGGGAAGTATCATCCAAGGGACTTTGAAATCACATCGTGCAAACCTAGAGGGTTGCAATGGAGTAATAATTTCAAAGCAGATGGGTTCACAGGTAGGGACCTTGTGAAGCTCTGGTGCTCCACTTGGTGGAGGGTACTTGCGAAGGGGTGTGTTTTTTGAAGTAGTATGTCCCATCCTAAGCATAGGGCAGAGGTGAATATATGAGGTGCTTTGCGAAGTGGAAAGGAATTAGTGTAGCACTGCCTTGTAGAGAAAAGGTTCCTCGTAAATCAGGGTATCATGAAGCAATGTGCTCTACGAAGTATAGTGACCCTACCTTAGCATGTGGATCATGTGTACGTGAAGGGTGTTTCGAAAAGCATAAATGCTTCACGACGACCCAGGTCCCATTGGGGGTCCCCTCCCTTCGCGAAGGCCCTTAGGCTCTACTAAAGGCATCCCTCTTGAAAGAGGGGATCAAAACAAGGAAAAGGGGAGGCACTTCGAAGAGAAAAAGTACCTCGCACGACTCATGGTTTGCAGAGCAAAAGGGTGCTTCGAGATTCAGGAGCTAGAAAGTTGAAAAGTTGGACTGTCCATCCCGGGACTTGGGGGGAGGCTGGTATTTATAAGGGAGAGGTGCCAAAAATCATAGCTCACTCAGCCCGAAGATGGAGCTTGCTCTGCAGTGGACTCACAAATGTCAAATGTGGTTGCAGAGTGTTACTTCCTCCTTGCTCCGCGGCGGGATCACGAATGTCAAATGCTGTCGCAGAGTGTTACCGCCTCATTTCTCTACGGCGGGCTCTCGAACATCAAATCTGTTCATGGAGCGGTCCACCTCCTTGCTCAGTGGCAGGAAAGGTGTGATTGGGTCTCTGTAAATATTCTTCGCATGAAAACCCCTTGAGGCTTTCCATTTCTTCATCTTCTTCTCCCATTTTGGTGCCAACAATATCTTTTACATAAAGTATAATTTTTGTCTGAAAAATCAATTGATCAAATTCGATCTTAATTTTATTAAAAAAACTCTTCTTAAAACTAATTGAAAGAATAACAATTTTATTTAAACAAAGGAATTACAATAATGTCATGACACATAACCCCTTATTACACCCGCATACAACATAAGAGTAAGGTTTGTGATAGTGGTAGTTTTTTGGGGTGCCTTGGATAACATTTATCGAGTAGTAATCTCCACTAACTTGAACTTCTCCTGTAGGGGATTATATTCAAGATTTACTTGTTGAAGTTTGTATTGGGATTGGTTAAGGGAAAACCCCAGTGATGATACCTCCCTCCTAATATCTAACATATGGGCTTCAAACACTATGACTTTACTTGTTGATTCATTGACTCTTCTTTCTATATCAATTATTTTTTTTCAAATTTTACTTATAAACACTAATTATAATGTTAAAATTATTATCAAGAGTATAGTTCCCAATGGTCATATTAACCAACAGTTTTGTAACGATCAAAACTATATGGTCAATTTTCTATTTATATTCACTTTATTATTAAATAGATATGGTTTCTTTATGTATAAAATAATATATCACGCATTTTCAGAAAACAATTATCATTCAAAAAATTCAGGTCGTTACATTTTATTTATGTATTTCCTGTTATATGGATAGACAAGTTTTATTCAATAATATATTCCTTAGGTAATGGTATGAAAGGTATTGATTACTCTTATAGTGAATGCATTGGACTTAATCAAAGGATGGATGGGGACTAGAATTATATATCCCCTTGATCCATAGATAGGTCTCATGAGACAAAACATGTCAGGTTTTGTTGTATACCTCTTCCTATAACAGGATAATGTCATGTCACAAGGCCTTGAAAACATGTTTTGTTGCATGAAATTATGAAATCCATTAGTATTATATCAATGATTACTATTATTCATGTTTTCATTTATTTTCAGGTATATATCCAAACCTCATCTTTAGTTGATTGTGGCTTCATATTGTCCATTTATTCTATAAATATCACTTATTCCATGTTTATGTTATGAAACCATCTATTGTATGCTACTAATTACTGAGTATCTAATATCACCCTAATTTGTTTTCCTTTATGCATTAAACCTATAGGAATTCTTTGTATAATTTTTTGGGACATGGTGGAAGGGATAATAATTTTATCAAAAAAAATTCATGTTGTATCTTATGTTTTTTCAAATGTAATTCATGTATGTATTTAGTCTTAAATGACTACTAAATTGTTGTATCACTTAGTAACTCTTGTATTCTATAACAATAATGTAATATAACAACCAAAACTAGGTTTTTGGAGTATGGGATGTTATAGTTGGTATCAGAGGAAGTTTAGTAGGAACCTTACGGATTAGATTTAGAGGTACCAAGTGAGATAAACAAGTACTATGAAACACCCTCAATATTTATAGGGAATGCTCTAAAAAACAAAATATGGATTTCATTTTACAATTCGATATAATGATCTGATTATGTTTATTCCATTATATAATTATGGTGACTAATGGGAGGAATGGGATCCATATAAACACTCATAGTCAATGTAGGTATGTTCCCCCAAAACAAGTTAATAAATATGAAGTTAGGTCTAATCAGTTCATAACCATATTAGGGTAGTTGAAATGGTTATGAAAAATAATATCACCCACAAAGAGTGAACTTTTGATCCATAAAATGGTGTACCTATATTGGATTACATTATGTGATAAAAACCTCCAGCATTCAGTGGAACTACTAATCCATTGGTAGTTCAACAATGGATCAAGTCCCTAGAGAAGGTATTTCTTGCTTTGGGAAGTAGTGAAAAAATAAAATTACTAATGATGGTCTATTATATTATGGGATATACAGACCAATGGTGGTCGATAATTCAAAACACTAAATAGGAAGATGAGATAAAGTTCATGGAATGAGGAAATTTTAAGGAGGTATTCTATTCCTTGTAAGCAAACAGAATAAATGGAAATAAATTTCCAAAAACATATACAAAAACTGGAGGAAAATGTTGCTAAGTATGAGGCTGAATTTACAAGGTTAGTTAGGCATATTGCAGACTATGTTTTTTGAAAAGAAAGTAATATTGAACATTTCTTTGATGGGTAAAAGTCAAACCTTTTACGTGTGTTGGTCTCTCAGACCATATCATCATATGAGGATATAGTATCAAGTGCCATTAATATAGAAAATGAATTCTCCAATATATGTGTTTTCAATTGAAATCAAGATAAGATAAGGATGGATGAGTATCAATGGAATAATAATTTAGAAAATGTAAATAAAGTATGGTATTTCCCATGTGTGATAACTATGGAAGGAAACATCTAGATTCTTGTAGGAAGGGAACATGAGTTTATTACAAGTGTGAAGAAAAAGTCTACCAAGATCACAAATGTAAGGTAAATGGAAAAAAATTATATTCAATGATTTAACTATAAGGAGAAGGGATATTATATGGGACAATTCCCTAAATGGAAATGGAATTTACCTCAGAAAAGTTCAAGGGATAAAGGATAATATTATGTGATTACCACAACTGAAGTCAAAATTCATAATGGCATAGTGGTAGGTACTTTGATCATATCCTCAAAGTTAGTTAATGTTTTATTTGATTCTATATATTCACACTATTTTATATCTTTAATGTTTTCAAAAAACATTAGATATTTCCCTAGCATCCAAGTATTGGAGTTATCAATTCATTCACTGAGTGAGAATCATATGGAAAGAAAGATGTCTTAGGCAGTTCCAATTATGATTCATGGGCATCCCCTATTTTTAAAATTGGTTATTATACCTAGAGATAACTTTGATATAATCTTTTGTATGGATTGGATTTAAAAGTAAAATGAAAAAATTTATTTTCAAGTGAAGGAGATTATGATTTGTGAAGGTGAAGTGGAATCTCTTGGTTTAGAGGAAAAATGTCATCATCTAAATCATGTCTAGATACTCCCCTAATATCTCTCCTTAATGAATTATGGGTAGAGATGAAGATAAATCATGATCTATGAATGTAGAAGGTATCCTAAGAATAGTGGATGAACCCATGGTATAAAATTTAATTTATTATTTTTAAAATAAAAATTACCTAGTCATCCACCAGAGTGTGAAGTTGAGTTCTCCATTTAATCAATTCCAAATGCAAGGCCTGTATCTAAAACTCCTAATAGAATGGAACTGGTAGAGTTGGTGGAGTTGAGGAAATAACTATAGGAGTTATTTGATAAGTCATTTATACACCCTAGTATTTCATTATGGGGATACCCTATTTTATTCATGAAAAATAATGATGGGTCCATGATATTTTGAATCGATTATAGGGAGATCAATGCCATTACTATAAAGAATAAACATCCTTTTATAATAATTCATGACATATTTGATCAAATTAAGGGAGACCAATACTTTTAAAAGAATGATATTCACTCTATTTATCATCAGTTAAGGTGAATAAGGATGATATAATGAAGAAGACATTTCCAATAAGGTATAGACATTATGATTTCATAGTAATTACATTTGTATTGAATAATTCACCTTTTATATTTATGCATATTATGAATAGAATTCTCAAGGAATATCTTGATAACTTTGTGGTGTAATTAATTGATGAAATCTTAATGTACTCTAATAGGTATGAATATGATGAGAGTTATCAATAAATATTTCTTGAGACCCTCAGGAAAAATGAATTATACGGTAAATATATTAAGTTTGAATTTTGTCTCAATGAAGTTTCTTTTCTTGTCCAACTACCTCCAAAGATAGAATATGTATTGACCCTTAAAAGGAAAATGTATTCAATGAATGTCCTAGTTTGATTAATATAACATAGATTAAAAGTTTTCTAGGATTATCAAGTTACTATCAAGGGGTTGTTCGATATTTTTCTCATTTGACCAACTCATTAACCAAGTTAACATATAAAGGGGTCAAATTCACATGATCAATGGAATGTGAGGAATGTTTTTAAGATATAAAGAGGGGAATGATTAATGCACTAGTATTAAATTTACCATTATTTAAGGAAGGATTTTTAATATAAATTTATTCATAGAAGAAATAACTTATTCGTTTCCCTATAAAAATGATGAGGTGATTGGTTATGTATTAAGGAAATTGAAAATTCATAAATGGAACTATCCAGATCATGACCTTGAGCTGGTAGTAGTAATATTTCATTTGAAAATATGGAGGCGCTACCTCTATTGAGAAATATGTGGTATATAAATTGACTAAAAGAGTTTAAAATATATCTTATCTCTTAAGGATCTCAATATGAGGGGGGAAATATGGTTGAAACTACTTAAGGAATTTGATTTCTCGGTGCACTACTACCTTGGAAAGGCAAACAAGGTGGTCGATGCATTGAGTAGGAGGGACCATGGAGTTATAGCCATGATGAGGATTAATAACGATCCTATATAAAAGGATATATTATATATGGATTTGGTGATTTATAGTAAAGGTTATCCCTCATTCCATTTCCAAGAAATTTTTAAACCCTCTTTACTAGAAAATATAGAGCAGTCCCAATCGGGTGATAAGTTCTTAAAAAGGAAGATTAAAGTAGTAAATGATGGTAAATTGATAGGTTTCGTCTATAAATATGGAATATTAAAGTTTGGGAAGATTTCATATGTTCTATTTATACCAAATTTAAAAATGGAACTACTATTTGAATCACTATAGAGACCTAAAGTTTTCATTTCATGAATATTACAATACCTTTAAGATAAACAACAAAATAGTGATATAAACTGGGATCCAAAAGTTTGGTGTCTTGGGAAAATTAGGCCCATACATAAATTATACATAATAAAACTTAAACATTATTTAAAATATTATTTTTTATCCTTTTAAATCTATCATGCTCTCATTAGTACATGTATTCATCTAAGAATATATGTCAAAGAAAGGAGTGATATAAAATCCCAGTGAGGGGAGGGATATGGGACATGAATCAATAGTAAATTGGTGAGAATAATCAACATCATCACATCATAATCATAGTATCATCATCAATATAATGAGGTAAATATTTTATAAATTCATGGAATGTGTAATATGCATAATAATGAAACATCATAACATATTTCTCAAATACAACACATAGTTGTGAACAAAGATGGCATCATGTTCACGCATAACATATGTGCATAAATTGTAACATAATAAATTTGAAAAAATATATAATAATGTTCATGAATAATAAAAATTATCTCATGAGATATTTCATATTACCCAATTTATTTTAGGGATATATAATTTCAGGTCCACCCATCACATCATAAAATTCTCATCATCATGCAGGCCACATGGAAGGATAACAATCGTAGTCATTAAATAACTGATGGAAATGAATGGGTTTAATAAAAGATTTAAAATATCATAATTCATGAAATGAACTTAAATATTACCAAATTTTTAAGTTAGATCATTCTTTTGCATATAATATTATTTTATTCTTTTAAAGGGGAAACAACTCAAGAGGATTCAAGAGATATTTTGGAAATTGAAGTCTTTGAAAAAGCATTGTAAATAGATTAAAAAACATTTTAGATGGTTAGAAACATGTATATATATAAAATAAAAGAGAAATAATATGGAAGTAAATTTTCACATATTATAGTAACATTAATAATTAAATCAATTTGAAATAAGAGATAACCCAAAAGAAAGAGTTTGGGTTTGAGAATCCCCTTACCATAAATCCTGCTTAAGTTCATCTTTTTTCTGTATTTTAGATAATAAACTTAGGTTTATTAAAAAAATTAAATGGAATTTAATTATGTTAATTTATGTAACTATTTATCAATTGAAACAATTTTATTTTATTTCTTACTTTCCATTATTGACGTTGAAGTTTTTTGATACCATGTTTTCCATAAGAATTTCCTATTTTGATTCAATTTTTCTATTTTATTCAAGGTAATATATATATAAGTATAATTAATTATAGAATATTAGAATACATATATTTTTAAACTTATATATCATAAATAATTTATTAGAACTATCCCTAATGCTGGTGATAAGAAAATAATTAGAAACTTCCTCATTGGTTGTTAACTTGCCGTTAACTAGACATTTTCCAAAGAGGAGTTATGAGAATTGTGAAATATAATTACATGGTAGATATGATTTTTTAAGTAGGGTAATATCTTTAATATAATTTTAACATAAAAATTAATTAATCTTAGAATATTTGGGTTTGCAGTGGATTTAGAAAAAGAGGAAGGGATGAGGAAAATACAAATAAGAGTTGATGAAAACATACCCACTTCTCAATGTTTCTTCTCTTGTATGGAACTAAACACCCTTTAAGCTTGGATTTGGTTACTATATAACATCCATAAGGATTATAAGGGTATTATAATTGATTATTTGGGTATTTTTATTTATTTTTCAAGTGTAAGTGAAGTGGTTTTCCAAGGGGATGGAGAGGGATTTTTTAAACTTGAGGAGAGGAGTATTTTTGAGTAAAAAACTATATATAAGGTAAAAATTATAAGGGTTATATTTTTGACATAATAAATTATATAAAAATATAATATAATGGTTTTTGGAATTTAAATGAATTTATAATTCTAATTCACTATCTTATTAAAAATTAAAGGGTACAAATGATAAAAAAAATTGTTTTTTTAAGGAATGCTTTGGACTTTAGTCTTTGGAAAGTAATTTTTAGGTTTGGAAAACATGATTATTTTATTTTAATGAATCGTTTATAAAATAAATATGTTTTTTTTTTAAAAAAAATCTATAAGTGATTACATCATTAATGATGTAACTTAAAATACATCAAATACAAAAAATATATATTTTTATAACCTAAAAACTAATGTATTTCAGAAAATTACGAAAAAAAAAACACCCTTGGACAATTTTGATGTTATGATTACAAAAATGAAATTAATTGTATCAAAATAATTTTCTAACATAGGTTATTTTAATTTTTAATATAAAAATTATGATTTTTTATGAAATACCTTAAAATAAAATTTATTAAAAATGTGTTTATATTTTCTTTGAGTTTTTAATCTTGATATTTATTTTATGGAATTATAATATTTTAATTTTCTTAAATTACTCATGATAAATATTATTCGCATTATATTTTATTATTTTTAGGTAAAATTATTGTTCCAATGGTCAGGTTATTATTCCCAATGAGCAGGTCACTATTCCAGTGGTCGTATTACCTCCTATAAATACCACTTATTTCATTCATTCAACATTCATCCCAATATGTCTCAAGGTTCTAAATTTTCATTTTCTAATATTTTGATTGGTTTACTAATATTTTGTTTCATTTCTATAGTATTAGCCATGGGGACATAGATTCTAATAGATTGTAAGGATATAAATTTTTCCATTCTACTTCTCTTAATTTATATTTTTTGTCCCATTATAATTTTTGACATTTTTATGGGTTTAGTTACAAATTAATGTAATTGTTTCTATTAATGAAGTGAATTTTGGTCAATTTTTTTATGTTTTTTATGTGTATAATATTATATAACATGCATTTATTTCAAGAAAAAAATCATTTATAAACTCTATTTTGTTACATTATTCCTCCCTTTAGAGACTTTTTCCTCAAAATTTCAACTCATATTCTTAGTTGAGAATAGGTGAGGGTACTTATGCGTCATTTTTTCCTCTCACTCCCACATCTCCTCTTCATATTTATGGTTCGGTCATAGTAATTTTACAAGGTTAGTTTTCTTATTGTGTATAAATTTATCTCTATAGTCTAAGATCTTCACCCGATACTCCTCATACGATAGGTCATTCTTCATTTTTACCATATTTGGATTCAATACTTGTGATGTATTGGGTGTGTACTCACTTGGGAGAGATATATGGAACAACTCATGAACTTGAACCATATTTGGTAGAAGTGAAATCCGATAGGCTACTGCTCCTATAATATCAAGGATCTAAAATGGTCCAATATACCTAGGGATAAGCTTCCCTTTCTTTCCAAACTATATGACTCTTCCAGGGTGATATTTTAAGGAAAACTTTGTCTCTAAATTCAAACTCTAATTCTCTTCCAAGTTTCTCACCACATCCCTTCTAACAACTATGAGTATCTTTTATATGTTGTTGGATAGATTAAACCTTTTATGTTATCACTTACACAAGATCAGTTCCAAGTAACTTTTGTTCAAAAAACTTCATCCAAATAGGTATGATTTCTACATTTATTCTCATATAGATATTCATATGGATCCATTTGAATACTTGAGTCGAACCTATTTTTGTAAGAGAACTCAACTAATGTCATATGCTGATCTCACCCTCTTTTAAATTTCATTGAGTAGGCTCTCAACTTATCCTCGAGTGTTTAAATATTCCTTTCTGATTGTCCATAAGGTTGGGGTGATATATCATGTTGAAATTCAATTCAGTATTCAAATTATGTTTAATACATATCTATAATTTATAAGTGAACCTTGGATCATGATCATAGATGATCGAAAGTGGTACCCGATGCACCCTCACCACTTCCTTCATGTATATCTTAGCAAGTTGCTCAACTGATAAATCTTACCAAATAGAGATGAAGATGGTAGTCTTAGTGAGTTGATCAACCACAACTCATATCACATTGTTTCCTTTGGATTTATTTTGGATACTAGTGATAATGTATATGGTGATGTTATCCCATTTCCACATGGGTATGTATAATGGTTGCATCACACCATTGTAATTATGTCACTATACTTTAACTTATTGGCAAACCATATACTTTGAGGTATACTCAATGATCTCTTTCTTCAAGTTATCCTATATAAGTGATCTTGAAGATCATGGTACATATTTTTACTTCTAAGATGGATGGAGAAATATGATCTATGTGCATTATCCAATAGCTCCTTCTTTATATCATGTGATGAAGGCACACAAAGTCTAGTTCCAAATTAAATTAAAACATCTTAATCAATATGGAGTTCATGAATTTTATTTTCTTTTACCGCTTCCACCTTCTTTTTAAGCTCTATATCATCCCTTTGTGCCTTCTTGATATTCTCTTGGATATATGGTTGGGTAATCATTTGGACAAGGTAGGTTTCTTTCCCTTCCATTGTGATTTCTATATCTATCTTTTTCATAACCATAAATATAGGATCTTTATCGATCCACATCATAAATAGAGTAGTAGGTTATTTTATACTAATAATATTAGCTATCTTTTTTAGATTTCCTAGATGGTAGTGAATAGAGAAATCTTAGTCCTTGATTATATCTAACCATTTATTTGGATTCATGATGATATCCTTCTATGTGAATGTATATTTTAGACTCTTTTGATATGTATATATGTCACACTTCTCACTATAGAGGTAGTGTTGAAAAATATTCAATGAAAAGATCATAGATACTAACCCCAAATCATGCATTAGGTAGTTATACTCATGAATCTTCAATTTTTGTGAGGCATAAGCTACCACATTATCATTCTAAAAGTGTACACACCCCAATCCTTTTTTAGTCATCGTTTTACATCACAAAAACTTCTTTACTTGATGGTTGTGTGAGTACTGGTGTAGTGATTATCCTTTTCTTGAGATATATAAATATTTCCTCACATTATTCCATCTATACATACTTTTCCCGCTTCTTATGTTAACATATTCAGTGGGCTGGATAATCATGAGAAATTTCTTACAAAAATGTCGGTAGTACCCTACTAAGAAAAAAACTATACATTTATGTGGAACTAGTGGGTTTGTTCCATTCATAAATTTTCTTTTTCTTTGAAGGGTCCATATAAATTCCTTCACTTGGGATCATGTTCCCTAAGAATGTGACTTGTTGCATCCAGAAGTCACACTTACTGAACTTAGCATACATTTTCTCATTTATTAATGTCACCAGTACAATCCTTAGATGTGTTTCATGTTCCTCCTTGATCTTGGAGTAAATGATAACATTATCAATGAATACTACCAAAAATATTTTGAGGTAGTATATAAAGACTCTATCCATCAATTTCATCAATATTTTAGGGGAATTACTAAGTCCTAAGGGAATCACAATGAACTCATAGTGTCTATACCTTGTATGGAAGGATATCATCTAAATATATTCCTTCTTCACCCTTAGCTAATGATATAAAGAATAAATATCCACCTTTTAAAATTACTAATCTCCTCATAGTTGATCAAACAGGTCATTAATCCTTGGTAGGGGATACTTATTCTTTATTGAGATCTTGTTGAGCTACTGGTCATCTATACACAGGTTCATTGATCCATCCTTTTACTTTACAAATATCACTACCGCACCCCAAAGCGATGCACTAGGGATTATGAACCCTTTTTATAAATTCTATTCCAATTAATTCTTTAAATCCTCTAGTTCAATAGGGGCCATCATATTGGGTTATTTGGAGATATGAGTGGATTTGGGTAAAATCTATACTAATAACTCTACCTCATGATCTCGTGGAAGTCTAGGAAACTCTTTGGGAAATAAATTATTATATTCACTTATAATGGGAATTTTCTCAAGTTTGATACTTTCCTTCATCTCAACCATTTGGGTAAGTTATTCTTCTTTACAGGGTATCAACACCCACAAAATTGAGGAATTTTCTAAAAGAGATTTATGATCTTCCTTTAATTTTTATAGGATCATTGGATAGTTTAGAATATAGAAAGATATTTCCTTTTCATGGTAGTTGAGGTGTGTTCTATATAACAATATCCAATCTATACCTATTATAGAGTGAAATTACACTAGGGTAAGGATTGTGAGATTAGTTGGAAGAATCTCCCCATTGATTTTAATAGGATAAGAGTCCAACACTTGGGTTGCAATGATCGCACCACTATGTGTTTTTAAAGATATATCTGCTTAAAGTTATCAGGTAATTGATTCAATAGTTATAGTAAACTTACATAATATAAAGGAATGTATATAACCATAATCAAATAAAAAAATCATTCTTGAGTGAATATTGAGTGAAACTTGTATGACTTAATTTTTATGCTACACTTTAGCAGCAGTGGTGGCATAAGCTTCCCCTTTATCCTTTGTATTTGGTGGTTTCTAACACTAATTACCCTCAAGGAACTATATTTTAGTGCACTGGCTTACATAGTTCCCTTGTTCCATACAATTTAAGCTTTGAAAATGGGTGGTGCATTGGTATGTTCCTCCCTTTCCTCAATCATGTTAGTTGGATTCTTTATGTATTTTCAACATTAATGAGCTTGGTTATCTTCTATCTCACACTTAAAGCATTTTCCCATCCATTTGAGTAAATTCCCATGATTATTCTTCCCAAATTTTTGACATGTGGGTGGTTTGATCCTCTTTCCTCCTTTTTCATTAGACCCACTATCTTGAAACTCCATTCTTCTCTTCTTATCTCTATAACCTTGGGACCATTCACCAAAATCCATCCCTATTTTGAGATCACTTAAAACTAATTCTTTGTAACTCCCAAATTATTGGTTATATAGAGCCTTTTAAGGTGTGGTTTTAAAGTAATAAAGAATATATCTTTTTTTATATAATTTTTTATAATAAATAATTAGGTGTATATTGCATTCCTTATAAAGTTTTCCTCATAATCTATGATAGATTTACATTCCTTTTTATTCAACTCTAATAATTCTCTATCAATATTTGTTTGATGATTTCTAGATAAATACTTATTAGGAAATATTTTCTTAAAGTCTTTTCACACCACTCTTTCATTTCATCATTTAGCTTGGTGTTATTTATCAATACCCACCATTGATAAAATTATATATCTAAAAGATATATGGCTAGAGTCACCTTATGTCACGAACCAGGTCGGGTCGCCATCCGACCCGGTGCCCGACCTGGTTCGCGACATGGCCCGAAGGGCATTCCCGATCCCCACGGGCTAGCACAAGTGCCCGGGTATCAAGAGTAACCTGTGGGAATGGTTTACCCGAAATGGTATACGCAAACACTAACAAGATAATAAAAAAAAGAGACTAGGAATCGACAACCAAAGAGACCACTAAACTAAATTCAAAATTTAAAGGTTTACAACTAGAACTAACGTCCAAAAATAAACGACAACAAAAGAGACTAAAACTATAACTCAAACCTCCAACTGACAAGAGTGGTATAGCATCTGCACGCCACAACACTAACCTGCACGAGAAGACCATCACCGACCAAAACCACCATCGCTGAGCATGACGCACAACCTGGAATACACAAGAAACAAGGTCTACATACACCCGAAGGTGTATGCAGGGTGTGAGCGAAAAGCCCAGTAGGAAGTCACCCAATAAAAAGGTTCCATGCCACAACATCAAAAGGACAATTTAATGTGCTTATTCAAGTTATACTTTCAAAATTCTTTTAAAGAAAACATTTACAACACAAATTCTAAAGGAAAACACTAAAAAGAACTCATTTAACAAACATGATTTTGAAGAGGAAGAGAAAGGTTCATTATGGGCACACACACACTCACACACACACACACACATACTCACACACACAGACATACACGCACACACACACACCCAAGTGGTCCTCCATATGCCGACGGAAGGCACCACGCCATCAATGGTAGAGCACTATGGGTAAATCCCCTAAGGTTCATCTAGGTCGAGTGGGACCATAGAACCTCGTGTCTCGGTGAAACGTGGCTTAGAAGGCCACAACCCTCAGAAAATGTGGCTTAGAAGACCACGACCCTCAGAACATGTGGCTTAGAAGTCCACGACCCTCAGATATCATACGTTTAGTTAGTGTTGCAATCATCATTCCAGCTAAGTGAAATAGGGACGATACCCATCCGGTTCACTAGAGCACTAGTTCTAGTCCGCCCACCAAGATACCCAGGGTTTTACCTTGTGCTCAATCAAGTTTCTCAATCACGTAGTATATTTCAAACAAGATATTGCACACAAAAGTCACCATTTTCATACCCAAACAACATTTCAAAAACTCACGCACACCAAAATACCTTTTCAAAAATACATCTGTCATTACGTAATCATTTCGAAAATCCCCAATTGGCAACACTCAAAGAACATAAACAATTCACACAACTTAGAAAGCATTATTTAAAGAACACAACAAGGGTCGACATAAATAAACACACCCAATTGAAAACAAGAGAGTCATTCAAACCACTTGCTTAATAAATTATCCTTAAAACTAGTTTCACACCAACTACACAATTATCTGGACCATCTGCACCTAGAACCCAACTTGAAAACAATGAACCAAAACAACACAGATTTTTTTACGTGCAAAGGCCATTTTAAAATCAATTTCACACTCAACTATTCTAAAACCTCACTTGCACCATATAACAATTGATTAAACAATTTTAGGATTTACCCCAATAAGGTCTAAATGCAAAACATGATCATTTCTAAAGAAAGAGAAAGTTTCAAAATTCATACATGTCAAATAATATATATATATATATATATATTCTACGTATTTCGCACAACCTACAAAGCACGGCCAACCATTTATACAATAAAAAACATATAAACAACAAGACCATACTATTTTGGAAATTCGATTTCATCAAACGAGCATGCCAAACCATTTTAAACATAGATCACATCACGCAATTAAATCATATAACATATTAAATTAACTAAACAACCAAATTAAATTATCCAGGGGATGTCAAGGCATGGAACCACCTACCTCGAGACAGTGTCGGACTGGACCGAGGTGAACCAAAACATTGCGAGCTTGGTGCGAAACACTCGCTGCATGACCATCAAAGGACCTCATGCAAACCCAAAACACGAATTCAACAATAACTTCATGTGAGAACCTTAAAAACAACATATTGACAAAAGGATTAAAATCAAACCAAATTCAGCACAATTTGGACCCAAATGACATTGGACTCTTACCCACAACTCTACCATGATTAAACAACAAGAAAATAAGGAAACACACTTACAACGGGGGTGCGGGAGGTCGGCCGGAGGCTGCCAGAGGTGCGCGAGGTGCGGGCGGCTTTCCGGCGGCGTGAAGGAATACGGGGTGGCTGTCTGGCAGCTTGAACGGGTGCGGGGTGGCCGGTGCGAGGCTGGCCGGTCAGCGAGGTCACCAGAAAGGGGGGGGGGGCTGGTAAGGGTGTGGGGCGGCCGGTGCGAGGTTGGCTGGTCGGCAAGGTTGCCGGAAAAAGGGGGGAAGGCAGCGCCGGCAAGGGTGCGGGGCGGTCGGACCAGGGGGGTTCGCCGGAGCAGTGGGTCCACCAGGAGGGTGGCTGTACGGGAGTGCGGCTAGGGGGAGGGGCAGCTGGAGCAGCTGAAGAGGGAGCAGGGGAGGGTCGCGCCTCGACCGGGCCAAGAGGGGGAAGCCGCTGGACTGGGGGAGAGGGAGGCGGCGCAAAACCGGGGAGATTGACGGGATGAAGAAGAAGAAGAAAGAAAAAAAATAAACGGGGAAAGGGATGGGGAGTGCGGCGTATAGGAGCTCCGGGAAAAGAAAAAAAAGGGCTGGCCGAACCCTAGGCAAGAGAGAGGGGGAAAAAAGTAAATAATAAATAGAAAAAGAAAATAAAATAAAAAGGAAATGAAATAAAGTAAAATAAAATAAAATAAAACTAATAATAATAATAATAACCTAAATAAATTATTATCTTTAAAACTAAAAATAAAAATATTAGTAATAAAATAAAAGTTGTAGCAATTATGACCATAGTGATAAAAGTAATTATAACAATTACCTCCTCAAATGATATTATTATTATGATAATTAAAATAATTTATTAAAACTTTTATCACCTTTAATTTTATTTATTTATCATTAAGTCATTTTATTTAATTAATTTGACCCTAGAAGGTCACCCGGTGGACTAGGTGAGGCTGCACAGTTTCAAAAACATGCCTCACCCAAGTCCGCGCGGTCTCAATTTTTATTGTGTTCTCGTTTTATTATTCGTCACATATACTTTTCATCTCCCATAAACATAGGGAAGGTCGTGCGGTAATATAGGAGAGGTCACACGGCGACCCATGTGAGGTTGTGCATCTTTGACACCGGCGTGCTTAACGCCGAAAAGGCCAAAAAAATGTGTTTCAAAATAAAACTCAGAAAATTTAAGTTCGGACTTGACCCAAATTATCTGATGTCCGACAGAAATAATAAAATAAGTAATATATATAAATATATATAAATATGGGTGTGACACCTTATACTTCTTAGAATAATAAAACATAGAAAATATCTTCTCTATTGAGTTAACCCACTATTCCGTAACAAGTGTAACAAAAGATCCACTAGACTTCAGTGGTCGTTACCACATAAAGGAATCAATGGATAGTTAATACTTGTTGGGTGAAGGAAGATGTTCCATATGGTTTGGGTTATTTTTCATAGCCTGATATGGCTGGGTAAGCATCACCATGAAGTTTTTAACTCTATCTCCTACCATATTGAGAATTTCATTCGGACAATTGTTGAATTATCCCTCACAAGGGTTGTTGGACTAGTTTCTCTAGGTTACCACCATTTTCTAAAATAGAAGAGGTTTGAAAAAAAGTAATTCAAAAATTCATGAATAAATAATTTATTCTTATATGAAAATTAATTTTAAGGCACATCTTGTAGGATTCATATGTTTATCCTTTTTCTAAAATAATTTTTCTCTGATGTTTATCTATACAGAGACTTATACTTTTGGTTTTCACTAAATTTTTCTAATCCTAATTGTGAAATTAACTAAAATGGGCTCTGATACCAAATATAGTGACCCAAATTTTCCTTACATTACTATAATAATAATTTTACGATAAACAACATAATAGTGATACAATCTAGGATCTATAAGTTTAGTGTCTTGGAAAAATTAGGCTTATACATCAATTGTAAATAATAAAAATTAAACATTATTTAAATTATTCTTATTTACCCTTCTAAATCTCTCATGATATCATTAGCACATATAGTAACCTGAGGATATATATCAAAGAAAGGGGAGACTTAATATCCCAGTAATGGGAGGAATAAGGGACATGAATAAATAGTACATTGGTGAGAATAATCAATATCATCATATCATACGCATAGGATCATCATAAAAATCATTAGGTAAACATTTTATAAATTCATGGAATGTAAAATATGCATAATAATTAAACATCATAACATAGTGTTCAAACACCACACATAGTTGCAAACAAAGCTAGCATCATGTTATCGCAAAACATATGTGTGTAAATTGTAACATCATAAATGTGAAAAAATATAGCATCATGATCACACATAATACTCATTTTATAATGATATATATCACATTAACCAATTAATTGGAGCAATATATGATTCCAGGCCCATCCATCACATCATAAAATTATCATAATCATGTATGTCGCATGGAAGGATCACAATCATAGACATAAAATAACCCATGGATAGGAATGAATCTAATAAAATATTTCACATATCATACTTCATGAAATGAACTTTAGAATTCCTAAAATAATAATAGAGATCGTTATTTGGAATATAATATCATTTTATTCTTTTAAAGGAGAAACAACTAAATCGGATTCAAGAGATGTTTTGGAAATTGAATTATTTTTTAAAAAACATTATAAATGTATAAGAAATAATTTTAGATGGTTATAAATATGTATATCAAAAAAATAAAATAGAAATAATATATAAAGAACATATTTTGGGTATTATAGGAACACCAATAATGAAATTAATGTGAAATAGAAGAAAACCCAAAAGAAAGAGTTTGGGTTTGAGAATCCCCTTACCTTAAATATAGATTTATTTCATCATTTTTTGTATCCTGAATAATAAACTTAGGTTTATTAAAAAAATGAAATAGAATTTAATTATATTAATTTATTTATATATTTATCAATGATAAAAAATATATTATATTTTTTTCAGTTGATGAAGTTGAAGCATTTTGATATCATGTTTTCCTTGAAAATTTTCTGTTTTGCTTTGATTTCGCTATTTTGTTAAATGTAATATATACATAAGATATATTAATTAAAGAATATTAGATTACATGTATTTATAAATTTATATATCACAAATAATTTATTATAACTATTCATAATTTTGGTGATAATAAAATAATTAGGAACTTTCTCATTGCATTTAACCAACTGTTAATAGGACATTTTCCAAATATGAGGTATGAGAATTTTGAAATATAATTATATAGTAGATATGATTATTTAAGTAGGATAACATAATTAATATAATTTTAACATACTAATTAATTAATCTTATAAGATTTTAGTTTGAAAGTAATAGATAAAAGGAGTAAGATGAGAGGAAAATGCAAGAGTTAATAAAAATATACCCTCTTCTCGGTGTTGCTTCTCTTGTACGACATTAAAATCCATCAAATATTGGAGTTGGTTACTATAGAAAATACCAAATTATTATAAGGGGATTTATAGAGAGTATTTTGGTACATTTTTATCTTTCATTAGTGGAAGTTAAGTGGTTTTCCAAGGGGAGGGAGAGGGGTTATTTATACTTGAGGAAGGGGTATTTTTGAGTTAAAATATTGAATAAAATACTATATCCATGGTAAACCTTATAATAGTTCTATATTTCACACAATTAATAATATATAAATATAATAGAATAGTTTTATGACTCTAAACCCCATTAAAACTTGAATTCACTAGTTTATTGAAAAGGAAAGTTGACAAATGAAAAAAAAATCTTTTTTAAAGGAATACTTCTGACTTTAGGCTTTGGAAGGTATTTTTTAGATTTGGAAAACATGTTTATTGAATTTTAATGAAAAATTTATAAACTTAAATATTTTTTTTTCAATCCATGATTTCTAAAATTGATTACATCATTAATGATGTAATTTAAAATACATCGGTTATAGAAAAAAATATTTTTATATTCACCTGAAAATTAAAGTATTTCTGAACATTTACCAAAAAAATCACCCTTGGAAAATTTTGAAATGATTATTTCAAAAATAACATTAATTTTATCAAAATAATTTTCAAAATTAGTCAATTTTAATTTTTAGTATAAAAATATTGTTATTTTTATAAAATTCCTTAAAACACCATTTATTAAAAATGTACTTACATTTTCTTTGAGCTTTTAATATTGATATTTATTTTATGGAATTATAATTTTGTTATGTTTATAAATTAATGTGATAAATATTATTTAAATTATATTTTTTTATTATTAGGTCAAATAACTCTTCCAATAGTCAGGCTATTATCCTTAACGGTTATGTTACTATTCTCAATAGTTTGGTTATTAATCCAATGATCATTTTACCTCCTATAAATACCACTTAATTACTTTATTAAACATTAACCTAAATTAATATCAAGGTTATACATTTTAATTTTCAAATATTTCAATTTGTTTAATAATATTTTTTTTGTTTCTATAGTGTTGGTTGTGGGGGTGATGATTCTAGCAGATTGGAAGGATCTGAATTTTCCTATTATACTTTTCTTAATTTATATTTTTTGTCCCATTATAATGTTTTTTAATTTTCATGTGTTTATTTTATGATTTATGTAACGATATCCATTAATGAAACAAAATATTTTCGGTTTCTTTATGTGTTGTATGTGTATAATACTATATAATACACATTTTTTAAGAAAAAAAATATCACTTATAAACTTTGGGTTATTACAAGAACATAGAAATAATTTCAATATACATCCTAATAGCACAAATATGTATTTGGATTTAAGAAAAAATTTCTTTTGGGATGGTATAAAGAAAGAAATTTAAGACTATGTATCCAAATGCTTAGTATTCCAGTAGGTAAAGGCTAAAAGACAACATTCTAATGGATTCATTCAACCACTAACTAAACCTCTATGGAAGTGGGAGGAAATTAAAATGGAATTTTTTACTAGACTTCTAAATAATCCAAGGAATAATTATTCTATATGGGTCATCATTGACTGTCTTACTAAGTTTTCACATTTCTTAGTGATAAGAGAAGATCTAGCCCTTAAGTGATTTTTCATACTCTATATCAATGAAATCATAAGGATTCATGGGGAACATCATGACCCTCAGTTCACATCAAAATTATAGAAGATCCTTTAATGGGATATCAACATCAAGATAAATTTAATCAATTCCTATCAGTATCAAACTAATGGGTAGTCTGAAAAGACTATCTAGGCATTTGATGACATGATGAGATCTTGTTCTATTAAATTCCAAGGTATGTGGAATCAGTATTAACCTTTGGTGGGATCTTAATAAAATAATAGCTTCAATTTGAGCATCCAAATGGAAATATACAAAGCATTTTATGAGAAGAGGTGTCATACTCCAACCTATCAGAATGAATTTAGAGAAATAAATTTCATTTTCTCAAAGCTTGTTAATGAGACAACTATTAGACTACAAACTATTCAGGATCATATTAAAGAATCCTAGGGGAAAAAGAGTTATGATGATAATCAATGGAAATACTTGTAATTAAAAGTTGGGGTTGTGTATTATTTAAGGTTTCACCATGTAATGTAGTTTTAAGATTTGGGGAAATGGGTAATTTATCCTCAAGGTACTTTGGGAATTTTGAAATACTAGAAAGAATTGGAGTTGTCTCTTATTGATTGGCTATGCCACCTAACTATTATAAAGTACATGACATCTTCCATTTTTCAATAATTTGGAAATACATGTGAGTTCCAATGCCTATGATCTCATATTAAGTAATGTTGTTAGAGCTTAACTTATCTTATAACGATTAACTTGTCTAGATTCTTGACACCAGAGAGAAAGTATTACGAAATCTGATAACTCAATTGGTGAAAGTCCTTTATAGAAATATCAAGTTAGAATAGGAAACCTCATAACATAAATAAAATATATGTAATGAGTATCCAAAAATTTTCAATATCTGATATATGCCCCAATTTTGAGGTTAAAATTATTTATGGGTGGAAGAATGTAAGACCTGATACCCTACTCTAGCAGGCAAACACCATATCCTGAACTATCACATGATGCACATTCTAAGGAGACTTTATTCATTAAGTATATTTAAAAGTTTAATTTATGGATTTTAGAATTTTATGTTAACAAAATAAAATTAATTTTTAAATTTTTCATAAAGATATTAGCTTAAGATGATTTTTTGGTATTTTTCTAAAAAACAGGTTTTATGCACGCAAATGTTAAAATTAATTCTCCCAACACATATTAATTTTATTTGAAAAAATAGAATTTATATTTAGAATAATTAGGTCCAAATTATGTAACTATTCTAATATTATTTCTAGATATATAAAATAAATTATATTTTATAAATAATAATTACTACAATAAAAGTAAAATGGTTATTTTCAAAGAATTAATTTTATAAGAGTTATATAATTATTATCTAAATAAATTAGATTATTATGATTGATAATATGTCTACAAGATTATTTTTAAACACATAAAAATATATATAAACACTCATTAAGTTAATAATTAATAGTAAATAAGAATAAAAAAACACTTAAAATATAAAAATACATTTCTTTATAAACACTATTTTTCCAATATCTTATGTTTTAATTTAAAAGAATATTTTACCAAATTTAGAAATTAAATTAGGTTAAATGGATCCTGAATTAAGATTTATAACATTAAAACTATTAAATAATGATAATCTTATAATTTTAGTAATAAAATAATAAACATGGTTAATTTTTAATCAACACTAATAAGGGTAAAATGGGTAAATCAGGTATCTTGAATTTTTAATAATTAAAAGGTCACTAAAAATTCTAGAAATAATGTTTAGGCATGAAATACATAACCAAATGTATAATCTATGATTTATCTAACTAATTCACCTTACTTACTAAAACCACCTAACACCTATGTGGTTTCATTCCTACCCGTTACCTAACTTTAGTTTCCATGAAAAAGTCTATCTTCTTCACTTATAAAAGGGGCCTCACACCACCAGCTAAATAACACTCTAAAAAAATATTTTACTCATAAAATTATACCTTATGTTCTTCCCCTATATTCCCCTTTAAATCCCATAAGCTTATGTTTACAAGAAATTATCCCAAGCCCATTATTTATAAGTAATTATTCAATAGAAACCCATCGTTCTCAACATAAGTTCAATATTTTCGATAAAACGTTTTCCTTTTATCTTTCCATTTAAAATTTATTTTTATCAATATTATATTATTAATTCAGTATTTATAGTATACTTAATTTTTTTATATTTTTTAAATAAACACTAACCATTTTTTCCCTTTCCCTTAAGAAAAAAAAAATCGTTACTTGTGTGTTGTGAAGACTACTGCCTCCATGATGAAAAGTGTTTAATTTTCCGTAACCATATTAAAAGGATAGATATTTGGATGGTATTAAATAATAAATATGATTTTTATGATATAATTAAGGTTCTAGTATGATAAATTGGAGAACCTATTAATGATATGGTTAATAAACAATCATTGTTAATTAAATTGTTTAAAATAATCATTCTGAGAGGATAATATTATATTCAAGTTGTGTAATATTTTCATATCCATTAATTATTATTATTATCCATTAATATTATATTAAATAACACTAATAAACACTATATAATATTATTATTATTCTACTATAATGATATTGTAGCAAAATCATCTCATAATCATTCATTAAATCAGGGCATGGTCATTTTTGGGTTGTTTTAACCACCTACTTGAACAATATTATTCATTTATATCATAGAGGAATATAAAAACTTATTTACTAGTATAATGTGATATAAATGTGTTAATAATAATTTTTTTGGTTCTGGAGATTTTATATTATTTTATAATTCATTAATTAAGAAAAAACACTTTGATCATCAGGAATCACTAAAACATGCCTATTATTGATTTCGTCTTTGAGGATAAAGACTAAAACACTCATGGAAGGAATTAAAAACATCATAAATTATTATAAACAATTTCCAAAAATAAATTTAATAACCTGTTAAATATGATATTTTTAATAATAATGAATACGTACACTATTATTATGATACTAGTATAAACTATCAAAACTATAAACACCTAATCAGAAAAATATGTATAATTCATATAGAGAATCACTATTTATGAAGATTATAACTGAAATTTTATATTATTAAGGTTATGAATTAATAGTTTAATATATTTATGTTTGTGATACTATAGGTTAAAGTACATTCATGTAAATCAGGGTAAGATATAAGGGTTTTCCATCTCAAATTCTTCTCTTTGAGACATGTTTTGTATTATGCACCTAATTTCCATTATGTGGTTAATATAGTGCTTATTTGAGATTTTATATCATTAAATTCTTTTATTAATGATATTTTAAGAAAGATTTGAATCCCTCTATTTCAATATGTTTTGATTTAATTGTTACCCAATTCATAAGAGGTTTTTTTCAGTCTCAAATTTCATTCTTTTGAAATCATGTTATATTCACCACCTATTTATTTTTATGTGGTGCATAAAATTCTATGAAATAAATTTATCATATTAATTATATAATTTAAGGGATTTAAAATTCTATATTGATATACCCACCACATATTATTTTGATTCAAGAGTTACCAAAACCATTGTAGAACTCATTCTTTTCCATGGTGGAAAAACCATCCTAAGTTTTGGTAAAGTAAAAGTGTGTGTAGTTTACTAGAAAATGAATACATTTATGGATACTAGAAAGTGGATGTGGTTTTGTAATACATTCACCTAGGATTAATCACCCAAAAAAGGGTTTTTTGAGTATTAACTCAGTTATCATCCGAATGTATAATGAATAGGCATAAGACTGTATACATGGATACATACTCCCTATGTATGTGCTTTGGAATAATCACACTCTCATTATAAACCATTATAAATGATTTTTACTTCCATTTCCTTGGTATCCTACCAATGAAAAGTACTGATCCCAATTACTAACTTCTACGAATAACCCATCACAATAAAAGTACCCTCATCCCTATATTTCTTTTATAAGGGTACTTTATATTACTTTGACTATAACCCATGGTTTCCAAGTTGATTAAGGTATATTACCCTAGACATATATATTATTCTATGAATGAGGGCGTATTTGATTTACTTATCTATCATTATATAGATAACTAAGTTTTATTCAGTGAGAGTTTCCTTAGGTAATGGTACGCAAGGTATTTATGACATTTATATTGAATGCATTGGACTTAATCGGGTGTTGTGTGGGGACTATAACTATATAGTTACTCAATAAATTGATAGTTATTATGAGATAAAATAGTTTGAGTTTTGGTTTATACCTATTCCCATAACAAAATAATGTCTTAGAACAAGGCCTTGACATCATGTTTTGATGTCTAAAATTAATCATTCCATTAGTATGATATGAATTATTATAATTATCCATGTTTTCATTTATTTTCATATATATAGAATGACTTCAATTTTAGTTGATTTTGGTTTCATTTTTTTCACTTATTTCATCCATATAACTTAATCCATGTTCATGTTATGAAATCTTCCGATATATGCTACTCCTTATTGAGTATCAGAGATCACCCTTATTTTTTTCCCAAGAAACCCAGAGGAGGTGTATGTGTAATTTTCATAGAAATAGTGGAAGGGATAATAATGTTATCATAATTTTTTAATTTTTCATCTTATGTTTTTTCAAATGTAATTCATGTATGTATTTATTATTCCAATACTAATAAACTATCGAATCTTTCTGTAACTCTTGTATTTTGTACCAATAGTGTAATATAACAATCGAATCTATGTTTCTATGGTCCTAGATATTACAAAAATACTACTCACGTCCCATGGGAACATTCAATTCAATAATTTAGTCCACGTAACATTGATTTATAATTTAGGTTGAGTATTCGGTATGTTGGAGAGACCATATATCATATGCATTATAAAAATGGAAATACCTTGAGGGATACATTTAAGATCACCTACCTTAGGTTCATAGAAATTTTCTCACCTGATAGTAGCCTCTGATTCAATCACAAATGACATAAATATAAGAAGTCAACAAATGAAAATAACTATTTCACCAAAATAAATAAATAGAATATGTCATTAAGTCCATAGAAGAAACTGAGAAAGGAATACAAATAAAGGATTTACTTACCTCTAGATCACAACCTCTACAAAAAATGATCAATTGCACCAATAATCAAGAGATAAAACACAAAATATTTCAAAATAAGGATGATGGAATGTCAGATATATTGTAATATGATTGTGGTAGGAGAAATGGTGCCCCAATACCATTTAATTTGAGTGGGGATAAAATAATAAATTTACAACTTAAAATGGTATGGCCAAGCCTCACCAAAGAATGTCTTACAAGGGCCATGATGTAGTGTCCCTACATCAGGACTAGCCAAAATTGGGACTAGGGGAGGTTTATGGAATGGTTCCCCCTCCCCTCACTCATCATTTTACATAGGTCACCTCACCCCTTCACCATGGCCAACTCCAAGGTGTGGAGCTTGTTGTGGTATCGAAAAACGCCTGAGGAATTATACCATCAACATAGTCTTCCTTGGATTTTCCCTTTGGGAGACACCCTATTATAAATGACCACCAAAAGGGGAATACTATGTAGATGATCCCCATGTCGATCCTAGGCACCTTGGTTACCCAGGATGCCACCACAACTATCCAAACATTATATCTTGGAGTTTTGGTTATCCTTTTTTTCATTGGGGGACCCCCCCCCCATTATAGAGAACCACACTTCTCATATATAGATATCACATCTAAATAGATTAATATTCATTACATAATAAAATTATTCATGTCATGATCGTAGAGGTCTAGTATCTTTGGAAAATTGGTCATGTAAACAACTTTTTTATAAGTGAACTTCACCATCTCCCACTAAATTCTTAATAATTATCACCCTTCTTAGATATATCAAACATAATACCTTTATTCATAACCTAGTAAATGAAACATAAT